>JAFJYI010000047.1:0-2400000 GCA_019022655.1 Acacia acuminata | reverse complement strand
AACTTGCATCCTTTTGGTTAATCCATCTGTACACGGTTGCAAAGCATTAAAGAATGATTTCTACATTAAGCAACATCCTCTCCAACGGATTAATTTGCGAGAGTCAACTCGACCATCCAACCAATGGACTAAGTCGGTTTGAGAAGAGAAAGAAGACCTAAGTAGCTCACAACTTCGTGGATCATCTCCAACGGTCGATTATCAATGCAACGGTCAATTAATGCTTTCTAGCTATAAATAGAGCTGCATTCAATTCTTCTCAACAACTACAACAACTGAAAACGCACAAGCATTCAAGTTTCTTAACTACCTTTCGCACTTGTATTCGTCTTTTGACATTATAAGCTTCGGTGTTTATTATCATCTACTCTTAGAGACAGTTTTTTATCTCAGAAATCATTTATTGAAAAGAATCACAAGTCAAGGGGACTTGGTGATTTGGGAGTTCATTGATTACAACTTGTAAGGGGGAGTGAGTTCTAGAGAGAGAACTACTCTTTGAGTACATAGTGTGTAATCTTTGTGATAGTGAAAAACCCGCAGAGAGTCCGGGGACCGGATGTAGGTCAAGTTGTTAAGACCGAACCAAGTATAAATTCTCTCGTGTTCAGCTATTCTTCTCTCTACTGTTCATCTCTCGTTTTTGTTACCTAAAAACAGAGCGATTCGAAAAGTTTTTAAAATACCCAATTCACCCCCTCTTGGGTATATAGCTCCACTTTCATTTGGTATTAGAGCAAGGTCTTCTCTAAAGAGCTTAACATCTCGAGAAGGATCCAATGGAAGGCATTCTACCTGATGAAGCTTCAATCAACAGACCTCCAGGTTTCAATGGAGAACATTACTCATTCGGAAAGCCAAATTCAAGGTGTTTGTAATGGCTACGTAATATGGTCTCTGGAGAGTCTTTGAACGAGGAGACTACGCTCCAACCGTTCGGAAAATGGTCTCGGGGTTCCAAAGGAAGAAGAAGAGTATGATGAAAATGACAGAATAAATGTCACACTCAACAAAGAAGGCCGTTCTCCTTCGCAGAAAGTGCTCTTAGTCAACAAGAATATTTCCGCGTTTGCAACTTAACCTCTCGCTAAAGCCATGTGGGACGCTCCGGAGATTGCTCATGAAGGAACCGTTGGAGTTAAGCAAAATAGAGTCAACACTCTAATGACGAATATGATCTCCTTCGTATGAAGTCTCGGAGAATCTATTGGTGATTTCCAGTGAGATTCACTCATCGATCAATCAACTTGCTGCATTGGGCAAAGAGTATGAGCAACTTTGTCCAAGTAAGGAAAATCCTCAACATCCTCAATAAGGAATGGGAAGCCAAAGTCACGCCATTGAAGAAGCTCGTGGAGATTCTATGGCATCTGTGGCACCCTTTTTGAGAGCCTTTCTCGAATATGAAGCCAAGCTCAAGTTCAAAAAGGGACTTGATGAAGTCCATGGCAAAAATAAAGGAATTGCCCTTAAAGCCGTCAAAGAAACTAAGGAATCGAGATGATGATGAAGATCCGGAGACGAAGATGAGGAGATTGGTATGATGGTCCTGGAGATTCAAGAAATTCTACAAGAAGGACCAAGGTTTCAAGAAGTTTCACAAGGGTAGCTCCAACTATGAGGCAAAGAAGCCAATCATCTGCTACGAATGTGAGAAGCCTGGCCACATCAAATCGAATGCCCCAATCAAGAACAAAGACAAAGAAAAGAAGAGGTTCAACAGATTCAAAAAGAAGGCATATGTCTCGGTATTTGGGGAGATAGTTCATCGATGAAGATGATGAGGATGAGGAAGAAAAAGCAAACGTGTGCTTAGTTGCTAAAGAAGAAGAACATCGTATCAACTTCGAAGAGGTATACGATTGCAAACCACCTTATGATGAATTGTTTGCTGAATATATGGTCATGCAATCCCGTTTCAAAAATTAGGCGACAAATATTTCAAATTGAAAAACAGAAACCTTACTCTTGAACTTCAAGTTGAAAAGTTTTCCTCTTGAGAAAATACTTGCTTGTGAAGATTGTCCGATCTGAAGAAAAAGAATTCATACCTTACAAAGGCACTTGAGAAATTCACTAGAGGAAGTGAAATGCTCAATGTCATTTTGAAACAACAAAGATTTATAAATGACAGATCGGAGTTGGTTACAAACCTAATTTTGATAAAAAGAAAGGGAGAAAGAAGTCTCATGAAAAATCCTATATGAACTACTTTACAAAATCAGTCCATTCTTCAAACCCGTTCGCACACGTAATTACTCGCAACAAAGGGTCATACTACTTCTTCCTGCTTTCATAAGAAGGAAAGAAAGAGTAAACCCATAGGGAATTATCAATGGGTGCCAAAGGGATCTTACAAGATTCCTAAGACACAAACTAACTCCAAAGGACCCAAGAAAAGATGGGTACCTAAGGCCTGGTTTGCTGTGTCTTGCAGGTTTGCCTAAGAGCATCAAAATCCAACAAATGGTACATTGACGGTGGATGCTCTAGGCACATGACTCGGGATCAATCCAAATTTGCCTCAATCAAGCCTAAGGATGGTGGCAAGGTGACCTTTGGTGGAAATCAATCTGGAAAGATTCTTTGAGTTGGTGAAATTGGCAACAATGAAGGACCACTAATCAAAGATGTCTACCTAGTCGAAGGACTTTGCCACAATCTCCTCGGTGTAAGCCAAAGCACCGATAAAGGTAACTTAGTTATCTTCGATTCGAGGAATGCTTGATTGTAAGTAAGGATATACTTCCCTTAGAAAACATTAAATCAAAAGCCTTGTTTAGAGCCCCTAGAGATGGCAACCGTTATACACTTAGTCTCTCTAGCAATGGTTCTCGTCTCTCGAAAAATGTTTTGTCGGAACCTGGATGAGAGTTGGCTTTGGCACAAGCGATTAGCTCATGTCAATATGATTCAACTTGACAGATTACTTAAAAAGGATCTGGTGATTGGTGTTCCTAAACTTCATTTTAAAAATAACATGCTTTGTGATGCTTGTCAAAAAGGGAAACAAACCAAATCATCATTCAAATCTAAGAACGAAATTTCAACTAATAGACCTCTTCAATTGCTTCATATGGATCTAGTTGGACCAAATAGAGTAAAAAGCCTTGGAGGCAATCTTTATACTTTAGTCATAGTCGATGATTTCTCAAGATTTGCATGGACTATATTTTTATCCTCTAAAGATGAAACATTTGATCGGTTTGTTGTTTTTGCCAAGAAGGTCCAAAACGAGAAAGGATTCTCTATTTCGGAATCGAACTAATCATGGAGGAGAATTCGAAAACAATGCATTTGCTTTGAGTTTTGTGACAAAGATGGGAATAGACCACAACTTCTCGGCCCCAAGAACTCCCCAACAAAACGGTGTTGTGGAAAGAAAGAATCGAGTTCTCACTGAAATGGCAAGGGCCATGCTGAATGAGAACAACACTTCTCAAGTGTTTTGGGCTGATGCAATGAGCACCGCATGCTACATCTCAAATCGGGCATACCTCCGGAAGAAGTTGGACAAGACTCCCTATGAGTCATACAAAGGAAGAAAACCCAATCTAGCTCATCTGCATGTGTTTGGATGTAAATGTTTCATCCATAACAATGGTAAGGATAACTTGGGAAAATTTGATCCCAAAGTAGATGAAGGTATATTTCTGGGATATTCAAATAGAAGTAAAGCCTATAGAATCTTTAATACTCGTACTCGCATTGTTGAAGAATCTATGCATGTTGTTTTCTGTGAATCGAAGTCTGATAAAACTATGGATGATGATGAAGGAAGTATCTTCAAAAATCAATTCTTTTCAAAAACTACTCCCGCTTCTATTGAAAATCCGAAAATGTTTTTGAGACTGATCCTCAAAACAATGTCGAAAACTCGATCGAGACTCAACCTAGAGCTTGGAAATTTATTAGAAATAATCCTTTAGACCAAGTTATAGGTGATGTTAATCAAGGAGTAAGAACCAGAAATAGCACTTTAAATGAAGTAACTTTTACAGCATTTATATCACACATTGAACCCTCAAAGATTGATGAAGCCCTTTCAGACAATGATTGGGTAATAGCAATGCAAGAAGAGTTACATCAATTTGATAGAAATCAAGTTTGGGACTTGGTACCTAGGCCCAAGGACCATCCGGTCATTGGCACTAAATGGGTATTCAAAAACAAACGAGATGAGTCTGCTATCATTGTTCGCAACAAGGCAAGACTTGTTGCCAAAGGCTATAATCAAGAAGAAGGAATTGATTACGAAGAAACTTATGCTCCAGTGGCAAGATTGGAAGCCATAAGAGTTCTTCTTGCCTTTGCCTGTGAAAAACTTTAAACTCTATCAAATGGATGTGAAAAGTGCTTTTCTCGAATGGTTTTATTCAAGAGGAAGTTTATGTAGAACAACCTCCGGGTTTTGAAAATGTCCATCATCCAGATCATGTATATCGTCTCAAGAAGGCCCTATATGGTCTTAAACAAGCTCCTAGAGCTTGGTATGAGCGATTAAGCAAATTCCTTCTTGATCAAGGTTTTATTAGAGGAAAAGCGAGATACAACTCTCTTCATAAAGAATAATAGGCTTAATGAAATCTTAATTGTACAAATATATGTTGATGATATTATATTTGGTGCTTCTAATGACACATTGTGTGAAGAGTTTGCTAAGAATATGCAGGGAGAATTTGAGATGTCTATGATGGGAGAGCTCAATTACTTTCTTGGCCTGCAAATTAAGCAAAAGAAGGATGGGATCTTCATATCTCGGACCAAATATCTCAATGATCTGCTTTGAAGAAGTTTGGGATGGATCATTGCAATGGAGCTGATACTCCTATAAGCTCAACTGCTTCATTAGATGCTGATGAAGAAGGAACAGACTTCAACATCACAAAATATAGAGGAATGATTGGATCATTGCTCTATCTAACTGCCAGTCGTCCTGACATCCAATTCAGCGTAGGGATGTGTGCAAGGTTCCAATCCGCTCCCAAGGAGTCCCATGCTGAGCATGTGAAGAGAATCTTCAGATACCTTGCTGACACAAAGACACTAGGATTGTGGTTTCCCAAAGGACAACTCGAACATTTGATAGCATATTCAGATTCGACCATGCGGCTACAAGACCGATAGAAAAAGCACAAGTGGCCAATGTGAGTTTCTTGGAGGTTCACTTGTGTCTTAGTTCAGCAAGAACCAGACGAGTGTGGCTGTATCATCAACTGAAGCTGAGTATGTGGCAGCATCAAGTTGTTGTGCTCAAGTCTTATGGCTCAAACAAGCAATCGTCGATCTAGGAATCAACTCAAGGAGATCCCTATATTATGTGACAACACAAGCACAATAAGCTTAGCCAAGAATCCAAAGTGCAACATACTCGGACTAAGCATATTGATGTGAGGCATCATTTCATAAGGGATCACGTTCAGAAGAAAGATGTCAAAGTCATGTTCATCCCAACTCATCTTCAACTTGCTGATATCTTCACCAAACCTTTGCCCAAGGAGTCATTCAACTTTATTAGAAGAGAATTGGGAATGGTAAATCCCAACGAGTTGTAAGTAATTCTTGCTCAAATTAGTAATATATTGTAATCTTGATGATTAAAAGTCACTAACTTAAGCATCAGAGTGTCTAGACATGTTTTATGCAGGATACTGTGAAACGTGGTTTTGCTGTCGAGGAGCAAAACCTCGAGGTTTAGAAGCAAACCTCGAGGTTTGGTGGAACATGGTCAATCATGGTTTTGCTGTCAAAGAGCAAAACCTCGAGGTTTTGCTAAAAACCTCGAGGTTTGGTGATCCATAACCAAGGTCGAAAAATTTCGAGAGAATAGAAACCTCGAGTATTTGATGAGACAGAAGCCGACCACTCGAAGGACGGTAAAACCTCGAGGTTTTTGAACAAACCTCGAGGTTTTCGTGTACGATAGGTTACGGAGTTCACAAGAACACCTCGACGTCCGTGTTAGTACCCTTTCATCAAAACCTCGAGGTTTGGCATGAAACCTCGAGGTTTGCTATCGCCTATATATATGCATCACTGTTCATGTTCTTCAAACCTCGACCTAAACCTTTAGGTTTTTCTTCCTCTCTCGTCACCCACTCTCTGAATCTCCCATTTTTCGATCTAATCCTCTCTTCTAAACCCTCAAATGGCATCGAAATCCAAATCCCAAGCTACTTCTGGTTCTAATTCCAGTGGGGACGAAACGAAATCATGGTCTCCACCTCCACCTCCTCCTCAGCAACCGGTTGAAACATCATCTCCTCGTCCTTCTGATCGTCCGTCAGGAAAAAGACTCGGTCTTCTCGTCTTCGTTATGGCATTGACAAATCGATCAGAGGCGTTCAAGGAGAACTCCCTGATGAAGAGTCTCCATCGAAGGGCAGAAAGGAAACCAAGGGCCCTAGAAAAGAGGTTTCCTTCAAGGAACCTGACAAAGAACCTGCCAAGGGTCCTTCAAAGAAGAGGAAAGAGCCGAACCCAAAGGCAAAGGGAAAGGGAAAGCTTCGCGGCTCGAGATCCTCTTGGAAAGAATCCGTCAAAGGCGACAGGAACTTCAAAATCCACTGGTCCAACTAAGGCAAGAACCAAGAGGGCCTCATTTGCTCGGTCCCAACAATCATCAAGGGGTCCATCATCCTCTAATCCTCAACAAGAAGAAGAAGAAGATGTGCCTCCTGTTATGGCCAATGCAATATCAGACATATACAAGCACATCTCTCCACCAAATGGTTTTGTCATTGACCCTGCTGCTCTTCCCAAAGCCGACAATGAAAAATTCGGGAAGCATACCTTCATCGCCTCTTCCCTGTAGTGGTTATTGACTTAAAGACATTTCGAAAAGAATGTCATTTTGATTTATCACCTTGGCTGAAGCCACACGAATCCTTCATTTCCATATCTGCCCCTTTTACCCCAAACTTGGTTCGATTGTTTTATTATAAGATGGAGTATAACAATGAATTGGGCGATTATGGAGAAGTGATTGAGGAGAGGGTCACCACCACTGTTAGGAATGTCTCATTTACCCTGTCCGCTGCCATTCTGAACAAAATTCTGAAAATTGACAATCCTCCGCCTGCTCCTGACTTCTCTTACAGTAACCAGGAAGTCTTCGAAACACTTAGGCCTGGTGAGCCTTTTCCTCCTGATCAGCAACTCCGACTCACATTCAAACCAAGCTCCATGCCAACTGTGAATCGTGTCCTATGGTATGTCTACTCGAGGAACTTTATTCCTAAAGGCGGCAACTGGACTCACTTCACTCGAATGACTACGAGACCCTTTTATCGCCTTTGTGAGGAAGGTTCCCTTCAACCTTGGTGGCCGGCTTCTCAAAGGGATGACGAGTTCCGCTTTGCCAAGAGACAATTATCTCATATTCCGTATCCCTCGTTGGTATCGAGTCATCCTTTTCTACTACAAGATTTGGTATGTGGGTGCTGCGACACACTTGAGTATCCCCCTTCTTCGGGAAAACTCGGATGAATCGATGAAGATCAAGTTTGAGGGGAAGGTTCTCGCTCAATCTCGGGCTCCTTTAAGATCACATCCACCCTCACAAGCTCAAGAGGCCCGTCCGCACCTCCACCTCCTCGGCCATCACCGTCATCCGAGGCGGCTTCTCGATTAAGCAAATTGTGGATGCTTTGCTCTTGCCTCCATGACTATGCGCATGGAGTTTGAACTAGGCAAATTACAGGCTGAGATGACTCGTGGACATACTGGTCTCATTGAAATTCAGGATGCCATCAAGGAACACCTTGAAGCGATTCTTTGGGCAATCGCCCGAGGTTAAGGAAAAGGTGAAGAAATTGAGCTCAAGATGTCCACTCGGCTCATTTCTCATTCGGTCCTCACCGATAAGGTGGACAAGATCATGCATTATCTCCACATTGGCTCCTCCTTTACTCCTGGCTCCAATTCTGATCCCAACCCTTCCGGCCCTTCTCCTCATTCTCCCTCACCATCCTTCACTTTCACTTCCCTCCTATTCCTTCCTTCTCTCAAACTCCCTCAACTCCCATTTTCCCCTCTCCCCGTCTCTCGAGGCTACCACTCCCACCACCATAATCCTTCCTTCACCATCCACCCCTACCACCGAGATATTACCCTCTCCATCCATTGCCACCCCTGATACTGCCATTTTTAATCCTTCTCCTCCCTCTACAGCCTTGGTCAACCCTCCTTTTGAAGATGACAAAGGGGGAGAGACAAGTAAGGAGTAGCGATGTGTGCGTAGCCTTTGAAGTTTAGGTTTAGAGGTTTTTGAGAATCATGGCATTTTGTGCATTTTGTATTTTGAGTTGTATTACAGTATCTTGTATTGCTCTTTAACTGAAATACAACTTATATGTTCATGCTTCTGCTCATAACTGATTGTTCCCTTGCACTTACATTCTACACATAACTAAGTTCCTGAAACCTCTGATAATTTCAAAGTTTAATTACAACATGAAAATTTTCTTGAACTTTCAAAGATGTTTGCTTACAAGTGTTGTCATCATCAAAAAGGGGAGAATGTTGGTTCTCGAAGAGATTTTGATGATTGCCAACAATTGTAAACGAAGAATGAGGATTTGCTCTCGATGTTGGAAAACCTCGAGTGAGAGCAAACCTCTAGGTTTCGGGAAAACCTCGAGGTTTGGCCTTATGAGGGAAGTATCGAGGTTTTGTATTCTAACTTGAGAAAACTTGGTTTCACAAAGATATGTGAAACCTCGAGGTTTATTGAGAAACCTCGAGGTTTTGATCTTCCGTAGAAAACCCGGTTTCACACCAAGTTGTGAAACCTCGAGGTTTACCTCAAAACCTCGAGGTTATGCCTTGGCGCCAAACTAAGGATTTTAAAATTATATGTGAAACCTCGAGTATTATCGAAACCTCCGGGTTTCGGCTTCCCGAGAGCTAATGGTTTTTAGCGATTTGAAAACCTCGAGGTTTCCATAGAAACCTCCAGGTTTGTGTTTTGGGTCAAAACAAACAACCTTGTCATTTGGGCAAAACCTCGAGTATTGTGGCAACCCGAGAGCAAATGAACTTGCACTCATTCTAAAACCTCGAGGTTCCTTGAGAAACCTCCAGGTTTGGTTTCATCGCATCTTTGCTGGGTTTCACACATGATGTGAAACCTCGAGGTTTCTGGACAAACCTCGAGGTTTGGAGTAAACCCAAGGAACCTTCGTGATTGCAACATTATAAACCTCCAGGTTTAATGATTGTAGACAAGTATAGAGAATATAATCTGAATTTCTTTTCATTCATGTACACAAGATAGCTATATATACACAAGAGAGGGGCCTTAGAGTTAATAGGCCAATTATGACTAATCATGACTAATTATGAGTATTTCCTAATATGAATATTTCCTAACATATAAGTATTTCCTAATATGAATATTTCCTAACACTCCCCCTCAAGTTGGAGCATAGATGTTAATCAAGCCCAACTTGTTACAAAGATAGTCAACCCGAGTCCCATTTAAGGCCTTAGTCGAAGGTCACCCAATTGGTCACTTTGGAACGCACATGCCCCGTAGAAATAAAGTTCTCCTTGATTTTATCTCGTACGAAGTGACAATCAATCTCAATGTGTTTCGTACGTTCATGAAACACAGAGTTGGAAGCTATGTGTAGAGCGGCTTTATTATCACACCACAACTTTGCAGGTAATGACGTGGCAAGACCAACTTCCTTCATTAACTGGTGAATCCACACAATTTCCTGTACTGACTGAGACATGGCTCTATACTCGGCTTCTGCACTTGACTTAGAAACCACATCTTGCTTCTTACTCCTCCATGATACTAAATTTCCACCCACAAACACACAATATCCTGTGGTGGATCTTACGTAGCCTTTGACCCCGCATGATCTGCATCACAAAAACATTCAATCTTGTTGTGGCCATGATTCGTATAGAGTACACCACGACCGTGTGAGCCCTTCAAATAATGTAAGACATGCTCCAATGCTTCCCATTGAGCAACGGTTGGTGCAATCATGAATTGACTAAGCACACTAACTGGAAAGGTCACATCGGGGCGAGTTACTGTGAGATAGTTCAATTTCCCAATTAATCTACGGTATCTCTCAGGGTAGGCAAACGGCTTGATCTTCTCCGGATCAATTTTCTTTCTTACATCCTCAGGTAGCTCATCAAACGGTATGCGGTCATCCATGTCCAATAAGGGATTAGGAATCATGGGAAAGCTACTCGGTGCTGCTCCGAGTTTTCCGGTTTCTTTTAACAGATCAAGAACATATTTCCTCTGTGTCAAAAGGATGCCTTTCTTACTTCTCATAACCTCTATCCCAAGAAAGTACTTTAACGGACCCAAATCTTTTGTTTGAAAATGAGAATTAAGAAAGACCTTAAGTGATGAGATTCCCGAAGCATTGCTACCCGTAATAACAATATCATCAACATATACCACTAACGAGAATCATGCCAAAGATCATCGTATGCCGATAAAACACAAATGATCACACTTACTCGGATCGAGACCAAACTTCTTAACCACGAGCTAAACCTGTCAAACCAAGCACGAGGGCTCGCTTCAAGCCATATAAAGACTTCTCGAAGATGACATACCTTCCCACGCTCCCCGAGCAACAAAACCAGTGGTTGCTCCATGTATACTTCCTCAAGAAGATCATCATTCAAGAATCCATTCTTAACATTCAATTAATGAAGATCCCAACCATAATTGGCTACCATAGAGATGAAGAGGTGAACGGAGGGCAGTTTTGCCACAGGGGAGAAGGTTTCCGAATAGTCAGCACCATAGATCTGAGCATATCCCTTGGCAACCAGGCGAGCTTTCAAACGTTCCAAGGTGCCATCAGCTTTGGTTTTGATCGTGAACACCCACTTACACCCAATAGCCTTCTTGCCAAGAGGCAAATCAACGAGTTTCCAGGTACCTGCCTTATCAAGGGCCACCATTTCGTCTTCCATCGCAGCACGCCAACCGGGATGGGTTAAGGCTTGTTGGAGAGAAGTGGGAACAGTGAGAGAGTCTAAAGATGCTATGAAGGAACAGGATGGATGAGACAAATGGTTATAGGAAACAAAGGAAGAAATAGGATAAGTGCATGTACGTTTACCTTTGCGTAAGGCAATAGGCAAGTCATCGAAGTATCGACACAGGTCGAGTTCGGAAGCGAGAAGTATCAAGTGTATCGGGAACATCGAGCAATTGGTGCTAGGTCGAAGGTGGGAGGGGAAGGAACTAATGCCGGATCAGACAACGAAGCAGTCATTGGTGAGTCATGGACCTGATCAATTACATCACTTGCCCTAGGGCGTTTTCGATAAACATGATAGATAGGTGGTTTAGCAGGTGCCGGATCAGATGCTTGCACTGGTGGTAACGAACGATAGACCAAAAGATCATCAAGACTACCGGAGGTGTCATCGGTAGAGACATAAGACGGAGGTGGCGTAGACACAGGAAAAAATGAAGTCGACTCATGAAATGTGACATCTGTAGACACAAGATAACGCCGAAGAGTGGGAGAGTAGCACCGATAACCCTTCTGAACCCTAGAATACCCAAGGAAGACACACTTAAGAGACTTGGGATCAAGTTTGGTAACAAATGGGACGAATATCGCGAACAAAACAGACACAACCAAAGATTTTAGGGTCAACAGGAAACAAGGGTTTGGAAGGAAACAGGGTGGTGTATGGAGTGGCACCATTAAGGACAAGAGGGGACATACGATTAATAAGGAAGCACGCAGTAGACACGGCGTCAGCCCAAAAAGGCTTAGGAACATTCATTTGAAACATGAGAGCCCGAGCGACTTCTAATAAGTGTCGGTTCTTACGTTCGGAACACCATTTTGAGCCGGTGTATCGGACGGAGGACTCGATGAAGCATGCCATCTTGAAGCATATAGGTTTGAAATGGGGCGAGAAAAATATTCCTTAGCATTGTCACTCCGTAAGGTTTTTACGAGACACCAAAATGAGTTTTGATTTCAGCATTTAAATTGCAAAAGTGAGAGAACAACTCGGAACGAGTTTTCATTAAATAGAGCCAAGTGGTACGAGAGAAATCATCAACAAAAGTAACAAAGTACCGAAAACCAGGTTTGGACTCGACATGACATGGACCCCAAACATCAGAATGGACCAAATCGAAGGGAGACACAGCTCGTTTATTAACGCGAGGTGCCAAATGAACACGATGATGTTTAGCAAACTGACATGACTCACATTCTAAAGACGACAAATGATGGAATTGAGGATACATCCTCTTCAAAGAAGACAAAGACACATGACCTAAACGACAATGAATGTCAAAAGGGGACGAACCACCAGAGCAAGCAACTGAACGTGGTACCTGATCCTCAAGAAAGTAATGACCGCCAGATTCATAGCCCCTACCAATAACTCGCTTCGTCGTGAGATCCTGAATCAAACAATGGTCAGGAAAGAGAGTGATGAAACAGTTTGATTGTCTAGTGAGTTTGCTAGGGGACAAAAGATTAAATGCAAGGTCAGGGACATTCAGGACATGGGATAAGGAGACATATGGGGTAGGTTGGGTAATGCCAGAGCCAAGAACACGAGAATAAGAACCGTTGGCAATTGTTATACTAGAAGGAGTGGCATAAGGCGCATACGAGGAAAACAAGTGGTGGTTACCTGTCATATGATCAGTAGCGCCGGAATCGATGATCCACTGCGAGGAAGAAGTAGCAAAACTAGAGGCAATATGACCTGTACCAATAGACGTAGATGCAGCCATTGAGCCTCACAAAGGAGATAGTACCGAGAACCCAAAGAGAACAGCAACCAAAAAATTCTCCGAACGTCTCACAAGAGAGTAACACAAATTGCACAATTATCCAAACGTCTCACACGAGACCAAACTCCGTCAAACACCTCACACCGGAGGTAAAGAACGAACAAACGACCACCCAACAAAGAAGTAACTGCCAAACACCTCACACCAGAGGCAAAAAGAAGAGGACCCAACCAAAGAAGCTGAAAACGCACGGAAGAGTCGAAAACGCACAAATCCAGATCGAAACAACGGACCGGCGACGAGAAAAAACGAACCCCGATCTGCAAACCTCGTCGAATGAACACAAAAACACCTAAAATGAACCGGGTTCAGGGAGTCGACGCAAGTGGCGGCGGAAACCGTCGGAAAGGACCTGACACGCGCTCTCACGCGCCGGCGCGTGGAACTCCGGCGAGTCTGACGGTGGCGCGTGTGGCTCACTCGGCGATCGGATGGCGGCGATTCTCGGGAAGGGCCGACGGACGACGGCGACTCCAAAGGTGCAGCGCGTGAGTGAAAAAAACGACCAACCACCGACGCCTAATACCCTCGGGATCCGATCGACGAACCGAAAAAAAAGCAGACGGGGACGAACCAGCAGAGATTGGACAGAAAAAATATTTTCAGAGAGCCCCTAGCTCTGATACCATGTAGACAAGTATAGAGAATATAATCTGAATTTCTTTTCATTCATGTACACAAGATAGCTATATATACACAAGAGAGGGGCCTTAGAGTTAATAGGCCAATTATGACTAATCATGACTAATTATGAGTATTTCCTAATATGAATATTTCCTAACATATAAGTATTTCCTAATATGAATATTTCCTAACAATGATAAACCTCCGGGTTTGAGTTTTTGATGTAAAAACGTGTTCAAGCTTAAATGAGCAAACCTCGAGGTTTGTGAACAAACCTCCGTGTTTTACGGACGTTGTTTGAAATTCGAACTTAACGATTTTGCTATACCTTCGTGTTTGATCTCAATGCCTTCCATGATTATTCCTTATTGGTACTAGATATGTTTAATCATCTTTTTAGTGAGTTTCGAGACATAGATCAAGGAAGTTTTACGAAGGTTTAAAGCAAAAGCAAAAGTGATGTCGAACATTAAATGCTCAACCCGAAACTTGCATCCTTTTGGTTAATCCATCTGTACACGGTTGCAAAGCATTAAAGAATGATTTCTACATTAAGCAACATCCTCTCCAACGGATTAATTTGCGAGAGAGTCAACTCGACCATCCAACCAGTGGACTAAGTCGGTTTTCGAAAGAAGAAGACCTAAGTAGCTCACAACTTCTCGTGGATCATCTCCAACGGTCGATTATCAATGCAACGGTCAATTAATGCTTGTCTAGCTATAAATAGAGCTGCATTCAATTCTTCTCAACAACTACAACAACTGAAAACGCACAAGCATTCAAGTTTCTTAACTACCTTTCGGTTTTCACTTGTATTCGTCTTTTGACATTATAAGCTTCGGTGTTTATTATCATCTACTCTTAGAGACAGTTTTTATCGTAAATCATTTATTGAAAAGAATCACAAGTCAAGGGGACTTGGTGATTTGGGAGTTCATTGATTACAACTTGTAAGGGGGAGTGAGTTCTAGAGAGAGAACTACTCTTTGAGTACATAGTGTGTAATCTTTGTGATAGTGAAAAACCCGAGAGTCCGGGACCTTTGGATGTAGGTCAAGTTGTTAAGACCGAACCAAGATAAATTCTACGTGTTCAGCTATTCTTCTCTCTACTCTGTTCATCTCTGTTTTTGTTACCTAAAAACAGAGCAGATTCGAAAAGTTTTTAAAATACCCAATTCACCCCCCTCTTGGGTATATAGCTCCACTTTCAAATTATTTCTTGAACTTTTGATACTACTTGTTCTTAATTTTGCATTGTAGGTGTTTAAGAAGAAAATTTAAGATTTTGAAGGGTCGGAATGAATGTTTTGAAGATTGGAAAAAGTTATAGAAAAGTCCCTGGAATTTCTGAAAATTTTAATCAATGAAGAAAAGGGACTAAGGAAAATTACGAGAAAAATACCCATAGTTTTCAAAATTATAGCACTCTCTACAAATTTTTGTACTTTACTCCCTTTTTTAAAAAAACATTTAAAAAAAATAAACATTTTTTTTGGGGGGGCCATGGCTCCCGGCTCTAATGAAGATCCGCCATTGATAATAATCATAATGATGATGATGATGATTATGATGATAATAGTAATAAAAATAAAGATAGTAATGAATAAAAAAAGGGAAATTAATAATTATAATGGTTTTACTTTAGGACATCGAAGAAGTTCGAATTTCTTACACCGGGGATTGTATTTATTCGAAAAGTTGAGGTTGGTAACTTAATCTCCAATCTCCAATTCCGTATGTTCATGTATTGTGGATTATTGGTTGGGTCTGTATGCCCGAGTCTATGCATTTTATTGAGTTGGCTGTTGATTTTGTTTTTAAATGATAATGCTACATGCTTGTTTTCCTATCGCTAAGGATTTGTGTTTGGGACACATAGCATTTGTGTGTGCTTTCACCATTAGCAATACGTGTGCTATGTGCTATGTAGTCAGGTAGCGGTGTATTTCCTAAATGCTTTCTTTTATTCTGCAATATATGAAATATCTGTCATGTATGATTTACACTTTAAATGTGAGATTAACCGTTACCTTAGGATTCATTTGATTATTGAATCTCAGCCACACCTAAAGATCTAGGAAGATGTTCTGGATCGGGGAGTAAGGCAGTGCACCTAGAGTAGCTAAAGAAGATCTTGAAGGAGGGGATTTAATTAAGTGAATTCCATACTCTGATATTTTGGATTGTATTTGCTAACCATTCGACTGACATTAAATTCAGGATAATTTTATAAATAAATATCCTCCAACGGAATTAACCCTGATTATTACCGAATTTTAAATTGTATCACGCATATATTCCTCTGAGAATTTAGATTAACTAACATATGTCTGGGCATATGTTATCAATTGCTCATTTGTCCAAACATTATACATGCTCTCTGTTGTGACTCATTCTGATCTGTTAACGCCTTCACTCTGATAAATACACACGAATTAATTTAATAGAGCTATAGGTACATAACTGGTCATCATAAAAGACATAAAATTAGGGGCATTACATCTATCACAGTATTCAAGGTGTCACAAGACTCCATATGACATACCAATTCAACACAATCCAAGTCTATAGTTGAAGCATAATTGACCACCGCCACTTATACTGGTTGCATCATCTAAATATATATATATAAAGAAAAGAGTGCTAGACAGATATAACAAATAGCATGGGAGGAAAACAAAGGCGTGGAAGAGCTTTTTGAAACACATTAACAAAATCTTTGATGGCGAATAGCTGTCCAACATATATTACATTATGTAACTCTAATATGTAGAAGGGTGGGGAATAATTGTTACACTTACAATATAATAGTAGTACAATATGTATATCTAGCTCTTATAAGAATGGGGAATAATTATCCCACATAAGTTATATATACTCCATTTTGTGTTAAATAAAAGATAAAGTTGATTACTTTTTTGAAAATATGAAGGAAACTAATTAAACTACTTTAAAAATAGTTATATTTATCGTTTTTTCTCCAAACTATTTTGCCAAACATATGAACTGATATATAATATAATAATGCACAACATATGTATGATTAAGTAGCTTACTTTGTTTATTTAATCTCTCTAAAAAAGTTCAACTATGTTTTTTATTTAAGACCAGATGGAGTAACATATAATTTCTTTCTTTGTATAAAATATAAGGAATAAACGTCCAAACCTATATATTCCCCAACATATATGTGATATAACTCACGACGTACGAGTTACATGGACCTATTGGCCATAAATCGTCTCATATTATCTACAATGTGTCCAACTAGCTACCCTTTTAATAGGAACATGGGGGCATAGTTTTTGGAAGCTCTAGTGGTTCTTTAAACCCATGGGTACGAAATGGCAATAAATCAAGAAACGAGCGGCAATATGCATGCCATTGATGACTTGTTAAATATGAACAGGAACTGGTTCAGAAAATAATGGTAATGCTAATTAATGATATAATAGCTAGCTATAAGCTATAAGGAAAATCTGAAAATATACATGCATGCATGCATGCATACATACATACATACATACATACATATATATAACTTGAACTTTAAAATATAGGTGATTTTTCACTAAAATGAGTTATCAATTACATTACTGTTGTTGTTAATCCCATTACTCTTATGGACAACAGGATTTTGAAGTTTAAGTGATATTTTTCTGTCATCTTCCCTAAGTTGTAATTGTTTGAGGAGTTAAGTAGTACATCATGTCCTAAATATAAAATCTAGTTGACTTTTTTAGAAATATTATTAAAGCTATTTAAATTATTTTAAAGTATTTATATTTATCGTTTTTTCTCAAAATTATTTTATTTAACTTATAAACTAACATATAAAATTTTTTTTTTTTTGGTTAACAAACTAACATATAATTTAATGATACACAATACACTATATGATTAAATAACTTATTTAACTTCCTTAATATCTCCAAAAATAAAAAAGATAACCAGAATAGAGGTAGTAATTAATTCAGTAACTTGTTTCTTATAACTAATGATGATGTGGTCAAACTTTCCATGTTGCCTCTCGTCTTTGCACTTTTGAGAAGTGAGTCCAATTAGATTAACAATGACTTATTTTCTATCGACTTTTGCAAAATCTTAATAAGAAAAAATCAGATTGTAAATGTTAGTTATATTTAGATTGACGATGACAAAAAATGGCTATTTTTTCCAAACGGAAAGGTGTTTTGATTAGTGGTTGAAAAGTGAGTTGAAATGGAAAATGACTAAAAATGCATGAATCTTATTGAATTGTAAAATACTTAATTATAATTAATAGTAAATGTAGGCATAAAAAATATATATTATAAAGCATAAAAATATTAAATTTTTAACTAAATAATATACCTATATCAATTGAAATTATAAATCATTTCTTTAATTTTAGAAATCAAATACTTTTTGGGTGAGATAAGACAATTTTAGGGATGTTTGTGGGACCCATGAATTTTTAAGTCACTGGTTGAAATCCTTCCGAACGAAGACTCCAAACAGGTCAGAAGTATACTCATCAAAGAGTGTTGTTTGCCATTCTCTCCTTCAACTACACTCTTCATTCTCCGTCAACGTACACTGGTTTGATGTTGCTTCGCTTTTTTCTTTTGTGACAGTACTATTTTTGTCTTCTCTTCCTCTATTTGTTATGTGTCAATATATAACTCCTCTCACTCTTAATATAAAATCCAATTTACTAATTTAGGAATACGAATACTATAATATATATCATATGATCGCTCTGAAATATTCATGCATATCCTCATATTATATACAACTTTAGAAGTTACACAAATAAAATTGGAGAAACATGAAAAATATAAATACTCCCTCTGGTCCTAATTATAAGACAACATTTGAGACTTGGTTTTAATCCTAATTATAAGACAACATTCTAATTTTTATAAATTTCTTCCTAAAATACCCCTATTTTATTCTCTCAAGTATATGTGGTTTTTTGTGAGTATATATATGTGGGTGCGTAGACTCTTTCATTCAATAAAACTTTTAGATATATATATATATATATATATGTTTTTGTGTGTGTGTGTGTCTACACACAAATATGTATAGACACACACACATAATTGATTAACATATAATGGTCTCCAAGTTCTGAAACAGAGGTGTAGAATGAGATAAAGGGATTGTTGGAGGAGCATTTTAGAGAGCAACAACACAAGTACTCCACCCAAAGTATTCACTTGGAGGGATTACCACTTTCACTAGGGTATGTTTGGCACCAGGGAAATGAAGGGGTGGGGAAATGTTAATGAGCTCGATTTAAAAAATTTGGACAAGTGGGTTAAAAGCTTTTAATTAATTTTACTTATTTTTTATCTTACATCTTTTTACTAAAATTTCATAACTATTTATTCAATTTTTTTATAAAATTAAACTCGTTAAAACTTCCCCTTGGATAAGCCATCCTACCTGAGCTCGATTCTCTAAATATTCTATTTTTCTCTTTAACCTTCAGTTTGAGGGATCCAATTTCATTTTGGTTCTGCCCAATACTATAAGCTTAAAATATTATCGTTTTAAGAGAATCCACGTATGATCGGAGATGTATCTCTGGGATTCTTTTCACATTAAAGTAAAATTATGGGTGCAAGATTGTTCATTTTGGGCTAGAGATAACAAGAAATGACCATACAGTTGCTTGTGCAAGAGATGCATATTTGATAATTTCCCAAATTCTTTTTTACCTTGTAATAATCTGAGATATCCAAATCAACTGATCTTTGCAATTGTGAGATGCTAAATGCCAGAGACACTCAAATGAAATGATCAAAGTCACCGTCATCACCAAACTTCTTGTATAAACCATTTCTAAATTTGTTAAAAACACATTCAGAGAGTAAAGTTCCTTTGACTCACCAATAAAACAAGGAGCAGAAGAAAAGCTAAAGGTTGTAAGCATACGAGGAGCTAAGGAAACAAATTCGTATAGGATGATTATACATTTGAAACATGTTTCTCCACAGATAAAATAGGTCTTACTAGGCTGCATTCTTTCTGATTCCATCATTTACACTTATCATCTCTCGGCTTGTATGCTTCTGATCCGAAACTACAACATAGTCCATCCACATTGCATCATATTCACAACACACTGGAAACTTAGAAATATATATAGAGAATGAAAGAGGATGATGAGACAGATAGGTCTGATTTGAACCTAAACATACCCCTACTCAAGGAAATAGATGGTTATATGTGAAGTTTGAGAGAAAAATATAATTCTTAATTAATCTCTCGAATCTCCGATGGTCACAAAGTGTCTTTGAGGTATATTTGAGGTAAGAGAAAGGAGAAATACATTAATGGGACCCTCGGCCATTGACCCACGATGAAAGAGTACATATAAGCCTTTATATAGGCAAACCTAGAGCTAAACCTAAAATCTCATAAAATCTAATCAAATCAAAGTAAATCAAACTAATTGAGATATAATAGCAAATATCCTAAGATAGAAATATATCTATATCTAATCATAATAATAAGATAATAATCATAATAAAGCATAATATTCTCACACTCCCCCTCAAGTTGGATCATGGATATTAATCATGTCCAACTTGCTTATACAACTTTATACTACCGACACTCCCCTTTCATAATAAATGCATAATATTCTCACACTCCTCCTCAAGTTGGATCATGGATATTAATCATGTCCAACTTGCTTATACAACTTTATACTACTGACACTCCCCTTTAAGCTTGTACTTCTTGAGTCTCAGAGGCCTATTTAGAGAGCGCGAGATACGCGCAATGATCGCGACAAGTTTGACGGCAACAAAAGCACGAGTGCGACCAGTCGTTGGACGAGTTGAAGACGACAGGACCAGTCGTCTAACAAGTTGAGGAGCACGATGACAAAAGGAACTACCACCAACAACGATGAAAGGCTCGAGAACGATGACAACGTCAAAGAGGAGATGGGTTGTTGATGAAGAACTGTGCTCACGAGTTGAGAACGACGGGACCAATCATCTAACGAGATGAGAGGCACGATGACAAAGGAACTACCACCAACAGATGATGTTGATGAAGAACTGTGCCGGAAACAATGACGGGACCAGTCGTCGGACGAGATGAGAGGCACTATGACAGAGGAACTACCACCAACAATGATGTTGATGACGAACTGTGCCGGAAACGACGACGAGACCAGTCGTCGGATGAGAGGAGAGGCACTATGATAGAGGAACTACCACCAACAATGTTGTTGATGAAGAACTGTGCCTAAAATGTTACTAGGTTTTTTTTTTGATCTAGCTTTACTCCATAATCAGACAACGATGAACCCAGACCACAAAACCTGTCGGAAATGGCCGGAGATGAGGAGAGGAGGCTGAAACAGGGAGTCGCCGGTGGAAACTCCTTCCTACGTGCCGTCGCCAGAAGTCTGCCTGCGTGTGCGTGAAATCCACGTGCCGTCGTGGAGGCCTCGGACGACCACCAACTTTTGGGCGCCCGCCGATCGGAAGATGGGGACGACGATGGACTGGAGCATGTTCCAAGGTGAGATCGGGAACAGAACGCGAGTATGATCCTTTCTCTCTCTGTTTGTAGAACGCTGGAAACCTTCTCTTGCTCACTGTTGCAACGTCGAGCAGACGCATGGAAACTGAAGGAAAATAACCTCATGGCTCTGATACCATGTGAAGTTTGAGAGAAAAATATAATTCTTATTTAATCTATGAATCAAAGAGTACATATAAGCCTTTATGCGGAAAACCTAGAGCTAAACCTAGAATCTCATAAAATCTAATCAAATCAAAGTAAATCAAACTAATTGAGATATAATAAGAAATATCCTAAGATAGAAATATACCTATATCTAATTATAATAATAAGATAATAATCATAATAAATGCATAATATTCTCACAATATGTTTCTGACATATGGGACATGGACAACGTCTTCCCACATTCTTCACAAGTCTGCATCAGAATCACGTATAACTCACCATTCTCATTATGCAAAGAGGACAAAGCAATGAAACCATTCTAGTAGGCCTTGATTACCATGTGTCCATATCCAAACACCAAGTCCTTTTCATTGGTCAGACAAATTGCACAATCCTGCAAAATCGTTTCATGTTATACTTATATGATAATATATGATCAGTCTAGTTTGTTTTTGCAAAAAGGATCTCTTTAATTTCTTTTTTTGTTTAATATGATCAGTCTAGTCTGTTTTTGCAAAAAGAATCTGTTTAATATCTTTTTTTTTTTCATTTAAATACCTTGGCAACAGAGGAACTCGATGATGCAGATGTGACAGCATTAAGGATATCAGCTAACTCTATTTCTTTTTCTTCAATGTGTGTTATGGCCCTTTCACTAGTCTCCTGACATTCCCGCTTTAGTATCTGAATCAGCTCAAGCTTTTCTTGCAAATCTTTCTTGGCTTTAATCCACTCGTTTTAGACATAAAATGTTACAAATTAATGATCACTTAGATCCTTCAATTCAACTGCACATAACATATTACTATAGTTGCCCTATCAATAAGAAAAATCATTAGGTGAGGAGGCAAATCTCAAAGCAAAATATGAAGAAACATTTATTTTGACCTAGATTTAAGAGAAGCACAAACAAAAAGATTATTATCACCCAACCATATTTTCTTTTTCTCCAGCTATCACCCAGCCTGATTAATGATGATGTTTTCAAAAACTTAGTTACAAATTCAATTTAAATGGGTTCATAATGTCAACTTGTCTAAAATATTATATACACATGCGCGGGCGCGAGCATATTGCATATTTAGAAGGAACCAAAGTAGTAGGTACCTGAGCAATGTCAGCTTCATTTTGAGCCTCCTCCAAATCCTGAGTATACAATTGTCCCATCTTTTCAGCCTTGGCCCATCCATTCTAAACATAGAAGTAACCACTTAGTACACAACTGTTTATGTAAATTGCAGCATATGAACAAATACAATCATTTGAAGAGCGAATACGGTTACAAGTAGCATTCAAATGCTAGGTAACATGTAACATTGATCTTGGTAATCTAAGAACAAGGGACTGTACAAAATCTACAGATTTCCTATCATTCGTCTAATATTTTCATAATGTTAAAATTGAATACAATAGGGGGAAAATCAACAGAATTAGTACCTCAGCAGCGATATAATCATTTATAGCATAGGCTAATTCTCGTCCCATCTTTTCAATTTCTTTCTTGGCCCGTTCTACCTCATCATCTTTCTCCATTATAAGCCTTTGGACAGTTTTTCTTTCTTCTATGAGCATTCTTTCAAGATTAGCACATTCACTCTGTCGAATTAGCTAAAGCTTTAACAGAAATGTAATGGAATGATGTCTTTTAAGTGTCAAAATCAACTTCAATGGAAAATCAGAGAACATAGTTACAAATAAATAATGATGCATATTTCTTCACAAATTAAATGCGTGGAAGAATTTATTACTTTTATCTTCCCGTACTACTACTACTCTTGCTCATGAATTGAAACTCATAAAGTGCAAAACAAAAGCTTCTGCTATATCCCTCTTCTTCGATCTCTGCTGTGTTTTGTGTTTTGCATGCACTCTCGCTCTTCCTTACACACACACACACATACATATATCTTTAATTCTCTTTCCCTGACTATTTATTTCATATCTACCTCTTCTATTCTATTCTATATATATAGGAGCATTGAGTAGATGCGCAGTTTGTCATGTGATTAGTTTGTGTAGAAATTAAATGTAAGAGCTTTATCTTCATTAATCAGTTTGTGTAGAAATTAAAGAGTAATGTAGATTAGCCTACATCCTGATGCATTTTTATTTCCTCCGGAGCACGGCTTGAGCACCGCTTTAATCTTGGGAAACTTTCCTTCAACGATTATGGTTCAACCGACGGGTTTGTGTTTGAGAGAAGTGAATGCAAATACTTTTCAATCACACACATTCATGAATAGAGCACATAATATATATAAGAAAAGGGATATTTTTCCACATTTATATACTTCTTCATCATTTTGCGAAACCGATTCGAGAGGACTCTTTTTTTTTTTTTTTTTTTTTTTTTTTTTCACTGAATCTATATGAGAATTCTTACCAATAGTCAATGCCAACAATCACAACTCATTAAAATTCTTGTTGAAAACCTGTCTACGGATGAATTTCCAACTTTTACGAAACTGATTCAGAGGATGAATTTCCCGTGCTCGGAACGCGCAAAGAACAAAGTGAGCCAATCGGAATGCTGTCTCGGGAGGGAAAGCCAATCGAAATCTGTCTCGAGAGGAAAAAAGGTGATAGGAAGAAAATAATCGAAATGGCGTCGTATGTTGTTGTTAGTCCAGATGCCATTTGACCCACGAAACGGTGTCGTTTACAAGCAGAGGACAACAAAGGATACTAAAATCAGAGGACCTCAGCCGAACCTGTTACTTTGTGTGTATGAATTTCAATTATGTTCAGCATTGCCTTTGGACACTAATCTGGTGTGGTGTGCAATTTTATTGTTATTTGAAAAGTATGTATGCCTGCAATATTTTGCCTCAATCTGTTTTTGTTTTAGATGGATCCAGTGGAACAGGAAACCAGGACGCGCATCAAGATGTGGATTGCAGTGGAGGACCGGATCTTGGTAGAATGCCTTGTTACTCTGAGAATGGACTAAAAGTGGATAGTGGACAGTGGGTTCAAGGCAGGATATGCAAATGTGTTGCAGAAGATGATTGAGGAGAAGCTTCCAGGATGTGGAATCAAAGCAACTCCACACATAACCTCCAGACTAAAGACCCTGAAGCACCTATGGTAGGCAGCCTACGACATTGTTTATGGGCCGAACACTTCTGGTTTTGGATGGAATCCAGAGACCAACCTTGTTATCGCAGATCCAGAGGTGTGGGATGAGTATCTGAAGGTATGTGATCCTACCATTGTGTTCAAATTTTAAATTTATTCATGTATTACAAATGACTTCCACTGCAACAACTCACATTTACCTTGGTCAAAGTGCAGGCTCATCCCAAGGCAAAGGAAATGCAAACAAAACCTTTACCAAATTTTGACTCTCTATGCCTGGTTTGGGGTAAGGACAGGGCTACCGGTGAGGAAGGAGAGTGCCTGGGTGCAATGGAGGAACAAGTTAACCTTGAAGATGACGAGCTTCCGGAAACACCACAACATGTTGAGGAATTTGAGTTGTCACAAACCAATCATGAAACTGTCACCACTCAAGTCAATGCATCTGATTCACAGGTTGGGCGAAAGAAGAAGCGCAAATTGAACAATACCTAAGTTATCGCTGAGGCACTGCGTGATACAGTCACACAAAATTGGACAAGACCATTGTTACTGCGTTTGACAAGCTAGGAAGTATAATGCAACCCCAAGAGAGGCAACCTGAACCTGCTTCCCCAGGAGATGACTTGTACATGGAGCTACTGCAACTTGAGGAGTTGACTTGGAATGACAAAAACCTTGCACATATGAGATCGTAGCGTCTGACAAAATGGTGACTGCATTTCTGAAGGTACCTGCAGAGTTTAAGCCGTCATGGTTCCGCACCTTGCTTTCTCAGTAGAGATGCATTATCAAGAGTACATAGATGTGTAGTTTAATAGTGTGGCAGACATAGCTGGTCTTTTTGTGTCTGATGTATTTGTATTGGCCACTGGTAATTCAGATGTGTCACTCTGTTTTGGACACTAATCTGTCTTTTGTATATGTTGCATCTGTCTTTTGTATATGCTGCACAGTCCTTTTGTATATGCTGCAGATGTGTCTTTTGTATAGGTCAGGGTTATTGCATTAGCACAAACTTTTGACCATGTTCATATAGGTTAAGGAAAAAGTGGACATGGCATAAAGTTTGTGTGCCGCAGCCTGCTGTTGGTTGATAAGTTATATAAGTGTATTATGATGCAGGTCATGTGTTAATTAGCTGCTTCATGGGATGTAGTCACCTATTCTAAATGCATAAAATGGATAATTTCTTCTATGTCAACATTGTTGATGAATTGTTTTGCCCTTTTCATTTACTGTACCCGCTTCTTGTAACAAATGCATATCAGCATTTTCTATTTACTGTACCTGCTTCTTGTAACAAATGCATCACAGGGCTTTTAATTTAACAAATGCATCATAGTGCCTTCGAGTATCGGGAGTTCTGACGGTAGGCGAGGTGGGAGATCAAAGGAGACGACCAAAGACGCTAGTACATGGCCAATGCGTGGAAAGTGGAAGAGAGAACTTGAGGCTAAAGAATCCAGGAAAAATAAATGGTCCGAAAAGAAGAAGCAGCAACCACCGGTGACTGGGAAGAGGAAGCCCCAATCCGATGATGATTTCCACTCAGTCTCTGACTCTTCTCCAAAGCCAAAAAAATGAAAGGCAGAGGATGACAGAAAGAGGAAGGGGAAAATGGTTGACGTGAGTTCCATGGGGAAGACAAAGAGTGGGAAGCCACAAACACTGAAGATGGTCTGACTCCACTAAGGACGAAGATGAAGAGAATGAGCATGTTGATCAGGTGAGGTTCAAATTGTATAAGAAAATGAAACAGCAACAGAGGCCAAGTATCATCCCTGACTCGAAGGCCAACTTCAATCAATCCAATCTGGAAGAGTATGACATGAGGTTAGTAGGCTATTGTCTGTGTAAAATGAGTAGGATTAGGATGACACATTTGAAAGTGATTATCCATTTGGCCTAGACGTCATTCTTAGACCATTGAGGGGACTGTTGGAGTTGAGTTTGCCTTACAGTGAGTCTGTTGTGAAGGTGTTTTATTCAAACCTGAGGTTATGTAGGAGTGGATTAGTATCAACCTGTGTTAAGGGCCAAACCATTGAACTGAATGAGAAGAAACTCCTTAATTGGTTAGGGATTAAGGTTGCACAGTCCTCTGATACAAGCTTCACTGGGGAGGAAATGGATACATTTTTGCTAGAGGGAGGGACCACAGAGGATGATGAAGGCCTGCACAGACCGAAGCAGCTGTCTTATAAGTATAGGGTCCTGCATTACCTGTACAGCAGGAACTTCATCAACAAGGGCAAGCACTACACAACGATGAGCATTGAGGACAAACAAATCCTCTGCTGCTTGATCAAGAGGAAGCCATTTCATATGGCCAAGAGGATCATTAACACAATATTGAAGGCTGCATTTCTTGGGAAGAAAAATTCAGACCTGCCATACCCTCCATTGTGTCTCTCATATTACAAAAGAACAAGGTTTGGTATCTTCAAGATGGTGAACCCCCCATATGGAGTCCTAAATTTGATGATGAGCCTCTGCACAGAATGCAAATCCCTGTTGTCCCCAAACAGTCATCCAATAGATCTTCTCCTGATGGCAAACATGGAAGGAAGAGTCAGAAAAAGAGAGCTACACCTGCACCTGCACCTGCACCTGGTCCAAGTTCAGGAGACCCTTCATTTGAGAAAGGAGTTGCAGAGGTGGGAGCCATGTTTGCCAAAACTGTCGATGAAAAACTGGGGTTGCTTAAAGCTTACCTACGCTCAGCCTTACATGAGATGGAGTCATGTATGCGTGCAATGGCGTTTGACCTGAAGGACGTTAGGGATTTCATTTACCTTTATGCCACTGACTTGAAGAACTTCGCTGCATCCACTGGAAAAAAACATGACATGGCTGGTCCTTCTACCAAGCCAACAGATGACCATGATGATGAGGCCGAGGTTGATAGCAGCATAGAAGAAGAAGAGGAGAGAGAAGGGGATGGAGAGAGCGAATCTAACGAAGAAGATGATAGAGTGATAGAAGAAGAGGGAGAGGAGGAAGGGGATGGGAACAATGATGATAGGGAGGCCGAGGATGATAGCATGACAGAAGAGGAAGGAGAGGAGGAAGGGATGGAGACAATGATGATAGGGAGGCCGAGGATGATGGGAGGACAAAAGAAGAAGGAGAGAACGAAGGGGATGGGGACAATGATGATAGGGAGGTTGAGCATGATAGCATGATAGAAGAGGAAGGAGAGGAGGAAGGGGATGGAGACAATGATGATAGGGAGGACAAGGATGATGGCGGGAGAAAAGAAGAAGGAGAGGACGAAGGGGATGGGGACAATGAGGATGACTATGAGGGTGGGGATGACAGCATTAAAAATCAAGAAGCAGAGAAGGAAGGAGATGGTGACCACGATGATGACCATGAGGGTGGGGATGACAGCAGTAAAAATGAAGAAGCGGAGAAGGTGATAATTGCATATTTCATACACTACTTTTTGTCTCTTGATTTATAATTTAGGACTCCTTAGCTAATAAATAATGGCTTTTATACTTATTTGGGCTTTGGGCCTTTTATTATATTTTAGCCATTATTTAATAATAAATTCCAGTTTTACATTGCTTCACCATTTTTACCATAACTCTTGAACCAGACATCAGATTTGCCTCATTTTTGTCTCATATTTTAGATGATTCAGAGAGCTACAATTGTTATGAAGACATGAAGAGAAAATTCGGACAAGAGGGCGGTCGATTTTGGAGCCGAAGTCATATGTATTTTTGGGCTTGAATTTTATAATTAAAGCCCATTTTACTTTATTTTCCATTTTGGGCCTGAATTGTGGATTGGAGCCCCATTTTCGTTTTGCCATTTTAGGTTAAGTGAGGCAGCAGCCACAAACACATTCTCATTCATGTTTGTAGATTTCAGTGGATCAAAATAGTAGTTTTCAAATTCTCTACAATGTTCTTCGTGTTCTTCGCGTTCTTCATCTGTTTTTCGTCTTTCTTAATTATGTTCAGCTAAATTTCTGAGATTAACCCAACGATGAGAATTCCATCCATTATCCAGAGGACTTGTGCTTAATCGGTAACGTTTAACTCGTTTCTGCATTCTTTAATCGGATTCGATTTTTGGATTTGGATTGGGTTTTTGATTAAAAACCCAGATCGACATTTCCCAAGGACGTAGTTCGGACTAGGTTAAAGTATCACTGTGCGATCGTATAGAGGTGTGCCACTGATTCAAACAAATTCTGAACGATTGTTCAGTTGAGGGAATTTCTGGGCAAACGCAGAGATTTTGGTTTGCCCAGAGTCGATCACGAGTTCGGTTATAAATCTGTTTTCATCCGAGGAAGGGAAGTGGTAGAATCCAAATCCTGGGTTAATCCTTTAATCCTCTATTTTCTGTTTAATCTGTGTTATTTTGTTTTGTTTATGCATATTTCCGTTTTCAATTTCTTCTGAATCAAAAACCCCCGATTTTACTGTTTCTATTTTATTGTCAATTCAAATTAAACCGATTGCGAATCGTTGGGAAATGACCCGGGTTACATTATCTTTGCAATTCCTTTTCTAATCTGGTTATTTTGGGATATTACAACAAATCTCTGTCAAAATATGGCGCCACTGCCGGGGAATTTGCAT
This sequence comes from Acacia acuminata, assembly GCA_019022655.1. Taxonomy (NCBI): domain Eukaryota; kingdom Viridiplantae; phylum Streptophyta; class Magnoliopsida; order Fabales; family Fabaceae; genus Acacia; species Acacia acuminata. The sequence goes on along the minus strand of JAFJYI010000047.1, from coordinate 2,371,168 downwards.
CGGTTTGATTAGTAACAGTAGTGTAAATAGCTTCGTTTCGGTAGTTTAGGTGGTTCGAGTGGTGGGCCAGAGAAATTTTTCTGACCCGGATCACTCAACCCAGTCTTATTCACAAGGAATTGGGCATTCTAAGAAAGAGTCACTCCCAAGTAGGGAGTGAAGTATACCCTATTTTCCCCAAATTCCAACGTTTAGACCACTTTTTTCGCTGTTTTAAGTTTTGATTTTGTGATTTCTACTAGGGTCATTTTTTTTTTCAGTATCTCCGATTTGGTTGAAATTTGGTACAGTGATAGAAAATGGCCTATCTCACATGACACATCGAAAATCTTTGATTTTCCATGTGCTAAGCTCCTTTTTGCCAAATTCCATCGTTTAGACCACTTTTTCAATTTTTGATTTTTTTTTATTCCATTTTTGGGTTCCTCAATGGTCTAGGAGTTGCCCTGTCCAAGTCCCATAAATTTTAAAAATCATTTGATAGTGTTTCTGGACTTGTTTTGGTCAATTTCTACCATAGGTTTTTGTTTTTGTGTGTCTTAGTGTTTTTCTACTTTTTACCACTTTTAGTGGCATTTTCGTAATATCGATTGGCTGGTGGCATTTTCGTAATTCTGATTGGCTGCAAATTCGCCTTGTGATTATCTTTGCATGAGTACTAGGAGCACTATCAATCCGAAGACTTGTTGCCATTTGATCCTGAAATAGGAAGAACAATTCTTCTTTGCTAGAAGAGTTGTTAAATTTGAGTCGTGGGATTAATATTGAGCCCGATTGTGGCCATTCGATTGTGTCCATTCTGTTGATCTTTCTGATTGTGTTTCTGATAGTACTTCTGATAGTCTTGTTGTTTTCACTAATTCTAGTAGCAATTTTGCTAACTCAGAAATTATGGCGAGAAAAACGGGAAAATCGTCCTACTTTAAAAAGAATTGAATGAACCGATGTTAATTATCAACCTTTGTGCATCAATATCCTACCCTTCTTTGCTAACTTTGAGCTTAAATCTGGTCTAATACACTTGTTGCCTAAGTTTCATGGTCTTTCGGTGAGTGTGCCATTAAGCATTTGAAGGAATTCCATCTAGTGTGCGACCTGATGAAACCACGAGCCATTGATGAAGATCATATCAAGCCGAGAGCTTTTCCTTTCTCATTGGAAGGTGGGGCCAAAGACTGGTTGTTGTACCTTCACCCTCATCTATTGGGAGCTGGATTGATGTTCAGAGTTCAGAGGTTATTTATGGAGAAATATTACCTCCTCAAGAGCCACCGCCATCAAGAAGGAAATTGGCAAATTAAACGAGGCAATGAGGAGACTATGCATGAGTGCGGGAGAGGTTCAAAAGGTTATGTGCAAGTTTGTCCATACCACCGAGATCACGAGCAACTCTTGATTACCCATTTCTATGATGGTGCGCTACCGATAGACAAAGGTTTGGTAGATGCTTCTAGTGGTGGGGCTCTGCGTAACAAGACACCTGAAGATGCCCGAGAATTGATATCCGAGATGGCAGCCAACTCTCAGCAATTTGGCACTAGGGCCAATAGTACTCCTGTTTACCATGTTCAAGCACCTCCAGTCTAGTACGATTCTCAGAGATTAGATAATAGACTTGATGATCGACCTCCGGTGAGGCGGTTGGCGTGACACGAGGCGATAAATCTTCTCCTCCTCGATTGGGTACTCATGTGGGTTCTGTTCTGACCCTTACCATTCTACTGACTCTTGCCCTACCTTGCATGATCCTGCTTATCAAGACCAGTCAGTAGCTTTAGTGAGTGTTTTTCTAGGAAAGCCACAATACCAGCAAAATAATGCCTTCTCCAACACCTACAATCCTGGTTGGAGAAATCACCCCATTTCCGTTCGAACCCGGAATCGAACCCGCAGTAACCAATATCGGCAGTGCAGGAATTACCAACAGAGACAATACAGACCACAGAATTTCCAACAACAATCTGCACCTCCTTTGCCTTTGCCTTTGCCAGCACCACCTCTTGAACCAGCCATATGTGCACCTCCACAGGTAGCGCAACAGCAGGCTAGTAGTAGTGATAGTGGTGGTTCCTCCCTCGAGGATATGATGAAGCAATTTGTCACGACCAACATGCGATTCCGACAAAGAACCGACACTTCCATTCGAGTTTACAAACACGAGATTGGGCGGTTAGCGGCCTCATTGAACCAGCTTCAACCTCGGGATCCAACACTCTTCCTTCACAAACAATTCCTAATCCTAAGGGGAATGTGAGTGCTATCTCCTTCGTTACGGCAAGCAATTGGAGGAACCTAAACCCGCCGCGAGATGTGACTTCTACATCGAAAGAGAGTCAAAAATGTGAAGATTGACTCTAAAAATAAAAAGGCAAGTGCAACAAGGTGAAGAGGAAGACATCCCATTCCTCTTCCTTTCCCTCGAGCGAGTTCAACCCAAGAAGTTGGCGGAAAAAGCACAAGAGAAGGATATACTTGAGACATTCGGGAGAGTAGAGATCAACATTCCTCTCTTAGATGCGATCAAACAAATTCCTAAATATGCCAAGTTTCGAAGGAGTTGTGCACCAACAAGAGGCGACTAAAGGGGAGTGAACGAGTGAGTTTGAACCGAATGTATCGGCACTCATCCAAATTTCAATGCCTCGCAGTGCAAGGATCCGGGGGACATTTTCTATCCCTTGCTGTTTTGGTAACTATAGATTTGATGATTGCATGCTAGATTTAGGTGCTTCTATTAATGTCATGCCTGCATCTATTTATAAATCTCTTGGTCTTGGTCCTTTACGTCCCACTTGGTTTGTTGTTCAGGCTAGCTAATAGGAGTAATGTTCATCCTTCTCGGTTTAGTTGAGGATGTATTAGTCAAGGTTAATGAACCGATATTTCCTGCTGATTTTTACATCTTAGATATGGAGGATGAGTCTCCCGGTAGTAGATCACCTATCATTCTAGGGAGGCCTTTCATGAAAACAACTAGGACTAAGATAGATGTGCATTCGGTACTCTTTCCATGGATTTTGGTGATATATCTGTGAATTTCAATATCTTTGATGCCATGAAACATCCTAGGGAAGAACATTCATTTTTACGCATTGATGTGATTGATGATCTTGTGGATGATGTTATTGCTGATTGGTATGCTTGATTATCCCGATTTTGCATCCGAGAGTGATTCTCCCATTTGTGCATGTCTTGATAATGAATGGTGCTCTGTTTGCACTTGATTTGTTTAATGCTTTGCATTATTTGGTGATTCGACTTGCTTGGTGATTCTACATTACATGTGGATTCGATAGTGATTACGAGTTTGAGCTTCACCCCTTATCCTAATGTGCATCCCGATTCGATTTTGACGAGCTTAACTTTCGATTTTGATGAGCTGAACTTCGATGTTAACATTGAGCCGTATGGACACAATTCTTACGCTTTTTGAATGTGGTTTCTGGTATTTCTAGTGTGATGACATCGAGTTGTTGCAACAACCACCCAAGCTTCTTCCCTCCACCGAGCAACCACCCAAGCTTGAGTTGAAATCCCTTCCGGATCACCCGAAGTATGCATTTACGAGGTGGATGAACAGTTGCCGATCATTGTGGCAAATAATCTTCTTCGACCAAGAAGAGAAGTCTAAGCTTATTGAGGGCAAACAAGAAAGCCATTGGGTGGATATTAGGCGACATCGTTGGCATTAGCCCTTCCATGTGTATGCATCAAATTCTATTGGAAGAGGACTCTAAGCCGTGAGGCACCCGAGACGCCTTAATCCTCTTATCCTTGATGTGGTAAAGAAAGAGGTCACTAAGCTTCGCAAGTCGGTATCATCTATCCCATTTCTAATAGCCAGTGGGTTAGCCCCGTCCAGGTGATTCCCAAGAAATCCGGAGTCACCGTTGTGGTAGCCAATCGGAAGAATGAGCTCATTCCTACTCGAGTTCGAGAATAGTTGGAGAGTTTGCATCGACTATAGGAGACTCAACCAAGCCACTCGCAAGGATCATTACCCTCTACCTTTCATTGATCGATGTTAGAGCGATTGGCGGTAAGTCTCACTACTTGCTTCTTGGATGGCTACTCCGGATACTTCCCGGATCCATATTGCTCCCGAGGATCGGGAGAAGACGACCTTCACATGCCCCTTTGGAACATATGCCTCCGAAGGATGCCTTTTGGCCTTTGAACGCACTCCGGCACCTTTCGGCGTTGTATGGTAAGCATTTTCTTTGAGTTTCTAGAGGACTGCATGGAGGTTTTTATGGATGACTTCACTGTATATGGGTATGATTTTGATGCATGCTTAGCTAATTTGTCTAGAGTTTTGCATAGGTGTATTGAGTCTAATCTTGTGCTGAATTATGAGAAGTGTCACTTTATGGTTGAGTCGGGTATAGTTTTGGGACACATAGTGTCTAGGAAAGGGATTGAGGTAGACCCTGCTAAGATAGATGTAATTACTGCTTTGCCTTACCCCGCATCTGTGCGGGAAGTTCACTTTTTTCTTGGTCATGCAGGTTTCTATCGGCGTTTCATTCGGGATTTTAGCAAGACTGCTCGACCCTTGTTCAACCTTCTGCATAAGGACACTGAATTTGTATTTGATGAAGAGTGCAAGGCGGCCTTCGATCACTTGAAGCGTTCCTTGACTACAGCCCCATGATTGGTGCCTCCCCTTCGAGTTGATGTGTGATGCTTCCAACTATGCGGTTGGTGCTATCTTGGCACAACGAGTTGATAGAGCATCTCATGTGATTGCATAAGCCTCCAAGACTTTGGATCCTACCCGATCTAATTACACCACTACCGAGAACGAGTTGTTGGCTATTGTATTTGCTTTTGATAAGTTTAGGTCATATCTGCTAGTAAGTAGAGTAATTGTTTTCTCTGACCATGCTGCTTTGAAGTTTCTTTTGAAAAAGACATATGCTAAGCCACGACTCATCCGGTGGATGTTATTGCTCCAAGAGTTCGATGTTGAGATTCGGGACAGAAGTGGAGCACAAAACTGGGTAGCTAACCACTTGAGTCGCATCACTCATTCTCCCTCTCACCCCTCTTCTATTCGGGATGATTTCCACGATGAGCGGCCTTCTACAAATTTAAGGTAAGCTTCTATGGTATGCCGATCCGGTTAACTATTTGGTAGCTAGTGTTTTTCCTGTAGATTCTACTAGGGCCCAAACCCTTAAATTAAAGAGTGAGTCTAAATATTATGTTTGGGATGACCCTTATCTGTGGAAATTTTGTAGTGACCAAGTAATTAGGAGATGTGTGCCTGATCATGAGTTTCACTCTATATTGCATTTTGCTCATGCTTCTGCCTGTGGTGGTCACTTTGGACCCTAAAGAACTGCTATGAAAGTATTAGACAGTGGATTATTTTGTCCTTCATTGTTTCATGATTCCCATCTATTTTGTAAGTCATGTGATAACTGTCAGAGAGCAGGGAGTATTTCCCATAGGCATGAGATGCCCCAGAACCCTATATTGTTTTGTGAGATCTTTGATGTTTGGGGTATTGATTTTATGGGTCCATTTCACTTCATATGGTTATACTTACATACTTTTTGTGTTGATTATGTCTCGAAATGGGTTGAGGCGAAAGCCACCCGGACTAATGATTCTTCTGTGGTGGTGGATTTTGTTAGGTCTAACATTTTCTGCAAGTTTGGCATTCCTAGAGCTATTATCAGTGACTAAGGCTCCCATTTTTACAACCGAAGCAAGGTGCCTAGTTACGCAAGTATGGAGTGCTTCACAAGGTCTCCACAGCATACCATCCTCAGACCAACGGTCAAGCTGAAGTCTCAAATAGAGAGATTAAGCAAATCCTTCAGAAGACTGTTAACTCTACCCGGAAAGATTGGGTAAGTGATTAGAGGATGCTTTGTGGGCATATTGCACCGCCTACAAGACTCCGATTGGGATGTCTCCTTATCGGCTTGTCTTTGGTAAGGCATGTCATCTTCCGGTTGAGTTGGAGCATCAAGCCTATTAGGCCATTAAGCAGTGTAACATGGATTTGGCTAAGTCTGGGATGGAGAGGAAACTACAATTACAAGAGTTGGATGAGCTTAGATTGGATGCCTATGAGAGTTCGCGGTTATACAAGGAAAAGACTAAGGCATTCCATGATAAGCATATTCTGAGGAAAGAATTTTCTATGGGCCAGAAAGTTCTTCTATTTAACTCCCGTTTGAGGTTTATGCCTGGTAAGCTTCGATCTAAATGGGATGGCCATTTTGTTATCACTAACATTTTTCCATTTGGTGTTGTTGAGCTATGTGATCCACCCACAGGAAGCACCTTTAAGGTCAATGGGCATCGCCTCAAGCCATTTCATAAGGGTTCCCAGTAGCTGGCACTGAGGAAGCAGAGATTCTCCTCATTGATGCCACTTGTCCTCCATAAACCCCTTGGGGAGTATTCTTCCTTCTTTCTCCCTCTTTCTTCTATTTGTTTTCCTTTTTCTACTTTGCTTTTTGAAAATAAATACAGTCTCTCTTTCTATGATTGCTACATAGTATGAACTTGGACATTTTGGTTTTAATGGATCATTCTGTTGGGTCTGCAATTCTTGACTCTTCGATTACATGTCTTGGTAGTTGATTTGATGTTGTTGATTGCTTAAGTTGGTGTTGACCTTGTGAGGTTTTGGGCCTGCATGAATGGAATTCATCTTTTGCCATTCTTTCTTTCACGTATGCATTTACTCATGACTTGTGTTCTCTAGAACTTGCTCCTTTTCTTTTTGAAACTACATTTTTCACTTACGTGCATAAGTATGATGGAAGCTTGTTTTCTTTCTTTTATTTTCCCTACTTTGGCCAAATAGCCTTTCCCTTGCATTATGATCCCTTTGCCAGCCCTTTGTGCCTTTTTGAATCATTCTTTTCTAAGCCACATTATAAGCCTAAGCGAAAAACCATTTTATTCCGCACCTTGAAAATTTATTGAGCATTGGTTTCACCTTGGTTTTGTGTTTAAGTGTGGGGATTGCTCAGGAGTGCAATAGTTTAAGTGTGGGGGGATGTTTGCTTTTGTCATTGTGATTGTGATTATGTATATAGTATAGTTTTATTTTCAACAACAACAACAACAACAACAATAGAAAAAAGGGGAAAAAAAAAAGAAAGAAAGAAAAGAAAAGAAAGAAAGAAAGAAAGAAAAGCAGAAAAAAAAAAAAAAAAAAAAAAAGAAAGAAAGAAAAGAAGAAAAAGAAAGAAAATACATAGAAAGAAAGGAGATATATAAGTAAAATAAAAATTTTCTTGAGAATGATTGTGTTAATTAGTGCTCTTTTTAATTTCTTTGGTGCTTAGCCTCTCATTCCATACTATTACCTACGTTCACCCTAACCCCATTACAACCTTTCATAACAAGCTCTCTTGATTTGTGCATGTATGTGTTATGAGTAGTGGAGACGTAGAAATTGAGCAAGCTTATGGTAGAACAAATTTCTGGAGTAGAATTTGAGCGATACACTTATTTACCTTAAACACTTGAGAGATTGATTGATTGAGCGCATCATTTGAGAGACCATCTTTTGTGATTAGCATCACGATTGAGATTACCATGAATTGTAGTTTGAGATGAAGGGATTGTGGTCTTGATTGATTGATCGTTTGGAGCTTTATGTCCCTTGTTCAATTTTTGCATTGTTAGCAATTGTTAGAAAAGAAGAGTTCTCCTTTAGGTATTTTTCTTTGAATTTTGCTCGGGAGTGCAAAAAGATAAGTGTGGGGGAATTTGATAATTGAATATTTCATACACTACTTTTTATCTCTTGATTTATAATTTAGGACTCTTTAGCTAATAAATAATGGCTTTTATACTTATTTGGGCTTTAGGCCTTTTATTATATTTTAGCCATTATTTAATAATAAATTCCAGTTTTACATTACTTCACCATTTTTACCATAACTCTTGAACCAGACATCGGATTTGCCTCATTTTTGTCTCATATTTCAGATGATTTAGAGAGCTACAATTGTTATGAAGACATGAAGAGAAAATTCAGACAAGAGGGCGGTCGATTTTGGAGCCGAAGTCATATGTATTTTTGGGCTTGAATTTTATAATTAAAGCCCATTTTACTTTATTTTCCATTTTGCGCCTGAATTGTGGATTGGAGCCCCATTTTCATTTTGCCATTTTAGGTTAAGTGAGGCAGCAGCCACAAACACATTCTCATTCATGTTTTTAGATTTCAAAGGATCAAAATAGTAGTTTTCAAATTCTCTGCAATGTTCTTCGTGTTCTTCGCGTTCTTCATCTCTGTTTTTTGTCTTTCTTAATTATGTTCGGCTAAATTTCTGAGATTAACCCAACGATGAGGATTCCATCCACTATCCAGAGGACTCGCGCTTAATCGCAACGTCTAACTCGTTTCTGCATTATATAATCGGATTCGATTTTTGGATTTGGATTGGGTTTTTGATTAAAAACCCAGATCGACATTTCCCAAGGACGTAGTTCGGACTAGGTTAAAGTATCACTGTGCAATCGTATAGAGGTGCACCACTAATTCGAACAAATTCTGAACGATTGTTCAATTGAGGGAATTTCTGGGCAAACGCAGAGATTTTGGTTTGCCCAGAGTCGATCACGAGTTCGGTTATAAATCTATTTTCGTCCGAGGAAGGGAAGTGGTGGAATCCAAATCCTGGGTTAATCCTTTAATCCTCTATTTTTTCCGTTTAATCTGTGTTATTTCATTTTGTTTATGCATATTTCCGTTTTCAATCTCTTCTGAATCAAAAACCCCCGATTTTACTGTTTCTATTTTATTGCTGTTCAAATTAAACCGATTGCGAATTCATTGGGAAACGACCCAGGTTACATTATACTGCAAATCCTTTTCTAATCTGGTTATTTTGGGAGATTACGGAAAATCTCTGTCAGAAGGACAGGGATGATGGTTCTGAGGATGTAGTTGTGGAGACACAATATGCAGGAGGATCAGAACAGGCTACGGATGTCACTGATCATGTAGTGGGTGAAGGCACCGAAGGTAGACAAGGAGGGGAGGATGATGAAGAGATAGGTGACCATGTGACTGGAGGGACCCCACCTGATGCACAAGTGGGTGAAGGTGAGGACTTGGATCCAATCACCCCACTGTCAATTGTTCCCCGCTCTCCACCAAACCCTCCTCCCGCCCCCTTCCAGGAACATAACAGACGCTGTTCCATTGAGGTTCATTCCTGCATCATGCTTCAGTTCCATCCTTGCAGCAGAGAATTTGCCCCATGTGTTCGCAGATCCAACACCAAATCGTCCTCCAACTCCACGGCCTGCTGCACCAATGTATATCCCAGTAAACCTCCCTGCTTCACAGACATCATCGCCTAGGCGCACCGGTCCAAAGAGGTCCTCATTGGACAAGAAGAAGAAGAACTAGGGACAAACTGTTTTATCTTTTGAGTTTGATGTAATGAACCAGTACAGTGTTGACTATGTTTTTGTTGTTTTGACTGCTAATTCACTGTTGCTGACAGGGTTTACATTGTGTCATGTACAGTTCAAACTTTGTTGTTTGGTTTGAAGTTAAACTTTTGTGTTTTCCTGTCATGTTTAAAGACATCAATCATGTTTACTCTATGCTGCTGTGTCTTAACATTGTCTACATTTATTGGAGTTCATGTGTGACATTAGGTTTAGCCACCTAATTGTTGGGTTTAGGGTGGACCTTGTATGACAGATACTTCACTGTTGCAGATCTGGTTTACTTGCTTTGCTGGTAGTTCGAACTTTGTCTTTTAATTCGAACTTCAGTTGTTGTTTTTTCCTGTCACGTGAATACTTATGACTAATGCTTATTCTATGTTACTGTGTGTGCAATTTTTTTAGGGTGCCTCATGGAAAGTGGTGAATTATTTGTATACAGCATTTGAGAAGGCCAATTCCCTTCATTTTATTTCCTTTCACCATAGAGTTCACATGTTATCATTTATGTCCATTTATCTAACTCTGTCTCATGTTGCTGTCATGTGCAAGTATCTGTTTAATTTTATGCAGCATTTGCGAAGGCCAATTTCCTTCTTTTATTTTCATTGTGTGCTTTGGCTTGCTGCTTCTGTCATATCTTGGCTCAACTTTATTGAACTCACAGCATTTGACAAGTCCAATTCCCATTTTTGTTCTTGCTGGCCTACTTATACAGCATTTCAGAAGGCCAATTTGCTTTATTTTAATTGGTTTCACCACAACTTTGATTGACTGAACATTATTAATAGATTGTTGTGGAATCTATCATAATATTAGGATGTTCGGTGCTTCAGATTGGTTCACTTGCACAGCCCATTTGACAGCACCCACCGATCCTCTTGCATGCTTGTTACTGTCTTCTTCTTCATCCTTACTAGTGCAATTTTTCATACTTCCTGTGACCTTTTTAACAGATGTCATTTTCGTTATTGTAATGTGGCTGGTTCATTGTGCTGATTAATTATAGTCACATGAACCCAACAAATTCATTTTCCTCACTCCTTCATAGTCACCTCTGTTTCCCGAACCCAACAAACTCCTAGTTTCATTTGAGCGACTTCACACTGGTCAGGGGTTTTAGTAGTCATTTTATTGAAAATCATTCTTCAGTTCTCTATACCATCGCCTGGATTCATGGGTCAGTAATAATCTTTTGTCTTTGTCTTCTCATACTCGTTTACGCAGCTCGTTTAATATACTTTCGTCGTTTACCGGGCTAATTCCTTCCATCTCTGTTGTCGTCGTTGCCACCAGGAGCCACTCGTTGGCGCAATTTCACACCCCATCGCCATCTACTTCAATTTTCATTGCACTTTGGTTAGGGTTCGTTCATGTATCGCCAACCCAGTTCGAATTTTGGTTGCAATTTTTTTTCCCATTATTTTCCAGGGGCAATCTCGGAATTTCACTTAATCTTCCCACTTAGCCTACACCCAATTCTTCATACCAAACATTTTATTTTCCCTCAACTAACTTCCTTTCCCTTGTATACCAAACAACTCACGTTTTTAAAGTTCCCTCCTAATCTTCCTTTCCTTTCTTTCCTCAAATCTTCTTTGTAACAAACGGGGCCTAAGTCTGTAAGCAAAACATCCAAGATGAAGGGGAAAGGCAAGAAGCGGAGGAAATAAGCAACCTCGTGTTGACCTTGTTGACTGACGTAGTGAGGAAGGAACCTCTCGAGTAATTTCCTCTATACAAAATGATTTTTACACAACACATTGCTTCTTGCTTCTTCAAGATATCAAGTTTCCACCAATAAACACATAGTAAACCGTGGTGGACCGTCTTGTGGCCTTAGATCATGTATGATCCGCATCACAGAAGCACTCGACTTTAGTGTGCCCATAATTTATATAAAGAATGCCATGACGTGGGGAAGCTTTCAAATAATGCAAGATATGCTTTAAGGCTTTCCATTATGCCACTATTGGAGATGCCATTAATTGACTGAGTATACTAGCCGAGAAGGTTATATCAAGATGAGTTACTGTTAGATAATTTAGCTGCCCAATGAGTCTTCTATATCTCTCAGGAGTTGCAAATGGCTTCTGTTTCTTTGGATCAATCTTCTTCTTCAAGTCATCAGGAAGTTCATCAAACATGCCATCATTAAGATCCAAAAACGAATTCAGAATCATGGGAATGCTACTTGGTGCAACGCCGAATTTTCCAATTTCCTTTAATAGATCGAGAACATACTTCCTCTGAGTTAAAAAGATGTCCTTCTTGCTTCTCAAAACTTTAATACCAATAAAGTACTTCAATGGACCTAAGTCTTTTGTCTAGAAGTGGGAGTTAAGGAAGACTTTAGGTTCTAATATTCCAGATATGTTACTCCCAGTAATCACAATATCATCAACATACACTACTAAAAGAATCATCTTTGCATTAGATTGCTAGTAAAATACAGAGTGATCACACTTACTTTGGCTTAACCCAAACTTCTTGACCACACCACAAAACTTATCGAACCAGGCACAAGGACTTTGTTTCAAACCATACAACAACTTTTAAATATAGCACACTTTCTTATGCTCCCCCTGAGCAACGAACCCAAGTTGTTGCCCCATAGAAACTTCCTTAAGAAGGTCACCATTCGAAAAGGCATTCTTAAGATCCAATTGATGCAAATCCCAATGATAGGTGGTAACTAGAGAGACAAGAAGACAAACGAAAGTAAGCTTAGGCAAGGTGGAGACAGTCTTAAAATAATCAATGCCATAAGTTTGAGCATACCATTGGCAACAAGGCAAACTTTCAACCATTCCAAGGAACCATCAGCCTTAGTCTTAATAACAAACACCTATTTACATCCAATGGCCTTCTTCCCAGAAGGTAGATCAAAAAGAGTTCTGGTACCAGTTTTTTCAAGGGCCATCATTTCTAATTCTATTGCAGCACACCAACCAAAGTGAGTCAAGGCTTGGTAAAGGTTGGTAGGGGTAGAGATGGATACAAGGGTGGCCATAAAGGAAGAGGAAACATGGGACAAATGCTGGTAGGACACAAAACAAGAGATAGGATAGGTATAGTCAGCATATCTCTAAAAGTACCTTTACAGAGGGCACTAGGCAGGTCATCATATGGGGTAACAACATAATCAGACACAAGTGGGTGAAGGATAGGAATGTCAAGATCTAGGGGCTCAGGATTAGGAACTAGGGAGGCATAAACAGGATCCGTCAGTGAAGCATTGTCCGATGAAGGCAAAGTAGTGGCAACATAAGCATTATTGATGAGATCAGGTTCCAGAACAGCAACCTGGACTAGTGAGATAGGGACACAATAAACTAGAAGAACATCAGGCTCATCAATGACAAAGGAAGAGTCAGATAATATCAAAGACTTGAAGAAAGGAGAAGACTCATGAAAGGTTATATCAGTGGACACAAGATAACGACAGAGATCAGGAGAGTAATACCGATAGCCTTGCTGAACTTGAGAACAACCAAGAAATACACATCTCAAGGACTTGGGGTCGAGTTTACTAACACTTGGACAAACATCCCGAACAAAGCAAACACAATTGAAATTTTTGGGATTAACAGGAAACAGTGTAATGGTGGGAAACATGCATGGATTTTGGTAAAGTGTAATTCGGGATGTTACATATATTATGAAATATGCAAGAGTTCTTTATAATAATGACTAGAGGGAGTAACTATTATCTAGAACATGAAAAAAAGGGCGTAGTTATTTAACTATTTCAAGATTTGAAATAATGAGTAGCTAGCTCGTTATTAACCTAAAAAATAAAATAAGATCTGACCTATAATGATAACTTTAAGAAAAATAGTAAATATATAGCTTGTTTGTCAATAAGTTACTGTTGTTCAGCTCTCTTGCTAGCTAGCTTGTCCAAAATTAAATTATGTTATTTTCATGCTAGAAAAAAGCTAACGTGCCTTATTATAAATAAATTAAATCTGCAAAAGCATATAAAAAATGAAAACTGCTATGAATTAAATGAAACACCGCCATAATTAGTTATTATTTGTAACTTGATTATAATTTAATAATGGGGCTATATTTTGAAGAAACATATAATCCTAATAACAATAAAAATAATTAGTATTAGTGGGGTCATGTGATGGAATTCTAAAATTGTCTTTAAAATTTAGCCCCAAGGAATTAGAAAGAACCCTTTTATCATAATTCATCGTCAAGCATGGATCTGAAAATGGCTATCTGGCGCACACAGACACACAAAAGTCCTTGACTTCTTTTTCTTTTCATGTTTGTTTCCCTTTAATCCCTTTTTTTCTTTGCCATCCAAACTTACTTTTTCTTTACTGTTTTCCTTAAACTATCATTTTCATTTGGCTAAAGATACTCTCTCCACTTTAACAAAATCTTTGATTGGTCGGTCTCTCTCTTAGTCGCTAAGATTATTTATTCTTTACATATGTATGATCTTTAATACTGTAAGGCAAACGCTATGACAATTGATCAGAATGAGGGTTTTAAGTGTGGTTGTAAAACACAGATAAGTGAGATGTTGAACCATCTTTAGAAAAAAGATTATTCCTTTCAAGACATGTTTAATTCATTAATTAGAAAGGTTTGTTTTAGAAAATAATAGAGAAGGGAGAAGAATGCGTTCCGTGTTTGGATCTTGGTCGATCTCTAAAGCTCTCACGCAGATTTTAAACTACTAGAGCTTAAATTAGAGTGGCATGACAAATGGACCACTTAAAGTGAGAAAAGAGAGCAAACTTAACGGTTGGGATGCATAGAAAATAACTAATAGAGAAAATCCTTTATTTATAGTGTCAGATGGAGGATATTTTTGGTAGCTTAAATACTCAAGAAAGGTTGTTTTAGCTGAGTTAGCTAGAAATAATTTGTTGTAGGTTTGAGTTATTACTTGATTGATTTTTTTTTTTTTTTTTATAAAGGGTTTTTCTCTTGAGGCTTAGAGAATAAATGCGTCTCACTTATCCTAACAAATGTGTTTCATGAGATTTGAACTTGTATACTCCTTTTTATAGGGTTGAACCTCATTATCACTTCAACGAACAACTTTATTGATTGATTGAGATATCTAAATCAATAATACTTGAATACTTTTTTTTTAATAGGTTTTGGTAAATATCTAATTTGTTCCCTGTGGGAAAAACTCCTCTCACAGTTAAAATAAATATGCACTAAGTAGAATATAGAATAGAATTAATATTCTAATTATACACTAGTAATTAGTTAACTAAACTACTTATTTTTTTTATACATCACAAACTAAAACTACTTAATACCCTTCACTAACTATAAAACTTTCTAACTAATTAACCAAGTGCGTGTAACTAATATTAACTTTTTATTGAGGGTAATTTCAATATTTCATTAAAAAAATAATTAATTTTAGGAAAAATCACACTCAGGTTCTAAGGATCAGAAAAAATCACAACAAAGTCCCAAAATAGATTCTCCTATCAAAAAACTCCCTACGGACTGCATTGATATTAATTTTGAATGTAAAATTACCTTCTTGCCCTTTCTTCTTCTTTAACAATTTCTGGCTCGATCTGAATGCCAACACACGTAATCGTTTCCCGATCATTCCGTTTCTGAAATTAAATATACTTATGCTCGGTGCTTGATTAGTGTTTGGGAGCAGAAAATGACCACCAAAAGGGCAGATACATCTCTGTTTGATGAAGCCTAGAGGAGGATTCGGAGGGAAGAAAATAAGTGGAAATAATTTTTTCTCGGTTTGATTGGGAAGGAAAAAACAAAATCAAAAGTAAGAAAAAAGGGGACAGATCTATTAAAAGTTTCCTTGTTTGAAAACTATGTTGACCACTGAATTTGAGTACTTGTACCCGTATTTTTTATATAAAGGTTAAAGTATATGTTTAATCCTTTAAGTTTTATATTAAACATATTTTTTGTCTTTTAACTTTATAAAATATACTTTTGGTATTATATTTCTAACATCATGTTGCTAATCAAAAATGTTGATGCAATAAACTCGAGTGAAGATTGTGCAGTTGACGAAGCATATTTAAGTTTTAATTTTTTAATATAATATATTTAGATTATTAAAATAAAATAAACCGACAAATCCTTGCAAATGAAATGGAGATTTTGCTATTTAGATTATTAAAATAATATATTTACATTATTAAATATTTTTTTAATACAATCAAGGTTTTGATGTTGTCATATTGACTCGCTTCATTAAATTTTTAGATATTTTCAATTTAGAAATATTTTAAAGTTAAGATTATTAGTATTTAATTATACAATTATCACTTAAATTTACATAAAGTTTTCTATTAAAACATTGATGATGTTAGAATTATAAGACCAAAAGTGTATTTTATAAAGTTAAATGAAAATATACCTTAGATAAACTTAAAGGACTAAAAGTATATTTATTGAATTTTTAAATATGAACTTTTTATTGATTGAAAAAAGGTATTTGGTTCCCAAAAAACGAAAAAGGAGCTAGGCTTTAGATAATATTATCCAAAGCCTCTGAGTTTAATTTACTTCCCGATTCTATAAATTTTTATCTTTGAATCATTCTGCTTTTTCATCAACACAATAGAGAAAAGGGTTTTATTTTGTGGAAGTCTTTTGCCAAAAGATTTTTTTTTTTATTGCATAGCTTTATTTTGAAACAATTCCCCAGCTAACGTTGTCTTTGAGAAATTGGAGAGAAAAAGCTTATGATAATTTTGTAAAAAGAGATTCCAAAACCGATCGATTTGGATAATGAAATAGTGCAAAATCCACACTATATAATCATTCCGATCCAGTTAATTAACTTGCATGTCTTTATAATTTCAATATTATAGCTCTATCACTCACGGGGTAGAATTACTTTTACTTATTAATAAAAAAAAAATTAAACGACTATTAATTATTGCTTCTAGCCGTAGTCGGAAATCGGACTAGGTCCATTGGGCCGCCCGTTTAAGCCCTAGCCCCGTAGGGGCTCGGGCTTGAAAAATATGTCGAAATTTGAAATTGGCCCCCGGGGGCGGGCCCCGTAGGGCCTCGCTTAATCGCCACCGTAGGGTTCTCGGCCGCCGTTAGGCCCCGTTATCGTAGCATTTTTATTTTTTAAAAAAAAAAAAATAGTCAAAGAGTGAAGCACAGCCTTCTGCTCAAAGTGAAGCACAATCAAATATCTATGAAATTGATTATAGTGATGAAGAAGGTGACAATTGACAATGATAGTGGTATACTTTTATATTTTATGTGAGTTATTTAATGTTGCTTAGTTTAATGCTTCTTACGTTTTATGTGAGGCAATTATGGACAATGGTTTGTTTTTTATTACAAATTAATGAATGTGTTTATTTGTTGGATGATTTGTATTGTTTAGATATTAATGTTGATAATATTTATTTGATAAATTAGAACTTTAATGGTTGCAATATAATTTACTAATTATATTTCTTTGGAAAAAACCCAGAAGAAAAATAGTTAAAATTTGGAATAGTAATTTCCAGGCCCTGTAGGGCCGGCCCTGGCCCTGGTACTATCGGGTCGGGCTTTGAAAAATAGATGTTTTCCTTATCTCAGGCCCTGGAGGGCCAAGCCCTGTAGGGCCGGGCCGGCCCTGATTCCCAGCTCTACTTCTAGCTATAGATTCGTAAGCTTATTTGATGCAAGTCCCTAAACAAGATGTGAGCCTTTTAAAATAATACTACCTCCGGTCCTAATTATAGGAGGTAGTGCAAATTGCACTACCAAAGTGTTCCTATAATTAAGACCAGGAGGTAGTATAACATATTTATCACATACGAGTAATTCATTTAGTTAAGAGACACGAGTCATCCTTCTCATTTATAGCAAAAATATAAAGCTCACACGAGTTTTGTTAAAATTACACAAATATTACTTCTACTTTCAAAATAACCATACATAAATAATCTCCTTTAGTTTACTCTGTTAGTTTTGAAAGAAATAAATTAGTGTTAATTTGCATCTTTTTATTAAAAAAAAAAATCATAACAAAGTTTCTTAATTTAATTTTATATTAACACGAAAAGTATCTGTAATTTTCTTGTCATCTTTAAGGAAGATCTATATACATTTTAGAATATGAAAAATTTGAACAATTTCAAAAGAATATATAAGAAATCATTGTATAACTTATACTCTTAAAAACTACTAATTTAGAGATTGAATTTTGAAATGAAATATTTTTTTGCATTCTTAAAACAGAGAGAGAGAGAGGTGCTGAATTGTTAAATGGGGTCTAAAGCGATTGCAACCTTTCACAAGATTATAATTTTTATTGAAAACGAGAAGATTGAGATGATATTATGTATATATATGGAAAAACAAAGCAAAGTGAGGTTAAGTGTGGGTGGCCCTATATTCATTTATACCTTCGTTCTCTCTCTCTCTCTCTTTCTCTCTCTCTCTCTACTATCAACTCAACAGGTATCAAGCCTTTTTCTATATCCTATTACCAAATATTTGAACAACCAGCTACTCCAATTTCGGAGTTTGTTGTTGCTACTCCCAGCACACACAGGAGACTCGAATTCAAAAGCCAAAGGGATATATATATATATATATATATATATATATTGGAGTATAATGTAGTTAGTTAGAATAATTAGTTTAGTGAGGAAATAACTATTAGAATAGAATTAGTTAGGAGATACTTTCTTTGTACAGCTGTTACTTATTATGCTTATAAAAGCACACTTGTATCATATTATTGATGAGAAATAACATTTCAGATTTTCATTTCTTTTCTTCCTGAAACACAATATGGTACCAAAGCAAGAAAGTTTTTGGCTTCTTGTGTTCTTCTCAAATTTTTTTAGCTTCCGTATGCATTTTTTCTGCAATTTCACGTGGTGCCTGTTCATTACTAACACATCACACCTTGTCAACCTTATTTCTATGAGTCCATTTTTCCTTTTTGCAACATTGATTCTGTGATTTGCCCTGATTCTATACCTTGTCCACAAGAGATGCCTCCTCTTGATTTTGTTGATCATTTGGTGCCATCTGTTGTTCCCAGACCGGGTGCCTCTTATGCTTCCCCTCTACCTTTACCTAGATGTTCCACTAGATCTCATCGAATTCCCTCATATCTTCATAATTATCACTTTACCCTTCAATGTGCTTCAGTTTTACCAGATTCTTTAGAGACAAGTATATATCATCCTCTTTCTAAAGTTCTTTCTTATCATCATCTTTTTCCAAGTCATCATCATTTTGCTCGTTCAATTTATTTTGCTAATATCCCTAAGACTTACTCTAAAGCTATTCAATTTGAGGGCTAGCGGAATGCTATTAAGACTGAACTTGATGCTTTGCAATTAAATAAAACTTGGGTGATAATTGATTTACCTCATGGCTAGTGCCTTATCGGGTGTAAGTGGATTTTTACTAATATAACTCAGATGGTACCCTTAATCATTATAAAGGTTGACTTGTTGCTCAAGGTTATACACAAGTTAAGGGTATTGACTACAATGATACATTTTCCCCTGTTATCAAATTGACTACTGTACAACTATTTCTTGCTCTTGCTGCAGCTCACAATTGGTTTTTGAAGCAATTAGATGTTAATAACGCTTTCTTACATGAGGATTTGGATGAAGAGGCTTATATGTTACGACCTCTGGGTCTAAATGTTTCTTCTCCACATAAGGTTTGTAAGCTGTAGAGATCCCTTTATGGCCTCAAACAAGCAAGTCGTCAGCGGTTCTTTAAATTGTCTAAAGTCCTTGTCTCGTGTGGCTACCATCAGTCCCAGGCTGATCACTCTCTTTTTCTCAAGAATACTGAAACTTCTTTTACTGCCTTGCTTATATGTGGATGATATTATTGTGGGTGGTACTGATTTGAGTGAAATTAATCATATTAAGGCTGTTCTAGATGATTTTTTAAGATCAAGGATCTTGGTGATGTTAAATATTCCTTGGTTTGGAAATTGCTCGTAATTCTACTAGAATTTCTGTGTGTCAACGGAAATTTATTTTAGATCTGTTGTCTGAGCTGATTTCTTGGAATGTAAACCTGCTAGAACTCCTATGGCTCATAATCTAAAGCTTTTAGCTGATAGTGGTACTCCTCTGGATGATCCCTCTATGTATCGCACTTTTGTTGGTCGTTTACTATACCTTACTAATACTCGTCCAGATCTTTCTTTTGCTATTCAAAAATTGAGCCAGTTTGTACAGCAGCCCACTAATATACATCTCTGGATCCTTCATCATGTTTTGCATATCTTAAAGGTTATCCGGGTCGAGGACTTTTCTTTCTTGTATCATCTACTGTCAAACTTAATGTATTTAGTGATTTTGATGGGCAAGTTGTATGGATACTAGATGTTCTATTACTGGTTTTTGTGGATTCCTTGACCAAGCTTTGATTACTTGGCGCTCTAAGAAACAACCGATGGTTTCTACCTCCTCTTCTCAAGTTGAGTATTGGGCTCTTGCCGCAACTACATGTGAACTCCAATGGCTTTCTTATTTGTTGAGAGATTTTGGTCTTCCTATTTCTAGTCCTGCTTCTTTGTATTGTGATAATCAATCCGCTGGCATTTTGCTGCAAATCCTACATTTTATGAGCATACGAAACATTTAGATATTGATTGTCATATTGTACGTGAAAAGCTTCAACAAGGATTATTGTATCTTCTTCCTATTAAGTCTGAGGACCAATTAGTTGATATTTTTACTAAGGCTTTGCCTCCCTTCTCTTTTTGTACATTCCTTACTAAGCTGGGCATGATTAATATATATTCCCCAGCTTGAGGGGGTATTGGAGTATAATGTAGTTAGTTAGAATAATTAGTTTAGTGAGGAAATAACTATTAGAACAGAATTAGTTAGGAGATACATTCTTTGTACAGCTGTTACTTATTATGCTTATAAAAAGCACACTTGTATTAGATTATTAATGAGAAATAATATTTCAGATTTTCATTTCTTTTCTTCTTGAAACACAATAATATATATATATATATATATATAGTGAGATAAATTTAAAGGAGATGAAGAGGATCAGATTCCCCAAAATTATTGTCTTACCTGCCACTTTGTTTTCATATCTCACTTAGTGTATATGCAACAAAAGACAAATTGTTCCATCTCATATTTAGTGATCACCTGATCATATAGGAAGCTTTTATGTGCCTTCATGTGCACCTTCTGATTTGCCTTTCCTCCAACATATAGAATGCTTCTCTCTTTTCTAGAATTCCATTTTTAAAAAAGTTACTGCTAGTTAACAAATGCCATTACATAGCCTTCCTTGGGATGCTTTCCTCTAGTCCAATAAAACCCCTTTAAAATACAAACTATCACAACCCAAAATCTGAGTTGTAATAAGTGTATAAGCTAAGTTAAGAAATTGCACATAGCCTAATAAGTCTAAACAAATTGGAAGAAAATTCTCTCCTCATTTTTTCTTTTTATTATCTCTCATCAGCCTATTTGGACAGTTGATTAAAAAGATGAGAAAAAATAAAAGTAGTATTATGACTTTTCAAATCAATTAGACGGATAAGATTTAGAGATTATCTGACTCTCTGACAAACATCTCTACAATATATAATAAAATAATGCTTATTAACCTATCAGTTTTTAAAACTATTAAAATCTCACTGAAAACATATCAAAGAAAAAAAATAACTTCAAGGACGCCTACACTATCACATTGCCTACACAAGTTTAACACATTGACTCCAACTCTACTATAACATCCCAAATTTTAGGACTAAAATATTAGGGAAAAAAATATGGGAATTAAATTGTGAGAGTTGGCCAAATAATTAAGGGAAAAACACTTCTCATATTGTAGGAGAAGTGTTTTCTCATATTACACACACTATAGAATGGTGGGACCCACATATATATATATATATATATATATATATAATTAGCATTCCACTATTTCATGTGCGTGTAGAAATCTTCTTCTTCTCATGCAACATGAGAAGTTTAAACCCCAATAATTAAAATTAATTATTTGGAAAATTATGAAATTATTTTCCTTGTAATATTTCAAGGGGGGATAAAATCAAGGAAATATTTGTAATAAATAATTTTGGAATAGGACCCACAACACACACCCTTTATTATTTAATTGAGACACCAAACTTATATATGTATTCCTTTTCAACCCATTATACATTGGCCCATATAACCCATTTAAACCTCCGGTGTTTTCCCTTTCATCTCACGGCCCATGAAGAATATCCAACCCGTTACCTCATTTATTCATTTAACCCAACTCATTAAGATTGCTTCAGCCATTATTCAAACCCAACCTCACAAAGAACAACGAGAGACATATCAAACATGCAAAGAGATCACAACACCATAACTCACTTGTCAGCGTATCTTATTGCGGCCATCAATTGAGCACTGCAAGAGCAATGAAAACAACACCTCCATGCTTCTCATATCAGCAAAATTCAGACCCCCCCCCCATGCATCTTGAGCTCAAAGCCAAATACCCTCTATGTAACTCCTCCTCGGATCGGACCCTTAATTCATCTTATAACCATGTCTCTTGGCTTCTATTCACTCACGTTGCCTTAAAAAGAGAAAAACCAAAGCTGGGTTTGAGAACAAATAGAGAAAGACAAGGAAGGAGAGGGAGTGAGCCACACCGTGAGCATCCATTCTTGCTCTGCATTTAGTACCAAAAATAGGGGTGTTTAGTTTCGGCGGAGATCGCATCGTGCAAGCCGAAAAATTGAAGGTAAGTCATCGGGTCTCTCTTCCTTTTGATTTCTGTTATTTCCCAACAACGCAAGCTTATGAGTATGGAGCTGTAATAATGAGCAAAGAGTTTTCTGCAATATGCACTACAAAAAAAGTCATGATTTACGACGGATTTAGGGAAATTCTGTTGCAAAAATGAAGTCCGTCGCAAAAAAAGTCACCGCAAAGAAGTGTACATCATGAAAACAAATAATAGCAATCATAAAAGTCTACATAGAGAAAAACAAAGATGAGGGCGACGGATGACGGAGCAGAGAAGGGCAGACGGAGTGAGGGTGGAGCGGAGCAGGGCGAACGGAGTGACAGCGGAGGGCCAAAGTGTCGAGTGCCAGACGGAGATGGAGAGTGACAGAGAGACCGGACGACACACTATCGCGAAGACTGGGTCGAACGGACAATGAGTACTCAATGAAGACTGGGAGAGAATGGCGCAAATGAGACCAAACTGAACCACGAATCTCAATATTAAGCTTCAATTTGTGATGAAATCCCATTTTCGTCACAAAAAGGCGTCAAAATTAATGCCTTTTTGTAACGGAATTGGTTTTCCAGTGCAAATGGTGCCATCTTTTTGCAACAGAAGAGTCTTTCATTGCAAAAAGGCATAAAAAATTACGTCATTTTGTGATGGAAGAAGGATTCCATCGCAAACATTTTGCGACGGAAACCCATTTTTGTCGCAAAAAGGCATCAGTTTTGGCTCTTTTTTGTGACGGAAGCTGGATTTCCTCGCAAATCACTTACTTTTGTGACAGAATCCTCTTTCCATCGTAAAACTTCCCACCCCCTTCACTATTTTTGTGACAGATATGCTTCCTGTCACAAAAATAAGCACAAAAATTCCGTCGTAAATTCTATCGCCAATTTACTATTTTCTAGTAGTGATGAAGCTAAAAACAAATCAAAACAAACCAAAGCAACATGGCTCAGTTGGCTCGTAACTAGGTACCCTTAAGCACTTGGTCAAGGGTTCAATCTCAGGCGGTGTGTATGGAAAAGGTTATTTGGCTAGCACTAATGCCCCTTCAGGATGACTACGGTACGAAGGAGGATTAATCTCTGCTGTCGGCGAAGGATACCCCTTTGATTTCTATCAAAAAAAGAAACTGAAAATAGGGACAGTGGATAATATATTGCTGCATGCACACACACGCACACACACGAGACATACATACATATCAGGAAGCTATTTTGTTGATATATATATATATCGATGCATACATACATACATATCAGGAAGCTATTTTGTTGATATATATATATATATATCAAGAACCCGAAAACCTTGCTATCTTACCGATATAAAGTTGTTGTCCTTAAAACCCAAAAATTGAGTATGATTTGCATAACCCTATGAGCACTTCATTTTTGCTGGAAAATATGGTTTTGAGTATGAAGCCTTTGGTTGTTGTTCCATATAACCCAAAAGCTGTTGTTTTGTATCTATATAAATATACCATGAACCATTAGGAAATAAACGAAAACTTGTTGTTTCTATATATGAATATATGTATCATGAACCCAAAGTTTTGTTGTTACAAGTGTGTGTGTGTGTATCGCTACACATGAACCCTTAGGCTTTGTTTGGGAGTTTGGAAGGAAAAGAAAGGAAAGGGATGCAAGGAGAATGGAGGGGAGAGGATGGAAGGGAAATCCTCCCCTTGTTTGGGAGTTAAAAAAATAGTAAGGGAGGAAGATGGAAAATTAATGAGTTATTTTTATCATTTTGTCCTTTTCTTTAATAATTAATAAAATTATTATACTTTACAAATAAATTTAAATTTAAATTTAAATTTTCTAAAAAAATTATTTATGTAATTTTTATATTCAAAAAATTATTTATGTGATGGCGACGGTGGTGGTGGGGCGGTGGCGGTGGCGATGGTGATGAACGAGAGTAAAGAAGTAATTAATCTATTTTTCCTCTTAAACCCCCCATATTGGGGGAACTTTATTTTTTAGAAGAAAGAGGGTTTTTGGGGATTTGTAAAAATCTCTGATTTCCTCCCCTTTTATTTTTAAAACTTGCAAATAAGGGAAGGGACTACCAAACCCTCCTTTCCCTTCCTTCCCTTTCCCTCCAAAATGGAACTCCTAAACAGACCCTTAGGGAGTAAAAGAAAACCTTGCTGTTTTATAGAAGTGTGTGTGTGTACATACATATATATATATACATACATACAGCAAGCTTTTTATTTCATAACCACTCACACCCCATACATATACTTCATTGATACATATATATATAAGAACAGCTAGGCTTTCTTTTAGTGTTATTTTATATATATATATATCATTGAGGCCTATGCCTATTTTTACGTGATGCATGGTTAGTATTTATAAAACCCAAAGCTTGTTGTTATATATATATATATATATATATATATATATATGTATCACAATAAATATTGCTGTGTGATATCAATACTTATTAAACTTAAATTGCTATTTATATATAAACAGAGCTTATTTTATGTGGTGTTAGTATATATTAAACTCCTAATTTAAAACATTGAAGTCATGCTTAGTATTGGAATAACCTATGAGAGTTTAAACTAATTGTAAAATAATAATCATAATGATGATGATGATGATGATGATAATTAATATAATAGTAATAAAAATAAAGATAGTAATGAATAAAAAAAGGGAAATTAATAATTATAATGGTTTTACTTTAAGACATTGAAGAAGTTTGAATTTCTTACACCGGGGATTGTATTTATTCGCAAAGTTGAGGTTGGTAACTTAATCTCCGATCTCCAATTCTGTATCTTCATTATTGGCTGGGTCTGTATGCCCGAGTCTATGCATTTTATTCAGTGGTTGTTGATTATTGTTTTTAAATGATAATGCTGCACGCTTGTTTTCCTAGTGCTGAGGATTTGTGTTTGGGACACATAGCATTTGTGTGTGCTTTCGCTGTTTTAGCAATACATGTGCTATGTGCTATGTAGTCGGGTAGCGGTGTGTTTGCCGAATACTTTCTTTTATTTTGCAATATATGAAATATCTGTAATGTATGATTTACACTTTGAATGTGAGATTAACCGTTACCCTGAGATTCAGTTGATTACTGAATCTCAGTCACACCTAAAGATCTAGGAAGATGTTCTGGATCAGGGAGTAAGGCAGTGCACCTAGAGTAGCTAAAGAAGACCCCGAAGGAGGGGATTTAATTAAGTGAATTCCATACTCTGATATTTTGGATTGTATAATTTGCTAACTATTCGACTAACATTAAATTCAAGATAATTGTATAACTAAATATCCTCCAACGGGATTAACCCTGACTATTACCAAATTTTAAATTGTATCACGCATATATTTCTCCGGGAATTTAGATTAATCAACATATGTATGGGCATATGTTATCAGTTGCTCATTCGTCCAAACGTTATATATGCTCTCTGTTGTGACTCATTATGATCTGTTAACGCCTTCACTCTGATAAATACACACGAATTAATTTAATAAGAGCTACTATACATAACTGGTCATCATAAAGGTTATAAAATTAGGGGCGTTGCATAACTGGTCATCATAAAGGATATAAAATTAGGGGCGTTGCATCTATCACAGTATTCAAGGTGTCACAAGACTCCATAGGACATACCAATTCAACACAATCTAAGTCTATATATGAAGCATAACTGACCACTGCCACTTATACTGGTTGCATCATCTAAAAAATATATATATAAAGAAAAGAGAGGTAGACAGATATAACAAAGAGCATGGGAGGAAAACAAGGGCATGGAAGAGCTATTTGAAACATATTAACAAAATCTTTGATGGCGAATAGCCGTCCAACCTATATTACATTATGTAACTCTTATATATAGAAGGGTGGGGAATAATTGTCCCACTTACAATATAATAGTAGTACAACATGTATATCTAGCTCTTATAAGAATGGGGAATAATTATCCCACATAAGTTATACTCCATTTTGTGTTAAATAAAAGACAAAGTTGATTACTTTTTTGAAAATATAAAGGAAATTAATTAAATTACTTTAAAAATAGTTATATTTATTGTTTTTTCTTCAAACTATTTTGCCAAATATATGAACTGATATATAATATAAATGATGCACAACATATGATATGATTAAGTAACTTACTTTACTTCTTTAATCTCTCTAAAAAAAGTCAATTATGTCTTTTATTTAAAACCAGATGGAGTAACATATAATTTCTTTCTTTGTACTCCCCCCCCCCCCGGTCCTAATTATAAAACACATTTTGGAGTTGGCTTTGGTCCTAATTATAAGAGCAAATTTTAACTTTTATCAATTTTTTCCTACAATACCCCTCTTTATACTTCTCTCATTCTGGAGTACTATGTATGAATATAAGTATATTTTAACAAAAATGATTTTGTTAAACTATACTCCAATTAAGATAATATATAAAGTAATTAACTAATGCTTTTCCGAAACGTGATGGCCTTTCTAAGAGAGAAAGGACATAATGCCGCGATTTGCAAGACGAGGTGGGATTCTTCCAGTGGGGTGACCGCCGGTTACTATGAGTTCATGGACGTGATCCAATCCTGAAACAAACCAGGTGCCAATTTCTGGCTTGATGTAATTTTCAATTTTAAAGTAGGGGTATTTTTGGAAAATAATTATAATTAACTAATTTAACTTCTTTCCTTAATCTCTCTAAATTCTGGTAAATAGTTCATATAATTAGGACTGGAGGGAGTATAAAATATAAGGAATAAACGTCCAAACCTATATATTCCTCAACATATACGTGATATGACTCACGACGTACGAGTTACATGGACCTATTGGCCATAAATCGTCTCATACTACCTCCAATGTGTCCAACTAGCTACCCTTTTAATAGGAACATGGGGGCATAGTTTTTGGAAGCTCTAGTGGTTCTTTAAACCCAGGGGTACGAAACGGCAATAAATCAAGAAACGAGCGGCAATATGCATACCATTGATGACTTGTTAAATATGAAAAGGAACTGGTTCAGAAAATAACGGTAATGCTAATTAATGATATAATAGCTAGCTATTAACTGTAAGGAAAATCTCACAACTTGAACTTCAAAATATAGGTGATTTTTCACTAAAATGAGTTATCAATTACATTACTGTTGTTGTTAATCCCATTGCTCTTATGGACAACAGGATTTTAAAGTTTAAGTGATATTTTTCTATCATCTTCCCTAAGTTTTAATTGTTTGAGGAGTTAAGTATTATCTTATGTCCTAAATATAAAATCTAGTTGACCTTTTTAGAAATATTATTAAAGCTATTTAAATTATTTCAAAGTATTTATATTTATCGTTTTTTCTCAAAATTATTTTATTTAACTTATAAACTAATATATAATTTAATGATACATAATACACTATATGATTAAATAACTTGTTTAACTTCCTTAATATCTCCAAAAAAGATAAACCAAAATGGAGGTAGTAATTAATTCAGTACTACCTCCGGTCCTAATTATAGGAATACTTTTATAGTGCAAATTACACTACAAAAGTGTTCCTATAATTAAGACCGGAGGAAGTAACTTGTTTCTTATAACTAATGATGTTGTGGTCAAACTTTTCCATGTTACCTCACGTCTTTGCACTTTTGAGAAGTGAGCCCATTTATGTTAACAATGACTTATTTTTTATCCGACTTTTACAAAATCCTAATAAATAAAAAAATCAGGTTGTAAATGTTATTTATATTTGAATTGACGATGACAAAAATGGCTATTTTTCCAAACGGAAACATGTTTGGGTTAGTGGTTGAAAATGAGTTGAGATAGAAAATGACTAAAAATGCATGAATCTTATTGAATTGTAAAATACTTAATTATAATTAATATATTGTAAATGTAGGCATAAAAAATATATATTATAAAGCATAAAAATATTAAAGTTTTAACTAAATAATATACCTATATCAATTGAAATTATAAATCATTTTTTAATTTTAGAAATCAAATACCTTTTGGGTGAGATAAGACAATTTTAGGGATGTTTGTGGGACCTATGAATTTTTTTCCCCCACTGCTAGACGTTTGGTAACCGATGAACGTTAGCTAGACGCTTAGACTTGTGGCTTTTGATAAAAAAAACCACTTTTCTAGTAGAAATTAGATGAAAAAGAAGCTGAACCCAAACAAAAAAAAAAAAAAAAAAATGAAACTAGCTTCGGACTAAACGTTTTTTTTTTTTTTAAAGTCAATGGTTGAAATGCTTCCAAACGAAGACTCAAAACAAGCCAAAAGTATACTCATCAAAGAGTGTTGTTTGCCATTCTCTCCTTCAACTACATTCTTCATTCTCCGTCGACGTACACTGGTTTGATGTTGTTTCGCTTTTTTCTTTTGTGACAGTACTGTTTTTGTCTTCTCTTCCTCTGTTTGTTATGTGTCGTTATATAACTCTTCTCGCTCTTAATATAAAATCTAATTTACTAATTGTTACGGACTGGCCCAAAAGCCCAAGTCCATGGCGTGGCCCAAACGGAGCCAGGAGGCATGATCCGCTAATCATAGGGGGAGACCTGGAAATCTCGGGTAGGCAAGATCTACCCATATCGTAACGGTCTTCCGAGATACTCACCCCATTAATGGCGCGCCCCAGATATTCGCCCCATTAATGGCGCGCCCTGGATATCGCACCAGACACCTCTATAAATACAGAGGACAGGTAACAAGGTGCACACATTCTAACCTAGACTATTTACATATAGTCTCACTGTGCACACACACCATCCCTTTGTCGTGTACAGTGATCCCATGCTCTCCTGATTATTTCCTCCATAGATATTCAGGCAGGGCCTAGCTATCTAAGATCAAAATACCAGCCCTTAGCTGGACATCTGTGTTCTATACCAGAACATTGGCGCCGACCGTGGGGATCCTTAAATTTCTATTCCCGTGACCACTAATGGCAAACACCGAAGCCACGAGCAAAGCCAGCAGCTTAGACCGGCCGCATGATGACAAAGCAATTTACCACCAATCAACCTCGGGCCGGACCGAGTCAACCCTGTACTTCATGATCAACCTCCACGAGAAAAAACTCGGAGGGTTACATTACGACACGGCGAGCACATCTCCTTCAACCGACGGACCTTCACAAGAGGAGCCGCGAAGAGTCCAAGCCCCGAAAGCCCCGGCTCCGTACGCTCGTACTAGACACCGACGTCCACATTTTAAGGAGAACCCAAGAGTCGATGCTTCGAGGTTCGAAAACAAGGAAAAACGAGATCACCTCCAACGGCAAGAGGATTTTCATGCTCTGGAGTTAATGATCGAGGAAAAGCTCGAAAACATGTTCCAACGCGGAACTCAGAGAAGTTCTCGGAAGGGAAAGGAGGTTGCACGCCTGGACAGTAGTAGTCCGCGTAGCAGCCCAGAGTCAAATAGACGGGCCCGCGATAGGAAAAAGGGGGAAGCGAGAAAGGAGCGAGAACGCCAGCTGACCCCCACACGGAAGAAGGAGAGGCAATTGCGGATCCGGGATGCTGAAGACCGAGGCCGAGAAGATCGCCAAGACGATTATAAAGACCGAGGCCGTGATAGTTATGAAGACCGAGACCTCGATGTGGATCAGGACTCAGATGAGCTTCGAGAGGCAATCACAGCGCCTTAGACACGGGGGTCACCGCGGCAATATAAGATGAAGTACTTGGTAGGCTCTAATGGGGCCCCATTCTCCCGAGCAACGGCCACGGCCCCCTACTTGAAGAATTTTGACCTAGCCGATCTTCCCAAGTACGATGGGACCCAGGATCCACGTCACCACCTGGAGATATTCAAAAAGCCGATGTGGGTCGTCAATAGAGTCCGGTCATCTCTCGGCCATGTTAACCGGACCGCCCACAAATGGTTTAGTTCATTACCCAATAATTCCATTCGGAACTTTGAAGACCTCGGCGCAAATTTGAATTGCACTTTGCCACCAAAGAAGAAACAACCAAAATCTCGTTCACTTTGAGTAAGGTAAAACAAAAGAAAGGTGAAACGCCGCTAAGTACTGGATCGGTTCGTAGACATGGCAATGCGGGTATGCTCATTATCTGAAGAGGTCCACGTACATAGTCTCGTCAATGGTCTGGACCCAACGACACGCCTGGCCAGACATCTGTGCAAGAATCGGGTCTATTCATTGACTGAATTCTACACCGAAGCAAAGAAGTACCTAGATGTCGAGCAGATGGAAATTGCCAATGCAAACGAACCTGAGAAGGCCAGGAATTCATCGCCCGAAAAGAAGGGATCCGACGGACAAGCAGAAGCCGGAACCCCGCAGACGCGGCAGAGAGAGCCGACCCCGACAAGAGAGGACGGATAATAAGGCAAAGTACGGCAACTACACCCCACTAAATGTTCCGCATTCGCAATTATGGAAGGAGGTAGCTCAGACAGAGATGAAAAGGGTTGCCAAGCCGAGGCCTATCGAAATCGGTCCACTACGGATCGGGAAAATTTTGCACTTTCCACGACACGCTCCGGCCATACAACCGACGAGTGTTATGAACTCGGGATGCTATTGAAAAGTTTGTGAGAGAAGGGAAACTTCGCTAATACGTCATCAAAACTCAAGGGAAAACAAGCAGGCGGAATAGTGGCCGCTGAAGCAGGAGTCCGGCTACGGACACTCGGGAACCAGAGAAGAAACAGAAAACCGGCCCTGTCGACGGTTTCCAAGAGACTGATCTCCAATGCAATGGCATCAGCGGTGATTTCGGAGGAGGTAGAGATACGATAAGTCAGCGCAAGAAATACCTGTGGGAGGTGCTGACAATAAAAGATATACCAAAGTTCAAAGGCGGCTCATCACAACTGAAACCACCCCTATTAGTCTTCACAGACGAGGAGCTCAAGGATGTTATTCCCGGCCACCAGGACGAACTGGTTATCACCAGAATCGTAGTAAATTGCCGAGTCAAACGGATCTTCGTGGATGCAGGGAGTTCGGCCGACATCATAAGCTGGGACGCACACCAGAGGATGCACCTCGATGGTGAAGACCTAAAGCCATGCAAATCCACCCTTATCAGGTTCAATGGAGAGCGTTCCTTCCCAAAAGGATATATAGACCTCAGATTGACGCTAGGAACCAAGGAAGCTTTCAAGTCAGAACGTGTAAGGTTCGTAGTGGCCGACTTCCACTCTCCCTACAATATTATATTTGGCCGACCTACTATACACAATTAGGACATGCTAGCATCCACTAAGCACCAAAAACTGAAAATGATCAACGATAAGAATTAGGTGGTCGAAATGTCCGGGGACCAAAAGTGTCACGGCAATGTTACTTTGAGACTCTCCGAGTCGAGGAGGAAGTACCGTCATCCCCACCGCGGCTCCGAACCAACGAAGTTATGGCCGAAGTCAGAAATGATGGCCGGCCCCGGCGGTCGGTTAATATGGTAGAACTGGATCTCTGTGAACCGTAAAATCCACGCCCAGCCTAAGGGGAGCCGGAGGACTTGACCCTGGGGACGGATCCCTCCAAGACAACTAAAGTCGGCAGAGATATGAGCGCAGACTTAAAAGCACGAGTGATCAAGTTTTTAAGACAAAATCAGGACGTCTTCGCCTGGACATCAGCCAAAATACCCGGGATCGACCCGCACTTTTGCTGCCACAAACTCGCCATATGGCCGGGGTCGAAGCCAGTGGCCAAGAAGAAGAGGAATATCTCAGACGACAGGCAGAAAGCCCTTGAAAGTCCATTGAAGAGCTCCTTGCTACTGGATTCATCAGAGAAGTATAATATACAACTTGGCTCTCGAATGTGGTCATGGTGTTAAAACCAACCGGCAAATGGAGGGTGTGCACTAACTACACCAATCTGAATAAAGCGTGTCCAAAGGACTCCTACCCTATGCCTAACATTGATCAACTCGTTGATAACTCGGTCGGGTACCGCTTGCTTTCCTTTATGGATGCTTACTCCGGCTACAATCAGATTGCCATGCACCCAGAGGACCAAGAGAAGACCGCCTTCATGACCGACAAGGCTAACTATTGCTACAACGTCATGCCATTTGGATTGAAGAATACCGGAGCTACGTACCAGCGAATGATGAACCGCGTCTTTGAGGACGAAATTGGGCGAAATGTGGAGGTCTATATAGACGATATGATCGTGAAGTCAAAACAACCGAGGAGCATATCCGGACCTAGAAAGACGTTTGAAAAATTAAGACGACATCGAATCAGTTGAACCCGGCCAAATGTGCTTTCGAGTTCCCGCCGGAAATTCCTAGGTTTTATGCGACCAATCGAGAGATTGAGGCTAACCCGGACAAATGCAAGGCCGTGCTAGACATGCAAGTCCCAAACTCTAAGAAGGAAGTTCAGAATTAACAGTCGCCCGGCTGCCCGACAAGATTCTTACCCGGATCGGCCGAGAAGGCGTTACCTTTCTTTAAATTATTGAAGAAAGAAACTCATGGAGGATGGAATTTGGATTGTGAAGCGGCCTTTGAAGAAATTAAGCGATGTTTGGCAACCCTCCATTACTAACAAAGCCGGAGCAAGGGGAGACCTTGTTCTTGTACCTGCCTCGGGGAGACGAGGCGGTAAGTGCCACCTTGGTAAGAGAAACCGAGGCCGAATGTACACCCATCTACTTTGTGAGCAAAGCGTTACAAAATGCTGAGCTCAGATATCAAAAGCTGGAAAAGATGGCATTCGCATTACTGACGACTGCGAGACAGCTTCGGCCATACTTTCAAGGACACCGGATAGTAGTCCGGACCAGCCAGCCAATCCGGCAGATTTTGCACAAACCCGACCTGACAGGGCAAATGACAAGCTAGGCAATTGAACTGTCCGAGTTCGACATCACTTTTGAAGCCCGGCATGCGATCAAATCACAAGCATTGGCCGATTTCATCAGAGTTGACTCCGATTATGGCTAGCGAGGAATTCTGGAAGGTATTTGTAGATGGATCTTCCAATCCAAAAGGCAAGGTGGAGCGAGTCATCGTTGAGAGCCCCGAGGGGGTCGCTACTGAGCATTCCCTCCAGTTGGAATTCCTGACCTCCAATAACAGGCCGAGACGAGGCCATCCTAGCCGGATTGTTTCAAGCAAAAGAGAACGGAGCGCGGCGAGTTAAGGTGTTCACCGACTCACAACTTGTCGCCGCACATATCAATGGCGGCTATCAAGCAAAAGGCCCCCGTTGGCTAAGTACTTGAACGAGCAAAAGAAGTAATGACCGAGTTCGAAGAAGTAATTGTTGCTCATATCTCGAGAGAAGAGAATACCGGGCCGATATCCTCTCCAAACTAGCAAGTACCAAAGGTCCGGGAGTCATAGAACCGTGATCCAACAGAATCTGGCCGAGCCCACGTGCGTCATAACTATCTCGTCCGCCACGGACTAGAGAAAGCCAATCGAAGATTACCTCGAAAGGGGGATCATCCCAACAGATTCCACTGCCGCAAAGAAGCTGATCAGAGAAGCCGCCATCTACACCATGGTCGATGATCAGCTATACAGAAAAGGAGTGCACTGCTGATGATGCGATGCCTGGGTGAGTCCGAAGCGAGGTACGTGTTGACCGAGATACATGAGGGATGCAACGGCCAACACATGGGGGGCAAGGCTTTGGTAAGGAAGGCATTATGCGCTGGATATTATTGGCCCACCATGAAGCACGACGCCATGGAAGCCGCCAAGAGGTGCGACAGTTGCCAGAAACACGCCAGGATCCTATGGCCACCACCCATGGAGTTAAAAGGTATGCCAGCCCCCTGGCCCTTCTATAAATGGGGAATGGACATCCTCGGACCATTCAAGCCGGCACCTGGACAGCTCAATGGCTCATCGTCGCCGTAGACTATTTCATCAAGTGGATTGAAGCGGAGGCATTGACTACAATCACCTCGTCTCGAATTATGAGATTCGTTCGTCATAACATCTTTGCTCGATTCGGGATACCTGCTGAAGTCATCACTGATAATGGGACCCAGTTCACGGACCATAGATTCCAGGCCTTAATGTCCAACTTGGACATCCAGCAACGCTTCTCCTCCGTCGAACACCCGTAATCTAATGGCCGTGCCGAGCCGCCTAATAAGATCATTCGAATGTTAAAGGCCGACACCACCGGACCGAACAGCTCCCACAAAGATTCTATGGGGCTACAGGACGAGTGTGCGGTCCTCGACCCAGAAACCCCATTCGGCGACCTACGGATGTGAAGCAATGATCCCGGTCGAAATCGAGCAGCCATCATGGAGAAAGATCGAGCCGGACAGGATGAACAGGGGTCAAATGAGGACGCCCTAAAGACAGACTTGGACCTAATTGATGAGATCCGAATCACAGCGCATTGCCAAGAACTTGCCGCCAAGCAGCTCCTCGCGGCAAAGTATAATCGGAAGGTTCGACCACGATCCTTTAACCGAGGTAACCTTGTACTTCGGCGGGCCAACATCAGAAACAAGAATGCCCGAGACGGAAAACTGGCGGCAAATTGGGAAGGCCCCTATCGGGTTAAAGAAAAACTCGATGCTGGGGCATATGTTCTCGAAACCCTGGTAAGGAAGCCGTTTAAGAGAACATGGAACGCCGACAAGCTAAAGATCTATTACAAAGGTCTAGGCTCGGCCCCGTAGACACAGAGGCTACTGTTCGGTTATTTCTTACTTTTCCTTATGTTTCTCCAATTGTTCTTTATTTTTCATTTGAATAATTCATGACCATTTGTAAGCTCTTTAGAGCTGTTTTATTTAATGAAGGATTCCATCAAGGAAATTCATCAATGTGCACAATTACTTGCTTAAGCGTGAAACCGAGGCCATTAAGCCCGGTCCAAAAACCCGACACCGAGGTACTTACACCCGGTCATTAACATAAAAACATATAGATGTATGACATCAGCCGTTGTACTCCGACGTGCATTGGTAAGAGCTCGGTGAAAATGCCATACGTGGCCTTCGCGAAATTGACGCGTCAACGCTCGACCGATTTAAGAAAGCAGGTTGTCATTCCGACCCTGATCAAGTCAAAATGTTTGATTAGAGGTAATAGACACCTCGGTTGACATGTGACGGCCTCGCCCTTAATTCGGTTTCTATCAACTTTTCCAACTAGTCAAGCTGGAACGAGGTAGTGCGGTTAAGTTAACACCCCCGAGGTTAAAACATACGACCCTCGCCCCACCCTCCCACACCTCGGTGTTGGTCGAGTAAACGACTCGTATCTACTACGCCAATAAATTTCAATTATGGAATTTACAAAATGGCATAAGGGTGAATAAATAATTCATCCATAGTCATAAAAATTTGTACGTAATGGCATAAAGGCCGGAAATGTTCAAAATAAAGGGGCACAACGCCCACCGAAGAACGAAGTAAAAATTAACTAGACGGGCCGGCCTCATGAGATCCCTTTGTTGCCTCGCTCTCCGCATCCGACTCTCCTCCCTCTTCTTCGACGGACGCATGGGCGGTAGGAGATTGATACGGAACTAAGACTCCGTCCTCGACGAAGGCGCGAAAATCATAGCCATCCAGGTTAAGCTTAGCCGTCGGATTCAAGAACAGGATCTGCTCCAGAGCATTGTCAAAGCAATCTTTGGCAGTCTGCTTTAAGAGCTTATCGGACTCCAAGCGCGCCTGTTGTCCCGCGGCGAGGGCCTCCTCAGTTGTTTTAAGCTTAGAGGACAGCATATCACATTGCTTCTGAAGGGCTTTCACCGCTTCAAGACTATCGCCCGCGCTTTTCGTCCGGAACACTCGGAGGCCGACTTCTCCG
Organism: Acacia acuminata; assembly: GCA_019022655.1. NCBI lineage: Eukaryota > Viridiplantae > Streptophyta > Magnoliopsida > Fabales > Fabaceae > Acacia > Acacia acuminata. Next base: position 2,335,211 of record JAFJYI010000047.1, on the reverse strand, counting down.
CCCCCTCCCGCGCCTGTAGAAGTTCTTTATCCATCTTCACGACCGCGGCCTTAAAGCATCCCGCTCGGTCCGGGTGGCATCCCGCTCCTCTTCCAAAATATGCACCCTAGCCTCAGACTCGGCCAAGGCCTTTTTTGTTGACACGGCCTCCTCCGAGCCTTTTGCTTGGCCGCCACCTCTTCCCCGAGACGCTCTCGCGTTTATTCTCTACATCCGCCAAAGAATACTTCTCCCTCACGAGAATATAGGCTTGAAGCAGCCCAACAAATTTACATAAATACCGTTGCGCCGCATACACCTCATCAACGTTAGGCGAGACAGGGCCGGCTCTCCATAAATTCCCGGGGATGAAGGAATGCGACGTCCGGTTCATTGGTCACCCCTTATCCCATATGAAGCCGCGAGGAAGCACGTAAGAAGGACGCGACGACCCTAGAAGGCGGAGGAGGAGGCGGAGTTGGCGGAGGTGCCGGAGAACCGAAGCCGAAGGAGTAGTCGCGATAACCGTGTATTACGGGTTTGCCCACAGAGACAACGACATGTTTCCTCTTCGGAGCTTGGGAAACAACTTCCTGAGAAAGCCCGGAGGGGATGGATGGAGCCGACCCTTCGCCGCCCGAGACCTTAGTCTTCTTTGTAGCGACAGAGGCAGTAGCCTCGGCCGCAGCACTTTAGACAGGGACGGCCCGTTTCTGAGCCCGACGATTCGGTGATGCCGCGGCCGATTCACTTTCATAAAGTAACCTGGAAGAGCCCTCATGTCTTGAGCTGAAAAGGACAAGTAAAGGAAGTCAGGAATAAACACAAATTACTACAATAAGATACCAAATTTTACAGAAAGAAAAACAACATTGCAAAGGAGGGACTCCTACAAGTAGAAGGGATTGGCCTAGATCCCTCCCCGGAAATGAAAAAGGCTGCACTCTTGACGCCATACTCCTCCACGTAAGCGTCCAACCTAGGCACATAAGGGGCTGTCTCCGGCAGGTGGTCATCTTTCGAAATTTGGAAGGATGAGGAGCAGCTTTATGATGACTCTCCATCCAATACGAGGAAACGCCACTCTACGTCGGCGGCCTCAACCCCTTCAAAAACCAGGTTTTTTTACCAAGCATGGCGACAACCTTGAAGAACGCATTTTTGAACCGCTTAAATGAATGGGAGAAGGGCTTCATGAGCTTCCGATCTGGATTGACGCGGAGAGATACCAACCCTTTTAGCTTGTCGCTTTCTTTGGGAGAGCAATGGGGTAAAGGGGCCGAAGTAATAGAAGAAGAGATTGGTTGAGCGGGGGAATCGGAACCGGAAGGAGCGACACGGTTGCTCGAACGCAACAAGATAAGCCCACCCATTCGGATGAAGTTGAGACGAGGCAAGTCTCAAAGTGCGCGGGGCCACTATCTCGGAAATGGGTGAAAGGGAAGCAAACACCGACCCGAGTAAGGTAATCCCGGTAAAAGAAAAAGAAATTGGGACCGCCTACTTCCCGCTCCGCACAAATAGGCTCGTCGGCCTCCGGCGGCGTATAACGCACCCTCCATGGCGGGTAGATCCAAACGTGCAATGTTGGTATCCAACATCGATGATCGGGTCTTCAAGATCTCATGGGACACCCGGGAAATCTACGACACGAGCCTCGGGAGGACTAGAAGAGTCCGATTCCTCGCCCTCGGTCCTTTGTTTGGAGGCGAGATTTCGGAGCCATTAACCTATATGCAACATAAAAGGAAATTAGTAGAGTTGGAAATACCGGTAAAAGCATGTTAGAAGGCAAAACAGATGGCGGACTCGGATGAAAGGGTACGCCAGAAGAAAGGCCCGAAGGTTGCCGATGCCGGCAAGAACCAAGAATCGAGGAGGCTCTGGAGTCTCCACCGTGCGCAATGTGGAAGGCACCCTTGGCCAAGCGGTCCCAAGCCAGGGGCCAAGGTAATCATCGGGATAAGGATTTGAGCTCACGTGAAGGTGGACCCTCACGAAGTTGAGCGGTTGGGCCAATAAGGCCCGAGACCCGGAGCCGAAAGGAACCAACCCCGGCTGTATCGGCGATAAGATAGGAACGTTGTGTGCGTGGCTCGGACGGGAGAAGGAGACAGAGCTCGAGCGGCAATAGGTTGGGGCCCGATTCGTCTTGAGTGATCGAACCCGCCTCGGAGTAAAGGGGCTGACCTCTCCGCTTCCGGAAGCTCGGTTCCGAGAACCCAATAAGAAGCTCGCGGGTAGCGAGTGCGAAGAAACTCCTCTTCCTCAGGGGTTAGCATTGATCTGGGTTTTTGAAAATGTCTATCTCTATCCATAAGGAAGGAACTAGAACCTAAGAACTAAAGGTCTTATGTCGAAAGAGAGGCAAGTACAAACGCGGATGTGTCAAAAGCAAGCAAAACCCAGAAAACGGTCTCAAATGGATACTCAGAAAACCAGAAAGGAGGAGGAGTAGGAAGGTGCACACATTCTAACCTAGACTATTTACATACATTCTCACTGTGCACACACACCACCCCTTTGTCGTGTACAGTGATCCCACGCTCTCCTGATTATTTCTTCCATAGATATTCAGGCAGGGCTTAGCTATCCAAGATCAAAATACCAGCCCTTAGCTGGACATCTGTGTTCTATACCAGAACACTAATTAAGGAATATGAATACTATAATATATATCACATGATCGCTCTGAAATATTCATACATACATATATATATATATATATACATATATATATATTATATATATATATATGTATATATATGTATATATATATATATATCCTCATATTATATACAACTTTAGAAGTTACACAAATAAAATTGGAGAAACATGAAAAATATAAATATTTTAAATCAATTTATTCAGTTTTTTTTAATCTATCTAAAATAGCCAACTGAATCTTATATGTAGTTATATTTTTGCTGGTGTCGGTACCATTCAATGTCATAATGGTTGGCTTCGTTCAGTTTGTTATATACAAGCAAAAAAGATTATACAGCTAATGTCAAAAAAGGAGGGTCTAGAAAACGTAAGAGTAATTGGAAAGAGAAAAAGCAGCGAGTTTATATCATTTCTAATTCTTAGAGTGCCTTCAAAATTATAATGGACAAATTTATTCCTTAATAATAGAGCTCAATCTTTTATGTATTGTTTTACTTTTTTATTTTAAATAAAATTTTCTTACGATGAAAAATTAAAATTGAGGTATCTATCAAATTTTAAATTTTACTGTTTTATAAATTAATACATACTTTCAATTCATTAATAAATTAACACCTTCTATAACAAAAAAAATGTATTTAATTTTTATTAAAAAATAAATTTTGTCCTCACTAACTAATTATTTAATCACTATAAAAATTTTAAACTATTTGAAAATCACTCTTTTTTAAATCGATCATAATTGGTTAAGAAACTTCATGCTCAAATTTAATGATTGAATTATGATGTAATTTATCAATGAAAATTTAAAATTAAAAAAATGAAAAGAAAGAACGATGGGAAAAGCGGCTCGGAGAAAAAGAGGCGGTGGAGAGGCTGGATGAGAGGTGTCGATCCTCTGGGAGAAGAGCGTGACTTGGAGATGGCTCGTCCGGCGGACCAGAGATTCCAAGCCCTTCTTCCTTGCTTTCGCCACCGTATGCGGCGTCGTTCCGGGAGTCATTGGCTATGGCTTCGTGCAGGTAACCAACACCCGCAACGAACAGCTTGAGACCCAGCTTCGCAAAAATGCTCGACCCAAAACCACGGTATCTCCGTTTGTTTCCCAAGAAATAATGCTGAATCTATGAGATGTTATACTTATTTTGTAATTTGTTGATCTGACGGTTGGCATGGCGATTTGGGTGTTTAGACTTTTGATGGGAAAGATGTGCTGAACTTGTGGGCTCTTCAGTGTTAATGAATTTGGATATAATTCATCTTTTCCATTATTTAGCTCTGGTTGGGCTCGATGGTTAGCTTTTGCTGCGGATGAAGCTTATGTGTGCTTTGATGTATTAGCTTTCTATCAGAAATCTTGTGCATTAACATGAAGGAGATCGTAATACACTGTAGGAGCTTGCTTTATAGGGGAAAATGAGCTTCTTGAACTTTAAACAAAAGCAAGTTCTAATTTAGAATTGTCAAATGTATCAATCTTGCCATACATTTGGTTCTCTTTGAGAAAGACCTTGGGAAACTTGCCCATATGAGTACTTCGTGAAATGTGAGCTCTCACCTGGAACGGTACCCTGATATAAGTTATAACTTCAATATCTATTGACTAAGTCTCCAACAGTATGGGCCTCACTGAGTGCCTGGTGATTAGGACTTGATCTCCGTTTGAAACTTGTTGCTTGGTATTTTAGGCTGTTTGATTTGGTATGGTTGCACTGGCTTAGGTGATATAAGGATAAGAATACCTATCTATAATAAGCTTCTACAATCCTTTGTATGCCCCAAACTCCATACAATAGATTGTATTTGCTTATGCTTTTGCGTTTGACATAATACACACCATATTAGGCCTCAAATTCATTTTTCTTAAGAGCAGAGTAAGGCGAAACAAGTTGTGAGACTGATGTATCTTCTTTTGTTCAGATTGTCCAGATAAAGCACTGCATATCTGCACCAGAGATCCTTAGGATAAAGTAATCACGTACCTCAACCTCTGCTTTTTTTCCCCTTTTAATGGAAGCTGAATCAATAATTAATAAGGAGTACAAGGAGAAACCAAAAACATCCTATGGCAACCTTTCTTCATCCACCACCTATGTCCTACAAGAAGGTGGGGGTTGGACATAATAAATCTCCCAATCTTTTAACAATTCAAAATTTCTCCAGTTGATCAAAGGTCCTCGTAATATCACATATTTTTATCACTACTTGAGTCTGATGACCATTTGGTTTCCTTGTTCCTTATTCTGTAATACTTCTTTTTCCTCTACCGATCTCTGGATATTGCATAACTACATTGATAGTCTATCATATAGGTTTTGGATTGTCCGAGAAGATAAATCTACGTGGAGATTAAATGACTTTTTTTTTTGTTTGAAATAAGGTTAAATAACTTAATGAGCAGGGATTGTCCTAGAAGATAAATCCATCTGGAGATTAAATGACTTTTTTGTTTGTTTGAAATAAGGTTAAAAAACTTAATGAGCAAAAATAAATAAATAAATAAATTCTTAATGAGCTGAATAGTTGCTAACATATGTTTTAGGACTACTTTTTTTTTTTTTTTTTTTTTTGGGTCAACATGATTTTTTTTCTTCTGGTGAAAAATTTTATCTTGACAATATGGTTGCTTGGATTAATTAGATGATGGGACAAGTAAATAAAGAAAGGTTGGCTGAATTCCTTGGAGAACTACAGCGGAAGGAGGATACAAATGACCGGTATGTTGCTGCTCTGAAAGGTGAGACTTTAACCAGAAAACCGTATGTGAGAATTCAACCTGCTCCTCAGCAAAATGACGCTGGCGTTGACAAGGAGCAGAAGAAATAAAGTCTGATAGGCATTGTCTGAGGCATTTGGTGAGAATACGTATGAGGTATCTGTATGCAAGATCTTGCTAGTGTTTAGGAGCTCAGTATGAACTTGATGCTATAAGTCTTTACTTTTTGATTTTGATTTGGTTTTATTTGATAGAGAAGGGGATCTTTGTGGGTTTGCATGATTATATATAGACAGGACTTTTCCTTGTCTGGATTTCATGTGTGTTCTTCTGTGGAATTACAAAGTTCTCCTAGGCTGTGGAATATTTTGAGGTTTAATCAACCTCAGCTTAGGTTGTTTTCTTTTTCAGTGACGTGAAATAAAACACAATTCCTTCACATTTTATCATTTTTCATTATACAATTATACAATTCGCCTACTATTGTTGTTTTGGAAATTCTCACTTGAGTTGTCAAATTCTATTTTCTCTTACCTTCTCCAAAAAGACATGGTTACAACGACAGTTCCATATCAAACAATCCTCTCAACCGCACCTCTCTGAAACAAATTCCTTCATTGACTCAGTTTGTTTCAGCCGAAAACATAATTGTTTCAGTTTATTAATATATAATGGTCTCCAAGTTCTGAAACAGAGATGTGTAGGATGAGATAAAGGGACTGTTGGAGGAGCATTGCAGGTAGAAACAACACAAGCACTCCAGCCAAAGTATTCACTTGGAGGGATTAGCATTTTTTCTAGGGTATGTTTGGCACAAGGGAAATGGAAGGGTGATTTGAAAAATTTGGAAAAGTGGCTTAAAAGGTTTTAATTAATTTTACTTATTTTTTATCTTACATCTTTTTATTAAAATTTCATAACTCTACTTTTTCATTTTTTTAAATTGAACTCATTAAAGTTTCCCCTCAGATAAGCCACTGCAGAGCTCGCTTGCGTAAGCACACATTTTAATATAACGAGTTTTTTTAAAAAAAAAAAAAAAAATGAGTCTTCATTAAGTTTAAGTAAAGATTCTCTGAACAATCAATTTTTCCCATTAAGCTTCAGTTCTAGAGATCCAATTTCATTTCTGTTCTTCCCAATTCTGTATGCTTAAAATGTTACCGTTTTAAGAGAGGGAGATGTGTCTTTGGGATTCTTTCCACATTAAAGTAAATTCATGGGTCTAGGATTGTTCATTTTGGGTCTCATGTACTGATGAGGACATGAATGAAGTATTAGATAAATTCTAAGCGGGAACTGGGAGTTAATATGGGGAGTTGCCTTATGGAAAATTTGGCTTTGGCGGAATAAATTCAGTTTTGATGAAGGTTTTGAGAAGCCGCGCAATGCTGCGAGTATAACAGTGAGGGTGTGGAGAAGATATACCTTGCTACAGGATCTGCATAATGGTGACCAATCGGCCATGATGCTGCATTGTAGGTGGCAGCCACCAGACATTGGCTGGGTTAAGGTTAATGTAGATGGAGCTGTGTCCTATGGAGCTAACAGAGCCGGTTGTGGCGGGAGCATCAGGAACCATGAGGGGTTGTGGGTGGCTGGGTTTTATCTTAGTATTGGTTGTTTTGGGGCTTCTGAGGCGGAAGGCTGGGCTGCCATCAAAGGCCTCCAATTGGCATGGGAGATGGGATGTAGGCATGTGATTGTAGAGTCAGACGCTAAGGAGTTAGTTGATTTGCTGCTAGATGGTCATGGATCTGCACTGGACCCGTCACTCATTGTGTGGAAAATTAGGGACCTCTTGAGGAGAAATTGGCAGGTAGTTCTGTCGGGAGCGTCTTGATTATGAGGCTTTGGGATTAAATTCCCCCACTGTGTAATGCTCTTCTTAACGTTAATCTCCTAAGTATCAAAAATAGATAAATTCTAAGCATCATCAAAACCAATCCAGATTCATTATCTTGAAGACTTGAACATTGTCTCAAACATGAGAAATGACCATACAGTTGTTTGTGCAAGAGATGCATATTTAATAATTTCCCAAATTCTTTTTAACCTTGTAATAATCTGAGATACCCAAATCAACTGATCTTTGCAATTGTGGGATGCTAAATGTCAGGCACTCACTCAAATGAAATGATCCAGCTCAACATCATCACCAAACTTGTTGTATGAAGTATGAACCATTTCCAATTTTGTAAAAACACAAATTCAGATAGTAAAGTTCCCTCCACTCACCAATAAAATAAGAAGCAGAAGAAAAGCTAATGGTTGTAAGCTTATGAGGAGCTAAGGTAACAAATTCGCATAGGATGATTACATTTGAAACATGTTTCTCCACAGCTAAAATAGGTCTTGCTAGGCTGCATTCTTTCTGATTCCATTATTTACACTTTTCATCTCTTGGCTTGAACGCTTCTGATCCGAAACTACAACACAGTTCATCCACATTGCATCATCTTCAAAGCACTCAGGAAACCAAGTGACATATATAGAGAATGAAAGAGGATGCGACAGATAGGCCTGATTTGAACATAAACATACCCCTACTCAAGGAAATAGTTTGATGCAAATGCTTATACTTTCCCGACATATGGGACACATGGACACCGTCTTCCCACATTCTTCACAAGTCTGCATCAGAATCACGTATAACTCATCATTCTCATTATGCAAAGAGAAAAGAAAAAGCAATGAAACCATTCTAGTAGGCTTGTTTACCATATGTCCACATCCAAACGCCAAGTCCTTTTCATTGGTCAAACAAATTGCACAATCCTGCAAAATCGTTTCAGGTTTAGCATTGTTACATATACCAGGAATACTTCCATTCAGCTTACCATTTGATTAGTCTTTGGAGAAACTCAATCACATTATATAATAAAGAAATCTCTATCTTGCAAAAATAACTACTACAATATTGATGAACATAAAGCTCAATGCAAATCATCCCTAGCATTCATTTCAGTCAATAGTTTGCATCTTGTATCAGACAAAAGTTGGGCAAAGTTCTATAAATGTTTGCTGTCAAGTTTTTCAATAAAAATATAGCATGTGCATAACAATTTTCTTAGAAGACAGAATCATGTGATGTTAACTTTAAAATCACATCTAAAATTTGTTCCTATCGCATGTTGACTTTCAATTAACAAAAAGATGCTTGTCTTGACTTTCAATTAACAAACAAGAAATTTATGAATAAGGTAGGCCCACATGTAATGAGGAAGAAATGATACTCATAAGAGAAATATTAAAAATCATCTGAACATTATATTTCATTCTCAAGAAGTGTCTTGCCAGAGGAGTAGTTTGGGAGAAGTTATTAGGTAGATTCACTATTTAAAATATAGGTATATTAACCTAATCATGAATAAACATGTAAGCATGATACATCTAAATTTCACTAAAAAAGTTTACTATACCTATACGATAATATATGATCAGTCTAGTCTGTTTTCGCAAAAAGGATCTGTTTAATACTAGTATCTTTTTTTTTTTTTTTTTTTCATTTAAATACCTGGGCAACAAAGGAACTCGACGATGCAGATGTGACAGCATTAAGGGTATCAGCTAACTCGAGTTCTTTTTCTGCAACCTGTCTCTTGGCCCTTTCACTAGCCTCTTGACATTCCAGCTTTAGTATCTGAATCAGCTCAAGCTTGGCTTGCAAATCTTTCTTTGCTTTAATCCACTCGTTCTAGACATAAAATGTTACAAATTAATGGTCACTTAGATCCTTCAATTCAATTGCACATAACATATTATTATAATTGCCCTATCAATAACAAAAATCATTAGGTGAGGAGGCAAATCTCAAAACAAAATATGAAGAAACATTAATTTTGACTTAGATTTAAGAGAAGCACAAACAAAGAAATTATCACCACCCAACCTGATTTTCTTTTTCGCCAGCTATCACCCAGCCTGATTTTAGTGATGATGTTTTCACAAATTTAGTTACAAATTCAATGTAATAGGGTTCATAATGTCAATTTGTCTAAAATATTATATATGCATGCGCTAGTGCGCGCACATATTGCACTTAGGAGGAGCCAGAGTAGTCAATACCTTAGCAATGTCAGCATCATTTTGAGCATGCACAGCTTCATTTTGAGCCTTCTCCAATTCCCGACTTATTTTTTCAACTTGTCTCTCACCATATTGTCTCGTGTCCAGAACTTGCAACTTTAGAAGTTTGATGAGCTCTTCCTTTTGCTTCACCTCTCTCTTCACCTTGGTCCATTCATTCTATACATCGAAGTAACCACTTAGTACACACAACCGTTTATGCAAATTGCACCATGTGAACAAATACAATCATTTGAAGAGAGAATTCAGTTACAAGTATCATTCAAATGCTAGGAACATGTAACGTTGATCTTGGTAATCTAAGAACAAGGAACTGTACAAAATCTAATGATTTCCTATCATTCGTCTAATATTTTCATGATTTTAATTAAAATTGAACACAACAGGGGAAAAATCAACTGAATTAGTACCTCAGCAATGTCAGCATCATTCCGAGCATATTGAGCTTCTTTTTGAGCATAGGCTAATTCTCGTCCCATCTTTTCAATTTCTCTCTTGGCCTGTTCTGTCTCATCATCTTTCTCAATTATAAGCCTTTGGACAGTTTTTCCTTCTTCTATCAGCATTCTTTTAAGCTTAGCACATTCACTCTGTCAAATTAGCCAAAGCTTTAAAAGAAAGTTAATCGAATGATGTCTTCTTAAGTGTCAAAATCAACTTCAATGGAAAATCAGAGAACATAGTTACAAATAAATAATTATGCACATTTCTTCACAAATTAAATTCACGGAAGAATTTATTACTTTTATCTTCCCATACATTTTGTCAAGCCTAAATCTGTAAATTTTAAAATAATAAAAAAACATAAATATCACATTATTTTCAAATGTAGCCTCACTATATGATCTCTAGCCACATAATTATAGCACGTTTCCTGTAACAAATAAAGATTGAAAAAATAAAATAAAAAGGTACTTGTAGTTTTTATTTTCTGAAAAGCTAGTATCAGAAATGGAGAAGAAATGCACCTGAATAAACCAGAATGAAAGGAGTACAGATATACTTCTTTTAGTTTTTATGTACGTCTTTTATAGTGATTCAACAATAAATAAATAAAAACTAAATTATAGGAACACTTTTTTAGTGTAATTTACACTACAAAAGTGTTCCTATAATTGACCACAATTGAATAAGGATCAATCAAACACTAGTTGCTTCTTTATATGTAGATACTTAATAAAAAATTGTTCTCTAGAACATTTATCTGGAATACCATACATTTATCTAAAATTCACCTCAGCGATCACAGAAGCGTTAAGGGCATTGGCTAACTGCAGTGCCTTCTCTTCATCTTGCCTACTGGCACTTTCTTTTATCTCTTGACACTGCAACTTCAGCAATTTGACATGCTCTTCCATATTCTTCAAATCTCTCTTCACCTTAGTCCATTCATTCTGAATACCAAAAACTTCCATTTAATAGCCATTTTACATTTAAGCGCTTCAGTCAACCCAAAACAGTTCTTACACGTGATATTTTCTAATTGCTAGCATCAAAATATATTGTCATTTGAAGATTCAAATGACAGATAAAATCATGGATTAAGAAGCTGTGCACAAACTGAATTTTGATAGCTAAGACTCATTTTGTTATCAAATTGATTACAATTGCATGTAAGTTGGTTCATAATGTAAATTAATCAAAAATTTGGTAGATCAATATCATAAAGTTAAAGGAGAAAATAACAACATATTCACTACCTCAGCAGCATCAGCATCTTTTCGAGCTAACTCGGCATCTTTTCGAGCTAACTTGGCATCTTTTCGAGCATGGGCTAATTCTTGATCAATCTCTTCAATTTTCCTCTTGGCTAGCTGTACCTCATCATCTTTCTCAAGTATAAGCCTTCGTCCTAGTTTTTTCTCTTCTTCCAGCATTCCCTTCAGTTTAGCACATTCACGCTGTAAGATCATGTATGAATTAATAACAGTAAGGAAGTGATACAGTCAAACTGTCATGCCAAACCCAAATGGGGAAAAAAATTAAATTATACAAATTTCTTCACCAGTTACAACTTACAAACATGAAGCAACTGACATGAGTAATATCACTTTCATATTTTTATAAATTTTACCTTTTTGGAAGGGAAAAAAAAAAAAAACCAACATTAAAACCATATTTTCAACTGTTGCCTCAAACCTTAAAGTCACTAGCCACATAGTTATAGCATGTTTCACCTGAGAAGGAAAGATAAGAATATATAATGATAATTTATGTCTCTAAATTTTTCTTTATATTTGATAATGGCATTAGTTTACTTTAAAATGGTCGAACAATTTAGTTTCCCACTGAATGAGGGGAGCTTAAAGTAAGAGTTTGCTTACAGAGCAGTATCATAAAAAAGTACAGATATAATCCAACTACTCTTTTAAGTGTCCAGGTTCCAGTTATTTCCTGTAGTTTATACCTTCTTTTCTAATGCATATCTTTGATGAAAAGCACAATTCCTTATTAGTGACAACTTTTGTAAAGATTACCAATAAAATCTTTCAAAAGTTTGTGTGGAATAAGACGGCATGCAATATTAAAAGAGGCAGACAAACTCAAAGGCAACAGAAACCAGATATACCTCAGCAATTTCAGAAGCATGAAGCGCGCTGACTAACTCTCGTTCCTTCTCTTCAACTTGCCTCATGGCACTTTGTCTTATCTCATCACATTCTGGCTTTAGCAATTGAGAAAGCTCTTTCTCCTCTTGCAACTCTTTCTTTGCCTTAATCCATTCAGTCTAAACATAAAATTACGTATTAATAAGCACTTAAGAGCCTTCAATACATCCTAAACCATTCTTTACGTGCACAAAGTACATTGTTATAATTGCTCCTCATCAATATATATAGCCATTAAGAGAGGAGAGTCAGTTATTAGTAGAATTCGAATGACAGGCATAACAATAGTGCTAGGATCTAGCCTATGAAAGAAGCAAAGACCAAATGCACAGAAGGAAAAACAGGGAAAGAGGTATAAAACAACTTTCATACGGTAAATATAGTGAAAGCAGGTGATAAAGAGAAAAGTGAACCTAAAGCAGAATGCTAATTACAATGACCTAACCAGCACAATGACAGAAAAGTAACCTTGATAATAACTTCATTCTAGGTAACACTTTGACCTAACCAGTAAAAAGTCCGAATTACATTTTTCATATTTTCTTGCCATAAGAGCTGATCAACTTTTCCATCATATTTCAATCATTATTCCCCCAACCTAACCATACACAATCACACTGTCGTGGGTCTTCATTAGAATCACATCATATTTCCTACTTCCTACCATATCCCTATTATGAATAAATAGAAATCCTTCGTCATTCAAATTGGTCTATATAAATGTTTTTATATTTTTCTAAGCACAACAATCCTGTATTTTGCTTTCCAAAATGATCACAACAACTTGTAACATGGGTCACTTTGTTTATTTGTCTGAAAAAAGATGGATAATTATGCTAATATAAATGAAAAATGATATCACATGAATCACACCTCAGCAACATCAGCTCTAGCAGTAGCATACTCGGCATCTTTTCGAGCATCGATTAATTCTTGACCTATCTCTTCAATTTGTCTCTTTGCCAACTGAGCCTCATCTTCTTTCTCAACTATAAGCCTTTGGACAAGTTTTCGTTCTTCTTCCAGCAATGTCCTCAGTTTATCACATTCGCTCTGTAAAATTAGCTATGGGTTCAACATGACATAGCGAAGTGATACAAAACAGTATCACAGTAAACTCAAATGGGGAAAAGTTCAATCATAAAAATATATTTTTATGCGCATTGACAACTTACAATCATCAAAGGAACTAATATTAGAGTAACATCACTTTCATCTTTTCATAAATTTCATCAAATCAAAATTTGCAGCTCTCTATATGACATAAGCCAACTTAAATTTCAAATTATTTTCAAATTCAGCATCACCCTTTATAAAATCGCAAGCAACACAATTATATCATAGTTAGCCCAACTATGCATAAAAAATAGATGTTTCATTGATTTATTTTACATAGTAGTTTTCATAAACGCAGACATCTTCTTTTGATTTACAGATGGATTAAATTTTCCACCCTGAGATGCATAAAATTAGTGTTTCGCTATAGAGCAATATTAGAGGCAGGGCAAAAAAAAAAAAAAAAATTGACAACATAATTGACCAAATGTTAATCATTGATAAAAGCACTTGATAATTTCGTTTAAGACTTACTGCTTTGTCACTATATAGTATTATCAAATGCTAATTTTTTTAAAAAAATAATCTTTGCAAAGCTTATCTGGATTAAAATACATCTTTCAAGGAAGGAAAAAAATAAGATAAATAGTTTAAGAAAACAACACTAGCAACAACAAATACCTCAGCAACTGAAGCTGCATTAATGGCATTGGCTAGCTCTAGTTCTTTGTCGTCACCCTGTCTCAGTACAATTTGTCCTGTCTCCTCACTTTCTGGCTTTAGAACTTGCACAAGCTCTTGAGCTGCTCGCAATTCTCTTCTCAACTTGACCCATTCATTCTTGTAAACATAAAAATATACCATTCAAAAGACACTTGACTTAAGTACTTCAATCTATCGTATATCATTTTCAAATCTTTTAATATGTTTTTATAACTGATTTTAATAAAATCACTTGGAGAGGAGATTAAAATGATAGATAAAAACCTCTCAAATTTTTAGAGTGGCGCACAAATAGATTTATCATACAGCCTTGTTAGTCTAAATATTGTGATAACTCTAAAACCAGAAATGAAACAATCCTGTATTATAAATTTGCCAAAAAAAATATTTATATATATTGATGGGAGTGGGGATCAACACAAGCCAAAACCTCGGCAACATCAGCTCTAGTTGTGGCGTACTCAACATCTTTCTGAGCCCCGGCTAAACGTTGACTCATCCTTTCAAATTTTCTCTCGGCCATTTCTGCTTCATCTTCTTTTTCTTGTTTAAGCCTGTGCACGAGCTTTCTCTCTTCTTCCAGCAGCCTCCTCAGTTTAGCACATTCACTCTGTAAAGTTAGCAACACCTCCAACTATAAGCTGAGTGATGGAGCTGAAGCATCACATTCGGTTCAAATAGAAAAGCAAGATAATAATTATCTATATTTCTTCACAAGTTACAAGCAAGGAAAGAATTAATTCTACAGTTAAAGAAGCATAGAATAAGAGTTTCTTCACAGAGCAATATAAGAACCTCCGGCCCAAAAGAAGAAAAGAAATCATTGTAACATAATCAAAATAAACAAAGTACTGACATACTTCAAAACAAACATATACATAAAATATAATTAAGAAAACACCAACAAATACCTCATCAGCTGCCGCAGCATTAAGGGCATTGACGAATTCTACAGCCATCTCTTGAACTTGACTCATCTAATGGGACTTATCGGGTCTCCTGAAATACCAGCTTTAGCAATTCGATTAGCTCTTCCTCTTCTTGCAATTTCCTCTTTACCTTAATCTAGTTATTTGACAATGATACAAAGGTTAAAAAAGCCAACGTTATTGTTGTGAAATGAGGGCCAAAAGTCCATAGAACTCGATTTGGGTATCTACATAAAAATCACTTAACAAGTGCGGCAAGAGAATTAATTGCACAAACACCACAAGGGGGAAGAAGAAGAAGAAGAAGAAGAAGCGGCTTGCGTTGATCTGTCTCATCAATCCTTACAAGTTTCAATTCTAGAGCGCATCAAGCAAGTAATGCAGGAAAGATATTAAATTTACATGAGAAAATACTCACGATTACAACTCTGTAATTGCAGTTTTGCCGTTTCTGCCACTGTTGGATCTTGCCTGCAAAAAAGCTTTTAACTGTTCAGTGAGTGGAAAACAAAAGAGTGGGTGAAGCTTCTATTTTTCTGGTCAAGAAATTGATGAAACTTACCCGGTGGTGACCGAAGCTAGAAGAAAGCGGAGAATCAGAAATAGCAACTATGTCTGTAAGTAAAACATCCACGATGAAAGGAAAAGGCAAGAAGCGGAGGAAAGAAGACGACCCTGGTGTTAACGTTGTGAGGAAGGAACCTCTTGAGTAATCTAATTTCCTCTTTTAAAAAATGAAGTCACATCATGTTGTTGTACGAAGATTCCCTTGGGAAAATTATAGATCAATCTGATTAAAGTTTATCTGCATTGGGATTTCTAACATAGGTCAAAAATGTGCTTGGTGGAGGTGGGAATTAGGGTTAGTCTGGTTTTAAAGGGTTGGTCTTTAAAAGGTGAGGGTTTAATATGGCTAGCCTTACATGGTCTGAAGTAAGAAAAATATATGTTTTTACAAGCTTAGCGTTAGAGTACTAGGATCGACTTGACCCTATAGGGTCCAAAAGTTACTATTTTAAATTTTAACTATTTTTTCTAAAAAAATATAATTAGTAAATTACAATAATTAAAGTTCTAATTTATCAAATAGATGATCTCAATATAAATTTCCAAACAACACGAATCATTTAACAAATAAATACATTCATTAATTCGTAATCAAAAGAAACTATTACTCACGATAACTCACATAAAACATTAGAAGATACCCCAAGCAACATTAGTACAATGACTATCATTGACATCTTCTTCACCACTATCATCAAATTCAAAGATATTTTATGAGTTCTATGAGTGTGAGTGAGATTTTCAAAGAAAAAGAGGAAATTGAGATTGAGATTGAAATTTTTAGTGTTCTCACTTCTCAACTCTCAAGTTTAGGTACCTTAGATAATTTTTTTTAAAAAAAAAAAAAAAGGGCTTAACTGGTTATCTTGAGGCCCTACAGGTCGACCTTTTAAGCAAGGCCCCACAAAAGGCCGCCCTGTGGGGCCAATTCGCTTAATTTCTCTAATTTTTAAACAATTTCTTAAAAGAAGTTAGTGCTTAAAAGAGACAAAATTTCGATATCTCGAGTTAGTGATTGGTCAATCATAATTTTGTTTAAATATTTTTTTTACATGTTTCTAATTGTGATTCTATTTGAATTTTGTTTATTAAAAACGCCTATGAATATATAATTAACAATAAAAAAGCACGATTATATAGTTATATTCAAGAGAAAAATGGAACTAAGTAAAAGCAACGTAAAACTTCATGATAAAGTGCATATACAATTGGAGGAATACATGTTGGAATATATTTCAGAGAAAACATTACCGGATTTATTATTATCACAATGGAAAAATAAATTGAAAAATATGATAACTAATTGTTTTTTGATATGATTGCCCCAGATGATTTACATTTTCATGATTATGTTTAGTAATAAAGATAATTAAATATTTAATAATTACTATTGAATATGATTAATAAATTACATGAATATTTAAAAATAATTTTTATTTTACAATTTTTATTATTTAAAATAATTTAATAGAACACGGAGGCAGGAATTTAAAAACATATTTAAAAATTTATTTGCGAATTATCTGGGGCAATAGATAACTGAGGATCATTGAGGAGCAAGATGAGACAACTTCTTATAACGACAAGTAAATCATGATTTCCCAATTGCGTAAGCAAGGGTCACTACCAAAACAGGATAAATAAGCCATATAAGCAACATTTTAGGATCATCAAACTTATTTTAGATTTTACGCTTAACCAAACAGATACTTAATATATAACATATTTATATAATTTAATTAGATTAAAGAAGTCAGTTGAATTAATTAATATAACATATATTTTCTAAAACACTTTAGTCATCTTCCTTAATTTTAATTCTCTCCTTCACTCTTCTTCTTGATTATTATTAAGGTATTAATATGAGTAAATTAGGAAAATTTTAACAAATATTAAAACTAAGTCTTATGTTTATGACAAAAATCAACTCCTCAAACATTTTTTATACCTTTGGGCAAAAAAAAAAAACATTTTTTATACCTAATGGTTCTAAATATAAAATAGAATTACATTTTTAGGAAATATTAAGAAATTAATTAAATTAGTTTAAAATGTTTAAAATCATAAATAATCTACTGATATACAACATATAATATTTTATACTTTTTAGATTGCAATTGAATTTTCCTTTTTATTTAGTTTTCTATTTTTTTTTTAAAAAAAAAAAAAAAAGAATTGAAGCCTCTTTTTCTGTTCAACATAATGGTTCTTCCTATCCTTTTCCCTTTTCTCGTTGGATTAAGATTTCAACCATTCAAATTTATTATATGATAAAAATATCATTATAATGAAAAAAAAATGATAAAAAAGATGGTAAATTTAGATCGTTGAGATCTTAATCTAACGACGAAAAAAAAATAAGGAAAAAAATGGGAAAAAGTAAGGAGAGAAGTCCCATCAAGGAACGCTATCAGATGCTTTGGTCTCATCAAAATTTTGGACTACATCACAAAACCTACAAGGATCAGCTTTATGTATTTGAATAAAGCTGACGTATTCCAACTTGGTCAAATCTTACGTGAATCTTTTGTGAGGATCCAAAACGATGAAATAGAAGCGGTTTATTTAGAACATCAGAAACCATTTTTAATTAGAAGGATCATCAGCCTTATGTATTTGAATAAAGCTGACGTATTCCAACTCGGTCAAATCTTACGTGCATGTTTCGTGAGGATCCAAAACGATGAGAGAGAAATGGTTTAACGTTAGAAACCATTTTTAATTTGATATGCTATATTTTTTTATCTTTTTAATTAACTTTGTTTTGCCTGGGGGCTAATGGTGCTAATAAAGAAAAATTAAATAATTTAATAAAGACAGAAAAAATTACAAGTATCAAATTAAAAATTGAGGGAAAATATAGATAGCTCAAAAATGGTTTTCCTTTAACATCTACAAGTTGATGTTTGCAAGTTATCAAAGTAAAGAGCAGGGGAATGTGACAAAAAAAATTCTCAAGTTGTAGTGGCAATTGAGTGATGAGTAAAGCAAGATGAAATGTGCCACATGCATAACGCTAATGATGTTTTCTAGGATGATGTATAAATGAACAATCACGATTAAAAACAAATACTTGAATGAGATCTTTTGATAACAATATATTCAAAGATTTGATTGTCAACATAGTACAATGGCCTAGTATAATTCATATAGCTACTTCACCTGGTAAGATAAGGCTGCTTTGTGACGTTGATTAGTGACAAATACTAACAGTTACCAATAATACTTGGATACAGAGTAAGATCACCAAAATCAGGACCTTCAAGACTAAAGTTTAGAATTTACTGCCATTGGAATGGAGACATGAGACAGGGCCAACATGTTGTTCAAAAATTGAAGCAGATCCCATCCTCATCTTTTTTTTTTTCCTCATTATCTCTCATCAGTACATCTGGGCCGTTGATTGGAAAGATGAGAGAAAAGTCAAAATAGTATTATGACATTCTAAATCGATTGAACGAACATATTAAAGATTATGAGGAATGATAAGAAAATGATGATGAGAGAAACCCAATCGGTTCTAGAATATTTACAATTATTATTAAATATATTATTTTCATGACCTTTTTATTTGGATCAGATTTTGGCCACAAGAATTATAATTTTAGCACAAAACACCATGTTAAAAAATAGAGATATCCTTAACGATATATCCTGAAACCTGAAATAAGATTACTTCCAATAGATGGATACCTACCTCTAGAAGAGGAAAAAAAAAGATACCAAATGAAATTATCTTTGCAATTGTGAGATGCTACAATGTTGTGAGACACTCACTCAAATGAGATTATCAAAGTTGTCTCATCTTTAATTAACCATTCCATTGCATTAATGCATGCTTTTTCCTTTGGGGTCATCCAAAGTCTTTTAGAACCCAAAATGGCTGTATTTGAACATGCATGAGGAGCACTCAAGATAGATAAAGAGAGAATGACTTTGATGTCCCAACCAAAGAAAATAATGTCGAAAAGTTTCTATTGACAAGTGAACATGGGAATTAACAAGTACAACAATTACCATTAACAACTTATAGGATTTGTTAATTGATTATTTCCCTTGGTGGATACTTGAATGTCATTATCTCAAAAATAAAGACACGTGGGGTGACTGTATTTGAGGCATGTTTTTTCAAACTTATTTCTCATTTTATTTCCAGTTATAGTCTTAGTTTGTATCATCCTTGTCCAAAGTAAAGAACGAAGTGGTAAGACAACTTCTGATACATGAATGAAATAACAAGATAATGACAGAATAAGGAGAATGAACTAGACAGGGAGGTTTGATTTGAAGCTAAACATGCCCCAAGTTATCCAGCAAACAATTTGACCCGATGGGTTATCTCGACCCAAAAATCGACTCGTGGTCGCATCATCCCACATTCTTCACAAGTCTGCATTAGAATCACATAATTATCATCATTCTCACTAGCAAAGAAAAAAAGGCAATAAAAATCTTTCTCGGTAATGCAAATTTTGGTTTGTAAGTTGGAACCAAACACACCCCCCGTAGAGTAATTACCATGTGTCCACATCCAAAGGCTGTGTCCTTTTCATTGATCAGACAAATAAAGAATCAAAAGATTCCTAATCATCTGAATATTAGCTTTCCTTCTCAAGATTGGGATGAGAAGTGATGAAGTTATTGGGTAGATTCACTATTTAAAGTATATGTGTATTAAGCTATTAATGAATAAAATCATTGTAAAAGTTAACTAGCACACATAAATGATAATTTAAGATCAGTTTACTCTGTTTTTCTACAAAAGGATCCGTTGATTTTTTTATAAATACTTTAGCAACAAGAACTCGATGTTTCAAATTGTGGATCATCGCCTAATTCTAGTTCTTTTTCTTCAACGTGTCTCATGGTTTTAAATTGGTTTTTGGAGAATAGCTTTTATGATTTACGAAATAAGTATGTGAGAAGAGTTTTATCTCGAATTTAGAAAAAAGTTTCAGGGAATTATCAAACACTCACTAGTCTCCTAACATTCCAGTTTTGGCAACCGCACAAGCTCAATCTTTCCTTGCATTTCTTTCTTCGCTTGATCCATTCATTCTAAACATAGAAGGTTACCAATTAATGGTTATTACTTGACTTAGATCCTTCAATCGATCCTAAAGTGTTCTCTGTGCACACATAATATATTATTATCATTGCCCCATCAATAACAAAAATCATTAGGTAAGGAGATTCAGTTTGGGGAAATCGCAAAACCAAATATAAAGTAACAATAATTTTGACTATCTCATGTTTAAGATAGTCAAAATAATATAATGGTTCACGATGTAATAATTTTGCCAAGATTTTAAAGTTACTTCATGGTTCTATTTATAATTTAATATTAAATTTTTCATATGAATGTATAATTTTACCCTCTATTTATTATTGTGTTAATTTTATTCTAATGAGTATAATATATATAAAATAGGGATAAAATTGAAAAGTTGTTGAATTTTAAAACAGAGCTAATGAAGTTCAAGGTTTTCTTAATGTATGTGAAACATGCTGAACGTGACTTATAAATAGGATCAAAAAAATATTAGTTCATTGTAAATGAGTAGACAGTACCTTAGCAATTTTAGCATCATATCGAGCACACACAGCTTCTTTTTGAGCACCCTCTAATTCTTGAGTAATATGTCTTCAACTTGTCTCATAGTAATTTGTCCTAGGTCCAGTATTTGCAACTTTAGATCTATGCATGATAATCTGTTCCTTTCCCTTTAACTTGATCCATTCATTCTAAACATAGGAGTAACCCATCAATACCCATTTAATTTCTTGCAACACATCCTAAACAATTCTTTTAGTACACACGATTGTTTATACAGTTGCAAATTGTCTCAAGTCTAAGCCTTTGTACATGTTTTTGCTCTTCTTCCAGCATTATCTCCAGTTGAGCACATTCACGCTGTAAGATTAGATATGAATTAACAACAGTAAGGAAGTGATACAGCTAAAGAGGGACGTGGCTTTGATTCTTTGCATACTATTGTCCACTGCGCTCCAATACATAAAACGGTGCTGTTTTATGTCAAAACACCTAGCAGCTGTGTTGTTATTATTATTATTTCTTTATTTCGGATATCGACGATTACTAAAAAGATATTTTAAGATACAGACTGGTACTGAAAAAATACTTCATGATCTTGCAAAATTAATTTAGGATCTTAAAAAAATATTTTAGAGTTCGACTTGTATTAAAAAGATACTCTAGAATACTGAACGGTACTTAAATAATACTTCATGATCCCGAAAAATTATTTTAGGATCTTAAAAAAATTTCCTCAAATATATTTTTAATAACATTTAATACCCTATGTTTAAAGATCCAAAAATAATTTTTTAAGATCATGAAGTATTTTTCCAGTATAAATTAGTACCCTAAAGTATCTTTTTATTATTAGTCAGTACTCTGAAATATGTTTTTAAGATCCTAAAGTAATTTTTCAAGATCATGAGATATTGTTTCAGTGCAAGTCATTATCTTGAATTATCATTTTAGTAACATTGAGTATCCTAAAATTTTTGTAAAAACAAAAAAAACAATAAAAAATCAACAATAACAACACACCTCGTGTTTTAGCGCAAAACGGCACCGTTTTATGTATTGGAGCGCAGCGGACAATAGTCACGAAGGACCAAAGCCAAGTCTGCTAAAGGGTCATACCAACCCACATTTAGTGCCAAATATTGTTTTTTCTTCAAACAGGATTGCCTCCAATACGAAATACCTGTACCTAGCAAATAATAAGAAATTGGCAAGACACATTTTGGCTCTCTTCAACTTCGTTTCTTCTTCCCATCAACTTTTACATTCTCTCTCTTTTATTCTTTCAATATACTCCTCTAACCTTGTCAGATGAAACAAATCCGGAAACATCTTCCTCCTCAACTTTTTCAACTTCTCTTTTATATGATTGCAGATTTCTTTTGTTTTTTGGGTTCCATTCTTGTTTGTAATGAAAATCTGTTCCAAAACTATACATACAAAAACAGATTTTAACACTTAGGCATAATTTTGCAAATTTGGGTTTGATTGCAATATTTGCTCCTACTCAGATTTGTAGGCCAGACATGTCAGGATGAAGAGCGTCAAGACCTGCGAAGAAAAGCTTAAGAACCTCATGGGAAGATGAGGGAGGAAGAAAACAAGAATATAGTCCATAGTTTTTCTATTAAAAAAAAGGGGAAAAAAATCTTCCTCAAGTCAGACTAGACTAAATGGTCACATAGTTTTTCTAAAAAAGTTCTTGTCTGTCTTCTTCATCGGGTTCCCTTTTTTCCCCTTTCTCAAGTCAGGCCAGGGTTTGTTGGGTTGGACTGAGTTTGCAAGGTCAACAAGTTCCTTGCACTCCCTATTGATCACATTCCAGCTTTAGCAATTGCAAAAGCTCTTACCAATGAGGATTGACACAGTTGACTAAGGCGTCGATCTTCACCCCAAAAGGGAGAAGGTTCGATACCGCTGGTCGATGTGAAGGCCTTATTGGTGGACAATCTATAAGTACCTTTGTAAGTGCTCTCGATCCCGAAGGCATGTCTTGACTCTAGTGGGTACCGGTGTCTATTCCCACTTAAACTTTTTTATATAAACAAAAAACAAAAAAATTGCAAAAGCTCTTTCTCCTCTTGCAACCTTTCTGGACCTTAACCCGTTGATTGTAAACATAAAAGTTACCCATTAATAGCCACTTAAAGACCTTGAATACATCCTATACAATTCTTCAATTACACCATATTGTATTGAAATTGCTCCTCATCAATATATAGAACCATTTAGAGAGGAGATTTTGTGGGATTTTTTATTTTCATAACTTCCTGTATTTATAGTCACTGATCCAATGGGATTGACTAGCAGGAATGTTACTAGCCTTCTCCTCTGAGTTGTATCGATTCTTGTGAATAGAAATCAAGATAATTCATCCCTCAAATTGTTCAAGTAAAATTCAAATGACAGGCAGAACAAATAAAATACACAAAAGGAAAATTAACATAAATACATGCATTACCTTCTCGTGCCACCCAAAACTCTTAATCCCTTCTCTGTTATGCCTATCTTCCCTCTATTCTCTTATGCCCAAGTCCCCTCTCACCTTTCTCATTTTGTCTTTGTTTTTTCTTTTGCTTTGTAATTTCTTCTTCTGTTGGCTCTTGGATTTGAAGCTAAACTTTGGATGTCTTGCAACAAAACCAGGTCCCTCAGAATGGCGAACAAATTATAATTCATCCAGGATCAAAAGTAAAAAAACACATCCTCGCAAAGGTAGTAACAATGTTGTGGCCGATACCCTTTCAAGACGTCCGAAGGCACTTGTTTGGCTCTGTCCATTCCGGTTTCCCCTCTTTATGAGCGGGTCCGTGACTCTTGGCTCACTCATGATGTACTACAGACCCTAATTAAGGACTTAGATCCTACCTCTCATTCCAAGTTTACTTGGCAGCACTAATTGCTTACACGCAATGGTAAGTTAGTGGTAGCAGCTGATCGTGCTTTTCGTCGAGACTTACTTACTTCCTTTCATGTGGATAGAATTGGTGGCCATTTTGGGATCCAATCTACCTTCAACTGTCTAGCCTCTTTTTTCTATTGGAAGGAGATGGAAAACGGTGTTCTTAATATTGTACATGAATGCATTACATGTCAGCGATTTAAACCTGAGTTAGTAGCTTCTCTAGGGCTTCTTCGGCCTTTGCCTATTCCAAAACATGTATGGACTGAGTTATCCATGGATTTTATTAGTGGTCTTCCAAAGTCTTATTCTAAGACTACTATTTTGGTTGTGGTTAATAGATTATCTAAAGCTGTTCATTTTATGGCTCCTAAACATCCTTTTACATTAATGGATGTGGCTCATGAGATAGAAAGAGACAAAATAGAGGCTGAATAGCTTAGAGATCGTCATGACTCCTCTAGTTACTCTGCTATATATAAATGGATAGGTATAACAAAATATTGTTACACAGTAATCCTAGCCATACATGTGGCATATACAACTAGCATATCTACAATGAATACTTATCAGGTATTTACAAGTTACTAATCGACTATTAGCCTTAACATTCCCCCTCAAACGAGAGGGTGCATCACACACATCAATTTTGTTCCTAAAGTAAGAGAGTTGAGAATGAGATAAAGTTTTAGTGAAACAATTAGCTACTTGATGAGATGAAGGCACATATCTAACTCCTATAGATCCAAATAAAACTTGATCTCTGATAAAATGTACATATATTTCAATATGTTTGCTTCAAGCATGATGTATAGGATTTGAAATAAGGGCTTGAGCACTCAAGTTGTCATACCATATTATTAAGGGCTGTTGAATGTAAAGGCCAATATCTGTCATTAGAGAGTTCAGCCATTTAAGTTCTATTGCCCCATCAGATAGAGGCCGATGCTTAGATTCTAAACTTGACCTGGTGACTACCTTTTGTTTTTTAGAACATCGAGATACAAGTGTTCCTCCAAAATATACATAATATCCACCCATAGATTTTCTATCATCAATATCTGTAGCCCAATCAGCATCTGTGAAAGCCATCAATTGAAGGGATACTACTAGTTTGATATGCAAACCATAATGAAATGTACTCTTTAGATACCGTAGAATTCTCTTAACCCCTTGAAAGTACACCTCAATTGGTTTAGCAAGAAATTGACTAAGCTTATTAATAGAGTAAGCTATGTCAGGTCTAGAGGTTGTTAAAAATATTGTAATGATCCAATGACTTTTCTATATAAGGACGGGTCTGTCATTACCTTCCCATCTTCAGTTGAGAACTATTTACTAATAACCATGGGTGTTGACATAGGGGTGCAATCATACATACCAAATATTTGCAATAAATCTAGAATATACTTGGTTTGACTCACATAGATGTCATAACTATCTCTATGAATTTCTAAACCCAGAAAATAGTAAAGAGGTCCTAAATCCTTGAGAGAGAAAACTTCATTCAACTTGATAATAAATTTTTGGACAAAAGCTGAATTACTCCCAGTAATAAGAATGTCATCAACATAAATGAGAACAAATACCATGAGTCTTGTAGTTAGAAGGAAAAATAGGGAAACGTCACTGCAAGCATTCTGAAATCTCCAACTAACCAATACATGACAAAGCCTCTTACACCATGCCTGTGGAGCCTGTTTGAGTTCATAAATTGCCTTGGCCAGTCTGCAAATATGATCTGGTTTTGTAGAGGACCTAAACCCAACTGGCTAATTCATAAATACAGCTTCTTTTAGATACCCATTTAAAAAGGCAATGTTGACATCTAATTGGCAGATTTCCCATCGTAAGTAACAACAAGTGTAAGAATAAGTCGAATAGTCGTGGGTTTTACAACTAGATTGAAAGTCTTTCCATAGTCAATGCTTGCTGATTGTTGAAAACCCTTAGCCATTAGTTTGGCTTTATATTTCAAAATGGAACCGTCAATGTTGAACTTGGTTTTAAAAACCCATTTACAATCAACAATTTTCTGACCTTTGTAAGGCACCAGTGCACAAGTATTATTGCGACAAAGAGCTTTATACTATGTTTTCATAGCGTTAAGCCATATGGGAGAAGCCAAAGCTTCGACAAGCGTTTGAGGTTCAGCCGTGTGAGAGGAAAGTGAAGATGTGTCAGGTTCAAGAGACCTACAAATGGATATATGGGTTTGAAAATGTCAGATTTGGCTCGGGTGACCATGAGATGATGATTAGAAGGAGAAAGGCGATGAGGAGTGGGACCATTGGAAGAAGCGAGCATAGGCTTGGTGAAAGAGGAAGTGTCAAGGGTGATGAACCTAAGGATATGGGCTAAAGTAAGAATGGTGGGAGAGCGGTATGTGAGGATACAAATTGAGGAGAGGGATTTGTGGGCAGAAGATGATTTGTGGGCTGAGGTGTGGTGACATGAGATGAAGCTGCGACATTATTGTGCTGAGGTGTGTTTAATCTCTCACACAGCTATTTAACAATAATAAGAAATGAGATATTTGACTCTTCAGATTGACTTGGCTGTTCATAAATTTTGTATGAAAAGGAAAAATAGTAGTTTCAAAAATTATATAGC
Organism: Acacia acuminata; assembly: GCA_019022655.1. Classification (NCBI taxonomy): domain Eukaryota; kingdom Viridiplantae; phylum Streptophyta; class Magnoliopsida; order Fabales; family Fabaceae; genus Acacia; species Acacia acuminata. Next base: position 2,308,807 of record JAFJYI010000047.1, on the reverse strand, counting down.
AAGACACATATATGCACCCATTGAAACTTAGACATCTAGAAACCTTTTGATTTACACACCTTTGATTATGATAAGCCAATTTGTGAGAATTATAGGGCTTCAAACAAGGGTAACAAGCGCATCCAAAGGGCTTCAAAGATTAATAATCAGACTCTTTATTATATAAACATGCCATAGGAGACTTTGCTTGTAAAGTTGGAGTAGGAAGGCGATTAATTAAATAAACAACCATTTGAAAAGCTTCAGTCCAATAATTTAGAGGAACTTGAGATTGAGCTAAGAGTATCAACCCCATTTCCATAATATGTCTATGTTTCCTTTCTGCCCTACCATTTTAAGGGGAGGTGTAAGGGCATATAAAACGTATAATTATACTAGAATTTTCAGCAATAGGTGTGAGAGGTTTATATTTTGTACCATCATCACATTGAATAGACTTGATCTTAATGTGAAATTGAACCATATTGTGAAAATGTTTAAAAGTTGTAATGGTGTCTCCTTTGTGCCTAAGAAGATATAGCCAGGTGTAACGACTAAAATCATATATAAAGTAAATATAGTATTGATATACATGAACTGATTGTATAGGAGAGGGACCCATAAATTAGTATGAACAAGCTCAAAAGGTAAAGAGGCATGAGACAATGATTTAGAAAAGGGAAATTTTCTTGATTTACAATACTAACAAGCCTCGCAAACACAAGTAGTGCTAATTTGTATTCTGGCATCACAATTGTTTAAAACTTGTTTCAACACTTTATTGCTTGGATGACCAAGCTTGTAATGGAGGAGCTGAGTGGCAATATCCTAGGTCATGCTATTGCGGAGCCGACCGATGAGCATATGGTCAACAGAAAACCAATCCTCAAAGTCTGGGTTGGAGAAGACTTTGTTGGTGACAAGTAATGAGTTCATCATAAGAGGAATAGGGGTGGCCGCATCAAGATGAGACAGAAGGCGATTGCCCTCGATGAGAGGTAAAACAACCGATGCCTAGACAAGATAGTTCAATCGATCTAGGCGTTTGACTCGAAGATTGAAAGAAAGCATAAGTTTTACGGATGGTGGCAGACACAAGCGACGACGACGTAATGGCCAAGCTGGGTGAGGGAGAAGAGGCCATCGTAAGAGAGGGGGAAAAAATCCCTAGCTCTGGTACCAAGATAGAAAGAGACAAAATAAAGGTTGAATAGCTTAGAGATCATCATGACTCGTCTAGCTACGATCCTATATATAATTGGATAGGTATAACAGAAAATTGTTACAGAGTAATCTAACCATACACGTGGCATATACAACTAGCATATCTACAATGAATACTTATAAGCTACTAATCAACTATTAGTCTTAACATTATGTGCTCATGGATAATTTGATTAAGTTGCATGGCTTTTCCAAATCGATATGTAATTTTTGTGACAAATTTTGGAAGGAGATGTTTCACCTATATGGAGTTAAGCAGCATTATTCTTCGGCCTATCATCCTCAAACGGATGGACAAACCAAAGTCCTTAATCGTTGTTTGGAGTGTTACCTCCATTGCATGACCAGTGATTTTCCTAAACAATAGGTTAAATAGTTGTCTTTGGCTGAATTGTGGTGCAACACATACTATCACTCTGCTATTGGCATGACCCCCCTCTTTAAGGCTTTTTATGGTGTTGCTCCTCCTATTCATCTTCCATATATTGTAGGGGATTCTTCCAATGACTTAGTTGACCATACTTATCTCTCGTGTGAGTTGGTTCTGTAGTATTTGAAAAAGCATGTACTGATGGCTCAACATTGCATGTTACAACAAGCAAACATGAATCGTACTGAACGTCACTTTGCTGTTGGTGATCTGCTCTACCTTAAATTGCACCCTTTTCAACTAAAGTTACTTAATAATTCTTCTATTCAAAAAATTGCCGCTAGATACTTTGGCCCCTTTCAAATATTGAAGAAGGTTGGTGCTGTTGCTTATGGGCTTGACTTACCCTCAAAAACTAGAGTGCATCCGGTCTTCCATGTCTACTTCTGAAGCAGCATGTAGGACCTTCAGCTACCATTACTCACTCGTTACCACCAGTTGATGATCAGCGACACTTCTCACTTGATTATGAAGCGATTCTGAGATGCAAGATTGTTAAGCGCCATAACCTTCCAGTTATGCAACTTTTGATTCAATGGAAGTTTGCTCAACTTGAAGATGCCACTTGGGAAGACCTCTCAGTTACTCAACAACAATTTCCTCATTTTTCCACCACTGCAATGCCTATTAATGAAATCCTTGTGGACAAGAATTCTCCATTGGGGAGGGGAGTAATTGATATATATGTTATTATCTAACGAGGGCTTTATAATAAATAACTATAGAAAAAATGTATATCTGTCCTAAGAGTTCATTAGAAGAGAGAGAATAGTAATGATGACGTGGCTAGGTAGAACATACTTGGTATACCTATACCTGGTCATTTTGGTATTTTGGTGAATGAATTATCTCTATCTTTCTCATATCATCCTTAAACCATTCATTCTTATTAGCATAAAAATTTACCAATCAATAGCCACCCAAGTACCTCAATCTATCCTAAATAATTCTTAAAGGGTTTGTAATATGTTACTATGCCAAATCACATAAGTACATTTAACCATTTGGAGAGGACATTAGTTATGGGTAAAATTTGAATAACATATATAAATCAAAATCAATTTTGGAATTCTCAAATTTAAGAGTGGTGCATAAATAAATTTATCATACATCTAATCAGCCATGTTAGTTGAAACATTGTAAGAATTTTAAAACCATATATGAAGAATCCTTTGCACAAGACCAGCCAGAACCTCAGCAAAATCAGCTCTAGTTGTAGCGTAGTCAACATCTTTTCGAGCCTCGACTAATAGATGGCTCATCTTTTCAATTTCTCTCTTGGCCATTTGTGCCTCATCTTTATTTTCTTGCTTAAGCTTTAGCACAAGCTTTCTCTCTTCTTCAAGCAATCTTCTCAGTTCAACACATTCACTCCGTAAAGTTAACAACAGCTCCAACTATAAGGGAGCCATGGCGTTGAAGTATCACAGTCAAACTCAAATGGAAAAGTGAAACACAATTATCAACACATAATCATCCATATTTCTTCACAAATTACAAAAAAAGAAGGTACTAATTCCGTCGTGAAAGAAGCATAATATCAGATTTTCTTTACAAAGCAACAAAAGAAGTCACTCAACACACAAAAAAAAAAAAAAAAAAAAAAAAAAAAAAAAAAAAAAAAAAAAAAAAAAAAAAAAAACTCGGAGAAAAGTTGTCGTCAACAACAACATCATAGCTTTAATCCCACAAGGTGCGGTCGGCTACATGGATTAAACGATGCTATTGAGTTCAGTTGAAAACAAAAAATACAAAAATAATCCAAGAGGGAAATTGTCTATAGAGGAAAAGATAGGATATGTAATCATCATATATATGAACAAGTTGAATTGGCATTTATAGAGGCAAAAATGGTGGAATATTGTCTGAGGTGGTGCAGTCACGTTCAAAGGTCATTGGATGCATCTATAAGGACGGATGATCATGTAATATGGAGTCCTTTGAAAAGAGGTAGAGGAAGATCGAAGTAAACGCTTAATGAGATCATGGAGAGGGATCTTTTGGTTAATAATCTATCTACAATCTAGTTTTTGATAGAGCATAATGGTATAGTACAATCCACGAGCGGATCCCGCTAAATGAGATAAGGCTTCATAAATCCAAAAGGAACACATGGATAAAATTTCGCGAAAATTAAAACACTAACAACTCAACAAGTACCTCTGCTACATTCATCTCTCACTGGTATAAAAAAGGCTTTTAAGACCAGACGAGAAACGCCTCATAAGATTGGATCTGGGATCGGTCTCGATATAGGCTGTCTTAAAATTTTGTTATTTTTAGGACCGGATATGCAACCGGTCTTAAAAAATACTTTTTAGACAAAATCTTTAAAAGATGAGGTCTTAAATGTCGGACTTTTAAAATATTAGGTCTTAAAAATCCCATAAAAACAGAAGGGACTTTTGAGATTGGTTGTGAAAACACATCCAGTCTTAAAAGTCCCTTTCTATCACAAAAAAAGAAGAAGAGACTTTTAAGATAGGATGTGAAAACACATCCGGTCTTAAAAATCCATTTCTATCAACAACAACAACAACAAAAAACTGGAAATCAGAAATTTGTCGGGAAAAAACACATCCTTAAACTTAGCCACTTGAAGTTTGTTTGAAACATAGGTAGAAAAGTTGATAAAGTAATCTAAATTGAAGTCCTAAAGTATCTTCCTTGTTACCTAAATCTATGTCGTCATTCCACGACCATGTCTCGCATTCTTTGAAGTCCAATATTCTCCTTATCAGAATGCAAAACTGGAAATCAGAAACTTGTCTGCAAAAATCAACACTTGTTTGAACTTAATTTTGATGATATATCTTGGCCTGCCTTGTGAACTTTGATCTTACAAAATCAAAGATCTTTAGCATTACCACCATAGCATCCTACAAAATCTCTACCTTTCTTCCCCTGATAAAAGAAGCCAAGTTCTAAACTCACTAAAGATATGGGAGAAAACTAGTAAATTTTGTAAACAACTAAGAGCTAACGGCTATCATCACCAACTGAAAGGGGAAAAAAACTATCGAGCTTTATAACATACCCTTTTGATGGGGCAGACGCTAGGGGTGAGCATTCGGTTTTTCGATGCAGTGTTCGGTTAAAACCGAACAATCGAAATGCATACATTTTCACCACCGAACCAAAACCGAGGTGGCTAAAAAGCCGAACCGCATTAACCGAAATATTTCGGTTTGATTTTGCAGTTAATTCGATTTTTGGGCTTAAATTGGGCCTTATTGTGGGCCTCTCAATTTGTCTTAGAAATTCAAATTGAAAAACGAATTTGTAATATATTTGTAAAACCGAACACCGAAAAACACAGCACACAGTTACAAATTGAACACTGAAAAACCATGGACGATCAATCCTTTTGCGTAGAACCTTCGAGGATTGTGTGAACATATTTGTAATATACAGTTCCAAATAAGCACTAAATGACAGATATTATGTCTTCATCAGATATCTCAATCTCTGTTGCTGTTTGACGAAGAAAGGACGAAGAAGTTGCCAATCACCACGAAAATAACCCGGATCACTTCTCAAATCTGGGGAGTTAAAAAGAAAGAGAGCTTAGTTGGCCCTAGATCTGACGCAGACTAAATCAGCGTCCCTGTTGGTTCACAGTGGAAGGCACAGCTGAACGTAACCGGGGTCGTAGGCTCTTGTTTCTGGGAAACGAGGAGATTGGATATGATCTACAACGATTTCGAAGCTTTAGATCGGCACTCTTACTCATGAGAACAACGAACCCAGATTCTAAGTTTTGCGAAATAGCTTTGTGACTGTTACAAAATCTAAGAGAACGCCACCTGTATGCCTCCTCTAATCCACTCGCCCACTGGTAGTATCTTCTCTGTTCCAGATCTAGAGTGAGGAACAAAATTGTTCATTCACTCTTGTCGGATTCCCTGGATCTGAAGGAAATAGCAACAATTTGAAACTCCTCTCACACTCAGCTGCCTCACCGTCTCCGATTACCAAGGAAATAACCAGAGACCACTCTATGGCAGCGGCTACAATGGGCGATCGCCGAGGATCTCATTGAGTCTCTCACAGGTACTGTTCACTCAAAGAGCATTAACCTCACTACCTTAAAGACAATCCGTAGTGTAGTTAATTTTAGGGTTTTCAATGGTGAGGAATTGTGAAAATGAAGAATTGGGTTGGGCCTTCAGTTGAGTTGGGCTGGGTCATGACTCATGAGGTGGGCTGATTAAAAAAATATACATATATTTTATCAAAAAAAATATACATATACAATTAATTTCGGTTATTCGGTTTTAACTGAAATAAATTTACAACAACCAAACTGAACACTGAATTAAGCCAAATTCAAAGACCGAACAAAAACCAAAAAGCCAAACCGAAAAAACCGAACACCGAATTAGTCGGTTCGGTTTTCGGTTTCGGTTTTGATTTGCTCACCCTAGAAGCAGTAGTTTTTGCCATAGTTGCAATAGTTCTTGGCCTTTCTGACCTCACAAAATCCATGACCACAATGACAATAAATCTTGAGAATGTCAGAATTTTCAGCTGTAGGACCTTCGTATTTGAGATTTTGAGAGTTGCTGGGGCAATCACGCATCCAACGACACTACTCTTGCTGCAAAGGGCAAGAGGAAAATGTGCGAATCGGAGCTTCCTTCGCCACCGTTGCTCCCAAATCCACTCCCCATTTCGTTCTTTCTTCACCCGAGACTTCGACACGCTACAATCATCCCCTTCTTCAAAGAATGTAGACTGATACTTGCTTCCGAACAAGTGGTGGAGGAAGCTCTGATTCGCACATTTTCCTCCTGCCCTTCGCAGCAAGAGTAGTGTCATGAATGTGCTAGACTGAAGTGGAAGCAAGACGCTCCTTTACCAAATTCATTATAAGACTAGGGAATGGGGCTCAACATCTTTAGTTAGGGACGAATCCAAGGTCTCCGGTTTGAGGGTGAGGTGACCACTGCTCTCACTATGCTACTTGTGAGCAAAGTTTGTGAACTGTTCATAGGTTTTTGATTCCCTAAATGAAAAAAAAAAATTGAGAGAGCCAAATTCAAATTCAATTTTTAGCGCATGAAAATAGAAGATTCATCTTTTGGACTTTTTAGACCGAGACTTAAATATCCGACCTTAAAAGTAAACTTTTTAGATTGGACTTTTTAAACAATCGGTCATAAAAGTAAGATTTTTCTTATATTTACAAAACTAAATATAAGATTGCCACTGGTCATACTTTTTTTATCGGACTTTTAAACTATTAGGTCTTAAAAGTACGACTTTTAAGACCTCATATTTTATAAGTCCAGTCTAAAAAGTTTCTTATATATTTACTGAGAATTGTCACGGTCATCCTTTTTTGACTTGATCCTCTATAATCTAGTCTAAAAAGTCTTTTATATATTTATGGGATCATGTCGGTCATACTTTTTAGACCTGATACTCTATAATCTAGTCTAAAAATTTATTTATATTTACAAAACTGTCACCGATAATACTTTTTAACCCGGAACCTAAATACTAAGATTTAAACAAGGCAGAATTAAAACCACTTTTTTTTGTAGTAATATCTTAAACTTGTCTAATAGAAGTAGTGGAATTCCTACAACCCTGAATTTGTAGTTTTGCTGTTTCTGCCATTGTTTCCTGCAAAAAGGCTTTCAACTGTCCTGGTCAACGAATTGTTGAAGCTTCCTCTGTGGGGATAGAAGCTTCTAGAAAAAAGTGGAGAATCAAAGGTGGTAATTGTTTAAAACTGTAGGTGAAACATGTTAGAAGAAAGCGAGATGAGAGATGATGACCCAGTAGTCTTGAGGCAGCAACCTCTTGAATGATCTGCTACAAAAAAGAGAAGTCAAATCATATATAGGACAAGACATTCTCTAGGAGTAATTCAGCGGAATAATGAGACCTTTCCTTCCTTATCCATGGAGTTTTGTTGGGGGAAAGTATTCTTTTCTTACCTTCATTAGGGAAACAATATTTGAAGCTTCTTTTGTTGTGCCGGTCTGTTTGTTTTTAACACATTCATTACATGTTTGTCAGGTTATTGGATTATAATATTTGTCAAACTCAATTTAAGGCCATCTTAAAAGAAACATTTGCATTTATTATGCATAATTTTTTCTAAAAAAAAAAAAAAAAAAAAAAAAAAAAAAAAGGGGTCCAATACTTCCTAAAGAACACTACATTTATGAGTACTAACCTCCGTAATATTATACAATTTTCTATATAAAAAATATTTTCTATAAATGAAATAAGAAATGTTTCTTTGGGGGAAAAACAAATAAGAAATGCACCCATCTCATTTTCTCATACGTACATTTCTCATTTCGTTTTTTTAAAAAACACTTTTTCACCTATCAAGCATTGCACAATGATTATGCACAGGTTTAAATTGTACACGTGGGAACATTTATCGTAAGTACTTCCTCTCGTCTTTATTATAAGGCACCAACTAGTAAGTATATTTAGTGCTTTTTGGCCTAAAACTTATTTTTAACTTAAAAGCTACTTATAAGTATAAGTTAGGCCAAAACAGAATTTTACATAAACTCTTATAATATAAGAGCTTATTTTATAATGAAGAAAAAAGAGCTTAAAAATAAGCTCATATGAGGAGCTTATTTTTAAACTCTTTTTTTATAAGCTCTTTTTTTTTTTTCCAAAAAGAATGAAAAGAGAACCCGTAATCCCTCGATTGACCACTACCGCCACCGTGTGCCACCACCGCCACCGTACCACCACCATTGCCGCCGCCACCGCTACACTACCCGCCACCACCGCCGCCACCACCGCCACCGCATCGCCCACCATCGCTGCCCCACTACACCCCCACCGCGCCATATCAGAAGCCGCTTCGCCACCACCATCGCCCACATCACCGCTTACCATCGCTTCCTTATCGCATCATCACCATGTAGCCATGAAAGCGGCGTAATATACCTTTTATGATAATTTTTATTAGAAAAAGTGCTTATGACAAAAATTTTGTCAAACAAATTTATTTTTAATTTCAGGCTTTTAAGCTAAAAAATTTATATAATCACCAAACAACTTTTTTAGCTTTTTTTCAAAAGCTCTTTTTTTAGCTTTTGCTTAAAAAAGTAGCTTATAAGTTAAAAATAAGAGGATCCAAACGGGCTCTTAATTCTTTTTATAAGGTACTTGCTTGTTCCCAAAAAGCATTAATTATTTTTTTTCCATATATGTCCCTAATTAATAAGGATAGTAGGTGAGAGTAATAATTAATATAATATAAAAGTTTAGTGCAATTAGTAAGGGTAATATTGGAAGTTACTTAAATTGTAGGATAACTTTATTGACTTTAATTGTTTTTATTGGTTTGTAAAAATTATTAGTTAGTGCCTTATAATAAAGATCAGAAGGAGTACTTATAGGCTTTATGAGATAAAACTACGCTATAATATTTGCCTTCTACGCCATAAAATTACTTTAGATAAGTGAAACCAAAGAAATAATATTGAGTGAAACTCCTTTTTATGTCACAAAATTGACCGAAATAGCTTTTTCAAACCTTTTTGGTGCGATACGTTAAGGTGAAGACTTTTAAGATCGTTCTTGTGGGTTATTTTTCAAGTTCTTCTCCTCAAGTCTTATTTATAAAATGAAGAGATATTTGTTTCGTTTCATTTAAAAGTAACATAAAGAGTGAACTTTGGGATGACAGTTAAGGTTATTTCTATGTGACTAAAAGGTCACGGGTTCAAATCTTAATAGGTTGCATCTAAACCTCCCAAATCTAAACCTGGTAGAAGTCTTGTATGCTTAATTGAGCTAGAAACTGAAGCAGCAAAAGCAGTAGATGATCCAAACTTGGGTGAGCTAGTAGCAAAACCAGTGGATGAACCAAACTTGAATGAGCTAATAGTTCATGCAGCAAAAGTAGGGAATGATCCAAACATGGGTGAGCAAGTAGATAAAGCTGGAATACTATTTATGATACAAACTTGGATGAGCTAGCAGTTGAAGCAGTGGATAATGCAAACATGAACGGGTGAGCAGTTGATGCAGCAGAAGCAGTGGATGGAGCAAACGCGAACGGGCGAGCAGTTGATGCAGTAGAAGATGGTGCAAACATGAACGGGTGAGCAATTGATGTAGCAGAAGCAGTGGATGGTGCAAACGTGAACGGGGGAGCAGTTGATGCAGCAAAAGCCGTGGATAGTAAAAATGTGGATGAGGGAGCAGTTGATGCAGCAAAATCAGTAGATGGTCCAAACGTAAATGAGGGAGCAGTTATTGCAGCAGAAGCAGTGGATGGTGCAAACGCGAACGGGGGAACAATTGATGCAGCAGAAGCAGTGGATGGTGCAAACGCGAACGGGGGAACAATTGATCCAGCAGAAGCAGTGGATGGTGCAAACACGAACGGGGGAGCAGTTGATCCAGCAAAAGCAATGGATGGTGCAAACGCGAACGGGTGAGCAGTTGATGCAGCAGAAGCAGTAGATGGTGCAAACTTGAATGGGGGAGCAGTTGATGCAGCAGAAGCAGTAGATGGTGCAAACTTGAATGGGGGAGCAGTTGATGCAGCAGAAGCAGTGAATGGTGCAATGAATGAGGGAGCAGTTGATGCAGTAGAGCTTGATTCTGTGGTTGTCGTAGCATTAAGGACATTAGCTAACTGTTGACGTGTCTCTTCAATTTGTCTCTGAGCCATTTTTACCACAAGATCTTTATCAAGTTTAGCACATTCACCCTGTAGAAATAGCTAAAGCTTCAATATAACAGTAATGGAGTGATATAGTTGTTGTGTCAAATTCAACTAATGGTTGAAAAAAAAAAAAAAAATTTAGTTTAGTAAATAATTGTTCGCGATTCTTTTCATAATCCAGACATTGAAGGAACTAAAAGTAAAATTACTTTTATCTTCACATCAGTTTTAAACCAACATATGTTCGAATGTAGCCTTAACTAACAGTGCAGCTATTCTCAAATTCCATAAAGAACATGGACCACAGTCTAGTTCTTTATAAATTTCCTTTTAATGTTAAGATATTTGATCATGATCTATATTTACTATTAAATTATAGAATAATCAAATTTACCCCTACAACAGCAAAGCATACGGTTTTTATTTTCTAATTAGACAATATCAGAAACAGAAAATAAAAACTCTTTTGAATAAAATCAAAGTTAAAAGTACAAATATGATCCATTATATACTCCTTTTATTTTTAAGTGTCTTTTTTAGTGATCCAAAATCAAAAAATACCTTTTAAAACAATTAACCAGGTATTAATCAGTGTTAAAAACACTTAAAAGATATCATAATTTGCTCAAAAACTAAATATAATCATTTCATCTCAAAAGTTGTGAATGTTACAGACAGTTAGAAAGATGCTTCCCTTGGCTTTTAAATAAGAAACAATAAACTTAGAATATACGCCAGGAACACACAATATCAGGCAGAAATAATACTCATATAAAGCAAAACATTCCTAATCGTCTAAAGATTTGATTTACTTCTCAAGATCAGTGCTTGGCTCTTGGCACCAGGCTGAGGTCAAAGGACAAGATCAAGTACCAGTTCTACAGGGTGTTCCCTAATGGGGAGGTGCAGTATTTGCACCCTAAGGACGGGGTTTACCCTAAAGTTTTTACTTCTTTTATCAGCATTCTTTTAAGATTAGCAAAGTCACTCTGTCAAATTAGCTAAACCTTTAACAGAAAGGTCATGGAATGATGTCTTTTTAAGTGTCAAAATCAACTTCAATGGAAAAGCAGAGAACATAGTTACAAATAAATAATGATGCACATTTCTTCACAAATTAAATGCACGGAAGAATTTATTACTTTTATCTTCCCATATACTTTGTCAAGCCTAAATCTGTAAATTTTAAAATAATAGAAAAACATAAATATCACATTATTTTCAAACGTAACCTCACTATATAATCTCTAGCCACATAATTATAGTGCGTTTCCTGTAACAAATAAAGATTGAAAAAAATAAAAAATTAATTAAGAGTTTTCATTTTCTGAAAAGCTAGTACCAGAAATGAAGAAAAAATGCACCTGAATAAACCAGAATGAAAGGAGTACAGATATACTTCTTTTAGTTTTTATGTATACAGTGATTCAACAATAAAAAAAAGTACCTATTTAAAACAATTGAATAAGGATCAATCAAACACTAGTTGCTTCTTTATAATTCAATTTTGTAGATACTTATAAAAAATTGTTCTCTAGAAAATTTATCTGGAATACCATACATTTATCTAAAATTCACCTCAGCGATCACAGAAGCATTAAGGGCATTGGCTAACTGCAGTGCCTTCTCTTCATCTAGCCTACTGGCACTTTCTTTTATCTCTTGACACTGCAACTTCAGCAATTTGACATGCTCTTCCATATTCTTCAAATCTCTCTTCACCTTAGTCCATTCATTCTGAATACAAAAAACTTCCATTCAATAGCCATTTTACATTTAAGCGCTTCAATCAACCCAAAACAGTTCTTACATGTGATATTTTATAATTGCTAGCATCAAAATATAGAGTCATTTGAAGATTCAAATGACAGATAAAATCATGGATTAAGAAGCTGTGCACAAACGGAATTTTGATAGCCAAGACTCATATTCTGTCATCAAATTGATTGCAATTGCATGTTGGATCATATTGTAAATTAATTGAAAATATGGTAGATGAATATCATAAAGTTAAAGGAGAAAATACCAACATATTCAATACCTCAGCAGCATCAGCATCTTTTCGGGCTAACTCCGCATCTTTTCGAGCTAACTCGGCATCTTTTCGAGCATGGGCTAATTCTTGATCAATCTCTTCAATTTTCCTCTTGGCTAGCTGTACCTCATCATCTTTCTCAAGTATAAGCCTTCGTACTAGTTTCTTCTCTTCTTCCAGCATTCTCTTCAATTTAGCACATTCATGCTGTAAGATCATGCATGAATTAATAACAGTAAGGAAGTGATAAGGTCAAACTGTCATGCCAAACCCAAATGGGGAAAAAAATTAAATTATACAAATTTCTTCACCAGTTACAACTTACAAACATGAAGCAACTGACATGAGGAATATCACTTTCATATTTTATAAATTTTACCTTTTTGAAAAAAATAAAAACCAGCATAAAAACCATATTTTCAACTGTTCCCTCAAACCTTAAAGTCACTAGCCACATAGTTATAGCATGTTTCACCTGAGAAGGAAAGATAAGACTATATAATGATAATTTATGTTTCTAAATTTTTCTTTATATTTGATAATGGCATACGTTTGCTTTACAATGGTCGAAGGATTTAGTTTCCCACTGAATAAGGGGAGCTTCAAGTAAGAGTTTGCTTACAGAGCAGTGTCATAAAAAAGTACAGATATAATCCAACTATTCTTTGAAGTGTCCAGTTTCCAGTTATTTCCTGTAGTTTATCCCTTCTCTTCTAATGCACAAATGTTGATCTTTGATGAAAAGCACAATTCCTTATTAGTGACAACTTTTGGAAATATTAGCAATAAAATCTTCTAAAAGTTTCTGTAGAATAAGACGGTATGCAATATTAAAAGAGGCAGACAAACTCAAAGGCATATATAAATAAACAACAGAAACAAGATATACCACAGCAATTTCAGAAGCATGAAGCGCTGACTAACTCTCGTTCCTTCTCTTCAACTTGCCTCATGGCACTTTGTCTTATCTCATCACATTTTGGCTTTAGCAATTGAGAAAGCTCTTTCTCCCCTTGCAACTCTTTCTTTGCCTTAATCCATTCAGTCTAAACATAAAATTACGTATTAATAAGCACTTAAGAGCCTTCAATACATCCTAAACCATTCTTTACGTGCACAAAATACATTGTTATAATTGCACCTTATCAATATATATAGCCATTAAGAGAGGAGAGTCGGTCATTAGTAGAATTTGAATGACAGGCATAAAAATAGTGCTAGAATCTAGTCTATGAAAGAAGCAAAAACCAAATTCACAGAAGGAAAAACAGGGAACGAGGTATAAAACAACTTTCATATGGTAAATATAATGAAAGCAGGTGATAGAGAGAAATGTGAAACTAAAGCAGAATGCTAATTACAATGACCTAACCAGTACAATGACAAAAAGGTAACCTTGATAATAACCTCATTCCAGGTAACACTTTGACCTAACCAGTAAAAAGTCCCAATTACATTTTTCATATTTTCTTGGGATGAGAGATGATCACCTTTTCCATCATATTTCGATCATTATCCCCCATATAAAACAACCTTGTCCATTGGCAGAAAAATGAAAATTGAAACTTAAGAAAATTAAAAGAAACACATGCATAACCTTGTCTTGCCCCCTGAAAAGTTCCTTCCAACTGGAGCATAAAGAAACAAAACACACATGAGAGAATTGAAATGTCTTCCAACACATAGCTCCCATGTGTGAATGGCGTCCCTTGTTTTTCTGTGCAGTGCAGTTTCAGTCCAATATTTGGCTTCTTCTCTGTTTTCTTCTGCCAAAATCTTCAGAGGAAGCTTGCACGTCTCCCTCATACATTTTCCTCTTTAATCTCTTCTCTGACATCCCTCTCTGCCCTTTATTTCAGCCCCACTCTATTCTCTTATGCCCGAGTCTCTTCTCACCTTTTCTTATCTTGTCTTTGTTTTTCCGTTAGCTTTGTAACTTCTTCTATTAGCTCTTGGATTTCAAGCTAAACATTGGATGTCTTGCAACAAAAATGGTCTCCCCTTGGAAAGGCAAACACCTTATTATTAGACCAATCTATTCATCAAGGATCAAAAGTAAAATAGACATCCTCCACAAATTTCTGACTCATGAGAACTGACAATGGAAAAACCATGTCTCAGAATTATATTATAATTGTAGTAACATTCCATAACGTTCTACATCCTTGACTTAGTCTGATTCATACAGATCCTCATTTGAATGATCTCACTATTCATGGACCCCAAATCTTCATAGCTTTTGTCCAGACAATTGATGAGAAGGGAATGTTCTTCTTCCTCTAAATCTAGAAGGAACTTCACAGGTTTTTACACTCAAGTGATTAACAAAATAACATTCATATCCGTCCTTAAGAGCTAAAGCTCCTTTCTCATGGGAAAACAGCACAGTGAGGGAAAATTGACTTCCATGACACACTTTTGCAAGCTCAAACCTCAACCTAACCACACACAATCACACTGTCCTGGGTCTTCATTCAAAAAAAAAAAATTCCTATCCATAGGATCACATCATATTTCCTACTTCCTACCATATCCCTATTATGAATAAATAGAAATCCTTCGTCATTCAAATTGGTTTGTATAAATGTTTTTATATTTTTCTAAGCACAAGAATCCTGTATTTTGCTTTCCAAAATGATCACAACAACTTGTAACATGGGTCACTTTGTTTATTTGTCTGAAAAAAGATGGATAAGTATGCTAATATAAATGAAAAATGATATCACATGAATCACACCTCAGCAACATCAGCTCTAGCAGTACCATACTCGGCATCTTTTCGAGCATCGCTTAATTCTTGACCTATCTCTTCAATTTGTCTCTTTGCCAACTGAGCCTCATCTTCTTTCTCAACTATAAGCCTTTGAACAAGTTTTCGTTCTTCTTCCAGCAATGTCCTCAGTTTATCACATTCGCTCTGTAAAATTAGCTATGGGTTCAACATGACAATAGCGGAGTGATACAAAACAGTATCACAGTAAACTCAAATGGGGAAAAAAATTCAATGATAAAAATTTAAGTATCTGTATGCACATTGACAACTTACAATCATCAAAGGAATTAATATTAGAGTAACATCACTTTCATCTTTTCATAAATTTTATCACATCAAAATTTGCAGCTCTCTATATGACATAAGCCAGCTTAAATTTCAAATTATTTTCAAATTCAGCATCACCCTTTATAAAATCGCAAGCAACATAATTATATCATGGTTAGCACACATATGCATAAAAATAAATGCGTTCATTTATTTATTTTACACTAATAGTATTTCATAAATGCAGACATCTTTTGATTTACAGGTGCATTAAATTTTCCACCCCGAGAGAGGCATAAAATTAGTGTTTCACTATAGAGCAATATTAGAGGCAGGGCCAAAAAAATCGACAACATAATTGACCAAATGTTAGTCATTGATAAAAGCACTTGCATGATAATTTCGTTTAAGACTTATTGCTTCTTCATTATATAGTATTAGCAAATGCTAATTTTTTTAAAAACTAATCTTTGCAAGGCTTATCTGGATTAAAATACATCTTTCAAGGAAGAAAAAAAATAAGATAAATAGTTTAAGAAAATAACACTAGCAACAACAAAAACCTCAGCAACTGAAGCAGCATTAATGGCATTGGCTAGCTCTAGTTCTTTGTCGTCACCCTGTCTCAGTATAATTTGTCCTGTCTCCTCACTTTCTGGCTTTAGCAATTGCACAAGCTCTTGAGCTGTTCGCAATTCTCTTCTCAACTTGACCCATTCATTCTTGTAAACATAAAAAGATACCATTCAATAGCCACTTGACTTAAGTACTTTAATCTATCCTATATCATTTTCAAAGGGCTTTGAATATGCTTTTGATAACTGATCACATAAAAACATAAAATCACTTGTAGAGGAGATTAATTGAATGATGGATAAAAACCTTGGAATTCTCAAATTTAGAGTGGTGCACAAATAGATTTATCATATAGCCTTGTTAGTCTAAATACTTTGATAACTTCAAAACCAGAAATCAAAGAATCCTATGTTAAAAATTTGTCAAAAAAATTATATATATATTGAGGGGAGTGAGGATCAAGACAAGCCAAAACCTCAGCAACGTCAGCTCTAGCTGTAGCGTACTCGACATCTTTTTGAGCCCGGGCTAATCGTTGACCCATCCTTTCAATTTTTCTCTGGGCCGTTTCTGCTTCATCTTCTTTTTCTTCTTTAAGCCTGTGCACGAGCTTTCTCTCTTCTTCCAGCAGCCTCCTCAGTTTAGAACATTCACTCTGTAAAGACAGTAAAGTTAGCAACATCTCCAACTCTAAGCTGAGTGATGGAGTTGAAGCATCACATTCGTTTCAAATAGAAAAGCAAGATAAAAATTATCTATATTTCTTCACAAGTTACAAGCAAGGAAAGAATTAATTCCACTGTTAAAGAAGCATAGAATAAGAGTTTCATCACAGAGCAATATAAGAACCTCCCGCCCAAAAGAAAAAAACAAATCATTGGAACATAATCAAAATAAACAAGCTACTGAAATAATCCAAAAGAAACATATACATAAAATAAAATTAAGAAAACACCAACAAATACCTCAGCAGCTGCAGCAGCATTAAGGGCATTGACGAATTCTACAGCCATCTCTTGAACTTGTCTCATCTAATGGCACTTATTGGGTCTCCTGAAATACCAGCTCTAGCAATTCGATTAGCTCTTCCTCTTCTTGCAATTTCCTCTTTACCTTAATCTAGTCATCCAAAAATGATACTCGTATAAAGGTTAAAAAAGCCAACGTCATTGTTGAGAAATGAGGGCGAATAGTCCATAGATCTCGATTTGGGTATCTACTTAAAAATACGTAACAAGAGTGGCAAGAGAATTAATTGCACAAACACCATAAGGAGGGGAAAAAAGAAGAAGAAGAAGAAGCTTGTGTTGATCTGTCTCATCAATCCTTACAGGTTTCAATTGCAGAGCGCATCAAGCAAGTAATGCAGAGAAAATATTATAAAATATTAAATTTACATGAGAAAATACTCACGATTATAACCCTGTAATTGCAGATTTGCCGTTTCAGCCACTGTTGGGTCTGGCCTGAGAAAAGGTTTGGGAAAGTTTTGATAGGAGTGATTTTTATTTCTGATAGATTTTTTTAAATAGACTTATTTTCTGATGGATTTTTTTCTAATGTGATTTGTATTTAGGATAGTGGTGGCAGTAAGTTTTTTTTTAATAAAGACTTATTTGACAAGATTTTAAAAAGATAAATGAAATGAAAAATGATAAAAATGGCGATAAATCAAATTCATACGTATATAATATATATGTTGTACAAAATATGATAATTTGAGATAAAAATTAAAAATAAATATAAACTTGCTAAATAAAATAGTAACATTACTATTAAAAAATTTACAACACAATTATTGAATATAAATAAACATATTTCCTATAAGTTGGTTTCTGATTTGATCACGAAAGTGATTTATTTGTGTTTAAGATATTGACGAGGATGCTTCATCATTATTATGTAGCTTTAGTTATAAAAATTAATGAATCACCTGATTTTACTTGAATGAATCACATTATGAAACCAACAAATTTGTTCTCCATTATTTTATTAATCGTCATTCAACAAAACTTCTAGATGAGTATAACATGGCCTCTAAAGAATTAGAGTGTAAATTAAATGATTTTAGACTAAAATAGTATAGGCAAAAGCAAAAACCAAGAGAAAAGCGTTCATTGAGAGAGGAGAAAAACGTTTTTTTTGTTTTTTACTGATGGGGCCCACAGAAAAAATTGATGGAGAAGAAACTGATGGGATTAGAAGTTTTATGATGTGGCTTCAGAAAAATATCTCCATCTTTGAAGCCCATTAAAAAAGAAGCCAACACAAACACTCAATAATTGAACTTTTCCTCTTAATGATAACAAGTCTATCAGGTGGTACCCCAAACATGCCCTTTAACCGTTCAGCGAGTGGAAAGCTAAAGAGTTGGTGAAGCTTTCTATTTTTATTGATGATAAGATGAAGCTTACTCGGTGGTGATCGAAGCTGGAAGAAAGTGGAGAGTCAGAAATAGCAACAATGTCTGTAAGTAAAACATCCACGATGAAAGGAAAAGGCAAAAAGCGTGGGAAAGAAGAAGAAGACGAACTGGTGTTAACGTTCTGAGGAAGGAAGCTCTTGAGTAATTTCCTCTTTAAAAAATGATGGCAAATCATTTGTACGAAGATTGCCTTGGGAAATTTATGGATCAGTCTAATTGAGTAATTTTCGCATCTGTCCATCTAGAATGTTAGAATGTTGATTAAGAAGGAAGAAAAAAATTCAAGAAGTATAAATGTGACTGGGATTGATTGGAGACATGTACTTTAAAAATTATGAGGATGATGAAAGAAATCGACTTAATTTATTATAGAATAAGTTTAATAAATTTATGAAAATATTTTATGAGTGCCTGTTTGTTTGTATGAGATCGTGATTGTGATGAGTGCATATTTGGGATTACCTTTTGAGTTATAAAAGTACCTAAGTTAAGGACCAATTTTACCAACAAACTATCGCTTTGAGCCCAACATAATAAACTCTCAACTGGACCTTAAGTACAAACTAACTTTTTAAAATGTTGAAGGGGCACAAAACCGTTAAGGTGTGGGTAACGTCTGTTAGCTGCAACCAAATCTCTCTTTAATCGTTCCTCTTCTTTCTTTTGTTCTTCTCCGTTAAGAACCAAATCTCTCTTTAATCCTCTTTGAAAACAGGTAAAAGAAAAAAATGATTCAGAAATTAGCCAAGAACCCGATAGATTATTAGCACATGAGTCGACGAGTCGACGATTTTGACGGGATTGAGCGTAGAAGGAGCAGAGGAGCAATACTATTCATCTGTCTTCTTTGATGAGAATTGGAAGAGGAGCCGCTGACTCCTCCTGTTCCTTCATCTTCATCGGCGATCTGAACCAGAGTGAGAAGATCGTGCAGAGCTATTCATCTTTTTCTTCGATTATCTTCATCGAGAGTGTTGCAGGGAGGACATGAGGAAACAAGGTAGCAGTTCCAGTTTTGGATTTTCTTTGAAAGTTGAAAGAGTAGAGGACGCCTTTTCTGAATCTCTTCCCTGGACTACTGATTTGTTTATGGCATGATGCCATCAGAAAGTCGAACAAACGCAGACCAAAAATCTCAAATCGAACAGATCCACAAACCAAAGAACTCAAGTCGAAGAGCACAGGATGAAGACGAACTATCGACCAAAGAGAACAGATCGAAATACACAGATCGAAGAGCACAGATCAACGATCACAGAGCAAAAAATACACAGATCGAAGAACATCGATCGCCCAAAATCGAAGAACTCAGACCAACGCTCGAAGAAACGCAGGGAAAATATCGCGAAATCACAGACAAAACAAGAAGAACGAACAGAGATCAACGCTCAAAGGAGCCAAAATCGAGGAAAAAAAACAAGAATCGAGCACAAAGAAGGTGCTCAAGGACTCGAACGCGGAAGAAAAAAAAGAAAATCTGATACCATAGGATACCCAGGTCTGTGCACTCTTGACGCATCAACTAACGGACATTGCCTATGCCTAATGTTTTTTGTGCCCCTTTAACATTTTAAAAAGTTAGTTTGTATTTATGGTCTAGTTGAGGGTTATTGTGTTGGCGCATTTCTCCTCGGTACCTAATAGTTTGTTGGTAAAATTGGTCCTTAACCCAAAGTACTTTTTAATGTAAATTGAAACTAAATTCATCTCACATATTTTATTCATATATTGTAAATTATGATTAAAAAATAGTTTTTAAAAGATCCAATTGCTATCACACACTAAACATTGGTTAAAAATGTCATTAGTTAATCGTGATGTCTATTTAGATTTTTTTTTTTTTATGTGACTTTAACAATTATAATGATTATATTTGGATTTCATTTAAAATTAAAAGCGGTCGCATAAAACTTCATGACAAGGTGCATATATAATTGAAAGAAAAAATTATACATGTTAGAATAAATTTCAGAGAACACATTACATGATTTATCATTATCACAAAGGAAAAATAAATTGAAAATATGATAACCAATGAGTTTTTGCTAGGATTGCCCTAGACTATGTAATCAAGATTATTTATTCAATAGAGCTATTTACATTTTCATGACCACATTTAGAATAAGAAAATTAGTTAAATTAGTTAATATAACATGTATTTTCTAAAACACCCTAGTTAACTTCCTTAATTTTAATTCTCTCCTTAATTATTTTTAAGGGAGTATCAATGAGAGTAAATTAGAAAAATGTTAACAACTATGGAAACTAGGTTTTTTTATTTATGACAAAGATCAACTTCCAAAACATATTTTATTGTCTCAATAGTCTTAAATATAAGATAGAGTTGAATTTTTAGGAAATATTAAGAAAATTAATTAAATTATTTTAAAATATTTAAAATAAAAAATAATCTAATGACAGGTAATATTTTTATTTCTGATTTTTTTTTCTTGAGCTGATTAATTGGACCGCCATCGAGCTTTCCTTTTTATTTAGTTTTCTATTTTTTTTTAATAAAAAAATGAATTGAGGCCGCTTTTTCTGTTGGACATAATGGTATCAAACTATCGCTATCAGATTCTTCGGTCTCATGAAAATTTTGGACTACATCACAAATCTTAGACGGATCAGCTTTATTCATGGCAAAATTACCATTTTGGACATGGTGAATAAAAAAGGAAAGAATCAGATGGGAACACTGAAGAATCGTGAGACTGGTTTCTGAAAAAGGGAAAAACTGAAAAACGGAGCACTCACGTGATCAATCTACGACGTTGAAGGCATTTAAGGCAAGTAAGTGACATTTTCATCTCCTAGCAAAGCTTTAAATATGCAAAATTGTCATCATGTGCTATACTTTTGATGAATCATTTATTCTCGGGGGGTTTGTTCTTTGCATTTAGAGAGTGAAGGGTTGGTGAAGGGTTGGTGAAGGGTTGAAGTTTGAGCTCATTAGTGGACTATAAGCTGGTACCTAGGTAATAAATGCTTAGATTTTGCTAAAGATATCATCTTTATCATTGAAGATGGGGTTTCATGCTATTGGGTAGGGCTAATGAAATTGTACTATGTTTTTTGGCAATGTAACGAGGAATAACGGAGGAGTACTGCTTTATGTTGGTTTCTGGTTGATGTGATGATGGAAAGTTGAGTTACAAGTTCTGATAAGTTTTTAAAAAGTTGTTGGTAATACGTGCATCTTGTGTTGTAAATACATGCATTTTCAGTTGTTAATACAAGCTTGTTGCTGCAGATTGTCCTGAAATATGGCAGGTGCTTCTGGGAAAAACCTATTCTGTTTCCTTCATTTTGGGGGGAAGTTTTTAAATGGTGGGGGAGATAAAAGTCAATATGTTGGAGGTTTGGTAAGAACAAAATTTATAAAGGAAGGCACAACCTATGACGAATTGCGAAGAATCATATCATCTACGATTGAAAAGGAAAGCAATGACATTCGATCGAAATTCAAAGTTATCTTTGATCCATCAACATACGTAGATCTTGTAGACAATGAAGGGGTGGATCATTTAATAAAGTTTAATGAAGAATCTGGGCATGTTTACATTGAAGAGAAAGGGAATAATGACAATGTACAACCACCATTGAATGCTTTGAAATGCAAGAGGAAGAAGAAGTGTAGGTTTAGTTGCTATAACAAAGCTAATTTGTTTTTGTATAAGTGTTGAATGAGGGCTCATACATTATCATTACTAATACGGTAACTTGTTGTTTATTACAGGGATGAGGACTTGTTTGGATTTCGAAATGAATTGTCTACGTCTCCACCTCATTCGTTAAATGAAAGGGAAGAGTGGCCACCTTTGACATGGTGTACTCAAATTGTGCCAACACCAAGACCGGAGATGAATCATACCAAATGGAGGGATTTGATTGTTGGGAAAGGACAGATTTTTGCCAATGTGACCCTTCATCAAACGTTATACAAATTCAGCATTGCACACAAGTTTTCGTACCATTTTTTGAAGAACAATCAACAAAAGGTAATTGCAAAGTGCAAGGTTGATGGTTGTCCTTGGTACATTGGTGCATATTCATCGGGAGAGCATCAAGATACGAGTTCCTAACAATCGAACATACCAAAGTGCACACATCCACCAAGCGCAGGACAACCTAATAGTTTGTCATCCACCCCTTTCCACCTTGACATCCTCAATTGTAATGGATGGTTTAAGGTGCAATGTCGACAAGACTGCCCCTGAAATTTGCTTAGACATGTATAGAGAGTATGGGGTGAGACTGAACTATTCCCAAGCATATAGGGGCAAAGAAAAAGCATTGATGGAAATACATGGTCGAGTGCAAGATTCTTACCGGGTTATCCCTTGGATATGTGAAAGACTTGTCGAAAGTGATCCTAGCACAGTTGCTAAATGGGAAGCCTCGAGAAAACAATAGTTTTCGAGGCTATTTATTGCTTATGGATGCTCGATTAAAGGCTTTTTAGATGGATGCCGCCCATACTTTATATTGATGGATGTCATCCGAGTGGGCCATACGGGGGACAATGTTGTCGGCTTGTGCATATGATGCGCATAATGAAATGTTTCCCTTAGCATATGCCATTGTAAGCGGTGAGACATATGATGACTGGGCTTGGTTTCTATGGAGTGTGAAAGAAATAATTGGACCAATACAGATAACAATCGTGTCTGATCGCAGTAATGCCATTATTGGTGCGGTAAAAGACATATTTGGCAGTGAGAGACATGCTTTTTGCTACCGGCATTTGAAGGAAAATTATAGTGCCGAGTTCTTGAAATTAAGTAGAGGTGTGAGACGAACATCGGGATATAGCAAAGACATTGCCCTGAAGCTCCTTGATGGCATCGCCTATGCAAGGCTCCAAGAGGACTTCACTGATGCGATGGGAAAATTAACAATGTTCAATCCACATTTGGCACAATGGGTGGAGACAAATGGGGATGTAGACCAATGGGCTCTTAGTAAGTTTCCTTTCAAGAGGTGGGATAACATAACCACTAATCTTGCCGAGTCCTTTAATGCATGGATGCTGAAAGAGAGGAAGCACACCATCACTGTTTTAATACAAGAGCATAGAGAGAAATTGGCACGGAAATTGGTTGCGAGCAAGATGAGTTTGGCGAATTGGAAAAATGGCGTTGGACCAAATATTGAAAAAAGTTGTTCCTTCAAGTTCAATATGCTGAAAATATGCCTGTGCAATATTATGGAGACCATTAGTTTTCAGTGCAAACTACATGTGGTGATGGTCCAAGATGTGTTAACGTATACCTTCGTGAAAAAAATGCACGTGTTTAGCATGGGAAATGAGTGGCCTTCCTTGTGCACATGCATGTGCAGCCATAAAACACTTTAATGGTAATGTGTACACATTTGTTGATGAGTGCTATAAAGTTTCTGCACAAGAGAAAATATATGCGCATAGCATGAGGCCGCTTGCAACACATGATTGTCCACGTGCTAATTCTCCGACAAAGTGACACATATGCTGACACAGACTTTCTTGGAGCCTCCCATTACTACAAGGTCAGTAGGGAGACCAAAAAGAAAACGAATTGAATCTCAATTTCAAAACAAGAAGGTTTATCATTGTGGGAGATGCCATGAGGATGGACACACGGTGAGGACATGCAAAAATCCAAATCCCAACTGAAAACACGATGACATGCTTTTGATTGTTAATTGCTTAGTCATTTTGTCTATACACACCTTGTATTGGTGACTTCTTGTAACACCTTTTTGTATTTTGGTGGGTGGACAAGAACTTGTAATTACAGCTTACACATTGACGTGAAACTATATATGATATTAAGTTCAATGAGTAGGCGCAAATACGCACTTACTCATACAACTTAATATTTTGAAATGATATTCACTTATTCAGCAACCCTTATGTAGCTGTCAAACTTTTCCAATGTTGTGGTTAATTTATGCATCTTGTGCTGTTAATTTATGCATCTTGTGCTGTGAATCGCTTCTGGAAGTCAGACATCACAAATTTGAGGTTTTCACAAGTTGTGGTTAATTTATGCATCTTGTGTTGTTAATTTATGCATGTTGTGTTGTGAATCGCTTAAGTCGACATCACAAATTTGAGGTTTTCACAAGTTGTGGTTAATTTATGCATCTTGTGTTGTTAATTTATGCATCTTGTGTTGTGAATCGCTTCGTCGTCGACATCACAAATTTGAGGTTTTCACAAGTTGTGGTTAATTTATGCATCTTGTGTTGTTAATTTATGCATCTTGTGTTGTTAATCGCTTCGAAGTCGACATCACAAATTTGAGGTTTTCACAAGTTGTGGTTAATTTATGCATCTTGTGTTGTTAATTTATGCATCTTGTGTTGTTAATCGCTTTCGGAAGTCGACATCACAAATTTGAGGTTTTCACAAGTTGTGGTTAATTTATGCATCTTGTGTTGTTAATTTATGCATCTTGTGTTGTGAATCGCTTCGAAGTCGGACATCACAAATTTGAGGTTTTCACAAGTTGTGGTTAATTTATGCATCTTGTGTTGTTAATTTATGCATCTTGTGTTGTTAATCGCTTTCCTCGAAGTCGACATCACAAATTTGAGGTTTTCACAAGTTGTGGTTAATTTATGCATCTTGTGTTGTTAATTTATGCATCTTGTGTTGTGAATCGCTTAAGTCGACATCACAAATTTGAGGTTTTCACAAGTTGTGGTTAATTTATGCATCTTGTGTTGTTAATTTATGCATCTTGTGTTGTTAATCGCTTTCCTGGTAGTCGACATCACAAATTTGAGATTTTCACAAGTTGTGGTTAATTTATGCATCTTGTGTTGTTAATTTATGCATCTTGTGTTGTGAATCGCTTACTGAAGTCGACATCACAAATTTGTTGTGGTTAATTTATGCATCTTGTGTTGTTAATTTATGCATCTTGTGTTGTTAATCGCTTTCCTCGTAGTCGACATCACAAATTTGAGGTTTTCACAAGTTGTGGTTAATTTATGCATCTTGTGTTGTTAATTTATGCATCTTGTGTTGTTAATCGCTTCGAAGTCGACATCACAAATTTGAGGTTTTCACAAGTTGTGGTTAATTTATGCATCTTGTGTTGTTAATTTATGCATCTTGTGTTGTTAATCGCTCACAAATTTGAGGTTTTCGTTGTGGTTAAGTCTTGTGTTGTTAATTTATGCATCATCAAATTTGAGGTTTTCACAAGTTGTGGTTAATTTATGCATCTTGTGTTGTTAATTTATGCATCTTGTGTTGTGAATCGCTTCGAAGTCGACATCACAAATTTGAGGTTTTCACAAGTTGTGGTTAATTTATGCATCTTGTGTTGTTAATTTATGCATCTTGTGTTGTGAATCGCTTCGAAGTCGACATCACAAATTTGAGGTTTTCACAAGTTGTGGTTAATTTATGCATCTTGTGTTGTTAATTTATGCATCTTGTGTTGTGAATCGCTTCGAAGTCGACATCACAAATTTGAGGTTTTCACAAGTTGTGGTTAATTTATGCATCTTGTGTTGTTAATTTATGCATCTTGTGTTGTGAATCGCTTCGGTAGTCGACATCACAAATTTGAGATTTTCACAAGTTGTGGTTAATTTATGCATCTTGTGTTGTTAATTTATGCATCTTGTGTTGTGAATCGCTTGAAGTCGACATCACAAATTTGAGGTTTTCACAAGTTGTGGTTAATTTATGCATCTTGTGTTGTTAATATATGCATCTTGTGTTGTTAATCGCTTCGAAGTCGACATCACAAATTTGAGGTTTTCACAAGTTGTGGTTAATTTATGCATCTTGTGTTGTTAATTTATGCATCTTGTGTTGTTAATCGCTTCTGGAAGTCAGACATCACAAATTTGAGGTTTTCACAAGTTGTGGTTAATTTATGCATCTTGTGTTGTTAATTTATGCATCTTGTGTTGTTAATCGCTTCTGGAAGTCAGACATCACAAATTTGAGGTTTTCACAAGTTGTGGTTAATTTATGCATCTTGTGTTGTTAATTTATGCATCTTGTGTTGTGAATCGCTTCGAAGTCGACATCACAAATTTGAGGTTTTCACAAGTTGTGGTTAATTTATGCATCTTGTGTTGTTAATCGCTTGGAAGTCGACATCACAAATTTGAGGTTTTCACAAGTTGTGGTTAATTTATGCATCTTGTGTTGTTAATTTATGCATCTTGTGTTGTTAATCGCTTCGAAGTCGACATCACAAATTTGAGGTTTTCACAAGTTGTGGTTAATTTATGCATCTTGTGTTGTTAATATATGCATCTTGTGTTGTTAATCGCTTCGAAGTCGACATCACAAATTTGAGGTTTTCACAAGTTGTGGTTAATTTATGCATCTTGTGTTGTTAATTTATGCATCTTGTGTTGTTAATCGCTTTCGAAGTCGACATCACAAATTTGAGGTTTTCACAAGTTGTGGTTAATTTATGCATCTTGTGTTGTTAATTTATGCATCTTGTGTTGTTAATTTATGCATCTTGTGTTGTGAATCGCTTAACGAAGTCGACATCACAAATTTGAGGTTTTCACAAGTTGTGGTTAATTTATGCATCTTGTGTTGTTAATTTATGCATCTTGTGTTGTTAATCGCTTCTGGTAGTCAGACATCACAAATTTGAGATTTTCACAAGTTGTGGTTAATTTATGCATCTTGTGTTGTTAATTTATGCATCTTGTGTTGTGAATCGCTTCGAAGTCGACATCACAAATTTGAGGTTTTCACAAGTTGTGGTTAATTTATGCATCTTGTGTTGTTAATATATGCATCTTGTGTTGTTAATCGCTTCTGGAAGTCAGACATCACAAATTTGAGGTTTTCACAAGTTGTGGTTAATTTATGCATCTTGTGTTGTTAATTTATGCATCTTGTGTTGTTAATCGCTTCTGGTAGTCAGACATCACAAATTTGAGGTTTTCACAAGTTGTGGTTAATTTATGCATCTTGTGTTGTTAATTTATGCATCTTGTGTTGTTAATCGCTTCGTAGTCGACATCACAAATTTGAGGTTTTCACAAGTTGTGGTTAATTTATGCATCTTGTGTTGTTAATTTATGCATCTTGTGTTGTGAATCGCTTCGGAAGTCGACATCACAAATTTGAGGTTTTCACAAGTTGTGGTTAATTTATGCATCTTGTGTTGTTAATTTATGCATCTTGTGTTGTTAATCGCTTCGGAAGTCGACATCACAAATTTGAGGTTTTCACAAGTTGTGGTTAATTTATGCATCTTGTGTTGTTAATTTATGCATCTTGTGTTGTTAATCTCTTCGGAAGTCGACATCACAAATTTGAGGTTTTCACAAGTTGTGGTTAATTTATGCATCTTGTGTTGTTAATATATGCATCTTGTGTTGTTAATCGCTTTCGGAAGTCGACATCACAAATTTGAGGTTTTCACAAGTTGTGGTTAATAAGTCGGACATCACAAATTTGAGGTTTTCCCAAGTTGTGGTTAATTTATGCATCTTGTGTTGTTAATTTATGCATCTTGTGTTGTTAATCGCTTCTGGTAGTCAGACATTGCCCCCTAAATTCAAGAAATCAAACAAGCATCTTCCTTTTGAACTACACCAGCAAACATGCATCAGATTTTGCCTCCTCTTGTTGTTTTTCTTTCCTCTTTTTTTCAATGAAAAAAAACCAATCACCACAATAGACTTGTACTAGTGACAATACTAAGTGCACATGCATCACATTTTCACAAAATCTAGCCATAGATTCAACAACAAAAGCTAATTGCAACTAATTTACAATTGAATTTCTTGCACAATGTACATTTAGCTCTAAGGCTAGTCAAAAAATAGTCAGTATTTGTTCTAATGCTGGGCGAAGTTAGTACATTCAGTTCCAATATGTTCAACTACTCTACAATCAAACTACATCTCTATTTCTTCTTCTTCGATTGTTGGTTGCCTGGCAGTCGAGACAACACCTCCTGCGCATGTATATTTTTCTCATGTGATACAAGGCCCCATAAGCATTCAAGTTTTATCTCGCAATTGGTCACGAGATAACTTTGGCATAGTATACCCTTCTTTGTCCTGGGAGTGCCATCCCATCTTTGTAACCATGACAACATGGACACCACAAGAGTCCCTGAAATGTGAAATGTCACATACAATGAACCAAACATTATAAACTGATGCTTTACAATGAACCAAAAATTCTTACGTATCACATTGTAAATGCACTTTGGCCCAATTGACTTCGTCGGGAATTTGGCTTCCTTTGTCAAATATTGCAGGTTTAACTCTTCGAAGAATTTTATGGAAGCAATCCCGCTGCATGAACAAAAAACTTTATTAACGTCAGCAAAATAGAATTATTTTTACACAATGCATATAGTTTAATAGTTGTTCTTACACATCGGCTAGCCAGCCACTCCTTGGATTTGAATTCTGATAGTTGTGGTTTTTTCACTCTCTTTGGTTTTTTTGTCTGTTCAGACCCTTGTGTTGATTCTTCTTCCTGGTTTTGTAACCGTAGATACGTCCTGTTGTCCACATACGAGTCAAGCGCGTAGAAACGCATTGTCTTCGTATCTAAAACATAACAAAACCAGTGATTCGCATGGAGGGTCGGACCAAAGATGAGGTCGCAATCGCCGATGTTGTATCCAATGTGTTCTGGTAGGATCTCTTTTTGCTGACCTTCCCACGACCACTTCTGCGGATTGTTAGTCATTTTTTCCATGAACTCCGTAGAGAAAATGTGTCTTGTGACATGGCCTAACTTTTGCAACTCATCTCCGACCAGGGTCTTGCAAACCATTGACATGAACTGTGCACATTTAGGAAAATATTACTAATCAGCACAATTTTGGAAAAAAACTGAATTATGTAATTTTACATCGCACTGACCCGGTTGTTTATCCATTTTGTTTCGCGGAGACAATGAAGCTCACGACGTGTCAGGAAATAGTCATACATAGCTACAAATTCCCTGATACACAAGCAAGTGTAGGTAGTTAGTTGTAATGGTTAAATTTAATATAAAGGTAATAAGTTTGCTGACTTACTCCAGCTCCTCCTCTTTGGTACATGCAGTGGTGCAGAGCTGGTATAAAGCTTCCTTCTCGTTGTCAGTTTTTGGTCTCTTTTTACCTATTGTTGTCACCACCCATGGGGACACAATTGCTGGTTTTTTAAGCCTTGTAGATTTCCGCAAATTTTGAACTTCTTCATCCACAGAGACTTCATCTTCACTTAAGTCATTGTTGTCCTCAGCCCCTTCATCTTCGTTCGTTGACTGAATGTCCTCAGACCCCTCATCTTCTTTTTGTATGTCTCCCCCATCTTCTTCATTTTGTGAATGAGGTTCTTCATCCTCTCTTTGAAGGTCATCATTGTCATCACTTTCATCAATTTCCGCATCCTTCAAAAGCGTTGCTTGAAGGGCAAGCGCTTCTTCTTGCACTATGGACTTCACCGTAGACATCACCCTAGACATCACTCGATCATATGTTCTCTGAATTTCCTGCAAAGTATGATGAATAAATTACTTAGTGATATTCAGTTATAACTGTACCCATTGTGGACATAACATCGACATCTCATACTTACCGGTGAGTGAAGACTGTTTCGCATGCAATTGTGTAGATGACTCGGCCAACTCCATCACCGTGACGACGTAGCAGCCCTTGATTATCGTCTCTCTCTGGTCGCACTCTCATCTTGACCTTAGTGTCATCCCAAAAATGAATGGCATCCTCCACCGTATGGGCTTGTAGGGGGCCCAATGGAAAATTTTGCAAGCAATAAATCTGCATAAGAAGTCAATAACCAATTATCACCAAATGGCAACTTGTACTACCGCAAAGAATTCACAATGCAAGTGATAAAATGAGCAAATACATGAAAAACGATTAAAAAACAGCTGCACTTACCATGAGAAAATACATACAACCTCCAATATATATTGGTTTCCCTGAATCTATCCCTTTCCCTTTCCTGACTTTTTTCTTGTACTCTCCTATAGAAGTACAAAGTTCATTCAGCACAAAGGTGCACCAATCATTCTCCCTAAAATCTTCCTTTGTCGCGACAACGACCTTCAAAAGTGCGTCACTAACTTTATTGGACGCACTAGGACACAAGAGCGTTCCCAAGGAAAAAATAACGAAAAGGACTTCAAATTCTCGTTCCCTGAAACTGTCCCTTTCAATTATCCAGTCCCCTATGGTCTTGAATGGGATTGACCCATACGATCTCTTTAGTGACTTAAATGCTTTATCGTCCTTCTTGGCTTTTCTTTCAATCTCCCCCGTGACATGGTAACCCCATCATTTGTTTCACATCTTCGGGGCCTACATGAAGTGACTTCCCTCGAATGGAGAAATCCTTTGTTGGAGGGTCAAAAGCGTCCCATAAACCGACCACATAAATGTCGAGGGATTTGTGCACACCCTATATTCACCAACTTATCAAATCCTATCTTCTCCAACCTCTCCATCCTATCCGGTCTATTTTTAATCTCCTCACAAACTTTCATGAATTGATTTGGGGCACAACGAGTAAGGAAAGGAACAGCATATTTTTTCCTGCCCGTACTTAATTTCTGGGCTCTCTTCCTATATTTTTCCCTCTCCTTATCCTTTAACGCATTCCATGCTTGTTTAACAGCGTGAGTCTCCGTTCTCAACAGCTCGACCTCTTCATTCTTCTTCTTCTTTTTGTTGAAATACTCTTTCGTGAACAATTTATATCCGGAGATCGTTGGAATGACCTCTTTATCTGTCATCATATTCTTATTACCTGAAAAATAACATCCACTGTTTCATTTAATTTCTTTATATAGTAATGTTCACAGAGGAAACACAACCCCAAAATAACAGCGATTAAACAATAAAATCTTTAGAAGAAGAAAAGCATACCGAGTAGTTGCGAATTAGAGTATAATGGTTAGCGATTTAACTTCGCTTACACGTCCCCAGGCACACCAGAGTAGAATGGTTAGCACAGTTCGGAGGTGAAGCTTCTACTTAGACCTTGAATTCCTAACTCCACTGAAGGTTAGATTGAGAAGTTGCAGCAACTATAATCAATTTCCACATTTACTAACACATACTTGCCATGTTGCAAAAATACAGTTTAATCACAATTATACCACCCATCAACAACTACTCAACACACACATGTGTATTTTCTTCCATAAGCATATTACCAAACACCCAATCCCAATAATAAGACAAACTGACCACATAAATGTGAAAAGGATCAAAAGGTTGTAGGTATTTCTGGTTGGGGTATTTGGTTCAACAAACAAAACTCACCATCAAAGCGTCATATTGAGATGAGGGTGAGATTGTGGGAAGAGGTAGTAGTTTTCACAACCGAAAAGCCACAAAACAGAGGGATTAGCCTATTAGCCACAGGAAGCGTGTGGGGTCTCCACATTGACTCTCCAAAGTCATTGTGGGACACTCTCTTAAAAGGCAACAAAACCATGCATTATTGCAAAGAGTAGACTCCAAAAAATAACATGTGAATCTGTCTCCACATTGACTCTCCAAAGTCATTGTGGGACACTCTCTTAAAAGGCAACAAAACCATACATTACAAAAATAGTAGACTCCAAAACATAACATGTGAATCAGTCGGCTATTCGAGTGTCCTTTGTTTTGTGATGATAATTCAATTGATAAAGAGCATTAATATCAAGCAGTTGGAGAGGGCTTTTGTCTTGTTATGATAATTCATTAAAGATGACAGTTTTGAGCATTTCCAATCAAAACTAAACAAGTAAACATATAAACCAAGTTCAATAACCTTCAAAGATGTATACAACAAGTCATTTTAAAAATATAAAAACCCAAATGAAGGGACCTGCATAATTTTTGGTGGTTTACCGTACTTTTACTCTCAAGTTATTTAATGCAATCTCCTATTGAAGCAGAGATCTCCATAACTACACAGAACTAACTTCCGTATGTGTGAATTCCCTTTGATCCTATTATTCTCAAAATGTTTCAGATCCTGCGTTGCATTCTAGGTGTTCGATAAAACGCTCCAACAAAAAAAAAAGAAGGTAAATTCCATCTACTGCAACTTTCTTGAACCAAAAACCACAGAACAATGATGCAAACGTAACTAATAGAAATTAATCATGACAGATTATATAGGAATTGTAGTTTTCTAGCTAGATTGTTTTGTGTTTTGGATTTAAGGGAAGAACCTGTAGGCTGTAGCAAGAAGGAAAAACAGAGACCACACCAAGGGCGAAAAATAGTTCAGGTTCTTTAGCTGCAAGTAAACATACATGCACACGTTACTAATAGAAATTACTCATGACAGATACCCTAAACTAGATAGGAGATGACATCCACAACTAGCAAAACATAGAAAATTACTCACAATAGAAATCCCGTAAGATACACGAGAAAATAATGATTATAAAGAGAACGAGCATTATTCGACTTGTCACGAGCAGAGATTTGTGGGATGAGAGAAAGACGAGAGCGGGCGAGGCGAGCGCACCGTGCGAGTAACCTAACGTCCTTAACCTAGTCCCTTTTTTTTCCCCGTTTTTTCACAAAACGCTTAGCTTTTACGTTTTGGCGTTTTTTTCCAGCGTTTTTAGCGATTGTACCTCATCTACGCTTTCTGCATGAACGAAACACGGACAGGAACCACCCACACATTAACCCATATCGAATCTAGCATTCTTTTTCGCTTACACTATTTTTTTTTTCAAAAGGAACAGTGGTACTGCGGAGTGTATCAGTAAAAGTTCACAATGCAAATTGCCTACAAATTTAAAAACACCACACAACGGAAAGCGAGTACGGGGGCAAAGACGGCGAATGGCAAAACAAAAGCAGAGTGAACTCTAGGTGTGTTTTACGAACGAAGAAGGGGAAGCCGAAAAGCATAATAAACTTGAACGGCGAAAACTAAACAATAAAAGCAAAACTCACGATGAACGGTGAACGGCGAAGAAGAAGAAGGTCCGATTTTAAAACCCGTCCGCCTCTGATTCACGATTACGCCTCTTCGATTTCTGGCAGTAGAACCACACCAACGGTATGTGAGTGAAGATGTGAAGTTAGATCGCTGTATGCTGCCGCTGGGTCTGAATCTCTGGGTCTAAGATCTGGAACGCGAGAACGTGTGTGAGAAATTAGGGTTCAGTCGAATGGCTGAAGTGCTGAACAATCCCATTTCTTTCCTTTTTTATTCACCATGTCCAAAATGGTAATTTTGCCATCTGAAATATTTACACTGAAGTCCCTTGGGACTTCAGGGTAATTTCATGAATTGAGGGGACCTAACTGTAAATATATGGGTTCCTTGGGACCTGTGTGTAATTTTCCCAAGATGAAATGTGCCACAGGCATAACGCTAATGATGATTTCTAGGATGATGTATGCATGGACAATCACTATTAATAACAAATATTTGAATGAGATCTTTTGATAACAAAATATTTAAAGATCTGATTGTCAATGTAGCACAATGGCCTGGTATGATTTATATAACTAACTTCACTTAGTAAGATAAGACTCGCTTTGTGACGTTGACTAATGACAAATACTAACGGCCGCCTATAATACTTGGATATAGAGTAAGATCACCAAAATCAGAACCTTCAAGATTGAAGTTTCGAATTTCCCGCCATTGGAATGGAGACATGAGACAAAGGAGGAAAACATCACAATTCACAAGTATACAATTTGGGTGGATTTTTATTATCACAAAATGATAATTAAAGGCTGACATGTTGGTCTAGAATTGAAGTACATTACCTCCTCATCTTTTTTTTTTTTTTCCATTATCTCTTACCAGCCCATCTAGGCCATTGATTAGGAAGATAAGAGAAAAGTCAAAATAATATTGTGACCTTTTAGATCAATTGGACGAACATGATTTAAAGATTATAAGAAATGATAAAAAAATAATGATAGAGCAACCCAATCGGTTCTAGAATATTTATAATTATTATTAAATATATCATTTTCAAGACCTTTTAATTTCGATTGGATTCTGGCCTCAAGAATTATACTTTTAGCACAAAACACCATGCTAAAAAATAGAGATATCCTTAAACCTAAAACAAGATTACTTCGGAAATAAAATTACTTCTAATAGGTAGATACCTATGCTCTAGAAGAGTCAAAAAGAAGATACCAAATGAATTGATCTTTGCAATTGTGAGATGCTACCATGTTGTGAGACACTCACTCAAATGAGATTATCAAAGTTGTCTCATCTTTAATTAACCATTCTATTGCATTAATGCATGCATTTTCCTTTAGGGTCATCCAAAGTCTTCTAGAAGACAATGGCTGTAGTTGAACATACATGAGAAGCACTCAAGATAAAGGGAGAACGATTTTGAAGTCCCAACTAAAGGAAATAATGTTACAAAAGTCCTTATTGACAAGTGAATATGGTGATTAACAAATACAACAATTATCATTAACAACTTATGAGACTTGCTAATTGATTATTTCAATTGGTTGGGACCTCAATGTCATTATCTCAAAAATAAAGTCACATGGGGTGACTATATTTGAGACATGTTTGTTCAAACTTATTTCTGATTTCATTTCCAATTATAATCTCTTAGTTTGTGTCCTTCTCATCCGAAGTAAAGAACAAAGTGATAAGACAACTTCTGATGCATTAATGAAATAACAAGATAATGACAGAATAAGGAGAATGAACAAGATAGGGAGGTTTTATTTGAGCTAAACCTCGCCAAAAGTTATCCAGAAATAGTTTGACTCAATGGGTTATCTCGACCCAACAAATAGGACACGAGGTCGAATTATCCCACATTCTTCACAAGTCCGCATTAGAATCACATAATTATCATAATTCGACTAGCAAAGGAAAAAAGGCAACAAAAATCTTTCTGGTAATGCAAGTTTTGGTTTCTGAGTTGGAACCAAACACACTCCCCATGGAGCAATTACCATGTGTCCACATCCAAAGGTTGTGTCCTTTTCATTGATCAGACAAATAAAGAATCATAGGAAACACAAGATTCCTAATCATCTGAATATCAGCTTTCCTTCTCAAGATTAGTGTGTCTTGCCCCGAAGGACTGGATTGGGATGAGAAGTGAAGTTATTAGGTAGATTCACTATCTCAATATATGTGTATTAACCTATTAATGAATAAAATCATTGTAAAAGTTAACTAGCACATGTAAATGATAATTTAAGATCAGTTCGTTCTCATGGCACTTTCTTTTAGTCTCCTCGACATTCCAAATTTCAAGAATCGCACAAGCTCAATCTTTTCCTGCAACTCTTTCTTCACTTTGATCCATTCATTATAAACATAAAAGGTTACAAATTAATGGTCACTTGACTTAGATCCTTCAATCCATCCTAAAGTATTCTCTTTGCACACATAATATATTATTATAATTGCTCTATCAATAACAAAAAATCATGAGGTGACGAGATTCGGTTCGGGAAATCTCAAAGCCAAATATAAACAAACAATAATTTTTTACTATCTTACATTTAAGATAGTCAAAATAAAATAAGGGGTTCACAATGTAATAATTTTCCAAGATTTTAAAGTTACTTTTTTAGTCCTATTTATAATTTCTGATTAAATTTTTCATATGAATGTACCATTTTACCCCTCATTTATTGTTGTGTTGATTTTGTTCTAATGGGCTATATTATATATTAAACACGGATAAAATTTGAAAGTTGTTGAATTTTAAGCAGAATTAATGAAGTTGAAAGCTTCTTTAGTTTACGTGAAACATGCTAAAAGTGACTTATAAATAAGTTCACAATGTCAATTTAATTTGTTTGAAATTATAAAATTGGGATGGTGAGTACAGAGTGGACGGTACCTTAGCAATTTCAGCATTATATTAGGCGCACACAGCTTCTTTTTGAGCACCCTCTAATTCTTGAGTAATATCTTCAACTTGTCTCATAGTAATTTGTCTTATCACTAGAATTTGCAACCTTAGATCTATGCATGATAAAATGTGCCTTTTCCTTAACTTGATCCATTCATTCTAAACATTGGAGTAACACATCAATACCCATTTAATTTCTTTCAACACATCCTCAACAATTCTTTTAGTACACACGATTGTTTATACAGTTGCAACAGAAAATATCTTTATGGGCAAATTGAACTCCTTTATGAGCATCGGCTAATTCATGAAATATCTTTTCAAGTAGTCTCTTGGCCAGTTCTGCCTCCTCCTTTTTCTCAAGTATAAGCCTTTGGATAGTTTTTTCTTCTTCTACAAGCATTCTTTAAGTTTAGCACATTCACTCTGTAAAGTTAGCTAAAGCTTTAAAAGAAAGGTAATGAAGTGGTACTGTTGAAAGATTATAATGAAACTGAAAAAATAGTTATGAATAAACTATTTGAAGCATATGTTTCTTTACAGCTAAAATAAGTCTTACTAGGCTGCATTCTTTCTGATTCCATTATTTACACTTATCATCTCTTGACTTGTATGCTTCTGATCCGAAACTACAACACAGTCCATCCACATTGCATCATCTTCACAGCACACAGGAAACTAAGTGATATATATAGAAAATGAAAGAGGATGAGACAGATAGGTCTGATTTGAACCTAAACACACCCCTCCTCATCCAGGAAACAGTTTGATCCGAATGGCTATATCTTCCCGACATATTGGACATGTGGGCAGCACCCTCCCACATTCTTCACAAGTCTGCATCAGAATCACGTATGACTCATCATTGTCATTATGCAAAGAGAAGAAAGCAATGAAACCATTCTGGTAGGCTTGTTTACCATGTGTCCACATCCAAACGCCAAGTCCTTTTCATTGGTCAGACAAATTGCACAATCCTGCAAAATCGTTTGAGGTTTAGCATTGTTACATATACCAGAAATACTTCCATGCAGCTTACCATTTGATTAGTCTTGGGAGAAACTCATTCACATTATATAATAAAGAAATCTCTATCTTGCAAAAATAACTACTACAATATTTATGAACATAAAGCTCGATGCAAATCATTCCTAGAATTCATTTTAGTCAATAGTTTGCATATTGTATCAGACAAAACTTGGGCGAAGTTCTATAAATGTTTGCTATCGAAGTTTTTCAATAAAAATATAGCACGTACATAACCATTTTCTTAGATGACATAATCATGTGATGTTAACTTTAAAATCACATCTAAAATTTGTTCTCGTCGCATGTTGACTTTCATCATTCCATCCTTGTTCAAAAGTTGTAAATGTTACAAAGTAAGTTGTATGATTTACCTCAAACCAATCAACAAGATGCTTGTCTTGACTATTAATTAACAAACAAGAAATTGATGAATAAGCTAGGCCCACATGTAATGAGGAAGAAATAATACTCAGAAGCAGTGAAATATTAAAAATCATCTGAAGATTATATTTCATTCTCAAGAAGTGTCTTGCTAGAGGAATAGTTTGGGAGAAGAAGTTAAGTTATTAGGTAGATTCACTATTTAAAATATAGGTATATTAACCTAATCATGAATAAACATGTAAGAATGACACATCTCGAATTTCAATGAAAAAGTTTACCGTACTTATATGATAATATATGATTAGTCTAGTCTGTTTTTGCAAAAATGATCTGTTTAATATCTTTTTTTGTTTACATTTAAATACCTGGGCAACAGAGGAACTCGATGATGCAGATATGACAAAGATTAAGGGTATTAGCCAACTCTCGTTCCTTTTCTTCAAGTCTCGTGGCCCTTTCGCTAGTCTCTTGACATTCCAAATTTTAGTATCCGAATTAGCTCAAGCTTTTCTTGCAAATCTTTCTTCGCTTTAATCCACTCGTTCTACACATAAAATGTTACAAATTAATGGTCACTTAGGTCCTTCAATTTTCAACGCACATAACATATTATTATAATTGCCCTATCAATAACAAAAATAATTAGGTGAGGAGGCAAATCAGAAAACAAAATATGAAGAAACATTAATTTTGACTTAGATTTAAGAGACGCACAAACAAAAAGATTATCATCACCCAACCCGACCCAAATTGATTAGTGACGATGTTTTCAAAAATTTACTTAAAAATTCAATGTAATAGGGTTCATAATGTTAATTTGTCTAAAATATTATATTGCATGCGTGCATGCGCGCATGCGCATATTGCGTTTAGGAGGAACCAGAGTAGTCAGTACCTTAGCAATGTCAGCATCATTTTGAGCATGCTCCAATTCCTGACGTATCTCTCCAACTTGTCTCATAGTAACTTGTCTTTTGTCCTGAATTTCCAACTTTAGAAGTTTGATGAGCTCTTCCTTTTCCTTCACCTCTCTCTTCACCTTGGCCCATTCATTCTATACATAGAAGTAACCACTTAGTACACACGACTGTTTATGCAAATTGCACCATGTGAACAAATACAATCATTTGAAGAGAGAATTCAGTTACAAGTAGCATTCAAATGATTTTACATCTGACCACATAAACATAAAATCACTTGGAGAGGAGATTAATTGAATGATAAAAAAACCTTGGAATTCTCAAATTTTTAGAGTGGCGCACAAATAGATTTATCATACAGCCCTGTTAGTCTAAATATTGTGATAACTTTAAAACCAGAAATGAAAGAATCCTGTATTATAAATTTGTAAATTATATATATATATATTGAGGGGAGTGAGGATCGACACAAGCCAAAACCTCAGCAATATCAGCTCTAGTTGTAGCGTACTCAAAATCATTTTGAACCCCGGCTAATCGTTGACTCATCCTTTCAATTTTTCTCTTGGCAATTTCTGCTTCATCTTCTTTTTCTTGTTTAAGCCTGTGCACGAGCTTTCTCTCTTCTTCCAGCAGCCTCCTCAGTTTAGCACATTCACTCTGTAAAGTTAGCAAAACCTCCAACTATAAGCTGAGTGATGGAGTTGAAGCATCACATTCGGTTCAAATAGAAAAGCAAGATAATAATTATCTATATTTCTTCAAAAGTTACAAGCAAGGAAAGAATTAATTCCACCGTGGAAGAAGCATAGAATAAGAGTTTCTCCAGCAAGATATACATAAACAAAAGGGCTGCAGCAGCATTAAGGGCATAGACGAATTCTACAGCCATCTCTTGAACTTGTCTGATCCAATAGGACTTATCGGGTCTCCTGAAAGAGCAGCGTTAGCAATTCGATTAGCTCTTCCTCTTCTTGCAATTTCCTGTTTACCTTAATCAAATCATCCGAAAATGATACAAAGGTTAAAAAAGCCAACGTCATTGTTGCGAAATGAGGGCGAAAAGTCCATAGAACTCGATTTGGGTATCTACATTAAAATCACGTAACAAAAGTGGCAAGGGAATTAATTGCACAAACACCACAAGGAGGAAAAAGAAGAAGAAGAAGCTTGCGTTGATCTGTCTCATCAATCCTCACAGGTTTCAATTCCAGAGCGCATCAAGCAAGTAATGCAGAAAAAATATTATAAAATATTAAATTTACATGAGAAAATACTCACGATTGCAGCTCTATAATTGCAGTTTTGCCGTTTCTGCCACTGTTGGGTCTTGCCTGAGAAAAAGCTTTTAACTGTTCAGTGAGTGGAAAACAAAAGATTGGGTGAAGCTTCCTATTTTTCTGGTCAAGAAATTGATGAAGCTTACCCAGTGGTGACCGAAGCTAGAAGAAAGCGGAGAATCAGAAATAGCAACTTTGTCTGTAAGTAAAATATCCATGATGAAGGAAAAGGCAAGAAGCCGAGGAAAGAAGAAGACGACCTGGGTTGACGTTCTGGGACGCGGCTGGCGTCCGATTCCTCTTGCGTCCGCTGCCGTCCTATTCCTCAATACTGCGCCGTTTTGGCGCAAAATAGGTAAGGGGGATTTTTTTTTTTAATAAGGTACTGACAGATATTAAAAAGATACTTTAGGATACTGACAGGTACTTAAAAAATACTAACAGATACTTCATGATCTTAAAAAATTATTTTAGATGCTGAAAAATATTTCGCAGATCAATGGTACTCAAAAGATACTTCGCGATAATCGATCGATACTAAAAAAATACTTGATGATCTTGAAAAATTATTTTAGGATATATACTATCTGAATATATATCCTAAAATAATTTTTTAAGATCATGAAGTATTTTTTAGTACTAGTCAATATCCCTAATCAGTATCTTAAAGTATCTTCTCAATACCGATCAGTACCCTGAAATGTTTTTCAATATCCTAAAATAATTTTTTAAGATCATGAAACATTTTTTAAGTACCTTTCAAGATCCTAAAGATCTTTTTTTAATACCTATCAATACCTTATTAAAAAAAAAAAAAAGCATAACCCTTACCTATTTTGCGCCAAAACGGCGCAGTATTGAGGAATAGGACGGCAACGGACGCAAGAGGAATCGGATGCAAGCCGCGTCCGACGTTCTGAGGAAGGTCTTTAAAAAATGATGTCAAATCATTTGTACGAAGATTCCCTTGGGAAATTTATGGATCAGGGAGATCATCATCTGATCGTCTATTTTTTTAATATAAGACAAAAAGAGCAAAATGTCACGGTCTGACCGACAGATGTCCCACATCGTCAGCAGGATGAGAAGGTTTCTGGGCGTAAATAATATGTGCTGCATACTGCTATCATATCGAAAGTTTTGGCGTGATGGTTAGCGCTTCTCAAAGTTAAAACATCTTTCAAATTTAGAAAATCTCGTGATGGGTGACCGAAAAGTTCCTTGTCTTTGTCTTCCGCTTAGCGACAAAAAACTTTAATAAGTACTCCTCTTGCCCTTATTACTCTTTCTTTCTAGTCTTTATTATAACACACTAACTAGTAATTTTATTTAGTCATTTTTATAATGTATTTGTTTGTTTCCAATAAACATTAATTATTTGTTTTCATGTCTACCCATAATTAATAAAGGTAGTGTGTGAGTATAATTAATATAATATTAGAGTTTAGTGTAATTAATAGGGATAATATTGAAAGTTACATAAATTATAAGACGACTTTATTGACTTTAATTGTTTTTATTGGTTTGTGAGAAAAGTTAGTTGGTGCCTTATAATAAGGACCAGAGGGAGTATAAAGCACCAACTAATAAGTTCATTTGGTTCTTTTTATAAGGCACTTCCTTATTCCCAATGAACATTAATTATTTGTTTTTATATCTGTCCATAATTAATGAAAGTAGTAGGTGAGAGTAATAATTAAAATAATATTAGAGTTTAGTACAATTAGTAGGGATAATATTAGAAGTTACTTAAATTGTAGAGTAACTTTATTGACTTTAACTCTTTTTATTGGTTTGTGAGATTTGTTAGTTGGTGCCTTATAATAAGGACCAGGAGAGTATAATTTGATGATGTCACCTTTCAAATTAATTGAGAGGGAAATAATTTAAACATTATTTTTTTTGGTCAAAATAATTTAAACATTATAAAGATAATAAGAAAATAAATTATGAGAGAAATCTGAAGCAATTTATTAATGAATAAGTTTAGAAAATTTATGAAAAGATTTGATGAGTAGCCGTTGGTAGAAAATCGTGATTGTGATGAGTTTATCTTTGCAATTATTTTTGGGGTCTTAAAACTACTTATTTACGTAAATTAAAATAAAATTTATCTCACATATTTATTTAGTATACTGTTTATTACGATTGAAAAACAGTTTCTAAAAGCTTCAATCACTATTATGTACTTAACATATTGGTTAAAAATGCCATTAGTCACTCTTGATTTCTATGTAAATATTTTTTTTCATTGACTTTAATAATTATGATTATGTTTGGATCTCATTTATTAAAAGTACTTATAAATATATAATTAATAAAAAAAGGCATGAATTTTATAAAGTTATATTCAAGAAATAAATGGAACTAAATAAAAACTGCCTAAAACTTCAAGACAAGGTGCATATATAATCGAAAAAAATTATACTTGTTAGAATATATTTCAGAGAACACATTACATGATTTATCATTATCACAATGGAAAAATAAAATGAAAATATGATAACTAATTATTTTTTGCTAGGATTGCCCTAGATTATATAATCAAGTTTATTTATTCAATAGAGCTGTTTACATTTTCATGATCATAGTTAGTAATAAAAAAATTAAATATTTAATAATTATTATTGACTATGGATTAATAAATTACATGAATATCTAAATATTGTTTTTATTTTATAATTTTTATTATATAAAATAATTTAATAGAACATGGAGGTAGGAATTTAAAAACATATTTAACGAGAGGTTAATCGTGATTTCCCAATCACGTAAGCGAGGGTCATTAACACTAAACGTGCTGTTGGAGAGAGAAATCACAATAAATCGGAGCTCTGAAAAAAAAAAACCTAAACATGATGAATGAGCCCCATAAGCAACTTTTTGGGGTCATCAAACTTATTTTAGCTCTTACCGGTTAATCAAGTAGACACTTAATATTAGATATATTCATTTAATTAAATTAAAGAAGTTAGTTGAGTTAGTTAATATGACATGTGTTTTCTAAAACACTCTAGTTATCTTCCTTAATTTTTCCCCCCTCTTTTTGGGTACAAATCTTCCTTGATTTTAATTCTCTCATTCACTCTTCTCCTTAAATAAAAGAAAAGATCTATAGTAGTTTACAATAGTAGTGTGAAGAAAAAGAAAGATAATTTATAGGTGATATAAATTTTGGGTTTAACATTTCTACTTTTGCTACGTAAATATTTTTTCTCGCACACTCACATAAAAGTGGGTAAGTCCCACTAATATTTTCTCTTTCTTCTCTTTACAATGGGACCCACTCACTTTTATGTGAGTGTGACATTAAAAAATATTTCTACAAGAAAAACAAACATTAAACCTTTAAAATTTCTACCTATGTGAGGACATGTTTCAAAAGTAAACTTATTATCTGTCTCACTGTCTTTATGACATTGCTAATGAATACAACTTTAGCCTTAGTTTTAAATCCTTAGATGCATTAAGAATATGCCTTTCAATTTCTCACTCTTTCTTTTCTTAGCAGTACTAACTACATCAAAATCGGTAACTTTAAAAAGCAATTCAAAATAGCAAGAATTATACTATAAATATTAAGTCAGTTTGTTTTAGCTTTTCGAAAGTGTATTTACAGTTTTTGTTGAAAATGAGTCCAACTTGTCAAGTGAGAGGATGTTTATAAAATTAGCTTTTAATTTATGTGCCACTATCTCCCTGACATAACTAACAGTGCAAAGCTAGACTTGATTGAGAACTCCATATTCCAAAAAGCTTATCTCATAGACTAAACTCACCTGTAACCATCAAAAGTTACATTGGAAGCTGAAAGTAAGAAAAGACTTCAACGGATGAATATACATGTTTATGCGTACAACATTGGTTGGTTGGTTCTGCATAGTAGCTTCTTTTTCCCAATACTCGCAATAAATAGGACTCTTGCAGATAAAAATACTCAAAATCTATGTACGGGTCATCAGCAAAGTGTTTGTTTTGATCTCTTACGATTTCTATCATCCTCTTGTCCTTTGGGACCAGGGCTCCTTTGGAACCAAACTGGGCAAAATCTACAGGGTCTGGTACATGGGGAGGGAAAGCACTTCTTACTTAAAGGGTACATTTCTTTATGGTTTACATATTAAACCAATAGGTTCTCTGCTTTTGATGGCTTTTACAGATGCCGATTGGGCTAAAGATATTGATGATGGGAAGTTTATGAGTAGATATTGTGTATATCTAGGAGGAACACTTGTCTCTTGGTGCTCTAAGAAACAAAAGGTAGTTTCCTGGTTAAGCTCAGAATCTAAGTATTGGTCTTTATCTGATGGAGTAGCAGAACTCAAATGGCTACACTCTTTAATTATCGAAGTTGGTTTCATATTTGGCAACCATCGATAATATGGTGTGATAATCTAAGCGCCCAAGCTCTTGCCTCTAATTCTGTACATCATGCTTGAAGCAAACACACAGACTAATTGATGTGCATTTTGTCAGAAATCAAGTTTTGTCTGGTTCTGTGGGAATTTCATATGTACCTTTCTCTTATCAAATAGGTGATTGTCTCACTAAACCTCCATCGCATTCTCAGTTTTCTTACTTTCGACACAAACTTGGTGTGTGTCTCACACCCTCTCGTTTGAGCGGAAATGTTAGAACTAATATGTAACTAGCTATGTGTAAATAGTTGTACCAATATATTAGCTGTAATATCTTCTATATATCTTCTCATAGGACACATGTATGGTCAGATTCACTTGTAACATAATATTGTTATACCCAATATATTTATAACTAGACCCACGTACAGCCAGAGATCATTCATCCTGGCACTATTCAC
The DNA here is from genome assembly GCA_019022655.1 of Acacia acuminata. NCBI lineage: Eukaryota > Viridiplantae > Streptophyta > Magnoliopsida > Fabales > Fabaceae > Acacia > Acacia acuminata. Next base: position 2,264,168 of record JAFJYI010000047.1, on the reverse strand, counting down.
CTTTTGTATTTTGTCTCATTACCTTTCTAGGGTGTTGTTTAATCTTTGTTGCTCCTCTTGTATATGCAATATAATCCTCTTCTTAGGTTCTTTCACCAACAATCCTATTATCAGATCTCTAGCTGCAGAACTTACATGGGGATCGAGTTTCTGGGAACTTCAATGGCTGGCCTATGACATTGAAAAGCGTAGCGCGATTTCCTGCACCCTTGAAGGGAGTTGTCCCGTGCAAGAGCTCGTACAAGAAGATCCCAAACGTCCACTTAGTGGTGGATCCAGAAAATTACTGAGGGGCACTATTAGTGGGGGAGATTCGGGGGCTGCATCGATTTTTTTTTTTAAAGGCAAGTTTTAAATGCATTAAAAAAAATAAAAGAGTATAAAGAAGAAAAAAAATAATATCAAAAAAATATTGATAAAATTAAGTGAATACTGATGATGTAATAAGAGAGTCAATTATTTTACAAACCCGTTATTTAGAAAAGTAAGGCTATGTGCTGTTAAAAATGCATGTATATAAATTACAATGAAAGGTGGACACTCAATAAGTTCATGTACATATACTTTAATAAAAAAAAGTATATTGCAATAAAAATAATTACAATGTCATCCTTCTAGGGTTTATGTTTTAGAATTCCATCATAATCGTCTTATTATCAATGCTATCAAATACATCTTTTTTCAAGATATAGGCGCTAAATGATCATTCAATTATTCATCCCTCATCTCATTACGAAGTGCATAGGTTTGATGTATTAAGGATGAACAATTATTTAAATATGTATTATTTTTTTTAAAAAAATCCCAAATTTAAGGAGGACACTTGCCACCCTAATCTACAACGTGGATCCGCCATTGCGTCCACCAGTCTACTGCACTGCCGTGTCCCTCTCCTTGTATAATCTCAGGAGCAAGATATTCATGTGTCCCCACAAATGACATTGATCTCACATTTGTTGTCTCTGCCATTGATTCAGGAAGTGGACCTACAAGCGCGGGGCCAAAGTCGGATTTCGATTTGCGAGTCTTCTTTGACGGTAAAATGCGCCGCAAGAAAGTCGATTGCTGAACACAACCCAGCACTGCATGGTCATCCTCTAAAATGCCCCCAGAACCGCTGTTACTTGCATGAGCAGATGAAGATTTGACAAGTGTTGGATTCACTGAGCAACAAAGTGATAAATCGAAGTCCGACAACATGATATGACCTTCATCTCTAACTAGCACATTCTCTGGCTTCAGGTCTCTGTACACTATGCATGTGTGAGATACTCTAGAGTAGAGCCGGTAAAACGGGCCGGGCTTGAAAATTGGAGGAGTGAGATGATGTTTAGCCCTGGAGGGCCGGCCTTGGAGGACTACGGACCGGCCCATCGGGCCCTTCAATTTTTTTATTTTGTATTTTTTTTAAATTGAACACTTGTTGAAGTTAGATCATTCAATAATTTATATGTATTTTTTTTTTATTTGTTATAGAGTTATTTATCCATTTAAGTACAAATACATAATAATTATACTCTAATTTTATTCTTTGATTTATTATTTGTTGTAGATAAATATTATAGATGTGTTCATGAAGCCGGAGAAGAAATTCATGATATTCTTACTCATGAATCAAAGCTTACTACTCAAAGTGATTAACAATAAAATATCGTTGAAATTGATGATAGTGGCGAAGATGACGACAATAATAATCATTTTACTAATGTCGCATAGTAGTTAGTAGTATGCTTCTTATGTTTTATATGAGTTATTTGTAAACATAGTTTGCTTTTGATTATGAATTAGTGACCGTGTTTATTTGTTAGATGATTTATATTGTAATTTACTAATTATATTTCTTTAAAAGAAAACATAGGAAAAATAATTAAAATTTGGAATAGTAATTTCCAGGACCACTTCTGCGGCGGCCCTAGCCCGGTGCTCTCGGGCCGAACTTTAAAAAACAGGTATTTTTTTTACTCCAGGCCCTGGAGGGCCAGCCATATTATGCCCTGGCCCTTCACGGGCGGGCCCTGGAGGACCGGGCCGGCCCGGATTGCCAGCTCTACTCTAGAGCTAACAGAATCTCCGAAACATAAACCCTAGCTTGCAGCTTCTTCAGTAAAATGCTTGTTAGGTTGCTTTTGTCGAAGAGAATGAAGATCACCTCCACTACAGAACTCCATGACCAAACAGTAGAACTTCTCAGTTTCAAAGTAGGAGTATAAAGTGGGTAAGAATGGGTGGTCAAGAAGTCCAAGAATCTCTCTTTCCGTTTGTGCTCTCAATAACTTGTTTCTGCTAGCTAGAGATTCTTTATCCATTACCTTCATACCGAAGTAGGTCTTGGTCCTTTTTAAGTCCCGAGAGATAAACACTTCCAATGTCCCCATACCCAGGGTTTGTAATATGTTATTATGCTTGATCAAATAAGTTCATAGAACCATTCGGAGAGGACATTGGTTATGGGTAAAATTTGAATGAAAAATATAAATCAATATCAATTTTGGAATTTTCAAAATTTAAGAGTGGTACATAAATAAATTTATCATACAGCCATGTTAGTTGAAACATTGTAAGAATTTTAAAACCATATATGAAGAATCCTTTGCTCAAGACTAGCCAGAACCTCAGCAAAATCCACTCTAGTTGTAGTGTGCTCAACATCTTTTCAAGCCTCGGCTAATAGACGGCTCATCTGTTCAATTTCTCTCTTGGCCTTTTGTGCCTCATCTTCATTTTCTTGCTTAAGCCTTAACGCAAGCTTTCTCTCTTTTTCAAGCAATCTTCTCAGTTCAGCACATTCACTCTATAGAGTTAACAACAGCTCCAACTATAAGAGAGCCATGGAGTTTAAGTATCACAGTCAAACTCAAATGGAAAAAGCGAAATACAATTATCAACACATAATTATCCATATTTTTTCACAAATTACAAACAAAGAACGTACTAATTCTGCTATGAAAGAAGCATAATATCATAGCTTCTCCAAAGCAACAAAATAAGTCACCCAACCCCCCCCCCAAAAAAAAAAAAAAAAATGGAAAAAAGTCATCGTGAACAACATAACTTTAATCTCACTAAATGGGGTCGGCTATATGATTAAACAACGCCCTTTGGGCTCAATAAAAAATCAAAAATACTGAAATAATCCAAAAGAAAAATTGCTTATAGACGAAAAGATAGGATTCATAATGATAATATAAACAAATAAGTTGGATTGGCATTTATAGAGACAAAATGGTGGAATTTGACTGAAGTGGTTCATTCACGTTCAAAAGTCATTGGATGCGTCTATAAGGAGAGATGATCATATAGTATGAACTCCTTTGAAAAGAGGTTAGAGAAAGACCAAAGTAAACGCTTAATGAGATTATAGAGAGAAATTTTTTGGTTAAAAATCTATCTAACAATATAGTTTTTGATAAAACACAATGGCGTAGTACAATCCACATAGCTGATCTCTCCAAATGGGATAAGGCTTTGTACATCCGAAAGGAACACATGCATAACATTTCGCGATAATTAAAAAACCAACAACTCAACAAGTACCTCAGCCACATTCATCTCTTGAACTTGTCTCATTGAAGTAGTGGAATTCCTACAACTTTGAATTTGCAGTTTTGCTGTTTCTGCCATTATTTCCTGCGAAAAGGCTTTCAACTATTCGGCCAGTGGAAAGGTAAGAGGGTTTGAAGGCTCCTAATTTTTCTGGTCAATAAATTGTTGAAGCTTCCTTTGTGGGGATAGAAACTTCTAGAAAAAAGTGGAGAATCAGAGGGGTAATTGTTGAAAATGTAGGTAAAACATGTTAGAAGAAAGGAGATGAGAGATGAAGACGACCCAGTCATCTTGAGGCAGAAACCTCTTAAATGACCCGCTACCAAAAAGAGAATTTAAATCATATATAGGACAAGACATTCTCTAGTAATAATTCAACAGACTAATAAGACCTCTACTTCGTTATCCATGGAGTTTTGTTTGGGGAAAAACATTCTTTTTTTACCTTCATAGGGAAACAATATTGTAAAAACACATTTACACAAATCGAGATAAAACTTCTATTGCTAACTCAGACAAACATAATATTCGAAGCAGCTGTAAAATACATTCACACAAGTTGAGACAAAACTCCTCTCACAAACTTCCTCATAAAATATTATATTATATATGTATTTGTACACACACACACACTTTATATATATTTTTAAATGTGTGTGTGTGGGCATTAATGCATATATATAAATAGGATTAGAGGATTGAACAAAACCTAAGAGCATTGTGAACAAAATTTGTAATGAGAATAATAAATTCATTAATGAGAATTACAAGTTTAGTAATGAGATTTGCATGAGTGTTTCTTAATAGAAAAAATGTTAAGAAACATAAAGGAACTAATATAACAAAGGCACTTAGTGGATTGGGCCACTTCGTCTCTATAAAGGTGGGTTGGGTTCGAACCCCACCTTCCTTTCATTCAATGTTTCTTTTTTTTTTTTAAAAAAAAAAAAAAAAAAAAAAAAACAAAATAATCCGCCCCTTGGATCTCCGGTGGCTAGGCAATACCCTCGGTGAGGGTCAAAATTTATTTAAAAAGTGAAGGCAAAAAGGTAAATTTACCAACATTTTAAAATCAAAAAAAAAAAAAAAAAAAAAAATTTCAACCCCACAAAAAAAAAAAAAAAAAAAAAAAAAAAAACTCGTCGGATCTTAGGCCACAAGAGGTTGCAAACCATCCGCCCCTCGGATCTCTCGACGATTAGCCAAGGTAGCCCTCCAACAAGGGTCTATTTTTTTTTTTCTTTCTTTCTTTATTTAAAAGTTGAAGGCAAAAAGGTAAATTTACCAACATTTTAAAATCCCAATTTAATTCATGTCACCCTTAAGTCCTTTATAAATTTTAACAGACATTTGAGGGTTTTGAAATTTCATTTAGTGTTTAAATGAAAATTTTCCTATAATATTTGCCTTATATACTATAAAATTACTATAGATATGTGAACCTACACAAATACCCATGATCCAAACATAGGTGGGCTAGCAGTCAATACAGCAAAAGGAGAGGATGACCCGAACATGGGTGGGCTAGTAGTCGTTGCATCAAAATGAGAGGATGATCCGAACATGGGTGGGCTAGTAGTCGTTGCATCAAAATGAGAGGATGATCCAAACATGGGTGGGCTAGCGGTGGATTCAGCAAAAGAATAGGATCATCAAAACATGGGTGGGCTAGCAATCGATGCACCAAAAGGAGAGGATGATCCAAATATGGGTGGGCTAGCATTCGTTGTATCAGAAGGACAAGATGATCCGAACATTGGTGACCTAGTAGTCATTGCATAAGGAGAGGATGATCCAAACATGGGTGGGCTAGTAGTCAGTGCAGCAAAAGGAGTGGATGATTCGAACATGGGTGGGTTAGCAGTCGATGTAGCACAAGGACAGGATGATCCGAACACAGGTGGGCTAACAGTGGATGCAGAAATAGGAGTGGATGATCCAAACATGGGTGGGCTAGCAGTCGATGCATCGAAAGGAGAGGATGATCCAAACATGGGTGGGCTAGTAGTCGATGCATCGAAAGGAGAGGATGATCCGAACATGGGTGGGCTAGCAGGCGATGCATCGAAAGGACGGGATGATTCGAACATGGGTGGGCTAGCAGTCGTTGCATCAAAAGGAGAGCATGACCCAAACATGGGTGAGCTAGCAGTGGATGCAGCAAAAGAATAGGATGATCCAAACATGGGTGCACTAGCAGTCGATGCAGCAAAAGGACAGGATGATCTAAACAAGGATGGGCTAGCAGTCGATGAACCAAAAGGACGGGATGATCCAAACACGGGTGGGCTAGCACTCGATGCACCAAATAGAGAGGATGATCCAAACACGGGTGGGCTAGCAGGCGATTGAACAAAAGGAGATGATGATCCGAACATGGGTGGGCTAGCAATGGATGCATCGAAAGGACAGGATGATCCGAACATGGGTGGGCTAGCAGTGGATGCATCAAAAGGACGGGATGATCCGAACAAGGGTGTGCTAGCAGTAGATCTAGCAAAAGGACATAATGATCCAAACATGGGTGCGTTAGTAGTCGATGCACCAAATAGAGAGGATGATTCAGACACGGGTGGGCTAGCAGGCGATGCAACAAAAGGAGAGGATGATTTGAACAGGGATGGGCTAGCAGTCGTTGCATCAGAAGGAGAGGAGGATCCGAACATGGGTGGGCTAGTAGTGGTTGCATTAGGACGGGATGATCCGAATATGGGTGGGCTAGCAGTTGATGCAGTAAAAGGAGAGGATGATCCAAACATGGGTGGGCTAGCAGTCGTTGCACCAAAAGGAGTGCATCTGGGTGGGCTAGCAATCAATGCAGCAAAAGGAGAGGATGATCCAAACATGGGTGGGCTAGCAGTCATTGCATCAGAAGAACAAGATGATCCATACAAAACAATAGGATGATCCATACATGGGTGGGCTAGCAGTTGATGCAATAGAAGTAGTGGAAGATCCAAACATGGATAAGGTAGTAGTTGAAGTAGTGGTTGATCCAAACACGAGGGTGGGCTATAGTTGATGCAGCAGAAGCAGTGGTTGATCCAAACATGGGTGGGCTAGCAGTTGATGCAGCGAAGTAGGGGTTGATCTAAACATGGGTGGGCCAGCAATTGAAGCAGCAAAAGGAGCGGTTGATCTAATCATGGGTGGGCTAGCAATTGAAGAAGTAAAAGCAGCAGATGCACCAAACATGGGTGAGTTATTAGTTGATGCAGCAGATGATCCAAATGGAGTTGACTCGCTGTGAGTAAAAGTTGCAAACACACTCGTAGCAGCAAATCCCTGGCACCAGACAAAGATGTGCTTGAGCCAAATAAAACATTCTTTTCATTTTCAGTTTAATTTTTGAATAAATACCTTGGCAGTAGAGCTTGATTCTGTGGTTGTGCTGGCATTAAGGACAATAGCTAATTCTTGACGTGTCTCTTCAATTTGTCTCTGAGCCAGTTTTGCCACAAGATCTTTCTCAAGTATAAGCCTTTGGACAGTTTTCCCTTCTTCTATCAGTATTCTTTTCAGTTTAGCACATTCACCCTGTAGAAATAGCTAAAGCTTCAACATAACAGTAATGGAGTGAAATAGCTGTTGTGTCAAATTCAACTAATGGTAAAACAAAAAAACGAAAACAAAACACATTTAATAAATAATTGTTCGCGATTCTCACATAATGCAGACACTTGAAGGAACTAAAAGTACGATTACTTTTATCTTCACATCGGTTTTAAACCAAAATATGTTCAAATGTAGCCTTAACTAACAGTGACATGGACCATAGTCTAGTTCTTTATAAATTTTCTTTTAATGTTGAAATTTTTGATCATGATATATATTTACTATTAAATTATAGAATAATCAAATTTACCCCTACGACAGCAAAGCATAGAGTTTTTATTTTTATTTTCTAATAAGACAATATCAGAAACAGAAAATAAAAGTCTTTTGAATAAAATCAAACTTAAAAAGTACAAATATGATCCATCATATACTCCTTTTAGTTTTAAGTGTCTTTTTAGTGATCCAAAATCAAAAAATACCTTTTAAAACAATTAACCAGCTATTAATCAGTGTTAAAAACACTTAAAAGATATGATAATTTGCTCAAAAACTAAATATAATCACTTCATCTCAAAAGTTGTAAATGTTACAGACAGTCAGAAAGATGCTTCCCTTGGCTTTTAAATAATAAACAATAAACTTAGAATATACACCAGGAACACACAATGTTGGGCAGAAATAATACTCATATAAAGCAAAACATTCCTAATCGTCTAAAGATTTGATTTACTTCTCAAGATCAGAGTTTTCTGCCTGAGGGATAAACCGGGATAAGGAGTGAAATTATTAGGTAGTTTCAGTATATAAAATATATGTATATTAAGCTAATGATGAATAAATATGTAAGCAAGTCAATGTGAACTTTATTGAAAATTTTGACTAATGCATGATCAGTTTAGTCTGCTTTTGTAAATTGCATCAGTATGTTTTTCTTTCTTTCTTACTTAAATACCTCAGCAGCAGCAGAACTTGATGCTGCAGTTGCGGCAGCATTAAGGGCATCAGCAAACTCTAGCTCTTTTTCTTCAACTTGTCTCATTGCACTTTGTCTTGTCTCCTGACATTCCTGCTTTAGCAACTGCACATGTTCAAGCTTTTCTTGCAACTCTTTCTTCACTTTAATCCATTCAATCTAAACATAATAAGATACAAACTAATAGTCACTTAAATGCTTCAGCTCATCCTAAAATATTCCTTAAGTACACATAATATACTATTATAATTTCTGTATCAATAACAAAAAAACATTAGGTGAGGTGGCATAGTTTGGGTATGTCTAAAAGACAAAGGTGTACAAACATTAATTTTGACTATCTTAAATATAAGAGCAGATAATAAAGTATAGAAAGCAGAAGGGAGAAACAACATACAAAGATACAGCAATAATCCAACCATTCCTTCAATTACATCTGTTTCAAATGTATCTCGTATATTACCCCTTTTCTTCTAATGAGCTTCAAAGACTTAATCATTGATCAAAGCTTTTATAATGTAATTTTGGCCAAATCCTTATTTGTTAGAGCTTTTGGAAATATTAGCAATAAAATTTTTCTTTTAATAGATTATGTAGAATAAGATAAATGAGATAACATGCATTATTAAATGAGGGAGACAAACTAAAAAGATGATAAAATAAAATAATGGGAACTCCAAGAATTACCTCAGCAATTTCAGAAGCATCAATGAGATTGGCTAACTCCAATTCCTTCTCTTCAACTTGTCTCATAGCACTTCGTCTTATCTCATCATATTCCGTCTTTAGCAACTGCAGAAGCTCTCTTTCTTTTTGCAACTCTCTCTTTGTTTTGATCCATTCATTCTAAACATGAAAGTTACCCATTATTACATCTTAAACAATTGTTTAAGTACACATGTTATATTATTATAATTGCTCCTAATCAATATATAGAATCATTTAGAGAGGAGACTTGGGGTTATACTTCAAATCACAGGGATAAAAACACTGCCAGGATCTAGTCTATGAAAGAAGCACAAACCAAATTGTAAATATAATTATAACAGACAGAGATAGAGAGAAAAATGATGCTAAAACAGAAAGCTAATCCTCATTGAGATTGGAAGGTACTCCACTGGTTTTTACACCCAAATTACCAACAATATGCTTCCCCATCTCTCCCAAATGTCTGAAGGCCACTTTTTATAGGAAATTAACACAGTAACAGAAAGGCACCACTCATTACAATCTCATGCCAGCTCATCCCTAGGACCTAGCCCTAACACACAGTCCTCAAGGTTGAGCCAAAATTAAGAGAAACACATGGCATAACCTTGTGTTACCTCCTTACAGAAATAAACGGAGAATCATCTGGCACTACAAATTCCTTCACATTGGAGGAAAAAACAAACAAAAATGAAGTTACTCGGCATCATCTTTCCACATTAAGATTAAGAATTAAAAATAAATCTGGTAAGGAGGAAGACACATTATTTGCTACAAGGAAAGAAAAAGAAATATCTTCCAACACATAGCTGTTCCCTTGTTTTATGTTCAGAACCCTCTCCCTTTTATTCCATTTCTTCTGTATTTTCTTTTTCTGTCTGAGATACAAGTTTGTTATAGAAAGCACCTTTCTATTACTACGTAATCAAACACAAGCTTCCACTGAAGATTTAGGCACCTTTCTATAGAAGGAACTAAGCACAATTTCCTGTCCATTGAATTAGATCATCATTCCTACTTCCCACTGTTGCCCTATCAGAACAATAAAAATTCTTCATCCTTCAGCCTTCTTTGTAGATCATTGTCATCATTTAAAATTTAAAATAAAAAAAAAAAAAAAAAAAAAAATCCTGTGTTTTGCTTTTCACATTGATCACATTTCCTTGCAAAATAGTTCATTTTGTTCCATTGTCAAAAAAAATTGATAGACAAATGTTATAATATAAACAGAAAAAAATACTAACACGGCTAGTACCTCAGCAAGATCAGCTCTAGTTGTCTCATACTTGGCATTTTTTTGAGCATCAACTAATTCTCGACTTATCTCTTCAATTCGTCTCTTATCCAGTTGTGCCTCATCATCTTTCTCAAGTTTAAGCCTTTGGACAAGTTTTTGCTCTTCTTCTAGCATTGTCCTTAGTTCATCACACTCACTCTGCAATATTAGCAGTAGCTTCAACATAACAGTAATAAACTGATAGTCTTTTATCACCTTTCAGCTCAGATGTAAAAAGAAAATCTTAATCATCAAATAAGCATCTATTTATTCTCAAGAATTACAAGCATAAAAGGAACCAAAATTATAGTAACATTACTTTCATACTTCATAAATTTTAATAGTTTTAAATATGACAGGACACATAATTAAACTATGGTTAATCAAGCTCAACTATGAAAGAGAGCAATAAAACTTTATTACATTTATTTCTCTTTTACGTTTTGTGTTTGATCAATGCATATATTTGCTTTAATTTGCAGCCAGATTAAATTTTCCACTGTGAGAGAAGCATTAAATTAGAGTTTCCTTGCAGAGCAATATCAGAAGCAAAGAAAAAAAAATTCAACAAAATCAACATGTTTAAGTACAAATGAAAGCCATCCATATACTTCTAATATGCCATTTTCAGTGATTTAACAAAAAAAGTACTTTCTGAAATAATTGACCGAATATTAATCATTGATATGAGGGCTACACTAATTGCATCTTCAAATTCTAGCAAATACTTCTTTAAAAAAAAAAAAAAAAAAAAAAAAAAAAAAAAAAAAAAAAAAAAAAAAAAAAAAAATCCTTTAAAAAGTTTATCTGGCGTAAAATAAATATTAGAAGAAAATAACAGAGAAATGACACATACCTTAGCAATTGCAGCAGCATTAAGGGCATTGGCTAACTCTAATTCCTTCTCTTCAACCTGTTTCAGTGTACTTTGTCTTGTCTCCTCATTTTCCAACTTTAGCAATTGCACAAGCATTTGAGATTCTTGCAACTCCCTCTTCACCTTAATCCATTCATTCTTATAAAGGAAACAGGTTACCAATAAGTAGCCACCTAAGTCCAGTTGGAAGGTTTAAGATTTCCGGTTTAGGGGTTCCTTTAATCTGATTTATTCGTTGATATTTCATATATTTTTATCTTTTATTTAATTTAGGAGATTAAAATCATATGTGATCTGATATTTAGAATTTAAACTCCAGTAAAATCGGATTTACAGATGCAACTTGCAAGGCAATATTAATTTTGGAAATCTTACATTTAGGAGTTGCTAAGTTGTGAGCAAAGAAAATATCTTATCATGCACATGAAGCATTTTTGGTACTAGTATTCAGACAATTTTCAAATCACAAAACAAGAACACTGTACTTTTCTTTTAATTTAGAACATTAATAAAAATTTCTTGTAAATTACTGTAAGATATGACATCTAAATATTACAAAATTAAGAGAGAGAAAGAGCAAGACTAGCCCAAACCTCAGCAACATCAGCTCTAACTGTAGCAAACTCAACATCTTTTCGAGACTCAGCCAACTGTTGACTCATTCTTTCAATTTTTCTATTGGCCATTTGCACCTCATCTTCTTTCTCTTGTTCAAGCCTTTGGACAAGTTCTCTCTGTAAAGTTAGCAACAGATTCAGCATAATGAGTGATGCAGTTGAAGTATGGAAAAACAAAAGATACAATAATCAACACATATTCAACATATTTCTTCACAAATCACAAACACCAAAGGAACTTATTCCATCGTGAAACAAGCACAAGATAGAATAGAGTTTCGTTAAAAAGCAGTTTTAGGGGGAAATAGATAGATATTCTGTTGAAAAAAATGAAAATAAAATGTACAGACACAGTCCAAAATGAACATAATCATAATACAACAGAAACACAAACAAATACCTCAGCAGCATTTAGGGCATTGGAAAACTCCACATTCATCTCTTGAACTGGCCTAATGGCGCCTATCTTGTCTCCTCAAATTTCAGCTTTAGTGATTCACCGGGCTCTTCATTTTATTACAACTTTGTCTTTGCCTGAATCATTCATTCTGAAATGATACAATGGAATGTTATTATTTTGGTATCAGCATAATGATCGCGTAACAAGAGTGATAAAACACTAAATTACAAAAAGACCATAAAAAAGGGGAAAAATTGTGTTTATCAGTCTCCGTAGTTCGTACAGGCATCAAATAGCAGAACGCATCAAGCGTTGCAGCAGAAGTATAGCAAATTATTGAAAGTCGAAGAGAAAATTACTCACCACCACACTATAATGCCGTATCTACCACTGTTGCCTTGTGAAAAAAGCTTTTAAACCGCTCAGTTAGTGGAATGCTTAGAGTGGCTGAAGCTTCATTGTTAATTTTTTAGTGGCGATGGAAGATAGAACGGAGAATCAGAAGCATGAATCGTTGATTGCTAAGTAGTCAAGGAAGGAGGAAGATGAAAGAACTTGGGCGGAGGCAGTCTTCGGACCTAAGAATGTGCTTTTTAAGATTATAGAATGAGTTAGATTTTTTTTTTTTTTTTAAATAAATAGATGAAGTTAAATAACTTACTTAATTATATCTTTTAATTATATATTAATTTATTAATCAAACTAATTAATTTAGAAAAAATAAAAAATAAAAATATTCTAAGATAATTTAATTAATTTTTTTAATCTTTCTAAAAAAGTTAATTTAATTTATAATTAAGGCTAGAGAGAGAGAGTATTAAGTAGTATTATACAAAAAAAAGAACTCGGTCTATTATAAGACCTAGTTGACTTTTTTTTTTTGAAGAGATTAAAGAAGCTAAATAAGTTACTTAATCATATCATATGGTATGTATCCTTAGATTTTATATTAGTTTATTAGTTAGACTACTTAGTTTGAAGAAAAAAATAAAAATAAAATAATCTAAAGTAATTTAATTAGATTCCTTAATCTCTCCCAAAAAAAAGTCAATTAGATCTTATAATTAGAACTGGAGGGGAGGCGATACTAAATATAGGACAAATTTTAGGGAAAATCCATATGGGGCCCTTTTAACTAAAAAAAAACCTAAAAAAGGCCCCAAGATTATAAAAAACTCAGAAAAGGCCCCAGGACCCTTTTTGATATCAAAAAGGGTATTCCATTACGAGATTTTTTTAACTGATTAAAAAAATAGAACAAAATTGAGTTCATCGTATTCTCACCTAATGCAATTATAAGAATATGCACTTGACGATTGGTTCGAGTAGTGTCCTACCAACAAAATTGCGACATTGCCTGGCATGCTGCTGTTATTGGGTCTGCTACATTCATCAACATCTAATTAAAATAAAGAAATTAAAAGGTTATTATCATTAATAATTAATAAACACTCTCCTTCCTAATTACAAGACAAAATTTTAAACGTGTGATATTCTTATATAAGATAATTTAAAAAATTTGAAGAGTGATTAATAAATTTTTTTTTTAAAAAAATGCCCTTAATCAACAAATAGGCTTTTATATAAGAAAACCTAAAGATAAAAGACTGATCTAGATTCTAATTTAATCCAATCAAAATATTTAAGATATAATATCTATATCTAATCTTAAGATATAATAAATATTAAATAATAAACATCAAACCTAATAATAAAATAAGTAACTAGATAATCTGAAATATCAAATGAGGAGCATAACAAAATCTTCTGCAAAATCAAGCTACTTTTTTTCACCTCTTTGCTTTGCCCAGCCATCTGCTTCCTTATGCCCAAAATTTTTTGGGCCAATGACAGTGAATAGAGCTTCTAGCCAATTTTGTGGCTTTTTCTACCCCTAAGGAAGCAAGTAAAGCTTTGAAGAAATGAATGGAAAAATGATAGGTGGAAAACCTATTAATGTTGTTGTGGCCTGACTGCTAGTAGAAAGAAGAGAGGAAAATTGCGGGCTCATTTTGTTCAATTTTAGGAACTTGGTAGGATGAGACCTCTGCATGCTAGAATTTCTGGATATCATCCTGGGGCACCTAGACTTGCCCCTTGGCGGTTGTACTACGATCTGGGAACACCTGCTCTGATACCACCTCAGCAATTCAGATTTGGTTTTCAACTGCAACTCTTGCCTATAATGTGTCCCGCTGTTGCTCCAAATTTCGTTTGTCATACTTCAAAGAGGGGTCAACCTGGGCAAAAGATGAATGTTCGATAGGATGGAAACTTCTAACATGTGGAATAGAAACAGATGCTGCAACGGAACTCCAACCAAGGGTTTAGATATATGGGCAACCATATCGAAATGGCATGGACCCATCTATAGTTCTGCAAGGTTTAATACCTAAATTTTCCCTAATATCATTAACCTTGTATTTTGATAAATAATAAGCATAATATGAAGGTGAATATGTATCTCAAAAGATTACAATCTATTAATTATAATTTTATGCAAATTTCACTATGAAATTAATACTCAAATGGTTGAATTTGATACTACATATAAGGACTATAAAAGGTGATATAAATAGCACATAAAATAATAGCTATTTTAATTGGGAAAGAGACAAGTAAAGGGAATGGAGACACTTAGGCAAATTAAGTCAATTTAGAAAATACTAATTGACAAATTAGCTTGTCCTAAGGTTATTTGCATATGTCTTCAATATGATTAGGGACAAATAAAAAGCATCAAAGAGGGGTTGTTATTTTCGAAATTTAAGAGCCAAAGAGGATGAATTAAAGCTTTTTTAATAAAGCACTAGTGACCATGATTAGCTAATAAACCAATTATACAATGACACTTAATAAAAGGGCATGCGAGCTCTTGATTGGGATGTTAATTAAGCTTCATAAATCTGCCCCAATAGTAAAAACTTTCACCTAGCACATGTGAAGGAAGATTGGATGAGATTGTGACACATGTGATAATGATCCAATGGTCCTAACTTAACCAAGAATTAAGCTTAATCCTTAAGTAATTAAATTAAATGAACCAATGGGAGCTTGGAGAAACAAGATGTTGACACATGGAAAATTGATCCAAGGGCTAGGGAGAATGGAGATGTCAGCCAGCTGGATTAAGGGGGGGATTGGAGATTAAAAAGTGAAGTTTTGATCCAAGGGTGTAGAAGAAAGAAGAGTTTGTGGATTACTTAAGAGTGGGGTCCACAAGAGCTTGGATTTTTGCCTATAAATAGAACATAATCCCTCCTCAATTCTTCACACCAAAGCACAAGCAACATCTGATCTTGAGTAGTGAGAGTGAGTGAGGCGAAATCCTTAGGAGTAAGAGGAAGGAGAAGCAAGATTCAAAGGTGAGTTCTTAAGCTTTAACCTTCTAGATTTTTGTAGAATTGTGGTTTAATCTAGGATATGGTGAAGTACACTTCTTTTGATGTTTTTAAGGTCAAAAAGGGGTTTAGAATGACAAAATGGCACTAGTGGAAAAAAGGGCTTTAAGACCGCCTTATTTAGACCGGAGTAATGACGCACCGGTCTTAATAGTATGACCGGTGGCAGTTTTGTAAATATAAAGAACTTGGACCGCATCCTAATGAGCATCGGTCTTAATAGTATGACCAAGTGATAGTCTTGTAAATATAAAGAACTTCTTGGACCGCATCCTTTATCAATGAGTCTTAAATATAATATTTAGACCGCTTAACAAAACAAACGGTCTTAAAAATATTATTGAAAAAAAACTGAAAGTTCAAATTTCTTTATAGAGAAATCTCGAACATGGGCTGACTTATATTTTCTGCGGTCCAAAATAATGAGGAAAAAATTAAATAAACGTTTAAGACCGGATATATATAACATGAGGTCTTAAATATTATACTTTTTAGACCGGACATAAATTGTGACCGGTACTAAATAGTTTATTACTTTTAAGTTCGGAGTTTAATAATCGACGGTCGTAAAACTTAACATTTAAGAACGTCTTTTTAGTTCATCCGGTCTTAAAAATAAAGCTCCAAATATATTTTTCTTCGCGCGAAACGTTCCTTACGACTTATGTTGTCCCTCTGAACTCTGAAACCCCTCTTCTTGTTGTGAAACCACTCTTCCTTGTGCATTACCTTTCTTCCTCGCCCACACGAAACGTTACCTTACGAATTACGTTGTCCCTCTGAACTCCGAAACCCCTCTTCTTGTTGTGAAACCACTCTTCCCGTTGCATTACCTCTCTTCCCCGCACACATACCATTAGCCTCATTACGCTCTCATTTGCTCGGCATTCCTCTCTTCCCCGTCTCGAAAATGAACGGTGAAAACGATTCCATTCGTGTTCCGGAACGCCACGCATTCGGTGTGAGTCGAACGAACCCTCTTCATCGACAATGTGCCTCGTAACCGCCCGACGCCGTGGTAGAAGAGGCACAAGAATGATGGATGTAACCCTAAGTCGGACTTCTGGGTCAAAGCTGGAGATTCAGTTTGATGAAAAGTTGCGACCTTTCGGTCCTAATAAAAGCAAATATACTAGTTTTGTCGGCTGTCTTGCACGCAGCAAGGTTAGCATCTTGACTGATGAGTGGAAAAATGTGGATTTCGGCAAAGTAAAGCAACCTATTTGGGACACTATCCGGCTTACATACAATGTCCCTGACTCTGAGAAGTTGAAAGACAAGACATTGTCTTATTGTGTTGATCGGTGGAGGAAGTTTAAGACTTCTCTCACTAACAAGTATATTTTTGTCGAGGTTCAGCCTGACCAAAATCCTTGGGACAAGTACACATTTATTGATGAACAAACTTGGCAACAATTTGTTCACCAAGGACCACTCCGAAGCTCGGTGAGTTTATATTTAGTTTTTTTTTTGCCCTTTTGTTTGCTTATTAACCTGTGCTGATATATGAATGTTATTATGTCCATCTAATCCGGTTAGTTAAATTGTTTGGTATGTGAATAGAAGTATACATTTCCTGCCTTTGTCTATGCAAGTCTGATATGTAAACCCTGAAAAGGTAAAATACTAAGAAGGTAATTAGGAAATAATAATGGCATAAGAGTCAAGCCATTATTATAGTCTTAGTTATGTTATAGTAGGTAGTGGTTAGACATTGCATTGTTAGTTCTATTACTATCTAATGAGGACTTCTTGATCCTTAATCGGATGCCTTAAAAAGGATCAAGTTTGTATTATTCACGTAAGCATAATTCTCTTTTGTTTCTTAACCTATCTATCTAGCAAGACAAGACATAGCTCCAATTTCTTCTACAATTCTACATCTTCCTTACATAAAATGTTGAAACTTGATGAAGTGAATTTGACTAGTGTTTGAGGTTCATATCAAGCGAAGTTCTCTAATTTCTCATTAGTGAGATGGCTTGAATTCATAATTAATAGTTGTTTTCAATGCTGATTCATAGGAAAGAAGGGAACGAGCACAGGAGATAGGGAGAAAGAATGATTGCCCGCATAAGGCTTCTCGCGGTGGATATGAAAAGGCTGAAGAAGAATTGATGGCGGCCAAGCGGAAGAGATTGGATGATGAAGCAGAATCCAATCCTTCTACGGTATATGATCCACCATCCCCAATACGTCGCGAGGAGTTGTGGTTGCACATTCGGAAAAAGCCAAGCGGCGCCTACACGAGTGAACAAACTCGTGTAGTTGCTGAAAGAATTGTAAGTATCGTTATTGTTATTTTTTAGTTACTAAATATGTTTCATTACTAAGCTTCTCGTTACTTGTATCTTACAGGAAGATCTTAAAAAGAAAGAAGCAGAGGGATCTTTTGTGTCGGACGGGAGGAGTGATGTTCTAACCGTTGCGACCGGAAAACCGGACCATGATGGGCGTGTAAGGGGGATTGGAGGACGGGTAGGCCTGAAGGAATACTTTGGTAAATCCAAATACCATAGACAAAGTATGGTTACCGGGAGGAGATGGAATGACGGTGGCCAAATTAAGTGAGGATGCAACAAATGAGAGAAGCAAGGTATCAATCCGAGATGAGCCGAGATGAGGAGGAATTGAATCGATGAAGTTGCTTTTGAGCAATCGTCCAGAGACCAGTGCTCCCTTCACACATTCACCTACACCTGTGCAGCATAGCACTAGAAGGAGCTGCATTGTTGGACGGTCGAGCAACCTTGTGACCTATATGTGGAGGATCGTGATCGTCCTACACGATTAGTTGCAAAAGGACCGTCCACAGCTTATTGGGATCAACCGTACACCACCAACAAATGGTTGATGATGAAGTCAGAGTGTCAGTTGAAAAGGTGATCATTGATGCACCTCTCCCTCTCCCAACTGGTCAGCTGAAGCTTGTGAGTGATGATGTCAAGGGAACCTTCATCTCTTGGCCAGTGAAGCTTGTACATGTCTCTACTCCTCCTGAAGCTTCATCCCCTCCTCCTCAAGTTCCACCCCCTTGTCAAGCTCCATCCCCTCCTCAAGCTCTATCCCCTACTGCTAAGTTGACTAGCACGGAAAAAATATCTGATCTGGTGAAGAGTGGATATTTTAAAGATAAATCGTGGCCTGTCAATGAAGTATTAGGCGTCCCTCATCCTCTTCCCGTTCAAGTTGACACCGTTGATGTTGAGTCTCTCCTGCTTCCTCGACAGGAGCTTACTGATGCAATTGTTCAAATTTTTATAAAGTAAGTATCTTCTGTCTATGAGTACATAATTTAAATGCATCGTTTAGACACACATACATATATACTAATTCCGTGATCGATGTCATTATTGTAGGTTATTGCATCAAGAATTGGTTCAAAAGGGCAGGAGCAACGATTTTGGATTCTTGTGCGCTGTCTATTCAAGTCAAACATCCATGCGGGAGAGACAGTGTACATATCAAAGAGGTTGTGTGAAGTGAGAAGAAAGGTGTACTTCTTGCCATTCTTCCACAGGTACATATCACAAATCTTGTCTCGCAATTCACTTAATTCTCGCTACATATATCACCGAGTATACTTTACTGCTTTGTGAATTTTCAGCCGCCACGGCGCTGGTCCTCATGTGCATGGAGGAGCATAAAGTTATCTTCTTATGCTCCACTCACGGAGTTCCATTGCTTTCGTTGACGCAGACCATCAACGAGCAAGCATGTCATTTTGATTCTCTTGTCTGAAATCTCTGCTGTGAATTTTCAGTGAACATTATTGATAAATTTGTGATTTTGATGATAGTGCCATGAAGACCTTCCAAACCGAGGTAAAGAAAAGGCGTCGGGCCAAAGACCCCATCTGGGACACACGCAGGTTGGTACAATATTTGTACACTGGCACACTGCCTTGTGAAGTTGGTCATTAAGCTATATATGCTCTTATATATATTTCTTGTTCTTTTTAGACCCGTCGACAACCACCGGGGTCCAACTTATGTGGCCAGTACGTCATGAAACACATGTATGATATTATCACGGGAGGAAGGACTAATTTAACTGCAAAGGTAAATGTATTTGATGTTACATATTATACACACAAGTTAATTCCGTGTATGGCTTAATGTTACATATGAAATATGCACGCAAGTTAATTCAGTTTACGTCGTTGATGTTACGTATGTTTGACCGCCCCGATCCCTTTTACGATGATGAACTGGAGCACATACGCAATTTGTTTTGTGAATATCTCGTATGACTGATAAAGTCGATAATAATTAATGTCCTAAATTCATTTGTAAATATATCCTATACAACAATAATATTCTGTAAATTTGTTTATTTTTCCCGAACAATATTCATTTGTAAATATACATAGGCAATGTAAAATTCAATAAATAAATTTGTTTAATTTTTCGAACAATTTTCTTGTGTCCATTTTGGGTTTTACGAATGTATTGGATGGTGGATAAAGCTATTTAGTGCTTGAAATTTGAGAAAGATCTCGACTTTAGGACCGTATATTAATTAAAAGTGTGATCTTAAAAGTCCACATAATAAACATCCGGTCCTAAAACTCTTATGAGACCGTATATTATTTTACTGTCCGCTCCTAAAAGTCCTCTTATTTTTATTTTAGAAGTTGACTTAACCTTTAGGACCATGTAATTGTTAAATGTCCAGTCTTAATAGTCTTCCTTTAAATAGAAATGTTCACTCGCTTTCGAGACAAATCATTATGGTTCGAGACAACCGAGGTTCTCGCGTTACGCTCAAGCTAGGTCCTTCATTGTAGTTGATGTTACCTCTCCCGATCTTGAGCAACATTATCGGTTTCCCTTTTCTTTGTCTCTTTTCTTTTGTCGGAAAAAGAAGGAAGATATTGAAAAGGTACTTTGTTACAAATCAGGGGAGGTAAAACCGATGACAACGACAGTCCAACTTTGAGAAGAATTGTCACTGTGTTTGTTTTTATTCAAATAAGGTAAAAGATGTTTTTTGTTTTTTGTATGTTCTTAACTGTATTCTACGAATTTCTATTGTTGATTTACACGAGGACAATGTTTTGTTTGTTTCCTTTTTGTCGGAAAAAGAAAGACGATAATGAAAAGGACAAGGCGATCGAATATGGAAACCAAAGTGACAAAAAAGGCGGTGTTTTTAGGACCTCGATTTACTAAGTGTGCGGTCCTAAAAGTCTTCGTTCTTTCATCTTAGTTTTTTGAGTCCGCCATTATCCATCTTTCATAGTTGCCTTGTTTATTGCTTTCCGTGTTCGATAATGGATAAACTAACGAATTAAAGTACTAAACTCGCACGAGAACAAAAAGAGTGCATAATACGATTACAAAAAGAAAGCAAAAAAACAAAAACAAAAAAACAACTAATCCTCTTCGTAGATGGAGAGGGAGGGGGAGTCGGAGTCGTCGGAGTCGTCTTTCACGGGATTGTACTCCACGTCATTGGCGTGAAGTACCATGTTCAAATTTGTTGTTCACGGTATGAACAAGCTGAACCAATTAACCCAAACGTCGATCCATGTGATCGACGCGGCCACCAACGACTCCACCAACTCTTCACGGTCGAATGGAGGAGGGAATGGCGGAGGGGGCGAGGTTGAAGAGGAGGAGGAGGAAACGGAGGACCCGGGGAAGCAGCCATTACAAATGGAGGCTAGGCGGTGGAGGAGGCCGTGTAGAAGTGATGGAGAAGAATGTGAAGAAAGTACAAGAACAACGGGTTTAAATAGAGAACCCATCCCGAACAATGTGAAACGCGTAAACTTTAATGAGGAGACGCATAGTTTATCAGAATACGAGGAGACGCCTATTTAGGAAGTTTATCTGGAAGGCGAAGAGACTCTTTATCATTCATTTGAACAGAGTGTAAGGATACGACTCTGCCATTTGAATTTGAAAAGAATGAATTTTAGTACCGGGTAAATGATGAAAGGTCGGTCTTAAAAGTAATATAAATTGAATATTTTAAAAATAAATAGACTTTTAGGACCGGACGTATTATAAAAGGTCGGTCTTAAAAGTAATAGAATTGATTTTAAAAATAAATAGACTTTTTGGATTGGACATATTATAAAAGGTCGGTCTTAAAATAAAAATTAAATAATAGAATTTTATACCACGTACCTATAAATCCTGCTCTTAAAAGTTTCTCTTGCCTTTATTAACTCCTCATACCTCTCTATCCTTAACTCCTTATTAATTCCTCATCACTCCCTCGTAACTCCAAACTACGTACGTGGCTATCTCGAGAACAAACTCTCGCCTTTATTAATTAACTCCTCATACCTCTACGCCCTAACCGCTCAAACCATGGTTAGATACAAGAGAACCGCTCGTAGGGGTGCTCTTACACGTGATGCTCGTGCCTTCCGTCAATCGTTATACGGTGCGCCTCCTCCATCAAGAGTCCGTCCTATTGCTGCAGAAGAGTCTCGGGTCGTTGGACCCATTGTTATTTCTTCGGATGATGAAGAGGTTCCCGCTCCCCCTCCCCAACCTCTTGGCCCCACCGCGACTACTACTGACCACTCTCCTCTTTCCTCTAATGAAGCATTGTGTCTGATGAGAGTAAGACAGAAACTTGCTTATCTCCGGCGGGAAATTAATGCAGTTCACGCCGAAATCACCAAGGCTTTGGAGGATAATAAGCTTTAGGATGTTTAGTCAGATTCTTGTTTTTGATAATTTTCTCGCTTGTTTTTCTCTCTTAATTTTCTTGTGTACGTGCATATTCTCTAGTTATGTATAGAAGCATAAAACTAAGCTTGTGTCTTTCTAATATTCATATTCTCCAATTTTCCTTTAATTTATTTTATTAGCTCAGTTTCTGCTGCGCTCGCCAAATGCAAACCTCTTCTTTCTTTTTTTTTTGGTTAATTAATAAACGAAATACTTTTAGGACCGTAGTTCTTATAACCGCTGGTCTTAAAATTAAATGAATACTGAAAGTTAGGACCGGAGTATTCCTAACCGCTGGTCTTAAAAATTAGTTAATAAATGGTTGACTTTTAGGACCGGACGCTTTATAAATCTCCGGCCTTAAAATTAAATGAATACTAAAATTTAGGACCGCAGTATTGTTAACCTCTGATCTTAAAAATTTATTAATAGAATTATATCTTTAGGACCGTATACTATATAATTAATCGGTCTTATTAAAATCTAAAATATAAAGACATATCTATGGCGCGGGGAAAATTAAATTTCCCTCTCAGAACTTCTCTTGTTGTGCCGAAAGTGATTACACAGGTTCTGTCTCCAGTGTGTGTTACGTCGTCGCTGCTTCACGTTCCTCTCTCAAGATTAACTCTCTGGTTCCTTAGCTAAACGTCTATAGACCAAGGTGTACGAGGTGTTTCGGTTATATAACTTTATGATTTTCCTTCTAATGGTTCTGGGGTTTTCATGGGTTGAACAAAATCGATGAAATGTTATTGTGGTTTCTCTGTTGTTAATGAATATTGTATTTTGAAAATTATATTTGCACTTTAGACCTACCCAACTGACCAAGAAATGTTTTTAGGTTACTCTTGCCGTACGCAACATCAACGTTCGTGGCGGGAGAAGAAAGACTCAAGAAACACATTTGAATTTATATGGTACAAAGTGAGTCCACAAGACCTTCATGCGATGCATTTAATTTCCTCGTCATGTATTTATTTTGCTTCTTGGATTCACCGTGTTACATTTATGACCAAAAGTGATTCTTCGTTATGCATTTAATGGGCAAGTTTCTCCGTAAAACCAAAAAAAAAAAAAAAAAAAGACATGCATAACCGACATTGAGCATAAATATGCATTTGGAGTTGGCTTATTTTATATGCAAGTCTCTGCATTTTTTCGGATTATGTATATGTTAAATCTTTCCGTCTAAAGGAATACTACTATGGACCACAGTTGGATAAATGCTTTACAGACGAGTGTTGAATATCAGAATGGGGTGAGGGACTTTGTTGAATTTGCTAAACAAAATGCTCATGATGATAGTGGGAAGTTTTATTGCCCTTGTGTAAAATGTCTGAATGAGAGGCGACTAAGTGTTGAAGTTATACACACACATTTAATTTGTGAAGGATTTTGTAAGACTTATACAGTATGGGTATGGCATGGTGAAAAAATACCATGTGGATCTCAACATGGGGAAGTGGCCTTTGATAATAATGACACGGATATGGATGATCGCATAGAGGACATTATCCGTGATGTAGGAGAAGAGGCTTTTCATCAATCAAATGCATATGGTAATATGTGCGAAATGATGCGAGACCCCTCTATACCGTGGGTGTAAAAAATACCAATTGTTGAATGCTTTGTATTGAAATTGGTAAGCTTGAAGGCACGTCATGGATGGAGCGACAAGAGTTTTTCTGAAATGCTTGAGGCTTTTAAGGACATGCTTCCGGATGATAATGTGTTGCCGCATCGATACTATGATGCAAAGAAAATACTTTGTCCACTGGGGATAGAGTACAAAAAGATCCATGCATGCCCGAATGATTGCGTATTGTATAGAAAAGAGTTTGAAGAGAAGCAGAATTGTCCGAAATGTGAAAGCCCAAGGTACAAGTCAAATAAGGGGCCTGCAAAAGTGTTGTGGTATCTTCCAATCATACCAAGGTTCAAGCGGTTGTTTGCGAATGAAAATGATGCAAAAAATTTGAGGTCGCATGCAGATGAGAGGATTTCTGATGGAAAGCTTCGAGATCCGGCCGATTCTTCTCAATGGAAGAAAATCGATCAATTATGTCCGATGTTCGGTGAAGAACCTAGGATGAATTGGAGAATGAAGGATATCTTATCTTGTGCCACCTTGAGAAGCTTTTTGTTCCTACATTTTTTGACATCATGGTTCATCTAATTGTTCATCTAGTGAAGGAGATAAAGATGTGCGGCCCTATCCATTTACTTCTGGATTTACCCAATTGAAAGATCTATGAAATTCCTAAAAGGGTACGTGAAGAACGCATACCGGCTAAAGCATCGATTGTTCATAAATATGTTTTTGAAGAAGCCATGGAATTTTGTCAAAATTATTTGGCCAAAGTAAGACATATTGGGCTTCCAAAACGTCGCATCTTTGAAGGGGGTAGACGAGGGGCTTTCGTAAAGAGTGTGGATCCCGATGAATTGTTACAAGTCCACTTATACATCTTGAATAATGTTGATGAAGTTCAAGCCAATACCTGAACATAAAGAAGCTATAAGGAAAGAAAATGATCGAATGATCAACAAAGGTTGATTAGGGAGCATAACGAACTTTTGCAAACCGGTTCAAACAAAAGGTCGAGGGAGAGGAATGTGTTTCGATACAATCAAATGGTTAGCACGTGGTCCCGAGGTCGATGTCATAAGTTGGAATTCGTATGTGATCAATGGTTATACATTTTACATGAAGTCCCTAGATGATAGAGCACAAATCCGAAACAAAGGTGTTATGTTAAAGGCTGAATCTATGCACTTCTCCAGTTCGAAAGACAAGAGCCCTTTATTGGCAGTCATTCCATATTATGGGGTTATTGAAGAGATTTGGGAGGTGGACTATGTGAAAATTAGATTTCCCATTTTCAAATGCAAATGGGTCAATGTCAATAATGGTGTTCGGATCGATCGGCTAGGATTTATATTAGTCAATGTCCATGGTAGAAGTTTTGGATATGAACTTTTTATTATGGCAGACCAGGCAAAACAAGTGTTCTATATCACCGATCAAGAAAATAAAATGTGGTCTGTAGCTCTCCAAGGAAAAAGGGTCATTGATATTGATGAGGAAATGAATTCGAATTATGGTATTCCTGAGAGTACTCATTTTTCAAGGGGTCTACCGAACATAAACGAAGAAGATGAAGCGGATAATGAACCCGGCATAAGAAGTGATCATCAAGAAGAGATATGGGAAGATATCACTTTATAAAAGAGTCAATTCATAAGGTAATATTCATATGCAGATTTCTTTGAAAACTTTAAGGTTTTAACTATATTATATTCTTTCTATGTTCATAAACAATGTCACTGACTATGAAGTTTGTTTTTGTTTTATTTTTGTGGTAGGATCCGATCCAAAGGGGCATGTTATAAAAGAGGATGTTACTTTGTTAGGTGGGAATCAGATGAAGGCATGGTGAATATTATTTTGGGCATGTGTGTTGTATTTGTAACTTATTGTATTTGTAAGTAAGTTATCTTATTGTATGAATTAATTTGGGTGTTGTAGTCATAGAATAAACATTAATTAAGAAGCCAAATAACTCATGGTGAATAATATTTGTATTCTTTTTCCAATTCAATTTATTCAAATAATTGTTCATAGCTTACAGCTTAAAGTATCGACTTTTATGTCTTGGATTGGGTGGTGGATTTATGTGTAATACAATCGGAAGAACGAATGGGGAAAAATATCGGAAAATTTACACCGCAAATAAATGCGCCGGTCTTAAATGGTGAGTTTTTAAGACCAGATGTATTTATATGTCTGGTCTTAAAGGTCGTAAGTGCTCGGTCTTAAAAGTCGGTCCTTTTAAGACCGGTAAATTTATACATGCGGTCTAAAATAAAATTTTTAAGACCGCATTTATTTATCATCCAATCTTGAAAGTCAATCTTTTAAGACCACGTATAATTAGTCAAGTCTTAGAAGCCGCTAAGTTTAAGACCGTATTTATTTTTGTCCTGGTCTTAAAATTCTATCTTTTAAGAGCGGCCTAATAATTATCCGGTCTTAAAAGTTGAGTTTTAGGACCAAACAAAAAGTATTTCAGTTTATTTTAGTATGACTTTTAAGACCCAATGTTTTAAATATCCGGTCTAAAATATTTTCTTTAAGACCGGTCGTAGTCCGGTCTTAAATGTAGACTTTTAATACCGGCTGGAACAAGACCGGTCGCGGGTCCGGTCTTACGATGCCTCTTTTGTCCGGTCTTAAAAGCCTTTTTTGCACTAGTGTGGATAGAAAACATGCTGGGAAATAATTTTTGAGAACCAAAGATCATTATAGTAAAAATTAAGTACTGTCCAGATTTCAGTGTTTATGAGCCAATCACTTTGTAGGTGTTATTTTATTTGGAAAATGATCTTTAAAAATCACAAAATTTTCCAGAAAAAAGTAGAGATCGAGGGCTTTCTTTTGATATAAACTGTGAGATCATTAAGGTTTTGTACAAGGAATTATAAATTTTTGAAGTTGGTCATGTTTCAGGCTATTAATATGAAAATGGTGACTGTTATACATTGGCTGATCAAATGATGCTTAAGAATCCTGAAATTCTATAGAGAAATAATAGATATAAGGGGATTTCTTTATATGTAAAACACATAATTTTTAGATCTTTGTACAAAAAGATGTGAATTTTTCAAGATAATATGTGTTTCTGGGCTTGAAACTGGAACAGTGTTTAAAAGGATTAACACTAGGAATTATTTAGGAATTTAAAGTTTATAGGATTATTCTTACTTGAAAATAG
Organism: Acacia acuminata; assembly: GCA_019022655.1. NCBI lineage: Eukaryota > Viridiplantae > Streptophyta > Magnoliopsida > Fabales > Fabaceae > Acacia > Acacia acuminata. The sequence continues at coordinate 2,237,345 of JAFJYI010000047.1, read as the reverse complement.
ACATTTCAAGGGTCATTTATGATTTGGAAGCACATCATTTTGATTTTTGTACAATTAGTTATGAGTTTTCAAAGATACTAAAAAATATGGGCAAAATGATTGAAATTTCGTATTTAAGCAAAAGTAAGGGTAAAAATGGTATAATTAATCCACCAAGGGTAAAAAGGTAAAAAGTGGTGAAAATATCTCTTGGGATATTATTCCAAGTAAATATGATGTTATATAAAGGAAATAATGCGGAAATGATATTATAGGATATCCGGAAAAGTCGTAAATAAGTACCAAAAGGAAATCACATATATGCAAACCAAGGAATGAATGCATACTTGATAGGGAAAAACTTTATAACCTATAGACTTCGCAAGTGTCCGATCAAAAAAAAAAAAACTCCGCAAGTGTACGGAACGTATCAAGTAATAGAGTGATAAGAAAAGTATCGTTCCCACGAGGACTCAATCTAACTAGCGATTAGATATTAAATTTCTTTGTTTCGTTTAAGTTGAGCAAGTCAGAATTGTTTTCAATAATAAAAAGAAAAGTAATAAGAACTGATAGTAGCAAAGACTTTTCACAAAAGAGCAAATTCCAATATCAAGAAGTACAACCTAGAGTCACCAATCCCTTGTTTGTTCCTTAGATTTTATCCCCATTAAATTAATTTTGACTTAACTAAATCAGCTAATCTAGAGTATTGATGTCTATAAATGCCTTTCGGTCCATTTATCTATCTATCTTAATCAATTATGTGATGCCTCATACAACTAAATAAGATGCTTTTTAAATCTGGCTCACTCTAATTTGATTATGTGGAGCTTCTAGGTATATGCCTATCCTAGACGCAAATTAGATTAGAACCTAATTCCACTCTAATTAGATTAAAACCTAATTCCACATTATTTAATCCCACGGTCAATTTAGGATTCTCTCTTCCAAGTTCAACCCAAAGTCCCCAAAACATGCTTAACGGTGGCCAATCACTAAGCAATGAATAATAAAAACAAGATTAAATAAACTGGATTAAAATTAAGCAAAACTAATTAGTGGGAATAATCTATAAAACCCAAATAAGTTCATAGGTCCTCTAGGTTGAAAAGGAAAATTAGTCACACATGGCTATAAGAAAATCCATAATAAACACAAAAAATTCAGATTCCAGAATAAAGAGAAGAAGAAGAAAAAAAGAGATCCCTCCACTTCTTGAATTGTTATCCAGCTCCTTACGTGCTCGTCGTCCTATTCCTCTTTTAATCTCCGTGCGTGCTACCTTGTTTGCGTCTCTCCTCTTCTCTTGTGCGTGCTTGGTGCTCCTTTTATTCAATTCATGGCTTGGGTTCCACGTTTCACTCCTTCTCTGATTACAGCAATCAATTTTGACTTTTCCTTTGTGTGGGGTCCATTTGTCCATTCAATTCCCCAAAGTTGCCAAAACAATGAATTGGGAATAAATCAATTGATTGCCTCATGCTTCCTTTCGATTGAACAAGAAAAGGAATTATATAATAATAATAATAATGAAAAACTGAATTTTTATTTCTTCTTTTTCTTTTTAGAAAGCTTCTCATTATTATTACTTATTTCCTAAGTTCAAACTTTATTTTAAATTGAAACCTACTAATAATGCATCTAGATTGATATCTCTTAAAATCTCAACAAAATCCCTTCAATTTAGCATTGATGACTTGCTAAATACATCAAAATATATCTTAAATCTATTAAAAATAGGAAGTCATCAATACTTTAACTTTAACTCTTCTGTGTCTTTGTGTGTATGTGTGTGATTATTTGATTCATGATAGACTAGAGTCATGGGCAAAACTGGGTCTTAGGCTATGCATCGTGATTAAAACCGGGTCTTGGGTCACATGTGTGCTTACATTTAGTTAAGCTACGGATTATTGTGATATAATGATGCACGCTTGTTGTTTTTAGAGGTGAGGATCCATGACTAGGTCACGGGGCACTGGTGAGTGCTTGAACTGGTAATGATACATTTGCTGTGTACTATTTTAGTCAGGTATCGATGTGTTTACTGAATGTTATTGTTCTCCTTGATATGAATAACTATCATATATTGTTATTACTTGAGCATGGGGTTAATTATTACCTGAGATTCAATCCGACTGAATCTAGACATAACCATAGCTTCAGGACCAGGAGGGTCCGAATTTGGAGCCAGAGGTAAGCAGCAAGCATGAAGACTCTGCCAGAGTTTTAATATTTTGGACTGTACTTATACTGTAAGATATTTTGGTAGATATATACTCGGATAACTGTACCAATATTAACTCCGACCGGATACACCGTGATTAGTAGCCATGTATATATATGTATCGGTTACTCATTCCTCAACTCAACACATACGCTCTATCGCTCCATTGTGATGATATTCATATATACTATGTGATAATATACATAGTAAGTAGTATGGAATTATGAGTGTTATACAAGGGGAATCCAATAATACCATTAACATGTGATGGTTTTGGGTTACTTCAGCTCCTGTTGATAATCTACAACCTGACTTTAATGGCATGTTTTAAATTTTGAAGGAACCGGGCTTGGATTGTCATGCCATGAAAACCTAAAGGGATGACCGGCACGAAATATGAGAGGACTCACATTCCTTAAGCCTTAAACTTATATACAAATGCTAATTAATAATCATAATACCATAATATAGAATATTCATGTGTTCCATACAACAAAAAGGGGGTAGGATCCTACCTATAGACTACATGGAGCATTTAGTATTAATAATAATACAAAAAGTCTAAGTTTATAATTACATCAACTAGTAGCACTCCAAAATGAGGCCGTAAGCTTTAAGTCGCTAGAAAGATTCTTCACCGCTTAGCAGGAGGTACAGGATCTGTGATATCGTCGAATCAAAACAAATTTTCCAAATGAATAACGCCCCATTCTTATAATTTAATAAAATACAAGAGTAAATAATTTAAACATTTTATATTTTGACAATAACCATATAGCAATAAAATGTCAATCTTTATATCATAATAAATTAAAACAAAACTATATATATATATATATGTATATATATGTGTGTATGTATATATTGGATAATCAATCAATTAACTCAAAATACGTAATAAATTATTTTGTCTGACAAAATAGGTTTAAAACAGTAAATCATAAATAAACAGAACTTTATATAAAATATTGTTAATAAGATAATTTCATGTACGAAATAAAACCTTTGATTTCATATAATCAATTTAAAACATAATTCTCAAAACCACATCTTTCTGTAGAACTTCTTATAGAACGGATGACAAGCGTGGCCACACAGTCCATGAGGGTAACTAACCAAGCATGACTCAAGGGCAGAAAACAAGTACGGACACACAGTCCATGAGGGTAACTAACCAAGCATGGCTTAGCTTGAAGCCATGAAAAAAGCATGGACACACAGTCCATGAAACAAGCATGGACACATAGTCCATAAAACAAGCATGAGAATAAATCCCATGAATATCAAGCAAGCTCGAGGTTAACCATGGTGCACCAAGGACTAACAGTACTGCTGTTAGTAACCAATGTTCTGTATTCCATCCTCTAAAAAAACCATTTTTCAAGCATGCTTGGGGTCAATTATTTAAAGTGATAAAAATACTTTCTTCAAGATAATTACAGCCCTGTCTCATACTTCATAATTAAATCTCCAGCATGAAGTTACACAAACAATATTTCAAAACTTTCCTTCAAATTCAATCTGTTGATAAAATCTTTTTCAAATAAATAATAAATTATAGCTTATAAACTTTCCAAAATCTAAAATCATTTTCAATATAAAATTTATGAAAAATAGCTCAAAAATATCATTTCTCTTTAATTGCATAATCGTGAATTATGCTTTGAAACAATTGGAAGAAGATACATAATTCTATACTCATATACTATCAACAAATATTCCTTTACAAAATCGTACTTTTAAATATGAAAACTAACATAAAATTTCAACAACAAAAATATCATTTATAAAAACTAGGGACACTATTCACTCATGATAGGGCAAAACTTTATAGCTTAAAAACTCCGCAACTGCATGAGCCGTATCAAGTAATAAAGAGTAAGTAAGATATCGTTCTCACGAGGACTTAGTACCTACAACTTCAGTTAAGCATTAATTTTATACTTTTGTTTAAGTTGAGAAAACCAAATTAAATTTAATTAAGAGAAAACTAAAATCAAAATAAACTAACTACAAAAATAATCAAACGAGCAACCTAGAGGCACTAATCCTTTGTTTGATTCTTAGATTTTATCCCCACTAAATTAACTTTGACTTAACTTAATCAGCTAATCTAGAGTATTAATGTCTTTAAATGCCTTCTGGTCCAGTTATATACCTACCTTAATTAATTATGTGATGCCTCACATAACTAAATAAAATGCGTTTTAAATAGGGTTCACTCTAATTTGATTATGTGGAGCTTCTAGATATATTCCTATCCTAGACGCAAATTAGATTAAAACCTAATTTCACATTAAATTTAAACCTAATTCCATATTATTTAATTCCAAGGTCAATTTAGGATTCCCTCTTCCAAGTTCAACCCTAAATCCCCAAAACATGCTCAATGGTGGCCACTCAATAAGCAATAGCAATAAACACATGATTAAATACACTGAAATAAAATTAAGCAAAACTAACCAGTGGGAATAATCTCTAGAACCCAAACAAGTTCATAGGTTCTCTAGGTTAAAAAGGAAATTTAGCCACACATGACTATAATAGAATCCATAACAAAAGATAAGAATTCAGGTTCAAAGAATAAAGAGAGAGATGAAAGAAAGTTTCTCCGTCGCCTCCACGATCCTTTCCTTCCTTCCGTGGAGATGATGAAGAGAACCAAAATGCTCAGCCGCTACTCCTCTGCTTCTTCATTCCTTCTTGTTCTACGTCTCTCAATTTGCTCCTTCGTGATATCCTTCCTTTCTTCATATATATGACCTAAATATAACTTAGGTCATGAGTCACCGATTTTCTTTTCTTATTAAAATGATATCTTATATCTTATAATCTACTCCACCAGATCACGCAATTGATTTTATTTCTATTTTTTTTTTTGCGCGGGACCACCGAGTTTGGTTGATTATATATCCTCTTAATTGCTTTTTCTACTTCTTTCTAAATCAGCTAATATTTCCTGCAAAATATAATAGGAAATAAGTAGATTTTATATCAAAATATCTTTTTATCCTATAACGATAGTAAAGTATATAAAAGATAATTAAATAGGTATATAATATCAATCAATCCAACTAATTCTCATAAAATATATACTTATCAACTTACATGTTGCTCCTTTCAAAACTATACCTTTACCAAAATCCTTTGGGTTCACTTTTCTCTTGAGCTCAAACAATTGTCAATTCCTATAAAATTTTAAAATTTATAGAGATATGTCATCATTGGTAATCTTTTATCTTTATATATATATACTCACCAAGACGTAGTTAAATGCCTAATATCCCACCCAAAACTCTCAACTAAACATATTGGAAGCCTCAAATTAAGCAAAACTTAACTCCTATGACTGGCTGAACTGGGGTATAGGAACAATTAATGAAACTTAACTCTGGAAATTTCCAACTTTAACATACTATCGTATATTTATGTTTCACTAAAATATAAAACTTAGAATATAATAAAACAACCGAAGAGTGGGTATTTAAGCTTTGATACGACCAAGTTCCTTTTGAATTCATCAACACCTGACAACAAAAACACCTGACAAAAACTAATAATAGAACTTGTATCATACAATTTCCTTGAACACTCTAGCTTCATCCACAAAGTTGGAACAACATCATTCATCTATTTTGAAATTTCCATATTTGAAATATACTCCCCAAAAGTTCAAACTCAACATGCAACAGTATTAATCTACCTACAGGAACATAAATTAACTGTATAAATCTTAATCTATGTTCTTCCTACTAGTTTCAAAACTTTCTCTCACTAGAATCAGATTTCAAAACATCATCCCCTTCCAAAACGTCTCAAATGAAGAAAACAAGATTGGGAGAGTTCTTGGAGGACTTACCTAAGACAGATTTTAGTGTTGCATGTGGAGTAGATGATCTATTCCTTCTTGATCACCGATTCTCCCTCTCTCGGCTCCCTTTCTCATGCTCTCATTTTCTTTCTGGCCGAAATGCAATAGAATGGGAATGGGAAATTAGAGGGTCTTAGCCAAATAAATTATATGGATTATTGAGGGATTATGTGTAGATGTGTCATGAGATGATGAGGGCTGAGGTGGCGTGAGTAGCATGAAACAACTATAATGTCTCGCTATCTCAACTCATTCTTTGTTTTTCTGCATGTCTGGGCCGAAGAGATCGAATTAATTAAGGGAGTATATATGCTTTGTTGTGTCTTTTGCTGTTTTGGTTTTTTCGAATTGAGCATAATGGGCTGAGTGCTTAGCCAAATGGAGAATGAATTATAAGGACGCTGGATGGGTTCTGTTGGGCCCAATGTGTTTAATCAAATAAAATGAGTAAATGGATAAATGGGAAGAATGATAATGCATGTCTTACATGGAGGGAGGAGTGTATGGGAACTTAGGAATGAATATTCTATTGGTTGGGGCCCATCAATTAAAATAATCCCATACTAAGCACTTCTCCTCTCATTGTCTTTTTGGTCCATTTAGCCTTAAATTCCAAAAATAGCTTTTATAATTATTTAGGCTAAATTTTCATAATTAATCCCTTCATAATATATATCTAGATGGAAAAATTCCATTAAAATATCATTTGAATTTGTAAAACCCCCAGAAATCTTTCGAATTTGTAAAAAGACTGAGAGGTACCAAGAACCTATGAGAGATATGCAAATTCAGGTGAAATTACCCTTTTGCCCTTAGTTTTAAATAAATCAAAAAAAAAAAATACCATTCTTTGGAGGGTGGTGGCCACCAAAGGGGGTTTGGGGATTTTTTTTTTTTTTTTTTTTTTTTTTTGGGTATAAGGTTTTTTGTTTTTTGTTTTTTTAAAAATTATTCATTGAAAGTGTGGGGGGTGGGGTTCGAACCCCCAACCCCCCACACATCCATGGGCCCAAGTGGCCTACCAGTTGGGCCACTTGGTTCTTTTAATATATATATATATATACACATTAACAAATATATATTCTTCTTAACATTTTTTCAATGGTATTTACAAATCCTAAAACAAGAATTACTATTCCACAAACGGAATCTACAACTTTTTTCTACAGGGATCCCTTTTTTTACGCTTTGATGCATGTGAGTGAAAACAAAAAAAATGCACTTTTTAAATCCTAAAACAAGAATTACCAATCCCGAAATGAGAATTACCATTCCACAAACGGAATTTACAACGTTTTCTACGGGGATCCCTTTTTTACTCCTTTGATGCATGTGAGTGAAAAAAAAAAAAATGCACTTTTACAAATCCCGAAATGAGAATTACCATTCCACAAATGGAATTTACAACGTTTTCTACAGGGATCCTTTTTTTTTACTCTTTGATGCATGTGAATGAAAACAAACAAAAAAAGCACTTTTACAAATCCTGAAACGAGAATTACCATTCCACAAACGGAATTTACAACTTTTTCAACAGGGATCCCTTTTTTTACTCTTTGATTCATGTGAGTGAAAACAAAAAAAATGCACTTTTACAAATCCTGAAACGAAAATGACCATTCCACAAACAGAATTTACAACTTTTTCTACAAGATCTCTTTTTTTACTCTTTGATGCATGTGGGTGAAAAAAAAAAATACACTTTTTCAAATCCTAAAACGAGAATTACTATTCCACAAATGGAATTTACAAAAAGGGATCCCTGTAGATTTGTAAGTTGTAAATTCCGTTTGTGGAATGGTAATTCTCGTTTTAGGATTTGTAAAAGTGCATTTTTTTGGGTTTTCACTTACATGCATCAAAGAGTTAAAAAAAGGGACCTCTATAGAAAACGTAAATTCCATTTGTAGAATGGTAATTCTCGTTTTAGGATTTGTAAATACCATTGAAAAAATGTTAAGAAGAATATATATATTTGTTAATATGTATATATATATATATAATATATATTAAAGGAACCAAGTGGCGCACGCCATAGATATGTTGGGGTTTCAAATCCCACCCTTCACACTTTCAATGAATATATTTTTTTTTAAAAAAAAAACCTTAAACCAAAAAAAAAAATCCCCAACCCCCTTGCCGGTGGTCACCGGCCGGCCTCCGGCGAGGGTATTTTATTCTATTTTTTATTTATTTAAAACTAATGGCAAAAGGGTAATTTCACCCGAATTTGTATATCCCTCATAGGTCCTTGGTACATTTCAATCTTTTTACAAATTTGAAAGACTTCTGGGGTTTTACAAATTCAAATGGTATTTTGATGGAATTTCCCTATCTAGATCCTCAAAATAATATTTTATAATTTTCCCCTAATTTATTTTTCAAGGTCCAAAAATAACTTTAACAACTATCTTAAACTTTTCCTCATGAAAAAATTAAGACTTTGGACTCTTACTCGCTTAGTAACCTATTTATCTCAATCCAATTCCAAAACTCTTTGTCCCAAAATTTGGGATACATGGATACCACATTAAGCAACTTGACTCCGATACAATGTTATATTTGAAGGATTATAATGATGCATAGGGAAAATAAAAACCTCTAAAATTTTAATGTTGATACTTAAATAAAATATAGTACAAATATACCTTTATATATACAAATCTAAAGCTAATAGACTAACCCTAGAATCTATCTAATTTAATCTAATCTAACTAAATTAAAATATCTATAATATAATCCTAAGATATAATATACATATCTAATCCTAAGATATAATATGTAAACAATGGTAAAGAACCAAAAATAATTTGCAATAACCCAACAGTTGACTGGAAAATATTTTATTTAGAGAATATTAAGAGTGTATTTATACAACACACATAAATTGTACACAACAAGCTTAGTGGGCTAAGGACCATTTACATACAACATATTACAAGGCTCCAATATGATAGTTCCTAACTTAAGCAGAAAATGCTCATAATCCTCACACCTATGGGGCTTTGTCAAAATAACCACTAACTGATTCTACAAACAAACATATTGTAGATCAATAACCCATGTTGCAGCTTTTCACGTAAAAGTGACAATTGATCTCAATATTTTTGGTTCGTTCGTGGAACACTGGGTTGCTGGAAATGTGTATTGCTGCTTTGTTATCACTATACACCTTAACCGGATCCAAATCTGGACATGCGTGGAAGCCAAATAACCTCTGAACGGCTGAAGATAATGCTCTGTATTCAGCTTCAATAGATGACTTAGAAACCGTATGTCGTATGTTGTTTCTTCGACTCCCAACACACCAAGGAGCTGCCAAACTTAAGCAAATAGACAGTCAGATACCTCCTGGTGTCATGACAAACAGTCCAATTAGAATCTACATAGCATTCCAATGCATTCTTCTTTTTAGCAGCAAGTAAAATTCCTAGACCTGGGCAACCTTTGAGGTATAGCAAACGACTCAAACAACAGCTGCCATATGGGATTCGCGAGGCACACCTAAGAATTTACTCAAAGCCTGCATGGAAAAACTAATGTCAAGCAATGTTGCACCGACACCGACATGAGACACGAAATACGACACGACTCGACACTCGACACGTTAATCCTAAAAAAATCTAAATTTCGATACGTTAGGACACGTTTTGATATTAAATGTTTTTATATATTATAATTTACATTCAAGTTCAATATTCCATAAAATTATAGCCTTGACTTTGGCTCATCGTAGATTCGGCCTCATCATAAAAGTCGTGCCTCCTTTTTTAAAAAAAGTTATAAAAGAAAAATTCTTCATCAATTTAGTAATATGCAAAGCCACACATATTTTTAAAAAAAGGAGTGTCGGAGTGTTGAACGGTGTCGGAGTGTCCGACACGCATATTTTTAAAAAATAGGAGTGTCGGTGCTTCATAGATGTCAAGTCTAGTTGTAGTTAAATAACACAACCTACTAGCCGGTATGTTGTAGGTTCTGTCATTAGCTTCTGAAATTGGCTTCCAAGGTTCAAGAGCTAGCTGAGTTCCACGATCCATAGGGACTTACCCCCATGTCTGATATAAGGTCAAGAGTGCACTTCCCTTGGTTCACAACAATTGCCTTTGATGATCTTGCAAATTCCAAAACCAAGAAGTATTTAAGATCCCCCGTATCCTTGACCTTAAAATCGACAATGCAAGTGATTCCTAATCACAGTTATCCTGTCCATACAAACCCCATTGATGACTAAATCATCCACATAAGCCAACACTAAAGTCATATTATCTCCATCTTGCTATATAAAGAGATAATAGTCATACTTACTTTGTTTTTTTGGTTTTTTGGTTTATGATGATTATTATTAATATATTGTTTTTTAAGTAAAAGGGCAAGGACGGTGCATCACTTTGGCAATTCAAGATTCTGGATTAGAGTTAAAAATAAAATAAAAAGAAGTGGAGATGGAAAAGCACACCGTTTAGAAAACTTGTGGAATGGGGTCACCTAATCTCCATTAAAGGAAGAAGCCACAATCATATAAAAGCAAGAGAGGACGGCATCAATTCATTATCTCTCATGGACTTGAGCGTAGAAGAGAAGAGGCAGCCGCTTGGGATAAATCATTACCGTCTTCTTCTTCTTTTTGTTGAGTGAGAATCAGAGTCACGAAGAGAGCAGCAAGAGGAGGCGGCTATTTCAGTTCAGTCTTCATCCACTTCTCCAAGAACCCGTGGCACTGCACCAGTTGGAGGCAGCAGGATTTTTGCTGAGCTTGGTTTTATTTTTTCTCTATACGAATTTGAACCCTGAGTCTTTATTTACTAAGATGGATTTGATTAAAGCTATGTGTGGCTAACTTTTTCTCTCACTAATTAGCTTTGCTTAATATTATTTCAATTTATGTAATCTTGTTTTTATTATTATTACTTAGTGATTGGCCACCATTGAGCAGATTTTGGGATTTTAGGATTAAACTTAATGAAACGAATCTTAAATTGACTATAAGATTAAATAATGCGGAATTAGAAATTATCTAATTTGTGTCTAGGACAGATTTATATCTAGAAACTCCACATAATCAAATTAGAATGAGCTTGATCTAAATTGTATCTTATTTAATTATGTGAGACATTGCATAATTAATTGAGGTGGGTATATAAATGGACCAATACGCATTTATAGACATTAGTATTCTAGATTAACTGATTAAGTTAAGTTAAAATTAATTTAGTGGGTATAAAATCTAATAAACAGACAAGGGATTAATGTGTTACACCCCTACCGACCTCGCCATATTTCAGGTGTAACATCCTAATTTTAATCTTAGGATTTAAGTATAATTATGAAATTAATTATTGAAAATTTTAGGTTTATTTCTCCCTTAATTAATTTATTTTGGGAAAAAGAATAAATTCAAGGAATATTTAGGAGGGATAATTTATAGCCTAAAATAATTATTAGAAGTCAAGGCCTATTTTTCCCTTGAATTTTTGAGAAAAGAATTATTGAAGTTTAATAGTTAAAATTAGAGAGAAAAGGTGAACATGGAATTTGTGGTATGATGGGATGATTCTTTTAATGGGTCCCACAGCACTCACCTCCCATACCTCATGCAAACCACCACGTAATCATACCTATTCATTTCTCCATTAATTCCTTATGGATAGAATTATTTTAACAAAAGAAAAGCATGTGACCCCCTTCTCCACAACAATTGAATTTAATATTCAATTGTCAAATGGGACAAGTAAAGACACAACACATACACTTCATTCATTATTTCTTCTCCAGCCCATCCATTTAAGAAGCGTCCATATTCTTTTTATTCAACCCCAACCCATTATATCTCTATCAGCCCATACTTCCTACCATAGATAATACTCTTGACCTAATAAATTACTCTAGCCCGTGCCTTTTATTCCCCCGACCAAGCAATGTCCAAATCATTAATTCCTATCAAACGGAATACTTTGAACGTGTATAAGTCGCTGAAAAAAAAACTGACAGACAAAATCTCTCGACCCATACTCTATCAATTTACTTATCCCATCGGCCGACAAGAATCGTTCACACGCAAGAACGAAAAAAGCCATCGGCGCCATGCCCATCGAGCCCAGCGCCATAGATCATTAACTTTGCCCCTTAGACCAGTGGTTCATCCACCTTGGACCAGACCCTCAAACCTGTATGTATACCATGCTTCTTGATTCTTATTTATTTCCATTCTCATTCATTCAGTCCGAGAGAGAGTAGTAGAGTGAGAGAGAGGAAGGAGTGGGAGGAAACTAACGTGGTCATCCTCCTCTGCGTGTGCATCCAAAACCAGAGGTGAGTCCCAAATCCTTGTTCTTCACTTGAATGTTCAGCTGCTTCTGTTTGGAGATGAATCAAATGCTTGCTGTATCTAACTGTTGGATGTTGTGAATTCAAAAAAAAAAAAAAAGATGGACCTGAATGTTTTTGAGCTAAAATACCCATAGATTAGATGCTTTTTGGGTGGGTTGCTGCATGATGAAAATAAAAGAAAAGAAAACTAGCTGTTACATATATATAAGTGACACTATTGTTCGTGTGTGTGTGTGTTAAGATCTTGGCTATTGTATATGGTTTGAAAGCTAATAACTTGAGTGGTGATATATATGTAGATATGGAAGGGGAAAAAAAACGTTGTTGCCTTTGGGAAAAGTTTGAATATATTGTTCTAGATATATATGTGTGCATCGTGGCTACTGGGAAGAAAATGAAGAAAACTTTGATGTTATATATAACATCAAAGTTTTCTTCATTTTGACCGCTCCTGCTTAAAATCACACTCAGATCTCTTCTTGCTTAAGTATGTTTGTTCCTATCTTGGCCGCTCTGCTCAGATTTGGACTTTGATTTTGGTTGGTTGAAGCTTTGCCACCACCGACAAGAGAATCTTGCACAAATTTGGTTGCTTTAAGCTTGTGATTTTTCTTTTTTTATAGATCTGGACTTCAATTTCACCTCTGATTTTATATTGATTCAAATTTGATTTCCATAGTGAATAGTTTCTATTTTTTGTTATGTTTTCTTATTTCTGGACTTTGTATGCATCTTTTTTGTTTTTCTTGTTGGTGTTCCTTCCAATCTTCTTTTTTTTTCTTGTTGGTGTTGCTTCCAATCTTCTCTTGGTTCTCCGTCGCCGACGGAGGGACATTCAAAATGTTGCTAGATCTGGTGATTTGGGACCGGTTGTTTCATTTAGGTTTTTTTATTTATTTTGAAACACTTTTAAGACCGGACATTTCAAAAGTTCGGTCTAAATTTTTAAAACTGGTCGTTCATCCGATCTTAAAAGTTACAAACTTTTAAGACCGTTTGGAATAAGACCGGTGGCAGATCCGGTCTTACGATACCTCTTTCGTCTGGTCTTAAAAGTGTTTTTTGTACCCGTGTTTCCTAACCTTACATTTGGCACAATTAAGAGTCTTACACATAATATATGACTCTTATTCTTGTATTGTTGTCTTACCATACACCACCACAAGTATCTTGACTTCCCTTTTGGAACAATTGGCACAACTCTAAGCACACAAGATACTTAGCCCTTACTCCTCTTGACTTTTCACATGTTACTTTATAATTTAACATTTCATATCCCTCATACTCCTTGTCCAACGAAATGCCCCTAGGAAAATAGGTTCCAATATTGTGTCATATTGCCTTCGGCCACATGCTTAATAAAATTTCACTTGTTACCAAAATCAACAAATGATTTCCAACTTAGGCAAATAGAAGCAAGCATAATTATTAAGGAAAAGTTCACATAACCTTCTTTTACCAAAATTATGACGTCAATTGGTCATTGAAATATTAATCTCATGACAAATATTTGTATGTTACATTACATTAAAATTTCCGAGAAACCAAATGTTCATCTAAATTCCACTAAAACACCAAGAAAAATTCCATTCATGATATTGTCACACATCCTGAACTGGGTCTAGTCGTCTTCTTGATACAGGCTAAATTTCAAAATTTCTAGGCCCAAAATTTAGAATATTACATAATGAATCTAGGTTGTCATTCTTGACATTGGAATTTGTTCTTTGTGAAAAGTCTTTGTTATTTTTATTTTCTTTTTCTTAATGAATTTCTCTTTACTCATATTAAAAACAATTCTGATTTGTTCGGTTTAAGTGAAACAAGGAAATTTAATGCCCTATCATTAGATAGATTGAGTCTCTGTAAGATGACCTTGATTTGCCATTTATATTTTCATAACCCATATACTTGCGATCCTTAATTAAATTTTGGTAGCATCACACAGTCACCATCTTCACCACCAGAGGAAGGTTTCGAAGTAGTCTATACCTTCTTGTTTGCTGTAACCCTTAGCCACAAGACGAGTCTTATACGTTTCCCCTACACCTTTGGAATCATACTTGATCTTAAAAACCCATTTGCGCCCAATAGCATGTTTTCCCTTGGGTAAATCAACAATTTCCCAAGTTTTATTTTGCCGTAATCCCTTCATTTCCTCTTGCATCACGTCCGTCCCTTTGGGGTCTTGTGATGCCTCCCGAAAGCTACAAGGCTTCACACCCATATCAGTAAAAAGTAGAAAATCTTTATAGCTAGGGGATAGGATACATGAATATAGGACATGTACTCATGGATAGGATACTTGGAAGCTACCTTAATTTTACGTGTACTTGCCATTTCTGTTAAACAGATATAGTCATTAAGCCAATTAGGAGTCCTTTTGTCCCTCAAAGGTCGGGAAGAAGTGGCTGGATGATTATCAACATCGACTACTGTTTCATTAGCGGGTGAATCATCGTCCAAACGTCCTGGGCTGAGAGAATATATCACTAGCTGGAGGATGTCCAGAAGTGGCTGACAAATCACTACAATCAGTAGAAAAAGGGTTCAGCCTTTGGGAAAGTCCCACCGGCTATTTCAACAAAGAAGAATCCTGGAAAGGAAACTTACTTTCATGAAAAACAATATGCCTACTTACCACCATTGTGTGTGTAATGAGGTTAACAGAAGATAACCCTTTTGATTTGGTGGATAGCCTATAAAAACGCAAGGTTCAGCTCTAAGCTGAAATTTATCATGCCCATGTGGATTTTTTTTTTTTTTTTGGGCCAAAATATCAATTCTATTAATATCAAAAAGAGGACTACAATCACCAATAGCCGAAGCTAAATAAAGCGCTCTGAAAAACCTACGTATACAACCTATCTCACACTTAAGAGTAAAAAACCTATACCAGAACAAGAAAACCTATATTGAACAATCAGAAAGCAACTATATCAATCAGCCTAAAACGTTATATCAGTACCAGCATCTTCCTAATCACAATCAGTCAGCCTATACCTGTTCTATCCGAGTTCACCACAGGGACATCAATAGGATCCACAGCCAGCCTAGCGTCACAAAGTAAAATGGTGCATAAAGAGGATGAAGGTGAAGCCAACCACGCATGCTGGCACATCCCCTTTGCCGCGTTCACTGCAAGATGATCTGCAGCATTATTCCCCTTCCGATCAACAAGGGACATCGAAACTCTTCCTGTTGCCGCTAGCAAGCTCTGAACCTCTCTCAATAAATCCCAACAGCGCCACTCACATCCAGTAAGAGTATTATTCACTACCAGTTTATAAAGGGTCTCACAATCAGTCTCAAGTACAATACATGAATCAGGAAATTTACCTCCACTCCGGATAGCTTCCAATAAAGCCATGCATTCAGCCATAAACGGTGAGTCTACGCAACCACTTGGTTTTGGAATTTCTTGCTTGTAACATAAAAAAGAAAGTATTTACGGAATTTGATTTTTGATTTGTTTTTCCATGACCAACCCCGTGGGGTGTTGATAAAATATTCTTAAATGTTGGCATATTAAGATTAATTTTTAAAAATAACAATGATGAAAGAAAATATTATTTGAAACTTGCAAATTAGAGGATTGAAAAGATACTTGATGAATTTAAGGGATAAAACTGGATGTTATATCAATGTTATAGGTTTATTAATTGCCTGGGTTAGATTATATATCATCAAAATTAAAATAAGACAAGTGGTTAGGTTGCTGTTTCCGTGCTAACCCGAATGTATTTGGCAATGTCTGAAAACTAGGCGGAGCCAGATCAGATCCACCAGATTAGAAAATGGATGGTTAAAAACATCTCTTTTGACTTCTCAGAAAGTGTAAAAACAAAGAAACAATGCTAAAAGCACTACTCGAAAATGCAAAAATAGCAATGGAATTTGCGACGGAACAAAATCCGTCACAAATTGCAATGGAATTGAAAATCCGTCGCAAATTGTTGGGCTTTTTCCGTCGCAATTTGCGACAAATTTTTTTTTCCGTTGCAAAAATCCAAAAAAATAAATCCGAAAATTATTCTGGCGGCCTACTAATTTGCGACAAAAAAATTATTCCGTCGTAAAATTTGCGACGGACGACTTTTTCCGTCACAAAAAGGCGTCAAACCTGACTTGCGATGGAAGACTATTCCGTCGCAAAAAGGCACAAGTTTTGCGCCTTTTTGGGACGGAAATGGGTTTTCGTTGCAAAAGTAAGTGATTTTGCCGACGGAAGACTTTTTCCGTCGCAAAAAGGCGTGCATATAATGAAGAAGTCATGCTCATCCCCTTCTTCGTTCCTTTCTTCTTTCCCTCATACTTCTTTCATTGAAAGAATGACAAAAACCATGCCTATGCCTGTGAATATGAATGGCCTTACCAAGTTTTTCATCAACACTCGAGTTTCGAATGGGTCAACTCAGATCAATTACCCTTTTAATTCCACCGATTTCTCCAAGGTCGATCCTTGTTGGACTTTCGTCAAAAAAGTCCGACGTCTCATCGTTAAGGTCAGTCCTCCTCCGCCATTTCTTTTTTTCACAATTTGATCGCACTCAAGATTATTCCTTTTTTTTTTTCTTCTAAAAATAGTTAGATCTTGTTCTTCCGATTATGGAAAAATTCATTATACTGATTTTTCATTTGAAATTTATATTAAAAGTAGTTTTAAAAGGCCTATTATCTGGAATATTCTGTTTATGTATGTTGTTTGGATTAGCTTCTTAAATGTATTATCTTCTCATTATTCTCAGTTTACTTATTTTTTAAATATTTAAGTTTGTCTAGAAGAATATTTTAGTTATCATGAGATAATATGGGCATGCATATAATATCTTAGAAACTTTATGGTACTTGTGATATCATTTGAGTATGTTCAAATTAGATCTTCGATGTTTATTTAATTATACATTCTGAAATATATTTTTTTTTTGTGAAAAAATAAAAATAATGGGATTATATTAGACGAATTGTTGTTTTTTGAACGGCGAGCAATTAGATAAATTATATTACGTTGGGCATGACTTAAAAAAAAGATTATCTTTAATATTCAATTATAATAATAATCTTCTGTAAATATTTGTTCTATAAATATCAATATATCATATATAATAATAAAACATATATATCACAGATCACATGTTTCGTACACCATGTAAAGAGTATATTTTATTTCAAACTTTATATAATGCTAACAATATTAAACTTGCACTTGCTTTGGTCCACAATAAAGTTATACATCACATACATCTCTTTGCAATATAATATATGTGCTGGTCAGTGGTCTTGAAAGAGAAATAAAAGTATAAAGTATTATATTTAAGCATTAATTACATGATAAAATTAATAAATAAGTAGTATTCCCTCTGATCCTAAATATACGGCAGAGTTGAATTTTTCTGGAGAGATTAATGAAGCTAAATAAGTTATTTAATCATATCATATATTGTATTTTATATTATACTCCCTCCGGTCCTAATTATAAGACCAAATGACTTTTTTTAGAGAAATTAAGGAAGCTAATTAAGATGAATCAACAAGAGCAGCTGGTGCATTAGCAAGCAGAGAAGATGAATCACCAAGAGCAGATGATGCAACTGCAAGCGGAGATGATGAAGCAGATGCGGGATCTACTTCAGTACCTAATGGAGGATAAGAAGGATACGGGGTCGGCTTTTGGTGATGATGACCACCATACTGCGATGTATAAACGTTATTTATGATTATTTTGTTCTTTTTATTCCATCTTGTTCGCAACATTGTTGTATATATTTCGTTTTCTCTTTATATATTCTTATGATTGCTACTATATATTTTCATGATATACAATTATTTTTTATTTCATAATTTCTTATATAATTTTTATATTTTTTTTAAAAAAAAATTTTTATAAAATGAATTTTGCGAAGGAAAATAAATTCCATTGCAAAATGTGCGAAATTTGCGATGGAAAATAATTGCATCGCAAAATTTAGAAATTGCGACGGAAAATAATTCCGTCGTAAATTTTGAAATTGTGCGACGGAAAAAAATTCCATCATAAATTTTGAAATTTTGCGACGTAACTCGGTTTTTAAAATTTCTGAAATTTGCGATGGAATTCATGTTTTCCGTCGCAATTGTGACGTCATTTTTTGCAACGGACAGAATCTGTCACAAACCATTTTTGCGACAGATTTTTTCCGTCGCAGAAATTGACTTTTTTGCAATGAAGCCTATATGATTGGTTAGATAATCAGCACATTTTTCTATTCTCGGTAAATATGCTTAATTTCTACTTTCCAAAAAGTTCTCAAACATATTTGTTTTTAGTATTATCCTCTGTATCCAGTTTGAGGTTTATGGATACTCCTCCCATCATAAATATCTCTTCTGGAATTCAAACTTGTGACTTAATTAGAGGGATCTAGTAAAGCCTTACGACTAACTCTATGTTGGTGTTCTCAAACATATTTTAATTTGTTGTGAAGGCAAACAGAGATGTGCTAGGGCTTGTCCTATTTATATCTGCATGTCTGTCCACTTCTACCAATTCATCCTTATTTCCTCTTAAATCTTTATGTACACATGATGATACATTTTAAGACAAAAAAGGCATTTTATAATAAAATCAAGAATTAAAGATGACATCCTATGGAAAAGACTTTATGATCGAAACAAAACCAATAGACATCTTTTATTTGTTGACAGACTATCTAGTTTACAAGAGCCAAGCTTCAACAAATCTGAAATGGTTGGAAATCCATGATTATTTACAATCTAGCTAACTGAATGGACACATAATCACGAGATCCATCAAAGTGCACTTTCAACATACATTAACGTTTTAAAGAGTTCAAAACAAGTAAAAGCCATGAAACAGTAAGGACTGACAAATATACATGCGGCCCCCATTTGAACACTAAGACTATATTTGGATAGACAGAAAAGTGGGAGAAAAATTGGGGGAGGGAATATTGGGAAGAAAACTTCCAAATTAAATATGTAAAGAAAATTTACTAACTTTTTTTAGAGATTCCCCTCCTAATATTCTTTCCTTCCCATTTTTTTCCCATCCAAACTAAGGGCAAATGATCATCGTCCATCTGCAATCTCAAATGCAATCTCCTTCAATATGCTACCATAGGAAGCTGAAGTACTGGCACCATTTGCCTCTGGCACATGACCGAGTAAGGATTCACTTTCTTCTGACGCATTTTCTTCCCCTTTCACCCAACGATGCTTTTCCAATGAAATCATACCTTCTAGCTCTATTGCTACTTCCTTCATTGTGGGTCTTTCCTCACCTTTTACTCTTACACATCTCCTTGCCAACAGGGCTACTTCTTTAAGCTGATGTTCATTCTTTTTGTTTAACACTCGTTTGTCAAGAATTTCCCACAAACGATCTTCCTTCATTGAAGACACAAAATACATTGCCAAATATTTCTCCTCCTCCCTGCTGAATTCAACTGCTTTACTTCCAGTGAGTAACTCTATAAGCACAACTCCAAAGCTATAAACGTCACTCTTCTCATTCAGCTGACCTACATGAAGATACTCTGGATCCAAGTATCCTAGAGTCCCCTGTACAACAGTGGTAACATGGGTTTCATCGAGAGGAACAAGTCTTGAAGCTCCAAAGTCAGACACCTTTGCTATGAGATTATGATCTAAAAGTATGTTGGTAGATTTAATATCCCGATGAATAATTGGAATGGAAGCATGAGAGTGTAAATATGAAATAGCATTAGCCGTTTCTACAGCTATCCTTAATCGGGTCTCCCATAGAATAGAAATCTCATTCTTCAAAGGGTCAATGTGATAAAGAAGAGTGCCATTGTCCACAAACTCATATACCAATAAAGGAACATCAGTTTCAAGACAACACCCCAAAAGTTTGACCACATTACGATGATTGATTTGAGAAAGCACAAACACTTCATTGATGAAATCCTTAATTTGTTTCGGATCCCCTCCTGCTCTGGACTTCTTGATGGCAACAACTGTGTTGTCCGCTAATATACCTTTATAAACTAGGCCTTGTCCTCCTTGACCAAGGATTCGGCTTTCATCAAAGTTGTTTGTGGCGTTTTTAAGCTCAGCTTCTGTAAATATTTTTGTGTGAGTAGTACTGTAGCCTTGCTGTTCCGAAAGTTGTTGTAGCAATAAGTCTCCTCCATTTTGCTCGAAATTCTTTTGTCTGAGTTGTTTCAAAGTTCTCTGCTTGCGTGCCCAGCATAATGTGAAGACCAGTGTAATGACAACTAACAAGGCGACACTCACACCTGCAACAAATCCCTTTTTATTTCTAATTATCTCCTCCAATATAATATCCAATTATGAATCACATCCCTTAAATTTATGTAATTAAATTATTCAGAAAAAAAGTAAAATTAAAATAGAACAGCTAGCAGAGACCATCATATGTATATTCTCACCTAATGCAATGCGAATAAGCAAATTATGTTGATTAGATCGTTGAGGAGTGGAGCAGGCAGTTCCATTAATGTCATTGAATCCAGGTGGACAAGAACAGCTGTAGTAACCAGGATAATTGTGGCATCTCCTTGGTATAGGGCAGATATTGGGTCTGGCACACTCATCGATATCTGAAATTAAGAAAAGGAGAATAGTATACCCTTATTCTGATCTTATTATTTCCTTTTTATAAGTCTCTTTAAGATTTTAATAGATATATATAGGTTAAGAAATATTATGTCATTTTTGTTTAAAAAATAATTCAAAATGTGCCTTCTATTTTATTTTAGTACTTAATGTAGGTTTGTAAATAAGTGTATAATTAAAAAATGGCAATGAACATTGTTTTGAATTTTAAATAGACAAGTAGATAAAAAAAAAAAGTTTCCTTTAAAAATAACATATAAAAGAATAATAATTTTTAGTTAATAAAATCAAGGGGTAAAGACGCAAAAATATTCTAAATAACCAAATCCCAGAACTCTGACATTTTTTAATCTCTACGAAGTCTCTGTAGACTAGTTTAAAATTAAATTACGAAGCAAAATTACTAAAATTCCCTTAATCTGAAATATGAAAAATGAAAAAAACGAAATGACAACTATAATTAGAGCAAAATTGGGTTATTTCACATAAAAGACTTGGTACAAGAATATTGTCTCTAAGGATTTTCATAGAAATTTCGCAGTGATAATGAGATCTATCTACCTATAATTTTTTTATATATAAAAGTAAATAGCCGGTTAGGATTTTCATAGAAATTTCTCAAGTGATACATGAGATCTATCTACCTATAATTTATATATATATATATATATATATATATGAGGAAATGGCCGGTTAGGAAAAAATATTATTGAAGTTATGTAATTACCGTGACATCCATCTGGATGATATGGATTTCCCTCAAAGCCGGATTTGCATTTGCAATTGTAGCCAACTCCATTACTAGAATCCACACATTCTGAGTTGAATTTGCAGGCATAATCTTCTTTACCAAAAGCATTTCGACAAGAATCATTCGAAACAGTCCATTCTAGGACGACAGGCACCACATCATAGGGAAAATAACTCACATAATCTAGTGAGAAACTAAACCAGTCACGTTTCACAACCAAAGCATATGTACAATTGTTGAAACTAGACACGTTGGTATGATTAGAGAGGCTACCAGCTAGAATTTCAATGTAATTAATTCCCGCTCCAAAATCCACTTCACAACAACCAGTCCCAGAACAAGTCTTATCATCAGTCATGTTTATCTCTCTTGGAGGACGTTTGTTACATATGGCCACGCAACCACTGTAAGCAGTGAAGTCATTCTTCGAGTTGTCCGTTGTAGCGAATAAGCCGACCGCGTCACAACCAATGGTTACGAACTTGTTTTGTTTGCTAGAAATGGTGAAAGCACCGGAGTTGAGATAGTAAGGAACAGATGGTTGTGATTTGTAACAATCCTTGGAGACGCTCATGAAGATTTCCAGTTGACTTTGTTGGAGGGATATGTTGGAAACTGGCACGTTGAAGAAGTATAACTTGGATGTGGAGTTGTTACAGGTGAGGTTGAATAATGACTGATAATCCAAGAAACAGTTTCGAGAAGTACCAGGTTGTTGGCCTACACCAAATGGATATGGAATGTCCACATCTCCGCATTTTTCGGGACAACCTGCGAGAGATTGGGCTTCACTTATTGCTGCCATGGCTGCAGCTAACAAATTAATTAGAAAGAGCAGCTTCATCATCAGCCCCATCTACAAATTTGGTTTGAGAGGTAAGCTACAATATATGTTGGTCGTTTTATGCAAGCTCTTATGAATTATATGTGCCGGTGGGAACACGATTTGGTGTCTATCCAAATGATAGGCACCAAACGTCTGGCGAATCTCGTCCAAGTTTTATTTTATTTTTTTTAACTTTTTATTTTTTTAAAAAAATTAATTTTAATGAATAGAAAATCTAAAATAAAAATAATTTTTTAATCAATAATTTTTTAAAAAATGGTTTTTTATGGGTTAAGGAGCAATTTGTCCAACGAAGTATTACTTGAACATCTAAAGATAAATAACTTTTAAGTAAACCAAAAATATCAAAAAAACTTTTAAAGATGTACAATTAGCACAAAAGAGGGAGTAAAATTTTTTGTGTCAGACACTCCTATAGTAAAAATTTTTGTCTTTGGCAATCCCTGGAGTAAAAGTTTTTCATACTAACTCGCACATTTTAAAAAATATTTTGGTATTTTTGGTCCACTTAAAAATTATTTGTACTAGATACTTCTAAAGTACTCCTCCGTTAATTATAGGAACAAATTTTGGAGTTGATTTTGGTCCTAATTATAAGAGTAAATTTTAATTTTTATCAATTTTTCCCCATAATATCCCTATCATACTTTCTCAATAATAATTAAAGAAAATAATTCCAAGACCTCCTCTTACTCCTTAATCACTGTATGAGGTCTTGGAGTATTAAGATTTCATCCCTTTCCCATCCAACAAATCACTGTATGTATGCTTGTGCACGAAAATAAAATATATTGCATTAAAAAACATATATTACATCTGTAATGAAACAGAACAAACACCGAGAAATTGAGTGATTTGTTATTGATGATCTTGGAGATGTATGGGCTTATATAAACACATGTATAGTATACGTGTCATTTTTAGAGAAGTCAAGTGACAGGTAACTGCCACTGAATCGTATAATCTAACCACATTAAAAAAATTGTTATAGTAAGCTATCAACCCATAGATGGGTGAAATGTCATTTTAAATTTTAGGTAAGGTATTTTTAGGAAAATATATATAATTAACTAATTTAACTTCTCTCCTTAATCTCTCCAAATTCTAATTTGTTCCTATAATTAACCTATGGGAGTAATAGTTAATAGTTTATTGATTAAATTTTTTTGACTCTTTTTTTTTTAATTTAAAAAACAACAGTTAAAAAAATAAAATCTAAACAAAGGTGTTTAGCTATCCTCCAAAATGCTTTCCTATTTTTGGAGTGGAGGATATCAGGGGGATATGAATGGTGATGGAGGCCCTGTGTGGGCCTAGTGAGAGGAATTAAACACCCCCTCCAAAAAAACAAAGGAAAATTACATATGCGCCTCAGGAAGAGATATCTACATTTGGTCACCCTCAAATTACGAATTACTCGAAGTCCTCGACTGAATTATTTTTTCAACGTAAAATTACTTTTTTTCATAAGATATTTCACAATGTTTTTAACAACACAAAATGCATAAATTAACAACAAAAATGCATAAATTAACCACAACTTCAAAACCTTTAATCTGTCATGTCTCACTTCCAGGTTGTGGTTAATTTATGCATTTTTGGTTGTTAATTTACGATTTTGTGTTGTTAATTGCCTCCTCGAAGTGAGACATGACGATTGAATGTTTTCTTAAGTTGTGGTTAATTTATGCATTTTGTGTTGTTAATTTACGCATTTTGTGTTGGTAATCGCCTCGGAAGGGAGACATGACATATCAATGTTTTCGTAAAGTTGTGGTTAATTTATTTTGTGTTGTTAATTTATGCATTTTACGTGGTTAATCGATATGAAGGGGATATATGAATGGAAAGAATTTTACATTCTGTAATTACTCGTAAGTCCCTCGACTTCTCCAGCCTAGTGAATTTCAGGACCTAAACAAATATCTCTTCCTCGACCATATATAATTTTCCCAAAAACAAAAGATTTTTCGAGGTGAGTGGAGATGGCCGTTGAATCTTATGGAGGAAATTGTGACACGTGAATGCTGATTGTTGGGATCCGGTGCCTATCATAAAGATAAATATTATTTACCTATCTTATTTGGACGGTTTATATTTGATTTTTTTACTTTTTATTTTTTAAAAATAATTTATTTTAATAAGTAAAAAATCTAAAATAAAAATAATATTTTAACTTATATTTTTTAAAAAAGTGAATTTTTTTATTAAAAAATCACAATTTAAAAAAAATCAAATTTAAACTGTCTAAACCTTATCTAAATTGTCTAAATGAAATAGACAAATAGATAAGCACCAAAACTGGATTCGTGCAGGTGTGTGTGAGACAGAGAGGAGACATTGATATATGCAATAAAAGTCAAACTACGCAAAGCGTAATACATATCTGTGTTGAAAAGACACGATGTTTATTTATTGGGGAAGAGGATATATTCAAAATATGCAATATGCAAGCAATATGCAAGTTGTTAACTAATACTCACACCCCACGTGCATGGAGTCATTTGGTTGGGCCTTAAATTAAAAAAAAAAAAAAAAAAAAAAAAAGAAAATCTACCACCATTTTTTTATTTGGTTAAGTGTTTACTTTTAAGCTTAAAACACAAAAAGTTTATAAATTTCCTAATAGTCAAATTGTATTATCTAGGTGAGACTGCTTACCACCTCAAATCCTCAATCAATAACTTATTTATATAAAATTTACCTTTTTTAGCTCATATTAAAACTTTAAATATGTGTTTATTATCCGTTACCTCCTTCTTTTTCTTGCAAGAGAAAAAGAGGAAAACAATCTTTATTTATTCTGTAAAACTCTTATATTTTAGACCAAAATTTCTTTTTAGAACACGTCTTATATTATGGGTGAAAGAGATGAGTACATAAATGGACTAGATCACTATTATAATTTAAGGAAATATTATGTTGATTAGTCGAAAAGAGATTAAAGGCATATAATGTAAGAAGTGAGTCTTATTAAATAGCCAACTTTGTTTTTTTAAAATCATTTTAATAGAAAGACGATCCTAACATATATATATATATATATGAGACATCCATCTGGATGATATGGATTTCCTTCAAAGCCCGGATATGCATTTGCAATTGTAGCCAACTCCATAACTAGAATCCACACATTCTGAGTTGGAATATTTGCAGGCATGATCTTCTTTACCAGAAGCATTTCGACGAGAATCATTCGAAACAGTCCATTCTAGGACGACAGGGACCACATCATAGGGAAAATGTCTCAGATAATCTAGTAAGAAACTAAACCAGTCACCTTTCACAACCAAAGCATACGTACAATTGTTGAAACTATACACGTTGGTATATTAGAGAGGCTACCAGCTTCAATAACAATGTAATTAATTCCCGCTCCAAAATCCACCTCACAACAACCAGTCCCAGAACAAGTCTTATCATCAGTCATGATTATCTCTCTTGGAGGACGTTTGTCACATATGGCCACGCAACCACTGTAAGCAGTGAAGTTGCTCTCCGAGTCGTTCATTGTAACGAAGAAGCCGACCGCGTCACAACCAATGGTTACGAACTTGTTTTGGTTGCTAGAAATGGTGAAAACACCGGTGTTGAGAGAGTCAGGAACAGATGGTTGTGATTGGTTGTAACAATCCTTGGCGATGTTCATGAAGATTTCCATTTGATTTTGTTGGAGGGAAAATTTTAGAGATAAAATTGTTTTTTTAGAGGTATATTTTAAGGGTAAAAATATACTTTAACCCTTAAATTATTTAAACCCACCCTTGAAAGACATTTCAGGTTGACTGGAGATGGCCGTTGAATCTTTTAGAGGGAATTGTGACCCTTAGAATTGGGCTGTGGAATACTTTTCCCCACAAATCTCCGAAGGTTTTTCTTGAGGAGGATGCCGATCAGGGAGGGGTCCAGAATTTTATAGAAGGGGGCATAACTGACAGGGTGGAAGGATTCTAGGGCACTGTCCATCGAATTTTTTTTTTTTTTAGAAAAGTTTTAAATACATTAAAAAATAAAAAAAATATAAACTAGAAAAAAAAAAAAAAAATATATTTATGAAATCAGTGAATACTTGATGATGTAATAAAAGAAATAATTATTTTACAAACCTCGTCACTTAGAAAAGTAAGACTAAGTACGCTTAAAATGCACATACATAAATTACAATAAAGGATGACACTCAATAAGTTCGAAAGCATATATTTTATTAAAAATAATATATTACAATAAAAATAATTATAATGTATCTTTCTGTGCCTTATTTTTTGGAATTCTATCATAATTGTTTTATTATGATTGTTATCAAATACATTTTTTTTTAATATAAGACATTAAACAATCATTCAACCATTTATCCACATCCCATTATGAAGTATAGTCTTGATATACTAATAATGGATACTTAATTTAAAGGTGAGTAGCAATCATTTAAATATATATTAATTTTTTTATAATTTAAAAAAAGAAAAAAAAAAAACCCAAATTCAAGGGCCCCTTGTCTAGTATGTGGGTCCGCCCATGATGCCGATTGTTGGGGTGTGTGTGAGAGAGACAGATAGATGACATTGATATATGCAATAAAAATCCAACTACGCAAAACGTGATACATGGGTTGAAGTGACAGTGTGACACGATGTTTATTGAGGAAGAGATATATTCAAAATATACAAGAGGTTGTTAACTTTTTTTTTTTTTTGATAAAATGTTGTTAACTAATATTCACCCCACATGTCTGTGGAGTCATTTGGTTGGGCCTTAAATTAATAAAGTCTACCTATTTTTTATTTGGTCAAGTGTCTACTTTAAGTTTGTAACATAGAGAGTTATCATATTTTTTAATAAATAAGTTTTTTAATATTTAAATTATATTATATTTTTTATGAGGTGAAACTGTTTATCACCTCAAACTTTCAACCAATAACTTGTTTGTATAAAATTTACTTTTTGGCTCTTATCAAAGTTTTAAATATGTATTTATTTTCTGTCACCTTTTTCTCTTTCCTGCAAGGAGAAAAGTGGGAAACAATCCTTATTTATTTTGTAAATCTCTTATATTTTAGACTAAAATTTCTTTTTAGTAGACGTCTTATATGGGCTAAAGAGAATACATGAATGGACTGGATGACTATTAGAAGAAATCTTGCGTTGATTAATCAAAAGAGACTAAAGGCATATAATGTAAGAAGTGAGTCTTATCAAATAGCGAACTCCCCCCCCAAAGTACAGGCACAGTCTACTACTGGTGCAGGTATGAACTTACTAAATTATTAAATGGGACATTGTATTTTAATCTCTAGTTTTCACTCAATTTTTATAATTTGGAAAATCCTAAATAATTTTTATTGTAAAAATTTATTAATATTCTGATGTGTGAGAGAAGAGAGTTACTTTTATTGTTGTATCCATTGTTGTTAAACTCGCGAGTTAACTTTTTGAGTTTACCGTTTTTACGCTTCTAACTTATAAAAACGAGTCAAGTTAATGGTAAATTCGTGCTAGTTGTAAATTAGGTTAAACTCAAAAGTTTATGCACCGAGTTTATCGTTTTTACGTTACTAGCTTACAAAATCGTGTTAACTTACTCTTAAACTCGTATTAATTTTTTCTATTTGATCATGTTTAGCGGTTTTATATAGAAATTTTGTAGAAATTTCTTTATTAAATATGATAAATGAT
This sequence comes from Acacia acuminata, assembly GCA_019022655.1. NCBI lineage: Eukaryota > Viridiplantae > Streptophyta > Magnoliopsida > Fabales > Fabaceae > Acacia > Acacia acuminata. The sequence continues at coordinate 2,209,063 of JAFJYI010000047.1, read as the reverse complement.
GAATGTTGATAGATTTAATTTCAATTATTTGGATTTAAAATATATTTAAATCAAATTGTTGTCATTTTTATATTTTAACTATTTAATTATACACTAATAATACCTATTTAATAATAAAAGTAAACTCTTACGAGTTTACGATACGAGTTTACATCATGTCACGAGTTTGCTTAAACTCGTGAGTTTGACAATCTTGGCTATATCTATATTTTTCTTAAACAACAACTACTTTAATTGTTGTATCTATACTTTTCTATATTGTCGTATCTATATCTATATTTTCTAATAAAATTTTAGGAGACAACAACTACTTTAATTGTTGTATCTATACTTTTCTATATTGTCGTATCTATACTTTTCTTAAAACTTTTATTGTCATATCTATACTTTTCTATATTGATGTATCTATACTTTTCTTAAAACACAACAACCAATGACGGAACTATGTGTTGGGCAAGACCTCAAATAGCCTTTTCTTATCTTATATATTTATATTTATGTATTATATAATATTTTATTTTGGCCAATTTGGCCCCCTACTAACCTCTTATTTTCTCTATAATTTCACCTTTTTTTTATTAGGATAATGTTTGGTTTATTATTTATTGGGTTGTGAGAAGAAAGTAAAATTCTTATTTGAGATATATACTTGAAAAGGTTAGTATTATCTTATATATTGTTTTAATTTATTTTTTTTTAAAAAAGAACCACGGCCTATTAAAATAATAATAATAATAATAATAATAATTGAAGGGGCATGTGGCGCCCTTTAGCTTGCACGTGGAACGAGAGTATTAAATCAAATACATCCCACCTTCTTTTGTCATTTTCTTCGTGCGTATGAGATAGTCCAAAGATGTCAAACTTCTTCCACTTTCAGGCTTGGGCGTTGTTCATCTTCTTTTAAAGGACTAAATAGGTATGTAAAACTATTTCTTTTCACCTTACTCCTTTTATGAAAATTATTATATGTATTTTTCTCTTTATAATGAGGGTGTGCTGATTAGTGGAAAGTTTAGGGTTATGATTTTGGGAGAGTCTTGAGTCACCACAAAAACAAATCAGTTTTTGCGATGGAAAAAATCTGTCGCAAAAAAGGGATTTTCCATCGCAAAATTCGTTTGCGACGGATTTTGTTCGTCGCAAAAAACCTTTATCGCAATTGTGACTTTTAAAACTCAAATTTCCGTTGCAAATCTCAAAATTTGAGATGAAAAATTATTTCCGTTGAAAATTTTGGGATATCGATGGAATCCGTGCAAATCCTAGAGGATTTTCCATCGCAAAAAGGGATTTTCCGTCGCAAATTTTGTTTTTTTTTTTAAAAAAATTTTTTTTAAAAAAAAAATAGTAGTAGGGGAGTAATAATAATACTTTGATTTTTTTGAATTAATTTTTAATATCCAAATCTTATCCAATATATTTTCCTTTAGTCTATAGCTTCAAATAATTCATCAAAGTAAAAAAGAAAAAAAAAATTAGCGCTTTAAATATGTTTTAATTAAAAAATGTTAACTTTATTTATGAGTAAAATTGATAAATAAGTATTAATTAATATCCAAATGACTTAGATTGTGGAATATAGATGGAGTATTTATAATATGTAATTATGTGGGGCATTAAATTTGTTAGAGCTTTTATATTAAAGTTTATAAAAAGAATTACTTTTATGTTATATATAAATTTAAAACACAATTTTTAATTCTTTACTAAAGTATTATATATTTCAAAAAGTACTTTTAAACAATTAGGAGTTTCTTTATTTTTTTTTTTTTAAAGCATACACGTTCCAATCAATAAGTCTTCTAAAACTATTTTTGTCAAACACGTTCCTGTCCTAATTAAGTAAAAGATCTCATTATATATTTGGCTTCACTTTTTTTTTTTTTTGATGGATTATGAACTGAAGAATTAATTTGATTTGAAAACGAGGTAAGAGACAATTTGTACAACTTTTGTATGTGTTCTCAACTTTCCATGTGCTGGGACCATAGAAATTTCTGCAATTCTCCGTTGAATTTGCGATCGTGATTTATCACAAGACAAAAAAAATGAAAAAAAAAAAAAAAAATCGTTGAATGCATTATATGCCTTTGGTTGGCGGATGATGAGTTCAATTCATTCATACACGTGCCCTCATTTTTCATTATTGAGACGTTAAAATGTACCATGCATCCAAAAGATATTCTTCTTTTAGTTGCTTTTGTCGTATAGTGTATTTAGTCTTTATCTTATTCATCAGGTCTTGTTAGTGGCTTCTTGTTTGTGGTCCAGAGTAGCTATTTGGTTCGACTGTAGTGGCTGAATGCCTTGGTTGCGTCTGACCTATGTGGTCCCCTTTAATGTTTTGTAATTTTTGCTTCCCAAGTAATGAATACTTTAGAATTGATAAAAAAAAAAAAAGATATTCTTCTTCTATTCTCATCATTTAATTTTCTCTCTCTTTTCTTTAATTTAAAATTTTCCACCTCCCTATAATTGTATCTTTACATCTGTATATTCCATCCATAAATTAGTGATAACGAATTGAATAACCAAAATCTAATCACAATTAGATTTTTTGGAGTAATTTTATGGAATACACTATTCATGTGTGTGTGTAGAGATAGATAATTATACTTGATAAGTTGACTAAAAAAACTACATCTAATACAAAAAACTAAAAAAATAGGTATAGATACTCACTAGATGACGCAAATGAAGAGGAGGCTGGAGGTGAGAGGAGAGGAGGCCGACACTGGCGGTGGGACGAGATGAGGACGGAAAAAGGAGGAGGAGGACGAAACTGACAGGAGAGGAGGCCGGAAGGAGGCTGCACGGCAGGCCCCATGCTAGCTGACAGACGCACTGAGAGAGAGCATGGTGGAGAGGGAGAGAACACTGGAAAAATGAGGGAGGAAAGCCTAAAATCGGGTCTAAGACCAAAATTTGTGACGGATATCGGATCGCGCAAATCCCTTGAGGATTTGCGACGGAATGAGATTTGCGATGGAATTAGATTTCCGTCGCCACAATCCAAGTCCATTCGCAAATGTGAGAATTCATTTTGTGACAGAATTTAAAATCCGTCGCAAATTTTGTTTGTTTTTTTTTTTTTTTTTTTTTGCGATAGATTTTAAATTCCGTCACAAATTTTTTTTTTTTTTTTTAAATTCCATCGCAATTTTTTTTTGCCCCGACGGATTTTAAATTCCATCGCGAATTTTGGAAAATTTGCGACGGAAACAATTCCATGGCAAAATCCGTCGCAATTTTAGTATTTTCTAGTAGTGAGTTTTGACGATAGATGATTATATATATGTAGTAGAGGATGATAAATGTCTAATTTTAATTGGTTTGGATTTATTATTGATAAGTATATATTTTATAATTATTATACTTATTTAATTATCTATTATATATTTATCTATCTTTTAATTAAATATAAGATAAAAGAATATTATAACAAAAAAATCTATTGATATCTTATTTTATTGTCTTAGAGATATTATGATGCCAATTATATATATATATATATATATATATATATATATTATATATCATGACAGCACAGTAGAATTGAAGATTTGAGATTTGAATGGATTTAAGATACACGTGGCAGGGAGGAATTAGAAAGATTACAAAGGAGATATTATCTTCAATTAGAAAAGAAAAGACATGGGCCCATATGAAGTAATTGCCACGTGATATTCAATTGTTGAAGGGGATATTATGGTGAAAGAATAATCTAAGGAAAGAAGATCAGGATCACGCCAACGGCCCAACTCGTATCACCCTAAGCAATAGTACATATATTTAGGGCTGTACATATACCAGATCAGACCGGGCAGGTCATGGACCCGTGGCCTGGTCCAATAGGGTGATCGGGCAGGACAAACCAGCTCGAAGCCCGGTCCCACCTGAGAAGAAACCCGGTCTTTTCTGGGCTGGACAGACGCCGACCGGATCAAGGTTAGTGGTCCATCCGCCCGGTCCATGTTGTCTTATTTTTTTTGTAAAACCTGATCCTGTTTTGTTTTGTTTTTTTTTCAAAACTCAAATAATTCGATCATATCACAGGCATCAATATATCAAAAATATTATCACAACCATCAATTCAAAACCTAAATGAACATCATAAAATAAAAATCATTAATCTGGACATCATTCATCTGAAAAAACCAATTTTTTTTTTAAAACCTAAAATACAAATCATTCATGAATGCTGTTTCAATTCACATTCCACATAATTGCACCTGATGAATGTTTCAATCCAACAAATATCCATCCAAAACCTACCTATAGATAACTTGCACGCATAATGCAGATCATTGCATCTACCTATAGATGAATTTTTCAATTCATCAATCAAAACTAACATCAACAATTCAACATCGACATCGACATCGATTCATGCATTAAATATCCATCCATAACCTGCCCTTTGATAACAAACATCATCAAAATACTCAAAGGGCAAGACCCTAAATATTAAAGAGTTAAAATCTCATATTACAAGTCTCGTAACCGGAAGTCCAAAAGGCGTAAAAGTCCATAATTCTAAAGGTGACATAATTTAAGAAGTCCTTAATCACTACAAACAACGACTCAAATGAATGTGCTTTTAATCAAGTTTTTCCATGGACGTGATGCGGATGCAGATCCAACATCACATACATGAAGCATCCAAAAAAAAAAGTAAAAAATACATAAAATTATAATTTGTTTTCACAAAGATATGAAGTAAAGAACTAGTTATACTAAATATTACCGCACTCTTCAAAATTGTCAAATTCACGGTTGTTCAAATGAGTTCACTAGCGATTGCCCAAGAATAAGCCAATTTTGAGAACAAATAAGAGCCTCAGTTATTTTTGGTGACAAGGAGCTTCGATATTGATCCACCACATGACCTCCAAAAAAGCGATTCGAGGCAACGTGGAAACAGGGATGGCTAAAAGATCACGTGCCATGGTGGAAAGGACTTTGTATTTCATCAAATTGACTTTCCACCAAGCCAATATGTTGAAATCAGTAGAGATAGAGACATCATCTGATGCAGCAAGATACTTGTCCAATTCACTTTGACAATCATTGGAGGTTCTTTGTTTAACTACCGCTAACCATTGAACACCGGATCATGATCCTCCATATTTCCTTCAACAATCGGCGAAGATGAAGATGAAGATGCAGATGCGAGAGAAGATGAAGAAGAGCCACCAACAAAGGCGAGTAGTCATCAAACAAACGATATAAACAATCATGGACCTTGTCCTTCATAGCCATGCAAACCTCAGTGTCAACAAACAAACTCTCAAATATGTGATAAACATAAGCCAACTTGTAACGAGGATCCAATATGATAGCAACTATCAATAAAGGGTTCATAATTTCTGCCTTACCCCAATATTTTTCATACTTCACCTTCATAGATATTTTTCACACTTCTCTATTTTCTTCCATATTGTCTCCCCTTTGTGATCTTCAATCATAGAAAAATTAATGATCCTCTTGTGCAGATTCCATTCAGGGATCAATAAAGTGGGCAGTCAAGCATAGGTAGTTAAAATTCTAATTCGAAGTCTAGCAAACCGTAGTAAGACAAACTTGAGTTGCACAAGTCTTCAAAATCTTCTTCAAAACCTTGACCTCTCTAAGGTATAACCGCACAAGAATCCCTCCCAACCGTAATTCTTGAAGGGATATGAAATCGAGGCTCAAGTTCCTTCACAAACTTCTTACATCCGGAGCTTCTCAACAATCCTAAAGGGCAGCTCATCCATAATTATGAACTCAGCCAAGGCTCTCCGTATTCGCCTCTCATTGTACACATGTGAAACTAAGGCCCTTCCTTGTGTACTATTTGACAAGTAATTCAAAGGGGTCTGCTTCTTATCTCGCCTTGTTAGGGTTTTTTGCACACTTCACCAAATGCCTTTTTAAAGAAGTTGTCCCATGCTTGTTAGGGTCACAAGCATAGTCATTGTTACAATGCTTGCAATATGCTCTTATCTCTCCATTTGTTTCTTCCAAAGGTATCTTCACAAAATGATCCCAAACTTTAGATGTTTTGGGTTTACTTCGTTCTCGGTTCTTTCCTCTTCCTAGCATTTTCAAATTTCCCATTAACTTGAGCCTCTTGAGAGGGTTCAGTTAGTTAGCTTGGAGGAACAGATGTTGTAACTAGTGGTAATGGTGGCAGCATGGGAGAAATAGGACTAGGAGAAGGAGATGTAGAAGGTGTAGACCCGAGTGAACTAGTTACCATCGATGAGGGAGTAACAAAACCCCTTTGTTAAAGGTCGACGACAAAGAATCTTGGTCTTCCATTACAATTTCAGAATATACCTGCAAGACATGGAAAAAAGATAATCAACCACCATTTATCTTCATATATTTTCCCAGAAAATAAATGAAAACTTCAGTTATGCAGAAAGAAAAGAATTGAGGAAGAATTGAAAAGAATATAGTAAATTTGCATTTTTAAAAAAATAAAAATAGAAATCAGCCATATTCAATTATGCAGAAAGAAAGAAAAAGCACTTTGCATTTTGGAAGAACTTAAATGCTAAGCAAAACGCAACATTAGTCCTAATGCAGCTAACAAGAGGAAGAACTTAAATGCAAAACACACCTAAATGCTAAGCAAAGAGCAGGTAGGGGAAAAAACTAAAGGAAGAGAAAAAGAAGGACCCAACATCATCAGCTGTGAAATGTTATTTTGTAGGAAATTCTTTCTCATTATCTCCTCTTTAGTGGACATGTTACATACTATATATGTATTTATAGGATAACAGATTACCAGAACAAACCAAAACATGTCTTTCTTCTCTATACACACTGCCTAGCTACCTAATACAGAACAAGAAATTTATGTCAGTATGTAACATCCTAAATTTTTGGATTTAGGATATCTGAAATATAAAATGGAATTATTGTGGGAAATTTGGCCTTAATCATTATTAAAATTTAATATTTGGAATTAAGGCATATTTTTCCATGAATTAAGGAAAAAATAGTTAGGATATAATTCTGGCCCAAATTATGGTCTAAAGAAATTAATTGGGAAAGAAAAATCCTTAAATAAAATTAAGGATTAATTTCATAATCTTATTTAGTGTTTGCAATGGGAAAAGGACTAAATTGCAAACCAGACTTTTGTAGGGAGTCAAAAGGAGTATTTCCTTTTCAGTGAGACACCTCATCTCTCTCTCTCTGGTATGCTAGCCACGTGCCTCTCCTCCTCTCTCTTTTTTTCCAGCCTCCACCTCACACAAACACGTTTAAACTCCCACACACGTTATTTCCATTTAAACTTCTCTCCCTCAGTTGACGGCATAACACGCCCACACACACCAAATCCCCCTCATTTTCATTTCTCTCAACCGTATACTCCTCACCATTTTCCTTCTTCAGCATTCTCACTCACACCAGCTCCAAACTCACGCACAACACTACCTCCATTTCTCCTCCAAACTATCTCATTCTTCCACCCTCCTCCCTTTTCGTAAACTCCCTTCATCCTCACCAAACACAAAACACACACCCACATACTTTCTTCACCATTCATCGGATCAAACACCACAAGGCAGCTGCCACAACTCCATCTACACTCCTCCTCCATTCCTCTTCCATATACAGCAAACCGAGAAAGAGAAAAAACAGAGGCGGAGAAAACGCAGAGAGAGAGAGAGAATTGTAGATCACTGAAGAAGAAGAAGGAATCACCAAAGCTCACATGCAAAGTGTTCTTGGGGTCTAGGTAAGTCTGTAAAAATGTTTCCCATTTGGTTTTTCTTGAGGTTGCAGACATTTTCTGAATTGATGGTGGTTGAAAATCATGGTTTAGTGAGAGAGAAGTGGGTTCATGTTTTGTTGAGCATGCATGTTTTTTTTAAGTTGATCTTTGGACTCCATTGTCTCTGAAAACAACCCTTAGAGTCTTGCATGTCAGCTAAATGCATATGGTGACTGAAATCTGATAGCTATGAGTCCCAAACTGAGCATGCAATTAGCTTTTGCTACCACTGGATTTTAATCCGAAAACAGGGGTTGATTTTCGCATCTGTTGCAGGGGTTAGAGATTTAGTTTTGATTTTAAATTTTTACAGGAGAAACTACACTCCTTAAGGTTTAAAATAATCTTTGGATCACCTAAAACGGAGATCTATAACTCCAGTTATGATTTTTCGAAGTTGAGCTAAAAAAAACTGGAAATTTCTGGTATGCTTCAGGAACAGCAAAATGGCGTTGGATTTCGGGATGACTAAACGAAATGATTAAAATGTGAAATTTTCCAGTTACATAGTAGACTCCTAGAGGTTTAATTTGATAGGTAATTCGTCGAAATCCGATAAGTATTGAAGGAGTTATGGTTTCTCAAAGATTGGTCAGAAAATCTGAGAATTTCTGGACATTGTTTATGTTTTTGAATTTTGGGAATTTTTCTCAGCCATACATCAACTTGGTGACTTTAATTTATGAAAATAGACTTATCAAGGTTTAAGTAGAAATTAGAATCACTCCATTTGGAGTTATATCGGTTGAGTTATGAATTTTCCAAATTCTCAGAAAAGAAGCCTGAATTTTTTGATAAGTCTTAAAAAGTCATATAAGTTGTTAATTATGTTAAACCTTTAAAGTAAAGGTTTCTTTGGATAAAATGCAAGGTGAAATGGCTGAAATGATAATTATCCATAGTGAATAGTATCTAATTAAATAAGTCTCAATGAGTATACATCCCTAGTCATAAGGATATTAAAAGACAAGTATTTTTGGGGTGGGTCTAGAGAAGTGGAATTTATAGTTATTTTTGAATTGGTTAATGACCCGTCACTATATAAATGTTAATTATAGGACCTGAGAATCGCCCGTGCCTGAAGGACAAGCGTAGTGTTAAGAATCTGATGGAAGGGGTATTTTCGGTAAGACCAACAGGTAGTAACTCTAATATCACATTCTTTGCATAGCTATATATGTTTATGTATGCCATATCTGTATGTCCCGCCTATACGGCCAGCACCACTCGTGGCTCAATTGAGCGGAAGGGCCGACCATGTGGCCAACTTCCCGGTGGCTAGGCAGGGCCTAGTGCATTCATTGAATTGGTATTGAATTGCCAAAATAAATTTCCTTGCGCCAAGGTATCTGAAAGTATTTGAATGAACACTTGTATTACGAGCTGCATTATATTTGGTATGTAATACTTGTTGTTTGAATTTGAATTTGAACTTGAACTTGAACTTGAACTTGAATTTGAATGCTTTATATGCTGTGTGGACTACTCTGTTTGGTGAATTTACATGTATTGTATATGCTAGAATTTGAGATTAACCTGTTATTCTGGGATTCATTTATGTGAATCTCTGAGCCTTCCTTAAATCTAGGGCGTGGGCAGGCTAGTAAGCAAGGAGGAAGAGGCAAGGGCATAGTAATTGCTTGATTTTGAGAAGAAGGTGGTGAAGAATTGTAGATGAAACATTCAGTTTCACTTTTGTCTATGAACTTTACTACTTCCTTATGACTTAGATATTATTTTGGGATAGCCGTATGTGGCTACTGGGATGTATATATTTATTTAGATACTTATAATCTCGTAGAAGTAGATAAAGTATTTATATATGCTTTCATAACGGTTCTTTGGGGACGGGCATGTATGTGACAAGCCCAAATTATGGTAAACGATTTAGTAGAGCACTAAATTAGTTGGAGAAATAAGGAGAAACTCTAATGAATCTTGATAAGGTTTTAAGTATGATGCAATTTTTAATGACAAGTTTGAACCACTCGATAAAAATGTTTTCAAAAGTTTTAAATGGTTCAGAAAATTCTAGTTGTTGATAAGATGAGTGCATTATCATGGAACTTTTGATTGACTTTTACCAAAGTTCTGGGAACAGAAATTGGTCCAAGTTTGTAGCTGTAGCTAGATGGCATTAGCTATGGGCATACGGCCTTTGGTTTTAAGTTTGAATTCCCAGCAGTGTATGAGATTGTTGAACACATGAGACTATGTGATCTATGTGATGTTGTCTTTATGGAGTATAAATCTGGTTTATGTGATTATGTGCTTCTGTTGTTGAGGATTTTTGTATCAAATGGATACTAATGGTAAATTCTTTCCATAGTAGTAAAAGGGGAAAATGGTCAAGCTATGAGGTGAAAGAAATTATCTAATCCTCTACAGCAGATTGTGAAAATCAATATGTGAAATGCTGCAGTGAATATTATACTCCTAGTATTGACAACTCTCTCATCTTTGGTGTATTGAAGTAGTAATCAAAGATGAGAAGAGTAAGAACAAGAGGTAGATCTTTCAAGGGAATACAAGAGCTTGAACGAGATATGGCGGACCAGGACGAACATGAACAAGGCATACCTGAAGAAAATATACCTGAACAGAATCAAATGAGGCAACTGTTTGGATTGATCAATGAACTTAGGGCTGAAATTCATGAGGTACGGGCCAGACAGGATGAAGATAAAGAACGTACCTAGAAGAATGAAGAAGAACAGAGTGAAGCATCCTCTCAACCTGAGATGCGTGATCGTGAACTCAGGAATAGAAGAACAAAAGAAACAACACAGTATGGGGTGTTAAAATTCTGCAAACACCAACCTCCCGTATTCCGTGAGGGTCATGACTCACAAGTAGCGGAAGATTGGATGCTGAGGATAGAGAATATTTTTCAAGTCATGGAGTGTCCAGCTGAGAAGAAGGCATCAATGGCCATTTACAAGCTAGAAGGTGATGCAGACCATTGGTGGAAGAATATGGAGATTACTCTACGAACTTGAAAAATTCCTTTCACTTAGGAAGTATTCCAAGAAAAATTTAACGACAAATATTTTCCCCCATCTGTTAAGGTCAAAAAGGAGATGGAGTTTCTAAAAATCAAGCAGGGTGATAATGAAACTTTTGATGATTACCTTGCTCGCTTTATCAGATTATCTTGATATTCCACTTACTTGAATTATCGAGATGACGAAAGCTAGAGTTCTACTATGATGATTGAGGGGTTGAAGTACGAGATCAAAGAGAAACTGGTCTCTCGACGGTTTAAAGAACTCAACTTGGCTATTGAAGAGTGCCGATTGATTGAAAGAAATCTGAATGAGCTGCGAGCATTTAGGGGTCAACCATACCTGGTGGTTTTAGCCGAGGAGATTTTTCTCAGAAAAGAAAACAACAATGGTTTGAACCTCGAGGCTTTGGCAAGAAGTCTTCCCAACTGGGCATGGTTATCAAAGACCACATGAAACTAGAAAAGCGTGCCAAATGCGGGAGATACCACCCAAATAAAAGCTTTGATGGGAAACTTGTCTGTTTTTCATGCCATAAGCCTGGACACTTCAGCAGAGAATGTCCTTTGTGAGATGTAGAGAAAAGGCCTCAAAACCTGGGTAGGGTCTTTGCAATGACATACGAGGAGGCCAAAGAATCTCCTGATATGAATAAAGGTACGATCTCTGTAAATGGCAATTCTTCACAAGTATTGATCGAATAGGATGATAGCCATTTCTTGGTTGCACGTAATTGTGTTAGATGGCTAAGAATGAAAACTTGTAAATTGTCGTGAGATATATTTACTCCATTTGAAGTTAAGAGAGTAGTGTATGAATAGAAATCCTATGGATATTGATCTAGGTTGTATTATCAGCACGTTGTTTGAGGATAACCCTGTACAATGTAACACCCCACTGTTCTGAGCCCAGAACAGAGTGGCATCTTCACCTATTATGTAAAGATGTAATATTTAATGAAAGCTGAAACCACTGGCTAGTTTTAGTTCTTGCAAAGAAAGCCCTTCTTTAACAAGAAATTTCAAAATAATTAATAAATTCGGTTGGGCTTTTCTCGAACCATTTAAAACTTTTGAAAACATTTTTATCAGTGGTTCAAACTTGTCATTAAAAATTGCATCATACTTAAAACCTTATCAAGATTCATTAGAGTTTCTCCTTATTTCTCCAACTAATCTAGTGCTCTACTAAATCGTTTACCAAATTTGGGCTTGTCACATACATGCCCGTCCCTGCAACAACCGTTAGCAGCATATATAAATACTTTATCTACTTCTACGAGATTATAAGTATATAAATAAATATATACATCTCAATAGCCACATACGGCTATCCCAAAATAATATCTAAGTCATAAGGAAGTAGTAAAGTTTATAGACAAAAGTGAAACTGAATGTTTCATCTACAATTCTTCACCACCTTCTTCTCAAAATCAGGCAATTACTATGCCCTTGCCTCTTCCTCGTTGCTTACTAGCCCGCCCACGCCCGGATTTAAGGAAGGCTCGAGATTCGATGAATGAATCCCGTAGTAACAAAGTTAATCTCAAATTCTAGCATATGCAATACATGTAAATTCACCAAATAGAGTAGTCCACACAACATTTAAAGCATTCAAATTCAAATTCAAGTTCAAGTTCAAATTCAAATTCAAACAACAAGTATTACATACCAAGTACAATGCAAAATGTAATACAAGTGTTGATTCAAAGATTTCAAATACCTTGGCGCAAGGAAATTCATTTGGCAATTCAATACCAATTCAATGAATGCACTAGGCCCCGCCTAGCCACCGGAAGTTAGCCCCATGGTCGGCCCTTCCGCTCAATCGAGCCACGAGTGGTGCTGGCCGTATAGGCGGACATACGTATATGGCATATATAAACATATATAGCTATGCAAAGAATGTGAGATTAGAGTTACTACCTGTTGGTCTTACCGACAAAACCCCTTCCACCAGATTTTTATCGCTACGCTTGTCCTTCAGGCACGAGCGATTCTCATGTCCTATAATTAACATTTATATAGTGATGGGTCATTAACCAATCCAAACATAATTATAAATTCAACTCCTCTAGACCCATCCCAAGAATACTTGTCTTTTAATATCCTTATGACTAGGGATGTATACTTATTGGAACTTATTTAATTAGATACTATTCACTATGGATAATTATTATCTCAGCCATTTAACCTTTCATTTTAACCAAAGAAACCTTTACTTTAAAGGTTTAACACAATTAACAACTTATGTGACTTTTTAAAGACTTATCAAAATTCAGGCTTCTTTTCTAAGAATTTGGAAAATTCATAACTCAACCAATATTACTCCAAATGGAGTGATTCCAATTTCTACTTAAACCTTGATAAGTCTATTTTCATAAACCAAAGTCACCAAGTTGATTTATGGCTGAGAAAAATTTCCAAAATTCCAAACATAAACAATGTCCAGAAATTCTTCAAATTTTATGACCAAACTTTGAGAAACCATAACTCCCTCAATACTTATCGGATTTTGACGAATTACATATCAAATTAAACCTCTATGTGTCTATTATTTAACTGGAGAATTTAACATTTTAATCATTTTTTTTAGTCATCCAGAAATCCAACGCCATTTTACTGTTCCTGAAGCATACCAGAAATTTCCAGTTTTTTAGCTCAACTTCTAAAAATCATAACTGGAGTTATAGACCTCCGTTTTAGGTGATCCAAAGCTTATATTAAACCTTAAGGAGAGTACTATTTCCTGTAAAAATTTCAGAGCAAAAATAAACCTCTAACCCCTTCAACAGATGCGAAAACCAATCACTGTTTTCGGACCACTAAGCAGAGTTGTAGAACAACACATGCAATCACTAATCTTGACTCTAAACTTCAGGAAATCAGTCTCAATGCATATATATATCAGTCATGCATGATCTTAAAGCTTGATTAAAGAGTCAGAGGAGATCATAAATCCACTCATATTCAACATGCATGCAACTACATTTACTACCATGAGCTCTCTCTCTAAAACCATGATTTTAATCCACCACCAACTCAAAAAATCTTTCTGTGATTTCAAAAATCAGATGAGAATTGTCTTTGGAACTCACCTAAACCCCATAAATGATTTGCATGTGAGTTTTCTGGCTTCCTTCTTCTTCTTCGGTGATCTACAATTCTCTCTCTCTCTCTTTGCGTTTTCTCCTCTCGGTCTCAACTTTTTGCTTGTGTTTTTGGTTGTAAAGTTGAAGTGGAATGAAGAATGGAAGGGTGTGTGTCAGTGGCGGAGCCAGGATTTTGAATGACGGGGGGCGAGAATATGAAATGTTATATCAGAAATAAAAGTACTGAAAATACAATACAGACTTAATATATAAAAAATTCAGAGAAATATATTACGTAAATTAAGATAACTTCACTTGACTCTTGCTCTACGTGTTTTCATATTGTTAAACTCATCTATAATTGAATCTGTGTTAAAACTCAAAACAATTTCTTTTTCAATGTATATAATCAAAGAATCATCAAGAAATTGGTCTTCCATTCTATTTCGAAGCCTGTTCTTGATTATCTTCATAGCAGAGAAAGATCTTTCGAGTTCTTTGTAGAAACTGGAAGAATGAGTACAAGTCTAATTACTCTATCAATAAGAGGGTAAATGGTGGACTTTCCAGTTCTTGCTAGCCCTTGACATAATTCAGATGTAGTTGATAAATTAATCAAATCTGGATGTTTAGGAATGTCAAGCTCAAAATGTTGTAACTCAATCTTCAAACGCAATTTTTCTAATTCCGTGAAGTCTCGAGAATAAAATTTATCAACAAGTTTGCAAATGTCATCACTATTAAATGACTTGTACCTGTTTCTTGGATCTAAAGCCATGCTCAAAGCAAGTAATTCAACAAGATTATCATTGAACCTACTATTTAATTCTTGTAGTTGATAATCAATTGTAGCACAAAAAGATATTTACCCTATAAAATTTTTCGAGTAGAAAAATCACCTTGTTCATTTCGAGCACGACCTCTCCTTCCAATATATTTTGCACTCATATCTGGAATGTCAATGTCATGTTTTATGCAAAAAATTACGCTTACAAGAAGAAGTAGCGATATTAATTATGAAGTTCAATTTTTCAAAAAATTGATGAATATGTTTTACCTCATGAGATGCAGCAACCAAGGCAAGTTGAAGGCGATGAGCTAAGCAATGGACATAATAAGCATATGGGCACTCAGCACAAATTAAAGCCTGCAATCCATTCCATTCACCTCGCATATTGCTAGCTCCATCATAGCCTTGTCCTCAAATATTTTCAACATCAAGATTATGGCGACGAAGAGTGTTGAATATTCCTTGTTTCAAAGTCTTAGCACTTGTATCTTCTACATGTACAAGACCAAAATACCTTTCTCGTATAAAACCATCTTTAACAACGTATCTCAAAACAATAGCCATATGCTCCTTTTTAGATACATCACTAGCTTCATCAACAATAAGACAAAACTTGGCATTGGAAATTTCTTCCCGTATTGTGTTCTTTACCTTTTGAGAGAAGACATGAAGAATTTCCTTTTGAATTTGAGGGGAACTATATGATGCATTTTGAGGAGCTTTTTCTAAAACAACCGCTGCAACTTCTTGATTGTAGGAAGCTAAAAAATTTATCATCTCAAGAAAATTACCCCGATTAAGTGAATCTAAGTTTTCATCGTGACCTCTAAAAGCACATCCTTGAAGAGCAAGCCATCTTGTCACGTCCACAGAAACTTGTAGTCTCAAACGATTAGTTGCAATCTCCTGAGAAGTAAGTTTTTCAACAAATGTCTCAATATGTTGAGATTGGTTCATAAGATCATTACATGAACTCATGGCATTTTTATGCGTTGAGATAACATTTTTCCCAACATGACGTAGAAAAGCACAATTTTCTCCATCAGTAACCTTTTTCCAGTTTCTAAATCCCTCATCAACAAATGTATTTAGTCCAGAACGACCACTGCCACTTGGTTTACTAAATAAATAACAAGGCAAACAAAATGCAGCATCTTTACTTGGAGAATACTCTAACCAAGATGGATACAAATCAAACCAAGAAGAGCAAAAATGACGTCGATTCTTCTCTCGCCCGAGAAAAGGATAATTTTGAAGCTTGCACTCGAAATGGACTAAGTTTAAGATAAGCACGACGAATTTCATCTTGTTGATTTATAGGATATTTCCATATTGGAGGGCGTAGTGCGGGATCTCTTTCCAATGAAGAAAGATTAACTTCTTTAACTACTTCTTTATTTTCAATTCTAGGAGACTTTGAAGGAGGAGTCTCAAGGTATTTGACAATTCAACATTAGAAGTAGATGGGGGCAAAGATTCACTATTCTTTCTCTTAAAAAAAGTATCAATGGTAGCATTCTTGCCCATAATAAACACCTACAAAGAGTATGAATTAATTCACAAAATTCCATATCACATATTCTATCTCGCAAATTCCATATCACAAACCCCATATCAAACATTTTAAATCAAAAATTTTCTAACTAAACCCTAACTTTATTTTTATCAAATCAACTACTCAAGTAAAAATATAAACCATATAACTTTTATTCAAACCTCATTAACTCTATTAAAAGCAAAATGATCATCGAGAAGCCTCAAAATTTCAAAATCTAACAAATCCCTAAATTTTTCATAAAACAAACTCCATCCAACTAAAAGATAAGAGACTAGAAAAATAAATTATATCACTTACCCTAAACCGCAATCTTCTAATCTTCTTCTAATCTTAAATGCGTGTGGGACACTTTGGGATTTGTATAATATTGCTTCTTCGGATTTTCTCAGTGTGCCGTGTGCGCCGATGTGCGTAATGAATTTAAAAAGGAAGGCTCATGGTTTTAACTTTTAGTGTCTTGTGTTTTGTTTTGTGGGCAACCGTGCAACTTTTCTTTTAATATATGATTGTCCGTTTGTCCGTTTGCAATCTTTCGACATTTTTTGAGTGGATGGATGAGTATTGGTGGGCTCCCCAATTTCTTTTTGGTGTTGGATTGTTGGTAGTTTTAAATTAATTGAAAATAGTGTTGGGCCCATTTCTCATATGCTGTCATAGAAGTTAGAACCATGGTCCATTGTCCATCTGATTGGGTGTTCAGCCATGAGAAGGACGCAGGGCAAGTAATATTCCTATACTTAGGTTTTTTTTTTTAGGGGGGGCGGGGGCCCACCCTAGCCCCCCTGTATCCGCCCTTGGTGTGTGTGTTGTGGGGGTGTCTCGGTGAAGAAAATGGAAGTGCAATGGAAGGAGGGAGTTTCTTTGTGGAGGGAAGAGGAGACGAGGGGTTTGGATTAGGGAATGGGAATGAATAAATGACTTGTTGAAGTATGTATATTAATTGAGAGGGGGTGGGGGTACGTGGCGGGTTTATGGGTGAACGGTGGTGATGTGGCGTGAAAAGCATCGAGGAGAGTGTGTGTTTAAACATTGGGCTTTGGTGTTTTTTATATTTTGGTGTTGGACCGAAAAGGAGTAGATCTGCAAATGAGAAAGTATGGGTGTATATAGTTATATGCCTAAAAGAATTATTAATGGATCGGGGAGTATTGGGTTTTCCATGTGTATATAGGCACGTGGCTTTAAGAGGAATAAAGAAGTATAAGTTGTTTCACATGCAATGAATGTGGGGTCCACTTTACTGAAAAAAAGAAAAAAAAAACCCATTTGGCTCCCTATAAGTCTCTTGTTTGCAATCTAGTCCTTTTCTTATTATTTTGCAAACATTGATTTTGTGTTAGAAAATAATCCTTAATTCCATTTAAGGATTTTTCTTCCTTAATTGATTTATTTAGGCTAGAAATCAATCCCTAACCATTTGTCTATAATTTCTGGAAAATATGCCTTTAATTCCAAATACAAATTTTAAAATTCATTAAGGCTAAATTTTCCATAATTAATCCCAAATCATATTTAACTCTCAAATTCCAATTTTTTTTTTTTTTTTTTTTTTTTTTTTTTTTGGGATGTCACAATTCTTCCCCCGTAAATTAAATTTCGTCCTTGAAATTAGATACATACTTCAGGGCATAAAATTCGGATATTGCTTCCTCATGTCTTCTTCTGCCTCCCAAGTTGCTTGTCTAGGAGATAGTTCCTTCCAGACCACCTTCACAAATAGAATATTCCTGTGTCTGAACTGCCTCTCTTAGTGATCTATAATCCGTTCAGGCTCAACCACATAGGTATAGTCATCTTGTACATCAACATCTTCGTACTCAATGACATCTTGAGGGTCCCATTGATATTTCTTCGATTGTGACACATGGAAGACATTATGAAGCCTGCCCAAGTTCAGGGGTAAAGATATTTTGTATGATACTGGTCCGATTTTCGTCAAAACTTCATAAGGACCAATGTACCGAGGGCTCAAGTTCTTTTTCTTTATTGCCCTACAAATTCCCGTAATTGGAGATACCTTCAGGAAAATGTTATCTCCAACCTCAAATTCTAGAGGTCTTCTTCTTCTCTCATCATAACTTTTCCATCGACTCTGTGTTGCTAGGAGCCTCTTCTTGATTAACTTCATATGTTCGAAAGTTTGGTCTATTACATCTGGCTTAAACAGCCTCCTTTCTAACCACTCTGTGCAACATAGGGGTGACTGGCATTTTCTTCCATACAGTGCTTCAAATGGAGCCATTTGAATGCTCCCATTAAGGTTTTGCACTGTACGTCTGTAAGATTTTAGAGTAGTTGTTATCGTAATTGTGGTTGTAGTTGTAATGGTAGTTGTAGTGGTTGTTGTTGTTGTGATAATTGTAGTGGTTGTCGTTATAGTAGTAGTTGCAGTTGTTGTAGTTGTAGTTGTTGTGGTTGTTGTAGTTATAGTTGTAGTTGTAGTTGTAGTTCTAATTCTAGTTGTAGTTGTAGTTGTAGTTGTTGTAATTGTGGTTGTAGTCATAGTTGTAGTGGTTGTTGTAGTTGTAATTGTAGATGTTGTTGTAATTGTTGTAGTGGTTGTTGTAGTTGTTGTTGTAATTGTTGTAGTGCTTGTTGTAGTTGTAGTTGTAGTTGTTGTAGTAATAGTTGTTGTGGTTGTTGTTGTTGTATGTAAGTTCTGCCAGTGGGAGATATCGTCCCATTACCCCTTGAAGTTCAATGCACATGCTTCACTTTTCTACTCAGAACATCTACGTCGCCATTTACTGTGCCTAGAGGATACTTAATCTCCAGGTTGTCGTCTTTTAGCAACTCCATCCATCTACATTGTCTCATATTAAGTTCTTTTTGACCATATAGATACTTGAGACTTTTATGGTCGCAATACAGTTCAATAGTCGTTCCATACAAATAACACCGCCAGATCTTCAAGGCAGACATGATTGCCACAAGCTCCAGATCATGAGTGGGGTTATTCATCCCATGAGGCTTCAGCTGCCGAGAGGCATACACCACTACTCTGTCCTGCTGCAATAGGACACATCTCAACCTTTGCTTACTAGCATTATTGTAGACCACCTAGGTCAAACTAGGGTCTGGGATAATTAATACCGGTGCGGATGTCAACCTCTCCTTTAGCTGTCGAAAGCACTCTTCACATTTTCATCCCACTCAAATAGTTAATTCTTGCTTACATCACTTTGCGAAGTTGGATATATAATCCACTTTCCTTCGCAATCCAATGGCCATTGTTTGTCGTTAGCCAGTTCAAACCCAGTATAATGTCTATACCATGAAGTTGCAGACAAATCAAATCTACCGTAGACTTGTACCCATCAATAGTCACAACATAGTTAAACATGCATTAGTAGCCACAGATTTTACACCAAGTGGTGTTGACATAATTAGATCATAGGGCAGTTCATGAGTTTTCCCACCTAGTCATTTAGCACAATCATATGACACAAAGGAATGACTAGCTCTCCAATCAAATAATGCTTCTAATGTATTACCATAAAGAAGAATGGTACCTTGAATCATTTCAGGAGATTTTCTAGCTTCTTCATACGCCAAAGCGAATAATCTGCCCTGATTTTGAGGCCTACTCTTAATAGCATGCTGGGGGCAATCTTGGCCAAAGTGTCCTGGCTTTTTGCAATTGAAACAGATCAAGTTTCCACCACAATTCCTACCAGGATGATACTTGCCACAATGCATACAAGATTGTGACTCGGAGGTTCTCTGTGAAGTTTGCTGACCAGATGGAGACATTCTTTTGTTATCTTCTCGGGGTTTAGACCATTTTGCCCTTTCTTTTCGAGGAAAATCTCCTCTACCGAACCACCACGGTATGATTGACCCCTAGATGCTCGCGAGCTCATTCATATTTCTTTCAATCAATCGGCACTCTTCAATAGCCAAGTTGAGTTCTTTAAACCGTCGAGAGACGGTTTCTCTTTGATCTCGTACTTCAACCCCTCAATCATCATATTAGAACTCCATCTTTTGTCATCTCGATAATTCAAATAGGTGGAATATCGAGATAATCTGATAAAGCGAGCAAGGTCATCATCAAAGGTTTCATCATCACCCTGCTTGATTTTTAGGAATTCCATCTCCTTTTTGACTTTAACAGATGGGGGAAAATACTTGTCGTTAAATTTTTCTTGGAATACTTCCCAGGTGATAGGAATATTCCGAGCTCGTAGAGTAATCTCCATATTCTTCCACCAACGGTCCACATCGCCTTCTAGCTTGTAAATGGCCATTGATGCCTTCTTCTCAGCTGGGCATTCCATGACTTGAAAAATCTTCTCTATCCTCAGCATCCAATCTTCCGCTACTTGTGAGTCATGATCCCCATGGAATACGGGAGGTTGGTGTTTGCAGAATTTTGACACCCAGTACTGTGTCGTTTCTTCAGTTCTTCTATTCCTGAGTTCACGATCACGTATCTCAGGTTGAGAGGATGCTTCACTCTGTTCCTCTTGATTTTTCTGGGTACGTTCTTGATCTTCATCCTGTCTAGCTCGTATCTCACGAATTTCGGTCCTGAGTTCATTGATTAGTCCGAATAGTTGCCTCATTTGATTCTTTTCAGGCATATTTTGTTCAGGTATGTCTCGTTCAAGCTCTTGGATTCTCCTGAAAGTTCTACCTCTTGTTCTTGCTCTTCTCATCTTTGATTACTACTACAATATAGCAAAGAAGATAGAGAGTTGTCAATACTAGGAGTATAAAATTCACTATGCAGCATTTCACCTTTTAGTTTCCACAATCTACTGTAGAGGATTAAACTAGTTTCTTTCCATATCAACAAATGGTCATACTCTTCCACCTCAATGATTAACCATTTCCCTTTTTACTACTTATGGAAAGAATTTACCATTAGTATTAATTGAATACAATATCCTCAACAACAGAAATACATAGTCACAACAACCAGATTTATACTCCATGAAGACAACATCACATTTATCACATAGTCTCGTGTTCAATAATCTCATACACTGCTGGGAGTT
Organism: Acacia acuminata; assembly: GCA_019022655.1. NCBI lineage: Eukaryota > Viridiplantae > Streptophyta > Magnoliopsida > Fabales > Fabaceae > Acacia > Acacia acuminata. Next base: position 2,187,839 of record JAFJYI010000047.1, on the reverse strand, counting down.
CAAACTTAAAACCAAAGGCCATATGCCCATAGCTAATGCCAACTAGCTACAGCTACAAACTTGGACCAGTTTCTATTCCTAGAACTTTGATAGAAGTCAATCAAAAGTTCCCTGATATCACACTCATCTTATCAACAACTAGAATTTTAATTCATAAAAATGAAATTACATTCATTGAACATATTCATTAACAAGCTGCTTCATGTGTTCAATGAATTCCGAAACTCTAAAGAGGCCTTGATCCATAATCTGATTCTTTTTACTTCTCCAAAAGTTATTGTCAGGGAAATAGTATAGGATTGTACCAACCCATGCTTCATTAGAGGCGCTAATCAACCTCAAGTTATAGTCCCTATATATCATGGGAATCTCATTTAAGAATGCAATGTAGCGACCTCGTGGAGCCACTACGATCCTACATACATTTTGGTACACATCCTCTAAGCATTCAAGGATATCAGGGTGGGGATGCCACCAATAATTCCAGGGAGGATAAACAAAAGTAGAGTCCACTGACTCCTCCACTTCATTCTCCCTCATACCTGATTCCTCACTGGATACAAGGTTAATAATCTCAGGGGTTCTTTGCTGCTGCCTAGGATTCGACCTCCTAGCTGTACGCCTACGGCGCAATCTATCATGAAAGGTCTCTTCCCCGACCCTCGGGGTTGGTTTACAGACTGCTCAGAATTATCTTCCGGATATCTTCTGTTACTCATTTTCAATCCTACACACATAAACAATACACTTGTTACCAATTCAAAATACATGCTGCATACACGTAGAGCATACTATCCTATTGCCAGAAACTACGCTCTGATACCAACGATGTAACACCCCACTGTTCTGAGCCCAGAACAGAGTGGCATCTTCACCTATTATGTAAAGATGTAATATTTAATGAAAACTGAAACCACTGGCTAGTTTTGGTTCTTGCAAAGAAAGCCCTTCTTTAACAAGAAATTTCAAAATAATTAATAAATTCGGAAATAGGGATTTAGGGTAAATACTATTCGTTTAGAGTGTCCAACGAAGTCGTTTAAGCTTAGGTTTTTTTTTTTTTACTTAATATATAATTATATATTTTAATGAATATATATATATTCACCGGTAGACCGGACTAAATGGTGGTTACCCTTACCCGAAACCCGGTCCTACCGGTTGTCGGGTCGAGCCCGATCTGTCCAAGGCTGACTAGGTTTTTTTTGCTTCTCTTCGGGTTGGTCCGGTCCATGTCCGGGTCGGGTCGGGTCACCGGGTTTCTGGGTATTATGTACAGCCCTACATATATTGAAACAAGACACACAGACGAGGAGAATAATTCGGACGACCACGCACAGACAGGGACGAGGAGAAGCTTTCTTTCCTCTCTCTCCTTATTCTTGAACTGAATTATTATTTTTATCTTTTTATTATGGATTTTATTAGAGCCATATGCAAATAATTTTTCTTTTCAACCTAGAGAACCTATGAACTTGTTTGGGTTCTAGAAATTATTCCTACTATTAGTTTTAATTAATTTTATTCGGTTTATTTATTCTTATTTTTATTGCTATTGCTTAGTAATTGATCACTATTAAGCATGTTTTGGGAATTTAGGGTTGAACTTGGAAGAGAGAATCCTAAATTGACATTGGGATTAAATAATGTGGAATTAGGTTTAAATTTAATGGAGAATTAGGTTTTAATCTAATTTGTGTCTAGGATGGGAATATACCTAGAAGCTCTGCGCAATCAAATTAGAGTGAACCCGATTTAAAACGCATCTTATTTAGTTGTATGAGGCATTACATAATTAATTAAGGTAGGTAATAAATGGACCGGAAGGCACTTGTAGACATTAATACTCTAGATTAGGTGATTAGGTTAAGTCAAAATTAATTTAGTGGGGATAAAATCTAGGAAACAAATAAGAGATTAGTGACTCTAGGTTGCTCGTTTGATTAGTGTGCTAGTTTTTATTATTTTAATTTCAATTTTGATTTCTTTTATTAATTAAATTCAATCTGATTTACTCAACTTAAATAAAATTGTGAGATTAATGCTTAATCAAGTTATGGGTACTAAGTCCTCGTGGGAACGATCTCTTACTTACCCTTTATTACTTGATACGGCTTTACTGTGCACTTGCGGATTTTTTAGGCTATAACATTTTGCCCTATCAATTATTTTGTTGTCTTATGATTTTATAATGAATTTCTCTTTTAAAAAAAAGATTATAATATGTTATTTGTTTAGCTGAAATTTAATCAGATTTGTATTTAAAATATTTTTTGGGGTTCACATTATATTTCTTTTATTTTCTCCAATCATTTTGTTTTGAGGTAGGTGGAATGTACATTTAAGTGTTAATTTTGTAGATTAAGTTGTACTAAAAGAATTAATGTTTAGTGACAAAAGATACTAATTAACACTGACACTTATTTATTTGTATTTTTAATGTTATGCAATATTATTCAGTAAATAGTTCAATATGTTTATTTTTTGACCAGGGTTAAAAATATTTGCTGGTTCCCCCACTGACAACAACAACTTTTATTGTTGTATCTATACTTTTCTATATTGTTGTATCTATACTTTTCTTAAAACAACAACAACTTTTATTGTTGTATCTATACTTTTGTAAAATACTTTTCTATATTGTTGTATCTATACTTTCCTTACAACAACAACGGGAGTAAGAGTGAGCTTTCACAAATTTCAAAGTACTGGCACAGTCTATTGTTGATGCAGGTATGAACTTACTAAATTATTAATGGGGCATTATATTTTAATCTCTAGTTTTCACTCATTTTTTATAATTTGGAAAATCCTAAATAATTTTTATTGTAAAAATTTATTAATATTCTGATGTGTGAGAGAAGAGAGTTACTTTTATTGTTGTATCTATACTTTTCTTAAAAATCATAGGCAGACATTTGGAATATTCAGATTAAACATAATTAACTGTATTAAAAATTTTAATAAATGTTTCAATAATTTTAGATGTCATAAAAAATTTTATAAACACAGTTAATGAAATAGTTACTAATTTTATATCATATATATAAATTAAGAATGTAAGATATATATTATAGTATATCAAATATGCATATATATAGTTGTATATTGTCATTAAATTAATCTAAATTTCTAAATATTATAATATCATACAATACATTACCATCTATTTACTTTAATTTTCACTCCCTCTGGTCCTTTATATATATAAGGTATTGTTTAGATTATTTTCATGGTTCCATATCAGGTGTTATGCAGAAGTATATAATAGATCATTTTTCATTGTTGTCTCTACTCTCAAAAGTGATCTTGTAAATTGTAAGCGAAGGTCTTATGATTTAGCTTATGCATGCATCTGTATAACTAGCAGGGATGAAAATGGAATCTTAAATTTTTTTGACAAATTTATTAATTATATGACAACTTTTTCTTAAAGTACATGAAAATGATCAAAACATCTTATAATAAGGATTGAATGAAGTAATTATTAAGGAGTATTTCGTGCATGGCATTCATGGGTGCAAAATCTAGTTCTCCAAAATCTCCCACGTATTATTGGTAAGATAATTCATTGGATATATCTCTTTTATATTCATACAAGAATATATTCAAAAGGAAGAAGGGACTAAAATCTTCCAAATTCGTAGTCATATTAATGAATATATTTGTCAATTTCATAGAAGATCTCAACAAGTTGTTGTGTGTACATTTCCAAATTAATATGGGTTATTTTTCCAGGTGATCCCATAAAAAAGAAAAAAGAAAAAAAAAAAGAAGTCATTTCTATAAGTCTTCATCTAACCATTAAAGTAATTGTTTACAAATCGCAGAACACAACTTTATAATTAAATTAAGCAGCATTAATGTATTGAACACTAATGTTACTTTAGTGATATATATGCACCATTATCCATACATACAGAAATTTTCGACATACAGCCTCCACAGCTCTGCATCAGAAGTTAATTAATTCATATTGATGAGAGAATTACTCCACTCTCTATTCAAGTAAGGCCGAAGGATCAAATATTATATATAAGAAATTAATATTGAGAAAATTATATCTCCAATAGAATGGGGTAGTTATATCCTAATTACATTGAATAGGATAATATTTGAATATGTACATAGTGCCTGTGCCAATGTAATATTTCCTCATCCAGCGCCCGGCGCCTGCCGGGGGGGGGGGGACTTATTTTATATGATATACCATTACTTATTGGGTCGATAATATCACTCTAGTCCTATTTATAAGTCTAATTCCATTTATTTCTCTTTTACGTTTTGTGTTTGATCAATGCATATATTTGCTTTCATTTGCAGACGGATTAAATTTTCCACAGTGCTAGGTATGACATTTTCAGTGATTTAACAAAAAATGTACTTCTGAAATAATTGACCGAATATTGATCAATATGATAAGAGTGCTACACTAATTGCATCTTCATTATAGAATTATAGCAAATACTAATTAAATATCTTTAAAAAAATTCCTTTAAAAAGTTTATCTGGAGTAAAATAAATATTAGAAAATAACAGAACATGACACATACCTCAGCAATTGCAGCAGCATTAAGGGCATCGGCTAACTCTAATTCCTTCTCTTCAACCTGTTTCAGTGCACTTCCCGTCTTTTCTTCTCATTTTCCAGCTTTAGCAATTGCACAAGCACTAGAGCTTCTTGCAACTCCATTTTCACCTTAATCGACTAATTAGTATTGATAAAAAAGCTAACTTAATCATTAAGTAGTATTGTACAAAAAAGATGATCTTACTTTTAAAACGCTAAACCAAAATCGTGTAATTATTTTATTTCGTAACTGCACTTTCCATTAACCAAAATAACCTATATAGTCAGTTTATGTCCACTTGTCAATGTGAACTATTTTAATTTGTATTGAAAAAGTGATAATAATTAACATATATGCGTTTGTTTGAAGTGAACGCAATGTCAAAATGCTACTGCTGTCAATTTTGACAAATTTACATGCTTATAATTATAAGTGAAGGGTGGTGATCATTAACAAACGCATATATGTTAATTATTATCACTTTTTCAATACAATTTAAAATAGCTCACATTGACAAGTGGACATGACTATATTGATAAATCATAAATGGGTTATTGACAAGTCTATCTATGTTAATTAAAACAGTTCTCATTGACAAGTAGATGTATTTATATTGAGAAGTCATATAGTATCGATTATAGCTGAATCTAGTCATAGAATTCAATAAAATATAATATCCAAATATTAATTATTAAGGGCAAGAAGGTCATTTTACATTTGTAACTTATATCACTAAGGTCTATAAGAATTTTTTTGTTCAGGGGATCACAATGGGACCTTTTTGTTATTTTTTTAAGGGTCCTTGGAGTTAAGTGTGATTTGGCCAAAAAAAAAAACAAGAAATGTCCCTACCCCATTTCTCAATTCTGTTTTTTTTTTAAGTATTTTTTTCTAATTAAAACAATCTTTGTGTTTTTAGTAGAAAAATACCTCTGGAAAAAAACCAAAACAAAAATGTCCCTATCTCATTTCTCATTTTTTTAAAGTATTTTTTTCACTTATATTATTTTTTTCCTAGGATCTTGAAAAAATATTTTTAATAAAATATTAAGCTGGTCAAAAAAATATACTTAAAAATATTGATTTGATTTTTAATATTTTTAATATTAAATCTCAAAAAATATTTCATGATCTTAAAAATCTACTTTAGGATCTTGAAAAAATATTTTAGGTTACTAAAAAGATACTTAAGATCTTGAAAAAAAAATAGTTCAAGATACCAACATATATCTAAAAAAATACTTAAGGATACTTATTGATATTGAAAAAAATACCTCATGATCTTAAATATTTTAGGACTTTGCAAAAAAAATTTAGGGTACTAACTGATCTTGAAAAAAAATTTGAGGTAATGACGATACTAAAAAAGATACTTAAGATACTAATCGGTACTAAAAAAATACTGATGACATAAGAAAAAGAAAAATCTTTAAAAAAAATAGTTTTTTTCCAAAACTTAACTTAGATTTTAACTCTAAACCATGGTTTAAGCGACCTAAGTTTTGTTCTCGGTTTGAAATTTGTGGGCTCCAATCAAACATTGCATAATGACTATGCACAGGTGTAAAGTGAATACGTGGGAACATTTTTTCTTTTTAATCAAGTCTGAAAGAGCTTTATTCATATCCAAAAGCAGCGAAATAACGCGATCACACAACTAAGCAGCCAAGTCGATCCAAGGAGAAGTAACACACAAGACAAAACACAAAGAACAAAACTAGAAAGACTTGATAAAACAATGGCAGCTCGGCTAGAAGCTTCTGTGTTGTTGTCTGAACATCAGAGGCCAGGATACAAGACAGAGATATAAAGAATCTCAGCTAGTTTCTAGCAATTATTGAAATCTACATTCCGAAACTATGAGTGATCTCAGGGCAATGTATTCCCAGTTTAATCCCTTTTAGTTCTCTTGCCATTTGATTTTTATTAACCATACAAGAGAGGGTTTCAGACACCAAGATAAACAGATATGGCGAAAGAATGTCTCATTGTCTAAGTCCCTCATTAGGTTGTATGATAGCAATTCTTTCACCCGCAATACAGAGATTCAAATGCATTGACTCAACATAATGCATAATCAGATTAAACCAAGTGGATGAAAAACCAAATTTCAATAGCACCAGCCGTAGAAAATCCCATTTGACCCTATCATAAATTTTACTCATATACATTCTAAAGGCAAACTCAAATTTTTTTCCCGGATATTTTTCGCCAGAGAAACGTGAGAACATTTATACATTGTAAAATCACATTAAATACATGAACTACTCTATAATATTTGCTGTATACACCTTAAAATCATATTAAATAAGTGAAACCAAACAAAAACATATATGTCACAAAATTGACTGAAATAGCTTCCCATTTCTTTCAAACCTTTCTAGCGTGATTTTGGTATCTAGTTAGGGTGAAGGCATTCAAGATTGTTCTTGTGGGTTATATTTTTAGAGAGATTTTTTTATTTATTTATAAGTCATATATGGGATGAGTTGTGAAACAACGGTGAAGATTACTACTATGTCACTAAGAGATTACGATTCAAATCCTAAAATAAAATTTTATTTATAAGTTACATAATTAAATTGTTGACACAAGTATACAATTCTATCATTTATTTATTATTGTTTAAAGTGTAAACTTTGTAATATTATGATATAGTGTATGTTAAATAGGGGTAATATTGTAAAGTTATCAACTTTTAAGATGGTCATATATGGAATTGACAAGATTTAAAGTTTTTTTTTTTTTTCAGTTTTAGAGAAACATGTTGGAAAATAGGACCAGAGGAGTGTTATGTATTGTTTTGAAGAGCAAATTGAGGTGGCAAGTTCAATGGAAAAATTGAGACCTATCTGGTATAAGTGGCAAAACAAGATCAACCAGAACCATAAACTAACCAAATTCATCTTTATTGGTACTCCCAACCCAGGCCCCTTTTACTTCTACCCACCAAGAGCAAGCCTAAATGGGTCAAGCTGGCCCACATTCCCACCTTACTACTCCTTATGTTTTCTTTAGGAGTGACACAGTTGGCTAAGGCGTCGGTCTTCACCCTAAAAGAGATGAGGTTCAATACCCGTTAATTGATGTGAGGATCTCATTGATGAAATGATCTGTAAGTTCTCTATAGTCTTTTTGCACCTAAAGGCGTGCCTTGGCCCGGTGGATTACTGGTGTTTTCCCCCACCTAAACTTTTATGTATAAAAAATATAATATAATATAAAACATATTTACTTAATTTGATTAAACTAATGAAGTATATTAATATGACATGTATTTTTAAAATAATCTAGTTATTTCTTTTAATTCCCTCTTCCCTCACCTTTTTTATTCTTGTCGAAAGAACATTAAAAGAGATAAATTAGAAAAATATTGATAAATATAAAAATCCTTTATATTTAGGATGAAGATCAACTCTCTATATATGTCTATATTAAAAACCAGAGGGAATATTATTTTACTACCTCTGAATCTTATATTATGACCAGGAGGTAATGTTATTTTCTAAACATAATATTACAAGAATAATGCGTAAGTATTATTAAATAAATTTCGATACACATAATGATTGCACCTTAATTACTGTTTTATTATTAATTTGTAATAACTTTAATTCGGTATTCATTGTAATTAGTTCAAACCTTTTTTTTTTTTTTTTTGGGGTATGTTCCTTTATAAAATATTCTATATACATTCTAAAAAATATATAAACATGTTTATTTTAGACTAATTTAAGAACTGGCAAACCAATGAAGCAAAGCAGTGATGCTTCAAAAGCACCAAATGATTCAAAATTTCCAACAGAACGGTCCTTAAAAACAGCCCACCATTAAAGCTTTGTTAATTGTGAAATGAAAGATGGGACAGATGAAAGCAACGAAAGTACAAGTCTTGCTCCTTGTGCGAACTTACTTTCTTGACTTAACTTTTCTGACCCTAACTAGTTTTCTACCGGACAGGTAACTTCCTCCAGCTCCAAGACTGAAACTGCCAGAAGGAGAGGATGATCCAATAATAGGCATGCTAGTACATGAAGCAATGAAAGCAGGGGAGCATGAAAACTTGGATGAGCTAGCAGTTGAAGCAACAGAAGAAGTGGATGAACCAAACTTGGGTGAGCTACCATTTGATGCAGCAGAAGCAGTGGATGATACAAGTATAGGTGAGCTAAGAGTCGAAGCAGTGGATGATACAAGGTGGGGAAATCTACTAGCAGAAGAAACAAAGTCACACGATCCTCCAAAGGGAAAGCTAGAAGAGGACTTGTTCTCCCTACTGGAAAATCCAAATATACTAGACATTGCACTACAGTTAGATCTACAAGTGTTGGATGCTGAATTGAAAACATTTGCGACTTCTGAACTAAATGGTAACGTTGAACTCCCTGAAGAAGTAGTTGTATTTCCACTTGATCCAAATAAAGGAGATGATGCAGATGATCCAAATGGAGTTGACTGACTGTGAGTAGGAGTTGCAAACACACTCGTAGTAGTAGCAGCAAATCCCTGGCACCAGACAAAGATGTGCTTGACCCAAATAAAACATTCTTTTCATTTTCAGTTTAATTTTTAAATGAATACCTCGGCAGTAGAGCTTGATTCTGTGGTTGTGGTGACATTAGGGACATTAGCTAATTCTTGACTTGTCTCTTCAATTTGTCTCTGAGCCAGTTTTACCACAAGATCTTTCTCAAGTATAAGCCTTTGGACAGTTTTCCCTTCTTCTATCAGCATTCTTTTCAGTTTAGCAGATTCACCCTGTAGAAATAGCTAAGCTTCAACATAACAGTCATGGAGTGATATAGTTGTTGTGTCAAATTCAACTAATCATTAAACAAAAAAACACACACATTTAATAAATAATTGTTCGCAATTCTTCACATAATGTAGACACTGAAGGAACTAAAAGTAAAATTACTTTTATCTTCACATCGGTTTTAAATTAACATATGTCGAATTTAGCCTTAACTAATGGTGCAGCTATTCTCAAATTCCATACAAAACATGGACCACAGTCTAGTTCTTTATACATTGAGCAAAAAAAGTTCTAGTTCTTTATAAATTTCCTCTTGATGTTGAAATATTTGATCATGATATATATTTACTATTAAATTATAGAATAATCAAATTTACCCCTACGACAGCAAAGCATACAGTTTTTATTTTCTAATAAGACAATATCAAAACAGAAAATAAAAGTCTTTTGAATAAAATCAAAGTTAAAAGGTACAAATATGATCCATCATATACTCCTTTTATTTTTAAGTGTCTTTTTTAGTGATCCAAAATCAAAAAAATACTTTTTAAAACAATTAACCAGGTATTAATCAGTGTTAAAAACACTTAAAAGATATGATAATTTGCTCAAAAACTAAATATAATCATTTCATCTCAAAAGTTGTAAATGTTAAAGACAGTCAGAAAGATGCTTCCTTCGCTTTCAAATAATAAACAATAAACTTAGAATATACGCTAGGAACACACAATGTCATGCAGAAATAATAATCATATACAGTAAAACATTCATAATCATCTTAAGATTTGATTTACTTCTCAAGATCAGAGTTTTCTGCCTGAGGGATAAACCGGGATAAGGAGTGAAATTATTAGGTAGTTTCAGAATATAAAATTTATGTATCTTAAGTTAATGATGAATAAATAAGTAAGCAAGTCAATGTGAATTTTATTGAAAATTTTGACTAATGCATGATCAGTTTAGTGTGCTTCTGTAAATTGCATCAGTATGCTTTTTCTTTCTTTCTTACTTAAATACCTCAGCAGCAGCAGAACTTGATGCTGCAGCTGCGGCAACATTAAGGGCATCAGCGAACTCTAGCTCTTTTTCTTCTACTTGTCTCATTGCACTTTGTCTTGTCTCCTGACATTCCTGCTTTAGCAACTGCACATGCTCCAGCTTTTCTTGCAACTCTTTCTTCACTTTAATCCATTCAATCTAAACATAATAAGATACAAATTAATAGTCACTTAAATGCTTCAGCTCATACTAAAATATTCCTTAAGTACACATAATACACTATTATAATTTCTGTATCAATAAAAAAATGACATTAGGTGAGGTGGCATAGTTTGGGTATGTCTTAAAGACAAATGTCTACAAACATTGATTTTGACTATCTTAAATATAAGAGCAGATAATAAACTATAGAAAGCAGAAGGGAGAAGCAACATACAAAGGTACAGCAATAATCCAACCATTCCTTGAATTACATCTGCTTCAAATGTATCTCGTATATTATCCTTTTTCTTCTAATGGGCTTCAAAGACAGAATCATTGATCAAAGCTTTTACAATATAATTTTGGCCAAATCCTTATTTGCTAGAGCTTTTGGATATATTAGGAATAAAATTTTTCTGTTAAAAGATTAGGAAGAATAAGATAAATAAGATAACATGCATTGTTAAATGAGGGAGACAAACTAAAAATATGATAAAATAAAATAATGGGAACTCCAAGAATTACCTCAGCAATTTCAGAAGTATTAAGGAGATTGGCTAACTCCAATTCCTTTTCTTCAACTTGTCTCATAGCACTTCGTCTTATCTCGTCATTTGTATTAAGGAGATTGACTAACTCCAATTCCTTTTCTTCAACTTCTCTCATAGCACTTCGTCTTATCTCGTCATATTCCGGCTTTAGCAATTGCAGAAGCTCTCTTTCTTTTTGCAACTCTCTCTTTGTTTTGATCCATTCATTCTAAACATGAAACTTACCCATTATTCCATCTTAAACAATTGTTTAAGTACAGATGTCATATTATTGTAATTGCTCCTAATCAATATATAGAATCATTTAGAGAGGAGACTTGGGGTTAGACTTGAAATCACAGGGATAAAAACACTGCCAGGATCTAGTCTATGAAAGAAGCACAAACCAAAGCAGACAGAGATAGGGAGAAAAATGATGCTAAAACAGAAAGCTAATCCTCATTGAGATTGGAAGGTACTCCACTGGTTTTTGCACCCAAATCACCAAAAATATGTTTCCCCGTCTCTCCCTAATGTCTGAAGGCCACTTTTTATAGGAAATCAACACAGTAACAGAAAGGCACCACTCGTTACAATCTCATGCCAGCTCGTCCCTAGGACCTAGCCCTGACACACAGTCCTCAACGTTGAGCCAAAATTAAGAGAAACACATGGCCTAACCTTGTGTTGCCTCCTTGCAAAAATAAACGGAGAATCATCATAAATTCCTTCACATTGGAGGAAAAAACAAACAAAAATGAAGTTACTGAGGACAAAACAATCATCGTCTTTCCACATTAAGATTAAGAATTAAAAATAAATCTGGTAAGGAGGAAGACACATTATTTGCCACACAGGAAAGAAAAGAAATATCTTCCAACACATAGCTGTTCCCTTGTTTTATGTTCACAACCCTCTCCCTTTTATTCCATTTCTTCTGTCTTTTCTTTTTCTGTCTGAATCTTCGGTGGATGTTTGTGATTGGTTAGGCTGAGATTTGAACTTGCACAAGTTTGTTATATAAAGCACCTTTCTATTAATATGTAATCAAACACAGGCTTCCACTGAAGATTTAGGCACCTTTCTATAGAAGGCACTAAACACAATTTCCTTTCCATTGAATTAGATCATCATTCCTACTTCCAACTTCCCACTGTTACCCTATCAGAATAATTGAAATTCTTCATCCTTCAGCTTCTTTGTAGAGCATTGTCATTGTTTTAAAATTAAAACAAAATCCTGTGTTTTGCTTTTCACATTGATCACAGTTCCTTGCAAAATCGTTCATTTTGTTCCGTTGTCAAAAAAATGATAGACAAATGTTATAATATAAACCGAAAAAATACTAACACGGCTACTACCTCAGCAAGATCAGCTCTAGTTATCTCATACTTGGCATTTTTTTGAACTTCAACTAAATCTAGACTTACCTCTTCAATTCGTCTCTTATCCAGTTGTGCTTGTGCCTCATCATCTTTCTCGAGTTTATGCCTTTGGACAAGTTTTTTCTGTTTTCCCAGCATTGTCCTTAGTTTATCATATTCACTCTGCAATATTAGCAGTAGCTTCAACATAATAGTAATAAAATGATAGTCTTTTATCACCTTTCAGCTCAGATGTAAAAAGAAAATCTTAATCATCAAATAAGCATCTATTTATACTCACAAATTACAAGCATAAAATGAACCAAAATTATAGTAACGTTACTTTAAAACTTCATAAATTTTAGTAGTTTTTAATATTACAGGTCACATAATTAAATTCTGGTTGCTCAAGCTCAACTACGAAAGAGAGCAAAAAACTTTATTACATTTATTTGTCTTTTACGTTTTGTGTTTCATCGATGCATATATTTGCTTTCATTTGCAGACGGATTAAATTTTCCACAGTGAGAGAAGCATAAAATTAGAGTTTCCTTGCAGAGCAATATCAGAAGCAAAGAAAAAAAAAATCATCAAAATCAACATGTTTAAGTACAAATGAAAGCCATCCATATACTTCTAATATGCCATGTTCAATGATTTAACAACAAAAATTACTTTCTGAATATTAATCATTGATATGAGTGCTACACTAGTTGCATCTTCATTATAGAATTCTAGCAAATACTAATTAATTTTTTTTAAAAAAAATCCTTTCAAAAGTTTATCTGGAGTAAAATAAATATTAGAAGAAAATAACAGAGCATGACACATACCTCAGAAATTGCAGCAGCGTTGAGGGCATTGGCTAACTCTAATTCCTTCTCTTCAACTTGTTTCAGTGTACTTTGTCTTTTCTTCTCATTTTCCAGCTTTAGCAATTGCACAAGCACTAGAGCTTCTAGCAACTCCCTTTTCACCTTCATCCATTCATTCTTATAAGGGAAACAGGTTACCAATTAGTAGCGACCTAAGTACAGTTGGAAGGTTTAAGATTTACGGTTTAGGGGTTCCTTTGATCTGATTTATTAGTTGATATTTCATATAATTTTATCTTTTATTTAATTTAGGAGATTAAAATCATATGTGATCTGATATTTCGAATTTAAAATCCAGTAAAATCTGATTTACAGAAACAAGGCAACATTAATTTTGGAAATCTTAAATTTAGGAGTGGCTAAGTTGTGAGCAAAGAAAATTTCTTATCATGCAGATGTAGGCTTTTCAGTACTAGTATTCGGACAATTTTCAAATCACAAAAACAAGAACACAGTACTTTTCTTTTAATTTAGAACATTAATAAAAATTTCTTGTAAATTACTGTAAGATATGACATCTAAATATTACAAAATTCAGAGAGAGAAAGACCAGGACTAGCCCAAACCTCAGCAACATCAGCTCTAACTGTAGCAAACTCAACATCTTTTCGAGCTTCAGCTAACTGTTGACTGATTCTTTCAATTTTTATATTGGCCATTTGCACCTCATCTTCTTTCTCTTGTTCAAGCCTCTGGACCAGTTTTTGCTCCTCTTCCAGCATTCTCCTCAGTTTAGCACTTTCACTCTGTAAAGTTAGCGACAGATTCAGCATAACCATAAATGAGTGATGCAGTTGAAGTATGGAAAAACAAAAGATACAATAATCAAAACATAGTTTACATATTTCTTCACAAATCACAAGCACAAAAGGAACTTATTTCATCGTGAGAGAAGCACAAGATAGAATAGAGTTAAAGCAGTTAAAGGGGGAAATACATAGATATTCTGTTGAACAAAATGAAAATAAAAATGTACAGACACAGTAAAAATTAAAAAATGAACACAATCATAATACAACAGAAACACAAACAAATACCTCAGCAGCATTTAGTGCATTGACAAACTCCATATCCATCTCTTGAACTGGCATCATGGCCCCTATCTTGTCTCCTCAAGTTTCAGCTTTAGTACTTCAACGGGCTCTTCATCTTATTATAACTTTGTCTTTGCCTGAATGTGTCATTCTGAAATGATACAATGGAATGTTATTATTTTGATATCAGCATAATGATCGCGTAACAAGGGTGATAAAACAATAAATTACAAAAAGATTTAAAAAAAAAGGGGAAAATTTTTTATGATAATTTACAAAGAGACTTTTTTATTATTTTTTCTGATTCTTAAGACTTAAGTATGATTTTCCCAACAAAAAAAAAAAAAATAGTACCTTTTTGTTTTGTTCAAAAAGTACCTTTGGCTACAACAAAAAACAACAAAAGAAAGAAAGAAACAAGAAATGTACCTATCTCATTTTCTCTTTTACGTACATTTCTCAATTCTTTTTTTTTTTTTTTAAAAAAAAAAAGCACTTTTTTCACCTAATTAAACATTGCAAAATGACTATGCACAGGTGTAAAGTGAATACGTGGGAACATCTCTCTCCTTTTTTTTAATCTAGTCTGAAAGTGCTTTATTCATATTCAAAAGCAGCGAAATAATGTTATCAAAAAAAAAAAAAAAAAAAAAAAAAAAGCAGCGAAATAATGCGATTACACAGCCAAGCAGCCCAGTTCATCCAAGGAGAGGCAACACAAAGCACAAAAGTAGAAAGACTTGATAAAACAATGGCAGCTACACCCAAAATAATCTGAATAACCTTGTCAACTACCCTTGACAAGTAAATCTTCTATTTATAGAATATTAAGATTATTTGTATACAACACACATAAACTGTATACAACAAGCTTAGTGGGCTAAGACCCATTTACATATAACCTATTACAAGGCACCAAGCCCAACAACCTTGACACACAAACATATATTATACTAATCTCAATACCCCTTCAAGTTGGGGACCATACAAATTTATGGTTCCTTATTTAAGCAGAAAATGCTCATAATCCTCACACCTAAGAGGCTTTGTCAAAATATCTACCAACAGATTCTTCGAACAAACATGTTGTAGATCAATAACCCTTGGTTCAATGTTTCACTTACGAAGTGACAATCAATCTCAATATATTTTGTTCATTCGTGGAACATTGAGTTGTTGGCAATGTGTATTGCTACTTTGTTATCACAAAACACCTTAACCAAAGCCAAATCTGGAATGTTGAGATCATGTAAAATGTGTGTAAGCCAAATAACCTCCAATACTGCTGAAGCTAAAGCTTTGTATTCAGCTTCAATGGATGACTTAGAAACTGTATGTTGTTTCTTCAATTTCCAAGACACCAAGGAGGTGCCAAACTTAAGCAAATAGCTAGTCACAAAACACCTGGTGTCATGACAAGCAGTTCAATTGACCTGGGCACCCTTTGAGGTAGCGAACAACTTGAACAACAGCTACCATATGGGATTTGTGAGGCGCACTTAAGAACTGACTCAAAGCCTGCACACAAAAACTAATGTTAGGTCTAGTTGTAGTTAAATAGCACAACCTACCTACAAGTAGCTAGTATGTTGCAGGTTCTGTCAAGAGAACTATCTTTTATTTAGCATTTAATCCTCACACCTAAAAGGCGAGCCATGCATTGCTGCAAGCCTGTCCATAATCAAAAATTAACCAAGGATTACGTATAGGCAAACCTAGAATTGTTCTCTCTTTTCGAAGAGCCTTTTATTAATTCTTAAGTAATCTAAATGTCATGCAGATGCAATGTAAACAAGGGGAAATTGGGTTTTAGCTTTTCAAATTAATAAACTAAAAGAGTAATGTAATTTAATTAAATGCTAAACTATTATTTTTGGTATTTTTTATAAAATGGAATGGAGTATGAAAATGACTATAAAATGTATAATGAATGATAAATGCTCTTGGAAATGGAGTAGTGACTATCATAGTTCAATTAGATGTGGGAGTAATTTTTACTAAATCTTGATGAAAAACCCCAAGATAATACTTGAGTCCAATATTCTCAATTAATAGTAGTTCTTACAAACATAGCTAACTACTATCTCTTGAGTTATTGTTTAAAGCCACTTAGTATGTGATTAAAATTAGATTAATGCAACTTGCTTCCTTTTGATAAGAATGCGATAACACGACACTCAATTAATCCAATTCAATCATACTATCTAATAACAACATGTAGAAAACACAATATCATTAAATCAATAAGGAAAATACATATATAAAATCAAATCCAATCACATAGGTTCAACCCACAAAGTTATCGAAATGGGTAAACTAAGTCTCAATATTACAAAACAATATTCCTAAAATTAAGAAATCAAAATATAATTACAGAAAATAGATTGAACAAAATAAACTCCCCTATTAAAGCTCTGAACTCAAGCTATTGTCCATCACCAACAAGCAAAATGAGCTTGGCCACTCATTGCCTTAGAATAATCATGAATCTGAGCACTCGCCGAAAAATGCATACACTTGCCGGAATTTGGAATTTTAGACTGTGAAAGAGAGAGCTGGTGGCTAATGGTTGAAGGACGGTGGTTGAAGATTCCGGCTAAGGTGAGTGTAGGGGCTGATAGTAGAGAGAGAGAGAGAGAGAGAATAAACTCACTGGAATTGTATCTCCGATGATAGTGGTATAGTGAAAGAGGCTTTCGGTGACAGTGAAATTGGTCAACGGCGCAATGGCGGTGGTTGTGAGTTGCTTCTTCCTCCTCCGATCTCCCTCTCTCTCTCGTTCTCTGCTTCACAGCCGTGGCGCACCCCCGTCTCTGTTTTTGGTTCAGTCCACCGAAGATGAAGGAAGGCGTGGTGCATGATGGTAGAGAGGTGGACAAAGAAGATGATGAAAGAAGCTTGGTCGTCGCTAAAGCAATCAATTTTACTAGGTCCTAATTAATTATGCAGTTTAAGGTCAACCTAGGTCATTCTCCTAATGAGCAAGCTGTGGGTTTTATTTAGGACTGGCTTTTAAGTGACAAAAGATGCAATGGAATGAAATGGACCTAAACTAAATGAAAGACACTACTACCTAGATGCAATTAAGTAACTAAATGCATTGATGCAATTTGACTTTAAAACCTAAATGAAAATGATGAAACTAATCTAAATGAATTTAGATGCACTTTTTTTTTTTTGGGGGTGGGGGGGGGGTTATGAGAGAAGAATTAAAATCCAAATAAGAAGATTGATGCAGGGGCTATTTCAATTCAGTCTTCATCCACTTCCCGATCCCCATGAACCTATAGCACTGCACTTTATGAGAGAAGAATTAAAATCATAATCAGAAGATTGATGTGGGGGGCTATTTCAGTTTAGTCTTCATCCACTTCCCCATGAACCCATAGCCCTGCACCAGTTGGAGGTAGTAGGATTTTTGCTGAGCTCGGTTTTATTTTCACCTCCCCAAGCCATGTGAGGCTAACATTTTCTCTACAACCTAGAGTATTATGAACTTATTTGAGATTTAGAGATTGTTCCCACTAATTAGTTTTACTTAATATTATTTCAGTTTTTTTTTTTTTTTTATTGTTATTGCTTAGCCATTGACAACCATTGAGCATGTTTTGGGGATTTAGGATTGAACTTGATAAAAAGAATCTTAAATTGACCATAGAACTAAATAATGTGGAATTAAAAATTATATAATTTGCGTCTAGAATTGATGTACACCTAGAAGCTCCTCATAATTAAATTAGAGTGAGACCAATCTAAACTACATCTTATTTAATTGTGTGAGACATTATCTAATTAATTGAGGTAGATATATAAATGGACTGACATGCATTTATAGACATTAATACTCTAGATTAACTGAATAAGTTAAGTTAAAATTAATTTAGTGAGGATAAAATGTAAAAAATAAATAAGGGATTAATGACTTTAGGTTGTCCTTTTTTACCTTAGAATTTGTTTTTGGTAAAAGGTCTTTGTTATTATTAGTTTATTTTTCTTATTAAATTTCTCTTTTACTCATATTGAAAACAATTTTGATTTGTTCAACTTAAATGAAACAAGGAAATTTAATGCCTTATCATTAATTGGATTAATTGAGTCTCTATATGATGACTTTAATTTGCCACTTACTATTTTCATAACCCATACGCGGTGCTTAATTAAATTTTGGTAGTAGCATACAGTCTTCGAAGTAGTCTATACCTTCTTGTTGGATGTAAACTTTAGCCACAAGGCGGCACCTTTCCACCGCACCTTTGGAATCATAGTTGATCTTAAAGACCCATTTGCACCTAATAACATGTTTTCCCTCAGGTAAATCAACAATTTCCCAAGTTTTATTTTGCCGTAATGCCTTCATTTCCTCTTGCATCACATTCATCCGTTTGGGGTCTTGTGATGCTTCCTGAAAGCTACAAGACTCAACACCCATAACAGTAGAAATTAGAAAATCTTTATAGCTTGGGGATACATGAGTATAGGACATGTCCTTATGGATAGGATACCTGAAATTTACCTTAATTTTACGTGTACTAGCTATTTCTGTTAAACAGATATAGTCATTAAGCCAATTGGGAGTCCTTTTGTCCCTCAAAGGTCGGGAAGAAGTGGCTGGATGATTATCAACATCAACTATTGTTTCATTACCGGGTGAATCATCATCCAAATGTCCTGAGCTGAGAGAATATATTACCAGCTGCAGGATGTCCAGAAGTGGCTGGCAAATCACTACAATCAATAGAAAAATGGTTCAGAGCCTTTGGGGAATGTCCCACCCGCTAGTTCAACAAAGGAATCCTGGAAAGAAAACTTATTTCATAATTTAAAAAAAATGCCTACTTATTACCATCATTATATTGTATGTGTAGTGAGGTTAACCAGAAGGTAACCCTTTTGATTTGGTGGGGAGCCTATAAAAACGGAAGGTTCAGCTCTAAGCTGAAATTTATCATGGCCATGTGGATTGGAAACGAAAGCTAGGCAACCAAAAATTTTAAGGAAATGGAAATCTGGTTCCTTCCCATAAATCAACTCATATGGAGTCTTATATCCCAGGTTTTTAGATGGGGTTCTATTAATTAAAAAAAGCTGCAGTTTTCACACTTTCGCCCCAAAACTTAAGCGGCACACCTGACTGGATAATAAGAGCTCTAGCAACATTTAAAAAATTCCTATGTTTCCTCTCTACCACACCACACCTGTGGTGTGTATGGACATGTAGTTTCATGAATAATTCCCTTACCATTCAAGAAGTTTTTAAGCTGTCGATTTACAGATTCCAAACCATTATACTCCTTACTCTTTTTACAACAATACAGAAAATTGAGTTTCAACATAGGCAATGAAATCTTGTAAATGCTGAATAGTTTCTTGCTTATAGATCATGAATGATAAGTGTATATTTTATGATTAAATAGGTGTATATTTTATGAGAATTAGTTGGAATTATTGATATTATATACCTATTTAATTATCTTTTATTGACTTTTCCATTATTGAATCAAACTTAGGATCAAAAAATAAATCGACATAAAATCTACTCATATCCTATTTTTATTGTGCAGGAAATATTAGCTGATTTGGAAAGAAGTAGAAAAAGCAATTAAGAGGATATGAAATCAGCCAAATTCAATGGTCTCACGCAAGAAAAATAGAAACAAAATCAATTGCGTGATCTGGTGGAGTAAATTACAAGAATGAGATATCTTTGTAATAAGAAAAGGAGAATCAAATGACCCAAGACCTAAATTATAAATAGGGAGGCAAAGACAAACAAGGGATGGAGGAGGAAGATAGAGAGAGACATAGAACGAGAAGGAACGAAGAAGCAGAGGAGTAGAGGCTGAGCATTCCAGTTCTCTTCATCATCTCCACGGAAGGACGGAAGGACCGTGGAGGCGACGGAGAATCTTTTTTTCATCTCTTTCTCTTTATTCTTTGAACCTGGATTTTTTATCTCTTTTATTAGTTTGAATAAAGCCATGTGTGGCTAGTTAGTTTTGCAATCTAGAGAACCTATGAACTTGTTTGGGTTTTAGAGATTATTCCTACGATTGGTTTTGCTTAATTTTATTTCGGTTTATTTAATCCTGGGTTTATTGCTATTGCTTATTGATTGATCACCATTGAGCATGTTTTGGGGATTTAGGGTTGGACTTGAAAGAGGGAATCCTAAATTGACCTTGGGAATAAATAATGTGGAATTAGGTTTAAATTTAACGTGAAGTTAAGTTTTAATCTAATTTGCGTCTAGGATAGACATATACCTAGAAGCTCCGCATAGTCAAATTAGAGTGAGCCCAATTTGAATTGCACCTTAATTAATTTGTGAGACATTGCATAATTATTTGAGGTAGGTGTATAAGTGGACCGACAGCACTTATAAACATTAATACTCTAGATTAGCCGATTAAGTTAAGTCAAGGTTAATTTAGTGGGGATAAAATCTAAGAATCAAATAAGGGATTGGTGACTCTAGGTTGCTCGTTCATTAGTGTGGTAGTTTCTTTCTTTTAATTTTAATTTCTTTTCTCTAAATTAAATATATTTGGTTTTCTCAACTTAAACGAAATTGTGAAATTAATGCTCAACTCGAAGGTTGTGATACTAAGTCCTCGTGGGAACGATATCTTACTTACTCTTTATTACTTGATACGGCCCGTGCACTTGCGGAGTTTTTTAGGCTTAAAGTTTTTCCCTATCAATGAAAAACAACCAAGTGCATTTGGAAAAGTCATCAAACCTAAGATAATTAACTAAATAATCCGAAATATCAAAAAAGGGCAGGCAGCAGGCTTGTGAGTCTTGAAGCATTACTCAACAGAATGTCCACTTCTCCGCATTTGCTGGGACAACTACAAGGATGACTGGGCTTCAGTTGCTACCATGGGTGCAGCAAAAAGAAGACTAATGAGAAAGAGCAGCTTCAATTCATTCGCATGATCTTCATCATCTCTTTCTCAGAAAAGACGAAAAGAAAAAAAATTAAATATGGAATGCAAGCTGGTGAATAGTGAATTATATAGCTTTTATAGGCAAACATTAAAGCCTGAGATTTATATAAAGCACAAGAGAAGTATATGCTTGTAACGTCGAATTAATAAAAATAGTGGAGGTGCGTGTATACGTGTATGTACCAGGTTATAATTAATAAATAATTAATTAAGAGGAGGTGATTTTTTTTTTTTTTTTTTTGGATCAATTGAGGAGGTGAATTCAGTGATTGCAATGTTTGAACAATGAGGCAGGATAAGATCATTAATTAGACTAAGCGCATTTGAATTTCATACCAATTATCAAATATATCCTCGTCAAGGTTTGAATTTTCGCTATTATCTATTTATCTTATGTTTTCCTCATCTTTATTAATTACTCCCTCTAGATAAGACCTAATTAGAGAGCTGATCTTAATCATAATGTAAACATATTTCTTATACTTATCAATCTTTTTCTAGATTTTGATCATTAAAAAAAAAAAAATCTTTTCTTGGCTAACTCACCTCTACTGATGCCCCCCCCCCTAACAATAATTAAGTGAGAGATATGGAGAAAATTAAGAAAAATAATTAGAATGTTTTAATTAAATCACGCCATATTAATGAACTTAATTAAATTTTTTAATCTAATTAAATTAGGTAAATATATTTTACATTAAGGATTTGAGGGAGCACTTAATTTGGGTTATTCTTACGGGAGTCATTTATATAGCCTGTATCTAAACATCCACTAATTATAATTAATGGTATTATAATAGTTTTATTTAGTATTAAATCCTATTAAAACTTAATCTAATGGATGGTGAATACATTAAATGAAGAGGAAATAGGGAGAGAGAGATTAATAGAAACAATTACTCTCCCCTAATGAGCAACATTATCCCTTTTTCATAAGCAAAAGTGTGCAATTATTTCTTTAATGGGGTTTAAACTTCTCATGTTGCATGAGAAGAAGAAGATTTTTATATACGCATGAAATGGTGGGACCCACATGTACATATAATGAGCATTATATATATATATATATATATATATATATACGTGGGTCCTACCATTTTATATGTGTGTGACATGAGAAAACACTTCCCTACAACATGAGAAGTGTTTTTCCCTTCTTTAATTTTCCACAAGATTTTATTTTGTTATCTTAATTCGATAAAGTATATTTTTAGTTGTCTCACTCGGTTAACTTCATTCTTGCCGTTAAGATTTTAAATGTTGATAAAACATTCTTAAATGTTGGCATATTAAGATTGATTTTAAAAAATAACAATCATGAAAAAAATAATATTTGAAACTTGCAATTAGAGGATTGAAAATATATTTTATAAATTTAAGGATCAAATTGGATCATATATAAAAGTTACAGGTTTATTAAATGCCTAGGTTAAATTATCATCGAAATTAAAATAGGACAAGTGGTTAAGTTGCCGGTTTCCGTGCTAACCCAAATGTATTTCGCAATGTCTAAAAACTCGACGGAGCCAGATCAGATCCACCAGATTAGAAAATGGATGGTTAAAAACATCTCTTTTGACATTCTCTAAACTCTTCTTTAACTAGCTCAATAATTTGGAAAAATCCTTAGTATCATTTTGCTCAGAAAGTAAAAAAAAAAAGAAAGAATGCTAAAAGCCTAAATGGTTGGCTAGATTATCAGCACATTTTTCTATTCACGATAAATATGCTTAATTTCTACTTTCCAAAAAGTTCCCAAACTTTATTTTTTTAATATTATCATTTGAGTATCTTGTTCGGAGTTCATGGATGCATCTCCCAATACAAGTGTCTTCTCTGGGACTCAAATTTAAGATCCAAAGAGATCTAGCAAGGCCTTACGCCATTAGACCAACTTCATATTGGTGTTCTCAAACATATTTTAATTATTGTGAAAGCAAACAGATATTTGCTAGGGCTTGTCTTATTTTTATCAGCATGCCTGTCCACTTCTGCCAATTCATCCTTATTTCCTCTCAAATCTATATGTACACATGATGATAGGTTAAGCCAAAAAAGGCAGTTTATAATAAAATCAAGAATTCAAGATGACAAATCCTATAGAAAAGACTTTATGATCGAAACAAAACCAATACACATATTTTATTTGTGGACAGACTATCTAGTTTACAAGAGCAAAGCTTCAACAGATCTGAAATAGTTGGAAATCCATGATTTACAATCTAGCTAACTGAATGGACACATAATCACGAGATCCATCAAAGTGCACTTTCAACATACATTAACGTTTTAAAAAGTTCAAAACAAGTAAAACCCATGAAACAATAAGGACTGACAAATATACATGCGGCCCCAATTTGAACACTAAGGCTATATTTGGATAGACGGAAAAGTGGGAGAAAAATTGAGGGAGGGAATATTGGGAAGAAAACTTCCAAATTAATTATGTAAAGAAAATTTACTGACTTTTTTTAGAGATTCCCCTCCTAATATTCTTTCCTTCCCATTTTTTTCCCATCCAAACTAAGGGCAAATGATCATCGTCCATCTGCAATCTCAAACGCAATCTCCTTCAATATTCTACCATAGGAAGCTGAAGTACTAGCACCATTTGCCTCTGGCACATGACCAAGTAAGTATTCACTTTCTTCTGATGCAATTTCTTCCCCTTTCACCCAACGATGCTTTTCCAATGAAATCATACCTTCTAGCTCCATTGCTACTTCCTTCATTGTGGGTCTTTCCTCACCTTTTACTCTTACACATCTCCTTGCCAACAAGGCTACTTCTTTAAGCTGATGTTCATTCTTTTTGTTTAACACTCGTTTGTCAAGAATTTCCCACAAACAATCTTCTTTCATTGAAGACTCAAAATACGTTGCCAAATATTTCTTCTCCTCCCTGCTGAATTCAACTGCTTTACTTCCAGTGAGTAACTCTATAAGCACAACTCCAAAGCTATAAATGTCACTCTTCTCATTCAGCTGACCTATGTGAAGATACTCTGGATCCAAGTATCCTAGAGTCCCCTGTACAACAGTGGTAACATGGGTTTCATCAATAGGGACAAGTCTTGAAGCTCCAAAGTCAGACACTTTTGCTACAAGATTATGGTCTAAAAGTATGTTGGTAGATTTAATATCCCGATGAATAATTGGAATCGAAGCATAAGAGTGCAAATATGAAATAGCATTAGCAGTTTCTACAGCTATCCTTAATCGGGTCTCCCATGGAATTGAAATATCATTCTTCAAAGGGTCAATGTGATAAAGAAGAGTGCCATTATCCACAAACTCATATACCAACAAAGGAACATCAGTTTCAAGACAACACCCCAAAAGTTTGACCACATTACGATGATTGATTTGAGAAAGCACAAACACTTCATTGATGAAATCCTTAATTTGTTTCGGATCCCCTCCTGCTCTGGACTTCTTAATGGCAACAACTGTGTCGTCCGGTAATATACCCTTATAAACTATGCCTTGTCCTCCTTGACCAAGTATTCGGCTTTCATCAAAGTTGTTTGTGGCATTTTTAAGCTCAACTTCTGTAAATATTTTAGTGTGAGTAGTACCGTATTCTTGCTGTTGCGAAAGTTGTTCTAGCAATAAGTCTCCTCCATTTTGCTCGAAATTCTTTTGTCTGAGTTGTTTCAAAGTTCTCTGCTTGTCTACCCAGCATAATGTGAAGACCAGTGTAATGACAACTAACAAGGCGACACTCACACCTGCAAGAAATCCCTTTTTATTTCTAATTATCTCCTCCAATATAATATCCAAAATGAATCACGTCCCTTAAATTTATCTAATTAAATGATTCCTAAAAAATTAAAAAGTAAAATAGAACAGCTAGCTGAGACCATCATATATGTATTCTCACCTAATGGAATGAGAATAAGCAAATAAGGAAGGGTGCAGGCAGTTCCATTGTCCTTCAATCCAGGTGGACAAGAACAGTAGTAGTAACCAGGATGATTGTGGCATCTCCCTCGCATACGGCAGATATTGGGTATGGCACACTCATCGATATCTGAAATTAAGAAAAGGAGAATAGTATAGCCTTATTCTGATCTTATTACTTCCTTTTTATAAGTCTCTCTAAGATTTTAATAGATATAGGTTAAGAAATATTATGTCATTTTTCTTAAGAAAATAATTCAATATATGCCTTCAATTTATCTTAGTATGTAATGTTGTTTTGTAAATAAGGGTATAATTAAAAAAATGGCAATGAACATTGTTTTGAATTTTAAATAGACAAGTAAATAAATTTAAAAAACCTTTAAAAATGAAATATAAAATAATAATAATAATTTTTAGTTAATAAAATCTAGGGGAAAGGACACAAAAATATTCCAAATAAGCAAATCCCAGAACGCTGAAATGTTCTAATCACAAAGAAAAATTACTAAAATTCCCTTAATCTTAAATATGAAAAATGAGAAAAACGAAATGACAACAATAATTAATAATGACAACTACAATTAGAGCAAAATTGGGTCATTTCACACTAAAGACTTGGTACAAGAATAGTTGTCTCCAAGGATTTTCATAGAAATTTCTCAAGTGATACATGAGATCTATCTACCTATAATATATATATATATATATATATATATATATATATGAGGAAATGGCCGGTTAGGAAAAAATATTATTGAAGTTATATAATTACCGTGACATCCATCTGGATGATATGGATTTCCCTCAAAGCCGGATTTGCATTTGCAATTGTAGCCAACTCCATAACCAGAATCCACACACTCTGAGTTGGATTTGCAGGCATAATCTTCTTTACCAGAAGCATTTCGACAAGAATCATTCGAAACAGTCCATTCTAGGACGACAGGGACCACATCATAGGGAAAATTACTCAGATAATCTAGTGAGAAACTAAACCAGTCACGTTTCACAACCAAAGCATAAGTACAATTGTTGAAACTAGACACGTTGGTATGATTAGAGAGGCTAGCAGCTTCAATAGCAATGTAATTAATTCCCGCTCGAAAATCCACCTCACAACAACCAGTCCCAGAACAAGTCTTATCATCAGTCATGATTATCTCTCTTGGAGGACGTTTGTCACATATGGCCACGCAACCACTCTTAGCAGTGAAGTTGCTCTTCGAGTAGTCCATTATACCGAAGTAGCCGACCGCGTCACAACCAATGGTTACGAACTTGTTTTGGTTGCTAGAAATGGTAAAAGCAACGGTGGCGAGAGAGTACTGAAAAGTTGATTGTGATTGGTTGTAACAATCCTTGGAGATGTTCATGAAGATTTCCATTTGACTTTGTTGGAGGGATATGTTGGAAACTGGCACGTTGAAGAAGTATAACTTGGATGTGGAGTTGTTACAGGTGAGGTTGAATAATGACTGATAATCCAAGAAACAGTTTCGAGAAGTACCAGGTTGTTGGCCTACACCAAATGGATATGGGATGTCCACATCTCCGCATTTTTCGGGACAACCTGGGAGAGATTGAGCTTCACTTATTGCTGCCATGGCTGCAGCTAACAGAGTAATTAGAAAGAGCAGCTTCATCATCGGCCCTATCCACAAATTTGTCCTTTGTGTTGCCCTTTCGGTTTGAGAGCTAAGCTGCAATATATGTTGGTCGTTTTATGCGAGCTCTTGTGAATTATATGTGCCGGTGTGTGTGTGGGGTGTGACAGAGAGATGCCATTGATATATACAATAAAAGTCAAACTACGCAAAACGTAATCCATGCCTGTGTTGAAGTGACACGACACGACGGTTATTTATTGAGGAAGAGATATATTCAAAATATACAAGAGGTTGTTAACTTATATTCACACCACACGTACATGGAGTCATTTGGTTGGGCCTTAAATTAATAAAATCTACCTTTTTTTAGTATTTGGTTAAAGGTTTGCTTTTAAGCTTAAAACATAAAGGCTTTTCACATTTTCTAATAAGTACACTTCACAATATTTAAACTATGTTGTCATTCTTACGACGTGAGACTATTTAGCACCTTAAGTCCTTAACCAATAACTTATTGGTATAAAATTTACCTCTTATCAAAGCTTTAAATATGTATTTATTATCTGTCACCTCCTTCTCTTTCGTGCAAGGGGAAAAAACTGGAAAACAATCCTGATTTATTCTGTAAACCTCTTATATTTTAGAGCAAAATTTCTTTTTAGAAGACATCTTATATTATGGGCCAAAGAGACTACATATATAAATGGACTGGATGACTATTAGAATTTAAAGAAATCTTACATTATATTGATTAATCAAAAAGAGATTAAAGGTATATAATGTAAGAAGTGAGTCTTATCAAATAGCCAACTTTTTTTTTTGGCATGTGGCTTAAGTCATTTTAATAGAAAGACAATCCTAACATAAACCTATATTTAAAACTCTAACGTAGCATGAAGAGCCATTCAATATATGACACAATGAAAAGAGCGCATGCCGGCCAGTTGCCCCACGTTGATATTAAATAAGATTAAGGATATATAATATACAAGACTACCCTAACATATACATAGAACTAAAACTCTAACAATGACCAATTCTGCACAACAGATAAGCTCTATGGGTAAACAAGCAACGCAAGGTAAGTTCGTATATGTTCTTCGTCATCAACCAGTGTCACAACAACAACAACAAGCTACGTACTGAAATAATAATAATAAGCTAGTACTGGATGTGGGAGTAAGAGTGAGCTTTCGCAAATGCTTCAAAAGAAGACTTGGACCCGTTCAAAGTACAGGCACAATCTAGTACTGCTGCAGGTATATATGAGCAACAACAACAATAGTAAGCTACGTACTGGATGTGGGAGTAAGAGTGAGCTTTCACATATGCTTCAAAACAAGACTTGGACCCGTTCAAAGTACAGGCACAATCTATTACTGGTGCAGGCATGAACAACAACAACAACAACAATAAGCTACGTACTGGATGTGGGAGTAAGAGTGAGATTTCACAAAGGCTTCAAAATCAAAACAAGACTGGACCCGTTCAAAGTACAGGCACAATCTATTACTGGTGCAGGTATGAACAACAACAATAATAACCTACGTACTGGATGTGGGGGTAAGAGTGAGCTTTCACAAATGCTTCAAAAGAAGACTTGGACCCGTTCAGAGTACAGGCACAATCTATTACTGGTGCAGGTATGAACAACAACAATAATAAGCTACGTACTGGATGTGGGAGTAAGAGTGAGCTTTCACAAATGCTTCAAAAGGAGACTTGGACCCGTTCAAAGTACAGGCACAGTCTATTACTGGTGCAGGTATGAACTTACTAAATTATTAATGGGACGTAATAATTTAATCTCTAGTTTTCACTCAATTTTTTTAATTTGGAAAATCCTAAATAATTTTTATTGTAAAAATTTACTAATATTTTGATGTGCGAGAGAAGAGAGTTCCTTTTATTGTTGTATCTGTACTTTTCTTAAAAATCATAGGCATACATTTGGAATATTCAGATGAAACATAATTAACTGTATTAAAATTTTTAATAAATATTTCAATAATTTTAATAATACGGATGACATAAAAAATTTTATAAACACAATTAATGAAATAGTTACTAATTTTTCTCGATGAAGTAGTGACTAATTTTATATCATATATATAAATTAAAAATGTAAGATATATATTATAGTATATCAAATATGCATATATATATAGTTGTATACTGTTATTAAATTAATCTAAATTTCTAAATATTGTAATATCACACAATACATTACCATCTATTTACTTTAATTTTCACTCCCTCTGGTCCTTTATATATATATATATATATATATATATATATATGGTCTTGTTTAGATTATTGTCATGGTTCCATATCATAAGGTGTTATGCAGAAGTATATAATCATCATTTTTCATTTTTGTCTCTACTCTCGAAAGTGATATTGTAAATTGTAAGCGAAGGTTTGATAATTTAGCTTATGCATCTTTATAACTAGCAGGGATGAATATGGAAATCTTAAATTTTTTGACAAATTTATTAATTATTTGACAACGTTTTCTTAAAGTACATGAAAATGTTCAAAACATCTTATAATAAGGATTTAATGAAGTAATTATTAAGGAATATTTCGTGCATGGCATGCATGGGACATAGGACAAGGGTTGCATGAAACCTATCAACCTTCCGAAGATCTACAAGCACTGCTATGTCAGGATTGTAATGGGTTTAATGATTCATTAAGTATCAGCTGAGGTGTCTCAATTCTATCAAAAATAAAAAGATTGCAATTTTCAAATATGCATTTATTTTTTGTCACCTCTTTCTCTTTCTTGTAAGGGGAAAAGGGAGAAATAATCCTTATTTATTCTGTAAACCTCTTATATTTTGGATCAAAATTTCTTTTTAGAAAACATCTTATATTATAGACAAAAAAAAGTACATTAATGGACTGGATGACTATTAGAATTTAAAGAAATATTACGTTGATTAATCAAAAAGAGATTAAAGGCATACAATGTAAGAAGTGAGTCTTATCAAATAGCCAGTCCAACATCAATATCACTTAGGAGGAAGGGAGATTTCACACTGCCCTTGGATCATGGGTGAACCCAACCCCTTTCCTAAAATTCTATTATCAAAAACAAAACAAAAAACAAAAAAAGTAGCCAACCTTTATTGTTTGGGTATGTGGCTTAAGTTATTTTAATAGAAAGATAACCCTAACATATAGCTATCATAGCATCAAGAGCCATTTAATGTGTGACACAATGAAAAGAGCGCATGCAAGCTAGTTGCCCCGGCCACATTGATAGTAAATACTACATCCGGTTCTAAATATAGGGTAAAATTTATAGTACAAATTACAGTACAAATTTTGTCATATATTTAGGACAAAAGGGAGATTAAGGATATATAATGTAGAAGACTACACTAACATATACCTGTATTTAAAACTCTAACATAACATTAAGAGCCATTCAATGTTTGACACTATGAAAAGAGCGCATGCCGACCAGTTGCCCCACGTTGATATTAAATAAGAGATTAAGTTCTATGGGTAAACAAGCAACGTACTACGTATTTCCTCATCAACCAGTGTTTTTTCAGTCTAATTTTTTTTTATAAAAATTTTAATTTTTCATATAAAATCTTGTTCATAGTGCAATTTGTACTACAAATAAGATTTTAAATTAAGAACAGGAGGGTATGTATTTGCGAATTAATCAACTCTATTGCATCATGCAGATAGAGAAAACAATAATAATAATAATAAGCTACGTACTGGATGTGGGAATAAGAGTGAGCTTTCACAAATGCTTTAAAAGAAGATCTTGTTCTCGTTCAAAGTAAAGGCACAGTCTCCTACTGGTGCTGGTCTGAACTTACAAAATTAATAATGGGAAATTATATTTTAATTTCTAGAGGTTGTTTAGTACAAGGGAACTGGAGGGGAGGGAAAATTTTTACGACTTAGATTTAAGAAAATTAGAGAAGTAAGGTTGAAAGTTTTTAATTAATTTTTCTTACTCTTTTATTTTACATCTTATCTTTATTAAAATTTTATAACTCAACTTCTCCAATTTTTTTTAAATCGAACCTATAAAAATTTTCCCTCCCTCCCCTTTCCTCCATTTCCCTCCTTCCAAAGAAACCCTAGAGTTTTCACTCAATTTTTATAATTTAGAAAATCCTAAATAATTTTTATTGTAAAAATTTAGTTAATATTTTGATGTGAGAGAGAATAGAGTTAACTTTATTTTAGTATCTATACTTTTCTTAAAAATCATAGGCATATATTTGGAATATTCAGATGAAACATAATTAATGTAATAGTTACTACTTTTTCCCGATGGAGTAGTTACTATTTTTATAACATATATATAAATTAAAAATATAAGATATATATTACAGTATATCAAATATATATGCACCTATATATAGTTGTATACTTGTATACTGTTATTAAATTAATCTAAATTTATAAATATTATAATATCATTCAATACATTACCATCTATTTACTTTAATTTTCACTCCCTCTGGTCCTTTATATATATAAGGTCTTGTTTAGATTATTATCATGGGTTCCATATCATAAGGTGTTATCTAAAAGTATATAATGATCATTTTTCATTTTTGTCTCTACTTTCGAAAGTGTATCTTGTAAATTCTAAGCGAATGTTTTATAATTTAGCTTATGCATCTGTATAACTAGCAGGGATGAAAATGGAATCTTAATTTTTTTTGACAAATTTATTAATTATCTGACAACTTTTTCTTAAAGTACATGAAAATGATCAAAACATCTTATAATAAGGATTGAATGAAGTCATTATTAAGGAATATTTCGTGCATGGGATTCATGGGTGCAAAATCTAGTTCTTCAAAATCTCCACCTATTATTAATAAGATAATCCATTGGAGATATTCCTTTTATATTCATACAAAAATATATTCAAAAAGAAGAAGGGACTAAAATATTCCAAATTCGTATTCATATTAATGAATATACTTGTCAATTTCATATCACTAGAAGATCTCAACAAGTTGTTGTGTGTACATTTCTTAATTAATATGGGTTATTTTTCCTGGGGATCCCATCAATTATACCAAGTCATTTCTATAAATCTTCATCTAACCATTAAAGTAATATGGGTCATCATTTTGACCCAATCTAATCAATTTCACCAAATTGTTTACAATCGCAGAAAAAAACTTTATAATTAAATTAAGCAGCATGAATGTATTGAACACTAATGTTACTTTAGTGATATATATGCTACATTATCCATACATACAGAAATTTTCAACATACAGCCTCCACACGTCTGCATCAGAAGTTAATTAATTCATATTGATGAGAGAATGCCTCTACTCTCTCCAAGTAAGGCCGAAGGATTAAATATTATATATAAAAAATTCATATTGAGAAAATTATCTGCAATAGAATTGGTCAGTTATATCCTAATTATATTGAATAGGATAAACTCTGAAGGACCAATTGGTCTGCCGCTCCTAGTTCTTTTACTAGTTTGATGTATTATAGAGCTAGACGACTTTCATAGCCTAGTCTCTATCTCCCATTTTCAAGCTTCAGCTTACCTATATTTCACAATATATATATATATATATATATATTGAATAGGATAAAAATTGAATATGTACATACTACATAGTGCATGTGCCAATGTAATATTTCCTCCTGTCTTAAATATAAAGCGTCATCAAGAAAGAAAAAAATCTTTTTTTTTTTTTTTTTTTTTTTGCTCAAAGAAAGAAAAAATCTTAATTCATATGATATACCATCACTTATTGGGTCCATAATAAGTTTTTTTTAAAGAATATTACCTTATTATGATTTACTAGGAAAATACTTAATATAATAATATAGTGTATCTCTATAGTCTATACTCTTAAATAAGGACAAATTTTTTAAAAATTATATTTTATTTTAGTCAACCACTATTCCTTAATTATATATGGTGAGGTGATTAAGATTGACTTATAAATTGTGCTTTGTTCTACCCACAACCGAGAATTCAACATTCATCAAGGTAATAAATCTCCTAAACCTCTGATTCTGTTTTTATCCCCAAAGGAAGAAGAATGCAAATCTTTTCTCTAATACAATGAAAAAGCGCGAATCAGTTAATGAAGGAAAAATGTAAGAGCCCATTTGTTTCATTTTTAATGGAAAAAATATTTTGTTTGGAAAAAGGTACAATTGAGAAATTTTAGAATTTCTATTTAACCCTTTAGAAATTAGTAGAATTTTTTCATTAAAAAAAATCACTTGTTATTATTTAAAGAAGTTTGCTTGAGTAGGCTCCACAAATGAAAGAACATAAAGCTGGTTTATATTTAATTAGCACTAAAACAGTTTAACCAGCTTCACTCGTTGCTTTGTGCCTTTGTGGCAAGTTCTCTATGGACATTCTATGAGGTTTCGGGTTCGAGCAGTACTACTATATGCTTCATCTGTTCATTCAAACACTACATGAGGTGCTATAAAGTACCTCTCTTTTGAAAATCATAGACCCGACTAGTTAGTGGGTAACTTTTTCATTTTTATCCATAATAAATAGGGTTTGAAGGAAAGAAGAAATATATATGAAGAGTCATAGACTTGATTTGTTGGCTTGTAAGTTTTCCAAATTTATCATATCAAATGGGGTTTTCCATTTTTTTTTTCGTATGAAAAAATGTGGTTTTTGAGGGAAAGAACAAAAATATGTGAAGAGCCATATTAATGTATTAATTATATTGATAAAATTGATAAATAATCATTAATTACTCTATAAGTATTTAAACTTATGAACTAAGGAATTTTTTTAAAAGTAACTTATATTGTAGTTATAGCAAATAAATAAGTAGACATTTGATTAGGTGATAATGAGTTTGCAATAGCTCATCACCCTTATCTCGCGCATATATATATATATATATAAATATATATATATATATATATATATAAGGCATACGAGATAAGTATGTAAGAAGAGTTTTGTTTCGATTTGCATGAACATGTTTCTTAAACGGCTACTCAAACAGGCATCAACAGAATCACCAACTGTCAATTATGTGGGTATATAAACCAATCCATATGTTTATTACTCCATTTGCTGCAAATATAGATCTTTCTAATTTGTTCCTTTAAAGAAAAAAAAAGATGTAAATTAAATGATGGTCAAATAGGATTAAAATAATACGCATTGTATGTACTTTTATTAAAGAGAGTATAGGCCATGTGGTACACTGTGTGGAGTGTGGACTTATAAATTTCACCACAATTTTAACAAGCGAAATAATACAAAGCTGTTTAAATTCAGTTAGCACTAAGCGGGTGAAACCAGTTTCCCTCGTAGCTTTGTGGCACGTTGTCTTTTGACGTTCCATAGGGTTATGGGTTCGAAATTTGGTATGGTTAATACTTCATCTCTGGTCCTTCAAATATAATGAGGTACTCCAAAGTACCTCCCTTTTTCGGATCTTTAATGCTAAGGCTTTCCACATTCTTGGCTTTTTTTAATCATATTCCAAGCAATTAAATGCATTGTCATTTTTACTCTCAAGATGACTATTCCAGAGAAAGCTTGAATAAGAAAGAACATGGACACTGCATACTTAAAAGAAACTGTCATTCATTAACCCATTTGTACAGAAAATTAAAGGAACACCAAAATACTTGCCCGGATCAAAAGTTAAACTAACCCCCCACGATTTGATTGATTTTAAGAGCCTTTAGTTGTGTTTCACATTTGCAGAGCAAAACATTTTTGTTCTGAGCAGGTTTATTCTATGAGACTTACGAAAACTTCATCTATACACATTTCTCTAAAAATAAAGTCATCTAAAAAAATATGAGAATCTAGGATCTCTTATAGACAGCTTGAGGGTTTTTTCACCTGCTCATATCTCAAGCATTTCAATCATTTGACTTAGCCTCTCCAACTAGGCTAAGTAAGTTTCTGTCTCTAATAGACAACTTGCCAGATATGTATTTTCTATTAAATAAAACGGCTAATATATACATTTAATCCTTTATGTTTGCCTCTGATATCATTTTAGTCCCTTAAGTTTGTAAAGTGCACGTTTGGTCCCTTAATATTAACACTGTTAGTTTGACTTAACGGAAAATACTGACTCAACAGTTTTAAGAGATGATTGTGCAATTAAATGCTGACCAAACATACTTATATGTTAATATTTTAATAAATTAATATTTTAAATCCTATTAATTGAAAAAAAAATATTTACAGATTGTTTTGTAGTTTTTTACAATTTGTGAAGATTAAATATATATTTTTTGTCGAAGAAAATTAAATATTTTTCAATTAATAGGATTTAAAATATTAATTTATTAAAATACTAACATATAGGCACGCTTAGTTAGCATTTAATTGCATAATCATCATTTTAAATTGTTGAGTCAATATTTTCCGTTAGGTCAGACTAACGGTGTTAACATTAAGAGACCAAATGTGCAATTTACAAACTTAAGGGACTAAAATGATACTAGAGGCAAACATAAAGGACCAAATGTATATTTTACCAAATAAAACTAACCGAATAAATTGAAACTTGTTATAAATTTAAAGGAGGGAATGTTGTTTTTATCCCATGATATTTACAAGTAGAAAAAAGGCTTTTAAGACTGGACGAAAGAGGTATCATAAGACCGGATTTGTGACCGATTTTGTTTTAGACGGTCTCAAAAGTCTGTTACTCTTAAGACCGGATGCGCGTTCAGTCTTAAAAAAAATACTTTTTATTAGACCGGATTTTTAAAATATGAGGTCTTAAAAATTATTTAAGACTGGACTTTTTACACATCCAATCTTAAAAGTCATTTCCAAAAAAAAAAAAAAAAAGAATGAACTTTTAAAGTCCAAAAGTCCCTTTCCAAAAAAAAAAAAAAAAAAAAAAAAAAAAAAAAAAAGAATGGACTTTTAAGACCGGATGTGAAAACACATCCGGTCTTACAAATTCCTTTCTATGGAAAAAAATAGTGAGATTGTAGATGCCTAAGCTGCCTCGGAGAGAACTCGTTTCCAGATCTTTCACCGTGAGGAACTAAAACAAATAGATTCGAGAGGAAAGTACCGAGCCGCCTTAGAGAGAACTCTGAGAAGAGGTAGACGAAGAAGAAGGAACAGAGAAAATTTTGGTTGGAAGCAACCAAAAAAAAAAATGGTACAATGACAGAGAGGGAGGTCAGGAGAAGAGTAATACCATTTTGCGTTCCTCAAAGAAGTTATGGGAAGCCGTTCATCTATCTTCTTCTACTCCTCTATTCGCTTGTCTATCTGTCATTTTTTTCTATGCACATCTCAATTTATTAAAAAAAAAAAAAAACAAGAACAACAAACAGAAACGATCGATCGAGAACACAAAAATAAGCAAACAGACATAACAGGTTTACCTCAAGAGAGGCAGCAGTTGTAGACGAGACTCGGTCCCCATGGAAATCAAGTTTGGAGCTTTGTCGTCGCTAAGAATGAGGAGATGAGCAATAAAACAAAGAAATAAGAAATCAAGTTTGGTTGTTTCAAACAACGAGTCTTAAAAGTGTTTTTAAAAAAAAAATTACGACTGGTGGCAATTTTGTAAATATATAGAACACTTTTAAGACCGGTTGTTCCAAAAAATAGGTCTTAAAAGTACACTTTTTAAGACCTGTTGTTTCAAACAATTGGTCTTAAAAGTGTAAAAAAAAAAAAAAAAAAACCGGTGGAAATTTCATAAAAATATAGGATACTTTTAAGACCGTTTGTTTCAAAAAATAGGCCTTAAAAGTATACTTTTAAGACCGGTTGTTTCAAAAAAAAAAATCAGTCTTAAAAGTGTTAAAAAAAAGTATGACCGGTGGCAATTTCGTAAATATATATAACACTTTTAAGACCGGTTGTTTCAAAAAACAAGTCTTAAAAGTATACTTTTAAGACCATTTTTTTTTCAAAAAAACCGGTCTTAAAAGTGTTAACAAAAAAAAAAAACTAAATTTGCTAAACCTGTTAAGTCCGAGAGTCTGCTTTGTCTTCTTGGTGATATAACTTTTACTTAGTTATAGATTCAACGAATGTCCTAAGAGCTCACGAATCAAATCCTCAAGCAAGAATGTCATCCTCTTCCTCTAACCTACTCGCAATCTTCATAAGTCATTCCAAAAACCACACAATCAAATCCTTAGCAACGTTGGCGGTGAGATGCTTCGTGGGTTTTGCTATGGCGTCGACTCCAATCCTCAATAACAGTGAAAGCGTACTACTTCGAGGATTATGGAAGACAGCGGCTCCTTCCTCTTCGATCTATGACTCCTTCCAACCTCCTTCACACAGATCCGACTTAAAATCAAACCCAGATCTCTTCTTGCGTAAGTCTGTTTATTCCTACCTTGACTGCTCCTGCTTAGATCCGGACTTCGATTTTGGTAGCTTGAAGTTTTGCTAGCATCGACTAGAGGATTTTGCTCGATTTAGTTGCTTTAAGCTTGTGATTTTTTTGTAGATCTGGATTTCAATTTCACCTCTGATTTTATATTGATTTAAATTTGATTTCCATAGTGAATGATTTCTCGTTTCTTGTTATTTTTTCTTATTTCGACTTTGTAATCATCTTTTTTGTTTTTCTTATTGTTGTTGTTTCCAATCTTTTCTTGGTTCTTTGTCGCGATGACGTAGGGACATTCAAAATGTTGCAAAATCTAGTGATTTGGGACCAATTCTTTCATTTGGGTTTTTTTTTTATTATTATTCTCAAACACTTTTAAGACCGGACATTTGGGACCATATTTTTAATACCGCAGAAC
Source organism: Acacia acuminata (assembly GCA_019022655.1). NCBI lineage: Eukaryota > Viridiplantae > Streptophyta > Magnoliopsida > Fabales > Fabaceae > Acacia > Acacia acuminata. The sequence goes on along the minus strand of JAFJYI010000047.1, from coordinate 2,150,280 downwards.
GAGACCGGTTCCCAGATCCGGTCTTACGAGGTGTTTTTTGTCCGGTCTTAAAAGGCTTTTTTGTACTAGTGAGACATACAGAACTGAAAGTATCGAACCCTCTTCTTTAGTAAAAGTGTTCTATCCCTTTACCAGTTGAACTCCAAAAACAAGTAGTCACTATATATAATTTTCTTTTAATACCAATTTTCAAATAATTCACAATCCTTCTTTTTCATATCTTGAAAACTGAATCATACCAAAGGATTCAGACAACCCAAAAACAAAAAACAAAAATCCAAAGTGGCTTCCACTCTGATCTAGTGCGAGAAACCCAACTTACCAGCAGTCTGTTTTTGTTTCTTTTCTTCATTCCGTGGCAAACATTAAAATAAATAAACAATGCCATATTGGAGCCAGTCTACCACGTAGCTTCATGGCACGTCCTTAACATGGACGTTCTGTGAGGTTTCGGGTTCGAGACATGGTATCACTAGTTACTACTGTTACTTAACCCTCAATATACGATACACCATGAGGTGCTCCAAAGCACCTCTCTTTTGGGCCACACCGAGCCCAATACGTTCCTTCCTTAATCTTTGCCTTCAACAACAAATAAATTGAGCTTTTCTCTTCTTTCTTTCTTTTTTTCTTTTTTTTTTTTTTTTTTGGTCAAATGGAGATTTTCTCTTGGGCTACAATCCAAACATCAAAATTGTGCTAGTTTTAGAAGTGACTAATACTCTACTTATATTTACCCCTCATTTTTTGGCTCAACTAATAAAGGGGTCAGACACTCTTACCGAAGGGAGGGGGTACAATCCTGGAGTTGGTTAAGGCAATGGGAGAAGCATCCTAGCTCCTAGGTGCCTAGGTAAATGCCTGAGGGTAATAGACGGCTGGTATAACCTAGGAGGAAGGGAGATTTTGCCCTCGCCCTTGGATCGTAGATGAATCCAATTCCTTTCCTAAAATTTTTATATCAAAATAATAATAATAATAATAATAATAATAATAATAATACTCTACTTATATTTATCAAAAAAAAAAAACTCTACTTATTACCAACATCCATTAGAAGTAAGTGGTAAGGGACTTAGTCTCCTTTAACTACGTCCTCAGTTTTGAAGCCTGAGAATTGAGAAAATGGTGTTGAGAGCTCTTCCTCCACAACCATTGGCCCAACTTAGGGTGAACCCAATTAGTCGAACTAAAGATTCCGGTGGGCAACCAAAAAAATAATACTCTACTTATTAGTTATTATTCCCCCTCTAAGACCTAATTAATTAGTTTAAATAGATTAAGAATGTTAGTTAATTTAGTCAATATAGTTTTTTAAAAATTCCATAATCATTTTTCTTAATTCTCTCATCCTCTTACTTAATTATTGTTGGGGGAATATTAATAGAGCTAATTTTAGAAAAAAAAAATGTATAAAAATATGAAATAGATCTTATATTTAAATGAAAGTATATTTAAAAATGTGAAATAGGTCTTAATTCTCTTGTCCTCTTACATAAATAATAAATGTAAGTACTTGCACATTCAAATATTAACTAATTTTGTGATAATCATGAGCTTAAGTTGTTTCTTGCAAGAAGCAAATAATATCACTTGTTTGTGAAATGGATCAAAGTAAAATTCACAAAGTAGATTTAAGGCAAGCATATGTTTATTTGATGAAGCTTATAGTAATCGTGCGTAGCTTTTATCATATTCTCTCATGAAGCTATCAAGTCTTTTGCTAACAAAATTTGTTAGGGCCAATCAATTGTTTCCCTCTGATTTTAGTAGGGAATCCTCTTTCCTGACCAAATGAGAAGTTGATTAGAATATCTTCATCCTAATGTTTTGGAATCTATGAACATGCAATTCATATGTTTAGTACTCCACTTACTTCACAATATAGGCCTTCTTGTTGTTCTTTTTTTACCAAAACAAAAAACTAAAATGATGTAAATTAAATTATTGCCACATAAGATTAAAATGATGCGCATTGTGTGTATTTTTATTAAACAGAGTATAGGTGACGTAGGACTCTGCGTGGAGGAATGTGGACTTAAAGAGGTCACAATAATCTTAAGTTTTTAATTAAACAAATGAAAGAGTACACAGCTGTTTATATTTATATTAATTAGCAATGAAATTCTAAGGCCAGTTTCACTCGCAGCTTTGTGGGACGCTCTTTATCGACGATCTATGGTGTTGTGAGTTCGAGACTTGGTATTGTTTATACTACCTCTGGTCTTTCAAATACAATGAGGTATTCCAAAATACCTCCCTTTTGGGCCACAATGTGCATGAGTTTTATGAGTCACTAAACAATATTTTTTTAGTATCAAACGGTAAATGTGGATACTTCTCCTACCTGGAATTCAAATATCGATTTATTATATTGTGAAAAATTAATCCCTCTCACTAAACTGAACCTCATTCAAATATCGATTCGTTATATTGTGAAAAATTAACCCCTTCCACTAAATTGAACCTTATTGTTATTTTGACTAGTCTTATTAAAAGCAATTAAATACATTTTCTTTTTCTTTACAAGATGATTTTTCCTCGTACAAACATAGATTGCATACTAATATGGCTAGTAAAGGTGATAGAACAACTTTTATGAGCATAGTACGTAGTACCTACTTCCATATTGAGGCAGAAACCTTCTTAGTTTTCTAACCTCTTATGAACCTTTTGAATTATATGAAGAAAATTTCATTTATTAGAAAACAAATCAAGAACGAATGTATGTTCATTATATGTGCTTTCCTTTGTCTACAGATTTTGGAATAATTTCACAAGCCAAAATGATTGTTCTTGAACCTCAATCTTACAAACTTCCCTCCTAACACACTTGAACATAACCATTTTTCTTACTTGGGTTTCTTCTACGATATATTCCTTCTAATCTTTTGATAATATCATTTTTCTTCTTAAAGAAACTACCCAAATGCCTTTGATGCCATTCGTAGCCAGATTAAAAGGAATCCCATGGCACTCATTAAGAATATATTAAAAATTGAATCATACCAAAGGATCCGCCCAGTGACTTTCCACTCTGATCCAATCCAATGTGAGAAACCCCACTTGGCAGTGGTCTGCTTCTGTTTCTTTTCTTCATCCCGGGCACTCATTAAAAAAGATAATAATCACCAAATAGAGCCTGTCTTCCCCGTAGCTTCATGGCATGCTCTTTATAGACGTGCTGTGAGGTTGCGGGTTCGAGACTTGGTATCACTACTTCTGCTGTTTCTGAGTATACTCTATGAGGTGCTCCAAAGTAACCTCTCTTTTGCGCCACACTAAGCCCAAGTCGTTGTTATAGACGTACTGAATCATATAATACTGAAACTAAACAAGATTAATAAATATCCCAAGCTCTGATGTTGAGATCTTGAATTGCCAATTGAAGAAAATCAGTAGAACATTTTGATCAGACCTCAAGCATTTGGGTATGTTCATCATGTTTTCTCCTCTCAACAATCCTTGCTTCCTCTGCAATCTGAGAAGGATAAACTAGATCCCATAAATAATAGATGTAAGTACATGCACATTTAAATATTAACTAATTTTTTCACAATTATTAGCTTAAGCTGTTTCTTGCAAGAAGCAAATAAGATCACTTGTTTGTGAAATAGATCAAAGTAAAATTCACAAAGCAGTTTTAAGGCAAGCATATGTTTGATAAAGCTTACATAATCACCTGGTTTTCATCAGATTCTCTGATCAAGCTGTTTAGTATTCTGCTAATAAATTTTGTTAGGGATGACCAATTGTTGCCTTCTGGTTTTAGCAGTGAATCCTCTTTCCTGAAAAAGACATGCAAAAATGAGAAGTTGATTAGGACATCATCATCTTCATCATAATGCTTTGTAGATTCTTACTCAATAATCTATGAACATGCAATTTGATTTTGAAGCTTAAATATTTACTTGGACTTAGCTAGCTCTTCTTCCTCAAGATATCTCACCCTTTCATCAATCTGCCCAAGGGATTTCTTGGAATTATTATCCTGCTTCAATTAAAATTAAAATATAAACTAAATCATCAATCTACTAAAGCAAGCATTACCTTTTCATCTTTTGCCACCTTTCTCTCAACACATTCATTTCTATGCCCTTGTCGCCAGTGTATTATTTGGCATTTTCCAGAACTAACAACAAAAATCAACAACATGTAAAGCTTATTATTGACAGAAAAAGCATATTAAACTGATTAAACGGATTATTTTATTTAAATTGTATTGAAGCTCTGTCTTTCCCCTGTTTTTACCACTTTCACATATTCCTCCTGAAATCAAAAGCAAATTGGGGAAAAAATCTTAGTTTCAGAACATTATTCCTATCCTTTGACTTGTGATTTCCTTGAAATAAATAAATAAAAATTCCAAAATATTATTAATATCAAACCAATTTGCAACGAGCTCTTTCCCCACGATAGTGGACCCAACTCAAGATGAATCCGGATTAGTAGGAACCGAAGGTTCCGGTAAACCGGATGAGCAACCAAAAAAATAATACTCTACTTATTATCCCCCTCTAAGACCTAATTAATTAATTTAAATAGATTAAGAATGTTAGTTAATTTAGTTAATATGCTTTTTTTAAATGTCATAATCATCTTTCTTAATTCTCTCATCCTCTTACTTTATTATTATTGGGGGAATATTAATGAGGCTAATTTGGGAAAAAAATGTATAAAAATGTGAAATAGATCTTATATCTAAAATCAAAATCAATTTATTAATTAAGTACTACATTAAGGGCGAAAAGTTAATACTTGGTCTCCTACAACAAAAAGATACTACAAATTGATATTTTAGAAAATAAAAAATTAAGAAAATGTAGGGAAGAGGGAGAAAAGATAATACTTTGTCTCCAAAATCCAGGGGGAGCCTATGTGATTTACTCTTTATTTTAATAGAAATGTGGGCAGGTTTCAAGGAAATCCTTATCATTTTAAACAAAAATCAGGTGAACTTTGTGTGATTTAGTTATATAGAAAATGTAGGGAAGAGGGAGAAAAGAGAGGGAAACAGGGGAGATAGAGAGGGAAGGGAGATGTTGACATTGCTAATTAAATCAAATCAGTTGAACATTTTGTTCAGACCTCAACCTCAAGCATTGGGTGTGTTCATCATGTTTGCTCCTCTCAACAATTCTTGCCTTCTCTGCAATCTGAGAAGGATAAACTAGCCCCATAAATAATACATGTAAGTACATGCACATTCAAATATTAACTAATTTTGTCATAATCATGAGTTTAAGTTGTTTCTTCCAAGAAGAAAATAATATCACTTGTTTGTGAAATGGATCAAACTAAAATTCACAAAGCAGGTTTAAGGCAAGCATATACTCCATTTAGTTTTTATTATAAGATATCAACTAGTAATTTATTTGATCCTTTTTATAAGGCACTTGCTTGTTTCCAAAGCGCATTAATTATTTTTTTCTATGTATGCTCATAATTATAAGGATAGTGGGTGAGAGTAATAATTAATATAATATTAGAATTTAATGCAATTAGTAGGGTAATATTGGAAGTTACTTAAATTTTCGAAGTTCTATGAGCTGAGGAAAGGAAATGAGCTCTCTGGTTTGGAATTCCGCTGTGGCTCTAAGTCATCTCCTACGGGGTACCCGCTCTCTTATCTTAAATCAAGGTGTAGAGTCCAACTAAGACTTCCATGAAAAGTCTCATTCATGTTGATTGAGGAGTTTCTTATTGACTGATCCAGACCCGAGAAAGGAGTAACAGAGACAGAAAGGGAGGCGGGGGCAGAAGCAAGGATGGTAGTACGAATTCAAAATCGTTTTGAATATCCTCCCATTGCGGGGATGCCGATGATCTTATCACACTAGGATTCACTCCCCCTTATAAGTTGTAATCATACACCCACACTTAAGGTTCCACAACCTTAAGATTTAACAAATAGACAAGTAATCAAATAAGTGTTTAAACTCCTCACTGAGTAGATAAATGATAAACACTGAAGTACAGAAAAATATCCAAAGTGTTGGGTAATGTGCTCTTTGGTCACTTAAGCCCAATAAGGCTTAATTGAGACTACAGCCCAAGAACTCTAAGGCCCATGTGGATTAGGGTTAGGTCTTGGGTGTAGTAGCATATAAACTAACTTTCGATCGCTTGAAAAGATACGGCCCGGACAAATAGTTAGGAGGCTCTCATCGTAAACAAAAACCCTAGAGGCGACGCGTTCATCATCCGAACGGTTGCCCACACAACCATCTCATCCCCCTCGAGAGATAGTCTGGAAGATCAATCATAGATCGCACGAGGACTGTTCGTATACGAGGACTGTTCGTAGACAAGGTTTGCTCGTGGAGAATTTTTCAGATAACTCTTCAATATCCAGGTAAGCAAAACGATGAAGGTTTCTCTTTTCCTACATCGCGTGGTACGATACGCTTCCGTTTTCTGATCAGTTTCCTACAATTGGCATCAGAGCCAATAGCGATGAGGAAAAGAACCGAGTTTTGAAATTTCATGTGATTATCTTCGAAAATTATTTTTGAAAGGATGGCATCTCATTTCTATATTTGTTATTTGTTTCATAGTAGTTATCGTTTATAAATCATATGAATACTTTAATCCATGGTTAGATTCTCTCGTGTAATTCTTGATTTGTAACAAGGAGGCTAATCCCATATGATTAGGTTTCCTCCTTGCTGTTTTTATGATTTCCTTTCGAATTTCTATGTATTTTTCGAATTCTGTAAAAGTTGGAGATCAAGAAACTCGAAGAATATGAGCAAACAACACTGTACGACACTTTTCGTGGACTTCTGGATCTCGGATTTGGACAAACCATATATGGATGGAAAGAGGACGGAAAGACGAACAACTTGGCGGTTGGAACACCGCCAAAGGACAACCCACGCGCGCCACGCGCCTCCACAAGTGGCTGCGCGTGGCCGTCACGCCGGCAAACGGCCGGCGCGTGAGGGCGCGTGGGCCACCCTTTTGGGGTGTTTCCGGCGGCCGTTTGATCGTCTCTCCGTACCGGTGCTTCCCCGGAGTTTCGTGGCCGAGATGACTTCGGCCGCTTGCGTGGCGAGGCGAAGGCTAGGGTTCCTCTTTTGTGTCCTAGGGCTTCTAGCCAAGGATTGGGTTTTTGGGCTTTTGGGCTCATAGATACCCCGAAGGGGCTTCGATAAATCCTATGGGCGGGACAAAAGAGAAATTCCAAAGTTGTAAAATTTTTTAAATTTTTTTAGGAAAACCATGGATTAAAGTTATTTGTTTTATTATTTAAAGCTTTTATTGAATTGTATGAATTATATTTACGATTACCATGATGTGTATAATAACATGCCATATAGAATAGGAAGATGCCATATTGTTGCATAATCACATGTCATAATAGCATAATAACTATTATGTTTTCAATCGACTAGTATGATAGTTATTATGAGGATTATTTAGATTGTCCACTACATTAATTATCATTTATTATGATTTTGAAATCTTGAATAATAATTGGATTAATTAATTGTGGAATTAGAATCTCTACATTAATTATCATTTATTATGATTTTGAAATCTAGAATAATAATTGGATTAATTAATTGTGGAATTAAAATCTAGACATTAATTATCAATTATTATGATTTTAAATTAAAATCTAGAATAATAATTGTGGAATTAAGGTCTAGACAAATAATCCAGGAAATTTCCTAAGAGAATTGTACCTTTTAGAGTAATTTGTGGGTTATTTAAAATGGTCATATGACGCACACTCGCTAATCATGACTAGATTTTAGATACCTAATAATTTACTCTAAATTGAACAAATTGTTGGAAATTGAAAATTCTAAATTTAAAATATTGAATGTGTGAAGGTTTTAAATTAAGCATTTAATTTTAAAACCTAAGGGCCCCAATTGTGGGTTTATTAGTGAAATGGTTATCGCTTGAAGCCCCATCGGATAAGGATAATCGGATTTCGCTAGATTAAACCTTAATATTTTCAAAATTTTAGTAAAGTTTTTGTACGGCCCATCGTCGGCAACACTTAGACACTAAAGATAATTTTGAAAGTAAGCTATGGTTAAATACATTCAACTTTGGTAAAATTGTTAACCCTCCCATCGAGGCTCTGGCAATGGAACTGAAGGCCCAAATTAACAATATTAGTTTTACAAGAATCTTGCCCATCGTAAGCCTTGTAAAGATAACTAATGGATTGTTAAACAATAAACGAATAGTAGTTATTAGAATCTACTAGCGCTATATCTGTTTGTTGTTAATTATAGTTTGTAATTAGTGTGATTTTTCCTTATTTTCATAAAAATGTCTTCATTCAATCCTTTAGCTACAATCTTGAGCCAAAAACCTATGGATGGTACAAACTACAAACAATGGAAAACTAATTTGGATATTGTTCTTCAATATGAAAAGCTCAACTTTGTTCTCACTACCCCTATGCCAAAGACGCCCGGGCCGCATGCGTCGTCGATGCAATTCGGACTCGATTTCATCGGGAGAAAAGAAAAAATGGGAGAAGGCGAATGTGTCGGTTCGCTGCTACATTTTGGCCGATCTCGCCAATCACCTTCGGGAGCAAGTGAGCATGATTGAGAGTGGAGCAACAATGCTCCGGACTCTTGATGGCATGTTTGCTACGCCTAGCAGCTCTCTGCTAGGCAAAATGCGCTGAATTCGACCACCAAGACAAGTGATGTCGGAGGAAGTGTGCGGGATCATTGTCCAACAATGATAGCGAACTTCAAGAAGGCTGATGGTATGGGTAATTTAAATGTGATTGAGGCTTGTTTAGTGGAGAATCACGATGATAAATGGATCGTTGATTCAGGAGCCACTAACCATGTTTGTTACTCTTTGCATGGTTCAAACATAGCTTGCCCGTAAGTAAAGGACAAAGAGATTTGAAGCTTGGAACTGGGAGCTTGTGTCTCGCACTAGCAATGGGACAAGTTATTTTATCTTTTGATAATTACAGAACTTTGGTTTTAGAAGACTGTTTATTTATTCTAGATTTTAAGAGGAATTTAATTTACTCGTTAGTTGTTTGGATAAACATGGTTTGACAGTTCAGTTTAATTCCTCGGTTTCAATAAGAAGTTCATCTTCTTTTATTTGTTCGTGAAAAGTATAATGGTCTTTATTTCCTTAGTCCTGTTCCTGTGAAGTTAATCATGTTGAATTAAAAAATGTTGAGCATATCAATTGGTCAAAGAAAAGAAAAGTTTCCAATGAAACTTATCTTTGGCATTTGAAATTGGGTCATATTAACTCTAACAGATCCAAGGTTCGGTCAAAAGTGGGATTTTAAAATCCCCGAACTTTGAGCCGATACCGTGTGTGAATCCCGTTTAGAGGGTAAAATGACCAAGAGATCTTTCAAGGCCAAAGGAAAACGTGCCACACTTCAGCTGGAATTGGTACATACCGATGTATGTGGACCAATAAATGTCCATGCCGTAGGCGGGTATCGATTTCATCACATTTACTGATGATTACTCTAGATTTGGACATGTGTACCGATGCGTCACAAGTCGAAGCTTTTGGAAAATTCCAAGAGTTCAAGGTCGAGGCGTAAAAGCATCTAGGTGTTCAAATCAAGACTCTTCGATCCGATCGAGGGGGTGAATACCTATCCGGAGAGTTCAGGTCTTACCTCGACCAAGGAGGGGATAGTTTCGTAATTATCTTCTCCGGGGACACCCCAGCAGAATGGAGTTCTTTGAAAGGAGAAATAGAACCCTTTTAGAAATGACAAGATCTATGCTCGCTTATTCATCACTTTCGATTCATTGTGGGGATATGCCTTAGAAACAAACTATGTATCTATTGAACTTAGCTCCGTCCAAGTCGGTTTCAAAGACACCAATAGAATTGTGGAAAGGGTGTAAGCCCACCATGAATCATATTCGAATTTGGGGTGCTCCGGCACATGTCTTGAAACAGAAACCAGACAAGATGGACTCGCGTGCGAAGTATGCATGTTTGTAGGCTATCCTAAAGGAACCGGAGGTTGGTTGTTTTATAGTCCAAGAGAAAAGAAGGTCATAGTGAGCACCCACGCGACTTTCTTAGAGGAGGACTATATGACAAACTATAAGCCAAGAAGTAAGGTTATTCTTGATGAGCTAGTCTCAGATCAAGTTTCACCTCAACCTCAAGGGGTTCCGGCTTTTGTTCTGTGGTTGTTCAAAGAGGGGAAAATGTATCGAACATACACGGGAACCGAGAGACGAAACCGAAGTTCAGCATGATGTTCAACTAAATGAAGAACAAAATCATGAATTAGTTGATCCACTTAATGAGGGTCCTCATCTAGAAGTTGTCAACCCACAAAATGTGGACCCCCCGTAGATGCACGACATCAAGTGCGACAAAGTCGTAGTGGGAGATTGATTCGTAAACCCGCAAGATATCTCTTGTTGGGTGAGTCAAATCGGGATGACATCATCGCAGAAGATGGTGATCCCACGAGTTATGACGAAGCACTAGGAGATGTTGATGCTCGGAATGGCTCGAGGCTATGAATCGTGAAATGGATTCTATGTATTCCAACTCGGTTTGGTCTCTTGTAGATGCGCCTAAAGGGGTAAGACCCATTGGGTGTAAGTGGATTTACAAGAGAAAGAGAAGATCGGACGGAAGGTTGAAACCTTCAAAGCTAGATTGGTGGCGAAAGGGTACTCCCAAAAAGAAGGAGTGGATTATGATGAAACCTTTTCGCGGTTGCCATGCTCAAGTCTATTCGGATTCTCTTAGGCATTTGCGCCAATCTTGATTATGAGATTTGGCGATGGATGTCAAAAACTGCTTTTCTAAATGGAAATTTGGAAGAGGAAATCTATATGCAGCAACCAAAAGGGTTTACGGCCAAAGGGCAAGAAGAAATGGTATGCAAGTTGCGAGAGGTCCATTTATGGACTTAAGCAAGCATCCGGATCATGGAACATCGATTTGATCAAGCCATTGAGTCTTATGGCTTTGAGAAAAGTCCCGATGAGCCGTGTGTGTATAAAAGGATCCAAGGTAATGCGGTATCTTTTCTCGGTACTTTATGTGGATGACATACTCCTTATCGGAAATGATACGAGGTATTGTTGGGCATAAAAACCTGGCCGAGCAAACATTTTGATATGAAGGACACCGGGGAAGCCAATTATGTTCTTGGTATTAAACTCTTGCGAGACCTAAGAACAGGGTTTTGGCATTATCCCGTGCTCAATACATTGACAAAATACTTGCCGGTTTAGCATGGAGAACTCAAAGAGGGGAATTATACCCTTCGGGCATGGGATTCATCTCTCTCGAGAAGCAATCTCCTCAAACTCCCGAGCGGAGAACGCATGAGTAGGATACCTTATGCTTCAGCGGTAGGTAGTCTCATGTATGCTATGCTATGTACCGGACGGATATCTCTATGCGTGGGAGTAGTAAGCCGGTACCAATCGGACCACGGAGAGCAACACTGGGGTAGCGGTTAAACATATACTCAAGTACCTACGGAGAACGAGAGATTATATGTTGGTCTACTCAAGTGGGAGTCTTGAAACCATTGGTTATACGGACTCGAGATTTCCAAGGAGATATTGACTCAAGAAAATCCACCTCGGGATATGTGTACACCCTTAATGGCGGTGCCATTTGTTGGAGAAGTGTAAAACAAACATGTGTGGCCGACTACGCCACGAGGCCGAGTATGTAGCTGCTTTCGAGGCCGCAAAGGAAGCCGCATGGTTAAAGAAGTTCCTAACGGACCTTCGGGTGATACCAGTGTAAATTGTCCTATCACACTCTACCGTGACAACAAGGGCGGTAGCGCGATCCAAGGAACCAAGGTGTCATAAGAGACGAAGCACATAGAGAGGAAATACCACTTGATCCGAGAAATAATTAAAAGAGGAGATACGGTGGTAGCAAAGATAGCATCGACGAGAATCTCGTGACCCTTTTACTAAGAGTTTGCCTGAGCATGTGTTCGAGAGGCATGTTTCATCTATGGGTCTTAGGAGGATTCCAGTTTGCTATAGCTTTAGGCGTTGTTATTTTACTTTGTTATTTTGTGCTTTTGAGCATGACATTATGACATTGCATTTCTTTTCTCGAATGTTAATAAATGGAGTATTCTTTTTCATTTATTTTGCACACTATTTACAAACTCTAAGGTCCGGATCAATTGTGGAGTATATGATCATATGAATACTTTCATAGAGGACATGGTCATAGGTTCTCACAATTGATGAAATGATTCACAACTATTAAATTAAGTTGGGCACTTTATTTAGGCCGCAATGTTTTATGAAATGGTTTTGTCCGAATCATTATAAAACATTGGTGTGAGTTAATGCTCACATTGAATGGATCAAGGAAAGATTTGATTAAGCTTGTTCTTTCATCATAAGGAATCAAATCTCCGATAACTATAGTTATGTAGTTGCTCTTAATCCCGAGTTTATTTTAAACAGTAGTCGAATAGTTTTCATTCTTTGATTTACCAACGGGTGAGGTTTGATCTATATGACGGCCAACAACTCGGTATTTTGGGATTGAGACTATTTGGTTATCGGTGTTTATGAGATAAACAACATGGAATTTATAGGAAATGTCCCCTTGATATGTTTCGGTACCTGGATATTGAAGACACCGCCAAAGTGCATGTAATCCATTAGAGAAACTGTCAAAGTCAAGGGAATAAATAATTGATTGGGTTACGTAAAAAACTAGTCAATCAAATTATAGACATTCTATAAAGGGGCGGTGCATATTCTTGTTATAAGTGTCATTGTTCTTGGAAATCACGTTCGGGCTTTTAGTGGAGTAGCACCGAACTAGATAATCTTCTATAGATTATCATGAGCCTTGATGAATGACAAATGGTAGGTCCCCGCTAGCTTGAGACAAGGGATGGGGTATATTATCGATGATGATGGCTTATGGGCTATATGGTCTTGGGTTTACGAACTCAAGTTAGTATCTTAAAGAGCAAGTGGGAGATTGTTGGGTTAATGTGCTCTTTGGTCACTTAAGCCCAATAAGGCTTAATTGAGACTACGGCCCAAGAACTCTCGGGCCCATGTGGATTAGGGTTAGGTCTTGGGTGTAGTAGCATATAAACTAACTTTCGATCGCTTGAAAAGATACGGCCGGACAAATAGTTAGGAGGCTCTCATCGAAAACAAAAACCCTAGAGGCGTACGTTCATCATCCGAACGGTTGCCCACACAACCATCTCATCCCCCTCGAGAGATAGTCCGGAAGATCAATCATAGATCGCACGAGGACCGTTCGTATACGAGAACCTTGTTCGTAGACAAGGTTTGCTCGTGGAGAATTTTTTTCGATAACTCTTCAATATCCAGTAAGCAAAACGATGAAGGTTTCTCTTTTCCTACATCGCGTGGTACGATACGCTTCCGCGTTTTCTGATCAGTTTCCTACACAAAGATATTAAGAGAAGTTAATGAAACAGTAAATAGCAGTTGAGTCGAATTGATTGCACAGAGTTTTGGTAGGTCAGTAGTTGGCAGAATTGAATGTGGTGAGCATTTATAGCGATCTTCAATTAATGCTAGTTGTGAAGCCTTGAATGTAGGCGTTGAGTCACTTCAAACTTCCATTAGGCACAGATAAAATCCGTTGAGCATATTCGATTGTTGCTTCATTAAATGTGTTCGTCGTCGATTGTACTTGTGCAGAAGTTAACTCAGAATAATTGCCAGAATAAGTACGCCTTGAAGGAATGTATTCGTCTGCTCATAGTGTTTATTCCATTTGTAGACTTTGTTTACGGCGAGCATTAAATGCTTCTGACATGTCGGATGGCTCTTCAGCTAATCTCAAATTAAACATGATTAATCAATTAAAACCCACTCAAAAAGATGATTAGAAATAATAGAAATGAGTTTGAGTGAGATTAAGAATAAATTGATAATGACCCATAACGGTTAGAATCGAGATTAACGATATAACGAAGTGTTCTCGAATTCGAAGATACTTACTCGAGTAGCATTCTAAATTACTTGAGTAATATCGCATATTTTTAAAATAAAATCCCGCTGGAAAGATATTACTTGAGTAACAACATTTGTTACTTGAGTAATATCAAAGGTATTCAAAAATAGAAGTCTCTGTAGTGTATAGCGAAATTACTTGCCAGGTATATATATATATATATATATATATTATTTGAGTAACGTTCAAAAGTAATGTCAGATAGCTCTTAGAATAAGAGTGACTGGAATTAACATTACTTGAGTAACTTTTTTGTTACTTGAGTAATATCTAAATATTACTTGAGTAATACCTTTTTACTTGAGTAATTTCGAATAGCTTCTTGGAACAATAGCGTTTTGAACCAAAATTACTTGAGTAACACTTTATTACTTGAGTAATTTTGTATAAGTTAAAATTGGATCGTTCCATTGGTGATATTACTTGAGTAATTAATTAAACTCGCTCGAGTAGCTATATCTGGCAAAATCTGAACTTACCTTTGAAGTCGACATTACTTCAAGTAACACCAAGAGTTACTTGAGTAATTTTCTACTGATTGACCAAACGATATTTCGCATTCTATGAACACTCAACAACGTCATTAGATGGGGATTACTTGAGTAACTAAAACAATTTACTAGAGTAATTATAATCTTATCATAATTAATATTTACTTGATTCAAAAACACAATTTCTTTTTAACAAAAAACTTAAATTAATTAAGTCTTGTTACCATTAAAACTCCGAAAACCAACACTCTTTTCTTCTTGACAAAATGAGAAGTTGATTAGGACATCTTCATCCTAATCTTTTGTAATCTGTGAACTTGCAATTTATATGTTTAGTACTCCACTTACTTCACAATAGAGGCCTTTTTGTTGTTCTTTTTTTACGGAAAATAAAATAAAATTAAATGATGTAAATTAAATGATTGCCACATAAGACAAAAATGATGTTCATTTTGTGTATTTTTATTAAAGAGAGTGTCGGTGATGTAGGACCCTGCGTGGAGGAGTGTGGACCTAAAGAGTTCACAATAATTTTAAGTTGTTAACTAAAGAAATGAAAGAGTACAAAGCTGTTTTTGTATTTATATAAATTAGCAACGAAAACTTTAGACCAGTTTCACTCGTAGCTTTGTGGGACGCTCTTTATCGACGTTCTATGGTGTTGCGGGTTCGAAACTTGGTACAGATAATACTACTCTGGTCCTTCAAATAAAATATGAGGTATTCCAAAATACCTCCCTTTTAGGGGCCCGATGAGCCTAAGATTTATGAGTCATTAAACAATCTTTTTTGAGTACTGAGTGTAAATATAAACACTTCTTTTAAAGGGAATTTAAATATTGATTCGTCAAATTACAAGAGATTAACCCCTTTCCGCTTAATTGAACCCTATTATTATTTTGAGTAATCTTATCCTAAGCAATTAAATGCATTTTCTTTTTTCTCACGAGATGACTATTCCTAGTACAAACATAAATTGCATACTAATATAGCTGGCAAAGCTGATAAAACAACTTTTATGAGGGTAGTATGTGGTACCTCATGCCATATTGACGTATAAACCTTTCCAATTTGCTAATCTCTTATGAACATGTTGAATTAATAAGGATTTGAATATTTATTCATCAAATTGTGAAAAATTAACCTTTCTTCCATTAAACTGAACTCCGTTACTATTTTGAGTAGTCTTATCCTAAACAATTAAATGCATTTTGTTTTTCCTCACAACATGACTGTTCTGGTTAAAACATGGATTGCATACTAATATTACTCGATAAGTTGATAGAACAGCTTTTAGGTAGTATGTAGTACCTCTTGCCATATTGACACATAAACCTTTCCAATTTGCTAATCTCTTATGAACATGTTGAATTAATAAGGATTTGAATATTTATTCATCAAATTGTGAAAAATTAACCTTTATTCCATTAAACTGAACTCCGTTACTATTTTGAGTAGTCTTATCCTAACCAATTAAATGCATTTTGTTTTTCCTCACAACATGACTGTTCTGGTTAAAACATGGATTGCATACTAATGTTACTCGCTAAGTTGATAGAACAGCTTTTAGGTAGTATGCAGTACCTCTTGCCATATTGACACATAAACCTTTCCAATTTGCTAATCTCTTATGAACATTTTGAATTATATGAAGAAATTTTCATTTATTAGAAAATGAATCAGGAACGAATGTATGTTCTCTTTATGTGCTTTCCTTTGTATACAGATTTTGGAATAATTCACAAGCCATCCTTTTTCATATCTTCTTGATTAGAAACCCAATCGCCTTGGCCTTTCTTAATTGGTCTCATCTTAGTTGAGGCATGAGCAAATTTTGTGTTACGATGACCAGCATCAACATCCATCTTTTTGGTACCAAAATGATTGTTCATGAGCTTCAATCTTACAAAATTCCCTTCAAGCACACTTTTCAAGACACAACATAACCATTTTTCTCACCTTACGATATATTCCTTTTAATCTTCTGATAATATCATTTTTCTTCTCGTAGAAACCACCCAAATGCCTTTGATGCCATCCGGTAGCTAGATACGTTACGAGTCCACATTCCATGCTCATCTTTAAATGAAAGGGGTTTTTTTTTTTTTTTTTTTTTTGAAAAACTTCATACACTAAAAAATTAATTATTTTAAGATGAGCATGGAAGAATATTAGGTGCTATTAAAAAAAATATTTCAGAGACCGGTGTTACAGAAAAATATTTCTGAACGTAGGACTAAAAAATAATTAATTTGAGATATTGGGTACAAAAAATATTTTAATATGCAACATATAATTTAATCTAAATAAATAATAATAATAAATTAAAAAAATGCCCCCACCCAAAATTAAAGAGATGAGTATATAAGGAGCATGTAAGATGAGCATGGAATGGAATGTAAAGCCAAATGTTACATGGTAATGCATCAATTCCCCCCCCCCCCAATATATAAATTTTAGGAAAAGCCCATGATCGAAGTCAAGGCAAAATCTCCTTTCCCCTAGGTGATACCAATGTTCGGCGGGGCGAGCCGTCTATTACCTTCATGCGTTTACCTAGGCACTTAGGAAATAGGATGCATCTCCCAGCGTCTTGACCAACTCTAGAATCGAATCTCCTTTCTTTGGTTAGAGCATCTGATCTCTTTGCCAGTTGAACCCAAGAACGAGGAGTGGTAATGCAACAGTTGAACCATAGAACATGTATTATGAATATTGATTTTTTTTTAATACATAAATTTTAGGAAAGGGGTTGGGCTAACCACAATCCAAGGACAGAGCGAGATCTCCTTTACTCTTAGGTGATACCAATGTTGGGTAGGGTAAGCCGTCTATTACCCTCAGGCGTTTAATAGACACCTAGGTTAGGATGCCTCCCTCAGCAACTCTAAGATCGAACCCTTCCCTTTAATAAAAGTGTTTGACCCCTTTACTAGTTGAACCTAAAACGATGGTATGAATATTGAAAATTGAATGGGAAAATCCATTTGGGGGCCTTTTAACAGAAAAAATCCCAAAAAAGGCCTCAGGGCCTTTTATGTAATTTTTCATTAAAATGTTAGTTGTTAACAGGCTAATATAGTTGTTAATCGGGGCTGATATTGTTGTTAATGTGACTGATTTAGTTGTTAAAATATTGTTGTTAATGCGACTGATTTAGTTGTTAACAAGTATTGATTTAGTTGTTAATGGGGCTGATTTAGTTGTTAACGTTTAATGAATTTATACCAAAAAATGCCCCAGGGCTTTTTTTGAGATTTTCAGAATTTTAGGGCATTTTTTGAGATTTTTTCTGTTAAAAGCGCCCATATAGATTTTCCCAAATTGAATCATACCAAAGATCCACCCAGTGACTTACCCTCTGATCTAATCCAATGTGAGAAACCCGACTTGCCAGTGATCTGTTTCTATTTCTTTTCTTCATCCGGTGGCACTTATTAAAAAAGAGTAGTAATGCCTATTCGCAATCAATCTCCCCCTGAGCTTCATGGCATGTTCAGTATAGACGTGCTGTGAGGTTTCGGGTTCGAGACTTGGTATCACTCTTGTTCTGTTTCTGTATGTACTCCATGAGGTGCTCCAAAGTAACCTCTCTTTTGGGCCACACTAAGCCCAAGTCGTTGTTACCGACGTACTGGCCAATGTTTTTTAAAAAATAGTGAAATTTAAATTTAAAATATAGTAAAAGAAAAAATGACACCATCATCGGCTTGCTGTTATTTTCTTCTCTATGGGATGCAGCATGTGTTGCTTAACTATTCTATTAACCTGCAAATAATGACCACTGGGCTATGTTTTAGATGGATAGGAAAAATTTGGAAAAAAAATGAAAGGGTGAATCGTTGAGAAGTCTAAAAGAATAAACGTAATCACTGAAATAATCTCAATAATAATTGAGCAATATAGATAATTCATTTAATTTCTTACACCAAAACTTGTCATCACCTACTCCTTACTTGTTATGGAACATTTTGATTATCACATCTTTTTCTTGGAATTGTATAATGATTCTCCATGAAAGAAAAGGAGAAAAAAAGAAGAAGAAAACTTTGATTTAATTATACACAAAAATGCTTGAATCAAATTTGGCATTCTCTTCATTTTCCTCAATCTAGAGATGTCATTGGTCACTCAGGAAATAGCCTAAGATGGATCGTTATTGGTGCCCGACATATATCACAGTAAGAAATTGTCAACATACAACCTCCACAAGCCTGCATTAAAATTATTTAGAAATCATTATTTTTATACAACACCTCTTTTAAATTGTTAATATTGAGGTACATGTTGAGGGTGTCATTTTATCAAAAGAACTTGGGTCAATTTGATAGGACCTGCCTCGTGGATTTATCTTGGTGAGACTCATATTCTAATAATCCCAATTATAGAGAGAGCTTACCATCTGCCAACATCCAAAGGCCACATCATTTTTGTTTGTCAAGGAAACTGCACAAGCTTGCATGTCATGTAAAAGCAGCTCCAGTTTCATTAGTCAATCCAACTTCATCATCATCAACAACTATTTTGGATATGTTTCTAAATTAGATCAATTTTGTCATCCCAAACCCAATTTACTATTCTTCAGAAGCTATATTATATAACAAAAGTGAAGAAAAACTAATACTCTTTAGGTAAATATAGAAAGGGAAATATACCTTATCACAAAGTGTTATGGACTTAGGATTTTATGTTTGTGTCCGCACAATTGGTGGAGGGGTTCGGGGCAACGCCCCTGAATTTTCTTTTTTTTAGAAAAAGTTTTAAATACATTAAAAAACAAAAGAATATAGACAAGAAAAGAAAAGAAAATTCAACTTAACATAGAAAAATAATAATCAAGAGTAAACTAAACTATTACAACAGAACAATTATAAAAGCATTCTTCGATTCTTCATTCCTTAAAAATATTGTATTATATGTTCATTATCAATCTTATCAAACATATCACATTCAA
Source organism: Acacia acuminata (assembly GCA_019022655.1). Taxonomy (NCBI): domain Eukaryota; kingdom Viridiplantae; phylum Streptophyta; class Magnoliopsida; order Fabales; family Fabaceae; genus Acacia; species Acacia acuminata. Next base: position 2,130,843 of record JAFJYI010000047.1, on the reverse strand, counting down.
CATAAGTTAGCATACATGAGTTAAACCAATCATCACTTATCCGATTGCACAACTTATCCTTAACAAAAGTTATTGCGAAAAAAACCCATTTTAACACTAGCAGTTTACCGGTAGAATGAGTGCTAACTTTATCAACAAATAGACCAATGGATAAACAATATTCTTTCTCTTCTCAACCATCTTCAAAGCAAGGTCAAAAATTATTTTCAAATTGATAAAATCAGAATCAGCTATTACATCAACAATAAAATTATCGAGACTAGAAGAAAGAAAAGGAATATTTGCAAGCTCATCAAACTCGAAGGATAGAATCTAACAAACTTAACCAATTTTTTTTGTTAAAATTAACAAATGAATCATGAGGATCAAGACAATTCAAACATTAATATTGACATTGTCAAATCGATTGATATAATTTAACTTGTTTTATTAATATAACTTCGTTTCACACTGCAAAAGCAATTTCAACCTGTTGAAAACTCCACCTTAGTACTTATTGCGTGAAAGAGACGTGGCAATTTTCTTTTCTTTTTTTTTCTTTTTTTTTTCAATTACCAACATTCATTGGAAGTAAGTAATAAGGGATTTATCCTCCCTTAACTATGTCCTTGGTTTACCAATAGGGGTTGACTCAAGTGATAAGCGGCTTGTGTCGCTTAAGCAAGGTCTCGAGTTCGAGCCTTGTGAATGTAGAAAAGCCCCGCTGGGAGACTCACATACCATAGCTAGGTGCGTGACCCGAGTCGGATTCGAATTAGTCAGGGCGAAGCTCTGGATACCGGATGGGCAACCCAAAAAAAAAAAAAAAAAAAAAAAAAAAAAAAAAAAAACTATGTCCTCGGTTTGAAGTCTGATAATTGAGAAAATGATGTTGAGAGCTCTTCCTCCATGACCATGAGTTCAACTCAGGGCGAATCTAGAATTAGTCGGAATTAAAGATTCCAGTGAATTGAGTGGGTAACTAAAAAAATAATACTCTACTTATTATGCCAAACCTAATTAATTAATTTAAATAGATTAAGAATGTTAGTTAATTTAGGTAATATACTTTTTTAAAAGAATGTCATAATCATTTTTCTTAATTGTCTCGTCTTCTTACTTAATTATTGTTGGGGGAATATAAATGGAGCTAATTTGGGAAAAATGTATAAAAATATGAAATAGGTCTTCTATTTAAATGTAAGCATATTTAAAAATGTGATATATTTAAAAATGTAAAATAGGTCTTAATTCTCTCGTCCTCTCACAAAAATAATAAATGTAAGTACTTGCACATTCAAATATTAACTAATTTTATCACAATCATGATTCATGAGCTTAAGTTGTTTCTAGCAAGAAGCAAATAAGATCGCTTGTTTGTGAAATGGATCAAAGTAAAATTCACAAAGCAGATGTAAGGCAAGCATATGTTTGTTTGATGAAGCTTAAAGTAATCGCCTAGCTTTATCATATTCTCTCATGAAGCTATCAAGTCTTTTGCTAACAAAATTTGTTAGGGCTAACCAATTGTTTCCCTTTGATTTTAGTAGGGAATCTTCTTTCCTAACAAAATGAGAAGTTGATTAGGATATCTTCATCCTAATGTTTTATAATCTATGAACATGCAATTCATATGTTTAGTACTCCACTTACTTCACAATAGAGGCCTTTTTGTTGTTCTTTTTTTACCAAAAAGAAAAAAAAAAAAAAGAACTAGAATGGTGTAAATTAAATGCTTAATATTAAAATAATGCGCATTGTGTGTATTTTTTTATTAAAGAGGGTATAGGTTACGTAGGACTTTGCGTGGAGGAATGTGGACCTAAAGAGGTCACAATAATTTTAAGTTTTTAATTAAACAAATGAAAGAGTACAAAGCTGTTTATTTATATTAATTAGCAACGAAAAGCGGAGGCCAGTTTCACTCGTAGCTTTGTGGGATGCTCTTTATAGACGTACTATGGTGTTGCGGGTTCGAGACTTGGTACAATTACTACTACCTCTGGTCTTTCAAATAATATGAGGTATTCCAAAATACCTCCCTTTTTGGGGCCACGATGAGCCTAATGTTCATGAGTCATTAAACTTTTTTTTTTTTTTTAGTATCGGGAGGTAAATATGAACACTTTTAATGAGAATTCAAACATTGATTCGTCACATTGTGAGGAATTAACCCCTTCCTTTCATTAAACTGAAATCCATTGCTATTTTGAGTAGTTTTATCCTAAACAATTAAATGCATTTTCTTTTTTCTCACAAGATGACTGTTCCTGGTACAAACTGGATTGCATACTAATATAGCTTGCAAAGCTGATAGAATAACTTTTATGAGGGTAGAACGTAGTACATCCTGCCATATTGAGGTAGAAACCTTTCCAATCTGCTAATCTCTATACGAATCTTTTGAATTATATGAAGAAATTTTCATTTATTAGAAAACAAATCAAGAACGAGTGTATGTTCACCATATATGCTTTCCTTTGTATACAGATTTTGGAATAATTAACAAGCCAAAATGATTGTTCTTGAGCTTCAATCTTACAAAATTCCCTCCAAGCAGACTTTTCAAGACAGAACATAACCATTTTTCTCACCTGGGTTTCTTCTACGATATATTCCTTCTAATCTTTTGATAATACCATTCTTCATCTTGCAGAAACTACCCAAATGGCCTTTGATGCCATTCGGTAGCCAGATTAGAGAATTATTTGGAAATGTTACATGGTAATGCATCAGTTGAACCATAGAACACGTATTATCAATGTTCAAAATTGAACCTTACCAAAGGATCTACCCAGTGACTTCCACTCTGATCCAATCCAATGTGAGAAACCCGACTTAGCAGTGGTCTGTTTCTGTTTCCTTTCTTCAGCCGGTGGGACTTATTAAAAATAGTTAAAATGTCCCATTAAAGCCTGTCTTTCTCGTAGCTTCATGGCATGTTCTTTATAGACGTGCTGTGAGGTTTCGGGTTCGAGACTTGGTATCACTACTACTTCCTGTCTCTGAATATACTCTATGAGGTGCTCCAAAGCAACCTCTCTTTTAGGCCACACTAAGCCCAATTCGTTGTTACAGACGTACTGACCAATATTTTTAAGAGAAAATTTATCTCACGGCCCATTTAAGTAAATTTTTTTTTTAAAAAAAGGCCCAAACATTGTTCAAAGGGTCTTTTCTGGTATTATTTCATAAAGCGTTAATAATTAAATCAGTTCCATTAACAACTAAATTAATGCATGTTAACAACTAAATCAGTAGGATTAACAATAACATTTTAACAACTTAATCAGTCTATTAACAACTAAATCGACCGGTTAACAACTATATCAGTCTCATTAACAACTAATTTTTTTTGAAATAATATCGAGAAAAGGCCTTGGGCTTTTTCTGGTATTTGAACAATGTTTGGGCCTTTTTTGACATTCTTTTGTCAATATGAGCCCTGAGATGAATTTTCCCTATTTTTAAAAATAGTGAAATTTAAAATATAGTAAAACAAAAAATGACACCAGCATCGGCTTGGTGTTATTGGTGTTGTTTTCTTCTCTATGTGAGGCAGCGTATGTTGCTGTACTATTCTATTAACCTTCAAATAATGACCACTGGCCTCTGTTTTAGATGGATGGGGAAAAAGGGTGAACCGTTGAGAACTCCCCAAAAAAAAAATGTAATCATTAAAATAATCTTAATAAAAATTGAGTAATATAGACAATTCATTTAATTTCCTCCACGAAAACTTGTCATTATATGCTACTTACTTGTGGAATATTTTGATGATCACATCTTTTTCTTAAAATTGTATAGTGATTCTCCATGAAAGAAAGGGAGGAAAAAAGAAAAAAACTTTGATTTAACTATACACATAAATGCTTGAACCAAACTCGGCATTCTCTTCATCTTTCTTAATCTAGAGATGTCATTGATCACCCAAGAAATTGCTATTGGCACCCGATATATATGACAATTAGAAATTGTCAACATATATACAATCTCCACAAGCCTACATCAAAATTATTTATGAATCATCATTTTCATACAATACGAGGAAAATCATTGAAATCTCTTTTAAGTTCTCAATATTGAGGCATATGTTAAGGGTGTCCTTTTATCCAAAAACAACTTGGGTCAATTTGATAGGATTTGCCTTATGGATTTATCTTTGTATTGATCGATGTGAGACTTATGTTCTAATAATATCAGTTATAGAGAGAGCTTACCATGTGCCCACATCTAAAGGCCACGTCATTTTTGTTTGTCAAGCAAATCGCACAAGCCTGCATGTCATGTAAAAGCAGTTCCAGGTTCATTAGCCAATCCAGCTTCTTCATCACCATCAACTATTTTGGATATGTTTCTAAATGAGATCAATTTTGTGATCCCAACCCAATTTACTATTCTTCGGAAGCTATATTATATAAAGTGAGGAAAAACTAATACTCATTAGCTAAATATAGAAAGGAAATATACCTTATAATCTAATTCCTTCTTAAGATTAGAGAGTTTCTGCTGAAAAATAAACCAGGACAAACGTGATAAAGTCAATTTGAACATGAGAGATTTTGTATATGAAATTTAGGAAATGGTGTGATTGAAAGCGACGATATCAGTTGGAGATGAAGTTGGAGGAATGAGCGGAAGTGAGGATAGGGATTCCATGGATGAACTAGAAGCTCGTGATACCATATGAGAAAGTAAAGAAGAATGAAGAAATGAAACTGACTTGTCTTATTCAGAGAGCATGTACAAGATCATATAGACAAGTGTTATGTACACGTGTCTAGTTTGTTACAACTGAAGTGTGTAAGTGATAGCAATATATCAAACTAACTATATTCTAACAATGTAAGCTTAGGAAAATTATATCAAGCCAATCACAATGAACATGAAAAATTAGCAGATACCTCAGCAGCTGCAGCAGCATTAAGGGCACTAACTAATCCTTCTTTTCCACTTGACTCATGAAACTTTGTCTCATCTCTTCACATTCCATCTTTATCAATTTTACAAGCTCCCTCTCTTCTTCCAACTCTCTCATTGCCTTCATCCATCCATTCTAAATATTGAAATTGCCAATTTATAGCATATCAGTATGCATGGCATTTTAATATTAAGTAATCCACATCGATATAAACATACTATAATTATCTTGGGTTGAAATTTGTAGTTTGGTAAAACTTGGAGTTGAAAAGGCCACAAACCATAAACAGAAATTAAAAGTTTATTATCATTCAGCTTTATTTTTTAGATCATGTTAACACTAATATATAGGTATTGTGTTTCATAGATTTTCTACACTTGAGTATGTTTGGCCAAGATTAATGGTCGAATGAATGACATCTGATCTTGAGAGGTATCTTTTTATTGTAGTTTGATCCTTCAAATTGACTAATGTACTAGATTCATTTTTTAATACTAAAGGATCTGAATGCCTATAAAATTAAGCCTTAATGTAAAAGTTAATAAAGGGTCTTGCATTTATTCTAAATATAAGACTTCAATTCATTTCACCTCATAAATTTATAGTTGGTTTCTTAAACTCTCTTTATTAAATTGCACATATTAAATGGGTTTTCTATCAAGAGAGAAGTTTCCAATGGAAATGATTAAAATGGTACTTTAGAAAAACTAGCACATATTTTTTTTTTTTAAATAACTATCTAATTTTCTTAATCTCTACAAATTAATTATCTAGCTCCTGCGTTGAGAACGGACTGATGTACCAACATCCATTGTTACCTCAGCAAGGTTAGCCCAAGTTGTAGCATACTCCACATTTTTACTAGTATTGGCTAACTCTTGATTGAGCAATTTCATGAGCTCTCTCTCCTCCTCCTACTCCCTCTTTCCTTTCATCCATCCATCCTAAACATTGAAATTACCGATTCATAAAGAAATATTTTAGTAACTTGTTTTTCTTCAAAAGTTATTATTAGCAAAAAGACAAGAAACAAAACCTTTAACATTTGGATATATTCTTCTTGCTATATCCTCTCTGCAAATCTTATTTCCTCTACTTTCGTCATAGAAGTTGTGATCTTCTCTACTTCCAGTTTAAGCTCTCGTGCTTGTTCCTTCCCTTCTGTCGACTCTTTGATTGCCTTTTCACATTCACTCTGCAAATCAATTTATCAACAAATTTATCCATGAAAATGGAGTTTCTTAACAATATTTCCCAAAATCCAGGGGAAGTGCATGTGATTTGTACTATTTATTTTTATGGAAATGAGGGCAAGTCTCAATGATAGAAGTGAAATCTAATCAATTTAACAAAATTCAGAATTTTGTGTAATTTTGCTGTATAGAAAAGGTAGGGAAGGGGGAGAAAAGAGAGGGAAACAGGGGGAATAGAGAGAGAGAAGGCAGAGAAGGAAACAGAAACTAAACTTACCTTCTTCATATTACTTATCACATAACAAATTTGCTTTCTGTCTTTAGAACATTCTGAAACTAGGTAACAAATATGTGTACTTTTAAGTTTAACACACAATCAAGAAAATATTAAACTAAACAAGATTAATAAATAGCCCAAGATCTGATGATGATATCTTCAATTACCAATTAAAGAAAATCAGTGGAACATTTTGATCAGACCTCAAGTATTTGGGTGTGTTGATCATGTTGGCTCCTCTCAACAATCCCTGCTTCCTCTGCAATCTGAGAATGATAAACTAGAACCCATAAATAATAGATGCAAGTACATGCACATTCAAACATTCAATAAGATCACTTGTTTGTGAAATGGATCATAGTAAAATTCACACAGCATCTTTAAGGCAAGCATAGGTTTATTTGATAAAGCTTATATAATTACCTGGTTTTCATCAGATTCTCTCATCAAGCTGTTTAGTCTTCTTCTAACAAATTTTGTTAGGGCTGACCAATTGTTGCCTTCTGATTTTAGCAGTGAATTCTCTTTCCTGACAAAGACATGCGAAAATGAGAAGTTGATTAGGACATCATCATCTTCATCCTAATGTTTTGCAAATTCTTGCTCAATAATCTATGAACATGCAATTTTCCAGAAGCTTAAATAACAAAGGAGAAATTACTTGGACTTAGCTAGCTCTTCTTCCTCAAGATATCTCACCCTTTCATTAATCTGCCAATGGGATTTCTTGGTATTACTATCCTGCTTCAATTAAAATTTAAATATAAGCTAAACCATCAATCTACCAAAGTAAGCATTACCTTTTCATCTTTTGCCACCTTTCTCTCAACGCATTGATTTCTATGCCCTTGTCTCCCGTGTATTATTTGGCATTTCCCGAACTAACATAAAAAATCAACAACATGTAAAGCTAGCTTATTGTTCACAGAAAAATATAGATTAATCTCTCATATGAGTAAATTAAAGGAATTATTTAAATTTTATAGAAGCTCTGTTTTCCCATTTTTACTACATTGACATATTCGTCCTGAAATCAAAAGCAAATTGGAAACATTTTTTTCTTATTTTTCGAACATTATTCCTATCCTCTGCCTTGTGATTTCCTTGAAATAAATAAATAAAAATTTCGAAGTATTACCAATATCGAACCAATTTGCAACGAGCACACCTTTTGGAAGTTGGTTGCCTACATATGGTGCAAGGCAGAGACTGGCTCCTCTGTTCACCTTCTTTGCCTGATTCCTCTGCTAATCTCAGCAATCTCCTGATTTCCTCTGTTTTTCGATCTTTTCTCTTCTTCAAGAAAATCAATCATGAACCGATTAATATTGTCAATGTTGTAATCTATTTTTACGAATCGATGAGTATGTATCTTCAGAGATCATACTGTATTTAATTCATTTCATTGGCAACGTTGTATCTCACATGGTAAGGCTGCTTCTTCTTCTTGTTGTTGGCGATGGACGAAGATATTTCTTGCTTATTTTCTATTTTAAAGTTCTTGTTGGTTTCCGCAAAACTTTTGACATCATTGTATTGTTAAAATCAGAAGTACGGCTACTAAGAAGTTGCAGAAATCATCAACTAAGTTTATTGATTTCAGCTGGGCTCCATGCAAAAGGGTCAAAGTTTTGTTTTCCAATATCTTCTAATCTGTTCAGGAACCATACATGACTTCCATTGTTTAGGTTTATTGGGGCGTCCATGTTTGACGTAGTCAATGTTGAAGTAGCATCTATTCAAAAAAGAGAAAAAAAAAAAAGATAGAAAATTGTTTGAGATGGTTTGACCATGCCACTTATAGAGAAAGCTATTTAATGCAGTGGTGAAGAGGGTAGATCAAGTAGCTTGGAGTCCATTGCAAATGGTAAAAAAAGATCAAAGAGACTCAATGAGATTATTAAGTGAGATCATTTAATTAAGAATAAATTAATAGTTAATATAATCTTTAGTTCCTTAAATTTGTCCTCATTTGGTGGCGACCGACTTCTTATTCATAAGCTAGGGATTTAGACACAATCCAATATTTTCAACCGTATTCCAAACAAGTAATTCGTGCATTGTCCTTTTTACTCTCAAGATGGCTATTAGAGAGAGCTTTTAAAGCATTTCTCAATCTCATTTAAGTTACTCATAAGAAAGAACATGGACTGCATGCTTCAAATAAATTGTCATTTATTAACGCATTTGTACAGAAAAGGAACACCAAAATACTTGCTTGAATCAAAAGTTAAACTAGCCCCTTAGGATTTGATTGATTTCAAGAGCCTGGTTGTGTTTAACATTTGCTGAGCAAAACATTTTGGGAGAATTCCAATAAAATACCATATGAATTTGTAAAACCCCCAGAAGTCTATGAATTTGTAAAAAGACTGAAAGGTAACAAGGACTTTTGAGGGATATGCAATTTTATGCAAAATGACCATCTTGCCCCTTTTGAGAGAGAGATGAACGAGAGAGAACGAGATTAGAGATTCAGAGCCTCTGCCGCCATTGAAGCCGACGCCGACGCCTCACCCGCCGCCTTGGACGCCGCCGCCTTAGACGCCTCACCGGCCGGCACCGGTGATGAAAAAGAAAAAAAAAACTGAAACCCACAGAGGAAGAGGAACAGTAAAAAAAATGTCGATCGGTCTCGATCCGGAAGAAAGTGGAAGAAGAAGATGTGAAGGAAGGAAGGAAGGAAGAAGATGACGATTTACACGGTGACGGAAGAAAAAAAATGGAAAAAGAAGAAGAAGAAGGAAGAAGAAAAAAAAAAAAAAGCTGCGAGAATGCCTTAGGCATTCTCGAGAATTCTCACAGTAAATAAAACTAGCAGGGTAAACTGAAGCTTGATGTAAATCTAAAGAACCAAATGTCTAGTTTATCCCATGATATTATTTTTGCTTTGACATGCATAAGGGTGCCTCGAAAGCACCAATTGAAACGGTGTCATTCTTGATTTCAAAATCTGTAACTTCCCTTCGGATTAGACTAAGATCTTGTTCCAACAAGCTAGGGAATGAATAAGAACATATATGTACTTTTCTTTATATAAAAATTTTCAAATAATTCACAAACCATCCTTTTCATATCTTGAAAGCTGAATCATACCAAAGGATTCAAACAACCCCAAAGTGGCTTCCAGTCTGATCCAATGCGAGAAACTAAACTTACGAGCAGTCTGTTTCTGTTTCTTTTCTTCATCCAGTGGCACATATAAAACGAGTAAACAATGCCAGTATGAAGCCAGTCTCCCACGTAGCTTCATGGCACGTTGTTTTAATAAATGTTCTGTGAGGTTTTGGGTTCGAAACTTGGTATTACTACTACTTCTGCTCCTTAATCCTAAATATAGTATCCACGATGAGGTGCTCGAAAGTACCTCTCTTTTGGGCCACGCCGATCCTAATACGTTCTTTCCTTATAATCTTTGCCTTCCCTTAAAAAGACAACGTATAAATTGAGCTTTACTCTTGGGCTACAATATCCAAGCATCAAAATTATGTGAGTTTTAGATGTAACTAATACTCTACTTATTATTCTCCTATTGCTCAATCTAAAACCTAATTAAGTAATTTCAATAGATTAAGAATGTAACTTAAATTAGTTAATACGTTGTTTCTTTTTCTAAAATGTCATAATCATCTTTCTTAATTCTCTGATCCTCTTACTTAATTATTGTTGAGAGAATAATAATGGAGCTAATTTTAGAAAAAATGTATAAAATTTGAAATTTGTTTTATATTTAGAACCAACATCAATTTATTAAGGGTTTATCGTTTGTCATGTCACTTGACATAAGATTATGTCAATTCACCCCAAAACTACGTCGTTTTGGGAGTTAATGGAATTAATGAAGGTCTGTTTTTGTTTTTTTGTTTTTGTTTTTATATTTATTGTATGAATTTTACCACAAGATACTTCATTAATTCCCTTAATCCCAGAACTACATCGTTTTGAGAGTTCATTAATTCCTCTAACCTCAAAACGACATAGTTTTGGGGTGACTTGACATAAGCATGTCAAGTGACATAACAAATGATAACCTCATTTATTAATTAGGTACTACATTAAGGCCGAGAGGGAATATTACTTTGTCTCCTACAACAAAAAGATACTACAGACTGATATTTTAGAAAATAAAAAATTAAAAGGTTAAGGTTCATCCAATGCTCTGAAATATTTTTCTATGGGTATCCAATGACCAAAAATATTTTGTGGTGCATCAAGTATCGTTAAGTATTTTAAAGTGTTGGATGTACCATAAACTACTAGATAAACATGAAAAAATAATTTAGGTGCCCTTTAACCCAAAAAGAAAATAGAAAGAAAAATTGGGAGCTAGATTATATTATAGGAGATCAATCCTATATTAATTCTCACCGGTCCTTCTTGCTTATAACCATATAGTATAAATTAATCATATTAATCTACTTAATGAAAAGGTGAATTTTAAATTAACAAAGATGTTTCTGGTACTTTGCTATGTTAAAAAAAATAATCATGAATATTAATAATAGGATTACCTGTTGATGCTCGTTGACAATTATTTCTGGATCATCTACTGCCCTATTTGTCTGGACGCATTCATATTTATGCCTTTGCTTCCAGTGTATTATTTGGCATTTCCTTGAATTATCAATGATTCAACCAACAAAACTCTTCAAACACGCAACTATGAAGTTATTACATGTGTGTGTCATGTGAGAGTATCATCTCATTTGTAGTTTATAATTTTATTTTTTCATAAATACTCCAATCCCCCCCCCCCCCAAAAAAAAGAAAAAAGAAATATTTAAATACCATATGAAATTTCAAAACTCAAAATGTCTATTAAAATTTATATAGGACATAAAATTGAAAAGAATCAAATTGAGATTTTAAAATGTTGATAAATTTACTATTATACCCTCTCTTTCACTTTCTCTCTCCTCTCTCTCTCTCCCTCCTTTTTCACACGCCATGTCCGACCTCTCTTCCACTTTCTCTCTCCTCTTCATCTCTCGCTAGTAGCAGACATTGGGATAAACATTTAGAGGGGCCAAATGTCTACTCGTTAACTAATTTTTTCAAAAAATATTTGGGAGGTCAAATGTACATTAAAATTATTTTAACAAGTCTAATATAAGATAACATATATTAGGTCCGAGCTCTCTTTGTCTCTCTCTGCCTCCTCCTCTTCGTGTCGCAATGTCTCGAGCTCTCTTTGTCTTTCTCTCTCCTCTCCCTCTCTTCCTCCTCTTCTTCCTGGTTGCCATTTTCGACCTCTTTCTCTCTTGGACGGTGTTGTTGGTCATTATGGTCAAGGCTAGCGCTTGTACCTAGTGAGGAAAAGAGGCGAAGGTAGAGAAAGGTTGAAATTGGTAGTTAAACTAGGAGGTTCAAGAAGAAAAAGTGAACAAGAAAAAAAAAAAAAAAAAAAGAGGTCAGGGAAGAAGATAATGAACAATAAATAATGAGTTTGACAAATTTCATAATAAGAATAACAAGTTCGGTAATGAGTTTAACAAGTACTTTCATCAGGTGGAAAATATGTCACTCTGGTGAAAACAAAATCTGAGCATTATGAAAAAAGTCGTAATAAGAATAACAAGTTCGAGTAATAGTTTTAACAAATGCATTCGTCAAGTGAAAAACATGTCACTTTAATAAAAACGAAATCCTAAAGTAAGGCAAGCATATGTTTGTTTGATGAAGTTTATAATAATCGTCCTGGTTTCTCATTCAAATGATAAGTCTTTTGCTAACAAAATTTATTAAGGTTAACCAATTGTTTCCCTCTGATTTTAGTAGGGAATCCTCTTTCCTGACAAAATAAGTTGATTAGGACATCTTCATCCTAATGTTTTGTAATCTAAGAAAATGCAATTCATGTGTTTAGTACGCCACTTACTTCACAATAGAGGCCTTTTTGTTGTTCTTTTTTTTTTTTTAATAAAAAAACTAAAATAATGTAAATTACATGATTGCGACATAAGATTAAAATTATGTGCATAGTGTGTATTTTTTATTAGAGAGAGTATGGGTGATGTAGGGCTCTGCGTGGAGGAGTGTGGGCCTAAACATTTAACAATAATTTTAAGTTTTCAACTAAACACATGAAAGAATACAAAGCTTTATATTTAATTAGCAACAACATTTCAAGGCCAGTTTCCCTCGTAGCTTCATGGGACGTTCTTAATCTACGTTCTATGGGGTTACGGGTTCGGGGCTTGGTATGGTCAGTACTTCTCTGATTCTGCAAATTCAATATGAGGTACTTCAAAGTACCTCCCTTTTGGGCCACGATGAACCCAAATGAGGTTTATGAGTCATTATATCCTAGAATCTTTTTCTCGCACATGTATACCGGTATTTTAAAAAAATCTTTCCTTTGAGACACTATCGAATAGTAAATATGGATACTTTTCTTAATAGAGATTTGAATATGAATTTGTTATATTATGAAAAATTAACCTTTACTATTTTAAGTAGTCTTATCGGAATCAAGTAAATGCATTTTCTTTTTCCTCACAAGATTACTATTCCGGGTACAAACATGTACTATTACTTTCGTCCTAACTATAGAATATAGTTTATAGTATAAATTGTACTTATAAACTATATTTTATATTTAGAACCGGAAGAATAATATAGCTAGCAAAGTTGATAGAATAGCTTTTATGAGAATAGTACGTACCATATTGAGGCAAAAGCTTTTCGAGTTTCCTAATCTCTTGCGAACATTTTGAATTATATGAAGAAATTTTCATTTATTAGAAAACGAATCAAGAACAAATGTATGTTCACTATATGTACTTTCCTTTGTATACAGATTTTGGAATAATTCACAAAGCTATCCTTTTTCATACATTCTTGATTAGAAACCCAATTCGCCTTGGCCTTTCTTAATTTGTCTCATCTTAGTTGAGGCATGAGCAAATTTTGTGTTACGATCACCACCATTGACATCCATCTTTTTGATAATATCCATTTTTCATGACACAATCTAACCATTTTTCTCACCTTCCGATATATTACTTCTAATCTCTTGATAATATCATTTTTCTTCTTGTAGAAACTACCCAAATGCCTTTGATGCCATTTGGTAGCCAGATTAGAGAATTATTTGGAAACATTACGAATCCACATTCAATGTTTATCTCCAAATAAAAGTTTTTTTATTTTTGAAAAAAATACTTCATGGACTAAAAATTAATTATTTTAAGATATAGAACATTGAAAAAATATTTCATATATTAGGTATTATTGAAAAAATATTTCAAGAGACCGGTGTTACAGAAAAGTATTTCTAAATGTATAATTAAAAATTAATTAATTTGAGAGTGCAAAAAATATTTCAAGATGTAAGATATAATTTAATCTAAATAAATAAATAAAATGCCCGCACCCTAAAATTAAAGAGATGAGTATATAACGAGCATGTAAGGATGAGCATGGAACGTGAAGCCAATTGTTACATGGTAATGCACCAGTTTTTTCTTCTTCTCTTTTTTATATATAAATTTTTAGTAAAGGAGTTGGGCTCACTTACGATCCAATGACAAAGCAAAATCTCCCTTTCCCTAGAACTAATATTGGATAGGCGAGTTGTCTATTACCTCAGACGTTAACCTAAGCATTTAAGAATTAGGATGTTCTCCCAACACTTTGACCAACTCTAGAATCAAACCCTCTCCTTTTAATAAAGACGTCCAATCCTTTTATCAATTAAACTAAAAAACGAGGGGTGGTGATGACTCAGTTGAACCATAGAACATTTATTATGAATATTGAAAATTCGATCATACCAAAGATCCACCCAGTGAATTCAACTCTGATCCAATCCAATGTGAGAAACCCGACCTGCCAGTGGCCTGTTTCTGTTTCTTTTCTTCATCCAGTAGAACTTATATAAGAAATTATGCCAACCGAAACGCAGTCTCCCACGTAGCTTCATGGCATGTTCTTCATAGAAGTGTTGTGAGGTTTCGGGTTCGAGACTTGGTATCATTACTGCTTCTGCTTCTGAGTATACTCTATGAGCATGAGGTGCTCCAAAGTAACCTCTCTTTTGGGCTACACTAAGCCCACGTCGTTGTTATAGACGTACTGGCCAATATTTTTTAAAAATAGTGAAATTTGAAATATAGTAGAACAAACTATCACACCATCATCGGCTTGGTGTTATTTTCTTCTCTTTGTGATGCAGCATATGTTGCTTTACCATTCTATCAAATACTGACCACTAGCCTATGTTTTAGACGGATAGGAAAAAATAGGAAAAACAGAGAGGTTGAATCGTTGTGAAATCCCAAAGAATAAAAGGAATCATTAAAATAATCTCAATAACATTGAGCAGTATAAATAATTTATTTAATTTCCTACACCAAAACTGTCATCACCTGCTACTTACTTGTTGTGGGAACGATACTTTACTTACTCTATATTACTTGATACGGCCCCTATACTTGCGGAGTTATAGGCCTAAAGTTTTGCCCTATCAGAGATATTGTATTTAATTCATTTCATTAGCAATATTGTTATCTCACCTAGTAAGGCTTCTTCTTCTTATTGTTGTTGATGACTTGATGGACGAAGGTATTTCTTGCTTATTTCCTATTTTAAAGTTCTTGTTGGTTTCCACTAAACTTTTGATATCAGTGTATTTTTAAAATCAGAAATACGGCTACTAAGAAGTTGCAGAAATCATTAACAAAGATAATCAACAAAGTTTATTGATTTCAGCTGGACTCCCTACAAAGGGGTCAAAGTTTTGGGCTGCTTAAGTTCCTATTTCTTTTTCAATATCTTCTTATCTGTTCAGGAACTATGCATGACTTCCATTTTTTAGGTTTATTGGGGCATCCATGTTTGAGGTAGTCAATGTTGAAGTAGCATCTATTGAACAAAAAAAAAAAAAGGTAGAAAATGTTTGAGGTGGTTTGACCATGCCACGTATAGAGAATGTCATTTAATGCACCAGTGAAGAGAGTAGATCAAGTAGTCTGAAATCCATTGAAATAGTAAAAGAATATCATAGAGACTCAATGAGATTATTAAGTGGTCTTTTAAGTTTGCCTTCATTTTGGTTTTAGTCTCTCAAATTTCAATTATAGGTTTTGGTTCCTCAAGGGGCAAAATAATCCCCGGTCTTTATTTAATTATTGGAACCAATGTATTAAACGGGATGAAAGAGGAATCAAAATTGACATGAGGACAAACTTGAGGGAACAAAAATATATTAACCCATAAATTAAACCCTCTCTTGGAAATTTTTCATAACCTGAGGCTTGATGTAACTTGACTGCTTTGTTGGTTTCTGGTTTCTTGTTCAATTTTTTCACCCAGGTTCCCTTGGGATACAAGGCATGGAACCACACAAAAACTTGCATTGAATTGATTTAAATGAGAAAAGAGTAGTGAATAATTAGGCTTTTTTCCCTATTTGCCACTTTTTAAATAATTAATTACCATTTTGCCACTGTTTTCAAAATATTTCCCAATGTGCCACTATTTAGTCGACTAAACCAAGATTTAGTCGACTAAAACGTGGGGCACTGATTTTTTTGACTGCCTCCGCGATTTAGTCGACTAAACCAAGTGGCTTAGTCGACTAAATAGCAACAAGTGGAGTTTTTTTAAAACCCCAATCGCTGATTTGGAACCCTAATCCACCACAAAACCTCCCCAAATGCCTTTGATAATATCATTTTTCTTGTTGCAGAAACTACCCAAATGCCTTTGATGCCATTCGTAGCCAGATTAAAGAATTATTTGGAAATGTTACATGGTAATGCATCAGTTGAACCATAGAACAGGTATTATCAATATTGAAAATTGAATCATACCAAAGGATCCACCCAGTGACTTCCACTCTGATCCAATCCAATGTGAGAAACCCGACTTAGCAGTGGTCTGTTTCTGTTTCCTTTCTTCATCCGGAGGGACTTATTAAAAATAGTTGAAATGTCCCATTAAAGCCTGTCTTTCTCGTAGCTTCATGGCATGTTCTTTATAGACGTGCTGTGAGGTTTCGGGTTCGACACTTGGTATCACTACTACTTCCTGTCTCTGAATATACTCTATGAGGTGCTCCAAAGCAACCTCTCTTTTAGGCCACACTAAGCCCAATTCGTTGTTACAGACGTACCGACCAATATTTTTAAGAGAAAATTTAACTCACGGCGCATTTAAGTAAAAAAAATTAAAAAAAATTAAAAAAGGCCCAAATATTATTCAAATGGCCTTTTCTAATATTATTTCATAAAACGTTAATAACTAAATCAGTTCTATTAACAACTAAATTAATGGCCGTTAACAACTAAATCAGTAGAGTATTAACAACAATATCTTAACAACTTAATCAATCCCATTAACAACTAAATCAGTACCCTTTAATAACTAAATCAATCCCATTAACAACTAATTTTTTTTGAAATAATATCAGAAAAGGCCTTGGGCTTTTTCTGGTATTTGAACAATGTTTGGGCCTTTTTTGACATTCTTTTGTCAATATGAGCCTGAGACGAATTTCCTCTATTTTTAAAAATAGTGAAATTTAAAATATAGTAAAACAAAAATTGACACCAGCATCGGCTTGGTGTTATTGGTGTTATTTTCTTCTCTATGTGAGGCAGCATATGTTGCTGTACTATTCTATTAACCTTCAAATAATGACCACTGGCCTATGTTTTAGATGGATAGGGGAAAAAAGGGTGAACCGTTGAGAATCCCAAAAAAAAAAAAAAAATGTAATCATTAAAATAATCTTAATAAAAATTGAGTAATATAGACAATTCATTTAATTTCCTCCACGAAAACTTGTCCATCTGCTACTTACATGTGGAATATTTTGATGATCATATCTTTTTCTTAGAATTGTATAGTGATTCTCCATGAAAGAAAAGGAGGAAAAAAGAGAAAACTTGGATTTAACTATACACATAAATGCTTGAACCAAACTCGGCATTCTCTTCATCTTCCTTAATCTAGAAATGTCATTGATCACCCAAGAAATAGCCTAAAACAGATCGCTATTGGCACCCGACATATATGACAATTAGAAATTGTCAACATACAATCTCCACAAGCCTACATCAAAATTATTTATGAATAATCATTTTCATACAATACGAGGAAAATCATTGAAATCTCTTTTAAGTTCTCAATATTGAGGCATATGTTAAGGGTGTCCTTTTATCCAAAAAAAACTTGGGTCAATTTGATAGGATTTGCCTTATCGATTTATCTTTGTATTGATCGATGTGAGACTTATATTCTAATAATATCAATTATAGAGAGAGCTTACCATGTGCCCACATCCAAAGGCCACGTCATTTTTGGGAACCGGTTTCAAAGCTCGTTAATGGACAAGCGGACGAGCTCTAGACCGTCCGCATTTGATCGGACGGTCCACATCTGATTTTTTTACTTTTATATTTTTTTATCGAAAATAATTTTAACGGGTAGAGGATTTAAAATAAAGTTAATCTCTCAACCAACATTTTTTGAAAAAATGATTTTTTCATATAGAAAAAAAAAAAAAAAAAAAAAAAAAAAAAAAAAGATTTGGGCTCCAAATCTAGATTTGGGTCGTCCAAAGCAGGGAATCTAGATCCGTCATTTTTGTTTGTCAAGCAAATCGCACAAGCCTGCATGTCATGTAAAAGCAGTTCCAGGTTCATTAGCCAATCCAGCTTCTTCATCATCATCAACTATTTTGGATATGTTTCTAAATGAGATCAATTTTGTCATCCCAACCCAATTTACTATTCTTCAGAAGCTATATTATATAACAAAGTGAGGAAAAACTAATACTCATTAACTAAATATAGAAAGGAAATATACCTTATCATCTAATTCCTTCTTAAGATTAGAGAGTTATTCCTGAAAAATAAACCAGGACAAACGTGATAAAGTCAATTTGAACATGAGAGGTTTTGTATATGAAGTTTAGGAAAATTAGAGTGTCTATTGAAAGTGTGATTGACATCAACGGAGATGAAGTTGGGGAACGAGCGGTAGTGAGGATAGGGATTTCATGGATGAACTTAAAACTTGTGATATCATAGAAGAATGAAGAAATGAAATTGACTTGTCTTATTCAAAGAGCATGTACAGTGTTATGTAGACAAGTGTTACGTACATGTGTCTAGTTTGTTACAACTGAAGTGTGTAAGTTATAACAATATATAAAACTAAATATATTCTAACAATGTAAGCTTAAGAAAATTATATTAAGCCAATCACAATGAACATGAAAAATTAGCAGATACCTCAGCAGCTGCAGCAGCATTAAGGGCACTAACTAATCCTTCTTTTTCCACTTGACTCATGAAACTTTGTCTCATCTCTTCACATTCCATCTTTATCAATTTTACAAGCTCCCTCTCTTCTTCCAACTCTCTCATTGCCTTCATCCATCCATTCTAAATATTGAAATTGCCAATTTATAGCATATCAGTATGCATGGCATTTTAATATTAAGTAATCCACATCGATATAAACATACTATAATTATCTTGGGTTGAAATTTGTAGTTTGGTAAAACTTGGAGTTGAAAAGGCCACAAACCATAAACAGAAATTAAAAGTTTATTATCATTCAGCTTTATTTTTTAGATCATGTTAACACTAATATATAGGTATTGTGTTTCATAGATTTTCTACACTTGAGTATGTTTGGCCAAGATTAATGGTCGAATGAATGACATCTGATCTTGAGAGGTATCTTTTTATTGTAGTTTGATCCTTCAAATTGACTAATGTACTAGATTCATTTTTTAATACTAAAGGATCTGAATGCCTATAAAATTAAGCCTTAATGTAAAAGTTAATAAAGGGTCTTGCATTTATTCTAAATATAAGACTTCAATTCATTTCACCTCATAAATTTATAGTTGGTTTCTTAAACTCTCTTTATTAAATTGCACATATTAAATGGGTTTTCTATCAAGAGAGAAGTTTCCAATGGAAATGATTAAAATGGTACTTTAGAAAAACTAGCACATATTTTTTTTTTTAAATAACTATCTAATTTTCTTAATCTCTACAAATTAATTATCTAGCTCCTGCGTTGAGAACGGACTGATGTACCAACATCCATTGTTACCTCAGCAAGGTTAGCCCAAGTTGTAGCATACTCCACATTTTTACTAGTATTGGCTAACTCTTGATTGAGCAATTTCATGAGCTCTCTCTCCTCCTCCTACTCCCTCTTTCCTTTCATCCATCCATCCTAAACATTGAAATTACCGATTCATAAAGAAATATTTTAGTAACTTGTTTTTCTTCAAAAGTTATTATTAGCAAAAAGACAAGAAACAAAACCTTTAACATTTGGATATACTCTTCTTGCTCTCTCTTCTCTGCAAATCTTATTTCCTCAATTTTTCTCATGGAAGTTGTAATCTTCTCTACTTCCAATCAATTTTTCTCATGGAAGCAGTAATCTTCTCTACTTCCAGTTTAAGCTCTCGTACTTGTTCCTTCCCTTCTGTCAACTCTTTGATAGCCTTTGCACATTCACTCTGCAAATCAATTTATCAACAAATTTATCCATGAAAATGGAGTTTCTTAACAATATTTCCCAAAATCCAGGGGAAGTGCATGTGATTTGTACTATTTATTTTTATGGAAATGAGGGCAAGTCTCAATGATAGAAGTGAAATCTAATCAATTTAACAAAATTCAGAATTTTGTGTAATTTTGCTGTATAGAAAAGGTAGGGAAGGGGGAGAAAAGAGAGGGAAACAGGGGGAATAGAGAGAGAGAAGGCAGAGAAGGAAACAGAAACTAAACTTACCTTCTTCATATTACTTATCACATAACAAATTTGCTTTCTGTCTTTAGAACATTCTGAAACTAGGTAACAAATATGTGTACTTTTAAGTTTAACACACAATCAAGAAAATATTAAACTAAACAAGATTAATAAATAGCCCAAGATCTGATGATGATATCTTCAATTACCAATTAAAGAAAATCAGTGGAACATTTTGATCAGACCTCAAGTATTTGGGTGTGTTGATCATGTTGGCTCCTCTCAACAATCCCTGCTTCCTCTGCAATCTGAGAATGATAAACTAGAACCCATAAATAATAGATGCAAGTACATGCACATTCAAACATTCAATAAGATCACTTGTTTGTGAAATGGATCATAGTAAAATTCACAAAGCAGCTTTAAGGCAAGCATATGTTTATTTGATAAAGCTTATATAATTACCTGGTTTTCATCAGATTCTCTCATCAAGCTGTTTAGTCTTCTTCTAACAAATTTTGTTAGGGCTGACCAATTGTTGCCTTCTGATTTTAGCAGTGAATTCTCTTTCCTGACAAAGACATGCGAAAATGAGAAGTTGATTAGGACATCATCATCTTCATCCTAATGTTTTGCAAATTCTTGCTCAATAATCTATGAACATGCAATTTGTTTTTGAAGCTTAAATAACAAAGGAGAAATTTACTTGGACTTAGCTAGCTCTTCTTCCTCACGATATCTCACCCTTTCATCAATCTGCCCAAGGGATTTCTTGGTATTATTATCCTGCTACAATTAAAATTAAAATATAAGCTAAATCATCAATCTACTAAAGTAAGCATTACCTTTTCATCTTTTGCCACCTTTCTCTCAACGCATTGATTTCTATGCCCTTGTCTCCCGTGTTTTATTTGGCATTTTCCAGAACTAACATAAAAAATCAACAACATGTAAAGCTTATTGTTAACAGAAAAATATAGATTAATCTCTCATGTGAGTAAATTAAAGTGATTATTTTATTTAAATTTTATAGAAGCTCTGTTTTTCCCGTTTTTACTACATTCACATATTCCTCTTGAAATCAAAAGCAAATTGGAAACATTTTTTTCTTAGTTTTAGAACTTTATTCCTATCCTCTGCCTTGTGATTTCCTTGAAATAAATAAATACAAATGTCGAAGTATTACCAATATCGAACCAATTTGCAACGAGCACACCTTTTGGAATTTGGTTGCCTACGTATGGTGCAAGGCAGAGACTGGCTCCTCTGTTCACCTTCTTTGCCTGATTCCTCTGCTAATCTCAGCAATCTCCTGATTTCCTCTGTTTTTCGATCTTTTCTCTTCTTCAAGAAAATCAATCATGAACCGATTGATATTGTCAGCGTTGTAATCTATTTTTACGAATTGATGAGTATGTATCTTCAGAGATCATACTGTATTTAATTCATTTCATTGGCAACGTTGTATCTCACATGGTAAAGCTGCTTCTTCTTGTTGTTGTTGTCGATGGACGAAGATATTTCTTGCTTATTTTCTATTTTAAAGTTCTTGTTGGTTTCCACAAAACTTTGACATCATTGTATTGTTAAAATCAGAAATACGGCTACTAAGAAGTTGCAGAAATCATTAACAAAGTTAGTCAACTAAGTTTATTGATTTCAGCTGGGCTCCATACAAAGGGGTCAAAGTTTTGGGCTGCTTAAGTTCCTATTTGTTTTTCAATATCTTCTAATCTGTTCAGGAACCATGCATGACTTCCATTTTTAGGTTTATTGGGGCATCCATGTTTGAGGTAGTCAATGTTGAAGTAGCATCTATTCAAAAAAGAGAAAAAAAAAAAAAAAAAGATAGAAAATTGTTTGAGATGGTTTGACCATGCCACTTATAGAGAAAGCTATTTAATGCAGCGGTGAAGAGGGTAGATCAAATAGCTTGGAGTCCATTGCAAATGGTAAAAAAAGATCAAAGAGACTCAATGAGATTATTAAGTGAGATCACTTAATTAAGAATAAATTAATAGTTAATATAATCTTTAGTTCCTTAAATTTGTTCTCATTTGGTGGCGACCGACTTCTTATTCATAAGCTAGGGATTTAGACACAATCCAATATTTTCAACCGTATTCCAAACAAGTAATTCGTGCATTGTCCTTTTTACTCTCAAGATGACTGTTAGAGAGAGCTTTTAAAGCATTTCTCAATCTCATTTAAGTTACTCATAAGAAAGAACATGGACTGCATACTTCAAATAAATTGTCATTTATTAACGCATTTGTACAGAAAAGGAACACCAAAATACTTGCTTGAATCAAAAGTTAAACTAACCCCTCAGGATTTGATTGATTTCAAGAGCCTGGTTGTGTTTAACATTTGCCGAGCAAAACATTTTGGGAGAATTCCAATAAAATACCATATGAATTTGTAAAACCCCCAGAAGTCCAGTGAATTTGTAAAAAGACTGAAAGGTGACAAGGACTTTTGAGGGATATGCAATTTCATGCAAAATGACCATCTTGCCCCTTTTGAGAGAGAGATGAATGAGAGAGAACGAGATTAGAGATTCAGAGCCTCTGCCACCGTTGAAGCCGACACCGACGCCGCACCCATTGCCTTGGACGCGCGCGCCTTAGACGCCTCACCGGCACCGGCACCGTGATGAAAAAGAAAAAAAAAACGAAACCCACAGAGGAAGAGGAATAGTAAAAAAAAAAAAAAAAAAAAAATTCGATCGGTCTCCATCCGGAAGAATGTGGAAGAAGAAGATGTGAAGGAAGGAAGGAAGGAAGATGATGATGATTTACACGGTGAAGGAAGAAAAAAATGGAAGAGGAAGAAGAAGAAGAAGAAGGAAGAAGAAAAAAAAACTGCGAGAATGCCTTAGGCATTCTCGACGCGCATTCTCGAGAATTCCTAAGGCATTCCCGAGAATGCGTGAGACCCAAGGCATTCTCCAAGAATGCCTCAAGGCATTGTCCAAGGTCACGCATTCTCGGAATGCCTTAGGCATTCTCGAGAATGCGCGTCAGAATGCCTAAGGCATTCTCGCAGCTTTTTTTCTTCTTCTTCTTCCATTTTTCTTCTTCCGTCATCGTGTAAATCATCTTCTTCTTCCTTCCTTCCTTCCTTCACATCTTCTTCTTCCACTTTCTTCTGGATCGAGACCGATTGAAATTTTTTTTTACTGTTCCTCTTCCTCTGTGGGTTTCAGTTTTTTTTTTCATCACCTATGAGGCGTCTAAGGCGGCGGTGCAGGCGTCAGCAGCAGGGTCGGCGTCGGCTTCAACGGCGGCGGAGGCTCTGAATCTCTAATCTCGTTCTCTCTCGTTCATCTCTCTCTCAAAAGGGGCAAGATGGTCATTTTGCATGAAATTGCATATTCCTCAAAAGTCCTTGTCATCTTTCAGCCTTTTTACAAATTCACCGGACTTCCTGGGGTTTTACAAATTCATATGGTATTTTATTGGAATTCTCCCAAACATTTTTGTCTCGGGCAGGTTTATTCTATGAGACTTAAGCAAGCTTCATCTACACACAGTTCTTTAAAAATGAATCAAGTCATCCAAAAAAAAAAAAAAAAAAAAAAAAAAAAAAGAGAGAGTTTGGGAGGCTTGAGAGTTTTTTTCAACTACTCATATCGCAAGCATTTGAATCATTTGACTTGGCCTCTCCAGCTAGACTAAGTAAGTTTCTTTGTCTCTAATAGAGAACTTGCCAGGATATGTCTTTTCCATTAAATAAAACTAGCAGGGTAAACTGAAGCTTGATGTAAATCTAAAGAACCAAATGTTTAGTTTATCCCATGATATTATTTTTGCTTTGACATGCATAAGGGTGCCTCGAAAGCACCAATTGAAACGGTGTCATTCTTGATTTCAAAATCTGTAACTTCCCTTCAGATTAGACTAAGATCTTGTTCCAATAAGCTAGGGAATGAATAAGAACATATATGTACTTTTCTTTGTATACAAATTTTCAAATAATTCACAAACCATCCTTTTCATATCTTGAAAGCTGAATCATACCAAAGGATTCAAACAACCCCAAAGTGGCTTCCAGTCTGATCCAATGCGAGAAACTCAACTTACGAGCAGTCTGTTTCTGTTTCTTTTCTTCATCCAGTGGCACATATAAAACGAATAAACAATGCCAGTATGAAGCCAGTCTCCCACGTAGCTTCATGGCACGTTGTTTTAATAAATGTTCTGTGAGGTTTTGGGTTCGAAACTTGGTATTACTACTACTTCTGCTCCTTAATCCTAAATATAGTATCCACGATGAGGTGCTCGAAAGTACCTCTCTTTTTAGCCACGCCGATCCTAATACGTTCTTTCCTTATAATCTTTGCCTTCCCTTAAAAAGACAACGTATAAATTGAGCTTTACTCTTGGGCTACAATATCCAAGCATCAAAATTATGTTAGTTTTAGAAGTAACTAATACTCTACTTATTATTCTCCTATTGCTCAATCTAAAACCTAATTAAGTAATTTCAATAGATTAAGAATGTAAGTTAAATTAGTTAATACGTGGTTTCTTTTTCTAAAATGTCATAATCATCTTTCTTAATTCTCCGATTCTCTTACTTAATTATTGTTGAGAGAATATTAATGGAGCTAATTTTAGAAAAAATGTATAAAAATGAGAAATTTGTTTTATATTTAGAACCAACATCAATTTATTAAGGGTTTATCGTTTGTTATGTCACTTGACATAAGATTATGTCAAGTCACCCCAAAACTACATCGTTTTGGGAGTTAAGGGAATTAATGAAGGTTGTTTTTGTTTTTGTATTTATTGTATGAATTTTACCACAAGATACTTCATTAATTCCCCTAATACCAAAACTACGTCGTTTTGAGAGTTCATTAATTCCTCTAACCCCAAAACGACATAGTTTTGGGGTGACTTGACATAAGCTTATGTCAAGTGATATGACAAATGATAACCCCATTTATTAATTAGGTACTACATTAAGGCCGAGAGGGAATAATACTTTGTCTCCTACAACAAAAAGATACTACAGACTGATATTTTAGAGAATAAAAAATTAAAAGGTTAAGGTTTATCTAACAATATTTTTCTACAGGTATTCAATGACCTAAAATATTTTGTGGTGCACCAAGTATCGTTAAGTATTTTAAAGTGTTGGATGTACCATAAACTTCTAGATAAACATGAAAAAAGAATTTAGGGTGCCCTTTAACCCAAAAAGAAAATAGAAAGAAAAATTGGGAGCTAGATTATATTATAGGAGATCAATCCTATATTAATTCTCACCGGTCCTTCTTGCTTATAACCATATAGTATAAATTAATCATATTAATCTACTTAATGAAAAGGTGAATTTTAAATTAACAAAGATGTTTTTGGTACTTTGCTATGCTAAAAAAAATAATCATGAATCAATATAAATCAATATAAACTTAATAGCAATAGCATTTCAAGCCATGCACTGTTCATTACCTCACAAATCACTGTTCAATTCAACAGTAATGGCTCTACAGTGTGGCTCATTGTTGGGTTTCGTGCACAGATGTGGTTAGCATTTTCATTTTGAATTTTGAAATTCCCTTCTGTCCATTCTCTCTCTTTCAATTTAAGTCAGTGATCCTGAGAGGTTGAAGAAAGCGATTCAGTTCCTCGAAGATATTGTCTCTCGGGTTGCTTCCATTTTCCATTACCATTTTTGTCCCCACATTAAATTAATTTAGTTGTGTGG
The DNA here is from genome assembly GCA_019022655.1 of Acacia acuminata. Classification (NCBI taxonomy): domain Eukaryota; kingdom Viridiplantae; phylum Streptophyta; class Magnoliopsida; order Fabales; family Fabaceae; genus Acacia; species Acacia acuminata. Next base: position 2,105,027 of record JAFJYI010000047.1, on the reverse strand, counting down.
GGTGATTTTTATCATACTTCTATTATTAGCCATCTTATTATTGTCTTTTTTGCTTTTAAATGAAGCAACTATAGATTCATGTATGAGACATGGAAGTTAATAAGGGGGAGGCATATGTATTTTATCCTTTCAACAAAAGAAATAACAAAACTCAAAACAAGTTAACTGGAAGACAACAGTTAAATCTGAATTGCAGTTGTGCTATGCAACTTCTTTGTATGTAAAAAAGATCAAATTAATAAAATTATTCATTCTTCAACTCAGTTGATGCCCCAAATTTGTGCCATATATTTTCTATCTAGGGACGGTTGCTAAAATTTTAATGGTTGTCTTGTGGATTTTTTTAATATTGCTTGACCGTATTGTCTTCCCTTCCCCATTTGTCACTTGTGCTTTGTTTTCATTTTGAGTTTTAGATTGAGTTCTTGGATGGCAGGTCTAAAAGTATTGTTGCCTGTTCTTCTATTCTATCGGGGCTTCATGTGAAAATTGGAATCAATATGATTGTGATTCTATTTATTAAGGAATGATTATACTCGATAACTATTATTTTTGTAAAGGGGTAATTCATTTGATGTTGGTTGTTACTTATGTAGAAATCATTGTGTAACTTTCAAAAATTTGATGAAAGATGTGTTATATTATCACTTGGTTTAATTAGGATTTTTTGATGTTGTCATTTTTTATCATTTTCTGGTAGACTATAGTTCTCATAGTCGTCTTGATTTATCTGTTGGACTTGGGGAAGAAAAAGTTGAAAGTGTTGATTTGTCTACTTGCTCTAGCCCTTATATTTGCCTATTACTGCAATTTTGCTACTCTTTGTTGCTATTGATAAAGAGTTGGTATTCTTTCTTTTAAAATATTGTTGCGTTTTGGTAATTTATAGATAATGTTGCAGCGCCTAAGCTTTCTAATCATTTATGATTTTTGCTCACTTTTTTTCCCAACATTTTTCCCTGGTGAAGCAGAATTTTAAAAACTTGAGGTCGGTGGAAATATGTGCCAAACGGTTAACTGATGATGATGATGTCAAAAATCAAAGACCTTTCATCTCTTATGTGCTTAAATTTATCACAAAATAATAGTCTTATAGGCAAATTCTTGCAAATGATTTGTGGTATGTTCACAAGTCTCTGCATTATTTGGGAAACATGGTTTCATGTTTTTTGTTTTTTTGGTATATACAATTCAAATAAAAACATGCATGCCATACAAAGTTGTTTTGTTTGGTGTATGAAAAATTGTCTTGCATCCGTTTTCAAAAAATTTGGTTGTCTCGATATAATCTCTTTCTTTTTTAACTTATCATACAATAAGGTTATTGTTGTCTTCTACAAGTCCTGTATAGCATTTGTGACCATAACAATTTTCTAACATGTATTGTGATTAATATTGTGATTTGGTGCTAGTAGCTCACCATTATTCACGAACTTTTAATAATATCTTTACATCAAGAGATTGGATTGGGTGGTTCAGAAGTTTTAGAGGTTTTAATTATGTTGGAGATGTGTTGATTAAGTTAAATTAGTCATCAAATGTTTACAAATGTATATTTTTTGGTGTACTTTTTTGTTTTGTTTTTGGTTATCATTTTTTAGCATTTTTTATTTTTTGTGGTTTAAAACATTCTTTTGCTCTTATCATTAATATATATATATTCAATAGTGCTACCTACTAGATTGGTCTATTTGTACTGTCCACATGTCATTCTCATTAGTTGTTGTGGTTCATTTTTTACTTGTCACTGATAACTTCTGTTCATTAAATGATTATTTAGTTTAAAATGTGAAGTTTTGAAATCTGAAATTTTTCAAACTCAAATTTTGTCTCCAATTTAAGATTTTAAACTCATTTTTCAAACTCATTATTTATTATGATGGTTAGCAAAGGTTTTAATTCATATAATGGACATGAATTCTTCAAACAGTCGTCTTCCTTTCCGGATGCAGAGCAGACAATTTCCTCTTGCTTTATGTTTTGTAATGACAATTAATAAGAGTCAGGGTCAATCATTATCATTACAAAATATTGAGTTATATTTATTGAAGCTAGTGTTCACATATAGACAATTATATATGTTGCTTTATCAAGATTAACCATCATGCAGGTGTGAAGTATACAAGATAGCAATAATCATGGAAAGTGTACAACTATCAATGTTGTTTATAGAAAGATATTTAGAAATGTTTGGCAACATTTGTGAGATATTGTATGTTCATGTTGCATATAGGAATGTTTATATACTATGATGGCTAGCATTTTGATGTAATTTTTTGTTGCTTTTGAGCTGATGCAGCATTTGCTAAACATATAAAAGTATAACTACTTATGTGGTTTTAAATAGTGAGATAACTTCTATTTTTGTTTGTTGATTTGAAATCCAATTCTTTTCTTTTATGTTCCTTTGCATTTTATTTAATTTCTTAATAATTTATATGAGTGGAAGGTAAGAATGTATTTTCATGTTAACGAAGATGTGCGGGTGGGAGTCATTGCTTGTATTAATAATAGGATTACCTGTTGATGCTCGTTGACAATTATTTCTGGATCATCTACTGCCCTATTTGTCTCGACGCATTCATATTTATGCCTTTGCTTCCAGTGTATTATTTGGCATTTCCTTGAATTATCAATAATTCAACCAACAAAACTCTTCAAACACGCAACTATGAAGTTATTACATGTGTGTGTGTCATGTGAGAGTATCATCTCATTTGTAGTTTATAATTTTATTTTTTCAAAAATACTCCAATCCCCCGCCCCCAAAAAAAGAAAAAAAAAATTATTTAAATACCATATGAAATTTCAAAACCCAAAATGTCTATTAAAATTTATAAAGGACATAAAGTTGAAAAGAATCAAATTGAGATTTTAAAATGTTGATAAATTTACTATTATACCCTCTCTTTCGCTTTCTCTCTCCTCTCCCTCTCGCCTCCTTTTCGCACGCCATGTCCGACCTCTCTTACACTTTCTCTCTCCTCTCCATCTCTCGCTAGTAGCGTACATTGGATAAACATTTGGGGGCCAAATGTCTACTTGTTAACTAATTTTTTTAAAAAAATATTTGGGAGGCTAAATGTACAATAAAAGTATTTTAACAAGTCTAATATAAGATAACATATATTAGGTCCGAGCTCTCTTTGTCTCTCTGCCTCCTCCTCTTCGCGTCGCAATGTCTAAGCTCTCTTTGTCTTTCTCTCTCCTCTCCCTCTCTTCCTCCTCTTCTTCCCGTCGCCATTTTCGATTTCTTGATCTCTCTCTCTCTCTACGGTGTTGTTGGTCATTATGGCTGGCTAGCAGTTTGTACCTAGCTAGGAAAAGAGGCGAAGGTAGAGAAAGGTTGAAATTGATAGTTTTGGAGGAAACTAGGAGGTTCAAGAAGAAAAAAGTGAACAGTAAAAGAAAAAAGAAAAAAAAGAAAAAAAGAAAGAGGTCAAAGAAGATAATGAACAGTAAATAGTGAGTTTGACAAATTTCATAATAAGAATAACAAGTTCATTAATAAGAATAACAAGTTCGATAATGAGTTTAACAAGTACTTTCATCAGGTGGAAAATATGTCACTCTGGTGAAAACAAAATCTGAGCATTATGAAAAAAAGTCATAATAAGAATAACAAGTTCAAGTAATAGTTTTAACAAGTGCATTCGTCAAGTGAAAAATATGTCACTCAATCTTAAGGCAAGCATATGTTTGTTTGATGAAGTTTATAATAATCGTCTGGATTCTCATTAAGCTGATAAGTCTTTTGCTAACAAAATTTATTAAGGTTAACCAATTGTTTCCCTTTGATTTTAGTAGGGAATCCTCTTTCCTGACAAAATAAGTTGATTAGGACATCTTCATCCTAATGTTTTGTAATCTAAGAAAATGCAATTCATGTGTTTAGTACTCCACTTACTTCACAATAGAGGCCTTTTTTGTTGTTCTTTTTTTTTCAAAAAAAAAAAAATAAAATAATGTAAATTAAATGACTGCGACATAAGATTAAAATTATGTGCATTGTGTGTATTTTTTATTAAAGAGAGAATAGGTGACGTAGGACTCTGCGTGGAGGAGTGTGGACCTAAAGATTTCACTATAATTTTCAGTTTTGAACGAAACAAATGAAAGAATACAAAGCTTTATATTTAATTAGCAACAACATCTCAAGACCAGTTTCCCTCGTAGCTTCATGGGACGTTCTTAATCTACGTTCTATGGGGTTACGGGTTCGGGGCTTGGTATGGTCAGTACTTCTCTGATTCTGCAAATTCAATATGAGGTACTCCAAAGTACCTCCCTTTTGGGCCACAATGAACCCAAATGAGGTTTATGAGTCATTATATCCTAGAATCTTTTTCTCGCACATGTAAACCGGTATTTAAAAAAATCTTTCCTTTGAGACACTATTGAATAGTAAATATGGATACTTTTCTTAATAAAGATTCGAATATTAATTTGTTATATTATGAAAAATTAATCTTACTATTTTAAGTAGTCTTATCGGAATCAAGTAAATGCATTTTCTTTTTTCCCACAAGATTACTATTCCGGTACAAACATGTACTATTACTTTCAGTCTTAACTATAGAATATAGTTTATAGTATAAATTGTACTATAAACTATATCTTATATTTAAAATTGGAAGAATAATATAGCTGGCAAAGTTGATAGAATAGCTTTTATGAGGGTAGTACGTAGTACCTCCTACCATATTGAGGCAAAAACTTTTCGAGTTTGCTAATCTCTTGCCAACATTTTGAAATATACGAAGAAATTTTCATTTATTAGAAAACGAATCAAGAACAAATGTATGTTCACTATATGTACTTTCCTTTGTATACAGATTTTGGAATAATTCACAAAGCCATCCTTTTTCATATATTCTTGATTAGAAACCCAATCCACCTTGGCTTAAATTTTGTGTTACGATCACCACCATAATTGACATCCATCTTTTTGATAATATCCATTTTTTCATGACACAACATAACCATTTTTCTCACCTTACGATATATTACTTCTAATATCTTGATAATATCATTTTTCTTCTTGTAGAAACTACCCAAATTCCTTTGATGCCATTTGGTAGCCAGATTAGAGAATTATTTGGAAACATTACGAATCCACATTCGATGTTTATCCCCAAATAAAAGTTTTTTTTTTTTTTTTTGAAAAAATACTTCATGAACTAAAAATTAATTATTTTAAGATATTGAGTGTTGAAAAAATATTTCACATATTAGGTGTTATTGAAAAAGTATATTAGGAAACTGTGTTACAGAAAATATTTCTGAATGTATAATTAAAAATTAATTAATTTGAGATCTTGAGTCTGAAAAAATATTTTAAGATGTAACATATAATTTAATTTAAATACAAAAAAATTGCCCTCACCCTAAAATTAAAGAGATGAGTATATAAGGAGAATGTAAGGATGAGCATGGAACGTGAAGCCAATTGTTACATGGTAATGCATCATTTTTATTTTGTTTTTGGATATATAAATTTTTAGGAAAGGAATTGGGCTCACTTACGATCTAAGGGCAAAACGAAATCTCTTTTCTCTAGAATTAATATTAAGCAATACGAGCTATCTATTACTCTCAAACGTTAACCTAAGCACTTAAGAATTAGGATGTCCTCTCAGCACTTTGACCAACTCTAAAATCAAACTCTCTTCTCTTAATAAAAGTGTCCCATCCTTTTATCAGTTAAACTAAAAAACGAGAGGTGGTGATGACTCAGTTGAACCATAGAACATTTATTATGAATATTGAAAATTCAATCATACCAAAGATCCACCCAATGAATTCAACTCTGATCCAATCTAATGTGAGAAACCCGGAAGCGGTTTAGGTCCCTGTCAATGACCGTCTGCTGCAGCATATACGTTGACGTATAAGGCAGTGACCCTTGTGTGTGTGGGCTTATACGTCGATGTATATGCTGCAGCGAACGGTCCTTGACAAAGACCAAAGCCGCGTCCGAGAAACCCGACCTGCTAGTGGCCTGTTTCTGTTTTCTTTTCTTCATCCGGTGGAACTTATTAAAAAATTATACCAACTCCAAACCAGTCTCCCACGTAGCTTCATGGCATGTTCTTCATAGAAATGCTGTGAGGTTTCGGGTTCGAGACTTGGTATCATTACTGCTTCTGCTTCTGCTTCTGAGTATACTCTATGAGCATGAGGTGCTCCAAAGTAATCTCTCTTTTGGGCTACACTAAGCCCACGTCGTTGTTATAGACGTACTGGCCAATATTTTTTAAAAATAGTAGAACAAACTATCACACCATCATCGGCTTGGTGTTATTTTCTTCTCTTTGTGATGCAGCATATGTTGCTTTACCATTCTATCAAATACTGACCACTAGCCTATGTTTTAGACGGATAGGAAAAAATAGGAAAAAAAGGAGAGGTTGAATCGTTGTGAAATCCCAAAGAATAAATGAAATCATTAAAATAATCTCAATAACATTGAGCAGTATAAATAATTTATTTAATTTCCTACACCAAAACTTGTCATCACCTGCTACTTATTTATTGTGGGACATTTTGATGATCACATCTTTTTTTTTTTTTTTGGAATTGTATAGTGATTCTCCATGAAAGAAAAGGAGGAAAAAGAAAAAGAAACTTTGATTTAACTATACATAGAAATGCTTGACCCAAACTTCGCATTCTTTTTATCTTCCTCAATCTAGAGATGTCACTGGTCACCCAGGAAATAGCCTATCAACATATGATCCCCACAAACCTGCATCAAAATTATTTAGGAATCATCATTTTCATACGATACGAGGAAAATCATTGAAATCTCTGTTAAATTCTTAATTTTAAGGCATATGTTGAGGGTGTTTTTTTTATCAAAAGAACTTGGGTCAATTTGATAGAACTTACCTCATGGATTTATCTTTATATAGGTCGGTGTGAGACTTATATTCTAATAATCTCAATTATAGAGAGAGCTTACCATGTGCCCACATCCAAAGGCCACATCATTTTTGTTTGTCAAGCAAATTGCACAAGCCTGCATGTCATGTAAAAGCAGCTGCAAGTTCGTTAGCCAATCCAGCTCCATCATCATCATCAACTATTTTGGATATGTTTCTAAATCAGATCAATTTTGTCATCCCAACCCAATTTACTATTCTTCAGAAGCTATATTGAGCATGCATGTTTGGGATCAGCGTCGCCAACCCCAAACACTCAGTTAGATGGTAGAAGTTCAAGAAAAAGCCAAATTGCAATTTTATCTGTTTGGGTTCAGCGTTATACCTATCTAACGTTTATCAAAAAAGGAACTTTTTATGAAAAGCCACCATGCCTTGCTTTTTATCAAAAGCCTAGCCGAAAGGGAGGAGAGAGAGCCAGAGCTACTGTGAGAGTGATGAGCCATGAGTCCCACAATATTAAATTTAGTTATGTGCCCCAAATTTGTCATCCAAACATGTATAAGATGTATGTCATTTTTTATTTCAACTGATTTTTCAAATAATAATTCAACTACATTTTAGTTTGGAAAAAAACCAATTCCACCACATTCAATCTAAACATAAATCACATTTACAATCTAACTTTTATCATATCTTACTTTTGCAAATGTTACATAGAAAACAAGTCACTTCTCCTACCACTAATCCAAACGGTTCCATTATATAACAAAGTGAGGAAAAACTAATACTCATTAAGTAAATATAGAAAGGAAATATACCTTATCATCTAATTCCTTTTCAAGATCAGAGAGTTTCTCTTGAAAAATAAACCAAGACAACGTGATAAAGTCAATTTGAACGTGAGAGATTTCTGTATAGGTAAGCTTAGCAAAATTAGAGTAGTCCAATTTGAAAAAAATAGTTTGATTGAAAGCAACAACATCAGTTGGAGATGAAGCTAGAGGAACGAGCGGTAGTGAGGATAGGGACATCAGTTGGAGATGAAGCTAGAGGAACGAGCGGTAGTGAGGATAGGGATTTCATGGATGAACTTGAAACTTGTGATATCATATGAGAAAGTAAAGAAGAATGAAGAAATGAAACTGACTTGTCTTATTCAAAGAGTATGTACAGTGTTATATAGACAAGTGTTACGTACATGTGTCTAGTTTGTTGAAGTGTGTAAGTTATAACATTATATAAAACTAAATATATTCTAACAATGTAAGCTTAAAAAAATTATATTAAGCCAATCACAATGAACATAAAAAAATTAGCAGATACCTCAGCAGTTGCAACAGCATTAAAGGCACTAAGTAACTCGTGTCCTTCTTTTCCACTTGACTCATGAAACTTTGTCTTATCTCGTCACATTCCATCTTTATCAGTTTTACAAGCTCTCTCTCTTCTTCCAACTCTCTCATTGCCTTCATCCATCCATTCTAAACATTGAAATTGCCAATTTATAGCATATCAGTATGCATGGCATTTTAATATCGATATAAACATACTATGATTGTCTTGGGTTGAAATTTGTAGTTTGGTAAAACTTGGAGTTGAAGAGGCCTCTAACCATAAACACAAATTAAAAGTTTCTTATCATTCAGCTTTATTTTTTAGATCATATTAACACTTATATATATACTGTGTTTCATAGATTTTCTACACTTGAGTATGTTTGGCCAAGATTAATGGTCCGATGAAAGACATCTTGAGAGGTATCTTTTTATTGTAGTTCGATCCTTCAAATTCACTAATGGACCAGAGTAATCTCTTAATAAAGGGGTTTGAATTTATACTAAATATAAGACTTTAATTCATTTTGTCTTATAAATTTATAGTTGGTTTCTTGGACTTTCTTTATTAATTGCACATATATATTAAAGGGTTTTCTTTCAAGAGGGTAATTCCGATGGAAATAATTAAAATGGTACTTTAGAAAAACTAGCACATATTTTTTATAAATAATTCTTTAATTTTCTTAATCTCAACAAATTAATTATCTAGCTCCTGCATTGAGAATTGACTGGTTTACCAACATCTGTTGTTATCTCAGCAAGGTTAGCCCGAGTTGTAGCATACTCCACATTTTTACTAGTATTGGCTAACTCTCTATTGAGCAATTTCATGAGCTCTCTCTCCTCCAATTCTCTCTTTGCTTTCATCCATCCATCCTATACATTGAAATTACCGATTGATAATATATTAGTATATATTACCTTCAGTCTTAAATATAAGACCTAGTTTTTTTTTTTTAAGGTAAAAAAGCTAAATAAGCTACTCAATCATATCATATATTATGTATAGTTAAATTATATATCAGTTTATAAGTCAAACAAATTAGTTTAAAAAAAAATATGAATACTTTAAAAATAATTTAGTTAACTTCTTTAATATTTTCTTCAAAATCAATTGGGCCATATATTTTAGTAACTTGTTATGCTTCAAAAATTATTGTGAGCAAAAAGACGAGAAACAAAACCTTCAACATTTGGATATACTCTTCTTGCTCTCTCCTCTCAGCAAATCTTATTTCCTCAATTTTTCTCATGTAAGTTGTAATCTTCTCTACTTCCAGTTTAAGCTCTCCTACTTGTTCCTTCCCTTCTGTCAACTCTTTGATAGCCTTTGAACATTCTCTCTGCAAATCAATTTATCAACAAATTTATCCATGAAAATGGAGTTTCTTGACAATATTTCCCAAAATCCAGGGGAAGTGTATGTTATTTGTACTATCTATTTTTATGGAAGTGGAATCTTATCAATTACACAAAAGTCAGAATTTTGTGTAATTTTGTTGTATAGAAAAGGTAGGGAAGGGGGAGAAAAGAGAGAGAAACAGGGGAAATAGAGAGAGAAGGCAAAGGAGACAGAAACTAAACTTGCCTTCTTCATATTACTTATTACATACCAATTTTGCTTTCTATCTTTAGAATAAGTCTATGTAAATTCTGAAAATAGGTAACAAATCTGTGTACTTTTAATACACAATCAAGAAAATTCTGTTAAGTTTACTCCAGAATCATATAATAATGAAACTAACAAGATTAACAAATAGCCCAAGCTCTGATGTTGAGATCTTGAATTGCTAATTAAAGAAAATCAGTGGAACATTTTGATCAGACCTCAAGCATTTGGTTATGTTCATCATGTTTGCTCCTCTCAACAATCCTTGCTTCCTCTGCAATCTGAGAAGGATGAACTATACCCCATAAATAATATATGTAAGTACATGCACATTCAAATATTAACTAATTTTGTCACAATTATGAGCTTAAGCTGGTTCTTGCAAGAAGCAAATAAGATCATTTGTTTGTGAAATGGATCAAAGTAAAATTCACAAAGCATCTTTAAGGCAAGCATATAATTACCTGGTTTTCATCAGATTCTCTCATCAAGCTGTTTAGTCTTCTTCTAACAAAATATGTTAGGGCTGACCAATTGTTGCCCTCTGATTTTAGCAGTGAATCCTCTTTCCAGAAAAAGACATGCAAAAATGAGAAGTTGATTTGGACATCATCATCGACATCATCATCTCATCCTAATGTTTGTAAATTCTTACTAAAAAATATATGAACATGCAATTTGATTTTGAAGCTTAAATAACAAAGGAGAAATTTACTTGGACTTAGCTAGCTCTTCTTCCTCAAGATATCTCACCCTTTCATCAATCTGCCCAAGGGATTTCTTGGTATTATTATCCTGTTTTAATTAAAATTTAAATATATGCTAAATCATTAATCTACTAAAGTAAGCATTACATTTTCATCCTTTGCCACCTTTTCTCAATGCATTCATTTCTATGCCCTTGTCTCCAGTGTATTATTTGGGATTTTCCAGAACTAACATAAAAAATCAATATCTAAAGCATATTGTTGACAGAAAATATAGATTAATCTCTCATATGAGTAAATTAAAGGGATTATTTTATTTAAATTTTATTGAAGCTCTGTTTTCCCCTGTTTTTACCACATTCACATATTCCTCCTGAAATCAAAAGCAAATTCGAAACTTTTTTTCTTAGTGTTAGAACATTACTCCTACCGTCTGCCTTGTGATTTCCTTGAAATAAATAAATAAAAATTTCGAAGTACTACCAATATCGAACCAATTTGCAACGAGCACACCTTGTGGAAGTTGGTTGCCTACATATGGTGCAAGACAGAGACTGGATCATCGGTTCACCTTCTTTGGCTTATTTCTCTGCTAATCTCAGCAGTCTCCTGATTTTCTCTGTTTTTTGATCTTTTTCTTTTCTTCAAGAAAATCAATCCTGAACCTATTATTACTGCTACCACTATCAACTTCAGGAGCATTCTAGTATTGTCAATGTTGTAATCTATTTTGACGAATTGATGGACTTCAGAATATTGATTTAATTCATTTCATTAGCAATTTGTTATCTCACCTAGTAAGGCTTCTTCTTCTTTTTGTTGTTGATGACTTATTTTTCCTATTTTAAAGTTCTTGTTGGTTTCCACAAAACTTTTGACATCATTGTATTTTAAAATCAGAAATACGGCTACTAAGAAGATGCAGAAATCATTAACAAAGTTAGTAATCTAAGTTTATTGATTTCAGCTGGGCTCCCTACAAAGGGGTCAAAGTTTTGGGCTACTTAAGTTCATATTTGTTTTTCAATATCTTCTAATCTGTTCAGGAATTGTACATAATTTCCACTTTTTAGGTTTATTGGTATTTGGGGCATCCATGTTTGAGGTGGTCAATGTTGAAGTAGCATCTATTGGAAAAAAATATATATATGTTTGAGGTGGTTTGACCATGCCAAGTATTGAGAATGTCATTTACTGCACCAGTGAAGAGGGTAGATCAAATAGTTGAGTCCATTGAAATAGTAAAAGAATATCAAAGAGACTCAATGAGATTATTAATTAGTCCCTCAAGTTTGCCCTCATTTTGGTTTTAGTCCTCAAATTTCAATTATAGATTTTGGTCTCTCAAGGGCAAAATAGTCTGAGTCTTTATTTAATTATAGGAACCAATGTATTAAATGGAATGAAACTTGAGAATCAAAATTGACATAAGGGAAAACTTGAGAACAAAAATGGTCCCATAAATCTCTTGCAGATTTTTTAACCTTAGGCCAGATGTAACTTGACTGCTTTGTTGGTTTGTTTCTTGTTCAATTTTTTCACCCAGGTTCCCTTTACAAGGTATGGAACCACACAAAAACTTGCATTGAGTTTATTTGAATGAGAAAAGAGTAGAGGATAATTATCCCTGAGAAAGTCTATATGTTCTTGGTGATACACTGGCCAAGAGAATTTGATCCACCTGAAGTGTCTTAATTTTTCAAATTATGATCTGAACTGTTTAGTTTCCATCAGTTAAAATAGTAGAAACAAGCTATTAGGTAGCCTAGTGTCATTTTCTTCTCTGTGAAGTACCATCAGTTGCTTTTCTATTCTCTGGAACATTGAACTGTTACATGAGTGATAAGAAGGTAGACATAGAATATTACTACAACCTTATACTTGAATGGGTTGAGAAAATTAGGCTGGAACTAGGGGAAAGAAAAAGGAAACGAAAAAAAACGGGAACTATAAATCAATAGAAATGCCTTAATCAAACTTGGCATTCTCTTTCACCATCTTCCTCAATCCAAACTCCAAATATACTATTTGTCACCCCGGAAATAGTTTGAGACGGCTCGTTATTGGCTTCCGACATATATGACAATTGGAAATTGTCAACGTACAATCCTCACAAGCCTGCATCAGAATTATTTAATAAACATCATTTTACATACCATCAGGAGGAAAATCAAAGTAAATCCATTAAAGAGAGCTTACCATATGCCCACATCCAAAGGCTATCCTTGATATGGCAAAAACTTACCCTTATGCAGAAAAATAATAAAGAGTAAGTAAAATATCGCTTCCACCGTTTAGATCCACAATTTCAATTAAGATTAATTTTACATCGTTTAAGTTGAGAAACCAAATTAAATTTAATTAAGAGAAAAGAAATTAAAACTAAAATTAAAACAAAGAAACTACCACACTAATGAACGAACAACCTACACTAATCCATTGTTTGTTTCTTAGATTTTATCCCAATCAAACCTAATCTAGAATATTAATGTATACATAAATGTCTTAGGTCCATTTATATACCTACCTTAATTAATTATGTGATGCTTCCACAACTAAATAAGATGTTTTTAAATCGAAATTTCACTCTAATTTGATTATACGGCTAGATTAAAACCTAATTTCACATTAAATTTAAACCTAATTCCACATTATTTAATCCCAATGTCAATTTAAGATTCCCTCTTCCAAGTTCAACCCTAAATCCCCAAAACATGCTTCCAATGAATAAGCAATAACAATGAACACAAGATTAAATAAACTAAAATAAAATTAAGCAAAATCAATCCGTGGGAATAATCTCTAAAACCCAAACAAGTTCACAGATTCTCTAGGTTGCAAAACCAACTATCCACACATGGCTTAATCAAATCCATAACAAAAAGATAATAATACATTCAAAGAAAAGAGAGAGAGGAAAGAAAGATTCTCTGTCGCATATATAGACAATTGATGAAATTGTTAACATACCCCTACTTCTTCGTTCCTTCTTATTCTACGTTTCCTGATCTCCTCCTCTCTTGCCTTCTTATTCTACGTGTCCTGATCTCCTCCTCTCTTGCCTCGTCCTTCCTTCCTATATATAACCTAAATCACAATTACAAAGATATCTCATATCCTGCATCAGATTAATTTTGTTTCTATTTAATAATAATCATCCTCTTAATTGTTTTACACACCATCAAGATATGAGTAGGAAAATCAAAGTTTGAAATCCAAAAGTTTAAAAAGATAATTAAATAGCTATATAATATCATATGCCCAAATATACATCTAAAATCATAAAGTATACACTTTTTTTCATTGGTCAGGCAAATTGCACAAGCCTGCATCTCAATCTAATTGCAACTCTTGGTTCATTAGTCCATCCAAATTCATCATCATGAACTATTTTGGATTTTCCTCTAAATAGATCAATCTTTTCACCCCTCCCCAATTCACTCTTCTTTAGAAGTTTTATGTGTGTGTGTATTACTCATTGAAACAAGACAAGCACAAAAATGTGAGGGACAAATAATACTTATATTGAGTAAAATAGAAAGGAAAGATACCTTATCATCTAATGAGTTAACTGCTTCCCTCTCAAGATCAGAGAGTATCGCCTGAAAGATGAACCAGCACAAGACATGATAAGGTTAATTGAAAATGAGAGAATCTTAAATGTATAATTTTACAAAAATAGGTATCTAAAGCCAATCACAAGTAAACAAGATAAAAATGGAGAAGGTGGATTTTCAAAGGATGGAGATAAACAAATACCTTAGCAGCTGCAGTAGCATTTAGGGCAAATGGCTAACTCTTGTTCTTCTCTTCCACTTGTCTCATGGAACTTTGTCTTATCTCCTCACATTCCAATTTTAGCAATCTCACAAGCTCTCGCTCTTTTTCCAACTCTCTCAATGCCTTCACCCATCCACTCTAAACATAAAAGTTACCAATTCATCATACATTTAAACATAATTGGAGAGTTGATCTTAGTTCTAAATGTAAAAAAGATGGATATAAGGAATTGAGGAAGATGATTAAGATATTTAAAAAAAACATCATATATATATCTAATCAAATTAAGTAAATATATATATATCATACTAACTTCATTAATCTAATCATTATAAACATACTATGATTGTCTTCAAATGAAATATTTATTTGGGTAGAAGCCGGACAAAACTCTAACCATAAACACAAACTGAAAGTTTCTTATCATTCAGCCTTCTTTTTGAAATCATATCAGCTTTAATATATCGAATCCCATCCAAATTATGTTTTGGTGTGCTTGGGAGAGACAAAGTAATTTACCAAAAACTTCTTCCAACCCCTGAAATAATGGAATTTTTAAAATTAAGAAAAATACATCAACTTAATTTTAAAATTAAGAAAAAAACTACCAAATCAACTAGTGCCTCAGCATACTCAACACTTTTCGGATAAAAATAAAATAGTAGTATAAAGAAAATAGATTTGACTTCCTCTAACATTTGGATATATTTTTGGACTACTGCATTTGGAACCTTTTTCCCCCTCTATTTTAAAGGCCTGTTTAGTGTTGACTTTTTTCAAATGGGATTACAAAAGCTTAAAAAATAAAATAGTAGGATAATCTGACCTCTAACATTTGGATATATTTTTCTTGTTTTCTCCTCTCTGCATCTAACTTTTTATATATTAGTTTATAGTTAATCATAGAGACAAATTATATATCAATTTATAAAAAGGATAAATATAAATTATTTAAAATAATTTATTTAGCTTCCTTAATTTTAAAAAAATTTAACTGAGTTTTATATTGAGGACCAGGTAGTATTAAAAACTGGACATTATCACTTTTAATGTGTCAAGTTTTTGGTTTCAAATCCAGACATAGCATAGCCAAATGAATCAATGGAAAATTTAGAAGGAGCAGCTGAGAACAAGACCTCCAACATGCACATTCAAATCTTGTCATATACAAACTTAATTTTCCCCCCTTTTTCTTACCATTTAATATAACACAACATGAAAGAAGCATATATCATTCATAATGAATGTATTAAATTAAATATTAAAAAAAAACATGTAACACAAGTATATATTTGTGTGATAAGCTTTATAATCACCTGGTTTTTATCAGATTCTTTCATCAATCTGTTAAGTTTTCTGCTGACAAAACTTGTTTTAGCTGACCAATTTTTGCACTGATTTTAGCAGAGAAATCTCTTTCCTGACAAGAAAAAACATATAAAACATGATGGTCAAGATATCTTCATATTCATCCCAATATTTCACTCATTCCTGTATAGTGCATTGGTATGAACAATATCTTGTGACTTCCATAATACAAAGAGTTATTCAAACTGGTTCCTTTCATATTTATGTGGTTTGAACTCACAATCTTGCTTAAAGAATATCAGGTCCATTTTACTTGACCAACTTGTAACTAATGAAGACTTTGATTTTGATAATGAGAATTAATAACAAAGAAGAGATTTACCTGGACTTAGCTAGCTCTTCCTCAAGAAGCCTCACCCTTTCCTCACTCTGCTCAAGGGCTTTCTTAGTAGCATCCTGCAATAAATTCAAACATTAACTTAAACCTTCACGTTTTTATTTCCCATAAGATCATGTCCTACTTGACTTATTGTGCCCAATATGATACCTCAGATCTTTCAATCAAAGGATTTGGGTTGGTGTTTTCTTCTTCTGCATCATCATCAAGCCAAGCAATGACAAATCAGATGACTGAAAATCAATGAAGAAGTAGAAAGTTATCACACACACTCCCTCTAGTCCTTTATATAAGACATATTGACCTAATTTGATTAAATTAAGTTAGCTAGCTAACATAATATGACATGTATTTCCTAAAACACTCTAAGCATATTCACTCATTCCCTCAACTCCTTAGCTATTGTTTAAGGAGCATCAATAGTAGTAAATTAAGAAAAGATTGACAAATATGAAAAATAGGTCTTATATTTAGCTCTAAGATCAATCCTAAATATGTATTATATTAAGGACCGGATGTGTGTGTGTGTGTGTGATCGCCACCTGAACCATATCCCAGAAAGTCCTCCGATGTGAAAGAAAAAGAATTAGATGAGTTGTTGGTGATTGCATCCTCCGATGTGAAAGAAAAAGAATTAGATGAGTTGTTGGTGATTGCATCAGGCACTGAAGGTTGTTTATCAGTCCTGGGTTCATCTTCTTCATAATTGGTTTCAGACTGCTGACAATGATTCCCCTGCAAACCTCATATTAAAGTTGATTTTATAACACACACTGACACAGATATATATATATATACGTGCAACAGTTTTAAGGTCAGCCTCCATTTATAAACGAGCAGAAACACCAATTGATGGAATTAATTTTAAAGTATGGAATAAAAACAATTCATTGGTGAGAATATTACCTTTGTCTTGACGCATTCATCTCTATGTCCTTGTATCCAGTGTATTTTTTGGCACTTCGCAGAACTAACAATAAAATTATGAGACTTGTGGATTTTGTAAAACAACTCATTAATCACATATAAACTTTTTATTGTTAGGTTTTCAGGGCCAAGTACAAGATCCTCAAATTGTATGAATTTGCCTTTATATAGACAAATGAAGAGCAGTATCAGTATGTCTATTCATTTTAAGAGAGATTTCATCTTTGAAAACGAGCACCGAGTCAAGCTAACCATTTTTTCTCACTTTTTTACTTTTCTTCATATTTAAATCTTCCGAAATTGATTTATCAATATATCATCCAACCAAGTTTATATCACTTTTTTTTATAAAAGACCATCCGAACATAAACCATAATACATTAATTAACTTTCACTCCAACCTCAGAATGTGGAAATAATTTGAAATAAAAGTCACTTTTACCAACGTTAATCCAATTAGAAGGCTTACCAATATCGAGTCACTCTGCAACGAGAACACCTTTTGGTAGCTGGAGCGTAATAACATACAGAGCAAGCTTTAAAACATACAGAGCAAGCTACATCAGTTATCCTTTGTCGTTCTGATTCAACAATGGCTGCTTCTGATTTTGCCAATCTCACCAGCCTTCTGATTTCTTCTCTTCGGCGTTCGGCTTTCATTTTCTTCTTCCCCCAGAAAACCAACCCTTGCGCGATGATCACAGCGGCAAGTACAAACTGCAGAGCCAACCCAAACATGAATTATATTGTCAATTGTTCTCTCTATTTTGAGGAGCTAGAGGAAGCCATTATTGGTGCATACATATATGTGTGTTCAAGTGATTAATTGATTATTATATTATGGTATTTAATTGCTATGAATGGATCAAGACATATCCTACTGGTTTCTTTTCCTTTTATAGTTTGTTAATTTTCACGAAGCTTTTGAGTCATCTTTCCATTTCCCCCTTTTTAAAATGAGAAAGAAAGCTAACTTGAAGATGAAGAAATCATTAACATATTAAGTCAACTAAGTTTATGGATAGACTTCATCTTGGCTCCACTTGAAATGGTCCAAGTCTGGGGCTGTTTTGGTTGGGGTTAGTTGTGCATTTTCTTATTATTTTAGCTTAGAATATTTATCGAGATATCCATTATTTAATTAAATCAATA
This sequence comes from Acacia acuminata, assembly GCA_019022655.1. Taxonomy (NCBI): domain Eukaryota; kingdom Viridiplantae; phylum Streptophyta; class Magnoliopsida; order Fabales; family Fabaceae; genus Acacia; species Acacia acuminata. The sequence continues at coordinate 2,086,923 of JAFJYI010000047.1, read as the reverse complement.
AATTCAAATTTAATTATCAAGGTTCTTGCAAAGTGCTATTTCTATAACTTGTAAACAAACATTAACCACACTAAAGTATTTGTTGGAAGACTCCATCTGTCATCAGCTATAAAATTTATTTTAAATATATTTTCATTTCATTTTCTCATTAAATTAAGAGAAAAGGACAAGAAAATACTATCAAAATATGTAAAAAAAATATTGGTGTTGAATTTCAATAATTTCTAATTGATTGATCTAGAATTTTGAAATTTGAATAAATATAGGAAATTACATAACTACCCTTAGTTTTTTTAAAATAAAAATATTATCCCACCCCTTTGTTGGTCGCCGGAACTCCTACGGCGGCCCTTGCCTAGCTCTTCGGTGACCTTGCCAACGGCCAACCGCCTGAGCTCTGATAGTCTCATATCTATTTTGGAATTTATCAAGTAAAAATTTGTTAATATTGATATTTGAGTTTTTAATATATATACTAAAGTCATAAATAGGGTTGACCAAAGTTTTGGGGGTTCTCATTTTTTTTTTTTTTTTTTTTTTTTTTTTTTTTTTTTGAATATCTCAAGCAAAAGTTGCCAATATGGATATTTTAATTTTTAACATGTATACTAAAGTCATAAACATGAAAAGTTGAGTTGGTACTATATACATTGATGACATTTAATTGAGAAATTCAAAATAATATAAAAGAAATATTAGAGTTTCAATCGACTTTATTTATGATTTAAATATGCATATTAACAATTCAACTATTCATATTGACAACTCTTACTTGAGAAATTGAAAAAAAAAATATATATATAAAAACCATTGGAGCTCAGCTCCCCATTTATACTTTAGTATATATACTAACAATTCAAGTATCCATATTAATTACTTTTGCTTGAGAAATTCAAAAAAAATAAAAAAAAAATGACACTGCAGAGTCCCTGGGCTGGTCACAAGGGCTCCCGATGGGTCACCTATGATAGTGGCGGGGGTGTGAGGATTTAAAAAATAAGGGTAGTTATGTAATTTCCCACATTTATCCAAATTCCAAAATTTCAAATCAGTCAATTTAGAATTATTGAAATTCAACATCTTTATTTATCTTTTACATACTTTGACAATATTTTTTGACCATTTCCCCTTAAATTAAGTTGAGACAAATGATACCAACACAAAATAAGAAGAATTGAATTGGAGAGAAGCCAGATTAAGAGTAAAAGTAATTTCTTTTTCCTTCTTATGTTTTTCTTTTTGGTCCCATGGTCATTGTCTCTTTGTGTTCCGTTATTTGAATAAGATGAGTAAATTGGGACTAACAAATTTGTAGGCCCAACCCAAAAGTTAATCTACATTTGGACCCATGCCAAATCTCCTTCCCCACCTACCAAAAAAGAGAAAAGAAATTTATACATTATCAACCACACAGCTCATTCTTTAAATTTTGTGAGAAAAACAAATTTAGAAATTTAAATATAGTTCTTTTTTCATGAGTGAGAAAATATTTTCTCGTCTCATATAGTTTTCTATGTCCTTTTTCTAATTAATATCAATATAATTAATATAAAATATATTTAAAATATGTTGTGACTTGTGAGCTCTTTTTTCTCTCCCTGTCCCTGGCCTCATCAATACTAAATATAATGTTCTCTTAATTCGTAGAGGCCATAAAAGTATGTAAATTTAATACTATTTGTGGTTATTATATAAAGAATTGTGATAATTTTTCAAAAATACCCTTACTATTAAATAATTAAAATGTACTGTGTAGAGATAATAATTCCCTAATAAATAAGTGTATTTTTGGGTCAAACAGTAAATAAGTTTATTGAGGGAAAGAAATTTTAAAATAGAATATTATAGAGCCAAGCTAAAATCCTCAAAAGCGTGTTATATATATATATATATATAAATCAATAATAATATGACTCCTTCTTTTTAATTAATGAAGTTTTTTTTAGGTGAAGTGGATAGAGGGGACAGGCAGAGACAGACACAAATGGGCACTTTGAATAATGAGGTGTAACGAAAATGGAGAGATGAAGACAGAAAATGAGAAGTGAAATTGGTAGGGAAGGGTGTGGAAGAGAATTTAAAGGGAAAATGGGGACAATATGGTCCACTTATTGTTATATATTTATTGTATGTGATTTATGACTTCTTGATTCTCACTATCTAGACAATTATGATGACACACATGCCCCTCCATGTGATCCCTCTCTTCTAAGTCACACACATATGTGTCTCAATCACCCCCCACCAAAAAAAAAAAAAAGATTAATTAATTAATTAGTTCCACACTTAATTAATCATTTTCGTAACTTTTTTGCATAATTTTCTTATCTGTGTGGATTGCCAGTTGCCACAACTGTTCTTCATAATTATCTTACATCCATATCATCGATGGAGTTAAATTTACTTATTATCAGGTAGAATTGTGATTATTATTTTTTAAGTATGTTTTTAACACTAGGGAAAATTATAATAAAAGATCTAAAAATAATATTTATTAAGAAGGATCACAAAAATAATAATTATTTTAAAACATTAAAATAGAAAGATTAAATTGCCTATGTACTATCTCCATATCCTCTTCTTCCCCATCTTTGCCATTTCAAAAATTAGGTTTTTCAGGTACGGGGTTCTTGGTACGATGAAAAGCATATTTTCCATAGTGAAAAGCAACATACAAAAATCCCAAATTTTAAGTTTATATTCTCAAGAAGAGTAAAGACTACTAGTTACCGTACCAATAACATAAACAAAAATTAAAACATCGGCTTCGATTCTCATGATATGAACTAAATTCACTCTCTTTTGGCTCAAAAGGGTCATGGCCTCCTGAGCCATTTCGTTCATATCAAGGTCATTGAAAAGTATGATCATATAGAACAGCTCATCACTTGATTACTTTTCCCCCAAAATATTCATAGTTGCCCAGTTTTCATTATGTGGATATAGTGTTTGAACACCCCAAGAACAAAACAATAGAAATATTACATGCAGAATTATGTCCAATATTCAATCCCTCCTCTATATATCAGAAACAAGCATATGAATTATCAAATGTTTATCTCTTGTATGTAACTATTATTGATTATAATGTTTTGGTGGGAATTTGGAATGATCTACAGAATTAATGTTTCCAAGAGTTGATTCTAAAAGAGCAAAAAACATCCTGCAGCTTTGATCTTCACTGCTAGAGGCTCCCAACTTTGTGTAATATTTGGTTTAATTACGCTCAAGTGCTGCAGTTGTAAAGCATGCAGATCCGAAATTAGGATGTATCTGTACAAATCTTGCCAATCATTTTCTCTGTGTGGTAATAATAGAAGTTCTAGTAAGACTGTGATCACCAGTTACCACGTACTCAAACAAACTAATCAAATTTAATAAATGAGAAAAGAGCGCTTACAGCCTGTTTGGCCAAGGAAGTACAGGGTCTTCAACCGTTCTCCGCTGGTGCAGCAGTTTCTAACTGAGTTTATGATCACATAATCTAGAGTGATTGATGTAGAGTTGTTGCTTAATGCTTTCTTGTTTATGGGATTAAAAAAATGTAGTTATTTGAATTGGTATCTATTTGTTATTAAGCATCAATCACTCTAGATTTTCAGGTAAAAATCATTCTAGCAAAAGAAAAGCGATAATAAATTTGACTAAGGGCAATTTAGTCTTTCTATTTTAATATTTTAATTTCTACTCCTTCAAAATAAATACAATTTTTATGGTCCTTCTTAAGAAATATTATTTTTCTTAGATCCTTTATTATAATTTTTCCTTAATACTACATTAGTTTTAAATATACTATTTTCAAAGTAAAATGTTCATATACACAAAATTGATATAGGATAAATGTTATCTATTGGTGTAAAGTATATTATCTGTGTGGTGGGGCACCTATTTATTAATAACTTTTTAGGCAATATATATTTGTATTCATTAAATATTTTTTTATCGAAATGTTATAACTATTTTATCATTTACACATTACAATCATACAAAACTTAATGTTACCCCTCCTTTAGACCTTAATCTTCCTCCTCTGAAGCTTTCAAACTTTCTCTGTTTATATTCTCTCTACCTATTGGTTGCTTCTATATTTAATTTGCAGGAAAAGTCCATTTTACCTAAAAGAGTGACACTTTTTATAAGCCGGTGATTATGAATAGCTTTTAAAAGATAACGTTTTTAGGCGTGACTCAGATTACAACATCTGCTTTTTACCCAAAATGAAAAACAAAAGCAAAAGGATAAAATTAGAAAAAGGGAATTAAAAAATGACTTATATGGTATAGAGGATTGAAGTGAGCATCGCATTTAAATTTTTTTAAAAAAAATGATGTTCTACATACACAAATAAATTCTAAAGCAATATGTCTTTAAATTTTTTATTTTTATTATAATTTATATGGATGTATCAAGCACCGCAAGTATTAATTGTAGGAAAATAAATTTGAGGCTTGTTGCATCATATATTAAAATGATATCCGACAATGCATGTTTATGGGTACCAGTTGCAATTAATCTTGTCAAAAAGAAATGATGGATCCATATCCGTACGTAAAACACGAAATTGATTGCAAATAATTGGTTTCTCCACATTATTATTATTATTATTTTAAAACAAAAAAAATCAAAATCATTTTTATATATTCATATTTATCCAAAAATACAATTAATATTAGGGAAATATTTATTTCGTTGAGGTTCATGGAAACTGCCCTATCCTAATATAATTGAATTATTCACTCAATCTCATTTTGCTTTGGTTCTTCCTATGTGCTTCCCACACATGCACATATATATCAAAAACTACGTATGATTTCATTGATTCCACTAACAGGCTGACTCGAATATAATAAATTCTGTATCCCTCAAATAAAATCAATTTTTATATATTTTCGATGAAGAAAAAATTAGTTAGGAAAGTTACTTGTTCTATTTGGACTTGATAATGGCTCAATGAAATGAATTTAGTATCCTTAAATAGAGTCTATAATTCCAATATTGTACTCAAATCCTTAATATAAGAGTCAATTGACATTTGTATGTTAAGAAAACTAAACATGTTATATTAAAGTATTTATATTTATTGTTTTTCTCCAAAGTAATTTGCATAACTTATAAAATGATATATAATTGAATAAGTACATCATATATGTTATGATTAAGTAACTTATTCAGTTTCATTAATCTATTAAAAAAAAGTCAAATGGCTCTTATATTAAGAACCAGAGGTAGTATATGAAAGAGTTTTTTTTTTTTTTTTTTTTTTTTTACATGCATGGATTTGATAATACTCATAATTTGAGTTAATTAGTGGTATAGTAAATATCAAATACCCCGTCTGGTCCTTATATAAGAATCACTTGAATGAAGAAATTGAATCACAGTGAATTTTTTATTAATGAGCCGATGTTGTAGATTGTATCACCCATTATTAATCTGAGTTCCCAAGAAATTTCCTTGTACCTCAAGATCTTGATGCATGCATCTTCGTTTTTTAAAAAATATTACAGATTCAGAAACCCATTTTTTGCATGGCTAAACTCCACAAATTTGATTTCAGAAAAAAAAACTTAAATTTGAATGAAGAATGTGTGCTAATGAAGGTTCAATTTAACTACTACCTCCAGTTCTTGATATAAAAGTAGTCATTTGTGTCATTTCTTCATTACTTTTTATTGGACCTAACAATACTTAAATATAATTTAAAAATAAATATTTTGTACTATGATTTTTTTTTAAAAAAAAAAAAAAAAAAAAATTCACACGCACTATACATATTTTCCTTCTGTCTTTTTTTGTCCAAAAAAAATTCCAGATCACATATATGTTAACCAAGGCCAACAAAAAAATAAATGTGAGTTGTAAAGTTTGGGGGCTTGAACCCCCACTGGATTAAAATAAAATACTAATAATAATGACAATAACAAAAATGAAGTAAAATAAGTCAAAAGGGGCCGAAGCCTCTAAGAAATCACCATCATGTGATGTTTGTCCAAGAAGAAAATAAGAGTGAGTCTTGTATATGCAAGACAGATTGACAATAATAATAATAATAATAATAATAATAATAATAAAAGTCCAAAAGTTGGCCAAATAGTATAGGAACATTATAAATCAACACGCATGCATGAAGCCTCCAGGAAATAAGAATCATGCAAAATAATAGAAAAGAAATAACAAAAAATAGGAAGATAAATAATTAAGCAAACCGTGTGAGGAATATTGACATATACTATTATATCAATAATAGAGTTTATACAAATTATAGAATGTAGAATTTTAACTTAGCATATATTTAACTCAATATTAATTATATATTAAGAGTAATAAACAATTATTGAAATAAAAAGGCCGGTTCTAAATCACATGGGATGTCTCTTTCGCGTGGCAAAAGTATCAACTCAACTCAACATAAGCCAAACCCTAATTTTGGAAAGGTGGGTAATTGAACAATTACAATAAAAAGGGAATATTTAGCACAAATGAATAATGGAGAATAAGAATAATCACTATACAATTAAATATTCTCCTCCAATATAATTATCATTCAATTTAATTAGGGGAAAAATCATGTGATAGTCGGTTAGATTTTATATTTAAAATAATGAAAATAAAAGGAATAATTCAGCGATACACATGACAGAACAAAAGGGGAATTAGAACTATAAGGAATTTTATAAAGTGCGATACATTTCTTGGTTACATAAGAGTTTACTAGTAGGGTTGATTCTAGTAGAGAAAAAGCTAGCTAGCCCTCATAATATGGTGAACTAATATTCGAATTCGGTCAAACATGATAGTGTGAACAATAAAAAAATAATAATAATAATAAAAAAAACTTAGAGTTCAAAATTAGCAATATTTTGAAAAATTGAAACCCTGTAATAATGAAAAGGACATTATGTTCATTTTTTCACATAATTCTACTATCTTTGGATTACTAACAAAATTCTATCAGTAATTGGATTTTCAACGAAAAATGTCTGTCACAGAAAAAACTGTGGCAGAAGACATTACTGACGGAATTATTTCCGTTGGCAATTCCAACCCTGATCTGAAGTTTTTTTTTTAGTGTTCGAGTAGTTATATCTGGATAAATGTGTGAATTAATATAAGTCTAATTTTTTATTTCTAAATGTTAAAAATCTTCCACTTGTTTACATATAGAAGACTAACCCTGTGTTTATGTTTGGAAACTTTTATGATTCGTTCAATGTAATTCATGATATTATATAAAATTAAATTCTAATTTCTTTTATTATTTTCATGTTAGAATAATAAGTATCAATATGCATATGTTTACGAGGAAATGCTACAAAAACTTCCACTTGTTCGGTCATTATATATTGAAGACCAATCCTGTGTTTATGTTTGGGACCAACTTTCAGATTACATTAGTTTAAGTAAGATGGAGGTAATAAAAATGTTGATTGGATGATACGTTCATGTTTTAGTAATTTTGGGTTTTGTGTTTAATTAAAAAAATTGATTTGAACTATTCAAACAATGATTAAACCTTGGGAATGGTTTGAGATGTGCCCTAAACCCTATGTAGTCAAAGATTCTATCCATTTCCCATAATAATAATAATAAAAAGGTCTCTGGTTACATTTACAACTCAAAAAATAAACAAAGTACCCCAACTTTAACATACATATTCTGTACAGTTCATATCTGAAACCTGAGATGGATCAATTCCTTTCCAGAGAATTATTGAATTTGTCAGAGAACACAGAAATTGAATATATATATATATATATATATATATATAAATATTTCAGAAACTAAGACAGGTTAATTTATGCTTTCATGCACTTTATTCACTTTTTAAAAAAAAAAAAAAAAAAAAAAAAAAAAAAAAAAAAAAAAAAAAAAAAAATTGTTGTATTAATTGTTTGTCATTTTTGTGCTTCCTTTAATCCTCGTCCTTGGGGAATATAATATAGAGTCATCTGATAACAATAAAAGGCAACGTTCATCAGGAACTTTAAATCATGAAGAGCTTTGAGCTGTAACCCCTTTAAATCATGAAGAGCTTTGAGCTGTAACCCACAGAAGAACACATAGTTATGGTCCTATCAGGCTGTAACCAGACCAAAAGCTGATCAAAAGGAATATATATGTATGTCTGTGTGTGTATCATGTATGTATGAATAAAGGGTTTTATGATAATTATCTTGGAAAATAATCCACCACTTTTATGGAATCTGTTCATTATTATTCCTTTTAACTAAAGTATAATATTACCACTTTTCTCAAAAGCCTAATTCAAACCATATAACTTAAAAAAATAGTGGATTATTAGTGATGGAGTTGTACAATTTTGTCTTCAAATAAACTAACTGTTCTTCTTTTCGTCTAAACCATATATACTAAAAGGATTTTTTTATTAAAGTGGTAGTATCCAATGCAAAATACTCCCTCAGGTCTCATGCCCTTAATGTAGGACCTATTTCATATTTTTTCCATTTTGCCTATATTCACCCTATTGATATTCTCTGAACAAATCAAATAAGAGAGGGAATAAATGAATTATGCAAAATGATTAGGGAGTTTTAGAAAAAATATATAATTCACTCCAATTAATTAATTATATTTTACATTAAGGATTCTATTAAAATTGGTACTTTAAGAAAACTAACACATTTATAGAAATAACAGAATTTTTTTTTACACATAACTAACCTTAATAATTTTCTTAATAAAATTATCAAAAACCAACTGTGTGTGAGTCGTTAGGGTGGAAAGAATAATGAGGAGCCAAGAAATAAAGAGAGAAAGTAGATATCAAAACAACCCTACTTTGTTCTCATGTGATTAAAGGATCTCTCTCTCTCTCTCTCTCTGAGGAGAGAATGAGATTCCTTAGGGCTAAAAAGAGGTAATGGACCATCGATCACTGATTGGTCCTTTTCTTGCAGTTTCTTTTCAAAAGAGTCCTTGGAAAGATTAGGAGCCTCTTGCATATATAAAAAGAAAAACGAAATTAAGTTTAGGATTTTATGTGAAAAATATTGAAAACATCCCATATTTTTGTGCAATATACAAAATAAACATATCAAGTGTCCCTTTTTTAAAAAATTGATGAAGTTTATAGTTGAGTTATTTTTAATCAACTTTTTTAAATGGTCATCTACATTAAAAATAAATCCAAACATCATTTGTGTGATATTTATATGAATCTTACAAGAAAGTGTTGAATTAACGTAAGATGTCGTGATTCCAGCACAGCACAAAATCCCACCCAACCTCTTATTTGCTTCCTTTGAATCTCTCATTATTCAAGCCTCGTGATTACAACAACCACTAATCTTAGACCTTTTTGCCAAATCACATCACGGCGGATCATACCAGAAATAAACCATAGGAAAATATATGTTAAAAAAATTAAAAGAATAGTCTCTTTTGGAGAAATAAAATTTTATTTAAAGATTAAAATCTATTAAAGAATCTTAAAATAATCATAATTATTTCAAAGGTCAATGTTATTATTAAATAAAAATATTTTTTTGATTGCATAAATAAAAATATATTAAACATAATTTTAAAAAATTATTATTAATTAAATTTGATATGATTAAAAAATTTCTGAAAAATAAATACTGTATTTTGTAATATAATAATCAAATTAATAACATTTATTTAATAATAATATAAAGGAAAATTAATGAAAAATTCCCCATTGCAAAATTTATTAAGATACTGGAAATTTGTTTTGGGACCCGGTCATAACTTATCTTGAGCAAGTGTAACTTTTCTTCAATGACATGCAATCTATCTTCAACTATATGGAAAACGAATTAAAAACATGTACACATAGCTGTAGAAGAGTTGCACCCTCTAGAAACTGTCTTCTTTAAGTATCTTTGGGTGATAGATTTTTCAAAGAAAGATTTTTCATTTATGTTACATAATTTAAATTGTAAAAAATAATGAAAAATCTTAAAGATATTTAGATGAAAATTGTGACATAATAATAATATTAATAATTAAGCATGGAAAAAAAAAAGTTGTATGGCTCAACCTCCCCCCATGTTCCTGTGATCCCCACTTACATGTCCCACATTCCTCACTTCTTATATAACCCCACGCTCCTCCCTTCCCTCCTCCTTCATCCACCAATTCCCTCACTTTCTTCTTCATTTCTTCTTCTTCAATCATTATATTCTGCCATTAACACATCCTTCACATTCCCAACTACATAACCTAACCACACAAAAATAATGTGCCCCTCAAAGGACAACAAAGTCACTATAGGCCTAGAACCCACCACTGCCATGGCTGCCACCATGGCTGCCGCCTCCACGGCCAAGATCAATGGCCGGCAGGTCCTTCAGCCTACGTGCAACCGAGTTCCAACCCTAGAAAGAAAAAACTCAATCAAGAAAGCGCCACCACCAAAGTCACTTTCTGTAACCAGAAAAACCAGCACTACAACAAGCTCATTATTCACAACACCTCCAGTTTCTCCAAAGCCAAAGTCTCCTAGGCCTCCGGCTATAAAGAGAGGCAACAACAATAATGATAGCAACAGCTTGAACTCAAGCTCTGAGAAAGTTGTGACTCCAAGAAGCTCCATGATTAAAACCAGTTCTCGTCCCACTTTGGAGAGGAAGAAGTCAAAGAGCTTCAAAGAAGGGCCTGTAGTATTGGAGCCATCGTTTAGTTATTGTTCTTCGTTGATCACTGAGTCTCCTGGAAGTATTGCTGCTGTTAGGAGAGAACAAATGGCTTTTCAACAGAAACAGAGAAAGATGAAGATAGCTCATTATGGAAGATCCAAGTCTGCCAACTTTGAAAGAGTTAATTCTCTTGTTCATAATTCTTCTTCAGAAGACTCTTTGATCTCCACAAAACCAAATGAGGAGGAGAAGCGATGCAGCTTTATCACACCCAATTCTGGTAATTAATTATAGGGAAAAATAATAATATGTTTTCTTCTCTCTATATATATAAACTCTAAAAAGCAATCATTTTGAGAACCAATTATGAAATATGATGGCTTACATTAATTTTGAAATTCTCTGTTTGATGTATATATAGATCCCATTTACGTTGCTTATCATGATGAAGAATGGGGAGTTCCAGTTCATGATGACAAGTAAGGCCTCCTCTCTCTCCCTCTCTCTATATATATATCCTCCCTCATGTCCCTAATATATTGTGCTTCTAAAATAAAGGCATGATGCAAAATATAAGTTATGTTTAGATTAATTAATGCTCACTTTTTAGTTTTTTCCAAGTCATTAATACTAATTTTTCAATTTTGCCCACTTATTATCTTATCTCTTCAAAATAACACAGAGTTCACATTCTTTAAGGGTAGAAGTGAAAAAATATTTCAATTTATGACATATTAAATGAGTTAACTATCACTTTTTTATTCCCTTAAACTAGTTAAATTGTCATATATTGTTGTGTACAGGAGAGACTGTATATATATATGTCACTACCTCTATCTAACTCTCATATATATTTCCCACACACATTTAAAATGCAGATTCAAATGACAGTACGTAATAACCTCAATTATGTTAATATATACAGAATGTTGTTCGAACTTCTTGTTCTAAGCGGTGCTCAGGTTGGATCAGATTGGACCTCAATCTTGAAGAAACGCCATGATTTCAGGTTGGGTTCTTCTCATCACTATATTATATATACATGAGGAGGAAATTAATTAATGAGTTTGAATTAATTATTAATGGTTTTTTGTGGAAACAGGAACGCGTTTTCAGAATTTGATGCAGAAACTGTGGCGAACTTGAATGAGAAGCAGATGATTTCTATTAGCTCTGAATACGGCATTGATATCAGCAAAGTCCGAGGCGTTGTTGACAATGCTAACCGAATTTTAGTGGTATATGCCCTAAACAAAGCCTCTAATTTTTTTGAATTTAATATTCTCAAATCTGAAGTATAAACCAAAAAAATATATGGAAGGCGACTTTAAAATAAAAAGAAAATAGCACCACTTTTATTATATGTAGCATATAATTATTAGTCTTTTTTTTGGTCCAAATATATAATTATTAGTCAAGGTCAGTCGGTATAGCACTATTAACTGATTTATATACAAGTTCCAGTTTTGTTGGGGCCCAAATGAAAATAACATAGAATTATTTTTAATATTTAAATATGAGAACAACACTTCACAATCTCCTTTTTTTGGTACCTTCAGTCAGGTTTTAAATACTAATGAACTATTTCCAACTGCATGTTAAAGTTGTAAATATAAGGCTAAAAATAGTTACAATTAAATGAAACTTTTTCTGAAAGAAAACTTGTACCATTTGGAAGAGCTATTATTTCATGTGCTTCATAATATAATATTTAAATTTTTTTTTATTAATATCAATGTGCAACACCTTGAATTTCATACGAATACATGCATAGAGACTCATTCTTTACTTCTTTAGTTCAGCAACCATTCATGAAGGAGCCTGCTGTATGCATTCTTAAGAATTTGGATCACCCAAAAAAAGGAGATTATATGCAAATTATTATGACTACTTATGAGTCTGTTTAATTATTAATATTCTCTCTGGGGAAACTATTCCTTATTACAGATTAACAAGGAGTTTGGTTCATTGGACAAATACATATGGGGGTTTGTGAACCATAAACCAATCTCAACTCAATACAAGTTTGGCCACAAGATCCCAGTGAAGACCTCAAAATCAGAGAGTATCAGTAAAGACATGATCCGAAGAGGATTCCGGTTCGTCGGTCCAACCGTGGTTCATTCGTTCATGCAAGCGGCCGGGCTCACCAACGACCACCTAATCACTTGCCACAGGCATTTACAATGCACCCTCCTAGCAGCAGCAGCAGCCATAGCTAGCCCCACCTGCGCTACCATAGTGACCCCTCCACAGTGACCATTCTCAAGAGAAGAAGAAGAAAACAAGATTGACCAAGAAAAGCTCAACACTCAAATAATGCTTCTAACTATATAGTCCCATTTCAGTCCTTGTTGTTGTGTATAAAAAAAAAAATTAGGCAAAAAATGTTTTTTCCTTTTACATATAGCTTAATTAGGTGGTGAAGTTTGAGAGTGAAGAATGATCCTTAATTAGATAGAATATGATGAGCTTCTTGTATAATTTTATTATTGTGTATTTGGAGAGAGTAAGGCATAAAAATAGAGTGACTATTAGTATGTGTATTAAATGAAGAGTTGAATCCCAATGAATGTCTATTAGAAATTTAGAATGATACATTGTAATGTAATGTAATGAAGAAGGTAGTGGTGGGGGACTTGGGGGACAGTGAACATGTGAATGTGGAAATAGAGGCAAAAGCAAATAGCAAGGGCATGTGTGGGTGTCAGTGTGCTTTATTAGAAGAGGCCATGTGATCCATCAGTGTGTTAGCATTATTTGTGTCTCTCTTTAACAGCCTGTTCGTGGGTGTGGGGATATATACATATACACTCTTCCACAGATCACTGTGTAGGACCACCAATCCCTCTAGCTACCTTCCCTGTCTTTATTTCTTATCCTAATTTTCTTATTCTAAACCAACCACTTGTCATAGAAATTCTACAAGTCCATACTAATCTGGATTTAGGTACTACAAAGGTGCCCCATAAAGAGGGCGACCCTCTTAAGCTAACAGCTCTATTCACAACCCAAGGTTCAAACCGGATTCAGGTACCGCAAAGGAGCCCCATAAAGAGGGAGACCTACCAACCCAGCAGCTCCATTCACAACCCTGGGTTCAAAACATAAGCGTTGCTCAAAGGATCTAGCACTTTAGCCCACTAGACTAACTAGACATTGGTAGTCTCTTCTTTTCTTCTTTAATTTGTATTCTCCAAAACTTTATGGCCTTGTGGGGGTCAATATATATTGTAATGTTATGGCCTTGCCATTTATGTTTTCAAGTTGGTGTGCATTTCTTTTTAATACTTTTCAATTCATCTGTCATGTGCTCCTGGGCTATTTCCATTTAATTTCCTATATGAGTTTGTGTGTGTGTGTAAACCTCATGAAATAAGATAAGTATATTCTCCCATGTGCTCACTTCCTTTTATGAAGCAAACAATCCCTTTCTCTCTTTAATTCTCACCTTTATGTTATTATTCACTCAACCCTTCAAACTGTAAAATTAAACCTAACATATGACTTGATTTGAATTTAACTATTATGTCTTGTTGATAATATATATGCTCCTTTGATCCTATTTATAAGGTAGAGAAACAAGAAAAAAAATTGTCTTACTTGTAGGGCAAAGAGAGAAATTTTTCATATAAAGGTACAATTTTATCGTTCATTTATTGTCATTATTTTGTCATGATGAGGTATAATAATGTATATTAAATAGGGGTAAAGTTGAAAAGTTGTTAGCCTTTATATCAGAGTTAATGAAGTTTAAAGTTTTTTTTATATGTGTGAAACATGCTGCAAGTACTTATAAATAAGATATGAGTAGTAACTGTGAAAGCCCTTGCCAGCTTCATTAATTTTGTGATAAACTTATGTATGTACATGTTGATAATTCTTAAATAAAAAGTTAAACCAAACATTAATAGGTAAACTGATGAATCACTAGTCATGTGATCATTCATTTAAAGTCCTTTCTTATTTATACACAGGCTTACCTTCTCTTTTTGTATCTTTACCTGAAAGCACAGTACATGTATTGTCATTTCTGTGACCATATTGGAGCCAGATTCATTAATAGGTTCAGAGTTAAGATAAGTAAATTGAAAGGGAAAGATATAGAAGCATAACTTGTGTTTTGCTGGAAGCATTTAATACAGTACACATGGGAGAGGGAGAGAGGAGAGAGAGTTGTAAGTTGTAACCAAATATATACAGAGGTTACTGGCATTACAAGGAAGAGACCCTACTTGAATAAATGAGAGGTACCAATTGATGACAAATATAATACAAACAGTTGACCAAGTCTCCCTCTGTCATACAAGCAGTTTTCTGTAAGCACACTCCCTGACCCTCTTTTGTATGGCTACTTGACTGGGTCATATATATTTAAGTATTGTTAGGTACAATTAAAGGTAACTCTCTCAAAGTTGTTTTTTGTATTCATACAGACTCAAACTTGAGACTTTATACTTAAACAATTAATTAAAGCCCTTTCCACCCAGAACAACATTTGTTAGTGACTCTAAGCTCTTTCTACGATCACTCTCTCTAGAGAATATTGCATGATCTCTTTACCTAAGCCTGTTTCACCAGTTATATAGGTAATTATTTGTCAATGATCTTGTAGCATAATGGCATGAAAACTTCTCTATAAGTGAAAGGTAGCAACTTCAATCCTGTTTATAATTAAACTCTTGTTGTTGATACTCTTGCTCTTTTAAATCTAAAGCACAGTCACAAAAAGTTCCAGTTTTGCTGGGATCATTAATTAAGAAGATAACTAAATTGAAACATATACTGATATACCCCTATATTTCTTTTTATAATAATTAAAACTAAAAATTTGATTCAAATCTTCTCTTAGTTTAGAAATATTAAAGAGAGTTGAGTTAAAAAAAGTTCGCATATGAACACATCATTAGATAATTGTATAAAAGATAAAAACAATTTGAAGTTACTTCCAAACATAGAAGAAATTTTGTAGGGGATTAACAAAGGAGACCATGGAAGCTAAAATGATATAAAAAGATGAAAACAAATAATAATGCAAGGTTGCACTAACAAATTATTAGTAAATGTGGTAAATCGCCTCATCCTAGGGAATAACACAAATTCCAATATTGAAAAGTACATTTATCGGAAGAGGTAAAAACTTTTACCCTCTAAACTTCAATAAGGAAAATCCTTAATCAAATTTTTTTTTAAAAAAATGACAGCTTACTATCGGCCATATCTACAATTTAGTATGGCATAAAAGCATAATTTTAATTACTAAATTTTAATTCCGATCATGAATTAAATAATACATATCCTATGATACCCAGGTTTAAACTCTTGAGTTTGATTTTTCCTATTCTGATCACCAATGTAAATCCTTTCTTTCCAACATGATTCTTGATTCTAGGATTTAGAAATTAATTAATGGGTTTGAAAATGGGGGAAAGGAAAAAGAACAAAATTTCCATCCCTTCACGCTTCAGGCCCCACGTTTGGGGGCACCACGATTCGCTGCTCCTAGAATGGAAAATTGAGTGAATGACGAAAATACCCATTCACTTTCTTCTCGTCATGTTCGTCCCACTCCCGTGTAGAGTACGTGGCATTGTAATTGATGGGCTTAATGGGCCTAGAAGATGGGCTTAGGAGAGGTGGGCTGAAGATGGATCGCTTGTTTACGGGCGTTGGTTTCATTCCGTCCAACCATTTGGATGACTTGATTTAGGATTGGGCAAGCTATATGCGCCCGAGCCTTGTGCGAGTAATGTTATTTGACGGAAGGCATACTAGAACATTATTTATTTGATTTAGAAGTATATAAAAAATTTGGAAAAATGATTAATAAAGCTTAAATACTGATCTTCAATTTCCTAAACTTAATATTATATTAATTATTACTCTCACCCACTACCTTATTAATTTGTGAAAAAACATAATTAATGCTCATTTGGATAAAAAAGGGCAACTAGAGATATGAAAATTTAGGAAAAATATTCAAACTGCCCTTCACACTTTTGTACTACCTGTACTTCCATGGCCTATGTAATTCCATCTTCCTCTCTCTCCCTTATTCGATCTTCATGTAATTCCATGGCCGCTATGTCCCCATGGAGATGAAGCCTACCTCACAGTCGTCACTACATGCCTCCCTTGTTGCCGCCCTCAAAAGCCAGCTCGACCTCCACAAAAGATTCTGAACAAGCTCGGCATTCTAATGAAACAGAATCAAGAAAGGTTCTGATTAAGCAAAATCAGGTTCTTCAACGTGATGGCGGCAAATACAAAGCCGACAGAGGTGGGGCTTTGCTTTGATTTTGGATTGTGCTTCTGGGTTTCACAAAAATCTCAAAGAAGTTTGTTTTTGGTGTGATTTTCTCAAATTTTAATCATTTGAGATGTGATGATTGTTGGAGCTGGACTCCATCGTTGGAAGGTGAAGGAGAGATGAAGAAAAAGGTGAACAGTAAAATGAGCTCGAGGGTGAAAAATTCAATAATGAACCGTAAATGAGTTTGAAGAAGAAGAAAGTGAACAGTAAATATGGACTTTTAACAAAATTCATAATAAGATTAACAAGTTTAGTCCAATAATGGAAATAGTAAGTTTAATAACGGGGATAACACATGTCTTTGTCAAGGGAACACATACCACTCTACTAAACCAAACTCGAGCACAATTAACAAATATTAATAGGAATAACAAATTCTTTAATGGTATTAACAAGTTCAATAATGGGAATTATAAAGACATTTGTCAGAGTAACATGTGTACAACCTGAAATACACTTGTTATTCTCATTACTGAACTTATTAATATCATTAAAGAAATTGTTATTCACATTACAAAATTTGTTGATTATCCTCAGATTTCGGTTTCAACGGAGTGACATATTTACAACTTGATGAATACACTTGTTATTTCCATTAAAGAACTTGTTATTCTTATTCAAGAACTTGCTATTCCCATTACAAATTTGTTAATTGTCCTCAAATTTTGGTTTCGAATACACTTGTATTCCCATTAAAAAACTTATTATTCTCATTCAAGAACTTATTAATCATATTACGACTTTTGTTCATATGCCAGGTTGCTGTTCATCTTTTTCTTCATCTCTTCTTCCTTCCCCTTCCAACAATGGAGTCTAACCCCAACAACCACCATATCCCAAACCCTTCCAACGATGGAATTCCTCTTTCTCTCTCCTCACCCTCTCTTCCCGATCCTTCATATACTCCCCACCATTGGAAAGCGGTGTGACGGCGAACATGAAGGAATGTGGGTGTTGATAGTATGGTTGGAGGCATGGAGCTTCCTTGTGGTCCATCAATGGTGGTCATCGAGGGTGAGCAAAACATCGTAAGGATCGAAACAGTACAGAGCAATGAGAGTTGTAGAGGAAGAATCCATGGTGGAGAGAAAGAATTAGTGACGACTTCTTCCTCCTCAATGAGAATGTGAGGGCATTTTGGTAAAAACATTTAAATTTCAAAATCTCATATTCCTTCCAATCACCTCTGTGTCTTTTTAATTTTTTAATATAACGTTTTGGACTTTTGGATTTTTATATGGTTTTTAAATGAGATTTTTCCAACAAAATTTAGTAAGAAACTTTATTCATTTTGAAAATTATGAATTTATTCTTAAGAAATCCAATTGGTTACTTATGAAATTAATTACTACTATCATTCATGAAAAAAAATCCCGAAATTTTAATTTTAAATTATCAATATCTCAATTAATATCTAATTATCATTAAAAGTTGAAATAAGTGTTATTATCCTATTAGTATTCTGATTAATATACTAATTGATTGTATTCCATAAACTTATTTTTATATATTCATTTGAAAAATAATGAATTTTTTTTATGAGGTCTAATTGGTTGCTCAGGATAAAATTATTATTATTCATGAAAGTCCAAATCCAATTTATTTTTAAAATTCAATAAAATAATTTTGAAGTATTTTTAATTTTCCAATTGATACCCTAATTGTATTTATTGCAGTACTAATATCCCAATTATTAATCAATATATAAAAACATTTTCAACCATTGCAGTATTAATATCATTGATTGATGGACAAATTTTTTAACGATAGTTACAAATCTTTTAATGGAATTTACCATCCCCAACCGAGAGGCAAAAAGGGCAAACCTTAAAAAATCATTTGTCGTTAATACCATTTTCAAATATTTTAGGACATAATTTTTAAAAATTATTACATTAATAATCTAATTATTAATCTAATTTATGGATGACTTGCTTGAAACAATTATTTAATTATTAATTAGAAAGATTTGTCATAATGCATTATTTTTTTTAACTTTTTCCTCAAAGGTAAAAAATGCAAACCTAAAAAAAGTATTGAAATTTTGATAGTGTGAAAATTTTGTAAATCAAATATAAAAGATTTAATCTAAATTTAAAGATTTAATATAACTAATAATTTAGTTAAAAAATCCTTAAAATCATGGAATATATATTTTTGTTAATACATTATTATATATATATATAGAATATGGTAAATGACTTTGGCTCTTTCATTTCAATAGGTGTTTCTGAAGTTTGAAATGGGTGAGTTTCTGAAATTTGAACTTATACTAACATTTTCAATGATTTTTTTTTTTAAAGAAAAAACCCATCAAAGATAGGTTAGCCCTCCCTAAAACTACGCCATTTTTATTTTTTTTAATTTATTTAAAGTAGGTGAAAATGAAGAATTTCACCCAACGTTGCATATCCTTCATTAATTCTCTATCATTACAAATACACCCTTTTTTGACAAAGTTTTAGGATAATCAAAGATAACTCTAAGATTTTTATAAATTTAAATATTTTTTTTTTATAACAAAATCTTTTTATATAATTAACTCAAAAAAATTATTCCCCAAAATCAAACACACACTAATCCAACTTTAGTCAATCACAAGTTGGTTCACCGATGGCTTTCTTATCATTGCTTTTGTTGTACTATTCGGGTCACTTTCATATAAATGCCTAAATGGTAATACTGTACTTCCTCCAGGAGATGAGGGTTTTAGGTGAATACCGGAGGCTAAAACCCTAAATTCAAAAAATGGAATTGCAATCGGTTTGTTGTGGGCTTCCCTCCCAAACACTTGCTTCTAATCGTCGTTCATCGGAATTCTTCCATTCCAAGTCGTTGTTGAGATTTCAGGGACTTCGCTCTGCATCTTCCTCCAAACGTACATTTTATTGTCTGTTCAATTTCTGGGTGAATGTCATAATTTCTTTTTTCATATTCTCATTTGTTATAGTGTTCCTATCTTTTCTCTTTCGCGCCCTCTTCTTTCTAATGTTCTCATTTGCTGAAATTTTGCTGCATGTTCTGTTTCAGGTTTAAAATGGCTGATTAAAGAACCTTTACCATTGCGCTTCAACAAAAGGCATGTTCTTAATGCTTCAATTTCCAATGAAAATGGTGGATTGGAATTAAATGCAGAACAGAGTTCTAGAGTGCCTGTTACTAGATATCCTGGAGTGGAACCATTTCGTGGAAAATCAGGTTCTGTTTCTTTCTATGGGTTAACACACCACGAAGCTGAAGAGAGAAAATTGGCATCTTCTCCTTTTCCAGAGGGCAAGGGCTCTCTCTCCTGGGTCTTAGCCCCACTTGCGTTAATAGCGTCTTTGATTCTTCCACAATTTTTCCTTGGCAATGTGATTGAAGTGTTCTTCAAAGATGAGATTCTAGTAGGTATTTATAGAACCTTGTACTTGCTCTTAACATTCTTGTCAATTCAACACGTCTTTATACTGTGGTTGTGTTTCTGTGCATTATGATGCTTCTATGTTTTGTCTATATTAGAACTCCATTGCCAGAAAGTAACATTAAAACTTAGAACATCTATTTAGGTTCATTTCATTAATGTTTGATGAGAAGTTCGATGATACAAATTTCCTGAAAGTTGTAAGATGTGTCGAATCCAACACGAGCCTCTAATTTTTTGCTAACACTTAGTTTACATCCTTATGTAACGCACATCATTATTGGCCAAAGAATAAAAAACACGCGCACACATCATTTCAAGTTACTACTTATGTGATCACCAAAGGCCCAAGTAGTCAATAGTTTGAAAATCATCTTCAGAGTAATATTGTGTTTACATGCTTATTATATCAATTAAGGCAAATGTAGACTGTGTTGTAACATTAGATTTTAAGATTTCTGTAGCTTCCTTTATCCAAGCTTTTCCCATCTCTTCTTGTTTAGCTAGTCCATATATTATTTTGAATGAACAATGCATTTAAAATTTGAGTTGAGGAGCACTGTCTTCTGGCTCAATTCTCTTAGCTTTATATGATTTACTTGTATAATAGTTGATTGAATTTCATTTGAGCTTTCAATACTAGAGCAAAAGATTTTTGTGGTGATACATCTATAACAATATAACCTTCACTTCCCTCACCTATCCAAACAAAACAACAGGGGATGAAATAAGGAGAAGCTTTGATTTTTGTTAGATCATCTGGCGAAGAGAAACAAAGTGAACTGTGCAACAGATATTAAAGAATGGCCTTGTTACTTTTGTAGAAGAATGACCATGATTTGTTATGAATGGATTTTATTTATTTACTGATTTGCTGCAGATTCTGACGTGTTTGTGGTGCCTATGCATGCTTAATTATGCTCATGGACGTTTGGGTTGAGATACACACATCATTTGCTTATTTCAGTTTGATATGTTTATGTAGTTTCTCCTTAGTAGTTTGGATAAAGCTTCTCTTTCCATTGACATTCTTAGTGCAAAGAAGTTGAATTTTACATTTGATATGGTTCTGATTGTAAAAAATCTTATAAGCAGCTGTGTGGAAATATCTCTTATAATCATTTCCATGTTCAATCAAATGCAGATATCGTGAGTTCACTCTCTTCAGAGGCCCTTTTCTACATTGGATTGGCAACTTTTCTTCGTGTGGCTGATCATGTTCAAAGGCCATATTTGGAGTTTAGCGCGAAAAGATGGGGTCTAATCACAGGTCTTAGAGGATACTTAGCATCTGCTTTTCTCACAATGGGCCTCAAGGTTATTGCCCCTGTCTTTCTCGTGTATTTCATCTGGCCGGTGATTGGCCTGGCATCCCTGGTTGCAGTAGCTCCTTTTTTAATTGGCTGTGCTGTTCAATTAGCATTTGAGAGATATTTGGACAAGCGTGGATCATCTTGCTGGCCTCTAGTCCCCATTATATTCGAGGTACATTATGACTTATGTTTCCTTGATTCACCTGCAAATTGAAGATGGACTTGATTTTTAAAAGTTAGTCAAAGTGGTAACATTTGGAACTGATCTGCCAGGTATATAGGCTGTATCAGCTGACGAAAGCTGTTAATTTCGTGGAGCGGCTGTTGTACTCAATGTCGGGGCTTCCAAAATCCCCCGAGTTGTTTGAACGAAGTGGTGCCATGTTTGCAATGGTTGTGACGTTCCAATTTCTTGGGTTGGTGTGCCTCTGGTCATTGATGACATTCCTTTTGAGGCTTTTTCCATCTAGGCCTGTGGTTGAGAATTACTGACCTTCCGTGGTAACATCACTGTGTATATTTCTTCTGGATCATGTTTGATGTATGTATTGTAGGGTGTCACTATTAGTTTTCTCCCCTTTTTTCCTTCTGTTTTTGCTTTGTTGTTTTTTTGGTGGGGCATTTTCGTCAAAGTAATGCCCCATTGAAGATGCTGCTTGAGTTTATTATAGGTTTCTAATTAGTAAGGGTCGCTGTTTTGTTAGTTTTTTGTTTTTCCCGGGAAAGTCTCAGAAAAAGAGTTTCAAAATTTCAAAATCTTAATTTGGCCTAGTTTCTATAATTGATAGGGAATTGACTACACTTAACAAGAAATTCACACCTCAATTTTGATAGGGAATCATCAATTTGAGATTTTAAAATTTTGGATGTCTTTTTTGAGATTTTCCCTTTTCTTTAATATTATTGGAATATATTACTCCCTCCAAATAATATATATATTTGGGAAATTTATTGATCTTAAATATAAGACAATTTTTATGTTTACCAATATTTTCCTAATTTACCATTATTAATGCTTTTTTAATAATAATTAAGGAGGAACCAACAACCATTGAGAGCTAGTGGAAAGGGACTTGCTCTCCCTTAACCATGTCCATGGTTTGAGGAGTGTAAATGAAGAAAATAGTGTTGGAAACTTTTCCCCCGTGACCGTGTGGGCGGCCGGGCAAATAATAAACCGGGTGGGCTACAAAAAAAAACAATAATTAAGGAGGAGAGGAAATGAGGTAATTAAGGAAGATGATTAGGGTGTTTTAAAAAATATTTGTAATATTAATTAACTTAACTAATTTCTTTAATTTAATCAAACTAAGTAAATGTGTCTTATATTAAAGATCGAAAGAGTACTTACTTTACAAGAAATATACAATCAAGTCTAGTTTCCTAACCTCTTGACTAATAGGTGATGATTGATCAAGGATACAAAAATTACTCTACATTATGAGAAGTATATATAAGAGCCCGTTTGATTCAACCCCATTACATACTTACAATGGTAATCATGATTACATTACTAACAGAAGAGTATTTGATTGATCTTTGGCATGATAATAGGGTTTATCATGGTAATGATGATTACCAAAAAATTAGTAATCCTCATTCATATATAAGAGTCCATTTGGTTCCCCCATTAATACTCAATGGTAATCATATCACAATTGAAAAAGTAATTTGCCCTTACTCTTTAATATGGTAATAGAGTTTACCATGGTAATGATAATTAATAAATATAAATTTTTACCACTTCCTCTTCCAAATCAAATTTAATTTATTCCTCCATCATCATTGCCACCATCTTCATTATTGCCACCACTAAAATATCGTCAAATAAATCTTATATTTAGTACCAATAGTAGTGGTATTATATTATCATCAATTATATCTTTGGCTATAGTTACATCCCTAGTAATCAAGTTTATAACTTCTACACTTAGGGATATTCTTGTAAACTCCGGCCTAACACAAGTTAAGACCATTTATGATCCCTCAACAATAGTTGAAGGAATTGTAGTAAGTTTACAGCCAACTTATTTAATTGAACTATCTACTTTTGAGGTTACAAGTAAGATCGAACATGTGACTTTCCATATAAGGAGGAGTTTTCAAGCCATTACGAGGTATGATGTAATCTTCTTCCATGTTACCAATATTGATATCGGTTGAGTAATCATTTGTATAGAAATTGCAATTTCCTACCAAATCCAAACAAGCACGAAAAAAGCTAACATCAGCATTCATGTTATCCACTGCCTCTATTGAGTCGAATAGTTTACCACATCTAGACACTCAAAATCTCCCACCATTTTTCATGTATATTAAACGATTATACTGACAAAAATACGTATGGGGTTCAAGAGGAACCTAGGGCTAGCAAGGGGGAAAATACATTGGCAGAAGAGACGCCTATTGAAGTGGCCCATAAAAGCAATCTTGGGCTTAAACAAGTCAAGCTCTTCTAATTGATAGGCCCAACGATAGGCAAAAATAGCTCATTAAGAATGCTTCATCATATTACTACACGGCATATTAGATACTTCGGCCTTAATTCCTTAATTCGGCTTCAAATTCTAAAACATAAACACAAGTATGGTGAGATGCCAACGAGAAGATGGCTAAAGTGTCAACCTTCATCCTAAAAGGGAGGAAGTTCAATACCCATTGGTTGATGTGAGGGTCTCGTTAATGGGCGATCTGTAAATACTTCTGTAAGCGCTCTTTGAGCCTCGAAACATGCCCTAGTCTTGGTAGGTTACCAATGTCTATCTCCACCTAAACTTTTTGTTGTATAAAAAAAAAAAAGTATGGTGAGACCATGGACCCTTTTGGTTAGACTTAACAGATGGGACGAACTAATGTTTAAATCTTTATTATGAGATGTACTCACATTTAATACCTGACAGCGCCTCTAACAAGATTGCCTCAAATAGGATGATATCTATGACTAAAAAAAAAAAAAAAAATAAAAAAAGGTGATTTTGATCAAGTTACATGAAGGAGTTGGTAGAATTTCAAGTTAAACTTTGAGGAGTTGTTGGAAGAATTTTTTTTTTCCCAATTCTTTTTATAAGCAAATCAAAATCACTCAACAAAATAAATTAATACTATATTTTCTTTCAATAACCCTTCATGTCTTGTTTAGGGTTCTCTCAAAAACTTGTTCATATGGATGACTGTAATGATCGCTACTTGGCTCAACTTTTAATCTAACAATCAAGATTGATAATATCAAAGGAGAGAAGTCAAATCCTAAAACAATCCACTAGATAACTCAAATCAATCAAACGAGTTTGCAAGTGTGGTAATGGAAACACATCTTTCAAAGGAGACTTTCTAACTAGATATGGAGGAGATCTAGTATGAGAAAGAGACGAGTTTTCTTTATGACCTTATAGTAATATTCCTTAGATTAAAAGGAACATTATGGGAAGATAATCAAAATGATAAGGTTTTCAGATGTCAAAGCTTGCTTTGATGTTGCAAGATTCTTTTGGGCAATTTGTCAAAGATGCTTGGAGGGACATCATCTCCAAACAAGGTGCATGTGTCCAATCCTTCATTCCTAGGCCCCTAATTAGGATAAACAATAAAAATTTGGCAATATTATATTAGTAAGAGGATGAGAAGAATTATCCTGAATAGAATATTCACATTTAGTGTGTAACTATACCTTGAATAAAATTATCTTTGATAGAAACATTCTTAGTAGACTCTGGGTATTGATAGGAAAAAAGTAAGTTTCATTTCATTTTATTCTTTCAATAAAAGATTAGGTGAGTTAGGTCCCGAGAACTTATTAGAGCTCAGGCATGCTTTTAGCCTCAAAAAACACTTATAAAGATATTTACAAATTGACAACTAAGAAAGTCATCATATCAGTTAAATTTGAATTCACAACTTTATATATAAGTCAACCTCTTTACCAACTGAACTACTATTTATTGCCTCATTTTATTATTTTTATTTCTCTTTAATATTGTATTAATTTTAATCTATGGTTAATATTTTTTTTTATCTTAACAATTTAAGAAGCATACTTATTGTATGTACCCACACACACCTCACACACTCAACAAATCAAAAGCCAAAGTTAACTTCTCGATTCTCATCACCAAAACATGACTTATATTTTGGATTAATAACATACTCCCCTCCGCTCTTAAATATAAGACAAAGTTAGTTTTTTTAGAGATATTAAGAAAGCTAATTAAATTACTTTAAAATACTTATATTTATCGTTTTTTGCTCCAAACTATTTTGCCTAACATATAATATGATTAATAACTTATTTAGCTTCCTTAATTTCTAAAAGAAATCAACTCTATCTTATATTTATGACAGAAAGAAATATAAGTTTTTTTTAAAGAAAATATAACATGTATTTTGAAACGAGAATAATACAATTCATCTTGAATCATACGTAAATACACACATAAGCAAATCTAATTATATTTAAACAATATTTTAGGGGGGGAAAAAGGTCTTCTCACCCAATAATGTGCAAGTGGGAAAAAAGCACATGGAGGATATGAAGAGATGCACATGAAAAGGGAAGAGAGGCAAAATGTGACACTCAAACAAAATGAGAACAAAACACCGAGAGTAGGAACCAAAGTAGGTACCTTGATGCTTGTGATTCCGTTGAACGCGCCTCAATTTATGTTACACCCTCATTCTTCAATCATTTATGTTTTTTTGACAAAAAAACAAAAACAAAAACAAAAAAACAAAATCATTTATGTTTAAATAATATTCCTTATTAGAATTAGTCTTACCATTTTTTGCATACCCTTCATTCTTCATACATTAATTCATTCATGTCACTTGATATAAGGTTATGTCGTCACCCTAAAATTACGTCGTTTTGGGAGTTAGGGGAATTAATGAATGGTGTTTTGGTAAAATTAACACCCTTCATTAATACCCCTAACTCTCAAAACGACGTAGTTTTGGGGTTATGAGAATTAATGAAGGGTCTTTTGGTAAAATTCATATAATAAATATAAAAACAAAAATACAAAAACAATCTTCATTAATTCCCCTAACTCCCAAAACGACGTAATTTTGGGGTAACTTGACATAACCTTATATCAAGTGACATGACAAACAATAAACCCTTCATTATTCCTATTAGTTTCTTGTTATTTTATTGAGAAAGATATCTAATTTAGGTACCCAACAACCTTGATCTTATTTTTATTTTCATTTTTTATGGTGCTCTCATCACCTAAATCTTATTTATAGTCCACCCAACAACTTAAACCATAAATTACACATAACTCTTGAAAACTCTAAAGGGTAAATTAATATTCAACACCCTAAACTATTAAGAAGATTAGGTTATTGAATATAACTAACAAATTATAATATCAGGAGGTGCTAAATGCACCAGAAAAATAATATTGGTTAAATGTACCACAAAAAATGTTAGGGTACTACTAACAGGCTGTTGATTGAGGTAGTAAGGGGTGTCACCCTTGTATGAAGGAGAGGACACAAGTTTGAATTTTGACAAGTATACTTGTTGGGAGATCTGAGAACCCTTTACTCTCTAAGTCTCGAGGGAGAAACCCTTGACCAATCTAAAAATATATATTAGGGTACTAGATGTTATTGGAAAATACATCCCAACTTTAAAATGCATACAAATAACTCCCTCTACATAAGCCACTCTAAACTTTTGAGCTTATGTGGATAACTCCAAACCATTAATTATATACTTTCTTAAACTTAATTATTCTTTTATTTATAGACCCCACTAATTAATGCCTATAATCCCCTTAAACTTTAGGTAATGAACAAAACTAATAATGTGGGAGTTATCCACATAAATGATCAGTTTAAGAGAGATTATTGTAAAGTTTCAAAGAGATGATTGAGGTTATCTCTGCACATGATGATGACATGAGTTTAGTGCTTGTTCATCGAAGTTTGGATCCTTAAAAATGTTTATTCACGTAAATCAAGACAAAACTCATACACATACTTATTTCATATATCATAAATCACAATTCAAAAGCTACTTTTGAAAGCTTCAATCGCTATTCTAAACAAACAACTATAATTTTAGTTTTTAATTTGTAAACCTACTTAAAATTTTTAGTTTTTAGAATATAAATTTACGTGGTGGCCGGTGGGAAAAGGTGACGATGCTGAAAATGAAATAACAAGAGCCGCTAGACATTGCACGTGGTAAGATTTTGCATGAATTATTATTATATATATATACCTTAATAATTAGTCACCATTATAATGACCTGTAAATCATGAACTTGAAAAGTTGAAACTGTTAAAGTCATAACTGCTACAAAAACGTATCTGTCTTTTTCTCAATATCATGGGTCCATATCGATATCCACACTCTTCTCTAGTTATTTTAATTATAATGATTCTCATCATTATTATTTTATTATTTAAATAACAATTTTCATATAGGTTGAGTTGTCTCATGCATATCACTGTCTATATGTGGATGATATCTATACATACAAATAGATAAAGCAAACTACATTTTCACTTTATTGAATATGGATGTTAATCGCTTTTGGTGATTTTGTCCTTTTCAATCATTATAACAAAGTGGTATTATCTGCTAATGGTAATCATCCACGTCAACCATTGTTGTGGCAATCTCACATACGTTTGTGAGATCGAGTTGATTTGTGAGCATTAATTCGTGTGTCTGAACCTTAGCAACAAGATAATATGTTGTCTACGTGCGTGTGTGAGAGAAAAAAGAGAATGATTATGTTGTTTATTGGATATGTTTGTGATTTATAATAATATTGACATTTTTCATTAATCATTAATTAATACCTAGAAGATAATTGATGTAAGATTTCTCTTGTTGAATTTCTAAGATGATGTTTCGTGGTCAAAAGGGCTTAGATTGCTTGTCAAGGAACAAATATTTTATTGTAATATTCTCTTTCAGATATTTCAAAATGCAATTTTGCATATATTTGATCAATGTAACAGTGCATCTGCTTTCAAAATTGATGATGATTTTTTTAAAAAAATTAATACATGAAATATTTTTCACATCAGTTGATGATGATCTTACAAGATGATTTAAATTTTTTTAATTAAAAGGGGCAGATACTAATCACATAATGGTTACAAGCAAGATCAAACCTTTGATTTTCCGCTTACCCGTGAAACTTTTATGTCACCAGATTATATATACATAGCAATGAGTATTTCTAAAATAGTTTTAATGACTCCATAAAAAAATATCTCCTAAGAAATTAAATTCTGAAGACAAATTTATAAGAAGCCAGATTAAGGTAACTGAAATGATTTGCGAATCATAAAAATGGTTTAAGATTGTTGGCAAAAAAATATGGTTTTAAGATTTATCATTATTTTTTTTTTTTTACAGTAAGAGTTTAGGTGATTCGAGTGCTGGGCTCACAAAATTAAGACATATATACTTTCAAAGTTTAAAAAAGAACTTACAAAAGTATTTACATATTATTATTGTGCATAACTTCATTGAATAAGAAACATTAAAAATAATAACAAATATATATTAAAAAATTGATATCAAACATAAATAAACAACAATAACATTTAAATAAAGATAAATAAATAAATAAAAATGCATAACTTGAAATCGTATGATGCTCCCATATACTTGAACATGTTTAGATTGTCAAAAGCTCCCTCCACACATGGTTTTAGGTAAGGACTAGACTAGAATATCATTAAGTGCATGTACCCAAAATATATATATATCATAATGCCCAAAATATATAACTACCTTTCTTGTTTCACCTAATAAAGCATTCCTGAAGACTAATTTGTATTTCATCTCCAAAAATTTTCTTACAGAAAATCTTGACTAGATCCTTGTGCTTGCATATATTCATTCACATGACTGTCTCATTTTATGTAATTCTCCAAACCAAAACCATATCAAGTTGTCAATATTAATTTCAACTAATATTTCTTGGGGCTTGGCCATAGACAGCTCACTGATATATCAAAAATAAAAAATTATGGAAAGCCACTCAGATTCAAGAAGAAGAAGAAGAAGATAATAATGAAGAAAAACAGAGGACAAAGGTTAGCACTATATATACCATATATTTTGAAGGAAACATTGTTCTGAGTCACACAAGAAACTTTCACTTGCTTTATGATACACATTTGTATCTATTATTAAACAAAAAAGAAAAGAGAGGTAAAATTGAAAGAATATATTAATAATCATCACCATAATCACATCACAATAATAACAACAACAAAGCAACGAAAACAAGTCCCCCAGACGTCACTTGCTTGTCTCTGTGTTTGTTTGGTGTTTTTGTGTTTTTTCTTCTCCTGCAAATGATGAAGAAAACCAAATACTGTAAAATAGTGGTATCAATCAGCATGGAGATGGAGCAAACTGCACAGTTTTATGAACCAAATCAAATTCCCACAAATGATTTTGCTGCATAATATTGCCTATGATTGAAGGACCAGGCGAATCAACTCCAATAATCCCAATACACTTCTGTTCTGGTGTCACATCTATCACATAGCTCTTCACTGGTGGCTCAAACCTTGCACCACCTTCAAAGTGAAAAGCCAGTCTCGGCACTAAATTCTCATTAAACCCCTTTGAACTGTAACAAAACTCAAATGGGTCAAAAGCCTTCATCTTCTCCAACAGATCTAACGGTTTCACCAGAGCCTCTATTACAGCTAAATAAGCAGGCCTGGCTAGTAATGTCAAGGATGTGCCTGAATCAAGTATGACTCCTCCATCAGCATTGAAATCCCAAACTATTTGTGGGATTCTCAGAAATTGGCCTCCAATGGAGACACCTACCACATTTAGACCATAGTTTGCAGAGACTACTACAAGTGGGGTTGTGTAGATTTCTCTCAGAAGGCTTGCTTTTGAAATTGTTGAGCCAAAAGTTAGGAAATTTGAAATATTTTTATGACTCAGATGGTCAACTAAGCAGTATGAGAACTTGCCTCCATATTGTGAAGCAGCTTTGGCAACAAAAGTGTCTTCTGAAAGGCCTAACCCTAATAAGCCATCGATTTTCTTGCTAACTGTTGGACCTTCAATCATAGATCTTGTGCATCCAATAACCATGTCCTTCAGTTTCCCTTTTCTCCCATCTGTGAGGCCTACTGTGAAAGTGTCTCTGCCAAATAATCCCTGTGCTCCTGACCCATCAAGGTATCTGCACAGTACAAGATCAAGAAGAAAGATCAATATATGTTGCAGGCCTGGATATATTAATTGAAATCTAAAATCGGTTTCTAGGTAGAGCAATGAGATTCATTAATAGCAGAGGGTTGCCCCGCCTTGCTCTTTCGTTCTCCTAGCCAGCTGACTTGGGACTTCACAATTTATTTATTTATTTATTTTTCTTGCTCAGAAACTTGGGACTTCACAATTGGCATGTAAGGTTATGTTATGTTTCTGAGTTTGGTACAGAAATGTGGGTCATGTGAAGCTCACCTACTTGCATTAACTAGCATTAATAACCATTGTTTTGAATGCTGGAAAGAATGGTTGCTATGCTCTATTAACTGTTTGTTAAAAGGTCATATAGCAGAAACATTATCTGCAACCAAAACAACATGCACATATTGCGGATATTCCATATGAATCATAGAGCACATTGTTCATTGATCATGATGTGTGATAATTATAATAAGCAAAGCAAAAGCTTATAATAAATACACTAACACCTTTCAGAACTATAAATGCACTTTTGTTTCTAGTACACCTAGATCAGTTGGCTAGCATAGGTTGTCAATATGATGCTAGTAAACATCACCTTCAAAACTTTGAAAAAGAAGAAGAAGAGAGAAAAAAAAAAAAAAACTCAACCAAAAGGAAAAAAATGACTTGTTCCATCTATTTTTGGCTAGCTTTTATAACTGAACTTGACTACTTAACTTAAACAAGGACATCTAATAGTCATCATCTGTTTCCCTGAGACACACACAGAGACACAGACACAATTAATTGGCCGCAAAACTTGTTGTAGCTTGTATTCCAGAAAAACCCCATCAATCTATTTGCCGTAAAAATTCAAACTTTGGCCAGAAAAATTCCTACCTGAAGTCATATAGACAAGGAGCAGAAGTATTAGGACAAGCCATTAGAGAACCCAGATGGCTGAGATCAACCTTGCATTCCTGGGATGAACAAGTAACAGGTTGGAATGTACGAGAACGCTGAGGAGAAAACATCCTCCTTCTGCTCTGAGATCTTCTCTTACGACGTAAAGTGAAATTTTGAGGCTTATAGTTGCAGTTAAACCATGTGAGATCGCTTCCTGTATCTGCAATAAGCCAGAATCTCTGAAATGGTGTACCAACTTTAACTTGTACAAAATACACTCCAGCTCCTAAATCCCTCCCTGCCTGCATTGGCATGTCAAAAGTTTCCAAATTTGTCCTCCTAGCATAGCGAATCATGTCTCTGTGAGCAAGCTCTTTGACTCGTTCGAACCTATCAAGAGGACTCTGTTTTTTGGCATGGAGCTGAAGAACTCGAGGGTCATGCCTGTGAATCAATTCAAGCCTCATTGTAGCTGAAGTTTGGTCCTTTAAGCCATGAGCAATAATGGGTAAGAGGAAGAAGAAGAAGAAGAAGCTGATGGCGCTAAGTGAAATTGGAGGAATCCAGCTCATCGTACTCGTCGTCTTCTTCCTCTGCTTCATGATGATGATGTTTTGCGGTTTTTGCTGTTTTCTTTTAGATTCAGAAGATGATGAAACGGAAGAATCTAATGGTGTTGAAGAAGAAAGAGAGAAGGATATAGAGAAAAATCTGAAGAAAAAGAGGCTAAAAATAGTGACCTTCAACTGGTTTCAGTTTTACAGAAGGGTCCATCTTTATTTGGTTGGAAGTTATGACAAGAAAGACAGACAGATCACAATCTGATATATATCTTAAACTATATGTATGTGTCTATATATATATATATATATACTGGAAAAATGTTGCTGCCAGTGAAGAAAATTGAAAATATAAAATTTTATGCTATCAAGTCGTGGTGCATTATTATGCAGAATGTGGGGTCCATCTGGTTTATTTGTAATTTTGAATAAAATAGGAATACTTTTTTGTAATTAACTGGTTAACTAAAAAATTTACGTGAATTTGTGCCCCCCACTTCTGATATCAAATTTGTCCGGGACCTCTCCTACAATTATTTAGTGCTGGCTGTTTTGGAGGCTTTATATTGTAACCCCACCTTCCAAGTTATTAATTTATTAGGGTTTCCTTTAAGTACGGTTATGCCAATATGTATCTCTTTCTTACAGATTTCCCTTCCCAATTAAACCTATTAATAATAATAGTAATAATAAAAAAATCTTATCACTATTTTCTTATATCCATTAACTCCTATTTACAAATCAAATCTTGTAATGTGTGAATTTTATCATTAATACAAAAAAAAAAACAGGATTAAGGTGCATCTCGCGCCCTCAAGTAATATTTCAGGCTTACACAAGAGAGAGCTTATAGTATTTTGTGGTTCGAGCATGGCCGGACACCGAGATACATTTTATCGCTTAATGATTTTTGGGGTAGGGCGTCGGGTAAAGGTCTCGCCTTGCCCATGAACACCCCTAGTCTCAGAGCTCAAAGTATTTTGTTGTACATCACATTAAAGTGTTTTTTATATGCATCTAGCACTATAAATTATTTTTGTTGTTGCACCAGATGCCTTAAAGTTTATTTTCAAATGTATTTAACATCCTAAATTATCTAAATTGTTACGTGCAAAATTGCACCAAAAATATTGTATGCTTAAGGGTACTAAATGCATCTTAACCTCTAATAATACTTGAATATAATTTTGAAATTTTCTTTATATGAATTCTCGTTATTATAAAAAATCACTTTTTAAAATTTGATAGGAGAATGGGACTTAATGATATGGATATAAGAAAAATATACTTTGATTTTGTCTTCATTATTATTGGATTAAATTATGCAAAATTCTCTTGAATTTTTTGCTATATACAAATAAGTAACCTCCTTTCTTTTTATAACTTAATAATGAACATTCTTGAGCTTTTTACACACACACACACACATGCGTGTAGCTCCAACCATTAATTATATATCCCCCCTTAAACTTTATTTTTTAAGCATTTAATCTATAAAATTTTGAGTTATATGCAAATAATTTTCTTAAATTTTAAGTTATGTGCGGATAAGTAATGAAAAAAAAAATTGTCAGGATATTTACTAATTGTCAGGATATTTACATAAATATAAAAGTTTAAGGGTGTTTATTTTAAAGTTTCAAAAATGAGGAAGATAATATGCACATGACTTCATGTGAGTTATACTATATAATTTCGCCTCATCATAATTATTAAGCCTCAATCCTTTTTTTTTTTTTTCCAATTATTCAAGCATGCATGATCTATTAAGGAATGGCAAAATAATTGTGGAATTGGGGGCCACATCTGAGGGGGAATTTAATTTATGCTAAAAAAATTTTAATAGACTGGATTTATTGTCAAGGAGTTTATCTTAATTAGGAAAATTTTAAAAATAATTGTTGTTAAGGAGCATATACTCAATAAAGTATCATACTTTACAAGTTGTCTACATAATTAAAGAAATTTTGTATCAATTTTAAACAAAATAAATTCATTTCATGTGACTAAAAATTATTAAAGAATAAAATCTCGTGTAAATTAGCCATATAAATTAGAAAAAATTTCTTTTAACATTTTATTAGTGGAATAATTAAAAGAGAGAAATTTTTGTATGAACGTAGTTTGTCATGTTATTTGCAATCTAACCAATAAAAATACAACAACTCATGAGTTGATGTGACATACCTCCTAAATATTACCTAGCCTTTTAATAAAATTAAAAGATTTCACAAGATTTACTTTTTCATTTCTTATGAAATCTTAATTAAGAGATTTATTTTCTTTAAGAAAAATAAACGTGTGAATCACATGAGTAGCCAACTAAGACTAGTATTAATTGAGTTGTTATATTTTTATTGATTAGACTACAAATGACATAACAAACCATATTCACGGATGTTTCTCTCATTATTTATTTTCTAATCATCCTTCATAATCTTTGAATCATGTCCCTTTAATAAATTTGAAAAGTTAATCATCAAGTTATACTAGCTTTTTTTCCAAATTACCCCTTATTAAATAACTAATTATCGAAATGCTCATGTTTCCAAACTATTTCCCATCTACCCGGTTTAGTCGACTAACCCCAAATTTAGTCGACTAAAACACGGGCGTTAAATTTTTTTGACTTTCCCCTCGATTTAGTTGACTAAGAACTGTGGCTTAGTCGACTAAATCGCGACAGAGAAGTTTTTTTAAACTCTTATCACATTAAACAACACATATTTCCACTTTTATTCACCATATTAATTAAAATATTAACAATATTATATGAGAGATTATAGGAGATTATAAATTATCAAATAAATTAGTATCTCCATTGATAAATTCTCCTTTCATTCTAATTAATTAAATTAGAGTTTTTCAAATATATAACATCCTACAATTTAGTATTGGTGGGCATTTATCAATAAATTAGTATCTCCATTGATAAATCTTGTACCGCATCCATAACGCTTACAACCGTATTTAAGGAAAGTTACTTGTGCCCGCTTTGTTATTCGCTCTTTAGGGTATGCGTTCAATTTAATAATAATTGGAATATTGGTGGACATTTATTAAAAATTCAATTATGCGATTATTGCCTTCAATATTGGATGTGCCAATTTCTCGCATTGATATGCCCAAAGTTATCAAACTCACGAGTTTAAGCAAACTCGTGATGAACGTAAATTCGTATCGTAAACTCGTAAGAGTTTACTTTTATTATTAAATAGATATTACTAGTGTATAATTAAATAATTAAAATATAAAAATGATAACAATTTGATTTAAATATATTTTAAATCCAAATAATTGAAATCAAATCCATCAACATTCATCATTTATCATATTTAATAAAGAAATTTCTATATAAAGCCAATGATCATAATTAATTCAAAAAAGTTAACACGAGTTTAAGAGTAAATTAACACGGTTTTGTAATTTAGAAACGGTAAACTCAGTGTATAAACTCATGAAATTAACCGAATTTACAACTATGACGAGTTCATCACCGACTCTACTCATTTTTGCAAGCTAGAAGCGTAAAAAAACGATAAACTCGAGAGTCAACTCGTGAGTTTGACAACAATGAATATGCCCATAGAAAACAATATTTTATTTAATTATTGATTACTTCCACGATGAATTTATTTTCATTGAAGTTTTGAATATCTTTAGTTAATAAATATATTAGATTTGATTGATATGGTAGTTAATAAATCTCCTAGTATATCTCCTTATTTTATTGAGGATTTGATGAATATTAAATTAATCAAGGGAAGATAATGTATATCTTACATCCTTAAATTCATCAAGAGATTTTATTGGTTTTATTAGTAAATATCTTGAATTAAATTATTCATCATAAGGAAATTAAATTTTGATGAGATTATTATTGGGTATATGTTTGGTTTCTAGAAAGCAAATATATTTAATAATCAAATGACGAGCTTTATTTTAAAAGGATAGTATAGAGTCCTAAATTGTAGGACGTTATATATTTGAAAAACTCTAATTTAATTAATTAGAATGAAAGGGGAATTTATCAATGAAGATACTAATTTATTTGATAATTTATAATCTCCTATAATCTCTCATATGATATTGTTAACATTTTAATTAACATGGTTGAATAAAAGTGAAAATCTGTGGTGTTTAACGTGATAAGAGTTTAAAAAAATCCTTCTGTCGCAATTTAATCGACTAAGCCACAGTGCTTAGTCGACTAATCACGGGGAAAATCAAAAAATTAACGCTTTACGTTTAGTCGACTAAACTTGGGGTTAGTCGACTAAACATGGACAGATTGAGAAATAGTTTGGAAACAGAGGCATTTTGGTAATTAGTTATTTAATAAGGGGTAATTTGGGGAAAAAAACCAAGTTATACTTTAACTTGAATTTTCTTTCCTCTTCGTAATCAACTACTTAAATGAACTTATAAGAAAATGGATAATGAGACGACTCCTCCTTATATTCACCATTAAAAGAATACATTCAATACATGCGTCATAAATGTTTCATTTTTGACAAAAATTAATAAATGAGTTTTATATTTAAAAATAAGTATTCCTTAAAATTTAATGTGCCCCATTTTCTTGCCTGATGTCCCACATGCATAATTTCGAAGAAAATTAACGTGGAGGTGGTCAGTGTAAATAGCGCGTCAATATTTTAATGAAAAAGATATTAATTGAAATTGATTAAACATTTTACCAAAAATGGGGTAGAAAAGCATAAAAGTAACACAGTTTGACTTGCCAAAAAGAGCCAGCTGGCTGAGTGTTAGTGATTGACAAAGTATATTACGCGTTAATATATATATAATATATAGCCTCTATTCATAGTTCCTACTTTTATCCGTGAAGGTTACTCTTGAGTCTTTATTTTCTCTATTTAATTAATGAGGAAAATATCGCTTAGGTTCTAAGAAAGAGAAAAAAATATATTAAAAAAAAAAATCTCAACCCCAAATCCCTTATCTTTTGATATTAATTAGGGAAAAAAATATCAAAAAATTTCTATTGTCAAAATAACTTTTCATGTTATTAAAATTTCCTTATGAAAAAAATTGTTGTCAAAAAAGCTTTTCATGTTGTCAAAATAGTTTTTTCTATTGTTAAATTTTTTTTCAAAATCTGAAAAAATTTTTTTTGAACAAAGAAAAACTATTTTAACAACATGAAAAGCCATTTTGACAACAATTTTTCATAAGAAAATTTTAACAATAAAAAAAAATATTTTAATAACATAATACTTTTTCTATATTAGAATTTTGTAATTAATATCAAAAAAGTCCATGATAAGGGATTTTTTTGATTGGAAACTTTTTTGATATTTTTTCATTCTTGGGACCTTAGTGATATTTTCCCTAATTAATAATTAATATATAATACTTTATTTTTAAATAATATAGGTCTCTTCTCTTTCTTGACACATATAGCTTGGGCTTGGGGTTTACATTGGATGCTTTTCTCTTATGTACTTCTTAAGTGTTTTTCCTCTAATTAAAGGGATTAGGCAATTTTTCTTATTTTTTTAAATTTTTTATATATTCTATTTGTTGAGATTAGATTATATGTTAGATCCTAAAAATTTTTTTACACCTAATATCTCAAATTAATTAATTTTCAGTCCTACATTAAGAAATATTTTTCCCTGTAACCCCAATATCCTAGAAATTAATTAATTTAAGATACTAGGTACAAAAAAAAATTTACAATGCAGCATATAATCTAATCTTAATAAATAGAATATATATAAAAATTTAAAAAAAATCCTAAAGCCTCTAATTAAATGAAAAAGCACCTAAGAGAAAAACACCCAATGTAAATTTTTGGGCTTGGCAAAGGGGGAAAAAGCTATATTTTATCTTAATTTTAATTAAAAATAAAAATATGTGTTTATTAATAACAAGTGGATAGACTTAGATTTCTCTGAAATGAGAGTGAGAGTTGATTGTTCAAAAAAAAAAAAAAAAAAAAAAAAAGAGTGAGAGTTGGAATCTTGTGGATAGGATATCTTTAATAAAGTCTGATGTTACTTAAGTATATCAAAACTGATTTATTTTCTGATGTTAAATGTACTTTATTACATACTTTTCATAAATTCTCATTTTTATAGATGCTCATTCTTAAATAAAAGGTTTTTTTTTTAAAAAAAATACTACATATACTAAAAATTAATTAACTCAAGATTCTAGATGTTAAAAAAATATTTCAAGATAATAGTGTTACGGGAAAAATATTTTTGAATACAGGACAAAAAATTAATTAATTAAAGACATTAGGTGTAAAAATATTTCAGAGTGGAGCATATAATTTAATCCAAATAAATAAATCCATTTAAAAAATTATTCCCACCCCAAAATCAAACATCTTTTAGATAAACATGGAATGTCAATCCAGAAGATTAGGATTCTTTTCTAGCTCGTCGTAGTGATAAGATAAGTTG
The DNA here is from genome assembly GCA_019022655.1 of Acacia acuminata. Taxonomy (NCBI): domain Eukaryota; kingdom Viridiplantae; phylum Streptophyta; class Magnoliopsida; order Fabales; family Fabaceae; genus Acacia; species Acacia acuminata. The sequence continues at coordinate 2,048,203 of JAFJYI010000047.1, read as the reverse complement.
CTAGGGAACTCAGATGTGTCTTGTGAAAAATAAAAATGCATCATATATAGCTCAAGGGGTATTTAAAAATAACCGACAAGTATATATTATCTTATTTAATGTCAAATAATAATCTTATAATATTTGATGTTTTCAAATAATTGTTCGAGTTTTTTAACGTTCTAGAACTTTAGGGGGAAAAAAAACAACTACTTGACAGTTGTTAATTTAAATATAATCGTTAAATATTTGTTCAAACTTATTTGTTGGTTATCATAATAACCGTCAGATAAGCTCTTACTCAACCTCCGACACACCTTATAACTCTTTTTTTTTTTTTTTTTTTTTAAACTATGACCAGTGGCAAATCTTGGAATAAATATTTTAGGGCCTAAATGTATACTCATTAACTAATTAAGAAAAAAATATTTGGAGAGCCAAATGTTTAAATTTTTGAGCCAAATGTATACTCATTAACTAATTAACTAATTAAGAAATAATTTTTTGTGAAGGAGAGAGGACGTAGGTGGCCTTGGTCCACCACATGCCCGCTGCAGTGTTTGTTTGGGTCGGTCGCTTGTGTGTGAGATTAAAAATTATTTTTTAGTTTTTGTCCAAACAATCCCTGATTTTTTACTAATTCTTTTTAGCCCCTCCGTATTTCTCCCAACTAGCGCCAGTATTGGATCATCGTTTCTGAAACAGAAATGCTGCGACCAATGGACCGTCGTTTCCAAAACAGAAACGCTGTGACCAAAGCAATTTGCCAACGCTGGTCCATTCCATCTCATTGTTTCGTCCATCGTGTCCATTCTCCGACGAGAGTCAAACTAGCAGACCGTGTTTTTTGGTCTTCTATAAATAGATATGTGTGTGATAGAAAATACACTTGATTTTCGACACTTCGTTTTCATACTATAGTATTCTGCATTTTGTCATAACTTCATATACTGTGTGATTTCTTTGGCATTCAGTTGTGTTCGTGTGGGCTCCTGATTGATAATGCATTCTTTTCTAGAGACGTAATCCACTCAATCGTGGAAGACAATTATTCGCGACCCTTCGCATCAGTATAGAGGGAACAAATTATCTTAAGTAGATAATATCAGTTGGGTTCGGATTTCATCATTTTCTTCTGCATCTAATCATCATATACTGTGACTTTTACTACTTAATAGTTTAAGCTGATTTGTTGTATGTTCATAGATTGTCTCATCTTAATTACACAGACCCTCATGAAATTCTAAGTCTAAAGTATTCTAATTACTAGAGTGTGTGTGTACACTAATTGACATTATGATTTTATTCTGTAGACGGTGGGTTATGTGTTAAAAATTAAATTGACTTTGATGAGATACACTAATTAATTGCATAAATTATACATTAGCCACAGCTGAGTGGCCAACCATTAATTTGTTTTTTTTTTAAAAAAAAATGATTTCATTGAATTAACATATGAAGCATCAAAAGTTGAGAAATGTAAGAACCGCGTCGAAATTAAGAAACAAAGTCAAATTAGCCCCAAAAAGTGTATAAAATATAGAATCAACCCACATATTTAGGGGATGCCCCCTAATAATAATAATAAAACTTGCAGAGCATTTCATGGAGGTCTCGTTGAAGTTGAGCAATTATTATTGCGGTTTTAATATTAAATATTAATTTAATTATTTCTGTTCTTACTAATCAAACGAATTTGCAGGATGTTCTTGAGCTGTCACAAAGAATTCAAACACAATCAAAAGGAATATTTGCTTTGGCAGCTGAGATTATGAAGTATAACTCTGTCAACCTTTATTTATTTATATTTTTTTAAGGTTAGGTGGTAAGAAATCGATATGTATTATCTGTCTTTTACTATATAAAGCAAAATGTACCTAAAACTTAGTAAGGTACAAATTAAATGTATATGGGGAGTCCATCAGTTATTTATTATGATCTAACATTGAATGAGTTGTAATATGTTCAAGTCAAAGTGTCAAACTGTATGAGGAATAATGATGGTGTAGTTTTGAATTTAATGTAAAAATCAATCCTCTTAAACTTGCACCGGCCTCTAAATCGACCGTGATATTGGGTCAATGGTTAGTGTATCAGACTAAAATTAAATTAGAGCTAGCCTATGGCCAAACATGTATCAAACTAAAATTAAACCAGAGCTGGCCTGTGGTCAAACCAGTAAGAAATTAAAGATTTTAGGGTTATTAATATGAAATTTAAAAAAAAAAAAATTACCAGACCAGTTTACCGATCAGATTGTCAGTTTTCGGTTCTGGTTTCAAAACCCTGATTAAAATTTTTATTTTCTTACCATGATAATAAATAAGTCTAAATAGAGGGTGATGAGTCTCGAAGCAACAATAATTTTGTTGCCATATTACATGGATTCAAATCCTATAAATAGGATGAGACCCAAGAAAATATATCTCATCCATAAAAAATATTCCGTACAATTGTATACATTTGAATGAAAGCCATTTCATTTAAGTGAAATCTAATTTATTCATTAATTAAGACCAACATATGTAGAACCAACGCCTACAATTTATTGTTATTGAATTTTGAATTTACATTTATGTTCACACACATATAATAAGTAATATTTTTATTGAAAATTTTAAATAAATATTGAGGAAAATTTAAGAAAAATACTATGAAAATATCAATACTCCAAATCAATTTTGTTTATTGCGCTATTTATTACTATTCATGATCAAATAGCAACATGTTTTTAATATGAATCACTTTTTTGAGATTTTTAAATTCGCAAGGTATTTAATTGAAATTTCCCTAAACTTTATCTCTTTGCATAATTAGTGAACATTTCCTTCACTCAATCTTTTTTGCCTTGTTTTCATTGTTTTTTTTTCCTATAGTATGCTAGTATATATAAACTGAAAATTATTTATTGTATAATACAATGCCATAGGGGGGAAAAAACTACTAGAAAAACGAAAACCTCTAGTAGAAGATTACCTTTTTAGGCATAAATATCATATTGAACTAAATCCTATTTGAGACAATTGGATACTAAATATCAACATGAATTTGAACATTGATGACTAATCAAAGTAGAAGTTTAATTTTCGGTGAAAATGATAGTGAAATTTCCTCCAATCCGGAGCCTCCTATAGGATATATCATCGGTTGACTTTTTGTTGCGAACCCACCTAAACTTTACTGCATAAAAAATATATAAAATAAAAAGTAGAAGTTTAATTTTCGGTGAAAATTGTAGTGAAATTTCCTTCCTACATCGGTTGACTTTTGTTGCGAAAAGCTAAGCATGTGTTGTACTACGCACTCGCGTTATGAATAAAATTAAGTGCCCTTCATTTCAAAATTAAATCCAGTTTTGTATAAGTTTGGAGATCGATCGGTTAGTTTTGATTAAATCTATGTATTAATTAATTTGATTAAAACAATTCAAAGTACGTAGTTTTGTTTCAAAAGTTACAAAAACTAGCCATTTTCCAACACCAGACGAGTTCACATTTAGTGCTTATAGTTAGGTGCTTATTTATGTGTTTATACCAATAGAGGTATAAACAATTTTTTTTAATTTTTTTATATATTATATTTAAATTATATGTTGTTTTCTAAGATTTTTTTGCATTCAAGATCTCAAATTAATTAATTTCCAGTTCTCGTATTTATACGTAACACCAAGGTATTATGAAAATTAATTAATTTGAGATACTCGATGCAAAAAAATCTCAAAAAGCAAAGATATAAATTAAATATAATATATAAAAAAATTAAAAAAATTGCTTATACCTCTAATTAAAGGTATAACACCTAACCGATATGAACTAGGAAAATTTTTTAGTCCGGGCCAAAAATAAAAATGTTGAACTACTCCCTTTAATTTTTATTATAAGACACCAACTAACAAGTATATTTGGTCCTTTTTATAAGGCACTTGCTTGTTTCTAAATAGCATTAAATATTTTTATGTATACCCATAATTAAAAAGGTAGTGAGTGGGAGTAATAATTAATAAAAATTAATTATTACTCTTTTTGAGCAAAAAAAGAGTAATAATTAATATGATATTAGAGTTTAGTATAATTAATAGGGATAATATTAAAAATTACTCACATTTTAAGACAAATTTAATGACTTTAACTGTTTTTATCGATTGACTTGTGAGAATTGTTAGTTGGTTTTAACTTAAATAAAGACCAGGAGAGTATTTACTAAATAAGTACTTCTCCTGGTCCTTATTATAAGGCACCAATTAATAAGTTTATTTGGTCTTTTTTATAAGACACTTGCTTGTTCACAATGAGCATTAATTATTTGTTTCCATGTCTATCCATAATTAATGAGGGTAGTGTGTGAGAGTAATAATTAATATAATATTAGAGTTTAGTACAATTAGTAGGGATAATATTGGAAGTTACTTAAATTGTAGGGTAATTTTATTGACCTTAACTTTTTTATTGGTTTGTGAGAAAAGTTAGTTAGTGTCTTGTAATAAGGACCGAAGGAATATCAAATAACCTTGAAAATATAAATAAATAATAATTGATAATTATAAATCAAAACAATATTTAAGATGATACTAACTTTTTCAAGATCTCAAACAAAATTTTACTTTCTTTTTATAGCCCAATGAATAATAAAACAAACATTATCTTTACTGAGAAGATAAAAAATTAGTCAAATAAATTTGTGGCCAAATAAAAATCATATAATAAATACATATATATTTTCACAAATTTTATAAGATCACGGCCAAGATCACATAGTTCCGCCATTGCACCTAACTATAAGTCATCATCTTTCTACAACACCATCTCAAACTTGTGTTTTATTTCTTGAGTTTAGGTTAATTTATATAAAATTTATAACACCTTATAAATTATATATAAGTTTGTATAATTTACTTTTCAAATTTAATATGATATATATCCATAGAACCGGTTAAATATAGGACAAAGTTTAAAATGCAATTTACACTATAAACTTTGTCCTATATTTAATATCGAAAAGAGTTTTATTTTCACACAACAATTAGTGGAATGAATTTTTCACTCTAATTATAATATATTTTATCTTAAATGGTCACTTTATAATAATAATGCTGGCAATATTTAATTAGCTTAAGTGGTTTAAACTTGTTCTTGTTAAATAAGGTTTTGAGTTCGAGTTATTTATTGACATAATAAAAATTGTTGTTAAATTAAATTACTTGCCATAAATACAATTCAACCTGACTTGATCTGAATTCTTAAATATAGTTTTTAGAAATATGTTGTCATTAAAGAGAACGGGTCGGTGAGATCCAAGTATAAGAGATGAATTAATAAGAGAAATTAATTATTTATAGTGAAAAAGAAAAATCAATGGATTTTAAAATAGATAGATAAATGTGTAAGGCAAATAGTTGGGGGTTGAAAAAATAGGGAAAAGCACATGGGAGTGTGAAGCCATGATCGTTATGGTATATCATGATTTTATTTATTTATTTTATTTTTTTTTTTTTGCAAATAATCTAATTGTGCCAACATTGTTGTGTACAAATATATATTTTACACACAATACTTTGCACATATAAATGTTGGTGGTGGCGTGCAAGCAAGTTGCTTCTCAAAGACATTCTTTGTGTTGAATGCTTCAAAGGGATTTTATCATACGAATAAAAGAAACATCTAAAGTACATCACATTTGCTTCATTCTCAAGAAACTTAACCACCATATACTTATCATTAATATTAGCATAGAGATTTTATTTTAAAATAATTGTTGAAAAATTACCCATTATAAAATTTATTACTCAAATGTACTTAAAGACCTGGATTCTTAAACGAGTATATTTCTTCTTTAGTTGTGTGTGACATGTTTTCTACTATGCATAAAATGGACAAGGCATCCGTATTTGATTAAGGAAGAGTTACACTAATTGAAAATAAGTTACAGTTAGGTCCTTCAACAAACTTCAAGTACTTTAGGACAATCAATGTTATAATGTGAGATTTTCCAATGATTTTGTTTTTTCTTTTTGATTTGGTTAGGGGCGTTATCCTTTTTTAGACTTAAAACACAAAGAGTTTTCGCCTATCTCAACATATGTGATTCACAAGATTCAACTTTATTTTTGTGAGATGTGACACGCTTACCATCTCAGCCAACAACTAATTGGTTTCCTTTTTGTTTTGATACAAAAAAAAAGTTTAGGTGGAGATATACACTGATAACTCATTCAGGTCAAAGCATGCCTTCAAGTTCAAATAGCGCAAACAAAGTTACTTGCATATTACCTACCAATAAGGTCCTCACATCGATCCGTGGCTATTAAACATTCTCCCTTTTAGGATGAAGGCAATTTCCTTTATTTTTGTTGTATGCATATTTTATTTAAATTAATAGGATTTATAAATAAAAATTTTCAAAAAAATTAATTAGTGAAACATGAGTCTATAATATTTATTTAAATGGGAATGAAGAAAATTGTTTAAATCAAAATTATTAGCAAGGAATATATCATGATTTGGATATTTAGATTGATGTTGTACAAGTTATATTAACTAAAATTGAAATTGAATATCTAATGCTTTTTACTTACGAGTTGGCAACATTATGCTCTTAAGTTATTATAAAGTTTATAAACTTTTGTCCGAGTATATATTTAAAGTATTGCGTGTAGTGCTCATTAATGACCTAATTTAATATTTAATTTTTATTTGATAATTTATAAGGGTGTTAAAGATAAGATCATAAATTTATTTCATTCATGAAACCAAACAAAAATGAAAATTAAAGAAATTCCTTGGAATGAGAACTTAGATATTATATAATTAAAATATGTATTTTTTCCTAAAAATAGTGGAATAGTCATCAAAAAAATAAAATAATTGAATTATATAGTTTTTATTTTTAATAATTATCTTTCTAGCTGTATGAGTTGATGATTGATGAGAATATAATTTATGACTTCTGACTTCAATTGCAACAACAACATGCATTAGATTCGAAAAACAGGAATATTTTATATTTCTTTATTTTATTCCATTTTATTTTAAATTTATAATTTAATGAATATAATTGGTTTTGTCAATATCTCTCGCACGCTGTAGAACTAACTATAAAGGAAGTTGCTTGCATGTTTTGCAATGTTTGTTTCCACTCAACCGCTTTGAGCTTCTTGTGTTCAGTTCATTTGGTCAAATAAAGCAAGAAAATTGTATAATACTCAAAAGCACAAAACAGTATTTAAATTACAATTTATTAAAAAATAGTGACTGGGTATAGAATATAGATACAATTTCAATATTAATAAATAAAAATATTAAAAAAAAAAAATTTTTTGGTACAAAGAATATTTAATCATTTTTTTATTTGTTTATAATAGGGATTAGAATTTAGGGAAAATCCATATGGAGGCCCTTTTTTTAGAAAAATCTCAAAAAGAGCCCCAAGATTCTGAAAATCTCAAAAAATGCACTTTTGGGATTTTTCATTAAAAACGTTAACAACTAAATCAACCACATTAACAATAAAATCAATACTCGTTAACAACTAAATTAGTCGCATTAACAACAATATTTTAACAACTAAATCAGTCACATTAACAACAATACAGCCCTGGTTAACAATTATATCGCCCCATTAATAACTCACGTAGATTAAAAATCCCATAAAAGGTCCTTGGCCTTTTTTAGGATTTTCAGAATTTTGGGTTTTTTCTCCAAAAAGACCCTTAAATGTATTTTCCCTAGAATTTAATAGATCCCTTAGCATTGCTGATTGGCCCATTGGGCTAAGAAACTGTTAGGCCCACTTTTACCCAATCGATATCTGTAAAGCAAAGATACAAAATGTTATTGTACTATCTAACTATGTTTTTTATTAACCAAAAAAAAAAAAAAAAAAATGTAACTATGTTTTTTATACCAAAAAAAAAAAATTGTAACTATGTTTTTTTATTTTTTTTATTTAGAAATATGACTTATTCATATATTAATTGATAAAAAAATACCCCTCTTTGTCTAAATTATATAAGCTTGTTAGTAGATTGGTCTTAATCCTTATGAAATATCTACCCGTTTTATCTCTAACAAGTATTATTTTCTTCAAATTAATTTACTTAATTCATGAACTGATGTATAATCTATTTAAATATAAAATTGAATTCTTTATTTCCACATTTTTTTAATTAATTATGAAAAGAATGAAAAATTATAATTTCAAATATAGATGAATATGAAAAAATATGATAGCTACAAGTGTTGTTGATTTAAAGTGTTATACTTGTCTCAATTTTAGAATACAACTTGTAATAATTTGAGCAAGTTGTTGAGTTATAAATAAAATAGAGGTGGTTTAAATCTTCAAATTTATAGATTATACATTAATTAATACAGATTTCCAAGGTCAAGTTTTATATTTTATTATTAAATTTTATGGAATTTTTAACCAGTAAATTATAAAATATATTTTACAAAATGTTAGTACTATGTAACTATGCATTATTATATCAACAAACAAAAAAATGCAACTATGCATTTATATTTTTTTATTTAAAAAATGACTTATTCATATATTAATTGATTTTTTTAAAAAAAAAAGGAAAAATCCCATATAAAGACGGTTGAAATAGAAAAATTCTACATAAGGCTAATAAACTCAATAAATCTTAAATTGGGTCAATAACCCAATTTAGAATATTAAAATATTAGTTATTTTTCAATAATAACCCTAAGCCTAACTAGATAAAAAAAAAATGGAGGAAAGGAAAGGCAAGAAGTCGGACAAAATTTTCCTAAACCATTAAACACTCTAAAGATCGACGTTTCATAGGACTGATCTAAAACTCTTCTAAGTTTCTTAGTGATCGGTTCAACTTGCAATTTGCAAAGTATTATTTTGGGCATCTTTTCGAAATTTGAAGTTCAAAATCCATGTTCTCTCTTGTTTTGACTATTTAAACTCATCATATTTGAACCTTGACAAGAAGCTTCAAGTATATATCATCACATTTGGGAGCGATTCGTTTTGTCTTTTTGCTCTTACCTCCTACTTTCAAATTGATTCCCTACAATTGATGAAAATGATAAAAGAAAAGGGAGGCGAGGAGAATGAGGATAAGGGTTTAGGAGCATGCTTAATACATTCAGTTCAAAAGGGTCCTAACTCTTGGGTCAATGTCCAATTCATCGATTCCTCTTTAGATGTTTACATCATCTTCATCTCATAATTCCTCTCTCCACTCTCTTCTGTAGGCACGATCGAACGCCTGCATTTCCTCTAAGGATGTTCAGCGTGTAAACAATCTACAATTTTTCTTTTTTTGTTTAATAATTAAGGGTTATAGAGGTAATTTGTTCCAAATTTTAAATCCCTAATTGTATCATATAACCTAATTAATAATTTATTAAGTTTAGCAACCCAAATTAAAATTTGGGTATTTCAACCATCTTTATATGAGATTCTCCCTAAAAAAACTCCTCTTTTTATAAATTATAGAAGCTTGTTATTAGATTTATCATAATCCTTAAAAAATGTCTACCCGTTTTATCTCTAATAAATATTATTTTCTTCAAATTAATTTACTTAAATGTATAATTTATTTAAAAATAAAATTGAATTTTTTATTTCCATATGTTTTAATTATGAAAACATTTTTGTCACTGAAAATTTAGAATTTCAAATAAATATGAATATGAAAAAAAAAATTTGCTCGGAAGTGATAGCTACAAATTTTTGCATTAATTTTGACCGTTTGACTTGACTCCGAGTTTAACGTTCTTATGTTTCAACTCAAAATCCAATAAAAGTTAAGTATCATTTTTGCTTCGTGATCGTTGTGAACTGAGAGCAAGTTTGCTCACGAAAGTTGACTTTCACTAAGGAGCAATTTTACCCCCGTTTATAAAATGTATCGTTTTGCCCTTACAAACCACACATGTGTTTAACTCATCCTTAAATGTTGAGCGTTAACTTCTTTGATTTGATGATCACAAAAAGCACCACTTATGATTTAAACAAATGATTTAAATGTAATTTTTGTAGGTTTTTTTTTTGCTAAATATAATAAATTATGAATGTTAATGGATTTAATTTCAATTATTTGGATTTAATAAATATTTAAATCGAATTGTTGTTATTTTTATATTTTAATTGTCTAATTATACACTATTAATATCTATTAAATGGTAAACTTAAAATTGCTCCTCAATGAAAACTTCTAAAATTGCTCCCGATACGAAAACTTATCCCATTAAAAATGATTTTTTATTGATGATTGGCATGCCAGTTTGATGAGGTGGCATGCCACCTCTTTGATTTAAAATGTTATACTTGTCTCAATTTTAGAATACAACTTGTAATAATGTGAGCAAGTTGTTGGGTTATAAATAAAACAGAGGATGGTTCAGATTTTCAAATAGATAGATTATATATTAACTAATACAGATTTCCAATGTTTTAAGTTTAATGTTTTATTACTAAATTTTATTGAATTTTTAATAAGTAAATTATAAAATATAGTTTTTGATTTAAAATTTTCAACGACAAAATGTTTCATACATTTTAGAATCAACTTGTAAATGAACCATTTTTGGCAAATAAAACAGGTTTGGTTTAAATTTTCAATTAACTAATATATTTAGCAAGCCTCTTAATACTCCATATTTTCATCATTGACTGGTTCAAAACAATGTAGATGCCACTCAGCTTGCAGAGTTGTTAGGGCAAGAAAAAGAAATCAATCCCTATATTAATGTCATCTAGCCCATTGTATCACATTATATAAAATATAAAATAGTAGTAGGGTTATGTGTTTCATCTCCTGTATCACTCAGTGTGTGTTTATATTGATTTTTAGATGATAGCTTTTATGATTTATGAGGTAAGTATGTAATAGAGGTTTTTTGTAGCCAAAAATAGCTTCGACACCATGGTTTCACAATTACCAAAACATGAACTTTTCTTCTTTGTATCATACTAGCACAAATTAATTAATATTCACATGATATATCCTTCAATTCTTAATTCTTCGTTATAAAATTTCATTCTGCTATATATATATATATAGCTTCAAATATAAGCTACAGTAACAATATATAGTATATATATATATAATATAATTAACCTGAAAGCAAACTTACAATAATATTGGCTGAGGGATATATAAGAAATGAATGTCACAACCTTTAGACATCAGATACTAATTACATGAACATTAATAAATCCAAAAACATATGGAGGGGAGTAAAAAAAGAAAGAAAGAAGGAAAACAGAAAAGGTGTTATTGATTTAGCCAAAAATTACATAATTGGACATTTTTTTGGAAATTATGCTTTAGCTTCATAGAAAATTTCAATATTTTCATTTTGGTAAAAAATAAAGGGACTAAAATGAAAATATTAAAATATTTATGGTAATTCCTTCTTCCATTGCAATGTAGACCCAAAAGAATCATAAAGAAATTGATTTTCTATTTTATTTTGAAGTAATTATATTTATGGTAAAAAAAGATTATCTTCATAACTAAAGAGAAATACAAATCTTCACTATATCAATAAAAGGATAAATGATGGACCTCTTGTAGCCCTTAACATAATTCGAATGGTTGATAAATAGAAATTTAATCACTTTATCAATAAGAGAGTAAATGATAAAATACCCAAAAGGCCCGTTCGACAATTCGGAAAAGGCCCTTCGAATTCTGAAGTTGTTAATGGGGGGCGATCGAGTTGTTAGGTGATTTAGTTGTTAGATGGGCTGATTTAGTTGTTAAAATTTTTTATTTTTAACAACTAAATCAACAACTAAATTGATAAATTAATCAAATGGGCTTTTTAGGAATTTTCAGATATTTTCAGAATGTCATGCTTTTTGGTATTTTCAGAATGTTAGGGCCTTTTTTTTGTAAATATTATAAAAGGATTTTCCATAAATTAATCAATATGGATATTTAGGAATGTCATGCTCAAAATGTTATAACTCCATCTTCAAATATAATTTTTTCTGATGAAATTTTTAGAATAAAATTTATCAACAAATTAGTATTAAACCTATTTCCTGGATGGAAGAAACTTTTTTTTTTGTTGAAGATCATCACTATTATAAGGTGGCCAACAATTGGACTTGGATGTTTCCCTGCTTTTGGAATACGTGCTATTTGGATAAGCCTTTTTTATTTTTTTAGTTTCTTACAACTTATTATAATATCTTATCTGATTTATAATATAAGAACTAGATAAACGATCTATTTTGATCACGTGTAAAAATGAATTTTAAAGCATAAAATCATTCTCATAAATCATAATACAAGTATATTCCTTATATGCAACATATCATAACTAACCCATATTGATCATATAAATTTTTATGTTCTGCCAGCATTTATAATTTTCTTAGATGCTCGCTTCTATGATCCCATATAAATCAATAATTTGTTGTCTTGATTAGCATAAATGTTTTTATTTAATTATTACAAATACAGTTTGTTTTACCAAATTTAAAATACAGTTGAAATATAAACTGATAGAAGAAATTGTTAGTATATATGAGCCCAATTTTGAACCCAAGAAAATTGGGCCCAAAAGGAGAAAATCAAAGGGAAAATCACGTTCCAAGATACAAAATTAATTACAAAAAAGTCCCATACTAAATTCTCCACACAAAAAAGTTCTGTTATCAAAATGACTTTTCATATTATTAAAATGTCCCTTTGAAAAATGTCATTATAAAAATGGCTTTGTATATTGTCAAAAATTCTCCTAATTTTTCCTCTGACGTGTAGAATTTTAGAAACCTAGAGAATTTTTGGCAACATAAAAAGCTATTTTAATAACATAAGAAGATATTTTCATAATGAGATTTTCATAGGGACATTTTAACTACTAATAAAGCCATTTTAACAACATGATATGCGATGCCATTTTGACAATGAGACTTTTTTTATGAGGGGAATTCTGTAATTTATTTAAGATTAATCACAAAAAAATCCTAAATCCGGAGAGACTTTTCCGTAAGGGGAATTTCGTGTGAAATTTTTGTGTGCTTAATTTCGTACCTTGAGACGTGACGATGATTTTCCTAATCAAAATAATTAGATGGGTATTGCGTAAAGTGCTCATTAATTACCTAATTTAATATTTATTTGATTTATAAGGGTGTTAAAATAAGATCATAATTTTATTTCATTCATGAAACCAAACGAAAACGAAAATAAAATAAATTCCTTGGAATGAAAATTTAGATATTATATAATTAAATATACGTTTTTCCTCTAAATATAGTGGAATAGTCATCTAAAAATAAATAGTCGAATTATATAGTTTTTTCATAATTATCTTTCTAGCCGCATGAGTTGATGATTGATGAGAATCTAATTTATGACTTCTGACTTCAATTGCAACAACATGCATTAGATTCGGAAAACACGAATATTTTAGATTTCTTTATTTCATCCCATTTTATTTTAAATATATAACTTAATGAATATAAATATAATTGGCAACAACGTCGGTCAATATCTCTCGCACGTTGTAGAACTAACTAAAAAGAAAGTTGCTTGCTTGTTTTGCAATGTAATTTAAAAAAAAAATTATTTTTGGTACAAAATCACAATTTAGAAAAATTTTGTTACAAAGAATATTTAACCAATTTTTATTTGTTTATAATAGGGACGAGAATATAATAGATCCCTTAGCATTGCTGATGGGCCCATTCGGCTATTAGGCCCACTTTGACCCGATCGATATCTGTAAACCAAAGATACAAAATGTTACTATGTAAACCACGATGGGTGGGCGTGATGGTTCAGCATCTCGTCCCTTAAGTAAGTAGTTGGGGTTCGATCCTCAACTCTTGTGAATGGAAAGCACCCGTGGCCAAGCCTTTTACCGTCTTCGTGCCGACATAGGCGAAGAATTAGTCTCATGGTCTGCACACTGGGGATACCTTGCGTAAGCAAAAAAATGTTACTATGTAAAAAAAAAAAAAAACTATGCACCCTTGGGTTCAACTGGTAAAGGGGTCAGATACTCTTACCAAAGGGAGGGAATTCGATCCTGGAGTTGGTCAAGACACTGGGGGAGGCATCTTAGCTTCTGGGTGCCTAAGTAAACACCTGAGGGACTGAGGGTAATAGACGGCTCGTCTTGCCCAACATTGGTATCAGCGAGGAGAAAAGGAGATTTCATCTTGCTTGGATCGTGGGTGAAGACAACGCTTTTACTAAAATTTTTATATATAAAAAAGAAACTATGCATTTTTATTTTTTTATTTAAAAATATGACTTATTCATATATTAACTGATAAAAAATATTCGTCTTTGTCTAAATTATAGAAGCTGGTTAGTAGATTGATCTTAATCCTTATGAAATCTCTACCCGTTTTATCTCTAATAAATATTATTTTTCTTAAAATTAATTTACTTAACTCATAAATTGATGCATAATCTATTTAAATAGAAAATTGAATTTTTTATTTCCATATGTTTTAATTGGTTACGAAAAGACTGAAAATTTAGAATTTCAAATAAAGATGAATATGAAAAAAACATGCTAGCTACAAGTATTGTTGATTTAAAGTGTTATACTTGTCTCAATTTAAGAATACAACTTGTAATAATTTGAGCAAGTTGTTGTGTTATAAATAAAACAGAGGATGGTTCAAATTTATAAATTATATATTAACTAATACAGATTTCCAATGTTAAGTTTTATATTTTATTATTAAATTTTATGGAATTTTTAACCAGTAAATTATAAAATTGATTTTTCAAAGTTTTCAACGGCAAAACGTTCCATACATTTGGCCTCACCTTGTCAAATGAAGCAATTTTCAAATATAGTTTCTTTAAAAGATCAATTAACTGATATATTTACCAAGCCTCTTAATACTCCATTGGTTCATTCTGTACTGTTCCAACACTATGTAGATGCTACTCACCTTGCAGAGTTGTTAGGGTAAGACAAAAAAATAAAGCTCCTGTATTAGTGTCATCCAGCCCATTCTATCACATTATATAAAATAATAATAGGATTATCTGTTTAGATTGACTTTTAGATAATCGACTTTACGATTTAAGAGATAAATATGTGAGAAAAGTTTTTTCTTGACTTATTGAAAATGACTTATGAAACCATGGTTTCACATTTATCTAAACATGCACTTTTCTTCTTTGTATCACACTAGCACACTATTCACATGGGGGAGATTAAAGTTTTTATTACATAATTAACTTTATTAAATTAATATAATTCCCTATCTTTTACAAAATTCTTAATTCTCCATTATAAAATTTCATTCTCTTATATATATATATATATATATATATATATATATGGGTTATCGTTTGTCGTATCACGTGACATAAGGTTATGTCAGTCACCCCAAAACTACGTCGTTTTGGGGTTAGATGGGATTAATGAACCCTCAAAATAACGTTGTTTTGGGTTAGAGGAATTAATGAAGGATCTTTTGGTAAAATTCATATAATAAATACATAAACAAAAATACAAAAACATCATTTATTAATTCCGCTTAACTCCTAAAACTAGACGTAGTTTTAGGGTGATTTGACATAATCTTATGTCAGTGATATAACAAACGATAAATCCTATATATATATATATATATATAATAATAATAATAATAATAATAATATAAGACTTCTTTATATTCATCTGATTAAGTTCTCAATCACACAACATCAACTGTCTTATTTTTTTATATATGAATTTAGAGTTAAATTATAATAATTTAAAAATAGAACACATGAATAAAGTATAGATTGGAATTCACTCAAAGCTTGGGATATACAAAGCTACAGTAAAAATAATAAAATATAATTAACCTGAAACCAAACCTACAATAATAGTGGCTGAGGGATATATAAGAAATAAATCTCACAACCTTTAGACATCATACTAATTGCGTGAACACTAATACATCCAAACACGTATCAAGGGGATCGGTATTAAAAAAAAAAAAAAAAAAAAAAAAAACAGAAGGAAATCAAAATGAAAACAGAAAAGGTAATCATTTCTTGTTGTAGGGTAAACTCAAAAATATCTATTATTTAACAATTATCCTTCGCCTTTCATATTATTCAAAAAGAAAAGAAAAGAAAAATCTAATTACATGTTATAGGAGTAAAATAGTCAGTTTTTATGAGGGTCTTGGAGGTGAGCGGGGAGAAAATTTTATATATTAAATTTATAAAAATTAAAAAAGTAAGATTGAAGGGTTTTAATTAATTTTTCTTACTCTTTTATTTTATATCTTATCCTTATTATGATTTTATAACCTCACTTCTCCAATCTTTTTAAATCTAATTTATAAAAAAATTTCCCTCCCTTCCTCTCCTCTCCTCTCCAGCCAAACCGACCATAAATCAAACAAGGGTTCATTAAAAACATAAGAGAAAGTGCTTTGGATTAAATTATGTTTTTTTTTTCCATCTTATCGACATCCCTATATAATTATGCAAGATTTATACAAAACATTAATATATATGCAAATAAAAATTATTTGATAATTTTAAACTATGTTTCAAAAAATTAACCTTTAAAAGGTTTGTATGTTTATTTTGCATTTCAGGGAGATAATTTTTATCTGTCATTGAGCTAGATTAATCTTTGGATGTTTGATAAACCTGTGCAATAACAAAATTATATTTAAGAGTTTATCTTGGTCCTAATTATAAGATAAAATTATATTTTTTTTGTCAATTTATTTCCAAAATATCCCTATTGATATTTTATCAATAATAATTAAACACAATAATAACTTAATAATGCACTTATATATTTTATAAAGTGGGTAATGCTTACAACTCATTAATGTCACATCAACTTCAATTCTACTGTTTTTTTTAATAAAATATTTTGAGCAATTTTTGTCATATTTAATAATGACATTACTATTAAATTACACTTTCAACCTCCAAGAGTAGACCGGACGTTGTTGAGGGAGAATGACGATGTCCGGACTGTGTGAGAGCTCGGGAAAGTCGTGTGTGAGATAGGAAAGGCCCGACAAAGAATAAAGAATCAGAGTAATTGGATGCCGTTTTAAATTTTAAATAAGGTCATTTTGGGAAAACAAATAGGGTTAAGTACCATTTTTACCCCGGAAGTGTACGCCGAGGACCAATTTTGCCTTGGAAGTAAAGTTGGGAGCAATGTTGTCCCGAAAGTAAAAAAACGTAGCAATGTTACCCCTCCGTTAGGGTTCCGTTAACGGCCCTAACGGTCAACGTTAGTTGACTCCGTTATGCTGACGTGGAAGTAAAGTTGGGAGCAATGTTGCCCCAGGGTAAAAATGGTCTTTAACCCAAACAAATATAATTAACTAATTTAATTACTATCCTTAGTCTCTCCAAAATTAGGTAAATATGTTTTGTAATTAGGACCGGAGGGAGGGATTACTATGTAACTATGCGTTTTTATTTTTTTATTTAAAAATATGACTTATTCATATATTAATTGATAAAAAATAATCCTCTTTGTCTTTCTCTAAATTATAGAAGCTTACTAGTATATTGATCTTAATCCTCACGAAATATCTACCCGTTTTTATCTCTAATAAATATTATTTTCTTCAAATTAATTTACTTAACTCATAAGCTGATGTATAATTTATTTTAAAAAAAATTGAATTTTTATTTCCATATGTTTTAATGAAAACACCGAAAATTTAGAATTTTAAATAAAGATGAATATAATATATATATATATATATATATATATATATATGATGGCTACAAGTGTCTTTGATTTAAAGTGTTATACTTGTCTTAATTTTAGGATACAACTTGTAATAATGTGAGCAAGTTGTTGGGTTATAAATAAAACAGAGGATGGTTCAAATTTTCAAATATATAGATTATATATTTACTAATACATATTTCCAATGTTAAGTTTAATGTTTTATTATTAAATTTTATTGAATTTTTAATAAGTAAATTATAAAATATAGTTTTCAAAATTTTCAACGATAAAAGGTTCCATACATTTGGCCCCACCGGGTTAAATGAAGCATTTTTCAAATATAGTTTCTTTAAAAGATCAATTAACTGATATATTTACCAAGCCTCTTAATACTCCATATGTTCATTATGGTCAGCTCCACAACTATGTAGATGTTACTCAGCTTGTTAGGGAAAGAAAAATAAATCAAGTCCCTACATTAGTGTCATCTACCCCATTGTATCACGTTATATAAAATAGTCACTATATTCTAACGTTTTGATTATTGATATGATTATTAAGTAAATATCTTTCTGGTTATGAAGAAAGAGGGCGATTTCAAGACTTGACTTTTGTACAGATTTGTATCGAACAATATGGTCGGGTAGATATTATTAGCAGGCTTCTATTTTTGCACTTAAATATTAAGAGAAATACACATATATATATATATATAACTATATATTTGTGACCGGGGCATATATATATTTTTATAGCTTGTAGGCTACATCAACTAGACTGATTTGTGACCGGGGCAGTGGATAGAATTAGTTGTCATAATATATAGACCAATTATAAGATCCAAATATTTCAACGAGGACACCATAAAACATAGGCCATAGCATGGGCAAAATATGAGTCGTACTAGCCAAAATTATTACCAAATGTTAGACTTTGAAATGGAAGAAAAAAGTTTGTTTTTTTGAAGTAAACGTTAAGGTGAGGGACGCGTCTAGTGTCCACTTTCTTTATAGTCCACCACGGTTCTCTTCTCCCAATACTATACTATTTTTTAAAATCAATAGGTAAGGTGATGTCTTTTATTTTTTAATATATATCGATATCTGAAAAAAAAAAAAGAGGGTATTAAAAAAGATACTTTTCTTGAAAGCTGTTTTGGCACGAGTTTCATTGAAAAATATTCACGATATTGTTCTATTAAAAGATACTCCAGGATTGATTGACTAAAAAATATCTTTATGGTTTTGAAAAATTATTTTAGGATTTTAAAAAATATTTCATTGGCCCGATCTTGAAAATTTATTTTTCTATGACGATTAATTTTTTAAGATCATAAAATATTATTTTAAAGTAATAAAAATATACCAAATCCCCATGATCTTGAAAAATTATTTTAGGATCTTGAAATATCTTATAAGTACTAAAATATCTTTAGGATCTTAAAAAATTTTTCAACATCATAAAATAATTTTTTAAGATCTTTAAATATTTTTTCAATAAAAATATAGTCCGATTTTTTGATATCTCTGAAAATATCTTTTTTTTTAAAAAAAAAAAAGAGGAAAGAAAACGGCACAGTTTCATCCGGAAAAAAGCGGAAAAAAAAAGACATCACTTTACCTATTTTGTACCAAAATAGCTCAGTATTAGGGAAAAAACTGCAGTAGACCATAAAGGAAGCGGACGGGAGTCACGTCCTATGGTGAGGAATCTTTTACTTTTCTTTTATGGAAAATTTGATTGAAAAGGCATTTGGCAAGAGAGGGATGGAAAAGAAAATCCCATGATTCTTCTTGTACGTCTTAATCAATGGGTGCTAAGGGATTTGGTTGTTTTATTGGCTCCTCTCTTACCGCTCCCCGCTTAAGTTATGGACTGTTTTGTATAAGGGATTTGGAGGTGAGAAGAAGGAAAAATTTTATAAATTGAATTTGCAAAAATCAGAGAAATGGGATTGAAGGTTTTTAATTAATTTTTTTTACTCTTTTATTTTGTATCTTATCTTTATTAAAATTGTATAACTCCATTTCTCCAATCTTTTTAAATCTATTTCATGAAAATTTGCCCTCCCCTCCCTTCATTTCCCTCTTGCCAAACAGACCCTTCAAACAAGGTAGAGAAAGTGCTTTAGATTAAATTATGCTCTTTTTTTTAATTATGCAAGATTTATACAAATCAATAATAGATATGCAAATAAAAGTTTAAGAGTGAAGGAGCAATTTTACACATGAGTTTTTCTTTAGGGAGTCTTGCCCAGTCTGAAGCTTTTTTTCAGTAAAGTACACACGTGATTACGTTTTGGGAGAAAAATACACGGTAGTTAGTTGACCAGGGCGTTGACCGTTAACTTGGATGGAGTGAACGATGCGCGGTGAAATTACCATTTTACCTTTAGTTTTAAATAAAAATAAAATACCCCCACGCCGGTGGGCCCCACCACTGACCACCCTACCGGGCACCACCACCGACCACTCGGCGGCGGCAACCGGCCACCCACCACCGGCCCGTAGTGGTGGTTAGCCACGGTCGTGGGGCCCCATCGGGGGTATTTTAGTTTTTTATATATTTAAAACTAAGGGCAAAAAGGTAATTTCACCTGCAAGTTCGTTCACTCCATCCAAGTTAACGGTCAACGCTTTGTCAACTAACGGCCCGTGGTATTTTTGCTCCCAAAATGTAACCACGTGTGTACTTTTGCTCCAAACAAAAGCTCGTGGTGCTGGGCGCTCCCTGAGGAAAAGCTCATATGTAAAATTGCTCATTCACCTATCATTGAACTAGATTAATTATTTGATGTTTAATAAACATGTACCTGTGCAATAACAAAATAGTA
Source organism: Acacia acuminata (assembly GCA_019022655.1). Lineage (NCBI taxonomy): Eukaryota > Viridiplantae > Streptophyta > Magnoliopsida > Fabales > Fabaceae > Acacia > Acacia acuminata. The sequence goes on along the minus strand of JAFJYI010000047.1, from coordinate 2,027,716 downwards.
CTCCTATTATGCAACTATAGTTAAATGGGTTAAGGAGCGAATTGGCCAACAAACTATTAGCCCAAGAGCGCACAGCACAAACAACTATTAAGTGGACCTTAAATACCAACAAACTTTTTAAAAGGTGAACTTAGCACAAAAACATTAATTCAACGTCAATGTCCGTTAGTGGAGTGCAAATTGGACTGGTAACCTTCGTTTCTAGACATGGAAGTTAATGTATAGGCCAATCACCCCATTGCATAAATCACAAATCAGCTTCTACCTCCTAATAACGCAAGAACAGAAGAAAACGATAAGGGAAAAAAGAATAAGAAATGGCCAGATTAATTTGAAACATAAACATCACAAAAACTATCCTTAAAAATATCGACAAAATTCTACAAGCTAAATCTAGTCCCCTCAACAAAAAGCCTGCGAATTTTGAAACTCACCCACTTCTCTCTATCTTGAACAAAACGGGACAAAAGAGAAAAAGGGGAAAACGAAAGAAGCAAGATGAGAGGTATAATCATAGAATATTCACAGATATGACCCGCAAATCAGTAAAAGTAAGCCAATCGTTGAGCCTTACAATCCCTTAAAATCCCATTATACAGGTACTTACAGATCACCCACCAATAAGGTCCTCACATCGACCGTGAATGGTATCGAACCCCTCCCTTTTAGGATGAAAGTTGTTTCCTTTGTTGTTGTTGTATGCATATTTGATTTGAATTAATAGGATTTATAAATAAAATTTTAAAAAATTAATTTGTGATACATGAGTCGATAATATTTATCAAAATGGGAATAAAGAAAAAATTTTAGATCAAAATTATAAACAAGGAATATATCATGATGTGGATACTTAGATTGATGTTGTACAACTTATGTTAACTAAAATTGAAATTGAATATGTAATGCTTTTTACTTACGAGAAGGCAACAATATGCTCTTAAGTTATTATAAAGTTTATAAATTTTTGTCCCAGAATATATTTAAAGTATTGCGTGTAGTGCTCATTAACGACCTAATTTAATATTTGATTTTTATTTGATTTATACGGGTATTAAAGATAATATCATAATTTTATTTCATTCATGAAACCAAACAAAAATGAAAATCTGGATATTATATAATTAAATATACGTTTTTTCCCTAAATATAGTGGAATAGTCATCAAAAAATAAATAATTGAATTATATAGTTTTTTTTTTTTTGGTAATTTTCTTTCTAGCTGTATGACTTGATGATGATGAGAATCTAATTTATGACTTCTGACTTCAATTGCAACAACATGCATTAGATTAGGAAAACAGGAATATTTTATATTTCTTTATTTCATCCCATTTTATTTTAAATTTATAATTTAATGAATATAATTGGTTTTGTCAATATCTCTCGCACGCTGTAGAACTAACTATAAAGGAAGTTGCTTGCATGTTTTGCAATGTTTGTTTCCACTCAACTGCTCTCAGCTTCTTGTTTTCAGGTCATTTTGGTCAAATAAAGCAACAAAATTGTATAATACTCAAAAGCACAAAACATTATTTAAATTAAAATTTATTAAGAAATAGTGACTGGGTATAGAATAAGATACAATTTCAAGCTTAATAAATAAATGAATATATGTAAATTTAAAAAATAATAAAATTTTCAACAACAAAAATTATTATTTTTGGTACAAAACCACAATTTAGAAATATTTTGTTTCAACTTTCAAAGAATATTTAATCATTTTTTAAGCTGATGTATGAATTATAGAAGCTTGTTATTAGATTTATCATAATCCTTAAAAAAATCTCTACCAGTTTTATCTCTAATAAATATTATTTTCTTCAAATTAATTTACTTATAAGCTGATGTATAATTTCTTTAAAAAGAAAATCGAATTTTTTTATTTCCATATGTTTTAATTATGAAAACACCGAAAATTTAGAATTTTAAATAAAGATGAATATATATATATATATATAGGGGTTTAAACTTCTCATGTTGTATGAGAAGAAAAAGTTTCCTACACACATGAAATAGTGGGATCCACATATATATATATAATGCTAATTGTATATATATGTGGGTCCCACCATTTCATGTGTGTTACATGAGAATACACTTCTCCTACAACCTGAGAAATATTTTTCCCTATATGTATATAAAATAGCTACAAGTGTCTTTGATTTAAAGTGTTATACTTGTCTCATTTTTAGAATACAACTTGTAATAATGTGAGCAAGTTGTTGGGTTATAAATAAAACAGAGGATGGTTCAAATTTTCAAATTTATAGATTATATATTTACTAATATGATTTCCAATGTTCAGTTTAATGTTTTATTATTAACTTTTATTGAATTTTTAATAAGAAAATTATAAAATATAGTTTTCAACATTTTCAACGAGAAAAGGTTCCATACATTTGGCCTCACCTTGTTAAATGAAGCATTTTTTAAATATAGTTTCTTTAAAAGATGAATTAACTGATATATTTACCAAGCCTTTAATACTCCATATTTTCATAATGGACTGCTCCTTAACTATGTAGATGCTACTCAGCTTGTAGAGTTGTTAGGGCAAGAAAAAGAAATCAAGTCCTTGTATTGATTTCATCTAGTCCACTGTATCACATTATATAAAATGGTAGTAGGGTTATGTGTTTCATCTCCTGTATCAGTTAGTGTGTGTTTATATTGATTTTTAGATAATAGCTTTTATGATTTATGAGGTAAGTATGTAAGATGTAACATCCCAATTTTCTAAAACGTTTATAAAAAGTTGAGCTTCGGAAGTATTTAAATTGAAGAGTAACTAATAAACATTCATTGTAATGTATATGTTTGCTCTAAACAGCGGTACAAAAATTTCGAACAACTAGTAATGTTAAGTACATATCAAAAGAAATTTTCTCCAGCTGGTCCTCATGCCGCTATCCCTTGTCTTCGATCCCGTTCACTCCGGATCCCGAAGCATGGTAAGAGCTGAGGTTCAATGCCCATTAAACCTCAGGTAACGGTTAACCTCATGCTTATGTAATAGTTATGTATGACATATATTCATGACATTATAGCAATAATCACATATGAAAGACAATAACAGAACACAACCACTTTGCATATGAATGTTATTATGGTTTGCACTATTCACCTTGCGATGTACATTCGTGTCCCGCTAGGAAAACTCAACGGTATTATCGAACCATAACCCATGTATAGCTGAATGTATATGAAAAACTTTAAGACAAAGTCTTAGTCTATGAATACATCTATCACATACAAGTATACAATAAGCATCAGAGTTAGTGTTACAGTACGTGTCCGTACCTTCGTCGGTGACAGCGGTACGTTCATCGGTTGGTATGCGTTCTCGGACAGCCTATAGTAGTAATATCGCATTTATTAATCCGTAATAAATACTCTAAACTATATTTTGGCCACTAATGACCATTTTACCCCTGGTGGATTTACTTCTCTATTTATTTCTTAATTTTCGTAGAAAAACGCTTATTTCAGCAGTTCGTGCAGATTTTTCGCTTAACTTTGAAAAATCATAATTAATTCTACACAAATAGAAATGAGGATCCGTAAAATTCCTCGAATCCTTAGGATGTCTATTTTCAAGTAAAAATATGTTTTTTTTCCAGATTCACTGAGTCATTCCCAGTTTGAAAGTTTTGAGCCTCTGCCCATAATTTTTCCAGAAATTCGTAGCCCAACTTTGAGAATTTTTATCTCACTATACAGATATCAATTTAACATGTTCTTGGCATTTTTGAAAATCCCTATATGTATAATTTAACCATGAATTTTTCCAGAATTTTGTAACTTCACTTTCAACATGAAATATTGGCATTTTTATCAATGATTTCAGAAATTTCTACCCAATGAATTTTCGCCAGAGCTTCGCTAATTTGATCATATTTTCCAGAAATTTTGCTATACCAAGTGGCTTATCTAATTTTCGAAATATCACTATTTTTTACTATAAAAATATGATATTAAAATTACTCTAACATATTTAAAATCAAAGCTACTTCTAACTATGAATTTAAGAACTAAAACTTAAAAAAACTTAAGGCTAGAGCTAGAGAACTTACCAAGAACTTTGCTCCTTCTTCTCCAAGACTCTTACTCTCACTTTCCCTCTATGTTTCAGTTCCTATGCTTGTGAATTGGTGAGAAAATATGAAGCATATGGCTTGTTATTTATAAGAAAAATGTATGATAATTGTGTAATTATTTGCAACTTTACTCTTATCAACTTTCAACCATTGGATTTAGGGTTTTTATAAACTTGAATCCTAGCCACTCATAGCACTCCAACCGTCTCCTCTCCCTCTAGTTTCATTAACTAAATGATCCAAGTACTAGTTACCTTGGATGCTTAAGTTTACTTTAATGAAATATATTTTTGATTGCTTGATCAATCACCAATATTTTTGAATTCTAAGTATGTATCTTGATTAGTAGTTGGATATCAAGATTTATGGTCCAATTAGATTCCTCTAATTTTCATTAATCATCTCTAATTTTCTTCATCAATGTTTACCAAAATAACTTTAATTAGACTTAATCTCGAGATTAAATTATGTGGGTTCAAGATAAGTCCTTATATTTGATATATGATTAACGTATCTCAGGATATAATTTATTTTGTATAGATTCTCATTCATCCTAGTGGTTTTTAACTCACAACTCAATTTACTCCACACACACTCACACGTCTCCTCCTCCCTCTCACCTCCATCTAATGCTTTAGCCAAATTACCTTATCACCTTCCATGCATTAATGGCCAATTAATCCCCCCTTATCCCATGTGCTTTATTTTTATATTAAACAATCATCCACCTTCATCTACAAGCCATATGAACCGTGACTTGCTTCTTCGTTTTGTCTCTCTTGGGTTTGTGTTTTAATCCTCTCACATTATCTAGAAGGAAGACTCTCATTGGATGATTTTAACTTACAAGGATTACACTTTATGAAGTTAATTTAAAGCCTTAGGATTTAACTTTACTAGATTTAATCCAAACCTTTAATTTGTTTTAGAAATATCCTACTGATGATATTTTGCTCATATTTTATGTGCTAATAGGATTTTACTAAGTGTGCAATAATCTTGGCTAATTAGGAAGGAATTTTCGCCATTTTTATTAAACTAGGGGGGATTAGCTTAATCTTGGGAAAAATCCCTAATTGATGATTTCTTATTGACACTAGATCTATTATGAATATTTATAAAATTACCTTAATTAGTGAAATTTGATTGCCCACTAATTGTTGTTAACTTCCCTATTTTGTCAAAGTGTTCTTACAACATTTTATTTGCCCCTCTTGATTAAATAAGAACTAAGTTTTAATATGAAAATTTTATGGCATTTTATGATCCATAATGTAAATTAGAAAGTTAGATTTTGCCCTATTTAAATTCTAGAGAAAATTTTCCCAATAAATAAAATAAATAAACTACAAAATTAGAGGCAACATATTCTCCTATTTTAAATAGGCATTATTTGCCAAAATATTGTTTTTAAGATAAATAACGATTTTTCGGGTATTATATAAGAGGAGTTTTTTGTCACCAAAAATAGCTTTTGACACTATGGTTTCAGAATTACCCAAACATACACTTTTCTTCTTTGTATCACACCAGCACAAATTAATTAATAGGGGAAATGATGTATCCAGTGGCTGGATATAAGGTTTTTTCCAGTGAGGTATATACTACGCCGTTTTAACCCGTTCACTCACTATGTCACTGGAAAAAAGAAGAAGAATAAACTGAAAACAAAATCCAATACGAATCAATTTCAGATCGAGCTTAAAAAAAATCAATATGACCTTCACATTCAAACGATTAAAATAAAACCTAATTCTTAAATTTAAAAATAAAATCGATAATGGAAGATAAAAATCCGAATCGGTAATTCTCTATTTTTTATTCGGTGATTCTCTGCAGACTATCAGTTAATCCATGGCAACAATAATTCATTGCAATTTCAAATCGGAATTGGTAATTCATCGCAATTCATCGCATTTGGAATCGAACCAATAATTCTCTGCAGACTATCAATTAACTAATCGCAATTTCAAATCGGAATCGCAACAATAATTCTCTATTTTTTTTGTATTGTTTCTGCTTTTTTTTTTTTTCAATGACATAGCACGTGAACCGGTCAAAACGATGTAGTATATACCTCACTAGAAAAAAAAAAACCTTATATTCATCACTTTGGATATATCATTTCCCCTAATTAATATTCACATAGTGAGAGATTAAAATTTTTATTACATAATTAGCTTTAGTAAATTAATATAATTCCTTATCTTTTATCCTTTAGTTTTAATAGCACCCCTCCCTCCCATAACCTTCTTCTCTTTCTTTTTCCACTTTTCTCATGCTTCTCACAAATACATTGATAAATGTTACCCGAGAAATTTCAATTTTCAAGTATGTTGTATTTATAATGTAATGAAGTTCTTAACTGATCATACTATTTACTGGCATGATATATCCTCCAATTCTTAATTCTTTGTTATAAAATTTCATTCTGATATATATATATATATATATAGCTTCAAATATACGAAGCTATAGTAACAATATATAAAATATAATTAACCTGAAAGCAAACCTACAATAATAGTGGCCGAGGGATACATAAGAAATGAATGTCACAACCTTTAGACATCAGATACTAATTGCATAAACATTAATAATCCAAAAACGTATGGAGGGGAATAAAAAAGAAAGAAAGAAGGAAAACAGAAAAGAAAAGGTAATCCTTTCTTGTTGCAGTATAGACCCAAAAGAATCATAAAGAAATTGGTTTTCCATTTTTATTTCGAAGCATGTTTTTGATTAGTTTCATAGCAAAGAAAGATTTTTAAGTAGTTGCCGTAGAAACTGGAAGAGTGCGTAGAAATCTAATCACACTTTATCACTAAGAGGGTAAATGGTGGACTTTCAGTCTTGCTCGCCCTTAACATAATTCATATATAGTTGATAAATTAATTAAATCTGGATATTTAAGAATGTCATGCTCAAAATGTTGTCATTACTATTACAAGGTTGCCAACAATTGGAAACTTTTTTTTTATTTTTTTAGTTTCTTACAACTGATTATGATATCTTGTCTGATTTATAATATAAGAACTAGATAAACGATCTATTTTGATCACGTGTAAAAATGAATTTTAAAGCATAAAATCTGTTCTGTTATAGAACACAGATGTCCAGCCAAGGACTGGTATATTGATCTTGGATGGTTAGGCTCTGCCTGAATATCTATGGAGGAGATAACCAGGAGAGCGTGGGATCACCGTACACGACAAAGGGGTGATGTGTGTGCACAGTGAGACTGTATGTAAAATAGTCTAGGTTAGAATCTGTGCACCTTGTTACCTGTCCTCTATATTTATAGAGGTGTCTGGTGCGATATTCGGGGCATGCCATTAATGGGGCGGATCTTTGGGGTACGCCATTAATGGGGCCTGCCATTAGTAGGCCGTTACGATATGGGTGGATCTCTCTTAGCTGAGATTTCCGGATCTATGATTAGCGGATCACGCTTCCTGGCTCTGTTTGGGCCGTGCTATGGACTTGGGGATTTTGGGCCGGTCCGTAACAGTTGCCCCCCAGCTTGGCTGTTCAGGCTTCTGGGCGGCCGAGGTGTGTTATGCCCCTGGTCCCGGTTTATGTCCGGGGCCTATGCTTCATTCGGACCGGCTTCTAACGCCGTGGCCTATCCCTATTATGATAGTCTGGGTGGTGCCCTGGGTTATGCCTGACCGGGGCGTGCCGCTCGACCTCGGTCTTACATAATTAGCCCCCTGCTCGTGGGTAAGCCTTTGGCCTTCTTTCCGTAGGCGTCATTATTGTTGCTTTACACCTGGCTTGCCCTGATTGGAAAGAGTCTGCAGCCGTCGCGCCCCTCCGGGTGCCGATTTGCGTGCACATTTAATGCTCCTACGTCATTCTGTGCCTTTCCCATCGTTTCTGGGTTCAAAGACCGAATTGCCCCCGGCGTTCCCTTTCCTTGTCACTTATATGAAGTATTTATTTCGTGTTTGCCTCTTCACTTTTTCCCGCTACAACTTCTCTCGTGAACTTGCTCGGGTTTATAAGATTATCTTCCCCGCCAAAACTCCACCGTTCTCCATTTCCACCGTTCGAGTTTCCTCTTCTTACTCATACGGTATTTTCCTTATTCTTCTTTGCTCTTTTACGGCGTACTTCATACCGATTATATATCCTCGGGTCTCTTATCTACGTTTCCCACTACCTTTTCTTTCTGGTTTTCTGAGTATCCATTTGAGACCATTTTCTGTGTTTTGCCTGGTTTTGACACTTACGCGTCTGTGCTTGCCTTTCTTTCGACATAAGACCTTTAGTTCTTTAGGTTCTAGTTCCTTTCTGATGGATAGAAATAGGCTTTTTCTTAAACCCAGATCAATGCTAACCCCTGAGGAAGAGGAGTTTCTTCGCACTCGCTACCCGCGGGCTTCTTATTGGGTTCTCGGAACCGAGCTTCCGGAAGCGAGAGGTCAGCCCCTTTACTACGAGGCAGGGTCGGTTACTCAGGACGAATCGGGCCCCATCCCGTGCCGGCTAGAGTTCTGTCTCCTTCTCCTGTCTGAGCTTCTGCACACAACGTTCCTATCTTATCACCCGTACAGGCCGGGGTTGGCTCCTTTGCCGGCTCCAGGTCTCCGGTCTTATTGGCCCAACCGCTCAACTTCTGTGAGGGTCCACCCTCTGCGAGGTCGGATCCTTGTCTCGATGATTATCTCGGCCCCTGCTGGGACTGCTTAGCCGAGGGTACATTCCACATTGCGCACGCGGAGACTCCCGAGCCTCCTCTATTCTTGGCTCTTGCCGGCATCGCGACCTTCGGCCCCTCTTCCGCGTGCCCTTTCGTCCGAGTCTCGCCATCTCGTTTCACCTTCTAACATTCTTTTACCAGGTATTTCCAACTCGCTAATTTCATTTTATGTTGCATATAGGTTAATGGCTCAAATCTCGCCTCCAAGCAAAGGACCGAGGCCGAGGAGTCAGACTCTTCTAGTCCACCCGAGGCTCTGTGTCGTAGGTTTCCCTGGGTGTCCCATGAGGTCTTGAAGACCCGGTCCTTGATCTCGGATACCGATTTGCCGTTTGAATCTACCCGCCATGGAAGGGTGCGTCCTACGCTGCCCGGAGGCCGACGAGCCTATTTGTGCGGAACGGGAAGTAGGCAGTCCCAATTTCTTTTTCTTTTACCAGGATTATCTTATCGGGGTTGGTGTTTGCTTCCCTTTTACCCATTTTCAGATACTGGCCCCGTTGTACCTGAGACTTGCCCCGTCTCAACTTCATCCGAACGGGTGGGCTTATCTTGTTGCGTTCGAGCAACTGTGTCGCTCCTTCTCGGTTCCGATTACCTGCTCCACCAATCTCTTCTTCTATTACTTCGGCCCCTTTACCCCCGGCTCTCCTAAAGAAAGCGACAAGCTAAAAGGGTTGGTATCTCTCCGCGTTAATCCCGATCAAAAGCTCATGAAGCCCTTCTCCGATTCTTTTAAGCGGTTCAAGAATGCATTTTTCAAGGTTGTCGCCGTGCCTGGTAAGCAAACCTGGTTTTTGAAGGGGGTTGAGGCTGTCGAGGTAGAGTGGTGTTTCCCTCTATATTGGATGGAGAGTCACCATAAAGCTACTCCCTCATCCTTCCAAATTTCGACAGATGAGCTCCTGCCAGAGACGGCCCTGATGTTCCTAGGTTGGACGCCTACGTGGAGAAGTATGGCGTCCAGAGTGCAGCCTTTTTCATTTCCGGGGAGGGATCTAGGCCAATCCCCTCTACTTGTAGGAGTCCCTCCTTTGCCATGTTATTTGTCTTTTGGTCATATTTTGTATATTGTTGGAGTAATTTGTGTTTATTCCTGACTTCCCTTTACCTGTCCTTTTCAGCTCAAGATATGAGGGCTCTTCCAGGTTACTTGAAGAAAGTGAATCCGGCCGTGGCATCACCGAGTCGTCGGGCTCAGAAACGGGCCGTCCCTGTCAAAAATGCTGCGCCCGAGGCTAATGCCTCTGTTGTGACAAAGAAGACTAAGGTCTCAGGCGGCGAAGAATCGGCTCCATCCATCCCTCCGGCCATCTCGGGAAGTTGTTTCCGATACTTCGAAGGGGAAACAGTCGTTGTCTCGTGGGTGAAACTGTATCTACGGTTGTCGTGACCACTCCTTCGGCATCGGTTCTCCCGGCACCTTTGCCAACTCCGCCTCCTCCACCTCCTTCAACCGGGCCCTCACGTCCTTCTTCTATGCTTCCTCGCAGCTTCATATAGGACAAAGGGGTGACCAATGAACTGACGTCGCGTTCCTCCCCCGGGAATTTATGGAGAGCGGGCCTTGTCCCCGCCTAGCGTTGAGGAGGTGTATGCGCGCAACGATATTTATGTAAATCATGGGCTGCTGCAAGCTTATGTTCTTGTGAGGGAGAAGTATGCTTTGGTGGATGCGAGAGAATAAACGCCCGAGAGCGTCTCAGGAAGAGGTGGCGGCCCAGCAAAAAGCTCTGGAGGAGGCCGTGTCAATGAAAAAGGCCTTGGCCGAGTCTGAGGCCAAGCTGCATATTTTGGAGGAGGAGCGGGATGCCGCCCGGATCGAGCGGGATGCTTCTAAGGTCGCGGTCGTGAAGATGAAGAAAGATCTTCTACGGGTGCGGGAAGGAGCGGAGAAGTCAGCCTCCGAGTGTGCCCGCGCCCAGAAAGCGCTGGGCGAGAGTCTTGAAGCGGTGAAAACCCTTCAGAAGCAACACGATATGCTGTCCTCTAGGCTTACAACAGCCGAGGAGGCCCTCGCCGTAGCGCAGCAGGCGCATTTGGAGTCCGATGAGCTCTTAAAGCAGACTGCCAAAGATTGATTTGACAATGCCCTGGAGCAGATCCAGTTCTTGAATCCGACGACGAAGCTTAACTTGGACGGCTATGATTTTCGTGCCTTTGTTGAGGACGGAGTCTTAGTTCCGTATCAATCTCCTTCCGCCAATGCGTCCCGATCCGAAGAAGAGGGAGGAGAGTCGGACGCGGAGAGCGAGGCAACCAAGGGCTCTCATGAGGCCGGACCGTCTAGTTAACTTTGACTTCGTTCTTTGGTGGGCATCTATGCCCCTTTATTTTGAAGATTTTCGGCCTTTGTGTCGTTCTGTACATATTTGTATGACTATGGATGAATTATTTATATTCCATATCTGAAATTTCTTGACTATAGTAGATACGAGTCGTTTACTCGACCAACACTAGTGTGTGGGAGGATGGGGCAGGGTTGTATGTTTTAACCTCTAGGGGTGTTAACTTAACCGCACTACCTCGTTCCGGCTTGACTAGTTGGAAAAGTTGATAGGAACCGAATTAAGGGCGAGGCCGTCACATGTCAACCGAGGTGTCTATTACCTCCAATCTGACATTTTGACTTGATCAGGGTCGAAATGACAGCCTGCTTTCTTAAATCGGGCGACCGTTGACGCGTCAATTTCGCGAAGGCCACGTATGGCATTTTCGCTGAGCTCTTACCAATGCACGTCGGAGTACAATGGCCGGTGTCATACATCTAGATATTTTTATGTTAATGACCGGGGTGTAAGTACCTCGGTGTCGGGTTTTGGACCGGGCTTAATGGCCTCGGTTTCATGCTTAAGCAAGTAATTGTGCACATTGACGCATTTCCTTGATGGATTCCTTCATTAAATAAAACAAATTTCAAAAGAGCGTACAAATGGTCATGAATTATTCAGATGCAAAATAAAGAACAATTGGAGAAACATAAGGGAAAGTAAGAAATAACCGAACAAGAGCCTTGGTGTCTACGGTAGAGCCTTGACCTAGTCAGTAATAGATCTTTAGCTTATCGGCGTTCCATGTCCTCTTAACCGGCTTCCTTGCCGGGGTTTCGAGAACATATGCCCCAAAGATCGAGTTTTTCTTTAACCCGATAGGGACCTTCCCAATTTGCTTCCGGTTTTCCATCTCGGGAATTCTTGTTTCCGATGTCGGCCGTCGAAGTACCAGGTTACCTCGGTTAAAGGATCGTGGTCGAACCTTCCGATTATATTTTACCGCGAATAGCCGCTTGGCGGCAAGTTCCGGCTAAGTGGTCTTGTGATTCGGATCTCATCAATTAGGTCCAGGTCTGTCTTTAGGGCGTCGTCATTTGACGCCGGTCCATCCTGTCCGGCTCTGATCTTTCTCCATGATGGCTGCCCGATTTCAACCGGGATCATTGCTTCACATCCATAGGTCAGCCGAATGGGGTTTCTGGGTGGAGGACCCACACTCGCCCCGTAGCCCCATAGAACGCCGTGGAGCTATTCGGTCCAGCTGGAGTCGGCCTTTGACATGCGTTTCTTTAATCCGTCGAGAATGATCTTATTAGCTGACTCGGCTTGGCCGTTAGATTGCGGATGTTCGACGGAGGAGAAGTGTTGCTGGATGTCCAAGTTGGACATTAAGGCCTAGAATCGTATGGTCCGTGAACTGGGTTCCATTATCGGTGACGACTTCAACGGGTATCCCGAATCGAGCAAAGATGTTATGACGAACGAATCTCATAATTCGAGACGAGGTGATCGTAGTCATGCCTCCGCTTCAATCCATTTGGTGAAATAGTCTACTACGGCGACAATGAGCCATTTGAGGCCGTCCCAGTCTTGGCTTGAAACTGATCCGAGGATGTCCATTCTCCATTTATAGAAGGGTCAGGGGGCCCATCCCTTTAACTCCGTCGGTGGTGGCCATAAGATCCCGTGTTTCGGGCAACCGCCGCACCGCTTGGCGGCTTCCATGGCGTCATGCTTCATGGTAGGCCAATAATAGCCGGCGTGTAATGCCTTCCTTGCCAAAGCCTTGCCCCCCATGTGTTGGCCGTTGCATCCCTCATGTATCTCGGTCAATACGTACCTTGCTTCGGACTCACCGAGGCATCGCATCATCGGGCAGTGCACTCCTTTTCTGTAGAGTTGATCATCGACCATAGTGTAGATGGCGGCTTCTCTCATAAGCTTCTTTGCTTCAGTGGAATCTGTTGGGATGATCCCCCTTTCCGTGTAATCTTCGATTGACTTTCTCCGGTCCGTGGCGGACGAGATAGTCATGACGCACGTGGGCTCGGCGAATTCCCGTTGGATCACAGTTCTATGACTCCCTGGACCTTTGGTACTTGCGAGTTTGGAGAGAATGTCGGCCTGGGCATTCTCTTCTCTCGGGATATGAGAGACAATCACTTCTTCGAACTCCGTCATTACTTCTTTTGCTCTGTTCAAGTACGTAGGCGACAGGGGGCCTTTTGCTTGATAGCTGCCATCAATCTGTGTGGCGACAAGTTGTGAGTCGGTGAACACCTTAACTCGCCACGCTCCGCTCTCCTTTGCTTGAGACAATCCGGTAAGAGGGCCTTGTACTCGGCACAGTTATGGAGGTCGGGAATTCCAACCGGAGGGAATGCTCGTGAGCGACCCCTCGGGGCTTTCAACAATGACTCCTGCTCCACTGCCTTTTAGATTGGAAGATCCATCTACAAATACCTTCCAGAATTCCTCGCTAGCCATAATCAGAGTCAATTCCCTGATGAAATCGGCCAATGCTTGTGATTTGATCGCATGTCGGGCTTCAAAAGTGATGTCGAACTCGGACAGTTCAATTGCCCAGCTTGTCATTTGCCCCCGCCGGTCGGGTTTGTGCAAAATCTCGGGATTGGTCGATCGGTCCGGACTACTATCCGATGTCCCCGGAAGTATGGCTGAAGCCGTCTCGCCGTTGTTAGTAATGCAAACGCCATTTTTTCCAGCTTCTGGTATCTGAGCTCAGCGTTTTGTAACGCTTTGCTCACAAAGTAGATGGGTTTCTGTCCGGCCTCGGTTTCTCTTACCAAGGCGGTGCTTACCACCTCGTCTCCCACAAATAGGTACAAGAACAAGGTCTCCCCTTGCTCCAGCTTCGTTAGTACCGGAGGGGTTGCCAAACATCGCTTAATTTCTTCAAAGGCTGTTTCACAATCCGAATTCCATCCTCCATGAGTCTCTTTCTTCAATAATTTAAAGAAAGGTAACGCCTTCTCGGCCGATCTGGGTAAGAATCTTGTCAGGGCCACCAAGCGACCTGTTAATTGCTGAACTTCCTTCTTAGAGTTCGGGACTTGCATGTCTAGCACGGCCTTGCAATTGTCCGGTTAGCCTCGATCCCTCGATTGGTCAGCATAAAACCTAGGAATTTCCCGGCGGGCACTCCGAAGGCACATTTGGCCGGGTTCAACCTGATTCGGTATCGTCTTAATTTTTCAAACGTCTGCTCTAGGTCCCGGATATGCTCCTCTGGTTGTTTTGACTTCACGATCATGTCGTCTATATAGACCTCCACATTTCGTCCGATTTGGTCCTCAAAGACGCGGTTCATCATTCGTTGGTACGTAGCTCCGCATTCTTCAATCCAAATGGCATGACGTTGTAGCAATAGTTAGCCTTGTCGGTCGTGAAGGCGGTTTTCTCTTGATCCTCGGGTGCATGGCAATCGATTGTAGCCGAGTAAGCATCCATAAAGGAAAGCAACGGTACCGTAGCCGAGTTATCAACGAGTTGATCAATGTTGGGCATCGGGTAGGAGTCTTTTGGACATGCTTTATTCAGATTGGTGTAGTCAGTGCACACCCTCCATTTGCCGGTCGATTTTAAGACCATGACCACATTCGAGAGCCAAGTTGTATATTGTACCTCTCGATGAATCCGCGGCAAGGAGCTCTTCAATGTGACTTTCAAGGGCTTTACGCACGTCGTCGAGATATTTCTCCTCTTCTCCGGCCACCGGCTTCGACCCCGCCATATGGCGAGTTTGTGGCGGCAAAAGTGTGGGTCGATCCGGGTATTTTGGGCGACGTCCGGGCGAAGACGTCCCGATTTTGTCTTAAGAACTTGATTAGTCGCTTTTATATCTGCGTCCATGTCTTTGCCGACTTTAGTTTTCTTGGAGGGATCCGTCCCGAGGATTAATTCCTCCGGCTCCCCTTCCGGCTCCGGGCGTGGGTTTTACGGTTCACGGAGGTCCACTCTACCATATTAACCGACCGGGGGGCCGCCCCTCATTTCGACATCGGTCATAACCTTGTTGGTTCGGAGCGCGGCAAGGATGATGGTCCTTCCTCCTCGACTCGGAGAGTCTCGAAGTAACATTGCCGTGACACTTTCTGGTCTCCGGACACTTCAACCACCTGATTCTTATCATTGATCATTTTCAATTTCTGGTGCTTAGTGGACGCTAGCATGTCCCAATTGTGTATAGTGGGTCGGCCCAATATAATATTATAGGGAGAGCGGAAGTCGGCCACTACGAACCTTACACGTTCTGACTTGAAAGCTTCCTTGGTTCCCGGTGTCAATCGAGGTCAATATATCCTTTTGGGAAGGAACGCTCTCCATTAAACCTGATTAGGGTGGATTTGCATGGCTTTAGGTCTTCAACATCGAGGTGCATCCTGCGGTATGCGTCCCGGCTTATGATGTCGGCCGAACTCCCCGCATCCACGAAGATCCGTTTGACTCGGCAATTTACTACGATTCGGTGATGACCAATCCATCTTGGTGGCCGGAATAACCTCCTTGAGTTCCTCGTCCGTGAAGACTAATGGGGGTGGTTTCGGTTTCGATGAGCTGCCTTTAAACTTTGGTACATCTTTTATCGTCGGCACCTCCCACTTGTATTTCTTGCGCGGCTTATAGTATCTCTACCTCCTCCGAAACCGCCGCGATGTCGTTGCATTGGAGATCGATCTACGGGAAACCGTCGACAAGGCCGGTTTTCCGTTTCTTCTCGGGTTCCCGAGCGTCCGTAGCCGGACTCCTGCTTCGGCGGCCATTATTCCGCCTGCTTGTTTTGCCCTGAATTTTGATGACGTATTGGCGAATTTCCCTTCTCTCACAAACTTTTCGATAGCATCCCTGAGTTCATAACATTCGTCGGTGGTATGGCCGGAGCAGTCGTGGAAAGTGCAAAATTTTCCCCGATCTGTAGTGGACCGGTTTCTGATAGGCCTCGGCTTGGCCACCCTCTTCACTCGGTCTAGGCTACCTCCTTCCACAGCTGCGAACGCGGAACATTCAAGGGGGTATAGTTGCCGTATTTCGCCTTATTATCCGTCCTCTTGTCGGGTCGGCTCTCTCGCGCGTCTGCGGGGATTCCGCTTGTCCTTGTCCGTCGATCCCTTCTTTCGAGCGATGAATTCCTAGCCTTCTTAGGTTCATCTGCATTGGCAATTTCCATTTGCTCGACATCTAGGTACTTCTTTGCTTCGGTATAAAATTCAGTCAATGAATATACTCGATTCTTGCACAGATGTCTGGCCAGGCGTGTCGTTGGGTCCGTCACCATTGACGAGGCAATGTACGTGGAACTCTTCGAGATAATGAGCGTACATTCGCATTGCCGTGTCTTTGAACCGATCCAGTACTTCGCAACGTCTCGCCTTTCTTTTGTTTTACCTTACTCAACGTGAATTGAGATTTTGGTTTTTTCTTGCTGGTGGCAAAGTGCAATTCAAACTTACGCCCGAGGTCTTCGAAGTTCCGAATGGAATTATTGGGTAATGAACTCAACCATTTGTGGGCCGGTCTGGTTAACGTGGCCAAGAAGAGCCTTAAGATGACCAGACCTTCTATTGACCTGACCCACATCAACTTTTCAAATATCTCCAGGTGGTGACGTGGATCTTAGGTCCCATCGTACTTGGGAATATCGGCTAGGTCAAAATTCTTCGGGTAGGGGGCCGTGGCGGTTGCACGGGAGAATGGGGTCCCACCTGAGCCAGCGAAGTACTTCATCTTATACTGTCGTGGTGACCCTCGTGTCCAAGGCATCGTGATTGCCTCTTGAAGCTCATCCGAGTCCTGATCAAGGTCTCGGTCTTCATGACTATTGTTAGGAAATAAATCGGTATAAATATATTATAATTAATTAGTATTGCATATTATAAGGGATTATAGGAATTATGAGTGATTAGAGAATCAATCATCATAATGAGTTATTACTCTCTTGTCTTTTCTCTTATGTATAAATACCCTATTGAGCATATGAATAAACACATCCGTTTGAGAGTATATTTTCTCCATCTTTCTCTCTTTGATTTCTACATGGTATCAAAGCTTGGTTAGTTCTTAGCCAATTTGAGTTTTCCGGTGGCCGCCCATCAGTATAGTGACAGTGGCCCACCTCCGACGTGTGTGTTCATGCCATTTCGGTTTAAATCCATTTTTTGGTTATCCTTTGGTGATGCTCCTTCTTTTACGTTTGTGTCGATTTGCTTTGTCTTTTTTGGTATGCTTTTAATCGTTTGTTTCGTGAACGGTGAACCATGTCGTCACTATTCACAAGGGGAGAAAGAAAATATGTACCTCGTTGTATGGTTGTCGTTTGGTTGCTATGACCATTTTCTGGTCGTGTTTCATTCTCCGACGTCGAGCCTTCATTCCCGGTATGTATAGGCCGGATCTTTGCTTCGAAGGTTGCGTTGTGAGACTGGGTTTCTAGTATTTCAGCACAGTCGACATTTTGTTTCAGGCACGTTCACTTGTCTCTAGTGGCTGGGTTCTTCGTTTGTTACGTTTTCCAGCACGTTCGTGAAGTGCTATTTTGTCTTGAATGCCGTGCTTTGCGTCCTCTAGTGAGGAGTTTGGTGGTCCTTGTGTGACCCGTCTGTTCTTTGCCTCTGGTGAAGTGTTTCTTTGGTGTTTTTCTCTGTTGAGACGTTTGGAGTATTGTTTGGTCCCTATTGAGACCGTTTGGTGTTCGTCTCTGATGAGATGTTCATTGTTGCTGTCTCTGTGAGACGTTTGGAGTATTGTTTGGTCCCTTGTGAGACCGTTTGTTGCAGCTTCTACTTTGGTTTGGTACTCTTTGTTATTCAAACTCTTGGTGTGACATTTGGTTGAACTATTCTTGGATGTGGCCGAACTTGCTGGTGGATTCAAGATCTCATGAAGAAGAAGATTATTTTGTTTGGATTTATTTATATTATGTTTTCTTGTAACAAGTTGGACATTATCAACATCTATGCTCCAACTTGAGGGGGAGTGTTAGGAAATAAATCAGTATAAATATATTATAATTAATTAGTATTGCATATTATAAGGGATTATAGGAATTATGAGTGATTAGAGAATCAATCATCATAATGAGTTATTACTCTCTTGTCTTTTCTCTTATGTATAAATACCCTATTGAGCATATGAATAAACACATCCGTTTGAGAGTATATTTTCTCCATCTTTCTCTCTTTGATTTCTACAACTATCAAGGTTACGGTCTTTATAACTGTCATGGCGGTCTTCTCGGCCTCAGTCTTCCGCATCCCGGATCCGCAATTCCCAGCTGGGGCATATGTTCTCGAAACCCTGGCAAGGAAGCCGGTTAAGAGGACATGGAACACCGATAAGCTAAAGATCTATTACAGCTAGGTCAAGGCTCGGCCCCGTAGACACCAAGGCTACTATTCGGTTATTTCTTACTTCCCCTTATGTTTCTCCAATTGTTCTTTCTGGGGGTCGGCTGGTGTTCTCGCTCCTTTCTTGCTTCCCCCTCATTCATCGCCGCAGCCCGCCGGTTCGACTGGCCGGGCTACGCGGACTCTCGGCCGTCCGTGCGTAACTTCCTTTCCCTTACGAGCTTCTGGGTTCGGCGTTGAAACATGTTTTCAAGCTTTTCCTCCATCATTAATTCCCGGAGCATGGAAATCCTCTTGCCGTTGGAGGTGATCTAGTTTTTCCTTGTTTTCGAACCTCGAAGCATCGACTCTTGGGTTCTCCTTAAAATGTGGACGTCGGTGTCTAGTACTGAGCGTCGGAGCCGGGGCCGTCACGGGCTTGGACTCTTGGCGGCCCCTCTTACGAAGGTTCGTCGTTGGAAGGAGATGTGCTCTCCGTGTCGATGCGTGACCCTCCGAGTCTTTTCTCGTGGAGGTTGATCATGGGTCTGCGGTTGACTCGGTCCGGCCCGAGGTTGATTTGGTGGTAAAGTGCTTTCATCGTGTGGCTGGTCCAATCGCTGGCTTTGCCTGTGGCTTCTGGTGTTGGCTATTAGTGGTCACGGGGATAGAAATTTAAGGTCCCCACGGTCGGCGCCAATGTTCTGTTATAGAATACAGATGTCCAGCCAAGGGCTGGTATATTGATCTGTTATAGAATACAGATGTCCAGCCAAGGGCTGGTATATTGATCTTGGATGATTAGGCTTTGCCTGAATATCTATGGAGGAGATAACCAGGAGAGCGTGGGATCACCATACACGACAAAGGGGTGATATGTGTGCACAGTGAGACTGTATGTAAAATAGTCTAGGTTAGAATCTGTGCACCTTGTTACCTGTCCTCTGTATTTATAGAGGTATCTGGTGCGATATCCGGGGCACGCCATTAATGGGGCGGATCTTTGGGGTACGCCATTAGTAGGCCGTTACGATATGGGTGGATCTCTCTTAGCCGAGATTTCCGGATCTATGATTAGCGGATCACGCTTCCTGGCTCTCTTTGGGTCGTGCTATGGACTTGGGGCTTTTGGGCCGGTCCGTAACAAAATCATTCTCATAAATCATAATACAAGTATATTCCTTATATGCAACATATCATAACTAATCCATATTGATCATATAAATCATTTATGTTCTACTAGCATTTATAATTTTCTTAGATGCTGGCTTCTGTGATCCCATATAAATCAATAATTTGTTGTCTTGAATAGCATAAATGTTTTTATTTAATTATTAGAATAATTTTCTTTCTTGTAAAAATAAATACTGACAATTTCTTCTATCGGTTTATATTTCAACTGTATTTTAAATTTGGTAAAACAAACTGTGTTTGAGAAAAAAAACGAGCCCAATTTTGAACCCAAGAAAACTGAGCCAAAAGGAGAAAATCAAAGGGAAAATGACTGTCAGGTCCCAAAAGACGGAATTAATTACAAAAAGGTCTCATACCAAATTCCTCAAACAAAAAAGTCCTGTTGTCAAAATGATTTTTCATATTGTTCAAATGTTCCTATGAAAATCTCATTGTGAAAATGACTTTACATATTGTCAAAATTCTCCGAGTTTTTCCTCTGGGGTTTAGAATTTTAGAAACCTTGACAATTTATAGCAACATGAAAAGATATTTTAACAACATAAAAAACCATTTTCACAACGAGATTTTCATATGGACATTTTAACAACTAAAAAGCCATTTTGACAACATGAAAAACCATTTTCACAACGAAACTTTTTTTGTAAGGGGAATTCTATCACTTATTCACAATTAATTACAAAAAATTCTCAAGTCCGAGAGACTTTTTTGTAGGGGGATTTGGTGTGGAACTTTTTTGTGCTTAATTTCTGACAATAATTTTCCTAAAATCAAAATAACTAGATGGATATTGCGGATGGTGCTCATTAATTACCTAATTTAATATTCAATTTTTATTTGATTTATACGGGTGTTAGAGATGAGATCATAATTTTATTTCATTCATGAAACCAAACAAAAATAAAAAGAAAAAAAAATCGGAATGAAAATTTAGATATTATATAATTAAATATACGTTTTTCCCCCTAAATAATAGTCATAAAAAAATAAATAATTGAATTATATAGTTTTTTTTTTTAATAATTATCTTCCTAGCTGTATGACTTGATGATGGATGAGAATCTAATTTATGACTTCTGAGTTCTGACTTTAATTGCAACAACATTCATGAGATTCGGAAAGAAGGAATATTTAAGATTTTTTTAGGGAAAATTACGCGAGGTCCCAAGGAAGAGAATTTATCACAATAAAATCCCTCGAAAATCATGAAATTACAAAAGTCCCTGGGGACTTATGTGTAATTATTTGTGAATGCAAAATTACCATTTTGGATTTTTTTTTCATTTCTCACGCTCGTAGGCTATTTACAACAACAAATGCTATATTTACAAACAAAAAACATATATTTACAACAACTTTTGAAAACTTGAAATTTTTTTCATTTCTCATGTCCGTGAGGCTATTTACAACAACAAATGATATATTTACAACAACCTTTGAAAACTTGGATTTTTTTCATTTCTCACGTTCAGAGGCTATTTATAACAACAAATGCTATATTTACAACAACCTTTGAAAACCTAGATTTTTTTTTTTTTAATTTCTGACGTCCAGAGGCTATTTACAATAAAAAAATGTTATATTTACAACATAAAAAGCATATATTAATAACAACCATTGAAAACCAGAATTTTTTTTCATTTCTCACGTCCAGAGGCTATTTACAACAGAAAAAGCATATATTTATAACAACCTTTGAAAACTTGGATTTTTTTTCATTTCTCACATCTATAGGTTATTTACAACAACAAATACTATATTTACAACAGAAAAAGCATACATTAACAACAATATTTGAAAACCTGGATTTTTTTCATTTCTCACGTCCAGAGGTTATTTACAACAACAAATGCTATATTTACAACGGAAAAAGCATATATTAACAACAACCTTTGAAAACCTGGAATTTTTTCATTTCTCACGTTCAGAGGCTATTTACAACAACAAATGCTATATTTACAACAGAAAAAACATATATTCACAACATCTTCTAAGAATTTTGATAGCTATATAAGGCTAGCTTAAGAAGTGAATATCATTTCAAAATATTAAATTGTATGAGTAGGTGACTATTTGCACCTACTCATCAAACTTAATATCTGAACTTGAGAAATGAAAAAAATCCTGGTTTTGAAAGTTTATTGTAAATATATGCTTTTATGTTGTAAATATAACATTTGTTGTTGTAAATAGCCTCTGGACTTGATAAATAAATAAAAAATGCTATATTACTTGTTCATTACAATTTACAAAGTGCTTATTGCTGTTTCTTTTCCTTGTAATTAAGGCCGACCTAAAGATTGAAGTATCTAACCATTTAAAAGCATTCGTCTTCTCGACCTCGTCTTAAGTCTCAAGTAGCAAATCGCCTCACTGAAGTCGCAAGTCATTGGGCTGTGGCAAAATCGCAGATCTGATCATTCTCGGCTTTGTAAAGATATGATAGTCTTCTAATAGATTAATTGAAAATCGACTGAAGGTGTCGATTCGAATTTTTTTTAATACATACATACATACATATATATATATATACTCTCTCTGATCCTTATTATAAGGCACCAATTAGTAAGTTTATTTGGTCCTTTTTATAAGGCACTTGCTTGTTCCCAATGAGCAATGATTATTTTTTTCCATGTCTACCCCTAATTAATAAAGGTGGCGGGTGAGAGTAATAATTAGTATAATATTAGAGTTTAGTGCAATTAGTAGGGATAATATTGGAAATTACTTAGATTCTAGGACAACTTTATTGACTTTAACTACTTTTATTGGTTTGTAAGAAAAGTTAGCCGGTGCCTTATAATAAGGACCATGGAGTATATTCATTAGATAGCCGATAGAGAGAGTATAACAATGGCAATGCCTTATTTTATCTTCTCGCCACTTGACTTGAGTAGGTCGGATTAAGTCTTTTTGTGGGTTGAATCATTTCTGAAAGAGAGAATAAAAAGGGAAAGAGGAGAGAGAGAGGAGAAGGATGAAGGAGAACGGAGAGAGAGTGGAATTGGAAGATATGAGAGAGAATGTCAGATTGGTAATTGTACATTCACAAGTAATTACAACCAGGTCCATTTGGACTTCTGTGTAATTTCATGATTTCAAGAGACTTTATTGTGATAAATTCTCTTCCTTAGAAATTGTGTGTAATTTTCCTTTCTTTTTTTTAAAAAAAAAATTTCATCCCATTTTATTTTAATCTTATAATTTAATGAATATAATTGGCAACAACGTTTTGTCAATATCTCTCGCACGCTGTAGAACTAACTATAAAGGAAGTTTCTTGCATGTTTTGCAATGTTTGTTTGTTTGTTTGTTTTTTTTTTCTGAACAATTGCAATGTTTGTTTCCACTCAACCGCTTTCGGCTTCTTGTGTTCCGTTCATTTGGTCAAATGAAGCAAGATAATTGTATATTACTCAAAATCACAAAACAGTATTTAAATTAAAATTTATTAAAAAATAGTGACTGGGTATAGAATATAGATACAATTTCATGATTAATAATAAAAATTGAATTTAAAAATACTATATATATATTTTTTTAAAATTATGTTTTTGTACAAAATCACAATTAAGAAATGTTTTGTTTCAAAGAATATTTAATCATTTTTTATTTGTTTATAATAGGGATTAGAATATAATAGATCCCTATTATTAAAAAAAAAAAGAATATAATAGATCCTTTAGCATTGCTCATGGCCCATTGGGCTAAAAAATTGTTAGGCCCAATTTGGCCCAATCGATATCTGTAACCCACAGATACAAAATGTTACTATGTAACTATGCATTTTTATACCAAAAAGTTATGCTTTTTTATTTTTTTTATTTAAAAATGTGTTATTCATATATTAATTGATTAAAAAAATACTCCTCTTTGTCTATATTATAGAAGCTTGTTAGTAGATTGCTCTTAATCCTTACGAAATCTCTACCCGTTTTATCTCTAATAAATATTGTTTTCTTCAAATTAATTTACTTAAACCATAAACTGATGATGTATAAGCTATTTAAATAGAAAATTGAATTTTTTTATTTCCATATGTTTTAATTAATTATGAAAAGACTGAAAATTTATAATTTCAAATAAATATGAATATGAAAAAATATGATAGCTACAAGTGCTGTTGATTTAAGGTCTTATACTTGTCTCAATTTTAGAATACAACTTAATAATTTGAGCAAGTTGTTGAGTTATAAATAAAACAGAGGACGGTTCAAATTTTCAAATTTATAGATTATATATTAACTAATACAGATTTCCAATGTTAAGTTTTATATTTTATTATTAAATTTTATGGAATTTTTAACCAATAAATTATAAAATTTATTTTTCAAAATTTTCAACGGCAAAACGTTCCATACAAGCGTTTATTCATTGTACAAAGATCGGTTATATATATCCTAAAGAGGTATCTAATAAGTTATGTATGGTATGAAAATCGGTTAGCCCTATTCATTGTATAAAGATCAAAGGATCAAGCGTTTATTATGTATTTCGTAAAGTTAAACATTTTTTAAATTTTAAGTAACAATAGTTCTGCGATGTGATCTTTTCTTTTCACTCAATTCAAAATTGAGATCTTCAAAAGCAAGACATGCAATTAAGAGCAATTATATATCAAATTCGTGAAAAAAAAAAAAAAAAAAACTTTTGTTTTGGTAGGGAAATTGGGATCAAACTAGGTTTTTAGAAGTCGTATATCCCTCCATGCAAGATATTCACATATAGATATAATTTAGGAGAAAATGACAAAAAATCAAGTTTTGGACAGAGAGAAAACCTATTCATTAAAAATATTTAGGAAGGTAGACATATCGAATAGACTACAAAATTTAGACAAGGGGTTCTGCAATTCTTTGTCTTTGTGGTAGCTTCTTTGAGCATTTTATATATCTTAAAGACGTACCTAATGAGTTATGTATGGTACGAAAATCAATTAGCCCTATTCATTGTACGAAGATCGAAGAATCATGTGTTTATTATGTATTTCGTAAAGTTGAACATTTGTTGAATTGTAAGTAAGGATAGTTCTACAACGTAATGTTTTCTTTTCACGTGATTCAAAATCGAGATCTTCAAAATTGAGACATGTAAGTAAGAGCAATTATACATCAAATTCGTGAAAAAAAAATGTTTTGGTAAGGAAATTGGGATCAAATTAGGGTTTTTGAAGTCTTACATCCCTCTTCAGGATATTCAAATATAAATATAATTTAGAAGAAAATAACAAAAATTCAAGTTTTGAACAGAGACAGAACCTCTTCATTAAAAATATTTAGAGCAAAGTTGACATACCGTATGGACTGCAAGAATTTAGGCAAGGGGTTTCTGTAATCCTTTGTGAACTTGTGGTAGATAGGTTCTTTAGGCATTTTATATATTCTAAAGAGGTATTTAATGATTTAGGTATGTTATATGAAATTAGGTTAGCCCCGTTCAATTAACCAAGATAAAAAATGACAAGTTAATTATGTATTTCGTGAAGTCTATCATCACATAATCCATATTTGAACATTTGTTCAATGGTAAATGGAGATAGCTTTTTTTGGCGTGATTTCTCCTTTTTATAAGGCTTAAAATCAGAATCTTACTATCAAATCTTTTCCACCCAACCCGACCGTCATGGTCATAAATTTCTTATTTAATAGCCATGATTAATATTGAGATTAAATATAAAAGATATTTATAAATAATTTACCATGATATTGTTTTGTGTGAGGAACAAGCAACAAACACCACCAATAATAGAGATTAATCTAACATCCCGATTTTTTGTTCCAAGGACTTGCAAAACCATATAGGGGGAGGCTACTGTTATTGGGATCAAAGAAGCTTAAGATGAAGAATGTCCCACATCGGCTAAGGAGAGGTTTGAATACTTTCTTTCTTGACACGTTTTAAAATCGTGAAGGGTGGCAAGCCTTGAAGAGGACAATATTGAGAGTAAGGCACTTAGAATAGGCTCGAGTCCATGTACAAAGTGAACAATATCGAAAAATGGTTGGTATCAAAGTCCAGCTCTACAAATCAAATGGTATCAGAGTCCAGTTTTACAAATGAAATGGTATCAAAGACATGCTCATGCAAAGCGGAACAATATCGGCAAACGATATTAGATCCCGGCTCGGGTCTATTAGCAAATCAGATAATATTAAGAGCAATGGTGTTGATAAATGAGACGAGTAACGATGGCATCCAACCCATTGTATCACATTATATAAAATAATAATAGAATATCGGTTTAGATTGATTTTTATTAGATAATGGATTTTACGATTTATGAGATAAGTAAGTGAAAAAAGTTTTTTCTCGGCTTATAGAAAATGACTAATGAAACTATGGTTTCACATTTACCTAAACATGCACTTTTCTTTTTTGTATCAGACTTGCACAATATTCACTTGATGGGAGATTAAAATTTTTATTACATAATTAGCTTTAGTAAATTAATATAATTCCCTATCTTTTATAAAATTCTTAATTCTCCATTATAAAATTTCATTCTGAGATATATATACACACACATAAAATATAAAATATAAGACTTCCTTATATTCATCAGGTTAAGTTCTAAATCACACAACATCACCTATGTTATTTTTTTTATATGAGTTTATAGTTAAATGATAATAATTTAAAAATAGAACACATGAGTAAAACATAAATAGGAATTCACTCGAAACTTGGGATATACAAAGCTAAAGTAAAAATAATAAAATATAATTAACCTGAAACCAAACCTACAATGATAGTGGTTGAGGGATATATAGGTAACGAATCTCACAACCTTTAGACATCAGATACTAATTGCATGAACTCTAATACATCCAAAAATACAACCTTTAGACAACAGAAGGATATTGTTGCAGGGTAGACCCCAAAAATATCTATTATTTAACAATTATCCTTCGGCTTTCTTATTATAAAATGCGTTATACATAAAAAAGAAAAGGAAAAAAAAAATCCAATTACATTATATAAGGGTGAAATAGTTAGTTTTTTATTAGCTCCCCTCTTACCCCTTCTAAGTCCTAATGGGGCTGTTTGGTATGAGGGATTTGAAAGTGAGAGGAGGGAAAATTTTTATAAATTAAATTTACAAAAATTAGAAAGTGAAATTGAAGGTTTTTAATTAATTGTTCTTACTTTTTTATTTTATATTATTAAAACAAGGGTACATTAAAAACATAAGAGAAAGTACTTTGCATTAAGTTATGCTTTTTTTTTTTTCTCCATCTTATCGTCATCCCTATATAATTATGCAAGATTCATACAAAACATTAATATATATGCAAATAAAAATTTAATATAGTTAAATACAAATTATTTGATAATTTTAAAATATGTTTAAAAAAATTAACGCTTAAAATGGTTTGTATGTTTATTTTGCATTTCAGGGAGATAATTTTTATCTATCATTGAGCTAGATTAATGTTTTGATGTTTAATAAACATGTACCTGGGCAATAACAAAATAGTATTATGCAACTTTATTTAAATTTATAAAGTAGTTTAGATTTTATATAACTAATAAGCATTGCAATATAGAGTTATTGAAAACTTGGTTCCCAACTAAATAATAAATATTTCCAAACTTGGCATCCTTCACATGTAGAATATTGCAAAACCATCTATCATCTCAAAACATGATATTTTGACCATCGATCGGTTCACCATTTTCAAATAATGAATTTTAATTAAACCTAAAACATACCTGTCAATATTGGGCTTGGTTAAGATAACTGTGGGAAAAATCACTTATTATCAGTCTCAGAAAAAGTATGATTTTCAGTTGTTCGTAGCATAAGTAGCTTTTGATATTTAAACTTATAGTCAATCCAAAATATTTTTAGGGTACTGAATGATACTAAAAATATACTTCGATACTAAAAAACTAAATTTTTTTTTTTTCATGATCTTGAAATCTTATTTTAGGATCTTGAAAAAAATTAATTTTAGTACCAATTAGTCCCTAAAATATTTTTTAAGGAATAAAAAAATATATTTAAGGATATTGAACGGTATTAAAAAAACATCTCATGATCTTGATCCAAGTCCAATTGGAACAAAAGCTCCCCAAAGTAACTTTTCAAATAAGTTATTTTTTGTCCATAAGTCTGATTGGAACAACTTCTCAACCAAACATGCATTTTTCCATAAATCCGATTCAAACAATGCACAAGTCTAATTGGGCTCTCCAAAAATCACACCAAACATGCAAAGTTTATTGGAGAATTTTTTCCTCATTTAGTGACATGAAATGCCTTCAAAAATCAGCTACGTATTGCTAGAAATTTTAAAATTCACTTCATAATATTTCAACTCATTATCATCTGTGTATTAGTTTCTATCCAAAGAAACAAACCTGATTATACATAATGAAGCAGCCACTGAAACTATATTGTCAACCAAAGTCACAAAAATAAAGTGCTTCATTTCACAGCATTTAGCATTTTCTCTTCTTCTTTAAGAAGTAGCTTTCCCTCCACAAAATCACAGCATGATATTGGTATCCCAAGCTGCTTTTGCAGTTTCTTCACAACAAACACTTCTGACTCTTCACATATTGAAAGCACCGTACCAGACCTCCCAAGCCGCCCAGTCCTGCCGGCTCGGTGTGCATAGTGAATGGAGTCTGTAGGTAGGTCCAAATTAACCACAAGATCGCATTCCGCCACATCCAATCCCCGTGCTGATAATTCATTGGTCACAAGCACTCTCACTTCACCATTCTTGAACTTCTTCAGAGTTGTTGACCTGGCAAGTTTCCCGAGATCCCCATGTAACTCTGCAGCTTCCATCCCACGTGCCTCAAGCTTGTAGACGACATCCTTAAGTTGC
Source organism: Acacia acuminata (assembly GCA_019022655.1). Classification (NCBI taxonomy): domain Eukaryota; kingdom Viridiplantae; phylum Streptophyta; class Magnoliopsida; order Fabales; family Fabaceae; genus Acacia; species Acacia acuminata. Next base: position 1,999,264 of record JAFJYI010000047.1, on the reverse strand, counting down.
TTAATATGGTTCATGAAAACTATAACATATTTGGCATCTAGTGCGTGAATACACCTTCTCAAGGTATCAACTTTATGCTGTAACTTTGTGACACAATAATAATGTTTTAATGCAGGAGGTAGACTCTCTGCTGCCTGTGTAAGGGTGGAGTTAGAATTTGAGCTAGGAGCAGATCCAGATAAATTGACAGGCGTCGGAGGAGAAATGGTTTCAAGCAGGCCAACTTTATTGGCTTGGACAAGAAGCGGGTTATTCGCCCAGCTCCGGGCTGCCCTGACAACAGAAAACGGAACAGTTGCAGATACCATAATTGTTTGACGCTCAACCCGTCGAGGAGCTGTACCATTTTGTGCTCGTGGGTCAGCTCCTGATCTTCTCCCCACATGTTCTAGTATCCGGTGCATGTCCTCCCGGAAGTTAAATGAGAGGAGTTCATCGACTTCGTCTAGGATCAAATAACGACAGCCATGGGTGTGAAGTTTCCCAGTGGAACTGAGCTCTGCTATTCTACCAGGTGTGCCAACAACAATGGCAGGTTTATTTTTCTTGAGGGCTTCTTCTTGCCTGGATCTGTTTGCGCCTCCCACTAGCTGTTGAACCGCCTTTTTGTTAGCAAGTCCAAGTATCTTCTCGAACTCCCTCACTATCTGCATGCCTAACTCCCTAGAGGGAGCAACAACGACAGCCTCTATTCCCATTTTCTTTCCAGGCTCACCATCACTGTTACCTTCAGAAGTTTTGTTCCTCAAAGGGCCAACATTAGATAGAATGGGAAGAAGATAAGCCAATGTTTTCCCTGATCCTGTGTAAGATTGAATTACGGCATCATGATGATTCAAAATTGTAGGAATTGCTGCAGACTGCACTTCAGTTGGAACAGTAAAACCTTCATTTTCCAATCTCTCAAGCAACAAATGAGGGAGGCCAAGTTCAGAAAATGATTTGGCGGCAAACGGAGCAGATTCTATCTGCTGCTTCTTTGTGACTCCAACTGCTTTATTTTTGTTGATACCAATGGTCTTTGCTCTGCTCTTTGAGGCTAAAGAGGAGGAACCCAACTGCTTCAGTTTATTGACTTTGTTATTCGTCCTAGTTTCATTCTCATTATTCAAACTGATGCTTAAGGGAGTAAGGGGACCATGTTGAGGCTCTACGTGACTTAAACAATGGACACTGCTATGCAAATAAGAAGTACTAGAAGCCTGGAAGAACCTACGCAAGGGAAGCGTTTCTCCAACTAGCAGAACCAACCGTGCAGAGAACAACACTGGCATCACTTTCTTTATGAATTATACTGTCTTGCTTCTATTAGTAGGAGAACAAAAATATGACTTCCAAAAGCCTTAAAAAGAAAAATCCCACGTGAAGCTGCTACATTGAATATGAACAGATAGAATTAGAGATTTAGAACACACCCTTGGATAAGACATAAATTGACAAACTATGCCTTTGATTGGCAATATTTACATAAACAAAACTAATATATCATCATGATTCAAGAAATTCAATAGCACAAAAATAACTCTGATACCCTTTCATTTAAAATATTAATCATTCAAAAACCAACAACAAAGGAAACATAGTAAATCAACAGTGCGATTCACATCTGCCTCAGAAGCAAACTTCTCCAAATGGTTTCATAGCTCATCTAATACAGATCAAATACATAAAATAGAACCTCAATCCTTAATCCCTATCAGAAGAATATCTTAGTTATTGTTTTCTACAAAATAATCGTACTACTATTTGATGTCCCAAAAGTCTCACACCACTGCATTATTTTCAAGATTGCTCTATAATCAAACTCAAAAACGATGAAATTGAGGTTTGAATCATTTAATATAATCATCGGCAAGTATATATAAGTGTGGGGTGTATAAACATATGATAATTTTAACTTGAGAAACAAAAATTATTTCTCCTAAAATGTAAAAGAAAAGCAGGTCTTGGTTTCTTACCATGTGCTGCTCTAGTTTAAGCTCTTAAGTCTCAAATGATATTTGTTTAGGAAAAAAAACCTCTAATTTGTCTTAGAAAACCATCCCTTCCTTCTATGCTGATCACTGCAGTCTAATAACTGTGATAGTCTTCAAACTCCTTTCACTACCAACTACCTCTCAACACCCTCCTCCTCCCCTGAATTTAATAGAGCTTCAAATGTTCTTCTTTTTAAATTACATTAGCATGTTATATATTGAACTAATCATCCCAATTTCATTTTGAAGGCACATCCTTTATTTGTTACCAAAATAATTTAGCACAAGTATTCACAAGCCATTTCAATACATTTCCAAACCGCAGGAAGGAGAACACAATCCAAAGTAAAATTATCCCACAACCAGTGAAAAGCAGGTCGGTTTTAAATCAAACGGCATAAGTGGCCTCAGAGCTACTTTTGCATTTTAACTATGTGGAAATGTGTTTGTGGGGCGTCTAAGACAGTGATGAAAATAATGAAAAGAGGATATCAAGATTTAAAAACAAATACAACTCAAATTTCCATGTCTCGTGAATAATGATGCACAAGCAATTTAACTAGAGAAAGGATAGCCCTTGGAGAAGTATGGGAATGAAAAACCCGTAGATAGAGATAAAATATTCACTCGCGAAGTCTGATTCTTTCTATCTAAACCAATACCGCACGGAATAGAACGGTAGTAACTTCCCAAAGTGACAAGTATTTAAATAGAGAAGCATGAAGATTTTTATTATCAATTACCTTCAACTCAAATGTAGGCCCAAAATCAAAGTAGTGGGCATTGAGAACTGGGTAAAACGATATGCGCCGAAGCTGTCAAGGAGAACGGTCGGTAACGACGGAATGGAGTGGAGGGTCCGCCGGAGGAACTGGTGGAGAACGACGAAGTGGCCGAACAACACTCGCTGAAGACAGGGACGCTGGTTGCTCGCTGGGGCAGGAGAGGATTGTAGATATTTATGTGTATATCATTTTACTCAGCCCTGTTTGGTTGGAGGTGAAGGGATGGGATGGGATGGGATGGGATGGAAGTGCAAGACAAATGAATCTTTCTCGTCGTTTGAGTTGAAATTTTGGGAGGGAGGGCCCTCCCCTTATATTTTGATTTCCTCCAAATTGAGGGTCTCCCCAATGGCCCTTTTTTTGGAGGGGAGGGGAGCAAAATATTGGGACTGATTTGCCCCCATAATCTTTGTCATATCCCATAAATGCACATGGTTGCAACTCGGACCCTTTCCGTTTTTGTAGGTCCTGACCTCTTGCCCTCAACTCCTCACCACGTCTTTTTTGGCCAGAGCATTGTTACTGGAGTCTTGTTTTTGTAGGCCGGTTCTTTGTTTCGAAGGTTGTGTTATGAGACTAAGTTTTGTTCTTTCTATTATTTTAGCAAAGTCGGTGTTTCGTTTCGTGCACATTCATTTATTTCTAGTAGTTAGGTTCTTCGTTTATTACGTCCAACACGTTCGTGGAATGCTCTTTATTTTTTTTTTTTTTTTTTTTCTTGAATCTTGGTGCCATACTTGTAGTTGGCTTATGTGGTTCTGTTCGATTCAGTTTGTGTTTCAGGGTCTAGGTTCATCATTCTAAATCGTGAGTTTTATTCTTCTTATTCGGGTTGGTTACTTTTGTGTGTTGACATTTGATTTTTTGCGATGTGTCTTCCAATAGTTGGCTATTTTAGGTGATTATTTACTGTTCGGTGGTCCTTAGGTGACTTGTTTGTTTTTCCCCTGGTGATGTGCTTCGTTTAGTGTTTGTCTTTAATGAAAAGTTTATAGTATTTTGTTTGGCTTTGATGAAACCGTTTAATATTTGTATCCAGTGAGACGTTTGTAAGTGTGTTTGGTTTGAGGTGAGGTGAGCAAGAAGGGCATGGGAAACTAATTTTAAAGATTAATAGCTTCTAAGATTAGTCTCCCCTCCCTCAAATCAAACATAAAATCAAATTAGCCATTCGGATATCATGTTCTAAAAATGGGGCAACAATGGAAGGTTAGTCTAAATGCTCTTCATCCTTTGATTAAATGTTCTTATGAACAGTGGCATTCAAATTCAAACTGGAATCTTAAATCTAATTAATTTCGCCATATAATCTCTAGTAATAAGATATAAACAAAACAGCTGAATATTAAGAATTTTATAATAAAACTATGGGCAAAGTTAAGTTTTGTGGTTCAAAGTTTTTAAAATAATTTGACATATCAATAAGATATGAAAATATTATTATATCAATATAAATATTAACAATATGTAGAGCTGAGAGTGAATTAACATAAATTATGCAATTTATATTGAGGTGTAAATTAATTTAAATAATTAATATAAGTAAAAAAATAAACTAACATATAAAGATAAAATGGTAAATTAGTTATTATCTCCCCAATCCTAAATCAAAAAAGGTCATCAAAAATCTTTCTCCTCCTTTCCCTCCAACCAAACTAAACAAGATAATCTCAGATTTTTTCCTTTCTTTTCCTTCCTTCAAACCAAATAAACCTTAAGTTAAGATCCATTTTTATTCTAGAAATTATCTAAAAACAGTGATTTTATCCAGTTTTTTTTGTTTTTGTTTTTTTTTTTTATGGTGCAGTGTCACCTGAAAGTGTTAAAAATGGTAAGCAATAGTTGATTTTGACACTTAAATCCCATATTTATTTGACCAACACCTCTCACATATCAATAAATGAGAATCCATTGCTCCAGTCAAAATTCTTCTTTGCTCAATAATATCTATTAGATTTTTCAAGAGGATACTAAATACGAACAAATCAATAACATCTTATCATTTCTTCAATGCACATCAAAATTATGGGAAACACATGCTGACTCATTATTAAGTCTATTTACAAATAAAAGGTGTGCAATTAGATTTAATACTTATTTGGATTGACGGTAATAGTTACTTTTCGATGTGATTTCCGTGTGCACGAGGTAAATATATGGAAGAGATGTTTTGTCTTAATTTACATAAACGTGTTTTTTTAACACTAATTCAAACAATATCTCAAAAGTAAAACTCTTAAGTCAAAACACTTTCTTACCAACACAAAAGATTCATTTTGAGATATGGGGTTGGGGAAAATTCAAGTATTTTATGACTGTGCTGAAGCCATATATGATTGTTTACTCAAACTTTTGATAGCAATCATCCATTCGGAATATTTGCATTTTTTTTATAGAAGGAGTCACAAATTTCACTCTATTTGATGCAAAGAGAAGCTAATCAGTCTGCCATTTCTTTGGCAAGAATACCTCACTTTAGAAACTGATCTGTGTGCTTTTGATCAATCTTCACATTCATGCCAAAGTAAAAAAAAAGGTGGTGAATGATGAGAGGAGCCCTTTTGGATTGATATCTCCTGTTATAAGCTTATATCTCTTTAGTTGTTTCTTTCACTAGTTAATGCAATATTTTCAGTTTTTAATCAAAAAAAAAAAATCCTCGATAGTTGTCAATTTGCCATTTTTTTCTTTTCTTTTTTTTGTTTTTATCAATTTTCCATTTCTTTAATTTGAAGAATTGATTGGGACACTTTATTTTGTAAATCAACTTGTTGGAAACAACAAAAAATAATTTTTAATTGAAATACTTAAAAATAGTTTTTACATGCCTTTTTGTTTACTTACTTTAGAATATGTGGCATTTGGATAAGGGTTGAGCAACCCATAACCCGAGGAGCCTGTTCATAACCCAAATTGGGTAAGTGAACATGTCCATCTTACAAATTGGATAAATTTATGTTATAATGGTATTTGTTTAAATTTGTGTAAATTTTGATTATTAAACTTTGAAGATTAGATTTTAGAATTTAGAATGACGCAAAAACAATATGACAATTCAAAAGTGCCTTTTTGTTTAAACATGTTTTAGAATATGTTAGGTTTACACGGTTTAAATGGGTATTTGAACTAGTCTTTTTATTTTTTTAGTTTCTAACAACTAATTATAATACCTTGTTTGATTTTTAATATAAGAATTATAAATGTGATTTATTTTAATCATGTGTAAAAATGAATTTTAAAGCATAAAATCATTCTCATAATCGTAATTTATTCTTTACATGAAACATATCACAACTAACCCATATTAATCATTTATGTTCTACTAGCATTTATAATTTTCTTAGATGCTGGCTTCTATGATTCCATATAAATCAATAATTTGTTTTCTTGAATAGCATAAATTATTTATTTAATTATTAGAATGATTTTATTTATTTTAAAATAAATACTAACAATTTCTTCTATCAGTTTATATTTCAACCGTATTTTAAATTTTTTTTTGGATATATAACTGTATTTTTAATTTGGTTAAAAAAAAACTGTATTTTAAAAAAAATATGAGCCCAATTTTGAACCCAAAAAAACTGAGCCCAAAATGAGAAAATCAAAATAGCGAGATGGGTATATTCGTCATTTGACAAACTAGGGTTTCGTTCATTTCTATCTGCAACAGAACGTATCGAAGCTCTAAATCGTATTACGGCCCTCTAGTCTCTGCTTCACCTTCAACTTGAGAGTTGTGCATCTCAAACGAAAGACTACTCCTCAGTAGTTCTCCATCTCGGAACCATGGCTACCACCACAACCGCCGCCGCACCTCCGCGTGAGCTGTCCCAGAAGGAGGCTGACATCCAGATGATGTTGGCCGCTGAGGTCCACCTCGGAACCAAAAACTGCAACTTCCAAATGGAGCGCTATGTGTTTAAGCGTCGCAACGATGGTTAGTGTTGAATTTCCAGATATCTGAATACATCAGTTCATGATATGGAGTAGTCTAATTATTGATTGAAATATTTTTGGCTTGCAGTCTCCGGTCAATTCTTTCGTTTTCCCCTCATTGTACTCTTTTTGGGAATTATGTTCTCCTTGGTGCGGAAAGAAAGAAAGATTGAGTCATATAGTCTTTAAGAAGGCCATAAGCCTCGATAAATTTAATGAAAGACCAAGGTTCTGTACCTCTAGATAATCAAAACATGTATTCGTTATTCTTAATATTCAGTTAATCAGAAGAATTATTTTTTAGTTACTTACTGATAGATGCTCAATTTTGTCGGGAAACATAGAATGGATTGGGGATGACCTGGGGACTGCTTATATGTCAGTGATGTGATGTTTACTTGAACTTTGATGTATCATGATTTGAAGTTTAATTTCATTTCACCTTAAGAATTTCAATTTTTTTGATGTAGGATTAGGATAGAATAGTCTGTGGGATGGTGATTGCTGCTGTCTGTTACTTTGTTGATTTTGTTTATTCTGTAATCAGGTATCTACATCATTAATCTCGGAAAAACATGGGAGAAACTTCAACTTGCTGCCAGGGTTATTGTTGCCATTGAGAACGCTCAAGATATTATTGTTCAGTCTGCTAGACCTTATGGTCAAAGAGCTGTTCTCAAGTTTGCTCAATACACTGGTGCCCATGCACTTGCTGGAAGACACACCCCAGGAACCTTCACTAATCAGCTCCAGACCTCCTACAGTGAGCCTCGCCTCCTAATTCTAACTGATCCAAGAACGGACCATCAGGTCATTATTTTCTTTATCGGAATTGTTAAGATGTCATATTTTGGAAATAGGTTAAACTTCTAATTGTAGTTGATCTTACTATACTCACATTTTTCTTTTGGTACTGATTTATGTGCAGCCCATCATGGAAGCTGCTCTTGGAAACATACCAACCATTGCTTTTTGTGACACTGATTCTCCCATGCGATATGTTGATATTGGGATTCCTGCCAATAACAAGGGGAAACATAGCATTGGTTGTCTTTTTTGGCTTTTAGCAAGGATGGTACTGCAGATGCGGGGCACCATTCGTCCTGGGCTTAAGTGGGATGTCATGGTAAAGCATTTGTTGCTTTTATTATGTCCTATTTGGAAGGGATGCTAACATCTATAGTTAATGATATATGTTGTTAGAGGTCTGTCTTATAAATATATCCGTGGTGTTTATGGAGAAAAATGAGTCATTGTCTTGGTGTTGGTTCTGCTTAAATGTCATAATATTTTGCTAGTTTCTATGATGAAAGTAGCTTTCTTTGCAAGTTTCCTTTGAATTCTCAGTGGTCTCATATTCTCTATTTTGCAGGTGGACTTGTTCTTCTACAGAGAACCTGAGGAGACTAAGCAACTTGAGGAAGAGGAGGTGTCTGCTGTCCAAGAGTACGCTGGTGCAGATTTCAGTGCCAGTATTGGTGCCATTGCTGATGGCCAGTGGCCTGTTGCAGCTGATCAATCATGGACTGAACCAGTAGCGCAACCTATTCCAGCAGTTCCTGGTGTCAGCTGGACCCCAGAAGCTGCTGCAGGTAAATCTCTGTACTTGATTACATTTGGTTCCTTACTCATGCTACGTTGAATTAAATGCGTGGTTCCTATGATTATTTTAGATTAAATCCAGCTTTATCCCAGCCCATGATATAGTTGGTCTTGCAGATTTGTTAGTTTGTTGGATGTTTGCTAATAACATTCAGTGGACTCTCATTTTCTTCACTTGAATACTGTGCAACAGATACTGAATCTCTGTTATTTAGTAATTTAATGAAATAATGGTGTAAATGTGCTTGTTCTATTGTTTAAGGGTTTTGAATTCACATTTACTGAACCAAGTTCTTATTGCAGCGGATTGGGGTGAAGCTGTCCCAGCTCCACAAGTTCCTGCTCCCGGAGTTCAGAACATCACTCCTACCGGCTGGGATTAACTCCATACATGAGTTTTGACTGTCTTTTTTTATGTTTTTGTTTTGGTAGGAAAGGAGACATCTTGTGGTGCTCCAGCCACTTGTCTGAGTCTTAGAGATACATGTGACATTGTCTTTTTACGTAATATAGATGTTGGATGATGGCTAGGTTCACGTAAAATGACATGCTGAGTATTTTTATTTATGATTTTCTCTGTAATAAGATTAGAGTTGAAATTGGTTTTGTCTTTCCCGATCATGCACGCAAAATTAATCTTTTAATTTATGTTTTGCCCTTCTCAATTTTGCATGATGCCTACAAGAGTTAGGTTTGTTAGGGTGCCTTAAAGTATTTTGCTATTCGCCGAGTGCCCAAAAGTAATTTTTAAGGGGCGATTATTACTTTAAAGTATTTTTTTGTGTAATCGTGTACTTAACAATTTAGATGAATTAAGGTATTGAATACACTTAAAAGAAAATACTTTATGGTGTTTTACCTAAAAATAATTAATTTATATTGCAGGGTGCTAGGTGTACTAAAAAAATATTTTAAGGTGTAGGGTGCATCACAAAATACTTTGAAATACTATATATATTTGGAAATATATTTTAGTATGTTAGATGCACTTTAGCTCTTATTAATATGCCCCTCTTTTAAGGTTTTGGTTTAATTTTTCTTGCAAGTTTAAATATACTTTTAACTACTATTTGAGTGGTCATGGTGTGGTGAAGAGCTGGTAGAAAAGTAAGGCTTAAACTCTCCATGTGCAATACTAAAAAAATTAAATGGGTGTTTTAACAAAAAAATTCATTCAAATGCAAGCTAATTTCTTCTTTAAACGATTTGTATGTATTTTACCAATGAAAACTGAAATTATAACCAAGAAAAATACTTGCATAATCATAACTATGTTTTTATTTTCCATTTACATATGCTATCTCGAATGATCAACATTTCATTACCTCCCACTTATTAAGAAACTTTTGTGCCACTAGGTTACAAAGCCATTAACTAACAAAAAATCTTCTTGTGGTCTCCAATTCTCACTTTTGGCTGCATCCCTGCTTGGGTTATGGGCATGAACATCATTTTCCAGCCACCCGTTAATTAATGGACCAAAATTTAGTTAAGGCATCCACAACATTTAAAAAAAAAGTATTATCTATAGTCTTAAATATAAGACTAAGTTGACAATTTTTTTCGTAGAGATTAAAGAAATTAAATAAGTTACTTAATCACATCATATGTTGTGTATCATTAGATTATTTATCAGTTTATATGTAAGATAAAATAGTTTAGAAAAAAACGATAAATATAAACATTTTAAAGTAATTTAATTAACTTTTTTAATATCTTCAAAACAATAAACTCAACCTTATATTTAGAACCGGAGGAGTATTTAGCAAAGGCTCATTTGTGATTCTTAGAAAAAAGGATTTTTATGTCAACAAGACCACAAGAAACAATCAAGGACATAAGAAAAAATGTGAGAAATGGAAAGAACTCCTCATTTTGCACTATCTTGTTGATACTCCGTAGCATTCAATGCAGATAAGAGGAAAGCTCCAAACAGTAAATCATAAAGAAGGAAAATGGACAAGACAATATAATCATTCCTTCAGCAAAGGATTTGGTTTCTTCATGAAGCACTTTCAAAAAGAGCAAAATATGCTGATCAGAATATCATTATTAAGCAGGATTCAACTGCTTTCTAGAGAGATACAGGACCATTGGACTCTCCAATGCAGGACTTGGCATTATTCTTCAATATCACCTTCCATGGAATGTGATAGCTTCAGTTCAGAGCTTCTTCAATGCTGCTTTCAAGTGTGGTTGAAGACCTATTACTGTATTGGTAGCCATCTGAACTTCATAACAAAGATTCCCATCAACCAGCTTGAACAGTCTTCTTATCTCCCTAACCTGTGCAAGATGAGAATTTTTTTTGATATAATTTGAATTATAGGAAGAGGGAGAGGAAGGGATATATTTCTTCTCTCAGGGTCTGTTTGGTACGAGGGGTTTGGAGGGAATGGGAGGGGAGGGAAATCCATATAACTGAATTTAAAAAAATTGGAGAAGTGGGGGTAAAAAGATTTTAATAAAGAGAATATATAAGATAAAAAAGTAAGAAAAGTTAATTAAAAATTTTAACTCCACTTCTCTCATTTTTTTAAATCCATCTCCAAAAAACTCTCTGCTCACTTTCCTCCCCTCCCCCTCATACTAAACAAGCCTTGAAGTTTCTACTTCTATAACAGCAAAAGAGCATGTGTGTGTTTGTAATAAATCTTAATCCTCATTAACTCTACTTTAAAATTTAACAACTTTCCAACTTTATCCTGTATAATATACAATATACCCAATGAAAACAAAGTCAACATAATAATGAATGAAGGGTGAAACTATACATTCATATGAAAAATTTTATAAGGTGACTTATAAATATGACCAAAATAAATGTCTATTTGCCTAGTAAACAGGACTGGAGAAGTATAAGATATGCAAACTATACATAAATGAGCAGGAATCACTTGAATTGTTGTATTTTTGAAAGACCAATTTCATTACCTTAGAAGCATTCCCCACCGTTTCACTCTGAAGCTCTATCACCTTCTCCTTTTCATTATAGGTCCCTTTCTGGATGACATAAGCTAGGGACACATCAGAAAAAGTAAAAACAAATAAAAGAGAACTTAGAAAAAGAAAAATATACTAGAAATAACTTATTTCTGGGATAATTAAGCAATAGTTAAGAATTCTATGTGCAAATAGAACAATAATTGTAGAAAACCAGACAGCAGTGTATAAAGCAATTTGTCAAAATAATTATTGCAAAGCACCCTTGCCACAAGTGCTTGTTTGGATTAGCGGTAGAAGTTACTTTTCTAATGTGATTTATGGTATACAAAGTAAGTTTGTGATAAGAGTTTTGTCTCGACTTGTATAAACGTGCTTTTCCAACGCAAATTCAAACAGGCCCTAATTCAAACATTAAGCTACGTTTGATCCATGAAAAATGGATTTAAACAAATGGAAATGAAAAAAAAAAAAAAAAAAAGAAGAAGGGAAATAAAAAAAAAAAAAAAAAAGTATTTTTATTGTGCTTGGTAAATGATAAGGAGGCTTTCTTTCTTTTTTTAATGGAAGGGAATATATTCATCCAAAAATTATTTACAACAGAGCCAAAGATGGCATATAGTGACTTTCTTAGAAAGAAAGCTTTCCATATTTATAAAATGGAGCTTTTTTATTCTCGTTCTCAGTTTTGTTTTGTACCAAAAGCCCTTCTATACTGGGAATATTTATCAAATATTTAACTTGAGCATTCTTCCAGCGGATAGTGAGGCGTATTAGCTAATTTAGACAGTGCTTAGAAATTATAGAAACATTAGAGGGATGTTTGCATGAAGGCATTAGTATGATGGTTCAGCCAAGACACACCCACTAATCAATATTTGTCAAATATGATTCAAAACATTCAAGTTCAAACTAGTTAAAATAATTAATTATTACTAACTGATGCTAAATGTAAGATCTAATATGTGGTGCAACTAGTTTATATATTCAGGACCAGAGTAGTTTGTATTGTTGTTTCACTCATCTGTGAATGCTCTGCTCATACGCAAAAGTCCATCGGTTCTTAATATAAGAGAACAATTAACTTTTTTCTTAGAGATTAAGGAAGCTAATTAAATTACATTAAAGTATGTATGTTAATCGGAAGCTAATTAAATTACATTAAATGTATCCCATATGTTTATCGTTTTCCTCCGATCTAATTTGTTTGAAAAAAAAAGTATGTATGTTAAACTAATATATAATTTAATAATATACAAGATATGCTTTGATTAAGTACTCCCTCCGATCCTTAATATATGATGTATTTAAAGAGTTAATCTTGGTCCTAAATATAACCTATTTTTTATATTTGTCAATCTTTTCCTCAATTGTTTCTACTGATGCACCTTCAAGAAAAAAAAATTAAAGAGAAGAGAGAAAAAAAAATAAATGAGATATTAACTGTTTTTTAAAAAATCTAAATTATAAACATGCTTGTTAAATCTAAAAAAAAAAAAAAATTATGGAAACATGCCTTATATTAAGGACAGCCTTGATAATTTATTTAACTTCGAGTAGCATCTAAAACTAAAATAGAGACAAGTGTGAAATAAAGCAGGCAATTTATCGAACAGTTTATCTGCAACAAAGTATAGAAACCAAAAGACACTCATCAGTCATCAATAACAAGACAGTACCTGAACTTCGACAAGGCCAGTGCTTTGTGCAATCACAACTTCAACAGTACCATCAGGCTTTGGACGCCAGTATCCACTCTCAGCGTGCATTGGCTCACCAGAGCTCAGTTTCCAAGTCTTCTGGGTATACCCAATCACAGGCTTGTCTCATATCGTACACAGCAAAGAAATACCCCAAGTCAATTCTTCATTTTAAAAACAAGAAATTGTAATCTTAGTCCCTGAGTTCTCACAGATTCATAACATAGCCCCATGAAAAATCTAAAAAACATAAAAATAATATGAGCACTTGTTGTTTGTATCAGATACCTTGTTCCCAGAATGGGAAAATTGAAGCTCTTCACCATAAGAGAATGAATTTATGGTAGGGAAGCCGCCTTCTCCCTGGCCTCTCCAGGAGCCCAGAAGGAAGGAAAGTGGTTCCACTGCTGGGTGCAACATCGGCGGTTCCGGTGGCGGAGCCGGTGAGCCCTTGTCTACGTCCATTTTGCTCTGACAATATTTTTCTGATTCTTGTTTAGTCTTCCTGAGTTCACAAAGCAGGGAAATGAGTATATTGCTTCACAAGAGGCGCTCTGGCGTCAACAACAATAATGTGGACGATAGTGAGATAATTGAGTTAGCGCTGTGAAAATCGGACCGGACTCTGAGCCATGAGTGAAGGTTAGGGAGTTAAATCAGAGTTAAACTTGGTGGTGCTGTAGTAAAGATTTCATATTATTAACATGAAATTTTAAACAAAATTTAAAATAAAAATTTAAAATAATTTTTTTAAAATACAAAAATACTGACCCTCTGTTGATGGCCGGACAAGATCGATGACTAGTTCATCAATTTTCGTGTTGAATCGGCCTGTCTAGTTTGGATTTAATAACTCTGAAAAAGGATGGGTTGCTAAACTAAATTCTAATATGTGTGTATTAATTTTTTTTTAGTTCTAAGATATTATAATGGGAAAATCTCTAATAAAGAATTTTAAAATCCTAAAAGAGAAAAAGATGTTTCGAATGTTTATAATCTCATAAAGATGTTAGATTTAAATTGCCTTTTTTGAAATTACAAAGAAATGACCAAATTGTCCTTAAATGTTTATATATTTTTAAAAAGGGATAAGTGGCAAATCTACTTCAAAATATATCTTAGGAGTAATGTTGTCCTGAAAGTTTTTTCAGGTTCAATGTCACCCTATAAGTTTTTAAACGTAGAAATGTTGCCATTTTACGTTAAAAAGTTAACGGTCAAGGTTAATTTTTTAACAATCAACATTAGGTTTTTAATAGTATTGGACCACATTGGTATGTTTTAAAACTTTTTGTGTGACATTGAACCTGAAAAAACTTCCAGGGCAACACTACTCCTAAGTCTATAATTTCGGGGCGGATTTGCTACTTAATCCTTTTAAAAATATATTACCCCACCACTTGGTTTGCAAAAAATATATATATTATGAAAGCAAATATATATAAGCTCTCATTCATAAAGTTTTGTTAAGAAATTCATAATATTTCATTAGGTTTTACCAAAAAAAATTTGTGTTTATCTTTTGTTAATGAATTCAAATATTTCATTAGGTTTTACCAATTTGTGTTTATCTAGTAAAAAAATTTACACTATTACATCATTTACAAATTTTATTAAGAAATTCACAACATTTCATTAGGTTTTACCAATTTAAGTTTACCCAATAAAAAAATTTTTACACTATCAGCTTATTCACAATTTTTATTAAAGAATTTACAATATTTCATTAGGTTGTACTTTTACCAATATAAAGGGTTTACATCCCTTTATAGCAACTTCTAATATTTTTGGAAAAATACTAGAAAAATATTATTAAAATCGGGAAAAGATAAATAATGGGAGCCAATATCTGAAATGTCATGGAGGAATTTGAGATTTCTAAATCCTACCGAATGACCAATCCGCCCCTAGTCAAATTCAAAATTACAGATTGAAGAAGTCGCCTTAGCGGAACCGGCGACTGTGGATGGAGTTGGAACTCTTGGGTGTTTCTTGGCAAATATTATATTTTCTTGAAGCCACATATTCATTTGCAATAAAGATTGAGGCTTATTGTTTACTATGCAGGAAACTCCACGCATCGACTTCTTTGCTGAGTGAAATCTAGTCTCCATCTTGAGGCTTGTGTTCCTTTTCCTTATATTTCAGATGATTTCTTTTCGTTTATTTCATACTTTCTTTAATTCTTAATAAAATATCCAATTGACTTTTTTTCCTCACAAAGGTTAAATAAGTTAAATAAATTGTTTTAAAGTATTTTTAATTCATCGTTTTTCTCTAAATTAATTTGTTTGGCTTATATATATATATATAAATATAAAACTAGGTCTTGCATTGGGCCAATCTGGGTTAACGGTAGGTAGGGATGGAAAAGGCCGGGGCCTGGCCTCGGCCCGCTAAAGCCCGATCGCCTGGCTTGTCGCTAACAGCCAGGCCAAGGCCGAATTTCAGCTCTGTTTTCCTTAACAGCCAGCTCGGAGCCTCTTAGTAGGCCTGAAAGCCTGGTCGTGCCTACTGTTAAGGAGGGCAAAATGGTAATTACACGTATATATATATATTTTTTAATAATTAAATCTGCCTCTCTCTCGCCGCGCTACCGCCGCGCGCTAAGTGTCCAGTTATTGAAAAAAAAAAGTGCCAAATGCCAATTCCTCCAATCTCATTTCCGCGTGACCACTCCCCGGCTCTCGACCCGCCGACATCGAAAACCCTAAGTCCCCAAATCCCAAATTTCCCGATCGACCTCACCGTCCCCACTCCCCCACCGTCGGCTCCTCCTTCTACCTTCTTTCTCGTCGCGACTTTCCGCGTGACCACCCCGTGTGCGCCTCCACCAGTTGACCTCGAAACCCTAAGTCCCCAAATCCCAAATTTCCCGATCGACCTCACCGTCCCCACTCCCCCACCGTCGACTCCTCCTTCTATCTTCTTTCTCGTCGGTGATCGGTGTGTGTCTCGACTCTCCCGCCGCGATTCTCCTCCTTCTACCTCGCTTTCTTTCAATTTGTTCTAAGGCGATTGGCGAGGAGTCCTTAGCGACCGTCGAGTCAATCTGTGTCTTCCTGTTCTTCGCTTCACTGTCCAGCCCCATGTAATGTAGTAGTTTCTTCTTCTTCTAGATGTTGAAGATTGTGTTAGAGACTTAGAGTTGGCAGATGTTTGTTATATGGTGAAATATTCTCATTTTTTAGTAGATTAATTTAGTATTAGCTGAATCTTTGTTTCTTTTTCTGAGTGTTGCTATCTAGTGTCAATATATTTTTTCTCAAACAATTCGGTAAAGTTAAGATAATTCTCTAACTAAATCAAATCACATAAAACCCCAAATTAACCTGGGTAAAGGCTTTGGGATCATGAGGAAACTCATTGAACAGATTTATCATATCATAAGAATATGATTCACCATGCTTAAAGTTGCTCAACACTTTCGTTGAAGAAGCCACAATGATGATTTCTCATGAAAAATACTTTTATCAAAAAAACAGTAAGGGTATGTTTGGGATCCATGTAATATGACTCAAACCGACTATTTCATTTGGCGAAAAAATTTCTGTACGTTTGATTCAAGAATGATGTTTAGGATAGCTTTTATATTTAAATGCTTATGGTTCAAAGGTTAAGTTACAGTGGAAGCAACTTTTTTTTCCTGTTAGCTTTTTTCTCCTATTTGAATTTCCCAAATACTTTTCAATGTATTATTTAAATATTGTATTTGTCAAACCGACGTTTTTATAAAATTTTATTCAAATTTAAATCACATAACGTTAATTAACTTTATCCGAAATTAACGTACAGAAAGTGCATCCACACACTCTCACACTCACACATTTCCTCTTGTTCAATTAATCAGTCTCTGACATTATCTTTGCTTGTTCATGTGTATGTAGTGTGTGCTGAAAGAAATCCATCATACAAATATAGAACTACTTTTTTTTTATAAGGACAAGGATGCCTCTGAACTGGGAAGCTCTCATTGAGTTCTTGGCCTCTGTTAGGAGGCGCAGGAGGGAGTTTCTCTAAAGGAGGCAATATGTATGTATGTGCGAGTCTCTTTCTTTAGCTCTGCGATGAAGGTTTCTCTCTTATCTCTTATCTCTCTTTCTTTAGAAATTCTTGGTAATTAAGTCTCTTTTGTAATTGTAGGACCTCTAACCTCTTAGTAATTCCCTATATGTGTCATGCTTCTTCGAACCTCGTTTAGAAATTCTTGGTAATTAAGTCTCGATCCACCAATGATCTAAAATATATTTAGTAACATAATTACTTCTTCCGAACCTTGTTTAATTATGTGTTTCACCCTAGTTTATGTCATCCCCATTTCGAGTGAAACAATGTCATCTAATTCAGTTCCTCCTCCTAATGTCAACTTGGGTGATATCTCTCAACAAGCACCAACAGATTCAAGTGAACAAGCTACTCAACAAATTAGTGAGAAAATTGTTAGTGATGATGAAGTTATTAAGAAGAAGAGGCGAAAAACTTCAGCTATTTGGGACGATTTTGATCAAGTTGAGACTAATGGTGGTCTCAAAGCTAAATGCAATTCTTGCAAACAATCATTTTCATACTCGGGGAAGGAGCTAGCACTACCCATCTATGGAGACATCTAAACAAGCTTGCGATACAAGGAAGCTCCTCATTGCTGCAAAAAAAAAAAAAAAAAAAAAAAAAAAAAAAGAAGCAATCCACCATTCCATTTCAACCTTCTTTGACTAATCCATTTTTGGCGTCGGGTGCTAGATATTCTAATGAGAAGATGAGAGAAATAATTGCTACTGCAATCATGGTGCATGAGCATCCTTTTAGCATTGTTGAGGATGAAGTTTGGATGTGGGGTTTCCAATATGCTAATTCTGAATTTCAGAAATATTCTCGCAAGACAACAAGAAGTGATTGTTTGGCCATATATGAGGCAGAGAAGAAACAATTGAAGGCCTTGTTACAAAAGGTGAGCAAGATTAGTTTGAGTACTGATATGTGGAAATCAAGTCATCAGGTGACTGAATACATGGTTATTACTGGGCATTTCATCGATGCGGGGTGGAATCTTCAAAAGAGGGTTTTGAGTTTTGTGAAAGCACGCCTTTAGACGAGGAATTGATGTGGCCGATGCTATTTTCAAGTGTTTGAAGGCCTAGGGAATTGAAAACAAAGTATTTTCTCGTGTCGTGGATAATGCTTCTTATAATGATTCTTGTTTGAGGGCTCTAAAGGACACTTTATCACTTAATAGTACTTTACCTCTGGGTGGTGACTTATTTCATGTTAGATGTTGTGCACATATATTAAACTTGTTGGTGCAAGATGGCCTTGGTAGAATTAAGGACATTATAAATAATGTCCGTGAGAGTGTGAAATACATCAACTACAATGATTCAAGGCTAAAAGCATTTTGTGACATTGTTGAGCAGAAACGCTTGAAGGAAAGGAAGCTCGTTCTTGATTGTTCAACAAGGTGGAATTCTATATATAGGATGTTATCTACGCTTTGAAGTTCAAGTCTGTTTTTTTCCGATTATAAGGAAAGAGAACCACATTACAACTATGCACCATCTGAAAAGGATTGGAAGAAGGTTGAAAAGATTTGCAAACTTCTAGAAGTGTTCAATGTAGCCAATCATATCATATCAGGCAATGAGTATCCTACTGCAAATTTGTACCTTGCTGAAGTTTGGAGAGTGAAACAAGAAATTGACAATGCCTTTGATGATGATGATGATTTCTTCATGGTGGAAATGGCAATCTCAATGAAAGAGAAGTTTGACAAATATTGGGAGAATGCAACATGGTAATGGCTCTTGCTAGTATTCTTGATCCTAGGTGCAAATTATATGTGATTAATTATTGCTTTCCTTTGATTTACAAGCCTGAGTATGTTGCTTCTGAGAATATAGATAAAGTGGTGAAAACTTTAAACTCAATATATGATGGCTACGTTGTTGTGTATAAGGAAGAGGCATGTAATGAAGATCATAATGTTGGAAACAACTCTTCTTCCAATGTACCTAGTTCTTCTATAATTACTGGATTTGATCAAATCATGAACATGGTTCGTGAAAAGCAAGCAATTCCCCCTATGAAATCAGAATTGGAAGTTTATCTTGAGGAGTCTCTTTTTATACCTGATGGCTATTCTAACTCATTTACTGCTCTAGAATGGTGGAAAACTAATAGTGTGAAGTATAAGATTTTATCTAAGATGGCACGACATACTAGCTATTCCAATCTCAACCGTGGCATCGAGTCCACATTTAGTGGCTTTGAGGTAGAGTTATTGATGAATATCGCTCTAGATTGAATGAAAAATCAATTAAAGCACTTATTTGTGGTGGGGATTGGCTTCGCAACAAGTATGGATTAAAAAAGAAACAAAAGGTATAAATTTTGCATTGTTAAAATAATATCATTTGTTTTACATATTACTTGTTCAATTGTGTTATACTCTAATTCTATATATTTGATTAATTTTTTTCAAGGTCTTTGAAGTTGAAGAAGAAATTATATTGAAGATTTGATGTCAATGTCCAAAGAGCTTGATGAAGAATTTGTATGTTGGCTTTTGTATGTTGGTAACTTGGTGGGATGTTGTAAACTTTATTCATGGGATGTTGGATGTTTAATTTGTATGTTGATGTTGGATGTTGAATTTGTATGTTGGATGTTGTATTTGATTTCATTTTTATGTTGTTGTAGAATCTGGTTTGTTGTTGTATATTTGGCCTGTTTAAGCAATTAGGCCTGGCTTTCTACTGAAAACGAGGCCTGTTTGAGGCCCTTTTTTACAATAGGCCTGTTTTCGCCTCGTAATTAAAGGAGGCCTGTTTTCAGCCTGTAACCGCAGGAGGCCTGTTTTCCTTGGGGCCTATGGCCTGTTAGCCTATGCGCAGGATTTTTGAAAATACAGGCCTCTTAACAAGCCACAGGCCAGGCTCAGGCCTAAAATTAAGCCTATAACAGCCACAGGCCGGCTCAAGCCGCTTCTCGCATAACAGCCGCCTGCCTGGCCGTCCACCCCTAACGGTAGGAGTGGTGACTTATTTTCCATCTGACTTTTGTAAAAATAAGATAGGAAAAAAGTCGATTGTAAATGCGATTTGTATTTGGATTGATGATAGCAAAAGTGGATTTTTTTGAAAACTTATGAGTGTTTAGATTATTATTTGAAAAATGAGTTGAAATGGAAAATAACTAAAAAGGGCATGAATTTTATTGAATACTACATATATATTAGTGGTATATATTGTGATAATTGAAGATAAAAATTTAAATTTGATAAAAAAAGTTAAATTATTACTCCCTCCGATCCTAAATATAAGACAAAGTTAACTTTTTTGGAGAGATTAAGAAAGTTCATTCAAATTATTTTAGAGTATTTTTATTTTTCCCTAAACTAATTAGTTTGAATAATTAATTTTTTTAATTTTTATATTTTGCCGCATTTCCAATTTTCCCATTTTTCTATTTCTTTTCTCTCTCCAAGAAAATATTTTTCCAAGTTCTTCTTCTTTCACGCAGGGCTTCCTCTGTTTCGTCTCTCTCTCTCTCTCTCATCGCAACACTCCCAGGTTCAACTTCCGCAGCACCGAGCTTCTTTGAAAAAATCCAGTCACTTAAACGCTTACCCAAACGGCATCAGGCTGCACTTTTTCCCTGTTGAGCTTTTACGTTGCCCACCGCCACCACCACTCACTCCAAACAAGCAAGCACATTAAAGACTGAAACGAGTACTTCTCAACATGAGATTTCTAGGGTTTCTACTTTTTTTTTGGATATAAAAATTTTGGAAGAGGGGTTTATGGGTTCTATGACTTTGGTCCATAGGGGATACAGGACTGAGAATACACATCTCTCTACTTCTTAGTGTGTGTTTGAATTAATGGTGGTAGATTTTTTTTTTAATTTGACTTTCGGAAACTTAAGTTAATGTGGCAGTTAAATAGTGTAACGTGATTTATATTTGAATTAGCGGCGGCTAAAGTAACCTTTTTCTAAATTAAAATTTGTTTGAATGATTATTTAAAACAAGTTTTTATGCATAATGACTGAAAATAACATGAATTTTATTTTTTAAAAAAAATTCCCTAACCAACGAAATTTTGAAAAAGAATGTTCCAGTTATATGTATGTATGTATTTATTTATTGGTAAAAAAAAAAAAAGTTTAGATGGGGGTAGACACTGGTACCCCACCAAGGTCAGGGTATGTTGGGTACCAGTGTCTACCCCAGGCTCAAAGAGTGCTTATCACCCATCGGTAAGGCCTTCACATCGACCAACGGATATCGAATCTCATCCTTTTTAGGGTGAAGGCCGAAGCTTTAGCCAACTGTGTCAATCCTTATTGGCTGTTGCAGTTATATATGTTTATATAAATAACTCACACAGAATCCAAGAGCCCACAAAACCCTATTTTACTTCCTTGCCCGCTTCATATTTAAATCTCAAATTTTCTCGCTTTGATTAACACTCTATGGCCAAAAACCGAAAAAAGGAAGGAAGATCAAACAAGTTTTCTACTATGACGGCATGATGTGTTTTTTTTTTTTTTTTTTTGGGGTTAAACATAGACATCCTCCTATTGAAGACAATGATTCATATTTGAAGTATTGCTGAGCATTAAATGTGGGTACCTCTTCTCATGGAGATTCAAACTTTGATTCGCCAAATTGTGAAGAACTAGCCTCTTCCACTAAACTTAACCCCTGTTAGTTTGAATACGGATTAAGATTTCTCCAGTAAGTGGAGATAAGACTCTCTTCAGTAAGCCCCCAAACTACACCGTTTCACCCCAAACAAAATTAAAAACATCTAATAACTCGCTGAATAGAGAGAATAGAGCTTTGCGACACGAGGTCACTAATCATTCTATCTTCTACCTTGAGAGGGCAGAGCTCCGCGACGGCGGCATTCCTTACTCACCACCATTGCCGCTGGCGATCTAAGTTATTCCAGAAAGAGAGCCGTAGATCAGGCGCAGAAAGAAACCGGAGGCTGGAAACGGTGAAGAAACAGAGGCGCTGCTAGAGAGGAGATCACTGTTCATCATCTTCTACACTATGCTTGCAGTCGCTGCACTGTTCCGGTTCTAATCTTCAGGGATGGGACCAGTTCAATTTCTGCAATTGGTAGATTTTAGGGTTCTTTCATATTTTTGTATCTTCTGGAGAAGATTTTCATCCTGGTACGTGTCACCATCTCGATCTTATTAACTTTTTTTTTTCTACAAATGCCGGATTTTTTGCTGGGATAGCTCTCCTACTTCGTACCAGGCCAGGCGATTAAATTAGCTGCATTGTACCAAGATATTGCTTTCACTTACGCTTCCTCTTCACTACACACTCTCTGAAAACTACATTTTGCAGCTCGAAGCCCATCTCTATCCGAATAATCTTTTTGTTGCCAAAAATGTATAAATGATGGCCTTGTTTTCAATTCTGTTTCCAAATGAATCTCACTTTGGCATCTAATCATATCATTGGATTGACATCACCCAGTTAAGGCAAAAACTAATTAATAAGGAAAAAACTAACTAACTAATTCTGAGTATTTCAAGTCTTTTTTTTTGGGGGCTTATCTGTAGCAGTTCTAATTGATTCACGTCATAGAAGTATTGCTTCTTCTTAAATTAGACTAGCCTCTTTCCTCATTACCAAATTAGACTATCTGAATACTTCGGTCCACAAAACACAAACCCGATCCAATCAAATTACCTGATAGGTTGCAGGCCTTTGTTTTCAAATTACCTTTTGACTCCATTGGTTTCATCTTTTTTTTTTTCTATCCGTGTTAAAATTGAAGATAAAATGTCTTTTTCTTTTGTTTATGTTAACCATTTCCTTATATATAACAAGGTCATTTATATATCACTCATTGAAGATGTACGTGATCCTACGCAACTAGTCAAAACTAAAGGCCGTCCTAAGGTTGCTTCGCGAATAAAATCGAGTGTGGAAATATCATTAAAACAGCAAAAGACTTGCAGTTATTGTCGAGGAAAGGGTTGTAATAAGACTAGTTGTCAGAAGCAAAAGGTATTTGTGAAGTTGATGTATGTGTTATTTCTTACTTTGGACGTTTAATTAAAATCTATGTTGTTTCATTTGTAGATGGATTTTGTAAGAGAAGCAAAATGAATAGTCAAATGTATTGCACATATTTTCATGGTTTTATTTTGGTAAGAATTGATTTATTTTAAAATATAGCATTCCAATGTTATATACATGTACTTAATTTCTTTTTCTTATTTTCAGCTAATAATTGGAAGCTTTGCTAGAGAATAGAAGTAGATCCTAGCTCTTGGAACTGTGAATGTAGCGTGTGGTCATTACCCAACAACTGATTGTAATGAGAGTGTCCATAGCCGTAACTGTATTTTGATTATGTAAAAATTTAGAAGTCGGCTTGTATAGAAGAAACAGAGGAAAACTTGGGTTATTACATTTGAATGGTTTAAATCACAATGTAATTTGGGAGATTTAACATCACATATTCTGCACTATTAACTTTTTGCAGCTTGTGATACTTAGCTTGACTAGAAATGTCTCTGGTTTAATTTTTTAAGTGTTTAGTTGTTCTAGTTGATTTGTCTTCCTAAATTGTCTTGGTGCAGTATTTTAATCTATGAATTTCAATTTTCCCAGTTTCCTATGCGTGATTCTTCACTTGTTATTGGAGATTGATATCAGGGAAATTTGTGGTGGCTATGGAGTTTGCTTTGGATATGTTGATTTTTTTATTGTCCTTTTCTACTTTATGGCTACTTAGTTGGAACACAAAATTTGATGCAAGGATTTGAAGTTGTCTAACAACTCATTATGGTTTGCTGGGTCTCCATGACATGTATTGGCAGTACATGCTACTTATGTTTATTTGATGTTAACGTTGGTTTAGCAGTTGTGATCAAATACACGAGCTTGTTACAAACTTATTTAGTTTTCAGGGAGAGGAGCTTAGGAGTCTGGTTTATATCTTTTAGGGAATGGAAGGTTATGTATATGGTGTAATTTGCGTAATTTGCTGTATCTATGCAAAGGGATGGTGACAGTTAAGATTGCACCACTCTTTCTGTTGATACCTGCCAAAATAGTTGTTACAAGTACATATAAGGAATTGATCTCATTTGTTTGATGAAACTATGTGAAGAATAACTTTATAAAGTCACTTGAGTCACTGATAAAATGGCTCATTTATATTGACATCTATTTGTGGAAAGGGTGAAAGAAAATAGATGGAATCAATATATAACTTTTTTTTTTTTTTGCTATGAAAATTTTAGGAAAGGGGTTGGGCTCACCCACGGTCCCTGTGGCGGCGCTTGGAGCCCGCAGATTCGGCTGGGAATACCGGGCGCTCTTTACTTGCCCAAATAAGTTACCACAACTACCTAGACCCCTAGGATGCCTCCCCCAGCGCCTTGACCAACGCAGGGATCGAACCCCCTCCCTAATGGTGAGAAAGACCGACCCCCACGCTAGTTGAACCCAAGGACGAGATGTAATATATAACTTCTTGCTTGTGTAGGTTTTTGTTTCATTAAGTATGCTAAATCAAAAGAAGCTGATGGGGCAATTAGAGCATCGCACAATCAACATACTCTTCCTGGAGTGAGCTGCATTGCTTTTGATGCTAAATACCACATGGAATACATTTTTTTGTTTTTAAACTTGACTACCTTTTATGGTGTAGTTTGCTTGTGTGCATTTAATCTGATGCCAGTTGTAGTAGACAAACTATTTCCACCAAAGATATCCAACTCTAGTAAAATTTAATTATCAGTTCAAAGTTGGAAAAACTATATAACCTGAACAAAACAAGTGGGCAGCGACGCATTTATCAAGACATACTTTTGCTGTGAGTCTCCCTCCGTGTGTGAACTGTTCAATTTTCTATGAACTTTTCCATATAATAGGTGCTGCTGAATACAAATTATATGTGAAATATAATTGCGAAGTTGATTACTACATAGTCTAAATTGTTTTTATTAGGGTGATCTATATAACCATCAGTATGCCATGATGATCCTGTCATGAAAGCATGCATGACTTTTCCTCGATGATTGACACTCTGTGCAATGGAGTAATTATCATTGGCACGCCTACTGATTGAACCATATTTTGACATGAATTTTGGAAATTAAATGGGGATTTTTAATGTATTTTCTCATAGTTATTGAGCTTTAAATGTATTTCTTGTGATAAATTGAGATTAAGAGTAAATATATTAAATTAGGGCTAAAAAGGGCAAAATTGTCAAAAAATGCAATTACTCTTAATTATTGATTTTCATGAGAATATTTGATGTTAAATTAATTGTTTTTCATTGTAGATGCTTCAAAAGGTCAAATCAAATTAGAAAATTAAAATCTGAACTGAAATTGTAAACTTTTCATTTAAGTCCCTGAAGCAATAGTTTTTTTTCTTTTCACTTAGGTCCCTCTGCTGAAGCTGTGCGTTTTTGGCAAAGTGGGTCTGATGCATTCAGCTTATCCATCAAACATTCAGGCCCGTGGAGGGAGGTTGACCCAATAGGAATCCAGGAGGAGCTGAGGGCATTTTGAAATAACCAATTAATGAATCAAATAGGGTTTTGGCGTTTAGCTGGGAGAAGGAAGCAAGACCCGACACATTGATGGAGGACCCGAGAGATTAATGACGAGCTGAGAGCAACGCCGCGAGGGGGGATCAATTATTCACACCTGAATCATTTTTTCTGGAGGAACGCTCTCGACCACACGACTTCCATGATCACGCCTTCACTTTCAATCCTCCTCGTCACACTGAATCTTCACCCATCGTCCCTTCTCCTTTGATTCAGACCTGAGATCATCGATCTCCTTCCACCACCGTCTCCTTCTCCCTTGATTCACCACCATTTTCCTGTGAATTCAAAGTCACCATTTTCCCAATCTCTGCCATAGCCGAGAGCTATTTCCCTTTCAAATCCAGTTTTATTTACACTCAATTTTCATGGAATTTCTTTGTCTGGATGAAGCTCGTGATGAGCCTAAATCAATGATTGGCTAAACTCTTTGCTTCTTGGTGATGGAGACTTGTGGCTTGAGCAAGTGTGCTTCAAAGGGGAGTTATTTAATTTAATCTTTTGCTTAGACTATTTATTTGATTTCCTTATTTAGGATTATCATTATTTAGTTGTGAGACTTGGATGATCAAGTTATGTGTCCATGTGGATTGGATATTGTAGTTTTAATTAGATGATTATTTTGATGTTGAAATTTCCAAATTACTTAATATGCTTGATGAAATTGTGCTTCTTTGTCATGTTGGTGATTAGTAATCATAGTTGATTTTAGCTTGTGAATGGTTCGTTAGAACATTCAAATTGAGAAGAACAATTTGCATCATCCCAATTTTAATTACACATTAAGTGGATTTTAACAATATCTCAAAAGGTAGTAGTTTGCTATGTTTGTAGGAGCTACTATTAATTGAGATTATTGGACTCAAGTGTTATCTTGAGGTTGTTCTTTAAACTTAATGAAAATTTAACTCCCATATATATTTTAAGCAATGATAGCCATCTTCTTCATTACCAAGAGCATCCATAATTAATCCCTTTTAATCCAAAGCATTTTTCACTATTTTCCAAAAATACCAAAAAGAATAGAATTAGTTCCTTTATATTTTTTTTATGAATTTTAGTTTAGAGAAAATAAATTTCATAACCCCTTTTCTAACCATGTTTTTAGCACTTAGTTTTACCTAGGGAATTCAAAATAAATTAGCTCCTTGATAAGAGAACGATCCCGAGTTGTTTGCACTTGTATTGCATTTTAATTAGTGGTAAATTGTGATTTGACCCTGAGGCGACTAAGGTTTTTTAGTCAAATCAATACAACCCTTGGTGGTTCAATATGTGATTATGGAAGTCACTGGACCCAACAGTGTTATTGTCCATAGACATTGCAACAGATCCTCCACCTTTACTTATTTGTAAGCTCCGAATGCTGTTAATTAACATTTTAGTGCCATCCACAAGCTTCTGGTAAAAGCCTTGAGAGAAATCATAATAGCTATCAAGTTTTGGTTATGATTTCAGCATTAGAAATTGTAAATTAAGCCACTTGAAGAGAAAAAGAACCCCTGGAACGAAAATATACCAGCAGAAGCATTTAGGTTTTGAATTTATAAACTTCAACTGCAATAACAAAGGTAAATTTTACCTATAAGCAATGCACAAGAGTTGATGCAGTTAAAAGCAACAAATAAAATCCACAGATTACATCTAAAATCAAGAGATGGTTTTCACAAATCAAATTAATTGGGGAAAACCCACTATTCAATGACTACCATCCATAAGCATGATATATAAACTCATAATTATCAGGGCAATAAGGATGACCAACATAACAGAGCTTCTAGAAACTCTAAAGTTGAAAATTTTAAAAAGAAGAACAAGTAAAATCTAAAAAATCATTTTAGAAATTGAACACATATTCGATCGTGGAAGTGAGAACTTAACCGAATGAATCCTCCTTCTCAACAACACTGCCCCCGTACTTGTGTGTGCAAGAAAAATACCGACTCTTCCAACGAACAAGGAAGAATGAAAAATCGGGGAACAATACCTTTGATGAATTACGCTTACAAAGTCCGAGAGTTTGAAAAATGTAAAGATTGAGCGTATTTGGGTCCGTGAAGAGAGACGTAGATATAGCGTCCTGTACCTCTTTGAGTTGAGCACTCGCGAAATCAAAATAAGGTGGATTCCGCTTCTCGTTCTGGCTCCGACTCCGATTTCCATCGTGCCTACCACCTTCAACACATTTGGGATGCAAAAATATGAAAGAACCCTAAAATCTACCAATTGCGTAAATTGAACTGGTCCCATCGCCAAGATTAGAACCGGAATAGTGCGGTGGCTGCAAGCATAGTGTAGAAGATGATGAACAGTGATCTCCTCTCTAGTAGCGCCTCTGTTTCTTCACCATTTCCAGCCTCCGATTTCTTTCTGCGCCTGATCTACGGCTCTCTTTCTGGAGTAACTTAGGTCGCCGGTGGTGATAGTGGTGAGTAAGGAATGCCGTCGTCGCGGAGCTCTGCCCTCAGAAGGTAGAAGATAGAATGATCGGTGATCTCATGTCGCAGCTCTGTTCTCTTATTAGATGTTTTTAATTTTGTTTAGGGTGAAATCTTAATCCCTAAATGTATATGTAACAACTTGTGTTTTTCTAAGAATATAATGCATTTTTTTTTAAATTTGTACCCTCAATTTAGTTACATGTCTCTCATATCTTTTCCTATCTATTCCCTCTCTCTCACTCCTTATCTTCATAAATAAGGATATACTTGAAAAAAAAAATATTCCTTATACATTTATTGTTTTTAATTGATTTGCTTGATTTAATAGTATTCCTTCTAGTCTATACCCTACTACAAAAAAGGTTTTTCATTACAATTATTTTTGATCATACATCATGGTTTCAAACTGTTATATATAAAAGTCCTATATATGCCTTGTGCGCAAACTTATTGGTTCCAAACGAGGATGAATTGATGAAATACTTAATGGTTCTTTGTTAATAAGTCTAATGCATTGAGGACATATTTAATAGTTTTTCTTGTTAATAACCGTAATATGTGTGTGTGTGTATTATAAACTTTGTGAATTATTATAGCGATTTAATTTTACTTATTCTTATTTTCAAAGGATGCCTTTATAATCAAAAGATCTTACATATTGTGTTTGAAAAACTATATATTTTATTGACATTTACTTCTTTATTTTGTATGTGTGTGCATATATATACACACATAATAGTGAACTTTACATATAACTTACGAGTTTGAAATGATTATGTGAATTTATTGAAAGTTCGAATCAAGCAAGAATCTTCGATCATTCATGATGTGTTAAAAAAGTTATTATGAATTAGAGATTTTTTTTTTTTTTTTTTGGTGGGGTTAGGAAGGAAAGAATATTAGATAAGAATTTCAACTCTTAATTATTGTTCACCCATCTTTCTTTTGACGAATCTTTCGTCATTATATATGAAATAAATATTTTGCATGTGTTCTAAAAGATATGATAATTGCGAGTATGAAATATTTAACGTTTGAAAGAAAAAAGCTTATTTACAACTTTCTTTAATTAAGACAAGTGTATGAAGATAGATTTTCCATAAATAGTTGTGTTTCACTCGAATTTAAAATGTAGCAAGAAAAATTATGATGACTAATGGTCCTTTTCAAGATTTTCCTTTCTAAGAGAAATGTTCAAAATTTATATTTGTGAAATTGTGTTTCTTATGCGGTTACGAGGAAGTGACATTTGAACTATGGGTTACTAAATGAAAAAAAAAAATTGGAAATTTTGTAGAGAATATATTAAACAAGTAGAAATTGAACAATAACAAGAATCTATACTACTAAGATTGTATATACTATAAATAATAAGAATATGTACAATTAAGATTGCATATATGGTAAACATTTAATAGTTCGTTCTCTATAATATGAATAACCATAAACAAACTCACAAGACCGCCGAACATGATAATGAACTTTGAAGAAATCCGGGTTCAACGTACGTTGTTTCCTTAAAACAATTTTGCTCCATCTAGATGGATGCCTAAGGTTGATAAACAATTGTCTCCTAGGATAGAGCGGATTTATCATCTTCAGAATGATGACACTCTCAATCAGAAGCCAAAGCGAACACAACGAGTCTGCTTTCAAAATCATACAGAATATATTTGCAAAATGCAGTATGTAGAGAGGAGTGTTTGAGATTGATTTTTTGATATTGATTTTGTCACTAGCACGCCCTATTTTATAGATGATCGAAATTGATCATATAGACTTGACTGTTCTAGCATGCGAATAGACGCACTAGAACAGAGCAAATGTCCAGAACAATTTAGTTAAAGCGATCCGATATTACGGTCCACTTATAGCCACTGGTTGGGAAAAAAAACGGAGGGGCAAAAAGGGAATTAATAAAATTTTAGGGACTAATTGGAAATCCAAAAATTATTTTTTATTTCACACACTCGCGAACCGGACCAGGTGGGCGGCACGCGAACGGGCCGAATAGACAGCGGCGCGCATGTGTGGTGAACTAAGGGTCACCTAAGTCCTCACCCCTCCATAAAAATGGGTTGGCCCAAGGGCCCAATTTAGATGAACAAAGTTGAGGCTTATATACCCTTTAACTTCTCTTCATTGGTCCGATGTGGGACTTGTATCCACACACATTCCTTCTTCCTTTTTCCTCTTCTTCTCCAACCTTCTTCTTATTCATAACCCATGGGATTAGATCCAAAATTCCAACAATCCCCCACATGGATAGGAAGTTAGTCCATCATGACCAAATGCAAATGATCATGTATGTAAAGTGTGATTCTTCTACGAGAAACAACTGCATTGAGATAGGTAAGGGTTGCCTTTGAACCTTCTCTAGTAAAAACCTATCGAATATACTAGCCAATCAATGGACGCGTTGTCTTGAATCGTTGACCTTTTAGTGTATACGAAGACAATAGAACTCACATAGTTGCTCTTCTAGTATCGTTGGTTCTCATGCTTTGTCCATTTTGGCCCTGGACACCTGCTTGGTTCTACAAGTTTTTTGGAAAATCAGCCGTTTTAAATTCTCTTAGAAGCGGCCCACACTTCATACTCACATAGGTGATTTCTTGTGATGTAAGTCAACATACATCATCTGAACACATCAAATTAAGAAACCATTAAAAGCCTAAAAGCTTACCCTTATATATATGCATTGTCTTGTCATAGGAATGAGTATAAGTTTAAAACTCCACAATGTTTATAGTCGATCATCACTTAGTTGTCTCTTTCTTTTGAACCTAGTTCGTGGGATCTCCACTCTTCTAGGTAGATTTATCGTAATAATCAATAATGGATCGACTTTAAACTCATTCTTTTCGACAAATTTCTGACCAACTCTCTAGGAATCCCTTTAATCAATGGATCTGTTATATTCTCTTTTGATTTCATATGATCAATTGAAATGATTCCATTCGAGAGCAGTTGTTTAACGGTATCATCTCTACGACGTATATGTCTAGACTTGCCATTGTACATGACATTATTGGCCCTACCAATAGCTGCTTGACTATCACAGTGTATACACACTACCAGATCGGCTTTGGCCAATTAGGAATGTACTCAAGAAAATTACGAAGTCACTCAGCTTCCTCACCAGCTTTATCTAAAGCAATAACTTCCGCTTCTATAGTTGATCTTGCAATGCAAGTCTGCTTGGATGATTTCCAAGACACAACACCCCTACTAAGGATGAAACATATCCACTTGTGGATCTTGTGTCATTAGAGTTGGTGATCCAATTTGCATCACAATACCCTTCTAGCACTATGTGACACTTCTCATAATGCAAAGCAAAGTTTTGAGTGTGCTTTAAGTAACCTAAAACTCTTATCATAGCTCTTCAATGAAGCTTGTTTGGATTACTTGTAAAACGACTCAACATGCTTATTGTGTAAGCACTATCAGGTCTAGTGTAGTTCATAACATACATAAGACTACCTAGCATTTCGAGTATACTCCTTTTGTTTTTTAGCTTCACGAGTAGTATTTCTCAATAGTAGAAGACTAGAATCTATAGAGTCTATCACATGAGCTATGTTCAAACTCTTGAATTTCTCAAGAATTTTAGCAATATAATGTGTTTGTGATAAAGCCAACCCATAAGAGGTTCTATGGATTTTAATCCAAAAAAAAGAAAAACATATGGTAGACTCATATCTTTTATGTCGAACTTACTGGTAAGTAATCGCTTAGTAGCTTTAATTATTTGATTATTACTACCCGTTATCAACATGTCATCCACATAGAGACATACTATGGCAAATTTGTTTTCATTATTTCGAATATAAACACACTTGTCACATTTATTAATGCTAAAGTCATTTAATAAAATAACTTCATCGAATTTTGCATGCCATTGTTTTGAGGCTTGCTTTAGACTTTAGTCCATAAAAGGACTTGATTAAGCGATAAACTTTCCGTTCTTATCATGAGATAACAAATCCCTCAGGTTGTTCTAGATAAATATCTTCCTCTAATTTACCATTCAAGAAGGCTGTCTTCACATCCATTTGATGTAACTCACATGTGAATATATTATTGGCATTGCTATTCTCATATCCGATATTGTTGAGCATTCTTGTGTGTATAATGGGTTTTGTCCAATTGAAATTTCCCAAAACCTCATTCACCATATTCAAACATTTCAGCGGTAAGTGCTTCAAAGGAGTTATCAATTAAATGGAATTAATATCACCTAATGTTCTATATATATTATTTTGAAAGACTTATGCATGAATGTTTATTGACGTTTTACTTGTATAATGGCACTCATATTATTTTGGTATGGTTGTAAACCTATGTGGAGCATTCAAAATTCTCATGGTACTTTAGATCTATGTTGGAGGCTATTTACAAATCATGAACCCCGTTAATATATGCTATTTATTTTGTTATGCTATTTTTAGATGGTGTTTTTGTGCGGTGTTCGATCAATCTGCATTTGTTTTGACCTAGTAAACGAAATGCTTTAGTCATGAAATTTTTATGATAAATTTTATACAGGTGTAGCTTTCAGTTGAGCTTAAAACGAAGGAATTTGCACACTTGGGGCTCTCATGAAAAACAAAATCATATTTACAAAGTTTCTGGGCGCTGAAAAAGCTGGGCCATTTTAGGAAAACATAAAACTGTATTTATTAAGCTACTATCTAGTCTTAATTATTATTTTTCCTACAAAAAGGCTCCCCAAGGAAGACAATGAGACAAGAATAATCTGGAAATGATTTTTGTAGATTTAGTAATGATTTTTTTTAATAAAAAAAATGACTGATTTTTTTAAAAGTTTCAACAACATTTCCGGAAAAAGAGAAAGTTTTCGAAAATTCAGCTTTTGGACAATTCTTAGTATTCCTTCAACTTTGAGAGTTCAATTGAGAAAAGTATGAATAACATTAGTAGGTAATTTAAGGTGTTACACTACTCACTCAGAATGATTCAATGTTTATCTCATTAATGATAACATTTAATGCATTAAATATGTAATGTCATGTAATCATAGAAAGAAGCAGTGAATCTTTCTAAGACAGCCAAGTTCATTGGCTTCCAAGAAATGTCAAGTTCATGCTTCTTGGAAATGCTAATAATTTGTTGCCAACAAATTTTAAACATATTTATCTTTTAGTATTAGTTAAGAATAATGGGAACACTACTACAGATTTACTCTTACACACACATACACATATATAGACCTTTAGTAATTGACTGTCATTTATAAACCCGTCAAGTTTGTTTATCAAAGACTTGGAGTATTATAGTTCTTACAATTTTACACTTTTTTTTTTTTAATAATAAGTCAGAATATTATAATATAAATAAGAAAAGAGTTCAACAAAATAGAAAAAGAAACGGGACAATAATTCAATTTATCAAATCGAAACAGGAGGGGATTCTATGCTAAATGTAATGAAAACACCCAAGAAATCTTTAAGCATAAAAAAGATGTGAATCTAAAATAATACTACATTCCTTCTAGCAACTTCTGAATCCAATTAAATTTAATAAGTGTTTCTCAGGGGGGCTAACCCTTACTCAATGCGATGCACATGCATGGTAGATTGTGGCTATGGTATATACTATATAGAAGACTAAGAAAAATAAAAATATAATAATTATTATAAAGCAAGTTAACATTTTATTGATCATGAACTTTTATTTTAATAATATAATAGAGATAAAAAAAAAAAAAAAAAAAAAAAAAAAAAAAAAAAAAAAAAAAAAAAAAAAAGACAAGTGGCCCCTATATTCTAATAAAAACATATGGGTCTAAAGCGCAAAAGCCGATTTGTCTCTTTTATTATCTTTCTCTAAGTTCATCATATAAGATACTTTAAATATTAAGAGACACCCGAGAACAAGTTTAGAATCGTTGAATGTGTAACATCTCATCACCTTATTTTCGATATTATATGCATTAGAGCCTTATTACCCCCTAACAGCTATAAAACAAGTTAAGAGGGGAGATATTCAAACTTTTATTGGGCGTCATCCTAGAGGTAGATTGTGAAACCCCACACTGAAGAGGGGAACGGAATACACTTTATAAAAGTCCGAATATCTCCTTAAAATTGTAGGTGCAATAGACTCCAAAGCTAATAATATCAAGAGTGAGGCGTTTTGATGCTACAAATTAACTCTTTCTCTACTAAACTTGAACTTTGGGGTCCTCAGAGGTATTTTCAGCGGGGTGAGAACGCAGGAAGTCAAGGGCTTCACCAGCGATCAAGTTTGTGGCCCTTCGAGTATCTGCATAACTTTCATATTTGAAAGGCATGAAGAGAGGTGGGTGATCACTGTCAACAAACTCTTTTCCAGCTTCCACATTTCTATCCATTGGTGCTAACAGAAACGTCGTAATTGAATACCTTGGCATTTCTACGTTACATTTCACTTGATGCTTCACATTTTCAAACCTTCCATTGCTCCATACCTACACCATTCTTAAATTTGTCAACAAAAAAGCATCTTACAAATCCTTCATCACTAACAAAGTCTCAAATGACAGTGGGATTTGAATTCATGATTATGTAGGTTATGAGTCAACTTCTTATACCAATGTGGGACCAACCTATGTTAGCATCATTGTTTTCTAATCAAATACTGCTTCTGAACCTTTTTATAAGAACTTGATAAGAATCGTCTAAACATTTGATGAGTTTTTCTTACCATTCTTGCCTCTTATTAATTATATTTATTGCATTAGCTAAAAGGCTAATTATATTTACTTTATTTCTCTCTTACTAAATAAGAGCATACTTTTAAAAAATTATTTTAGATACATTTATTAGTTTTAACTAATTTTAATCAATTTCTTAAACTACGTAATTCAATTATTAGACTCTTATAAATAGAACCAGATGAATACTACTTTGAAAAGTTGGCCCATTAAAACTTAATTAGATTCTAAATTATATACACTCACGAGAGCATTAAAAACAATGTTTTAAGAACTCTACCGCACATTGAACTAGAAATATCACTAGATCAATTCATCTGATGATTTAATAATTAATTTTCTTAAAAAATAATCTAAGTGCACAGTTATAGTGAGTTTATAAGCTCACATAGCAACAATAAATTAATTAAGTGTAAAGATAGATGAAGATGGGGTTTAGAAGCAAGCTCATAGGGTTTATGGGAACTAAACAATATCACCCAATATAATAAATAAATATAAAAAATTAAAAAAAAAATTATAAAAAAAAAAAAAGCGATGTAATGCACAAAGCTCATGTCAGGTGGGGTTTGAAGAAGGATATATGTATATACTGTTCACTCCATACCCAGTCACTCCTGGTCTATATGTATAGATACCCGAGCTGTTTTTTTCCTTGTCCTCACATGGGTTGGACAGGAGATCGAGCCAGGTCTATACAGACCGGACTCTGAATTATATGCACAACCCTAGGAATTTGTGTGTGTATATAATGTGAGTGCATGTAAAATGATGAAAAGGATTAAATGCGATAAACTTACATGAGCAACATCCCCAATATTGATAAAGAAAGTGCCAGGTGCAGGAGTGACAGGAACAAAGCAATTGGAAGGAGAATGCCAGGCTTCAAGACCACCAATTTTATCATCATCTTGAAGAACAGTTAGAAAGCCTGCATCAGTGTGCCAATGGAGTCCATAATCCCCAATTGCCTCAGGACTGAACTTGAATTTGTTTAACTTCAATTCGCCTCGCCAATTCTCAAAATCCAACACTTCTACAGGAACAACTGATAACCCTAAAACACTCTCTTGTATCTTTTTCGCCAAGTTCACTGCTAATTCACGGGTTGCTTTCCCATATGCCTCTATTGTATGCCTGCGTTAACCACCATCACATATATAAACTTAAAACCATGATTCTCTGTTGAAAACACTAGAGTTTTGTGCTTTACGAGACATAACCCATCTCACATATTTACTTCGTAAAGTGTGAAATACTTAAAATAAACTAATTCCAACAAGCACTTAGCTGTGGTAATTTTTTATTGACTTGGTAAATTGTAGGGACCAAGTTGTTTTTGGATTCAATTAGTTGCTATCCGAGCAACTGACTAATTTGGATTGAGGCTTTGTGTAACATCTCAATGCCTCGCTCAGTTGCTCTTGATATTCTCCGCTTTAAGACTCCGTGATCCCCCATGGTTTTAAAATGCCTCGTAAGGGGTGGTAGCTCTGGCTGATGTGCCACCGAGGGCTTTGATCCAAAGGGTGGATTGTGAAGTCTAACATCGGCTAGGAGGAAAACGAAAAATGCCTTATAATAAATTGGATACCTCTCATCCACACGTTTTAAATCCGTGAGGGGTTC
Source organism: Acacia acuminata (assembly GCA_019022655.1). Classification (NCBI taxonomy): domain Eukaryota; kingdom Viridiplantae; phylum Streptophyta; class Magnoliopsida; order Fabales; family Fabaceae; genus Acacia; species Acacia acuminata. The sequence continues at coordinate 1,962,932 of JAFJYI010000047.1, read as the reverse complement.
AACAATATCGAAAATGAGTTGTTAGGATATTATACTTCTCAACTAGGTGGAGGATTTTATATTTTTAAACGAACTTGAGTTGAAGTTTGGGAATAAAGCAAAAATTGAGTGAATGCATGTTTTGGAACTAAAAGTTATATTTTTCCCTTAAAACTTTGTCCAAGGATGCATATACTAACCTGTGTTGAGGGGGGAGATCCAACTGAGAGAAGAGGTCATTGAGAGGTTGAGGGGATCCCAAGTCGATGCCCATAGTTTCAAAGAGAGGTTGGTGAGTGTATAGCATATGACCAGTTCCCTTATATTTAGAAGGGTCAACGTTGCGTTTCTTGATCTCTGTTGGAAGTGAAAGTACATAAATTGCCACCTCCTTCATCTCCTGCATTAAGCTTCCTGGGATATCATGGTTCACCAATCTGAAGCATCCCCATTTCTCACACACCTCTCTTAGCTTGTTGTACTCTTCTTCCTCTGGAAATTTTTTCAGGTCGATCACCGGGACACTGATCTTACTCATCATTTTCGCCATTTCTTTTTCTTTTTCCAAGCAACTAAGGAAGAAGATTGATTCAAATATTGTTGATGGTCATTGGGATATGTCTAATATATTTATACTCCACCCAATAACAGTTCAATGGCCAGCTAGGGCATTGGATGGCCAGCTAAGGCCCCAACTGGCCTTCTAAAATCTTCTAAATTTTTTAAGAATATATGTGTATATTATATAATATTTTATTTTGGCTAATAATTTGGCTCCATCTAATTTGAGATTATCAAAGCCCCAGCTGGCCTTCTAAAATTTGTTAAAAATATATGTATTCATTATATAATATTTTTTGCCAATAATTTGACCCAATTAATGTCTTATTTTCTTTATAATTACACCTTTTTTTTCATTTTTCCCTCCCGCTCAGACGTTACGCACACGCTTTCTCTTCCTCAGTTCCTCCACAATGCTCTTTCATTCGTTCCATCATTGCACTCTAGTATGATAGTCTCCATCCTCTCTCGTCTCTCGTATAGTCCAAGACGTTCTCTAGTCTCTACATGCATATAGGCCACAATACACGCTTCCTCAGTTCCTCTTCCTCCATCCTTGCTCTCCCGTCTCCATCTACTATCCACAAAGTCTACCTCTTCCATCGAGACGCCGAGTTCAACCATCGTTCCGCCACTGCCATCAGGGTTAGTTGGAGGTTTTTTTTCTAAGGTTGTCAAGAGTCGACTCGCCATTAGGTATGGGATTCTTTCCGCCATTGCCTATTTCATTCTGCATCATTTTTTTTTATCGAGTCTGGAGATTACTGGTCTTTTGAAGACTTGTATGATAAAGGGGCTAACCTAAAATAAAGAAAGGCAATGTAGAATGACATACTTCTAATCTTGCCATTGTTTATTTTTTGGCTCAGACTTAAAATATTTCCTGGTTCCGCCACTAATTCCACTCTATCTTATCGTAGGGCTTCTTTTAGAAAAAAATTTTGGTCTACACTCTACAATGCAAGTAATTTTGAAAGGCATTAATGCTTATATATTAGTTTCGCCCCTATAAGAAATCCTTGAATGTGAATCCATTTGCAACCTTTTGGTAATCTTGCTTGAATGGTAGTAATTCATTTCGGATAATTCAATAAATGTCAACTTCATGGTACATGAAACCAACTTTTCGGATAATCATAAACAGGGAAAGAAAACATTCGGAAGGTTGGAGCATTACAATGGTACAATGAATCCAACTTTTTGGAAATTTTGTTTGAATGGTAGTAAAATTGTTGTCAAACTCACGAGTTAACTCTCTAAGTTTATTGGTTTTACGTTTTTAGCTTACAAAATCGTGACAGCTTGCACTTAAACTCTGCTAGCCATAATCTCGTTGAAACTCATCAGTTTACACATCGAGTTTATCGTTTTTACGTTGTTACCTTACAAAATTATGTCCAGTCACTCTTAAATTCATTTAATTAGTTTGTTTTGATCATGTTTAATGACTTTATATATTGATTTTATAGATGTCCACAGACACAAGTCCTCGACACTAGGAAAAATAAGCATGCAACATTATCATATAAAACAATAATCTACAGTCAGCTAAATGTAAAAACGCATAACCTAAGACCTAATCTTGGTCACGAGTCCACAATTATAGATCAAACAAGCATATATAGGGACACAAGACACATGATATTAGAGTTATTGTATGTTTTCACGTACATTTTTCCACGTAGTTAGTAATACACATGTCCTTTGCAAATGATTCCAGACTTCTCGGTAATCCTATAATATTACCATTGCATAATTACCTTTTTCATATTTTATATGATATTGTAATAAATAACATATTACTTAAAACAATTCCCTAAGGGTTATTTTCACCAATTTTGATATTTTTACCCTTAGTGGATAAGTCATCCAATTTTTTGACCTTTATTCTTTCTCATTTTCGGATTTATTACTTTTCTGCCAAGATTTTTCAATAACTTTGAAAAATCATAATTAAATGCCAAAAAAAAAAAAAAAAAAAAAAATCAAAATGATGTGCTTCCAAAGCCTAAATGACCCATGACATATTTATTTTCATAGAAAAATAATTTCAGAAGCTTGAAAAATCTAAGTCATTCCCAATTTAATTATTTTTTACCACTATTCAAATCACATGTTCAGAAACATGGATCGGTTTGAAAAATTTGTATATTTTTGTACAAAACTCTTAAAATTGCTTGTAACCTATAAAAATAAATCTCTTTGCCTACTACATTTTTGGAAAATTTCAGGATTTTTAGAAATCATTTGATTAGTTAAGATCCACACACAACTACTACTGTTTAGATTGAACTTCCAAAAACAGTAACCTTTTTCAAAAATATGTAACTCCCTTAAAATTACCGATTACATATCAAAATAAATCTCTATATGTTTAATTTAATTTTGAAAAATCTCATGACTTTTAGATATCATATACATAGTAAAACATTGTTCACAAGTCGACTACCTCCAGTTATATAAAAACCGACAGTAATTTTCTCAATTTTCACAACTTTGATCTTTTCATTTTAAAAATCATTTTCCACCATGTTTTCACTCCATTGTTTCGTTTTAAACCTCTTGATGACCTTAAAATCATGCAAGTAATTTGACTTTACACTTTTCTTGTTTAGGCAAAATCCTTGATTAAAAACAAAGAACGTCATTTTTTGACCAACTTCATGATTTTAACCATATGTTTGCTTCGAAACTAAATCTTTTGGACTATGATGATGTTGAAGCTTGTTCATAGGATCTTGGAGAACATGTGACCTTAGGGTCCCATGCCTCCATATTCCAACAAAACATGATCCAACCACTTTAAGCTTTCAACATAAAATATCACAAAGTTGAGCCAAGATCTTACCAACTTACAAACTTTTTTATTTTATAGCACTTCTCCTTCCTCCTAACTTCCAACTTCACTATTAAAATCACCATGAAAAAGTGCTCTTTCTAAGGTTAGAGGTTAAGGAAAATCATAAAGAAATGAACCATCACATTCTAGAAAACTTACCTCGTGTGCTTTGGATCTTTCTCATTCCTTCCTTTACTCCTATTTCGTCCCAGTCTCACTCTCTAGGTTCAGATATTTGTTTAACTTTTGATGACATGCAAGGGGGACCATGTGCTTATATAATTAGAGAACAAGCCTCTTGTAAGCCCTACATGTCAAAAGGCCATCTTACCCTTGCAAAATATCTCATTTTCTTGGCTTAATCACCAAGTTTTCTCTTCTTCCTCTCCTCCCTTCATCTTTGGACAAAATTGATGACTCATTTTCATCCCTTGGATTTCTTTTCCAAGTGTCATCTCCCAATGGTCTCATTTCCTCCATTGGTTAAGAAATTTCTAGAAACTTTTTGCCTTAATGCCATGTGATCTTATCTTGAACTTTTGGCTTCTTCCTTACCCCATGTGCCCAATCGAAATTGAGGACTTATTGGGCAAGTTAATGAGGTCATTTGAAGACAAAAATAAGGGCTTACATGTCCCTTAATACAAAGTGTTAATGTGTAGTTCTTTTGTTCACTTATCATGGGCATTTATGTATTAATCATCAAGCTTCATCTTATCTTCTTTGGCCTAGTTGATTCAAAATTATAGGCCCCTCAAGGAGATCTTTATTGCCTCTCTTAGATTGAAGACACATGCACAATTTGAATAAAAATGAATTAGATATTTATCCCTGGTACAAAATATATTAAATCCTATGTGTTTTATTCCCTTTGACAACTACTAAATTTCATTGTTTTTTACCTCTTGTCTTTAGACCAACAATATAGCCCTATTAGGTAGATAAAAGTATTTGCCCTTAATCCTAATTAGTACATGTTCATTTGTCAAGAATTTGTTGTCAATCTGTACTAATTTGGCTAAGTGTCATCCCTTCACTTTCTTGACTCCTTTAGTTTGGAAATAACATTATTTTATGTGATTTTTATTTCATATTTTTAGCCAATTTAATGTGGTACTGTCACATATTTAACAATTGACAATTAATTCGAAGTGAAATTTTGATGGAAAAATAATCAATAGATTATAAATCCCGAAACATGTATTCACTTTTGTATTTTAAGGAGTTCTCACCAAATACAAAGTTTTTGGTAAAGTGGAAATCAGAATATTGCATCGAGTTACTTTATCTTTCACCAGTTCTATCATATGTATCCTTACATGAAGACTTTGTTTAATCTTGGGGAGATACTGTTCCAATTTACTTAGGCGCTGCGAAATATATCTTAAGGATATAATGTCTTCGGATACGACCCGATCAAGAATTTTGTTGTTTCTTTGCAGATTTCGCCAACAACTCACATGTGAATATTATTGGCATTGCTATTCTCATATCCGATATTGTTGAGCATTCTTGTGTGTATGATGGGTTTTGTCCTATTGAAATTTCCCAAAACCTCATTCACCATATTCAAACATTTCAGCGGTAAGTTCTTCAAAGGAGAAAGGAAAGAAGTTATCAATTAAATGGAATTAATATCACCTTACGTTCTATATATATTATTTTGAAAGACTTATGCATGGATGTTTATTGACGTTTTACTTGTATAATGGCACTCATATTATTTTGGTATGGTTGTAAACCTATGTGGAGCATTCAAAATTCTCATGGTACTTTAGATCTATGTTGGAGGCTATTTACAAATCATGAACCCCGTTAATATATGCTATTTATTTTGTTATGCTATTTTTAGATGGTGTTTTTGTCCGGTGTTCGATCAATCCGCATTTGTTTTGACCTAGTAAACGAAATGCTTTAGTCATGAAATTTTTATGATAAATTTTATACAGCTGTAGCTTTCAATTGAGCTTAAAACGAAGGAATTTGCACACCTGGGGCTCTCATGAAAAAAAAATCATATTTACAAAGTTTCTGGGCTCTGAAAAAGCTGGGCCATTTTAGGAAAACATAAAACTGTATTTATTAAGCTACTATCTAGTCTTAATTATTATTTTTCCTACAAAAAGGCTCCCCAAGGAAGACAATGAGACAAGAATAATCTGGAAATGATTTTTTTAGATTTAGTAGATTTACATATTTATTTTGTTTATCTAAATTAAATATTGAATTTAAAAATGTCATGTAATCATAAGTTTTTAGAAGAAGCAGTTGCCAAGACAAAATTTTAAACATATTTATTTTTTAGTATTAATTAAGAATAATGGGAACACTACTGCAGATTTACTCTTACACACACACACACACACAGGAGAGAGAGAGAGATTTAGTAATTGACTGTCATATATATATAAACCCGTCAAGTTTGTTTATCAAAGACTTGGAGTATTATAATTCTTACAATTTTACACTTTTTTTAATAATGAGTCAGAATGTTATAATGAAAATAAGACAAGAGTTCAACAAAATAGAAAAAGGAACAGGACAATAATTCAATTTATCAAATCGAAACAGGAGGGGATTCTATGCTAAATGTAATGAAACACCCAAGAAATCTTTAAGCATGAAAGAGATTTCAATCTAAATAATACATTCCTTCTAGCAACTTCTGAATCCAATTAAATTTAACAAGTGTTTCTCAGGGGGTCTAACCCTTACTCAATGCGATGCACATGCATGGTAGATTGTGGCAATGGTATATATATACCATATAGAAGACTAATAAAAATAAAAATATAATAATTATTATAAAGCAAGTTAACATTTTATTGATAATGAACTTTTATTTTAATAATATAATAGAGATAAAAAAAACAGACAAGTGGCCCCTATATTCTAATAAAAACATATGGGTCTAAAGCGCAAAAGCCGATTTGTCTCTTTTATTATCTTTCTCTAAGTTCATCATATAAGATACTTTAAATATTAAGAGACACCCAAGAACAAGTTTAAATTAAAATCATTGAATGTGTAACATCTCATCACCTTATTTTCCATATTATATGCTTTAGAGCCTCATTGCCCCTTAACAGCTATAAAACAAGTTACGAGGGGAGATATTCAAACTTATATAGGGCACTGTCCTAGAGGTAGATTGTGAAACCCCACATTGACCGGAGAAGGGAACGGAATACGCTTCATAAAAATCTGAATATCTCCTTAAAATTGTAGGGGCAATAGACTCCAATAGCGGATAATATCAAGAGTGAGTGAGGTGTTTTGATGCTACAAATTAACTCTTTCTCTACTAAACTTGAACTTTGGGGTCCTCGGAGGTATTTCAGTAGGGCAAAAGCGGGGGTCTTCGGATGAGAACGCAGGAAGTCAAGGGCTTCACCAGCGATCAAGTTTGTGGCCCTTCGAGTATCTGCATAACTTTCAAATTGGAAAGGCATGAAGAGAGGTGGGTGATCACTGTCAACAAACTCTTTTCCAGCTTCCACATTTCTATCCCTTGGTGCTAACAGAAACGTCGTAATTGAATACCTTGGCATTTCTACGTTACATTTCACTTGATGCTTCACATTTTCAAACCTTCCATTGCTCCATACCTACACCATTCTTAAATTTGTCAACAAAAAATCATCTTACAAATCCATCACTAACAAAGTCTCACATAACAACGGGATTTGAGTTCATGATTACGTAGGTTATGAGTCAACTTCTAATACCAATGGGACCAACCTATGTTAGCATCATTGTTTTCTAATCAAATACTCATTCCAATCTTTTTTATAAGAGCTCAATTAGAATTGTCTGAACATTTGATAAGTTTTTTTTAACCATTCTTGCATTTTATTAATTATATATATTACATTAGCTAAAAGGTTAATTATATTTACTTTATTTCTCTCTCTTACTTGTTCCTCATAAATAAGAGCATACTTAAAAAAAATTATTTCAAACACATTTACTATTTTTAACTAATTTTAACCAATTTCTCAAACTATGTAATTCAATTATCATACTCTTATAAATAGAACCGAATGAATACTACTTTGAAAGTTGGCCCATTAAAACTTAATTAATTCTAAATTATATACACTCACGAGAGCATTAAAAACAATGCTTTAATAACTATGCGGCACATTGAACTAGAAATATCCCTACATCAATTCATCTGATGATGTAATAATTTTTTTAAAAAAAAAAAATAATCTAAGGGCACATTGATAGTGAATCTATAAGCTCACATAGTAACAAAAAATTAATTAAGTCTAAAGATAAATGAAGATGGGGTTTAGAAGCAAGCTCATAGCCAGGGTTGATGGGAACTAAACAATATCACCTAATATAGTGTGTGTGTGTGTGTGTGTGTGTATAAGGCGATGTAATGCACAAAGCTCATGCCAAATGGGGTTTTAAGGAAGGATATATGAATATAATGTTCACTTCAGTACCCAGTCACTCCTGGTGACCCATTATAGATACCAGAGCTGTTTTTTTCCTTGTCCTCACATCGGGTTGGACAGGAGATCGAGCCAGGTCAATACAGACCGGACTCTCAATCATATGCACAACCCTAGGAATGTGTGTGTGTATAATGTGAGTGCATGTAAAATGATGAAAAGGATTAAATGCAATAAACTTACATGAGCAACATCCCCAATATTGATAAAGAAAGTGCCAGGTGCAGGAGTGGCAGGAACAAAGCAATTGGAAGGAGAATGCCAGGCTTCAAGACCATCAATTTCATCATCATCTTGAAGAACAGTTAGAAAGCCTGCATCAGTGTGCCAATGGAGTCCATAATCCCCAAGTGCCTCAGGACTGAACTTGAATCTGTTTAACTTAAATTCGCATCGCCAATTCTCAAAATCCAACACTTCTTCAGGCGCAATTGATAACCCTAAAACACTCTCTTGTATCTTTTTCGCCAAGTTCATTGCTAACTCACGGGTTGCTTTCCCATATGCCTCTATTGTATGCCTGCGTTAACCACCATCACATATATAAACTTAAAACCATGATTCTCTATTGAAAACAATTTAAATAAGACTTTTATACTTTACGAGACATAACCATCTCACATATTTACTTCGTAATCGTGAAATTCTTAAAATAAACTAATTCCAATAACAAGCACTTAACCGTGGTAATTTTTTATTGACTTGGTAAATTGTAGGGACCAAGTTGTTTCTGGATTCAATTAGTAGCTATCCGAGCAACTTACTAATCTGGATTGAGGCTTTGTGTAACATATCAATGCCTCCTCTTGTTATTCTCCGCTTTAAAACCTTGTTATCCCTCACGGTTTTAAAACGCCTTGTAGGGGTGGTAGCTCAGGCTGATGTGCTAGCAAAAACTTTGGATCCAAGGGTGGATTGTGAGGTCTAACATCGGCTAGGGAGGGAAACGAAAAATGCCTTATAATAATTTGGATACCTCCCTCTCTTGATACATTTTAAATCCATGAGAGGTGATGGACCCCAAAGCGGACAATATTGTTATTAGGATATTACACTTCTTAACAAGGTAGAGGATTTTATATTTTTAAACGAACTTGAGTTGAAGTTTGGGAATAAATCAAAAATTGAGTGAATGCATGTTTTGGAACTAAAAGTTATATTTTTCCCTTAAAACTTTGTCGAGAGGATTCATATACTAACCTGTGTTGAGAGGGGAGATCCAACTGAGAGAAGAGGTCATTGAGAGGTTGAGGGGATCCCAAGTCGTAGATGCCCATAGTTTCAAAGAGAGGTTGGTGAGTGTATAGCCTATGACCAGTTCCCTTATATTTAGAAGGGGCAACGTTGCGTTTCTTGATCTCTGTTGGAAGTGAAAGTACATAAATTGCCACCTCCTTCATCTCCTGCATTAAGCTTACAGGGATATCATGGTTCACCAATCTGAAACATCCCCATTTCTCACACACCTCTCTTAGCTTGTTGTACTCTTCTTCCTCTGAAAATTTTTTCAGGTCGATCACCGGGATGCTGATCTCACTCATCATTTTCGCCATTTCTTTATTCTTTTTCCGAGCAACTAAGGAAGAAGATTGATTCAGATATTGTTGATGGTCATTGGGTTATGTCTAACATATTTATACTCCACCCTGACCTTATCATAGGGCTTCTTTTAGGAAAAAAAAAATTTGGTCTATAATGTAAGTAATTTGGAAAGGCATTAATATGCTTATATATTAGTTTCGCCCCTATAAGAAATGCTTGAATGTGAATCCATTTGCAACCTTTGGGTATCTTGCTGGAATGGTAGCAATTCATTTTCGGATAATCCAATAAATGCCAACTTAATGGTACAATGAAACCAACTTTTCGGATAATCATAAAAAAGGAAAAAAAAAATATTCGGAAGGTTGGAGCATTACAATGGTACAATGAATCCAACTTTTTAGAAATCTTGCTTGAATGGTAGTAAAATTGTTGTCAAACTCACGAGTTAAAAAAAAGTCGATTATTTTTAAGACCAATTGTTAAGAATAATTAGTCTAAAATGTGAACTTTTAACACCTTATTTTAATCATAACCGATCTAAAAGATTTTCATTTGAACCATTTTCGTCATATCGAAAATTGAATTGACTTTCTTCATCTTCAGAGAGCCTGCCTCAATCCTCAATTCCTCAAACCAAAGTTATCAAACTCGCGAATTTAACTAAACTCGTGACAATAACGTAAACTTATATCGTAAACTCGTAAGAGTTTACTTTTACTATTAAATAGGTATTAATAGTGTATAATAAATAATTAAAATATAAAAAATGACAACAATTTGATTTAAATATATTTTAAATCCAAATAATTGAAATTAAATCCATCAATATTTAAAATTTATCATATTTAACAAAGAAATTTCTCTAAAACTCGTATAAAGTCGTGAGAATGATCAAATAAAAAAAAAAATTAATATGAGTTTGATGTGAATTAACACGGTTTTGTAAGTTTGAAAGTAAAAACGGTAAATTCGGTGTATAAACTTGTAAGTTTAACCGATTTTACAACGGTCATGAGTTTACCAGTGACTCAACTCGATTTGGTAAACTAGAAACGTAAAAACGGTGAACTCGGAGAGTCAACTCACGAGTTTGACAACCATGATCCCAACCTTCCAAATGGTTTTCCCCCTTTTGATCACCAAACTTGTGATTGAATGCTAGATTTGACACGGCATCTCCGTGGAGAGCACCAGCCACGTAGAGAGCATCGCGGTGACGAGTAAGGCTGCGGCAACAACTTTGCTTTTATTGGATTATTCTTTCTATTTCTATTTAGATTTTCTGAATTATTTATTCAATTATAATTATCAATTACCATATATCCGAAAACGGATTAAGATTATTACCATTTTTTACTAATACCAAAAAGGAAATACTAAGAATTTGCAGTAGTGTTCCCATTTCTTTTTACTAATACTTAAAAGGAAATAAATTTATTTAAAATTTATTGGCAACAACTTTGACTTTCCAAGAAGCCAGGAACTTGGCATTTAATGGATTATCACCATTGTTGTCAAACTCGCAAGTTGACTCTCCGAGTTTATCGTTTTTTACGTTTCCACCTTATAAAAATGAGTCTAGTTTATACACTCGTGTTTGTCATAAACTTTAAACCATTTATACACCGAATTTTTTTACGTTTTTAGCTTACAAAATCGTGTTAACTTATTCTTAAATTCATGTTAACTTTTTTATTTGATCATGCTCAACGGCTTTATATAGAAATTTTTTATTAAATATGATAAATGATGAATGTTGATTGATTTAATTTCAGTTATTTGGATTTAAAATATATTTAAATCAAATTATTGTCATTTTTATATTTCAATTCTTTAATTGTACACTAGTAATACCTATTTAATAATAAAGGTAAACTCTTATGTGTTTACGATTCGAGTTCACGATACGAATTTACGTCACTGTCACGAGTTTGCTTAAACTCACTAGTTTGACAACCTTGGTTATGACTGAAAGAAAGGGTAGGTTGGGTGTAAAATCTTCCTATCACTTTTAAATGTCCATAAGAAAACATATAAATAAATATATGGCAAAATTAAACGTCACAAACAATAGTAGAATTATTAACTTGGCTCAGGGTAAAAACCGTGGGTTGTTCGGACCAATAAAAATCATATGCACTATGATCAAAATATGATATAAAAGAGTCTCAATCATATACACAAACACATGCCCATCTAAACAATCAAAGTTACAAGCTTACAATAGAAAATAAAGAAGCTGAAAATTTCCCCAAAAAAAGTCCCTTACCATGAACATGGTTTCTCTTACATCAGGCTTCCAAATGACGATCCCACTATTAAAGAAGATAAACTATATGTTATGAACCTAATGACCAAATTTTAGGTTGATCCAATGGTCAATAAGTGCGCATATGCCAATTTACTAAGACTATCTTGTGAAACTGCGTTTTTTTTTTTTTTTTTTGCTTTCTCTTTTCTTTTCTTTCAAAAGAGGATATTCTCATTGTCCTCTCCCTCATTAAAATTTATTTATTTTTTATAGATTGGAATTATAAATGGTATAGATCATATTTTAATAATTTAAATTTATTTATTTATGTTTATAGAAATAATTTTATAAAAAAATTGAATTTATACCATATATTGTTTTAATCTAACGGTAGATATGAAAATATGAGAAGAAAATAAAAAAGAGAACAATGAGAGAAACACAACCATTTTCTCTCACATGTTGTATAATTAGACTTCTCCAAGGCCTCTATGACCCAAAACCTAATTAATATGCTCCTCTCCATTTAAATAAATGAGACACAATGGGCCTTGGGTTCATTGGGTTCAAGCGTAGGGGGGGTCTAAAAACAATCAAAAAACTTTCCCAACCCCTTTTTAAAATTTTTTAGCAAAAAAAAAAAAAAAAAAAAAAAAGACACAATGGGCCTATAGTCCAATCAAGAAACTTTCTTTTTATTCATTCTCTCTTTCTTTCTTTTTTCTTTTCTTTTCTTCTCTTTTTTTTTTCCCTATTTTATGCACTTATTTTGATAAGTTTATGTGCCTATAATGACAAGTTATACATTAGCGAGTGTATGTGTCTATTTTGACAAGTTATACATTAGCAAGTAAATGTACTTATTTTGACAAGTTTATGCGCTTATAATGACAAATTATATATTGGCGAGTATATGTGCCTATTTTGAAATGTTTATGTGCCTATAATAGCAAGTTATACATGGCAAGTGTATATATGTTCTTATATTGACAAGTTTATGTGTCTATAATGACAAGTCAAAGAGCGGAGCTCATTTATGTTAATTATTGCTATTTTTCAGTACAATTTAAAAAACACCCGTTAACAAGTAAACGTGATTATATTGACAAGTCATATAATGACTATTTACAAGTTCATCTATGTTAACTAAAGCAGCTCTTATTGGCAAGTGGATATGCCTATATATATTGACATGTCTTAGAATGACAAATGATAAATACTTAAACCTGGTCATATAACATATTATAATATAATATCCAAATATCAATTACTAATGGTAAAAAGGTAATTTCACAAAATTAATATCATTAAAGTCCTTAAAGACTTTTTTGATAGAGGAATTTATAATGAGACATTTTTTTAGTGTGATTTTCCCTTTATTATTTTTAGCTAATATTTTGATTTGCGTGATTTTGTAGCAGTCCTTGTGATCCATAATATAAAAGGTCTTTTAGAAGAAAATTTTGATATAGAATATAATAAGTTGACAGTGTAATTGATGATTATTTTTCACTTTTACCCTTGGTATGAGAGAGAAAGGCGTGACAAATATTAAACCTATTTGAAAATCACAGTATTTAATAACGGTAAATAGGTAAGAAACTTTTATTGATTTAAGACACATTAAAGAACTTAACTAATATTTATTGGTTGGTGTGAATTAGTTGACAATGTCTTATATTTTGTAATTGGGGAAGTATTTCCTCTTAATCCTATTTATAGAACAAAGAAAGAAAATTTATTTTAATCCTATATATAAATCACATCATTAAATATTTCATAAGCACGTATAATTTTATCCTTCATTTGTTATTATGTTGACTTTGTTTTCATGGAGCTATTGTATATTCCCTTCGGTCCTTAATATATAACATATTTAAAGAGTTGATCTTGGTCCTAAATATAAGACATATTTTTAATATTTGTCAATTTTTTCCTAATTTACCCCATTAATCCTTCTTCAACAATAATCAATGAGGAGAAGAAATGAGAGAATTAAGAAAGATGACTAAAATATTGTACAAAAATATATGTTTGTTAACTAACTTAACTAACTTCCTCTATCTAATTAAATTAGATAAATATTCTTATATCAAAGTTCAAAGGGAGTATTAAATAAGGGTGTTAAAAATTTCTGGAAGAATCAAATATTGCCGACACCTTTTCCCTCTTCTCTATGCATCTCGCGCTCTCATCTTCTACACCTCTCGCCGGCGGCTTGTGTTTCCATCACATGCCGCCGGCAAGTCTCATTTTCGTGCCACAGACGTGTCAGTGTTGTAGTTTGGAGTCCAGATCTTGGATTTGTGGTCCTCTCACCCTGAGTTCTGTCAGTAGTGGCCTTCTCTCGTCCTTGTGGCGAGTCATGTCCTCTCCTTCTCCAGATCTGATTTGCGGTAGTGGGAGTTATCTGCGTTTTGTTTCTTTTTTTTTTCTAGTACTGGGTTTTGTGGTGGTGTTCTTGTCTCAGGAAATAAACAGATCTATAAAATCTGCACTCAAATCCTCTTGGTTGGATGGCTGTTTGAACGTTATGAGATCCGATTATCACTTGGTAGCTCGGATCTGCGTTCTTGGGGGAAGATTTCAAGAGGTTTTGTTTGGTGTGTGGTCGAGATCACCGGATCTGCTTGATCAGAGGAGCAGAAGTGTTCTTCAGGACATCAATGGTCTTCTTTCTTCCAAGGTTGGGTTTTCTGTGTCCTTTACCCCAAGATGGGGTACCTATTTAGCTGATCTAATTGCAGCTATTGCTTATAAGAGTGTACTGTGTGCCCTTTGGGGTAGGTTTTCCAATCAACACTTTCTTGGTCGTCACTTCTAACCTTGGGTATCGAGGAGGCCGAATTTATCCATGATTCTACTTCTACTCTTATATCTTTAATGTACAATGCTTGGCTAGTATTGTATCTGGTTTATTTTGTCGTATTTGTTTTAGCTTTGTTTGTGTTTATTTTCATGTATTGTATCGGTTTGCTATATTAATATATATATCCTTTGAGAAAAAAAAAGATAATTAAATTTTAAGGCAGATTTGATGAATTTTAATGTTTCTATTTTTATGTGTGAAATATGTTATAAGTAACTTATGAATTGGAGTAGAGGAATACTTACAGAAAGGACCCAAATGAGTATTTGCATTAAACATGTAATGTTATGCAATTCTCATTTGCCCCTTAATTTTTTAGTTCAACAAATGACGCATGACGTGAATAAATGATGTGGACACGCTTATATCCATATTCTCTAATGCTTTTGGAAATATTGTTGATTTACTTCGTTTGCTTTTTTTCAAATTACTAATAGTGCGTTTTTTTCCCTAGCTAATTTACTTCATTTTAACTGCTCTAGACTTAACCATAACAACTAATAATAAATGTAAAACTATTGTATTAAAATACTCCTCTCGTTCTTAACCATATCTCACTTTTAGTTATGATCAATCAAGGTTATTAAACTCATAAGTTTAAACAAACTCGTGACAGTGACATAAACTCATATCGTGAACTCAAATCATAAATTCGTGAAGTTTACTTTTATTATTAAATAGGTATTACTAATGTATAATTAAATAATTAAAATATAAAAATGACAACAATTTGATTTAAATATATTTTAAATCTAAATAATTGAAATTAAATCCAATAACATTCATCATTTATCATATTTAATAAAGAAATTTCTATAAAATTTCTATATAAAACAGCTGAGTATCATCAAATAAAAAAGTTAATATGAGTTTAAAAGTAATTTAACACGGTTTTGTAAACTAGAAAAGTAAAAATGGTAAACTCAATGTATAAACTCATGAGTTTAACCAAGTTTGTAACTAGCATGAGTTTACCATTGAGTTGACTTGTTTTTGCAAGCTAGAAGCGTAAAAACGGTAAATTCGGAGAATCAACTCGCGAGTTTGACAAATTATTATTATTAGTGTATTAATTAAAAACCAACAAAATTTACTCCATGATTTAATATGTGATTAAAAAATGGAATAGACACATTAATGTTCATTAATTTCCTTTTAGAAGAACAGACAACAGATTTCTTTGTATAAACATTAGAGAAATAGAACAGATGAAATTCCTCAACCACCACATTCAAATGTTTTTTATGAAATAGAAGAATAAATGCACTCAAGTTTTCAAACTCATGAATTTAAGTAAACTCGTGACAATGACACAAAATTTCGAATCGTAACTCGTAAGATTTCACTTATACTATTAAATAGGTATTTATTAGTGTATAATAAATAATTAAAATATAAAAAAAATGATAGCAATTTGATTTAAATATATTTTAAATCCAAATAATTAAAATTAAATCCATCAATATTCAAAATTTACCATATTTAACAAAGAAATTTCCATAAAACTCATATATAAAGCGGTTGAGCATGATCAAATAAAAAAAGTTAACACGAGTTTAAGGGTGAGTTAACAAGGTTTTGTAAGTTAGAAACGTAAAAACGGTAAACTTGGTGTATAAACTCGCGAGTTTAACTAAGTTTACAATGGTCACAGTTTATCAGTGAACTTGACTCGATTTGGTAAACTAAAAACATAAAAACGGTAAATTCAGAGAGTCAACTCGCGATTTTGACAATAATGAATGCACCCATTGTATTTTGGGAAAAAGACAAAATACTATTTTAATTAGAAAAACCTCAAAAGTCTATTGACACATGAAAAAGATAAATTGGTCTCAATGAACTAATTTGGAATTTTAAAATCTTGTGTTTTTACCAAAATGCCACTCATGTTTAAAAAAAGAAAAATGAATTGAAGAACCCCTTGCGACATTGGACCTCTGTTGGCCAACACCACCCCATAGGCAAGCCTTTGGCAGCTAGCTGCTAATGCTTCTGTGACAACTTGAGTTATTGGATTGAATTCTTGAGTATAGAGACTCACTACTTTATTTCCCTAAACCTTATCAAACATCATTAACAACTTAAATATAAGTAATGACAACTTAAGTATTGGCAATACAACTTGAGTGTAGCTATTTACAATCTTGAGAGCGCAAGTTGTCAATGGCTATACTCAAGTTGTCATTGCTTCTATTCAACTTGCAACAATGCCGAATAGGGGTTATGGAGCTCAAGTAACCATTCCTTATACTCAAATAGTCAATCTCATTACTCAAGTTGTCACTGAAACTCGGCCACTAGTCTTTGGATCTCCCGCGATTAGTCATCGAGCGGGAATGTCTTACTGGCAAAGCTCTAGCTCTGACAAGGGTTCTTTCTTTGACAAAAAAAACTTGAGGTGCATTTTGGTAAATGCACGACATTTTAAAATCTCATATTAATCCTTTGAGACCTACTTATCTTTTTCATATGTTAACAAATTTTTGGGGTTTTTCAAATTCAAATTGTATTTATTTGTAAATTTTCCTTATATTTTTATATTTATATAATATCTTGGTTGGATAAACATATTTGTTGTTTTTATATAGAACATATACAAATTTGAATAATTTTATATTACAGTTTTTTAAAAATATATATTGATATAATATATTTGATGGACAAAAATATTTGTTTTGAATATATAGATATATACAAATTTGAATAATTTTATTTCAATAAATAGCACAGTTTTTTCTTAAATTCATATTGTATATATAGATAAATATTTGTCTGTTTTATTTAAAAAAAAATCATAAAACAAACTAACTAACTAAAATTAAAGAGAAAATCTTAATTGACTACCGTTGAAATTTAATTTTCCATTTTAATTATAGGAGGGGGTTCTAGTCTTTCAATAACTTTCAAAAATCTCTAATTAGCAAGGTTTTGAAAATCAGACCGGTGAAAGTAAATTGGGTTAAGAGTTAGTGGGTCGACCAGAAGTGAACCGGTATTAATTAAAAAATATAATATAATTAAATAGATAAAAATACTTATTTTTAAATAATAAAAATATTTTATGATCAAAATTAATACCAAGCCCATATCTATTTTTAGCCCAACAACCATTCCACTCCACCCTCAATTAACATACATTCTCCACCAAATTCTTCTTTTCTATCGCGCCCAGTCACACTGCATATCACCCCAATCACCAACTCATCTTCCTCACCCACTTTGTCCTTTTCCCCTCTCTCTCTCCAGTCTCCTCTCCTTCATCAGCCTCACACCCTCACCTGTCAATCACTTGCAAATCCATCCACAACTCACAAGAGTAGATCTACAATACCTTCACTGTCGAAGATGCTTCAATCGGCGAGCTGATCGATTTTATCTTTCAGATTTCTCCAATTTCAGTCTTCACAGGCGACTCTGGGCAAAAAAAGAAGTCTTCACAGGCAACGAGTCTTCAATCGGAGCGAGTTGATCACAACTCTTAAGTCTTCATATCTCTCTCCCCCCCCTCCCCTTCTCCTTCTATGTTGTCTCACCGGCGAGTTGATCGAACGTCGGTGGAGTGCCACCGTGATTTTTTTTTTTGAGAAAAACTCCTTGACTCGACCAACTCGGCCGGGTTAGGCCGAGTTGGCCGAGTTGATCCCCGTTCAACTCGGAACCTGGGGTCACCCCTCAAACCGGACTAGTTGTCCGTCCGGTTCGCCAATTTCCGATTTGAATCACCGGTCCGGTCCGGTTTTCAAAACATTGCTAATTAGGCATCTTGGCCTCATCAATAATTTATTAAAGGTATAGCCCTGAATTTGAATTTTGATATTTCAATTATACAAGATTCTCCCTATATTTTTAGTCATTTGGAAAACTAAAAATAAATAAATTTCAATAAATATGGTAAGTAATTAAAATTATAAATTTTATAATCTCAAAAATTTTAATATATTAGAAAGTTAAAATATATATCAGAATTAAAATTTGGCGGTATAATTTTTTTGGCCCATATATGTATGTGTGTGTTTTTTTTTTAAATAATATTAAATAAGGGCATTTTGATAGAACAAAAATATAAAAGTCCAACTTTAACAGTCCATTGATAGTTTGAATGGATAAATATATAATCTTAGAATATAAGGAAGGTTTCTGTAGTATACATTTTTATTTTAAGAGAGGTATATATGTGTTTTCAAAATAGAGGGGATGTATGTGTATTAATGTCAAAATAAAAGGATAGTCAAAGCATTTGACTATATTAACTAAGTTTTCCATTTTTTTTATAGTAAAGGACAAAATGATATTAAAAAGAAATTAGAGGTCTTACAAGTAAAAGTGGAGAAGGGGAAGAACTTTATAGAAAACTGCAGAAAAAGAATTTTGAAATTGTAAAATTGTAAATTAGGTTTATTATCAAGAGTTAGTAGAGAAATAACGAAATTTAATCAACAATTCACAACATATTTTTTAGAAAAAGAAGATAGCTTAAAAGAACACCCTCCTTGTTGTCATTAATTCCCAAATACATGTATTTCTCATCAATTTTTAATTTAGTACCTGCAGTTTTTTAATTAAATGTTTTAATTTTGCTCCATAAATACCATTAACTCCTCCTGTACATGTGCTAACCTAGCTAACAGAATAAAAAGAATAAAGTTTCATGAGCTAACAATGTTAACAGATCAAAATTAATAATTTAATTAAGAGAAAAGACATACAGGCACCAAATTAAAAATTGCAAAAAAGTATAGGTACTTGTAAATGATTAGTAGAGCCGAAAAAATCGGGCGAGCTTATCGGACTGACTCGTTTAAGCCCGGGCCTTTCAAGGGCCAAGCTTATAAAATAGAGCCTCCAAATGAAGTCGGGTTTAAAAGTGTCAACCCTATAAAGCCAAGGGCTTAAAAAAGCTTCCCGCAAGACCAAGGGGCCAACCTTATTAGGCCTGTTAGTTTTTTTTTTTTCCTAGTTAGCAGTTGCCCACGAGTCTGACCGTGAAGGAAGTTATTTGCCTGCTCTCTTACCTAGTACTCACTCACTTAGTCACTTTCATAGTCTCACTTATTTCTATCATTCACTTTGCGCCTCTCACCTCAGTCTCCGCTGTCTCGACCCTCACGCACACACTATCACACATAAGTGTATCGCTGTCTCGACCTCGCGCACACTATCACACATAAGTGCATCACAGATTCAGACCATCAGTGCTTCACTGCTTCTGCTCACGAAGTCTACCATACTCATGATAGTCATCATATTCATATATTTTTAGTGGTAAGCTTCTTATATTTCGTGTGAGTTATTAGTGAACAATAGTTTATTTTTTATTATGAATTAGTGACTATGTGTATTTGTTGCATGATATATGCTTATGGTTT
Source organism: Acacia acuminata (assembly GCA_019022655.1). Taxonomy (NCBI): domain Eukaryota; kingdom Viridiplantae; phylum Streptophyta; class Magnoliopsida; order Fabales; family Fabaceae; genus Acacia; species Acacia acuminata. The sequence goes on along the minus strand of JAFJYI010000047.1, from coordinate 1,943,053 downwards.
AGACATTAATGTTAACAATATTTATTTGATAAATTAAAATTTTACTTGTTGTAATTTATTAATTACATTTTTTAAAAAAAAAAAAAAGCAACAAAATAACTAAAATTTTTAAAAATAGCTTTTAACCCTGTAATGATGACCTTTAATTATGGGGAAAAAAACATGGGAAAATGCATATCAATGCCCTTTTAATAGAAAAAAATCCCAAAAAATGTCGAAAGATTCTCAAAATCCCAAAAAAAGCCCCTCGACCTTTTCTGGTATAAATTCATTAAAACGTTAGTTGTTAATGTGATATAGTTGTTAATGTGTTGATTTAATTGTTAATGTTGTTGTTAATGCGACTAATTTAGTTGTTAACGGGTATTGATTTAGTTGTTAATGAGGTAATTTAGTTGTTAACGTTTTAATGAATTTATACGAAAAAAAAAAAAAGCCCTTTTGAGATTTTTCTGTTAAAAGGGCCATATGGATTTTCCCAAAAAAACATGCCGCTACTAAATTAAAAATTGATGAGAAATACGTGTATTTGGGAATTAAAATTACTACAAGAGGGCCTTCTTTTGGGCTATCTTCTCCGTCTCCGTCTCTTTTCCAAATTCACTGACTCAATTCCGAAGAGGCCTGCAAAGTCCCGAAACCGGAATACCACCGGCGGCCACGACTAAGTCGAGAACAGTGCACCGAACTCCGACTCTTTTACTGTCTTTTCAATTCAGGTTAGTTGTTCATTCTCTTCTCCCGCACACCTACCTGGGAATTGGATTACTTTGCTTCTTACTTCAGATTTCATCTCCGTTTTCATGTATTAGTTTCAAACTACCTTTCAATTATATAATTAAATTTGGATTGAGAAACACCCTTTCGATGAAAAAGCTGCAGAATTCCCTTATTTTGTTTTAATATACAGCTCGGTTAGGTTTCATGATTGCGGCTCTCTATGGTCTTGCTTCAAATAATTCCAAAACGATGTTTTCTTTTTCTTCGTTTGGTGTAGCACTTTGCTCCAAATTTTCTGGGAAATGTTCTCAGTTTGTTCTTTATGCATAAATCTGTATAGCAATTTTCCCCTTTGTATGTAGATAAGTTCGAACAAGGAGAATGAACAAAGGTGGTCCCGCTGGTGGAATTGGAGGTGGTTCTGGAAGCGGGCCGACTGGCTGCGGCAGCCGCAGCTGCTGCTCAGAAGCAAAAGACTTTATTACAAAGGGTAGAAGGTGACATTGCCAATATTGTGGATAATTTCAGCCACCTTGTTAATGTTGCCAGGGTATGTTTGATCACATTCTGCATTTTCACATGCTGGGAATTTAGATGTGGTAGTGGAGTATATAATCCTTGGCATCAAACTCTATGATACTTAAGATTAGAAATCGCGCTGCCAATCCTGTTGTTGCCGGGAACGCCACCTTTGTTACTCTTTTGCTAAGAAGGATAGATCTATAAAGATGAAGGATTATATCCCCATTAATTTGTCTACCTTATCAGTTTATACCAGCTCACCTCATCACCATGTTTCTCTCTGTTAGATTGATATAGCTTTATCAAATACCATTTATGACGGATGAAGTGCATTTATGTTTATGAAAGATAACTGGATTTTGGGGGCATCAATTGTGGTGAATGAGCTGGTTGCTGATATGAGAATAAGAAGAATTTGGGGGTTTGTGTTGAGGAAGCATTTTGGAAAATTTATGATTGTGAATATTTTTCTTTCTCAAGGTTCTCCGTGGATAAGACTTTGAATTCGATTGATACAGTTGTTGATGTTGGTCCTCTTGGTTTACTAATCTTCAACTCATAGAAAAGGTTTTTGTAACTGTTGGGGAGTGTGAATGTGTTCTTGTGTGATTGAATAATTGGTGATTTTCAATGACATGAGTTGCAGTCTTGGTTTTTTTTTTGGGAATCTTGTGTGCTAAATTGAATGTGTATGGTCATTTCATGCAATTTTTCATTCCTGCAGGTAAATGATCCACCAGTTAGAAATTCACAGGAAGCTTTTATGATGGAAATGCGTGCTGCCAGAATGGTAGGATTGAAATTCTGACTATTCTATTCTTCTGTGCAACCATGGAGTGCTTTTTCTTCCCTACCAATGTGCATCATAGTTCTAAGGATTATTGAGAAAAAAAAAAACACCATCTATCAGTTTCTTACTTTTGTATTAGAAGTGCCAAGGAATTTATACACCTTGAAACTATATGCATAAATGCTACATTTTATAATAAAGTAGATTAGTCACGTTGCTTGCCGTAAATTCGTTATCAAACTATGGATATCAATCTAATATACGTCTTTATGTTTCATTTGTATACTGTACTTTTTGAAACAGAAGGCACAGTAGTAACATCTCGATCGTAACATACAAGTTTGTTTGGCATTGTGACAGTATTAAAGCTAGCTTTTTCTAAGTTATAAAGATCTGATTTTTTTATTCCCACTCTGCATTGGTCAAAAACCTAGGTCCAAGCAGCCGATTCGCTTCTTAAATTGGTGTCGGAACTGAAGCAGACAGCAATTTTTTCCGGATTTGCTTCTCTTAATGATCATGTTGAGCAAAGAGTGGTTGAATTTAACCAGTTAGCAGAAAAGACAGACAGAATGTTATCTAGAATTGGAGAAGAAGCTGCCGCTAGCCTTAAAGAGCTTGAATCTCATTATTCTTCTTCTACACAAAAGAATATTGATGGCCAGGAACCATGACTGATATTTATGTTCATCCGCTCTTCACCTCTATCCTGATGAAGAATATTTTCAAGTTGATAAATAGATGAGTTTTCCTGTTTTTTAGAATTCATACGAGTTTTCTTTGTCTGAATCACTGGAATTTAAGACTAGGTTGAAGAAATTGGTATCTCATTTCTGATACCTACAATGTGTGGTAGACTCGTGGCACATGTAATGAGGAACAAAATTTAGCTTTACGCACCATGTGAAATCAAGAAACGGTTTATTTTGAAGAACAACTAGAGAGACAATGACCATTGGCGATGACTATAATGAACAGTAGATTCTCTTGGGGTTACAATTGTTGGTTTTTTCAGTTTGCGCCTATTTTAGTTTTGGTCCCAAATCATAGGTTTTGGATAATCAAATTTCTTTCGGTTTAAAACATTAGTCCATATATTTTAATAATGATTTGAACCAATTTGCCTTTTAAGGATAAAAAATTATGGATTGAAATTATAGAAGTCAAAATCAAAATGAGAGTAAACTATAAGGAATAAACATGATATGATGAACCTTACATTATCTCACCTTGCTTTTCTTTAAATATGTAATTTTATTAATGTTGAAAAGGAAAATAATAAATAAGGAGACTGAAATATCAAGGAAGAAAATAAATGTTTTTTTCCAATAAAAATCCTTATCTATTAAGAAGTTACATACTTATCCAAATATTGAAGTATGGCCATAAATTATATTTCTTTCCCATTTGATATCCAAATTCTTTTTGGATTTTAAATTAGTCGCTGTCATTATTTAAAAAATAATAATAATACTATTAATAATACCCACATGTTACTAATAAATAGTTGTTAATGATGTAAATGCAAAAGAATCTTCCAGGTTGACACCAAAACAAAGAATCCTCTAAATAGTCCTTTCTAAATGATTCCACCTTGTCACTAGTCTCAATCTTGATTTGTGATGGTCAATGTGGTGATATTGATTGCTGTAATTTGTATTGTACATGCGGATCCTTTCCTACATTTGGATTTTGATAATTAAATCTATTAATATTTGTGGACCAACATGGATGTGGTGAAGGAGATTTTGTTGTAGCTCCATTGATCTTCATCTCTTAATGTATTGGTTACCTTCTTAATTGTGACATAGACAGGTAAAAAATGTGGGAACAAATTGGAAGGGCCTACAAAATTATTTTGAATAGGACATTCAATAGGAGACAGGGTGCTGCGTGAAAATTTCAGCTTCATTGGGAACCAATATGATAAATTCAAGGAGGGCTTATTTGAACTAGCTCGCCATCAAAACCGGGAATTGCAAGAAAAATTTGGAAGAAAATGAGGGAGGACCTTATGTTTTTGGAAAGAAGAGAATGAGAAGATGTTGAGAGAAATATATGGTTTTTTTTATATTCTATTTTTTTCATATTAAAAAATCTGACCTAAAAAAAAAGTGAGGGGCATTTATCTTTACATACTTTGGTTAACAAGACCTAAAGGATTATTAACGGAGGGCGACATTGCCTTGTTTTTCAAACTTTTAGATTGAGATTCTCTCTTGAAAACTTCAAGAAATTATGTACTCGTCAATAGAAACTTTTGGTGGCATTTTCCCCTTGAACCCTTTATAAAACAGTAACAATACCCAATTCTTATAGGTTGCATTCTAAATTTGTTACAAGTAATACCTTAAATTAATACCAATTGTAGTTATCATATCTTTTCTTATTTAAGATTGTCTTCTTAATTTTCAGTCTCTCATTAATTAATTAAAACATATTTTGAAATCAAAAATTAAATTTTCTATTTATATATCGAACTTTTTATTTATATATTTTTTAATACTGTGTACAAATCTTGAATATTTATGGCTTTCACAAAATAAAAAAGATATAATTAAATCCTAAACACTTTCCTCAATTGTTTGATGTTTATAATTTTGAAATATATAGTTTATAGTTTTATTAATTTTAATAAATCTAAATGATAATTAAAATTTTCTTCAAATTATAATTAAGAATATATAGTTTTGTACCCAATGTGTAATCAAGAAATACAATAGCTTTGTAACCCCCCATTTCTTTAAGTGAAAATCCCTTAAAAAAAACTTCAAAAATGTGAAAAGACAAATAGGTGTTATGAATACTCATAATCTCAAAGGTGTTAGTGTCTGATGAGTCCTTTTGAAAATTAAAATGAAATTACAGATTTGGCTCTCGATGTTAAATGAAAAGAAGTAAGTAAGAAAGGAAATGGTGGCGCGAAAGAGGTCAAGCAAGCTAGCAAAAGGGGAAAAGTCGAGCTGGGGCTTTGTCCAAAGGAAGTGAGGTATGTAATTTTTTACTCCACAATGTTCTTCCCCGCCAAGTGACCATTTGCATGATGTAACATCCTGAATTTTGAGCCCTGAGAATTGAAAATAAGCCTAAATGAGGCAGACGGCTAAGCCAAATTTGGGAAGTGTTACAAGAATGTTGAGAGATAGGAAGTCTCTCGGACTAGGTAACTCGGCTATACGGGTCGGTGGACTAAGTATGTATGAGATGTGGAATTTAAGTGTCAGTGAAAAAGGGGCACTAGGCACTTATACGATGTACATCTGAAAGGGCTTCTTCTATTTTAGAGGGTTCAATATGTGAAATGAATGCAGAAAAGGTTACTTCATTCAAAGTACTCCTTCTAGTTCTTACTCCTTGGTTTACATCACCTATCACTTGGTCCAAAGGATGATTTCTTATAAATCTCCAAGCTCTAGGTTGAGACTGATCGGGATTTTCCAAATTATTTTCGGGATCGGCCTCAAAAACATTTTCGATATTTCGGAGGAGGAAGGAGTAGTTTTTGAAAAGAATTGATCTTTGAAAATAGTCTCTTCCTCATCATCCAAGAGTTTATCGAGTCTTTTTCACGAACACAACATGTATGGACTCTTCTACAACCTTAGTTCTAGTGTTAAAAATTCTATAAGCTTTACTCCTATTTGAATAACCAATAAAGATGCCTGTATCAGCTTTGGGATCGAATTTACCAAGATTCTCTTTACCATTATTGTGCACATAGCACTTGCATCCAAAAACGTGTAGGTGGCTGAGATTTGGCTTCCTTCCCTTGTAGAGTTCATATGGGGTCTTGTTCAGCTTTTTCCTCAGATAGGCTCGGTTGGAGACATAGCAAGCCGTACTCATCGCGTCACCCAAAACACTTGAGAAGCGTTGTTCTCATTCAAAGCATTGCCCTTGCCATCTCAGTGAGAACTCTATTCTTCCTCTCAACAACACCGTTTTGTTGAGGAGTCCTTGGAGCCGAAAAGTTGTGATCAATCCCCATATTGTCACAGAACTCAGCGAAGGCGTTGTTTTCAAATTCGCCACCATGATCGGTCCTTATACTCCGAAATTGAGAAACCTTTCTCGTTCGACCTTCTTGGCAAAGGTAACAAACTGATCAAATGTTTCATCTTTAGATGATAAAAATATTGTCCAAGTAAATCTAGAGTAATCATCAACTATGACCAAAGTATAAAGATTTCCACCAAGACTTTTTACTCTAGCCGGTCCAACTAGATCCATATGGAGTAATTGAAGAGGTCTACTAGTTGAAATCTCATTTTTTGCTTTAAAAGAGGATTTGGTTTGTTTTCCTTTTTGACATGCATCACAGACCATATCATTTTTGAAATTCAATTTTGGAATACCAATGACCAAATCCTTTTTCAAGAACTTGTCAAGTTGAAACATATTAACATGAGCTAATCGCTTATGCCATAGCCAATTCTCATTCAAGTTACTAACAAAACAGTTTTCAGAAACTGAAGCATTGCTAGATAAGTTAAGAGTATAACAATTTCCTTCTCTAGGTGCTCTAAATAAAGCTTTAGTTTTCAAATCATCAATGGAGACTAAATCCTTTGTAACAATCAAGCATTCGTTTGAGTCAAAGATAACTAGGTTACCCTTGTCGGTGCTTTGGCTCACACTTAGGAGGTTGTGACACAATCCTTCTACCAGATAGACATACTTGATGAGAGGACCTTCATTGTTTCCTATCTCACCAATCCCAGCAATTTTTCCCGATTGGTCTCCTCCAAATGTGACTCTACCACCATCCTTTGGTTTGATTGAAAGGAATTTGGATTCATCTCCAGTCATGTGTCTTGAGCACCCACTATCAATGTACCACTTGTTGGGTCTTGATGCTCTAAGACAAACCTGCAATTCACAAGGGATCAAGCCTTAGGTACCCATCTTTTCTTGGGTCCTTTGGAGTTAGTTTTGACCTTAGGAACATAAGTTCCTTTCGGTACCCATTGATAATTTCCCACAGGCTTATTTTTTCTTTCATTTCTATGAAAGCAAGATGAAGTAGAATGACCCTTCTTATTACAATAATTACAATGTGCAAAGGGATTTGAAGAATGAACTGATTTTGTGAAATAGTTCATGTACGTTTTTTGACCACTCTTCTTCTTGCCTTTCTTCTTATCAAAATCCGGTCGTAGCCAATGTCCGATCTATCATTTATAAATCGTTGTTGTTTCAAAATCACATCAAGCATTTCACTTCCCTTAGTGAATTTTTCGAGTGCCTTTGTAAGATGTAAATTCTTTTTCTTCAAATCGACATTCTTCACAAGAAAGATTTTCTAAAGAAGAAAGTTTTTCAACTTGCAATTCAAGAGTAATATTCTGTTTTTCAATTTGAAATATTTTTCAAAAGTTTTTCAAATTCAGATTGCACACCATATACTCGGCAAATAAATCATCATAAGGAGGTTTGCAATCGTATACCTCTTCAAGGTTAGTACGTTGCTCTTCTTCTTCAAAGAACTAGGCATATATTTGCTTTCTCTTCCTCATCCTCATCATCTTCATCGATGGACTATCACCCCGATGCCGGAGACATAAGCTTTCTTCTTGTATTTGCTTTGAACTTCTTCTTTTCTTTGTCTTTGTTTTTCAGCTAAGGGCATTCAAATTTGATGTGGCCAGGCTTTTGGCACTCATAGCAGATGACTGGTTTCTTTGCCTCATAGCTGGAGCTAGCTTTGTGAAATTTCTTGAAACCTTGGTCCCTCTTGTAGAATTTCTTGAATCTACGAACCATCATGCCTATTTCCTCATCCTCATCTTCTTCTTTGTCTTCTGACTCTTTGCTTTCTTTGGTAGTCTTGAGGGCTATTCCTTTGTTCCTTGCATGCGCTTCATCCGACCCTTCTTGAATTTTAGCTTGGCTTCATACTCGAGACAAGCTTCCAAAGAGGCAGCTACGTACGTCATTGATTCTCCTCGCGCTTCTTCTATCGCGTGACCTTGGCCTCCCATTCCTTATTCGGAATGTTTAGAATCTTTCTCACTTGGACCGTCTCGGTCGTATTCCTTCCCAAGAGCCGCGAGTTGATTGATGAGATGAGTGAAGCGAAGCTGAAATTCTCCAATGGATTTACCAGGTTTCATTCGAAGAAGGTCATACTCGTCATAAGAGTATTTACTCGATTTTGCTTGACTCAGTGTGCCTTCGTGAGCGATCTCTAGAGCATCCCACATGTGTTTAGCGAGAGGGCAAAGTGCAAATACGAAAATATTCTTGTTGACTCGAGGCACTTTGAAGAAGCGAAATGTACCTTGCTCATTGAGGGTGACGTTTCTTCTATCATTGTCATCATAGTCTTCTTCTAGCTTCATGACCCTCACACCATCTTCAAGTACGGTTGGCATGTAATCACCTCTTTCAAACACTCTCCAAAGACCATACTCGATAGCATTAACGAACACCTTGAATTTAGCTTTCCCGGAATGAGTAGTGTTCACCATTGAAACCGGGTGGCTTTGTTGATAGAAGCTCCATCGGTAGAATACCATCCATGTTGATCCTTCTCGAGATGTTAAGCTCTTAGAGAAGACCTTGCTCTGATACCAAATGAAAGTGGAGCCTAAATACCCAAGAGGGGGGGTGAATTGGGTATCCTTAAAATTTTAATAACAAGGTCTGTTTTGGACAAGTGAAAACAGAGTATATCAGAGGAGAAGGGTAAGGAAAGCTTGCACAAGAGAAATTATCCTGGTTCGGTCTTATCCTTGACCTACATCCAAATCCCAAAGCCACACTTGGGATTTTCAATCCACTAAAACTCAACACTTGATTACAAACTCGTATTCGAGTAGTTCTCTCACTAGAACTCACTCCCCCTTACAAGTTGCAATCAATACACCCAACCACCAAGTCCCCGACTTGTGGTTATCTCAATCAATGAATGATTTACGAAATAACTCTCTTACGGAAGCGAGATAAGATGAACACTCAAGTACAAGTATCAAATTGATACAATACGATGGAAGCCGAACACAATAAATGACACTTAGTAAATTTTCGCTCTTAGTAGGTGTGTCGGCTTGAGAAGAAGTTAATGCACTCTATTTATAGGTAGAGAACATTAAATGACCGTTGCTTGATGAATCCAACCGTTGTAGGTGATTAGCTTAAGGTCCGGTCATCTTCTCTCTCTAAACTCCTCGCTAATCCAGGTGTTAATTTGATCCGGGTGTGATTCTCTCGAGAATTTGCCCGTTGGAGATTACTTTGCTTGTTGTAGTAAGCATTCTTTAATGTTCGGAAGGCGTGCTCGATGAATTAGCCGAAAGTAGGTAGATTTGCGGAGGTGCATTAAATGCACTGAACACTTTTTGCTTTATGGCTTTGACCTTCAATAATCTTCATCTGATCTTAATGAAATTCACTCAACAAACTTGTTAAACATAGCTAGGAATATGATTGAATGAATTATGGAAGCAATAAGATCAAACAACAATGATTTGCAAATTCGTATAATTCAAAAATCGTTTTTACCGTTGTATACTCTAGTATGTTCATGCTTACTAGAGTATGGCATCAGATATACAGTGTCCATACCGCAAGATCCAATGGGATACTCGAGTATGCACCTTTCAGAGGCAAACCAACGTATCTTGTGTTTGAAAGATAAAACCTATACTTGAGTATGGCTACCAATACTGCAGTATTGACTCAGTTTGAAAATCCTGGTTGCTCTCTGGAAGTCCAATACTTGAGTATGGCTACCCATACTTTAAGTATTGACTTAGTTTGAAAATTCTCGGTTGCTCTTCGAAGTCCAATACTTGAGTATGGCTACCCATACTGCAGTATTGACTTAGTTTGAAAATTATGGTTGCTCTCTGGAAGTCCAATACTTGAGTATGGCTACCCATACTACAGTATTGACTTAGTTTGAAAATTCTGGTTGCTCTCTGGAAGTCCAATACTTGAGTATGCAAACCTATACTGCAGTATTGACTTAGTTTGAAAAACTTGGTTGCTCTCGGGATGGCCTTTACTCGAGTAACCAAACCTATACTGCAGTATTGACTTAGTTAGAAAATTCTGGTTGCTCTCTGGAAGTCCAATACTTGAGTATGCAAACCTATACTGCAGTATTGACTTAGTTTGAAAAACTTGGTTGCTCTCGGGATGGCCTTTACTCGAGTAACCAAACCTATACTTGAGTTTGCAACTATCAGAATGTTTTTAACTGACTTTGCAAACTTCAAAACATGTTTTACATTTGTTGTTAATCATCAAAACATATTGAGAACTAACAGATCGCTATACTTGCTTGCTATGTTTAACATACTTGATTGATTGAAGCTCTGTTTATGATTATGCTATGGCCATGAGTATGATGCATGAAGCATTGAGCATGCAGATATGTCATTATGTTAACATGAGCTTGTGCAAGGCAAGTATAACATACATTAGCATTTATCTTGCATGCATTGTTTGGTATTGTCTACTACTGAGATTCCTCAGAATCTCACCCCCCACTACCAACCAATAGACAGGTGAGCACAGGAAGAGAAGTGCTGCACATGGTTCGAGAAGATAGCGTTCCTTGAAGACGGCCCAGCGGAGGGACAACTTGAAGAACCGAGGGGTGACAATGATTAATGTTATTTCTAAGTTTCACTGTCTGTAAATGAATGCCTGAAGGGGTTTAAACCCTGGGAATACCCCTATCATGTAATCAAGCTTGATTTCCGTTGTATCAGTATAACAAACTATTTCTGATTTTGCCACACTACTGTATAAGATTACAGTAAAGAATGTGGCACCCCTGGGGGTGTTACACATGATTTTTTTCATCTTCATTTGGGTGGGAGACGTTTTTTCACAACTGGGTATTTGGGTTGGAGGGAGGTGAATATTGATGATGAGTGCAATAAAAATAAATAAAAAAATAAAAAAAAAAAAAAGTTGATGATGGGTGAAGATGGGTGGAGGTTGCGATTGTACATGTGGTGAGTTTGAGGTTTGAGGGTGAAGGGAAAAAAGAGGGTGAATTTTGTAGGAAATCAATTATCTGAAGTTGAGAAACCCTAATGCAAATTTGTGAAACATGGCAGTGGCCATTTAGTTTTGTTTTTCTAAATTGATGGGATATAAAAGTTAGTGAATGGATACTTTGCTGATTTATTTGTTGCAGGGCACTTAACAAAATGAATGGAAATATTGGGTCAAGTTATGCAAAGGAGTTGTTTTGTTATTTTCATGTAGGGGGGAATTTGAGACTAATAATGAAGGTGGAGTTAAATATATTGGAGGCAGTGTGAAGATAAAAATGATAAAAGATGAAATAAAACTCAAAGATTTAAGGGAAATCATATCAAGATGGATGGATAGGTCATGAGGAGAGTAGTTGTGAGTTGTAACGTTACTATGAGGCCTAAAATTTTGGTGTATATATACTTTAGTGTTACTTTTTGGTTGAAGGGATGGGGTAGATGGGGAATCATATTTTTTAAGTAATACCCCCTCCGGTCCTAATTATAAGGTAACATTTGAAAGCTGGTTTTGGTCCTAACTATAAGACAACATTCTAATTTTTGTCAATTTCTTCCTAAAATACCCCTATTTTATTTTCTCAAGTGTGTTTAGTTTTTGGTGAGTGTATGTATGTAGGTGCATAAACTCTTCCAATTAGTGAAACTTTTATATATGTGTGTGTGTGTCTACATATATGTATATATGTGTATGTCTACACACAAATATATATAGACACATACACACACACAGCACATATATATGTGTGTTTGAGTGTGCGTATGTATGTATGTATGCACACAAATAATATATAGACACACACACTTACACATATATGTGGGTGTGTAGACATATACATATGTGTGTGTGTGTATCTGTCAATATATGTGTGTGTGTGTAGGTACATATATAAACACACACACACACACACATATATATATCTTTGTGTGTGTTTATATGTGTGTGTGCGCGCACGCATATGTATATGTGTGTAGAGATATATGTACACATACATACACATATATGTATATACACACATATGTATATATAACAAGACTATTATTTCAATTAGATAGTGTGTGGAAAAGAAAATTTTATGTTAGAGATGTATGTAGTATGAGTTATTGATTCACTTTTACTTATGTCATTTTAAATTTATATAAGGGTATTTTAGGAAAATAAGTAAAATTAACTAATTTAACTTCATTCCATAATCTTCATAAAATTGGTTAAATATGTCCCTATAATTAAGGCCAGGGGAAATATATAGGATGATGTCAGTGACAAAGGAACATTAAAAGGAACCACTATCTTAATGCCTATTTGTCATTGAAAATGATATAACAATCTCACGACTTGCTAGTTTTTGAGTACTGTCATGTCTTTAATGTATAGGGTGGAAGAACAATGATACTGTCCCCTTGTCTTTGAATATGACAATACAATTATATTGACATGACCTGAAGCAACTTGTAAAATTTTTATTAGAATTTGCGAAAACTTAATTCTAAATTGGCAAACGCTAATCTAAATTGAGAAAACTGATTTAGAAAGACCCTGTGAAGAAGCAGCCTTACTCAAATACTTTGTAATATGATTAAAAAAATTAGAGAGAATTGAGGCCCGGCTCTCTCTATATGACTTTTCTTGAAATATATAATTGTATAAATATTGAAAAGGCAAATGATAAGGAAATATTTATATCCATTTTTACTATTTTTTTAAAAACTGTATACTCATCAAAATTTAAAAGGATCGCCCTAACTTTTTTTTTTAATTTATTATAAAATTTTAAGAAAAGGGTTAGGCTTATCAACCGTCCAAAGGCAGCGGCGCTTGAACCCAATCCACAGATATACTTGGATGAGAAATACACATGCCTCCACCTCCACAGATCGCCCTAACTTTTATCCAAGAAGATAAAAGCAATTCTCATCATTAAAAAAAAAAAACAAAACAAAAAATCCATGAACGTACACATATTAATCTATAGCGCACGAAGGATCTAAATGCAAATAAAATTCTTCAAGGTGTATCTGAAGATTCTTTTCAAATAGTTTTTGGCATTTTGCTTTAATGCCCGACCTGGTGTGCTATGATGATTCTGATAAATTTTGTCTTTAGGGAAATCCTCTCCAACCAATTTAAAAAATATATCATCAAAAGATCATAACTTATAATGTAAAGGGAAATTTTAAGTTTTTTTGTTTTTACAAATTTTACTCTATCCCTAAATTTTAACTTGGTACAACTTAGCCTTTATATTATAGTTTTGAATTAGTTGTAACTCAATCTCTAAATTTCAATTCTAAAATATTAATCCTATATTTTAGGAAATAAAATTATATACTTCGTGAACCTTAGGGACTAAAGATTTAAATGGTTAAAATTATGGAGACGTAGTTATATTTAGGTAAAGTTTAAGGATCAAGTTTCAATTGAATTAAAATTATAGGACCGAGTCACATAAGGTCAAATTCAAAGATTGAATATATTACAATGAAGTCAAATTTATAGGACTAAAAGATTAATTTTACTAGATATAAATATCATACATTTCATAGAACACCCATCCAGCAGGATATAAAGATATGGTAGCTAGCCATTGTAATACCAAAATAGGAGAAGTCAAAGATGGAAAAAAGAAATGAAAATGTGGGGGAAAGAGAGATTAAGCTATCATATCAGAGAATAAGACGCTTATCCATTCTTCTTCTTTCATGTATGACCATTTCTTTTCTTTTTTTTTTTCCCTATCTATCTTCACTTTTCTTTCTTGTTAAACACTGTCTATTGATTCCAAGATAAAAATTGATTCAACAATTTTTTTTTTTAATTTGATATTTCTGTACAAAATTGTGAGTTTTCCTAATTGTAGTTCTGTTTCTATATTATTCCATTTTGCTTCCAAAATTTCCTCTCAAGAACTCTCCATAGTGTTTCTCTCTCTGGTTTCCTTTTCTTTCTCCAATTCCTTCTTAATCATTAATCAATAACCTTCACATTGTAATTTCTTTCTTAATCTTTGGATTCAATGAACGTTTCTCTCTCTGGTTTCCTTTTCTTTCTCCAATTCAAAAAAAGCTCTTAGCAATTCAAAGCCTGAGCAGTTATCAGGATTCTTGTCATTTTGAGTTCAGGTTTGTCCTCATTTCTCTAAATTTTGTATCTCACCTTCTCTCTTTTTCTTGTTCCTGAAATTTTCCTTTACAAAAACTATCAATGATCTGACTTCCATTATATCAATATAGTGCATTTAGATTATAACAAAAAAAAAAAAAAAAAAAAAAAAAAAAATATAGTGCATTTAGAGTTTCACTTTCAATTAAATTAATAACCTTTGGTTGACTTCCAAGTTCCAATTTTCTATACGTCATATTTCATTACATGCTCTCCATGAATTGAATTTTTAGTTATTGCCGTCCTTGACATTTTGATTTGTGCTGTGCATGATCAACAATAAGTACTTTTCATTCCTTTTATATGTTCTTTTTTCCCCCTCTCCATAAGATCATATTTGTAGAAGTGGGGCCTACCCCCTTCTTTTTACTATAAGTTTTGCCTTGTTAAGAATTTTCATTATTTGTAAGTACAGTTTTCTTTTTTGCAGAAAATTTCTTGAAGGCTGATTTATTTGAGGTAAGTGTGGCTACCATGTCTCGTTATTTCAATACAAACATCATCTTCTCAAGAACAAATATATGTCACTAATGGATGCCTTGCTTCATTTTGACCAAATTAATGTTTAATCAATCACCTTCACCGCCAATTTTTGGGGAGAGATTAAAGATTAAAGTGTAAATTTGTCTCATAAGTTTTCGAGAACCAATATTGCCTTGAAAGTTTATTTAGATTCAATATTTCCCGAAAGCTTCAAAATATAATAATATTGCTCCATACCATTAAAAAACTAACGTTAACTGTTAAAAATTTGACATTGATTACTAACTTTTTAACGATAAAAGTTAACATTGCTACATTTTTAAACTTGTGGGGTAAAATTGAACATGAAAAAACTTTCGGGGCAATATTACTCTTCATTGAAAACTTTCAGGGTAAATTTGCACCTTAACCCGAAAAATAAAAGAAAATAGAGCTAGTAGAAAGAGAGGGAATTCTAACAAACTTCACTCTTTTGTGTCACACCTTTCGGTAAATATATAGTATTCCCCGTTGTCCCCATTATAAGATGTTTCTAACTAATTCACATGTACTAATAAAAACAGTTAAAATCGTTAAATTTGTGAAAAAAAAAAATCTACTAATTTCTAATATTACCCTTATTAACTATACTAAAATCCAACATCATATTAATTTTAACTCTCTCTCACTACCAATATTAAATATGAAAATATGGGGAAAAAATATATTTAATGCTCTTTTAAAATGTCAAAATGTCTTGTTAAAAACACCAAAAATTCTTTCTAGAAGAAGTTTTATAACAAGGACAAGAGAGAGTATATGTTATTACTTGTTACATAGAATCACAATCTATATATATGATTTCCTGTGGCACCTAACACATTTCTTCCTTAGAAGATTATTTTACTAGATATTGAACGAGATTGAGCAGTTATTTTAAGCTATTAAGCTGGGGATTTTGATATGGGGTTCTGTTTTTGAGATTTTCCTGTGATTTCTAGAGTTAGTTAAAAACTCCTCTTTCTGATACACTCTCTTCGCAGCATGTGGTACCCCAAGGCATCTCAAAATGCCAAACCAAGCTGCAAAAAGACATTTGAATCCCAGAAATTAGAACTACCGAGCAAGAAGATGATGTCTGCAAATCCTGTTCCTCAAGCCACCTCATCTTCAGTAACCACAGGAATCATAAAGAGCGTTCCTTCCCCTTCAAGGACCAATAACCATGGCTATGGCAGTGGCAATAGTTCGCGTAGTGACAGCTTAGAAAGCACAAGTACACACATCAAGCCACATACTGGTGGTGATGTAAGGTGGGATGCCATTCACATGGTTTCTAGAGGAGGAGGCCCTCTTGATCTTAGCCATTTTCGGTTTCTCAAGCGAGTCGGCTATGGGGATATTGGGAGTGTGTATCTTGTAGAACTCAGAAGGATTAAGACTTGTTTTGCCATGAAAGTGATGAACAAGGAAGCTCTTATAAGTAGGAATAAACTACTAAGAGCACAGACAGAGAGGGAGATTCTTCAACTTCTTGATCACCCTTTCTTACCTACTCTGTATTCTTATTTTGAAACTGATAAGCATTCTTGTTTGGTCATGGAGTTCTGCAGTGGAGGTAACCTCCACTCTCTTCGGCAGAAGCAGCCAAACCAGCATTTCACAGAAGAAGCAGCACGGTTAGTGAATAATCTGACTTTTTTACGTAGCTTCTTAATCAACAAATATTTTCAAATAAATTTAATCTGCAAAAATGTAACAGATCAAATCAAGAGGAAAAAAAGGACATGTACTCCCTCCGGTCCTAAATATAAAACCCAATTGACTTTTTTTTTTTTAGAGATTAAAGAAGATAAATAAATTACTTTAATTAACTTCCTTAATCTCTCCCAAAAAATCATCAAGATTTTATATTTAGGACCGAATGTAGTAATTAATAGAAGAGATTATTCTGAGTTACTCTGATGTGAAATAAAGTGTCTATTGCGAAGAAGAAGAAAAAGAAGTGCCATAGTATCATAAATTTTTGGTAAAATCTGTCCAGTTGATTTGTTTCCTACATTTCCTCAGCTCTTCTATTTTTCTGCATACTTTTGGTGGGAGACTTGTACACTGCCTCCCTTTTTCTTCAACCTCTTCTTATCTTTCCTATTTTGTGTTGTCACAATGTTTAATTTGATTCTACTTTCTGATATTAGACTTTAAAAACAATCTAAGACCTCTGTGTTTGCATTCTCATGTTAGGTTTTATGCTTCAGAGATATTGTTAGCTATTGAGTACCTGCATATGCTAGGCATAGTGTACAGAGACTTGAAGCCAGAGAACGTCTTAGTCAGAGATGAAGGCCACATAATGCTCTCGGATTTCGATCTATCCCTTCGCTGCTCAGTCAATCCAACACTCATCAAGTCTTCATCTGTCCATACAAGTGGTAGCAGCAATAGCAGTAGTAGTGGTTCTGGGGTCATTTTGGAAGACCATCAAACAGCGCAGACTAGTACTCAGCCATCAACTTTCTTCCCACGCATTTTACCAACAAAGAAAAATCGAAAATCAAAGTCAGATTTCGGCCTCCTAAATGGAGGAACCGCCCTCCCTGAATTCATGGCAGAGCCTTCAGATGTGAGGTCAATGTCCTTTGTAGGGACACATGAATACCTTGCACCTGAAATCATCAGAGGAGAAGGTCATGGCAGTGCAGTAGATTGGTGGACTTTCGGGATCTTCTTGTACGAGCTTTTACTCGGCACAACGCCCTTCAAAGGTGCCGGAAATCGAGCTACACTTTTCAATGTTGTAGGACAGCCCTTAAGGTTCCCAGAAACTCCACAGATAAGTTCTGCAGCAAAAGACCTTATCAAAGGATTGCTCGTGAAGGAACCTCCAAAGCGAATTGCATATATAAGGGGTGCCACAGAAATAAAACAGCACCCATTTTTCGAGGGAATGAACTGGGCACTAGTCAGAAGTGCCACACCTCCTCATATACCAGATCCTGTAGATTTTTCCAAGTATCCTAACAATAATTCAGCAGAAGCTGGAGACAAGGTGATAATTACGGCAAAAGATAAAAATGGCCCACATGGTCCAGCTGATTCTTCTTACATAGATTTTGAATATTTTTAACAGAAAAGTAGTCTTGTTTTTACAGAAGAACTGTACTGTACAAAAGTGTCATCTCCTTTTCTCCCCATAAAGAAAAGAGTGGAGGAGGAGAACCTGAGTAAATAATGACTGCATGCATACAGATATATGTACATTTCACCCAAATTATTGTTTATACTTTTGAGTTTCTTTTAGTTTTAGGTCTTCAGTTTTTTTTTTCCCGAAAATGAAGGATTGAATTTTTGGATGAGTATCATCCCTACAGAGACTGTAACATATGACATGACTTACTGTAACTGAGACAAAGGTAAAATGGGAAGCTTGAGCTTACATTGAATATTATGTAGTGTTATTTGGAATACTTAAATTGATTAATTCTCCCATCTCAAACCTAGCTTTTAGGGTAGGGTTCTTTAACCCACTTGGGTGCCCACCATCTTAAAACTATTGATATCTCCAAATGAGCTAAAACAGAATGCAAATAGACGAACTCTTATATCTGCTTTATTTTTTCCTATAGCCCAAAATTGAATACATATTAAGGTTTAAGCTTCATTTCTCAATCCCATTGCTAGGCATGACCTGTAATCCTTGCCCCATTAAATAGGGGCTCAAGAACCAAACTGCCTTTGTGCCAAAATATTCCAAGGAGAAAGAACTTCAGTCAAATAAATCTTCCACACACAAGTTTTCTCTTTCTCTTGCCTTTACCATATTTTATACTGACATAGAGAAAGTGATAATAAATACACAATTTAAAAGCAGTTTTACAAATATAAACTTGTATGTTTCTTTTTAAGGATGTCAAGGAACAGGGAATTTTGTATTATATGACCAGAAAGTTTATTACACAAGACTAGATCACTGAGTCAATTTATTTCCCGCATAGATTACATAGTATGTCAGTGACCATCCCATTCCCAAATTACCATGATATGGGAGATGGACAAACAGGTAAAATACCAAGTATAACTAAAGAAAGGGCTTTTCCCACATATAAGATGTCCTGATCTGAGACAGAAATTGTTGGAAATCCCAGCCAATATTTTGCTTGAACTCTACAGTTTTGCTTTTGTAGATAGTCTGGTTCTCAGCTCCTCAGCTACGGCATCAATGAACCCTTCTGTATTCAAATACTGGGACCTAGAAACCCTGGAAGAAGAGGAAGTATATGCAATCCGTAACTATGATTAAGCAGAAACTAGTATTTACCCAAAAAAAAAAACAGAAATTATCCACTGGCTCCAGTTACTTTGGCCCATGAACAAGAAGGGCGAGATCCTTAGTCATCTTTCCCAGTTCAACTGTTCCAATGCAAGCTGCTTCAAGTTTCTCCGTAAAGCCCAACAATCTCGCATTCCCATCCAACTTTGCCCTGAGAACATCAATTTTCTTTAGATTTTCATCCAATCTAGGGAAGGACTCGACATTTGTTTTTTGGGAAGGAAAGGGGAAGTAGCTGGAACAAAAGAATTTGATCAGTTTTTAATAGTTACCTGTGTGCAAGGCCACGTGACCAAGCAAAAATGGATGCTATACTATTTGTACTAGTTTCACCTCCCTTCTGATGAACCCTGTAATGACGGGTAACAGTGCCATGGGCTGCTTCTGCTTCAATGGTTTTTCCATCTGGGCAAACCTGTAACCAAATGTAACATTTCAAGCTTCTATTTTATAGAGATAACAGAAGGAAGAATGATAAGAAGGAATACTGAAAAGGGTTAGAAAGGAGATACCAGTACTGATGTCATCAAGCCCAAAGAACCAAATCCTGTTCAAGGAAACAATTGCTCGGATCAAATTATGAATCAGATTATTTGGTCAGGAATTTCTGAAAGCATTTTCCCATCCGTGAATTAATTAAAAGGCCACAAAACTTTCAAGAACCCATAACTAAGCAAAGTTATCAACTGTAAGTAGGTATACACCTTGGGCTAAGAAATCGCTCTGCACATCACCATCATAATTCTTGCAGGCCCATACGTAACCTCCATCGCTTTTAAGAGCATAGGCAACCATATCATCAATAAGACGATGTTCATACCTAAGACAAAAATATGGATTAGAAATTAACTTATCAAAAAGTTATTGATAAGTATGAAAAGAAAATTATCTGACCATATCCCTGCAGC
This sequence comes from Acacia acuminata, assembly GCA_019022655.1. NCBI lineage: Eukaryota > Viridiplantae > Streptophyta > Magnoliopsida > Fabales > Fabaceae > Acacia > Acacia acuminata. Next base: position 1,923,150 of record JAFJYI010000047.1, on the reverse strand, counting down.
TTTGAACTTGGAACTCCATTGACTGTCATAAACTTCCTGGAAAATGTCCTTGAATCTTCACAAAAGCAAAGAGAGAAGAAAATTAATGAAAGGAATGCATGATTCCACTATATCCACTAGAGTTATGACACTTCTTATAACAAAAAGATAAAACAAAAACAAACAAAAAATTGGGAGGGAAGTGCCTATAATAATTGGATTAACTAAAATTACAATTGTATTCCATTTACACTTCATGAGGAATAAAATAAAAAAAACGAAGATGGACCACAAGCATACCAGCATACCTTCCATCATATTTCTTGAGGATTGTATTTTTGGTGCTAAGATAAAGAGGCCATTTTTTCTGGTAAGCAACATTCATTGAAGCCTCGGCAAAAGCTCGAATGGACTGTTTCCGGACCAAATAAATTATAGTTATAGCCAATGAAGTCCCATATTATTTCATGGACAAAAATAAAAAGCACCACCACCCATATGCAAACCTCATCAGTGTTATACATGGACAAAGCTATGCCTCCACCACCAGTAAATTCATAGACCTCCAACTCCTTTGTTTGATCATGTCCATTGGGTACTGTGAAAGTACAGATAAACTTCATAAGATGCTTGTCTAGTGTGGGATTGATTAGGCAAGCTGACAATTGTATCAAAATTGAACTAACTGAATCTCGAGAAACTGTTAACTAGAATCAGAATTTACCAAACACCAACTTTAGCTTTCCCTGCCCTTTTATTACTGTATCAGTAGCTCGGTACTGATCCCCAAATGCATGCCTTCCAATGCATATGGGCTTTGTCCAACCTAAAAGATATAGAAGTATTGAACTCCCCAGATACCATCATAAAGTAAATTTTAAATAGTAAGTTTGAGTCTTTAATGAACCTGAAACAAGACGAGGGATGTTTCTGCAGATAATTGGCTCTCTAAAAACTGTACCTGTAGATTCAAATGTTCCCCAGGGACTCAGGTAATAATTCAAAATATATAGCAGGATTACAAGAACTATTAGAAAGATTAGTTGACCATTCAAGATGTTCCGAATTGTGCCATTAGGACTCTTCCACATCTGCTTTAAGTTAAATTCCTTGACACGACCTTCATCTACAAAACATAAATCCTTTGCATGAGAAATTTATTTATGCAAGAAGTTACTGATTGGAAAGATACGATAATAGAAACACATGAACCATCCCACACAAAGTTAATTACAAAGACCTGGAGTTATAGTAGCGCATTTGATTGCTACATTATACCTGCAAAAAAGAAAATGAGAATTGCAAGGCGAAATCAGGAAGCTTCAATAGGCGGGTGGCTTATTTGGGAAAAAAAAAAAGAAATTAATATTAGGTTGATGGAAACTAAGCACATCCAACAACATACGCTACAGAGTCAGACAAAATTTAGTGCAGCTTTCTTTCTATGTAATCTCACATGTTTCTTCTTCAAACAATTCAATCTTCTAAAATGAAATGCCTACTGTCAAGCACAACTATAATATCTCATTTCACTTTAAAATATCGTCAACCAATAACAGCTTTAGATCCGAGCAAAGCATCTTCATTTCTTTACTTTCCTTGTCTTCTCACTGTATAATTTAATGACCTCACTACCACAAGAATCAATTCTGAGCATACAATGTTTCCTGTAAACTTGCCTTCTAACAGGAAAATAGGTATAAGCAGCCAACATATCACAACAGTCAAATGACCACATATACTCAAAAGTGAAAAATATGCAAAGAAATGTCCAAGAACGGGAGACATACTTGAGAGTAGCTTCGGCACTTTCAACAGTAACTCTATCATTAGTAGCATCACGATGAGGAAGGCCAAGGTCAAAGTACTTAATATCCAACTCCAGATAAGGGAAAATAAGCTGCAAAAAGAACAAGGAAGAGAGGAAAATGCACTAATATTCAAGAGGAAAAAAAAAAGGAGCTTGACTATTTCATGAAGATGATGCAAGACATAATTACCTTGTCTTTTATCATTTTCCAAATTACCCGTGTCATTTCATCTCCTACATGTGTAAAAAAACAATGTTTAATCACAGAAAGAAAGTGGAAACACGATGCTTTCTTAGTACCTATTCAACTACAATGACATAACAATAACAAGCTCGATGTTAATATTCGCTGTATAAAAAGTTTCAGAAATCAGGTGAGTGACACAATCATTTGCACAGGTTAATTGATACCTCCTCATTGATTTATGTATCAAATCACTGATTAGTCAGACAGCAAGCAGATGTGCAGAAATTTGTTATAAGTACCAACATAATGAACAGCTATGAAGCACTGGTACTTTGAAAACAAATCTGAGATATGTTCTATACTTGCGGTATACTTCAAATTACAACAAAAATACTCTATTATTTTAAGTTGCAACTCCCATATTGGGCTACTCCCTTCAGTCCTAAATATAAGACTGAGGTAACTTTTTTTAGAGAGATTAAGGAAGCTAAATAAGTTACTTAATCATATCATATGTTGTATATCATTAAATTATATATCAATTTATATGTTAGGCAATATAGATTGGAGAAAAAATGATAAATATAAATATTTTAAAGTAATTTAATTATCTTTCTTAGTCTTCAAAAAAGTCAACTTTGTATCTCTAAAAAATGGGCAGGAAATGGAGGCATTGAAGCATTCAAGCCATCAGAATCTTTTAAAAGGCAAACTATTTCAGGCTTCAGCCCTTTACGTTTAAACTATCTTCAGGATAACTAAAAACCTCATCACGTTTTGGTACCTTTGCTGCTCATAATTCAAATTTCGAGCTTCGTATAGATCAAGCCTAAGCAAAAGTAGTTGTTTTGCACAAAAGTCTTCTAAATTAAAAGCAGAAAACTGGAACTTGAAAGAATGAAAACCCAATAGAACTCAATTGTCACGTCTAATTTTTCACTGATTATATCAATGAAAGCAGCTCTTAGCAATCATCATCAGTGACCTCATGTACTAGATCAGAGAAATGCCAGAGTGAAAGATGGTTTCTGTTACCGTCCATTTCAACGATGGGGTTGTCAACCCTTATCTTCTGAAACGCCATTTCTATTACTGGAATTTTCTTCGGAGGAAAAGCAAACCGGAGATGAGCACAGAAAGGAAACAGCGATGAGAATTGACGAAAATAAACCCACTTTTAAGTAGTGCTTTATTGCTGTCTTCCCCGGCTGATCGAAGCATCCGACAAAAGATCAGTTCACTTTTGTTTTTGGTTTGGCTGATATACCAATAATGTCAAATATTCAATATTTTTCCCCGATTGAGGTCAAAAATATAATTCCCGATCGTGGTTTCTAAAGTTGTCAGTTAATTTAGTTATTTAGGTGTTATATTGCATTAAACTGGGCAAAAATTGGAAGAATGCAATATGTTGAAGATAAGAATAAGATCGAGTTGGATTTGTTTAATGATTAAAAAAGTTAAATAAATTATTTTAAAGTATTTATATATAACTCTAAATTAATTAGTCTGATTTATAATTAATTTAATGTGATTAAGTAATGTATTTAGTTTGATTGACACAAAAAATCAACTACATTTTATATTTATACGAACCGGGAGAGAAGATTGATGAATCCAAGGGAATATGCAAAAGCATATCTGGAATCCTAAATTCTCATGATGCTTAAGTTATTATGACCATTTTGAAATTAATTTTTTTTTTTCCACAAATGAACTATTACTCCTGAGCTTTGGTTAACGGGTGAAATGGAATGTAAATCATGAAGTGGAAAAGTCCAATGGTCAACCAGAGGCTGTTCGACTCAGGAGAGGTTGTGGAAAATAGATGTGCTCAATGCTCATGAGAGTTTGTTTCGTGCTTGCTTGGATAAGGACTAGACGGAGAACTATGCATTTTATACTGACATAGGAAAATCTGTTTAAGCTCCTAAGAGATGCTTGATATTCATTATTCCCCCGACCTGTTTCGTTTCTCTCTCTCGCTGAACCCTAAAGCCTTCTCTTCCACCTGGGTGTCTGCGACGCCGCCGGCGAGCCTCCTTTTGCTCCACAATCGCGGCCGTTGTGTAGATCGGCCCCCGATGAGTCAGGTGCAGGTGAGTTTTAGGTTGGAACAAGGATATAGAGCGGTGTCCGTCCTTCTTCTTCGGCGCGGCTCTCCTCCGTCTCCTCCTCATCGCCTTCCCGGCTCCGGCGCCTACGTCCTTCCGGTTGCAACCGTGGTCCTCCCTCGTCTTCGGCGGTGGGACTTTTTGCTTCAACATCTCCTTCGATGGTGGTCGGCGGCTTGTCGGTGGCCTCTTGCTCGCGGTGGCCCCTAGCCCTGACGGTGGTCTCGGCTCGTTGGTGGTTTCCAAATGAAGGGGTGTTTTTATTTTTGTTTTTATTTTCTTTTTCCTTCTGTTTTTATTGATTTATGATTATCTATGTCTGCGATGGTTTGGATTAGGACAATCTATGTTTGTGTTTGTTTTCTGTTGTGGATCCGGGTAATTAGGGTGGTGTTCTTTCTTGTGGATTGGATTGGTGTTTTTGGGGGAAGGGTTTCATTGATGGGTGCTGTGATTTTGTGCTTTATCTATGAGAAGACCATTGCTAGGAGTGTTCGATGGGGGCCAATCCATTTCGCTTATGTTTGCCAAAATCTGTTTGGTGGGTGGTTGATGTCACCAAGTGTGCTTCAATGGCCGAAAGCGGAGTAATTTTCGGGCTTCATTTGTCTTTTTTCGTCCGAGGTTGGGTGTCCTCGTCTGGTACCCCGAGGGGTGATTATGTAGCGGCCTTTGTGCGGCTTTTTTTATAAGGAGGTGTGCCGATCGGGTGGGTTTTACAACCAAGACTTTCTTTCATGTCCATTCTAACCTTGGATGGCCAGAAGTCGATGAAGTCTTTGAAGTTACTTTTATTCCTATTTGTTATGTAGTGACTTGCTTTTCGAACATTTGGTTTGGTTTGGTGTATGTGTTAGTCTTCTTATTCTGGTTTATATTTCGTTTAGTTTGTTGTGTAATCGTTTGATGTAACTTTTATTAGTAGTATCAATATATGTTCTTGTTCGAGGAAAAAAAAAAAAAAGATCCTAAGAGATAAAATATATATATATATATATATATATCAAAAATGTCCCAGAGAAAATTTTGATTTCAAAAGAATCTCATTAACAACTCCTTCAGTAGGGGGATTAAGAACTTCATTTGTGGGTTTTAACAACTTCTTATGACTTTTTTTACATTAGAATTTTCTTTAGAACTTTTATGATATTTTCTTGGTCCTTGGGGATTTTCCTTACTAATATCTATTCAAGCTAGCCAAATAATGACAACCCTCTTTAGAAGTTGATGGATTAGTCCTACAGGATGATAGGAGTAGCAATAGAACCAATGGATTTATGGTTTTAATGATATAAACCAATGGGTTAAGGGGCATTTTTACTGAGGGTAATTTTGCCTCTATAGTTTCTAGAATTGAGCAATTTTATGTATTGTTATTTCTGTTAATTTGATTGTTAGTTGACTAAATATGTTAAGCTGGCACATGTCACCAACCGTTTTTTTTTAAGCTACAAAGTTACACCAAAAATTTTAAAAATACGCTGAGGGAATAATTCTTGAGATACGGCTGATAATGAAGCCAAGTTTTTCCATATTGTTTTGAGAATAATTTTTGTATCATCATAGTTAATTAGCTATGAGGCAAAGATTGGTGATGGAGTGGGCTTGTTTGTAGGGGTGGGAGTAAGTCAGGTCCTTATTAAGCGGCCTATGACCTGGCCTGTTTAGGGCCTAGTATGGCGTGGCCTGTTTGTTAAAGAGGCCAGGCCAAGGCCTATTTAAAGGCCCGAATGTGTAAATAGGCTAGGCCTTTTTGTTAAAGCGCCTAACCCGTTTACATATTTAATAAATATAATTAATTTATAAATAACAAAATATTTAATTTTTTTCATTCTTATTTTCTAATTTCAAGTATAATTAGTTAATTATAGTACTACCCCTATTCTTATATTAGTTAATTATGGCCTTTAAGGCCTGAAATATGAGGCCTTTTTAAAGGTCTATATTGTAAGTAGGCCCTTAAAAAGACTTCAGGCATGACCAGACCTTATGAAAGCTCAGGCTTGAGCCTAAGAAAAAGTCTATATTCAGGCTCAGGCCTATTTAGTCAAAGCCTGACTTGGTTTGGCCTATTTTCATCGCTACTTTTTGTAATGCCATTTTGATCTGATGAATATAAAGTACTTATTTTTTTTTAAAAAAAAAAAAAATCAAATAAACTCCTATTTATCTTACCCACTCTTCAATTGTTGGAAGTCTTCACCATAAAGATTTAAATCAAATATCCAAATGTGATGGAACACTGAAGTGTGTGAATGTAATGAAAAAGATAGGTGATTTTGTAGCTTTATGATGACTGGTTGTGATAATTACTTCCTTGATTTTTAATGGATTCAAGTGTGGAGTGGCCCACTTTTTGTTGTGTCATGATACAAAGAAAATATAGGATAAAATTGAAAAAATATCATTAATTATCATACAACTAACATACATTTTAAATTAAACTTTTTTAAAAAAAAAAAAAAATTTGAAATTTTAAAATCTCAAATAAGATTTATTATCAAGAGTTGATAAAGTGAATGACGAAACCTTGATAAAATTTATAACTTTTTTTTAAAAAAACATTTAACATGAAATTTTATAATTTCAAAATTCCTTTTATATCTTTTTTTTTCGGTGTTTTTCCCACAAATAACTTACATTTGGTTTCCTTATAAATAAAAATAAAAAGACTATAGAGTGCTAATTGCTTGGAGCAATAAATTTTTGGAAAACAAAATTTTAACAACATTAATAATACCAATAAATATCACAATTCAAAGGCTCGCTCAATCCCACTAGCCGAGTTGCTGGTCGTCTTCCTCAACTTGCCCTGAGCCAAAACGTTTGAGCAAGCCTATCTCCTTCCTTTTTCACTCTTCTTCGCAGTCTCTCACATCACTCATAACGTTCCCCACTTCTTCCTTCATTCCTTCAATGGCAGAGAATCTCGCTGTGCCTCTACTTCTTCCAAATCCACCACCACCCAGACCTCTTTTCCCCAATCATCCTCAATTTCACCCCACGTCACCTTCGCCTCCTCCATCACCGTCAATGACTCCTCTTGTTCAAGACCTTCTTTTGGACAACCATGGTTCTTCTTCTTCACAACACCAACACAATAATGCTCAATACCCTGACAATCGAACCACAACACGAAGCCGAAGGCGCATCGGCAAGTCCTTTGACTCTAACCGGGGCAAGCCTTGGTCGAATCATGGGCTTTCAGTTCAAGGTGGGAAAATTCTCAAAGCCTTAACTGATCCATCATTTGATTCCAAGCAATTGGACGAAACTTTACGTCGATTTTTTGCTTCTGGTGGGGACTCATTGTCTTCAGATATTTTGGGCATAATTAGGGGTTTAGGGTTTAACAATAAACTTGACTTGGCATTGAGTGTGTTTGAATGGGTTCGAAAAAGGGAAGATTATGTCACGCTTTTGACTGGTTCTTCAACTGCTGTGATTATCAACTTTCTCGGTAAGGCGGGTCGGGTTTCATCCGCTGCTTCTTTGCTTCACAATCTGCAAATAAATGGGGTTGAAATAGATGTCTATGCTTATACTTCTTTAATCACGGCTTATGCTCATAATGGGAGGTATAGGGAGGCTGTGAAGGTATTCAACAAGATGGAAGAAGAGGGGTGTACACCTACTTTAATTACTTATAATGTGATTTTGAATGTGTATGGGAAAATGGGCATGCCTTGGAGTAAGATTATAGCACTTGTTGAGGGTATGAAACTTAATGGGGTTGCCCCGGATTTGTACACTTACAATACGCTTATAAGTTGTTGTCGCCGGGGTTCTTTGTACCAAGAAGCTGTTGAACTTTTTGAGGAGATGAAATTACATGGATTTACCCCTGACAAGGTTACATACAATGCATTATTGGATGTTTATGGTAAGTCCTGGCGGCCTAAGGAGGCCATGGAGGTTCTGAAAGAAATGGAGAGTAATGGATTTCCCCCTGGCGCTGTAACTTACAATTCATTGATATCTGCTTGTGTTAAAGGTGGGTTGTTGCAGGAAGCGACAATGCTTAAAAACCAAATGATGGAGAAAGGGATCAAACCTGATGTTTTTACCTATACCACCCTATTGTCCGGATTTGAGAGGGCTGGAAAAGATGATTTTGCAATCGAGGTTTTTGAAGAAATGAAGGCGATGGGTTGTAAACCTAATATATGTACCTTCAATGCCCTTATTAAGATGTATGGTAACCGGGGAAAATTTGACGAAATGATGAAGGTTTTTGAAGAGATGAAGTTGTACAAATGTACCCCAGAGATTGTTACTTGGAACACACTTTTAGCTGTATTTGGGCAGAATGGAATGGATTCTGAAGTATCAGGGGTTTTTAAAGAAATTAAGAGAGCAGGATTTGTGCCTGAGAGGGACACGTACAACACCTTGATCAGTGCGTACAGCAGGTGTGGTGCGTTTGACCAAGCAATGGCCATATATAAGAGAATGTTGGAAGCTGGAGTGACTCCAGATCTTTCTTCCTATAACGCTGTTTTAGCAGCGTTGGCAAGAGGAGGGCTTTGGGAACAGTCAGAGAAAATCTTTGCAGAAATGAAGGGTGGCAGGTGTAAACCTAATGAGCTATCATACTCTTCTTTGCTTCATGCATATGCCAATGGTAAGGAGACTGAGAAGATGAAAGCTCTTGCTGAGGAGATATATCGTGGTTCTGTCGAATCGCATGCTGTGCTTTTGAAGACCCTTGTACTAGTAAATAGCAAGAGTGACCTCCTGATGGAAACGGAGCGCGCTTTTCTGGAGTTACAGAAAAGAGGGGTTTCACCTAGCATAACTACTCTGAATGCAATGCTATCAATTTATGGGAGGAGACAGTTGGTGGCCAAAACCAATGAAATTTTGAACTTCATGTATGAGAGTGGATTTACTCCAAGCTTGACTACTTATAATAGTTTGATGTATATGTATAGCCGTTCGGGGAGCTTCCAAAAGTCAGAAGAAATCTTGAGGGAAGTTGCGAGGAAAGGAATCAAGCCTGATAAAGTTTCATACAATACAGTTATTTATGCATACTGTAGAAATGGTAGGATGGGGGATGCTTCACGGATATTATCTGAAATGAAAGATAATGGCCTTGTTCCCGATGTTGTAACGTACAACACTTTTGTTGCAACTTATGCTGCGGACTCAATGTTTACGGAGGCTATTGATGTGGTTAGATACATGATCAAGCAAGGGTGTAGGCCTGACCAGAGTACTTACAACTCTATAGTTGATGGATATCGTAAGTTTGACCGACAGGATGATGCAAAGAACTTTGTTAAGAATCTCAGGGACCTTGATCCTCACATTCCAAAGGATGAAGAAGGCAGGTTAATGGAGCGGATTAAAATGAAATGGTTATTGCCTGTTTGATGATTCTCATGATGATTCATGGGAATGTTTCTGTAGCCATTAGTGGTCACATGGTGTGATATTCTGAGTGCAAAGATAATCCTGAACTTTGTCCAGAAGTCACAAATTATTGCTTTACTTTGTCCAGTAAGAACATGACATGTAGAGAGATTATTTTTGTTAAAGAAAACTATTGAGTTGTAAAAGATCTCTACCTGTTATGTTTTTATTAAGGAATCTTATGGTAAACATGAGGAAGCCTCTCCTAAGAGCTTATTGGTACTTTATCTGAAGGCATAGGAAGAATCAGTAATATGTCTAATGGTTGATGCAGAGGTGTGGATGTACGGGAATATGAAATTTCAAAGGAAGTGGAGTAGATGGTGAGATTTTGTTGTGATCATATATAATATTGTATATTTTATTTAGTTTTTTGCAATGAAATCAAAATTACTTTGTGCAGTGAAATATTTTTTTGTTCTGTGATAAGAACACTTCTGGTGATATTTTGGAATTAATTTATCTATAATCAGGAAATATGATTTTGTATGATCTTGATGTCACTATCTTTCTAGACCTTCATCTGTATGGCATGCCCTTTCTCTCATGTTGGGTAGAAAGAAAATATTGATATGGAAAAGGAAAATACTTTTGGTAGCTGAAGCATCTCATGTGGGAGGGTAGCCCAATTCTTTAGTGGGGTTCACATTCAAAATGACAGTTTTGCTTCTCTCCTCGGTTGCTATGGCAGGGCGCCACTTTTTTAAAGATGATCTGTTATTTTTACAAGTAACAACTATTAAAAACATGCAAATCAAATTAGAAGCTAAAATTAGTTTAAGGGTAAATGATTTTTCCAGTCACTGGAGATACGTTATCGATCTCAAAACTACGTCGTTTTGGATTAATGAATGATGTTTCTGTAATTTTGTACTCTTCATTAATTCACCTAAAATTACAAATATATCCTTCATTAATTCAAAGCGTTGTAATTAAAGGTCACTAGAGATAACTTATCTCTAATGACTGAAGAAATACTTTTCCTTTATTTTAAAGTAATAAATGTAATTCTTTTTCTACATATATCCCTATTGGATCAACTTCCAATCTAAGATTTGATATATTACAACCATATGAAGGCCAAAAAAAATACATTACAACAATATTTTGTATCCGATAGTAGAGATAATAAATTGAGAGAAAAACGAGAGAGAGAGATAAATGAAGACATTCTTTTCTATAAAAGAGTGATGCGAGTATGATAATTAATGTTAATGTATGTATTTAATGAGGGTAATAATAAAATGTCAAAGTATATTTTTAGTCCTTTAAATTTTATATAAGGTATGTTTTTGGTCACTTAACTTTATAAAATATATTTTTTGGTCCTAAAATCCTAACACCATTAATGTTGCTAATGGAAAACGCTAACGTAGCAAATTTAAGTGATGACTAATAGCGTTTAATTACACAAATTTTATATATTCTTTAATTTACCCATATTTTAAATTTAAGATTAATAGTATTTAATTATTTAGTCATCACTTAACTTTACATTTTTCGCTACTAAAATTAACTGTGTTAAAATTGTAGACTAAAAGTATATTTTATAAAATCAATGGACTAAAAATATATCTCATTTAAACTTAAAGGACTACAAATATACTTTAACTTAATAAAAAAGGGTGATTTTAATTGTTTCCGCCAAAATCATACTGTTTGATGTTCTGTTCACAATCTAATTTTCTGAGAAAATCATGGGTTTGGTGGTACAAGTGAGGGACGACAGCTTATAATAATAACTTTTTTTCATAAAATCTATTCAACTCAAACTCATCCACTTATAACAATTTTCATAGAATCTATTCAACTCTTTTACTCAATTTATTGTTTTAAATTACTTTTCTCCAAAACTATTCTGTAAAAGCTAATGCAAATAAGGATATACCTATTTGGTAGGAAAAATCAAGGAAAAATTAAAATAAAGGACCTAATGAAAATAATATTTATTATAAATGACCATAAAAATTATAATTACGTAGAAGGACCGAACATCATAATATAAATTTTATATTCCTAAATTGCCCCTAATCAACCATTATGTATCATCTCTTGTATTCATAATTAAAAAAAAAAAATGAAATTAAAACTAAAACTGTCCATCATGATATATCATATCTTTTTTATTTTTAATGTATTATTTAATTAATAACTGTTAAACTCATATTTTTCTTAACTTTTATTTTTTACCAATTTATATCATCAAGTGTCCGATTTATATTATCCACAATGATATCAATTAAGCACTTTTTATAAAAATAAAAACTAAACTTATTTCATATTTTTTAGGATATAATAGGTTAATTAGTTTTTTTTAAAAAATTTATTAACAGTACATGAATTTTTTAACCCACAAAATTGCTTCTAAAACAAAAATAAATCATACAAACTTTCTTGGTTTAACATATATGATAAATTATAAAAGCCTTAAATTTTATTAAAATTTTATAATTCCATTTTAATTAAAATTTTTGTTGATTTTAAAAACATTATAATTTTTACAAATTGAAGAATGCATTTTTTTTTCATAGATATATATTCAAGTTGGTGAAAATGAAAATTGAGAAAACTAGTTTTTTAATTTATTGAAACTTGAAATTTTGTCTTAGTTTTAAAAATAGAATGGGAAAGAGAATATAGGGAGGGGTTGTAGAAGATTTTGTTAGGGCATTTTAGTACTTTTAATTTTATATTTTTTATATTTGGTCCTTTTAAACAATTACAATTTTTATGGTCCTTCCCCATAAATATCTTTTCTTCGAGATCCTTCATTCTAATTTTCCCAAAAATCAATTCTGATGAAGAGAAGGGTAGAGATCATTTCCGGCTATTGATATGTTTGGCATGCAATGAAAAAAAAAATGATTTTATGTCAAAATTTATATTTGGTAGGTTGAAAATGATAATAGACAGATATGGGGAAAAAATCCCAATGACGATATTACCCTAAATAAAATTAGTATGTTAATGAAGATACATAGGTGGTAATAAATAATATATTTATGCTTAATTTAATAGCTTTAAATAAGTTATTCAATTAATTTTTTAGTTCCAATTTTTAAAATTTATCATGAAATACCTTTTAGGGATTATCATTTCTCGCTTTTAAGGCGAGATAATTTTATATGCATTAAGTTAAAACGACATCGGAAAGGAAAGCAAAGCAAGAGTCATTCAAATGGGCGACTTGAATTGAGGATTTGTGGCTTCAAGGAATCGGTACAGGTGGGAGATTTAGAAAGAGACGACGAGGCTTGGGTCAAAAGGGGTCTCTTGTAGGGCGCATAGAAGATTGAATTTGAGGATTCTTGTTGAGGAATTCACCGAAAAGTTGGTGAGCGTGATGATGGTGTTTTTGGTGAACCAAAGAAGGATTGAAATCGAAAGAAATGCCGATGCTTTCTTTGCCAATCTGAACTTCAGATTTCTTCTGATGCATTACATCACAAAAAATGATCCAATTGGCTACCTCTTGTGAAATCCAATTGCTAGCTTTCTCTTTCAAGTTTCAACGAACTCTGTTCCTTCTTGATGTATGGTAGGAATCACGAGTTTGTGTCGGGAAATCAATGGAGTGTGCGGGAGAGAAGTTTATGGGAAGCAAAGCAAATTAGGATAGGAAAGAGACCAAATTGAAGGAAAGAGAGAAGCAAGCAAGTGGTGAGAGATATCGAGAAAGTGTCAAAGTGAGAAGCGGCTCTTGCGAGGATTAATATGAATTTTACGATTTGAAATTAGTGACACTAAATACCCTCTTGGCTCTTTCTTCATGCCAAGTTAAGAAAAAGTAAGGTTTTCTTATCTAGGTTTTCACTTTGTGCGTCGTTTTTAACTTAATGCGATAAAATTATCGCCTTAAAAGCAGAAATGATAATCCCTACATTTTAATATATAAACATTACTGCTGTGTACCCAAATGTAAATCATTTATATCTCATCCTTGCATAACAATGAATGCATTAAATTAATAGAATTTTCTATATTTGCTCTTATTAAATTTTTTTGTCTCTTCCGGTTTTACAAATGATTTTCATACTCTTCTATCATTTTCTTGTTTGGAAAAATGACAGACAAGTCTCAAGAAATATACAAAATAAAAAAAAAAAAAAAAAAAAAAGTCTCAACCTAAAATTACATATAGGGACTTCTTTTATATTATTTGTATTGACAACAAGAAGTCTTTCACAACAAGAAAGGGTTAAGGGGCGAAAAATACACACGAGCTTTTCAATACAAATAATATAAAAAAAGTCCCTAGGGACTTTTTTTATATGTGATTTTGGGTTGGGACTTTTTTGATATTTTGTATATTCCTTGGGATCTGGCTGTCATTTTCCTTCTTTTTTTCCCATAAAAATTAAATATGAGTAAAATTGAGAAAATGTCGTTAATTACCCTACAATTGATTTTTATTTTAGGAAAAATTTCAATTAGCCTCCTCTATAGCAAATTAATTTCAATCAACCTTCAAAACTTTTTGAAACTTCATTGCACCCCCATAGTAAAAAAAAAAAAAAAAAAAAAAAAAAAAAAAAAAAAAAAAAAAAAAAAAAAAAAAAAAAATCAATTTTTGTAGGTGAAAAGATAATGATACCCTAACTTTATTTTGTGTTGTGAATTTTCATGTTTCTCTTGTAAATGACCAAAATATTTTTAACTCCTTAGATTCTGTTGAATCCATTTATTTGTTTTATTAATATCTTTATTTTTCTTGTAAATATCCACATTTATCTTGTAAATTTTTCATATTTCCTTATAAATGGACAAAATGCTTTTAACTCCATTTGTTCTTTTCAATCCTTTTATTTGTCTTGTCAATATCTTTAGTTCTTTTGTAAATGCTTATATTTGGTTTGTAAATAACTAAAATGTTTTTAGTTTCTTAGGTTCTTTTGAATCCCTCTATTTATCGTATAAATACCTTTATTTGTTTTATAGATGTTCTTATGAAAAAAATAAAAGAATGTTATCATTGTCTTTTCACCCACAAAAATTAATTTTATTTTGATCATGGATACAATGAAGTTTTATAAAATTTCAGGGAATGACTAAAATTAATTTATTACAGAGGGCCTTACTGAAATTTTCCTTTTATTTTAAACTAAACTTTTCTCAAGGAATGACTTGGATATAGTTAGGGTGAAGGAGCAAAAATACACATGATCTTTTCCCCCCCAAGAGCTGCTCAAGACCACGACCTTTCAACCTGAGCAAAAATACACACGACCTTTACGTTTTGGGAGTGCCCAAAGACCACTGCCGTTAGTTGACCGTCAACTTGGATGGAACGACACGCGGCGCCCGACAAGATGATTTGGATACTAACGTGGATCTTGACATGGAATAAAAAAATTAAAAAAAAAAAAATAGAAAAAATTCAAAAAAAATAAGGAAAAAATTAAAATAATTAGAAAAAAATTAGAAAATTTTAAAATAATTAGGAAAAAATTAAAATAATTAGAAAAAATAGAAAATTTTAAAATACTTAGGAAAAAAAATTCAAAAAATTAGGAAAAAAATTAAAATAATTTAAAAAAATTAGAAAAAAATTCAGGAACCTACCATTCATTTCTTTAATAATTTAGACACATCCCTGTAAATATTTATATTAACATGAATTATTATAACATTTTTTATGTTTAGTAAATATATAATCTCTTTTTCTATAAAAACATTTCCTTATCTCCTTTCTAACATCAATCTAAATTTGTATTCTCTCTAGCATCAATCTAAAATTTTACTAAACATAGAAAATTTGTATTCTCTCTAGCATCAATGTAAAATTTTACTAAACATAGAAAATTTGTATTCTCTATAGCATCAATCTAAAATTTTACTAAACATAGAAAATTTTAGATTGATGCTAGAGAGAATACAAATTTAGATTGATGTTAGAAGGGAGATAAGGAAATGTTTTTATAAAAAAAGAGATTATATATTTACTAAATATAGAAAATTTTATAATAATTCATGTTAATATAAATATTTATAGAAACGTGTCTAAATTATTAAAGAAATGAATGGTAGGTTCTTGAATTTTTTTCTAATTTTTTTAATGATTTTAAATGATTTTATTTTTTTGCTAATTTTTTGAATTTTTTCCTAATTATTTTAAAATTTTAAAATTATTTTAATTTTTTCCTAATTTTTTTGAATTTTTTTCCTAATTTTTTTGAATTTTTTCCTAATTTTTTCTATTTTTTAAAATTTTTATTCCACGTCAAGATCCAAATTATCTTTATATCGCCATCGCGTCGCTCCATCCAAAGTTGACGGCCAATTAACTAGGCCATAATGTAGTCTTTATTTCAATACATAACATCATGTGTATTTTTGCTCCATTTGAAAGGTCGTGGTGTTAAGCACTTGGGAAAAGGTCATGTGTATTTTTACTCTTTCACCCATATAGTTATAGACTTATAGTGCTTTTTTATCTGTGATTATGGTTTTGGATTGGTGTTCAGCGGCGCCGCGCTCAAGACTTGTTGACTGGCGGCGGTTGCAAAACGGCACAAGAAAGTAAACCGTATTGAAGACCGTGCAGTGATATAGAGTAGCTTTCAAGATAGAGTGGGACGGACGAGTGAAAGAGAGGCCATGTTCTTGTTGCATTCCCTCCCCTCTGGTCTCCCTCCTCCTCTGATCTCTTCCGTTTCACCACGCCGTCACAGAAGTCCTACTCTTCACCATCAACTTCGTCCCAGAAATCTCAAAGCTTCTTCTACCTTCAAGATCACTTGTTTTGCAGCTCTCTCATTCGATGACATCGTTCAATTAGCCCATAACAAGGTGTTCTCATTTCGACATTCAATCGTCAAATGTTTCTGTGTGTCATGAATTTATCTCAATTTTCACGTTTTATCCGTCCGACTCCTTTTTTTTCCCATGTGATTTATGTTGCTGAAATGGTTTTGTGATCTGCTACGAAGGTTCTGATTGCAGCTGGTGCTTCTGCGGCTGTTGGGCAGATTTCGAAGCCCTTTACTTCTGTGTTTCTTTATGGGAAAGAGTTTGATATCAAGGCCGTTATTCAGGCCGGAGGGTTTCCATCAACACATTCGTCCGTACGACCTCGAGCCCCTATCCTCTGGATTAGAGATATGATTATATGAGTAGTTTTTCTACAATCGCAGAGGCAAAATATGCGTGAACTAGTTTTATTTCTGAACAAGTTAATGAATGAATGAACTAGTTTGTGTTCTTAAGAAGCAGGCTATACTTTTTGTTGCCAACATCTTTGAATTGCTTAACAAAAAGACTTATGTGAAAGTAGGGATATTTGCTACTGTCTTTTTCTACCTAGCCCTCTCTTTGTTTTTTGCGTTCTCCTACATTATTTGATAAGCAGAATGGAAATAAGTAAAAGTTAAAATAAGATGAAAGAACAATTTTATGCATGAAAAGCATTTTGTGTCCTCATATAAAAACGGTAATAGAACTGTTATTGATGAGTACTAATAATAAGAATATAGCATATATCTTGTTTCTTGTATAAAGGAAAGGGAATCTCTTTCCCTTATGCCCCTTTAATTGCATAAAAAGGCACGATTTCCTTTTTCTTACGCAAAAGTTGAGACATGCAATAATTATGAGTATACTTAGTTATTGTGACTCAACAAAAAATATTCCTTTTTTCTTTTTTATCTAGGAACACAAGAAATGTTTTTATTCACAAAACACGCCTTTTCATTTCATTCCATGTAGCGAATGAGTCCTAACGTACCAAATGGATAGTGAGTCGGAACTTAAAAGGCAGCTTAGCTCAGAACCGGGCTAGAGCTCTAGCTATGCTGGATTCTGACCCATGGCTGACTGAATTAATTTTGTGCAACTTTCTTTAGAGACAGAAGACCAGCTCAAAGCTTTGAAAATTCTCTTTTCTCAGGTTCCTAGTCCTAAAAGACTGATACTCGCTGAAAAGTCTGAGACTAAATTGTCATAATAAATCAAGAATCTTATTATTTGTTGTTAGCCAATTTATATTTACATCACTGGAATGGTTGATTATAAATAACCCTGTAGGGGCTTTGGGTTTCAGAATGAATCTCACAAAGTTATTTGCATTTTCCTGTGGATAGGCAACAGTGGCTTCTGCAACATTCCTTGGTCTTGAAAGGTAAGAAGATTTATTATGTTGTGCCAGCTGGTGTTTGGTTCATTGCAACTTTCTCTGTTCTATATATGCTCTTGAAAGCTTAAAGAAACAAGCATAGAACTGTATAGGGGGTTTCTTTTATTGCAGGTTTATTTATAATTATATAATTTTGAAATGCAGGGGCTTCTCTGATCCCATTTTTGGTTTATCAGTTGTGTATGCTGGCCTCATTATGTATGATGCTCAGGTATGGTATCCTTTTGTCAAATTTATGTCAAAATTCTTATGTATGGACACAGGACTTGAGAATTTTGAGTATCCTTTGATAATTACCAACACTGAGATGGTGCAAATGATCACATTTCAATAGGATTCCCTTTTGTATCTCTTTATGCAAAGTGCTATTGATATTGCAGGCCACATCAGGAACTCTCTATTTGTGTACTTTGACCTTTGAGCTTAAAATTTGTTTTCTTTGGAGTGAGTTCGCCATATAATGAACTTAAGTACACAGAAAACTTCATATTCAGAAGATATGATTGGATAAAAAACCAAAAATCTTAGTTCTTGAAAGATTAGAATTTGGGGCACTATTCTTTCAATTTGCTATGCCTTATTTGTTCTCGTATTTGGATTCCAGCTTGATAATAAAACAGTGAACTTTGGTCACAGTTCTGAAGGATGTGATTTGGTTGAAACTTTGAAGTCTAGTTCAGATGAATCAAAGTAAGACATAAAAAAGGGACCTTTATTTACAGGACAATTTCTGTAGGTTGAACTGATATCATGGAGATTGAGGAGACGTCAAATGTTGATACTGTATGTGTGGGAAGTGAAAAAAATAGTACCATGTCCTGCTTTAGGGTTACATTGTCTTCAATTATTTCAAGGCTAGTGGAGTGATATGTGATAAGAATGTACCTAAGAAGCTTCAAGAATTGAACGGCGATAAGACTAGCAATGTATGGTGGTGAATGTTCGGCTTTAAAAGGACAACAAGAGCATAAAGTTAGAGTAGTAGATATGAAAATGTTGAAATGGATGCGTTCATATAAGAAAAGAGAAAATGGTAGAAAGTTGTTTGAGGTGATTTGGACATGTACACAGAAGGCTGCTTGAGGCGCTAGTGAGAAGGGTAGATCGAACAGTATGGAATCTTCAAAAATAGGTTAGAGGAAGATCAGAGAGAACGCTCAATAAAGTCATTGAAGAGACCTTGTGATTAATAATCTATCATTCATTGAACGTGACCTTTTAGTTAATAATCTATCTAAAAATCTGACGGTTGATACAATAGAGTTGTGCAATCTGTAAATAGAGATAAGGAGAGAAGGGTATTCTGAATAGTTCGCGTATATTTATAATCAGAGTATGTGTTTATATACAAGAATGAGGAGCCTTCACATTAATTGGCTCATAATGATAATTGATCTAATCAAAATCCCTAATTATCCTCTATATTTAGACTCCCTGATTTCAGGGTAATAATTCCTGATTATTTCCTAACACAATCCATGTAGTGGATTCCACCTAGTGGGATAAGATTTATTACTGTTGCTGTTGATACTGCTGCTTTGAATGGGACATGATTCAATGTTTCATTTAATTCTAACTTTTTGTTTGGTCCTGTATTTGAATCCATTATTCCCCTGACTCTTGTTTCATCAATATTTGTGCTTCTTAGAATGTTGAGTGTGGCTTTTATGATTTACAGGGTGTGAGAAGAGAAGTAGGGAATCATGCTAAGGTAGTGAACAAGCTACTCCAAATACTAGAAAATTCGGTAGATTCCCAAGATAGAGAAGATAGGTTGATCAATTCCCAGACAGGAACATCAACTTCTTTGAATGTAAATGTCCTAGAGAAGTCCCTTGTTTCCCAAGGAGCCAATTCATCAGAAACACAACCGAGGAACGCATCAGTGTTGGTTGAATCTAACAGTAAAAGAAGTAAAACAAGTGAGGAACTATCATCATTAGGCTTCTCAACAGATTCAGAAGAGCTATCAAAGTTGGCAGCCAATGGTTTAAACCCATTGAAAGAATCTATAGGCCATACTGAGGTTGAAGTTATCGCTGGAGCTCTATTAGGTTTATTGGTTGGCTCTGTTGTGTATAATTTCTTGTGATACCTTCTTTTCTTAGCTTAATTTTAGATTTTGACAAATAAAATTTCATGCTACAGAAATCAGGTATAGAGGCCACAAATATCAGGAAGAAGACTTGAAAATTTGGGTACCCAGAAACCTATTCTATCTTACTACTAAATCTGCCAAAATGGGAGTCACAATAATAGGTATATCTATAATAACATTGAATGCTAAAGATCCCATAAATCTCACCACATTTCCTCTTAAGCTAGGTTGGATTGTAGATGTTGATCATATCTAATTTACAAATATAATCTTCAAAATTATGTCTTGATAGCCTTTATAACAAGATGCCCTTTTGTGACTTCAATTTTAAAGAAATGTCAATCCACCCAAATGTTTTGATTCTATCATGTGGCACTGAATTGAGAACTGTATGAATAGCATTTTTTTTCCCCAAAAGAAATTCATATTATTGATTCAAACTAAGGCATCCAAAAATAATTCCACAACCAAACCATCTAAATATTCACAAACTCACCAACCCAAATAAAGCCAAAATATCAAATAGATCAATTTGACAAATGATAATCCAGTTATGGCTTTGCAACTTTGCACCGCAATGCCCAGCTCCTTGTGAGAAACACAACATGAGTGTTAATATTCGAAGGTATATTTTACTCCCATTGTATTGAATTCTTAATTCAATACGTTTTTTTTTTGTAGATTCGTATTTGAAATATTTTTTTAGTCAACTCATATATTTTAATTTTAAATAATTATAAATAAAATACATTTAAAGAACTTAATAAAATTAAAATATGGTAAAAAATTTAAAAACTAAATACATTAAAATCATTTTTTACTACGTAAAGGATTTTCACATGACATTCATAAAGGGTATTTTAATTTTAAATATGTAATGTAAGAGTAGTTCAATGCGGGAGAGAGAATGAGAGGTTAATTGAAGTTGGATATACATTCTGATGGAGTAAGTGGAGGGATCGATGGAGTTGCACCAAGTGGAGGAGGAGACGTACTCCACCTCTGGTGTTGCACCAAGTTGAGCAAAAGAAGAAGCAAACATGGGTGAGGGATAATAAATGCAGAGGTGGCCATGAGTTGGACCCTTGAATGTTATGTGAGAGTGACAAACGGCTAAACTTAACCTAGAGCCGGAAAAAGCGGGCCGCCCTATCGGGCCACCATTTAAGCCCGGCCCTTTAAGTAGGGCTAAAAAATGGACGAAATATTTGAAATTAGCCCTGGAGGGCCACTGACGACGGACCTCGGGCTTAAACGAACCCGACCTACAAGCCTTTTTCATTGTAACTTTTTTTTTTTTCCTTTTAAAATTTATTAATTTATATATTTTTTGTATTTATTATAGAATTATTTATCCATTTAACTACAAATACATAATCACTATACTCTAATTTTATGATTTGATTTATTATTTGTTGCAAATAAAGATTATGGCTGTGTTCATGATGCGGGAGAAGAATTTCATGATATTATTACTCATGAGCCCGAGGTTACTACTCAAAGTGAAGAATCATCAAATATCGTTAAAATTAATGATAGTGACGAAGATGACAATAATAGTCATCGTACTAATGTCACTTAGTGATATGCTTTTTATGTTTTATGTGAGTTATTTGTTAACATAGTTTGCTTTTGATTATGAATTAGTGACATTGCTTATTTATTGGATGATTCGTGTTGTAATTTACTAATTATATTTTTTAAAAAAAGTGGAGGAAAAATAGTTAAAATTTAGAATAGTAATTTCCTGGGCCCCAGGGCTAGGCCCTTTTCCCTGGTGCTCTCGGTAGGGCTTTGAAAAACAGCAGTGTTTTTCTTACTGCTGGCCCTGGAGGGTCGGCCTGTTAGGCCCCGACCCTTCACGGGCCGGCCTTGATTGCCGCCTCTAACTTAACCTATGCTAACTTTAGGGTGATTTTGCTACATTTTAAAATTTTCAAAATAACATCGAAACCAAAAAAAAATTCAGATAACATTATCTTTTTGTGAATATTTTTGGGGTGGATTTGCACCTTAACCTAAAAAAAAAAAGTAGTTCCATGACATTTACTCATTTAGGTCTAGATATAATTGGACAATCAACATAAGAAAGGTTATTACTCCAAGGCATACGTATTGCTACAATTTTTTTAGGAAAACCTCCCTTAGGGCCCAAATTAGTAAAATATTGTCAAAAAAGATTCAAAGAAAAGTCAGATGTCAGGGTCTTTTCTGATATCATTTCAGAAAACGTTATACGATATAGTTATTAACGTTTACTGATATAGTTGTTAACGTGTACTAATTTAGTTCTTAGAATATTATTGTTAATGTATATTAATTTAGTTGTTAATGTTATACTAATATAGATGTTAACGTTTATGAAATAATACCACAAAATGTCCTGGGATTTTTTTTGATATGTGACTTTTCTTAGGCATTTTCTAACAATTTTTTGATTATGTAGGCTCTGAGGGGGATTTCCCCAATTTTCTATGGCCAAGATGAAATCCAAACTTTTGAGGTGGGTGAAACTTGTCTTTTTTGCATTAGACTACCCAAATTGCCTCAATGTTTTTACATCTTTAAAACACATCAATGTTATCATATGTAGGAAGAATTTCTCAATAACCTCCTCCTCTATTATGATTTTAATGGCATTTTGAAGAAGGGTATCAATTCACAGTTTCTATCAATGTTTTGAAAACCGGATCGGGCCACGGTTCGATCGAAACCGACAAACCGACAGACAATCGGTCGGTTTAAGGGGTGACCCGGTTACGAGTTGAACTGGTCAACTCAACTCGGCCAACTCGGCCGAGTTGACCGAGTTGGCCACAAAGATTGCTTAAAAAAACGACCGAAGGAGAACGAGAAGGAGTGAGAGTGTCAGCGGTGGCCGGCATAGATCAGGATCTAGGTTCGTTGAAGGTCGAAAACTAAAGGTTGGAGCTTGGTCGAAATAATGGGAACGCATTTTGACTGGTAGAATTTCTTCAGTTCACCACTAGAAGCTACACGGCCCCTCCCTGCTTCTCAATGTCGAAACCGAACGAGGAGGAGGAGAGACTGAGAGAGATAGAATTGAATCGAAGAGTTAATGGAGAAAGAGACTTGAACTGTGAGAGAGATCCGACTAAAGTGTTGAAGGAGGGAGAGAAAAAGATCTGAAAAAACGAACTCAGTATGGAGAGTGGCGGAAAAAATAAAAGTATTGTTAACTTTATAAAAGAAGAATAAAAAAGTCGAAGAACTTATATGTTGAACACTGAAGCCTATACTCTTTTTTTTGCTCAAAACTGAAGCCTATACTCTGCTCCTGCTATTCCCACATCACATTTAAGATGTGAAAACTTTGGACACTGTGGACCACGTTCTCTCTCTTTTTTTTTTTTTTTTTTTTATGATTTCCTTTTAAAAAAATCAATATAATATTATATATCTTCTTATATTAAATATTTTAAGAATGCAAATATTTTTACCTACTTTAATTATATTATATTTTTAATTAGTACCGCTTGATTTGATTCGACTCATCGACCCTTAACTCAGTATCTCCACCGATTCACTGACCGGTCCGGTTTTCAGAACCTTGGTTTCTATCCTTTTTTCCTGTCTCCCTCCATAAAACTGACATTTTAGCAAGTATTCCCTCTGATCCTTATTATAAGGCATTAACTATCAACAATTCTTGATTCTTATTATAAGACACCAACCGCTTATAACTGATCGATTTATTGAGTTTTTCCCATTATGTCCTTATTTATTGGGCCAATATTTTTCTTTGACTATTGCACTCTCAATCCATTTAGCATGTTTCTCTCTCTCTCCTCATTAAGTTTGTATATTTCCAATCCAATCATCATGTTTCTCTCTCTCCCTCATTAACTTTGTATTTCTAATCCAATATGTTTCTCTCTCTCCCCTCATTAACTTTGTTTTAATCTCTATCCCCCCAATAAAATAGAGGTAAAGTTGGAAATATTTATCAACTGAACACTAATTTAATAACTTAATTTCCTTCTTTAATATAAAAAAATTGCTGTTGGTGTCTTATAATAAGAATAAAATGGAGTATGACTTTATTTATAAGAGGCAAGTATGTATCACTAACCTTTTAATTAATATAAAATAAAAATAAAAAAGTTTATTAGCTTAAACTCTTGTTAGGCTCTTATAAAAAAAAAGCTATGAAAATTTAAAATTTAGGCTCATATGAAAAAACAACAACAAACAAAGTGTTTTAGATTAAGTTATTTTTTCTGGCTTTACCAAATAGGAGGCAAATTATTTTGTGGGTTACCAATTAGGCAATTAGCACCACTGCACCAGGCCTTTTAAGAAGAAAGAAACGTCGAAAACGATACTTCGCCTTGCCACTGAGTGGGAGGCATTGCTGCAATCTCACTCCTCAGTGATAAGTAAATATCTTTGTGAGATAATAAAATCCATACTTTGATGGCAAATCAACGCTATCTCTATGCATATAGCCCTACCTACGGAGGAGCTTCACCGCCTTCCGCCGCCGCCAAAACTGCCACTACCCTTTCCTCCAGCCGATATCTTTCTAGCGATATGTATTTTCCTCAACGTAAAGACTCCATTCTTCGATATTCCTCTTACGCTTCTTCCGATGCCGACATTGGCCCACCTGGTGTTTCTACCAGACTCTCCAGCGCCGCCTCCGGCCATTCATCTTCCACCGCTACTCAGTTGCTATCTCACGTTTCTTGGCCTGCTGCTATTGCTTCTGCAAATGTTGGTTCTGCTGCATTGGACTCGATTATGAACCTGAAACGCTCTTCTGATGGTTAGTTTAGTTTCCCTCTTTCATTCTTTTTATGGCTTTTTTCTATGCAGGGTCTTGTCGATCTCTTTACGCTACTTAAGTGGGAAAATTTTTATAAATAGTCCCTAGGTTTAGAGGTAAAAGTCATATATTCGAGCTAGACCGCTGGCTTCTGAATCTGATGTTTGAAGTTCGGGGATCAAATTTGCGTGCTTTACCTTTTGTCTGGGTTGTTGGACCAACTTTTCATAGTTTTGATGAGCTGATAATAATGGGTCGGATGCGGCATCTTGTTTTTCTTTCTAACTATACATAGCGTTTCAAACGATTTACGTAAGAACTGCGTATTCATTTGATAATAAAGATGAAATGTCTTCTGACTCTTCTCTTCTACTCAACTCGCTTGAACTTGTATAGCCTATCATCAATCAATGTATTCTCTAGAATAATACCTGAAAGGTGTTGTATGCATTGCCTTGAGAAATATTATACATGTATGCTCAAAGAAAATGCTGTTGAACTTCATTCAGCTTTTCTCCTGTTTGAACATGTCTTAAATTGTCAATAAAATATCTATATTGAACTCTTACTTAAATGTCAATAAAATTCTTGCAAATAAGCCTTTGGTTGGAAGCATAAAGGAATGCGGTGTTTTTATCCCTACTTATGCATTTTATCAGCAATAAAAGTGAAAATGGTCTAATTGAATCTTGCACTCATGAATATAAACTCTGGAGAAATTTGTTTTGTTGTAATTAGTCCTTGTCTATTGAATGGAGCGTTTTATAAACATCTATCGCACGAATGTCACAATTATTTAAATCAAGAGGAAATTATGATCTTCGTGTGTTCTCTTCAAATGAGTGGTTAGTGTAGCAAATGAATAATCATGACTAAGTAGTTTTACTCTAATTATTTTTCATCAAGGAATTAAGGGATATGCTACATCAGTAATCCTACTTTATGCTGGCTTCTAAGACCTAATGCTTACTGATAAAGCTAATTTGTTTTTCCTGATTTTAAAGAGTACATAGGTTTGCTATTATATATATTGTACTGAATATGTTGTGAGCAATAATAATTGACATTTTTCTCCATTTAACTTTAGTAAACGTATACGCTTATTCATTAGATGCACTATTTGCAACTTAAATAGAGTTCATCTCACTTTTCCTATGGTACTATATATTCTACATATTTGCTAGGTGTGTGCTCTTAATTCAAAATTATTTTCTAAGTTAAACTTATCAAGTAACATATATTCGGTTTGGTTTTCTTGCACATACTTGCGTATTATGTATTATAGCGCTCTACCATCCAACTTTTTTGCAAACCCATAACACAATTGGGCAAAGCGAAGCTTGGTATTCTACAAATTCATTAACAAAGCGCCCTAGATACGAGAGTACAAGCCACTTGCCTATATACCCACAGAGGCCGGGAGAGAAGGATTGTGCACACTATATGCTCACAAGAACCTGTAAATTTGGAGATGCCTGCATATTTGACCATCCTATTTGGGTTCCTGAGGGTGGAATCCCAGATTGGAAAGAGGTGACCGTTTATTGCCATTATTTATGTGAATGAAATGTATATTTTATTTTATATCGTACAGTTATATTCATATATTGAAAAGTGACTTGTATACTATATTCAGATATATGACTTGTTGTATATATATGAATGAATTTATATAAATTTTATATACTAGTTTAACTGGGGCCAGCTTCTGGCATTTAAGTTCAACATATATGGTTGTTTTCTGTGTATGTAAAAAATTTATTTTTAAGATACTTATCTGTACATGATAAATTGAAAATTTAAAGAAAACATTCTTCATTGTTTCAAAATTTTATTTTTATAAAGAGTTGCTTGGTCATACGATAGACAGCAACTCCAATTAATTTTAGCACTACAGACTTGGTGGTGAATGTAGGAGGCTTTGCCTATGGTTGAGCTGGAGGCTTGTAATTATACAAGTTAATGCGCTTCTCTACGTAATATGTGGATGGCAATGTTATCAATATTGCTGGTATGACATCCATTTGAATTAGTAAGATGTCGAAGCTTCTTGGGGGAATCTGGCGCTAATCCTTAGTCCTTAACTAGTGCTGGTGATTTACAGGTCTTCTCAGCAGCTACATGGTAGCTCTTGTTTATTACTGTATAATGTCATAGATGGTGTATGTAAAATAATTTGGGAGTATCATCGAACCCTCAGTTAATGGCCTGTGCCTGCTTGCTAGAATGTGTAGATTGAGGTTATTGCCCTGTGCTTCTTATTATTCTGGTTAGCACATTGAAATATAGTTACTGTGGACCAAAGACTGGTGTAGTGATCCTAACAACTGCATGATGGAATCTCTACACACAAAATGCTTCATTGAGTTGTTTAATAAGTGCGTTTATCATTCCTGCTTTGAAAGGATTTTTGCAAATTTGTCCTCCTCTTTCAATTTGAAGAGATTATGACCCTTGTGCATGATCATAGATCTTTTCATCTCATGCGCTGGAAAACACCTCGTAATTTTCCCATCTCCTGGTAAAAACCTGTTCCATGTTCTGGTAATCTTAATGGCCACTTATTCTCTTTTATGAGTGAAGATGGGAGCTGAGATGAAGACATCTGCATCTGTTCAGCATGTGTGTCTGGTCACCTATAAAATAAAGATTGTTTCTGAATATGATTCTACATTTTTAAGAAAACTTCATATACCTTTTTCTTAAAAAAAAAAATTGTTGTGTCAATAGGAAACTTGTTTTATAGTTTCTCATGATTGTTCCGACTGACTTCAAAATTGAAGCAAAGAAACTAAATAAGTTGGGTCTATCTGAACCGTAAAGTTGGTCAAGTGCTTGACCATAAAGACTTTTTTATCTACCAAAAAACGAAAATAAACAGAAGAATATTTTTGCTGTAAGTGGCCAATCTAGTTTTCTTGTTTGAGTATCTCATGTTTCTTTAAGTAATGAATGAGATATTTCTATCTCGAAAAATGGGAGGAGTTTTGATATGAGTTTGGAATCTAGTGGGGCTGCTTGGTATGCTAGACTAGTTTTCATTGTTCTCATGGATTGATCAAGGAAAAATATAATTGTTAAAAAGTTTCAATTCCTCAAAATGAAGTTGTTGGTTTCCACTAATAAATATATTTGATTCATATGTTTTTTAGGTTCCAAATGTTGCTACAAGTGAGACTCTTCCTGAGAGACCAGGAGAACCAGATTGTCCAGTGAGTAGAATTTGCACTTGCCTTTCTCTTACTTCAGAGTTCAGATGCATTAGCAGCATTTTCTAATTTGTTTTGGGTTTCCTTTGTTGCAGTACTTTCTGAAAACTAAGAGATGCAAGTTTGGTTTGAGGTGCAAGTTTAATCATCCCATACATTTGATTGAAAATGCTGATGTTTCTACATTACCTGAGAGGCCTTCGGAGCCCCCATGCGCGGTTAGATATAATATCTTTTACCTTCACTTGAAGCACTAATCATGTATAGCTTACTGTAATTTTTTTTGCATTTATGCAGTTCTACATGAAAACTGGAAAATGCAAGTTTGGTATTACCTGCAAATTTCATCACCCAAAAGACATACAGATTCAGCTATCTGAAGAACAGAATGGTGCTGTTGAGCAGACCCACTTGACCCCTCATATAAAGGGGGCTTCAGGAGATGCACAATTATCTAATCCTTTTAGTTCGTACACTGCTACTGCATGGCAGAATACCAAAGGGCTTCCTATCAGACTGGTAATTATCTGCTTTGGTATTTATTCTCAATAAAATGTTCAACACATCCTAAATGGAGCAATGGTTAGTTCAAGTATCATATTTCCCCGATTATATCTTGTGATATACTGGTTGGGACTGTTAAAAACTATTATTCATTTGTGACACTCTGCTGGGAAACTCAGTTTCCAAGTTGCCTCAATGGATTGGTCTTGTCTGGTTGTGTGATTCAAAAGCTTTTGCTGATGTGTCATCTTTGGTCATATATTGTTGGCGGAGGATGGAAAAAGAAAAAACCTTGAATTATCTTCCATTTTCTTTTTTATTTATAATACTCCCTCTCTTCTTTTTAAAAAGAGACGTTAACCAAATCACATTGATAAAAAAGTTGGTTAAAATTATTTAGAGACAATAAATATGTGGAAAAAAACTTTTTTCCCAAAGATACCCTTATTTATGGGGAGAGAGAACAAGAAAATTGAATTTGTGGAAGAGAGGGTATGTGTGGTGTAGAGGGTGTGAGTGAATGCAAAGATATTAATGATTAATTAAATTGGGGCAAAAATGGGAAATTAACAAAAAAATTATAGACAACCTCAGGTGTCTCTTATAATAGGAACAAGGCATACCCAAAAACTGTCTCTTATAAAAGGAACGGAGGGAGTACTTTATAACAAAGGATATCTATCAAGTGACACTTGACTACGTTATATGAATTTACTACTTTATTAGCTTCATATTTTAAAAAGCCTGTGTGAAAATTTCTTCTGACAGGGTGAAGTAGATTGTCCATTCTACATGAAAACTGGCAGGTAAATTTCCTACTTTGATTTTAGTAGAGTAATTTAATGGTTACAGGTTCATTAATATTCTTCATTCATATGAATCAGCTGCAAATATGGTGCTACATGCCGCTACAATCATCCTGATAGGAATGGTATGTGTATGATGTTGAGTTTTAATAATCTCATGTTTCATGAACTATCATTTTATATGGCTGTAACTGTGGTGCAGTAATTAATCCACCTGCTACTGGGTTAGGCCATTCTGTTTTGACATCAGCAGCTGCTAATCTTAACTTTGGAATTGGAAATCCAGCTGCATCTATTTATCAAGCTGTTGACCCCCGATTGTCAAGTGCAACGGTAATTTGGAAGTTGCTATCTTGCTTATTTTGATAGTATTGAATGATGCAAAATGCAAAGAATCCGTTCCATGAGTGCTTCTTCTTTTGGAGGAAAAGGATAGGGCTGAAATTGCTTCTTGCATGCACGGAATGCAGAGTCTATAATAATTGTTTTTCCAGTGATCTTGAAGGAAAACCCTGGCTTGATATAGGGAACAGAAGTAGGGGCCGTACTATTATTAATTTATAGTTGTACTTTTGCAATGCTGTGAAATAACTGATCTTCCCAATTGCAGCTGTGTACTTGTTGAGTTGCTTGCTATTATAAAGAATGGATATGCTTATACATATTTTAGATGTTTTAAGTCTCTCGACATCAACCTAGATAGAGGTTTTGATGGGCACTCAAAATAGTGTTAGGATTCCTGCTTCAAAAGCTAGTTATTGAGTTGAACCAATTCATTTAAGTAACCCATAGAACTGCCCTTGTTACTCATTTTCATGGCTATTTTTTCCTTCTCTGAAAGAGCTCTTAGCGTTGGGGATCCTTCTGAGATCACATCCTTTTCATTCTAACCTCTAGAATTAGAAGGGCAATATCTGGATTTTAAACCCAAGCCTTAAAAAAAATGATAGCATCAGCCTCAGATAAGATTGTTGAAAAAAGATTATGCTATTAAACTTGTGGAGAAGTATATTTGCTGTACTTAAATTCAGTCCAACTGATCCATGTAACTTGCTTGCCTGTCCCAGGTGGGAAAAGCACCAACTTTCTATCCTCAACGACCAGGACAGATTGAGTGTGATGTAAGTACTTATTTTATTCAAGTTGGGATACAATCTTTAGTTTCAATTGCTGGGTTAATTGGCGTTAAATAACCTAAAATGTCCGGGCCTTAAGTTTGTAGTTCGGATTTTCTATTAAATTCAGGCAACCAATATTATTAGATTGTTAAGGTAGGTAAGTCTTAACATGATGAATTCATTTTTTTTTCCTTGGTTTAACTGATAAGGCCGTATAGGTAACAGTAAAGTGTTTTATAAGTAGCTAAATGATTGAGATGAGGGTTAACCTTTTTTTTTTTTTTTTTTTTTTTTTTTTGATGCATGATAAAACGTTAACTTTTGGTGAATGTGTAAATTCAAAATTTTATCTCCAATTTGTATGAAATTTAACAAGGGGACCACCATCTTTACATTTTCTCATTAACCCTTCTCTTTATTGTTTTTCCTCATTTTTTCCTCCTCTTATTTTGTTCTTGAACAATAGCTTAATGTCGATCCAACATATCTATAATACATTGTACAATGTTTTAGTACTATATGAAGACTGGAGAGTGTAAATTTGGAGAGTTATGCAAGTTCCATCATCCAATCGACCGCTCAGCACCATCACAATCAAATTCAGCCGCACAACAAGCTGTTAAACTCACTCCTGCAGGATTACCGAGGAGAGAGGTTAGTTGGGTGTTCCCATTGCATTTTTTGAAGCACTTGTTCTTGAAGATAGAGCTGCTTTATGTTTGATGTGTATTAAATATAACCCATTAGTTCAAAGTTCAAGTTGGCCAGAAGCACTATATATTTGTGTGTATCATTTAATGCTTCATTGATTCATTTGCATTTCTCTATAGTATTCTTAGCTCTTAGGATAACATTGTTAAAAGGGGTTCTTACAAAAATGTGGTTCTAACCTTAAACAGAACATGAGGATTGAGTTAGGAAAAAATGTGTGTTCAGCATATTTTGATAAGCTATTCAAATAGCTTATCAAAATTCCTAATAGCTTATCAAAATAAGCTGAAAAATGCTTTTTCCAACGAAACTTTTATGATTAGCTTAAGATTCTGCCAACAACTCCTCCATTCTCCCAACAACTTCCTCATGTATGAACTATTGAATCAGAGAAATCAAAACACTCTCTGTATTACATTACTTATCAGTGAGAGTTACAATATATAGGGCTAGAACAGAGCAATGATCGGTGAGCCATAATGAGGAGATTACAATCAATCACAAACAAAATCATAATCTTTCTAAACTAGAAAAAATAGACTCAGGGGATATGATATAGCTTAAATCTTGGAATAGGAAATATTGGGCTGATTTCCAACGCTCCCCTTCAAGCTAGACAGTATATGTCAATCGTTCCAGTTTGCATTGAAATCCTTCAAATTTAGCTCTGCATAGTGGTTTTGTCATTACTTCCGCAATCTGATCTGCAGATAGTTTGTAAGACAGGTTCATGATGCTTGGTTCAATCTTTTCTTTGATAAAGTGCTTGTCTATCTCAACATCTTTCATTCATTTGTGATAAACATGATTCTTTGTCATTTCATTGCTGGCCTTGTTGTCACACCAAAGTTGCATAGGTCTCTCATGTGGAATTCCCAATTCTGTCAATAGCTCGATAAACCCAGAGTCCTTCACATACTCCTTTGTTAAAAACTTAGTTCCGCTTTTGCTCTGCTTCTTGAAACCACATTTTGTTTCTTGCTTCTCCATGTAACCAAATTTCCTCACACTTATGTGCAGTATCCTGAGGTTGACCTCCTATTCTCTCTATCTCTTGCATGGTCTGCATCGGTATAGACTTTGATGTTTCTGGTAGTGCCTTTCATAAAGAAGATTCCTCTTCTAGGATTCAACTTTAGGTAACTTAGAATTCTGTCATGTGCTCTTCCTATGGCTGATACATGAACTTATTTACTATTCCAACCTGTTTTGTTCTGAGTTAACTGGGATACCATTTGGTTTGATCTTTAGGTGACAACCTTCCTCCATCGGTGTTTCTTCAAGTTGTGCCCTTAACATTCTTGTTTCATGTAACAGATCTAAGGTATACATCCGCTAGGATACGTTGATGCCCGTTTTGGTTTTGCCACTTTTATACCGAAAATGTACTCATTTGACCGAGATCCTTTACTTGGAATTCATTTGACGGGTTCCTCTTTAGTTGGACAGTAGACTCTTCATTGTTCCTGTAATAACTATGTCATCAACATAGACAATTAGGATAGTGACTCTTCCGTTATCATGCTTGATAAACAACCTGTCATCTGCTTGCCCCTGTTTATACCCAATTTTCTTTACTGCCTTGGTGAACTGTCTAAACTATGCCCTTGGAGATTGCTTTAGCCCATATAGAGACTTGTTGAGTTTGCAAATTGAGTTTGGAGCTAGAACTCCATCTGGGACCTCCATGCATAACTCTTCCTCCAATTAGAAATGTATTCTTTACGTCCAGTTGATGTAATGACCAATCCAAGTTAGCTGCAATTGACAACAATACTTGGATTGTATTGAATTTAGCTACCGGGGCAAAGGTTTCTTGGTAATCAATTCCATAAGTTTGAGTCTACCCTTTTGCAACCATTCTTTCCTTGTACTTGTTGATGCTTCCATCAGGGTTGAACTTTGGGGGTGAAGATCCACTTGAATCCTACTGGTTTCTTTCCTGTGGGAAGAGCTGTGATTTCCCATGTTTTATTTTCCTCAATTGCCCTTGGCTCTTTTTTTGTAACTTGCTTCTAACTTGGATCAGCCATAACTTGTTGGAAAGAATTTGGAATTTTAATTTGTGCACTTCTTACAACAAAGTTCTACATCGTCGAAGATTGATTACCATATGAAACACATTGTTGAATTAGATGCTGAGTACAAGATCTTACCACTTGTCTAAGTGCAATAGGCTAGCCCAACTCTTCAAGTTCTAATCCCAGGTTAGAGTCATGGTTGTTCCTTCAGGTGGGAGAGATATTTCTACCATTATCTTCCTAAGCTTGGACTCTCCTTTGGATCTACCTTCTATATCCATCCCCGAAGTGATCTCAACATGTGTTTCCAGTTCATTATGTTACCGACTTAATATTTTGTATGTAATAGAAAGGGAGGCAAGGCAGAGAAAAGATGAGAAAATAGAGAACAAAGGGATTCTGAACATGCACACACTTGTTATTCCATCATGACAAATCTCTTTTACAATAGGGATTAAGCCCCTTATTTAAAGGCTAGACTGACTTATTGACCAAGCTAAGGCTAAACTAACTAACTCCCTAACAAACTCTAACTAACTTTTAAATCTTTATTATGTTTACATATCGCATTAGGTGTAGGTTCAGGTTGAGGTGGAACAAGTTTAGGTTGGTTGGATGGGAGGGTGGTATCAGGAGGTGATGATAAGGTATCAGGAACTGATTGGTAAGGCAGGGACTTGTAAGGTATTAGGGACTGGTGGTAAGGTATCGGTGGTATTAGGGATTTTGGAAATGAGATCATGTGAAATTAGTTATTCAATATATGAGTACTTCCCCCGAATGAGTAATTTGGGATAATAGGCGTCTTCCTCATAGAATACGACATCTTTGGAGACAAACAGTTTCTTTGAGGAAGGACAATAATACCCTTTTGAGTGGAAGAGTAACGAAGATATGTGCACTTTTGGGCTCAGGCATCAAATTTGCTTCCATCATGTTTATGAACGAAGCCAACACAACCAGATACCTTTTGGGGTAATGGGCTGATAAGAGGACAATTGGGAAAGGTTTCAAAGAGTTTTTGAATAAGAGTAGCACAGCGAGGACTCTGGAAGGCATTTAGTTGATTAGATAGGCTGTAGTTAAGACTGCATCACCCCAAAAGAACTTGGGTAATTTCGTTCCATTAATAAAGTTATGGTTACCTTCAATAAGTGACGATCTGTAAGGACAGGAGGTTTGATGATGAATTCCTTGCTGATTAAGAAACTCCTTAAAAGTCCCACTCAAGTATTCCCTAGGAAGTTTGAAATTGATTTTTCAAGTTAGCAGCAATTGACAATAAGACATCTTTATTTTTAGAACTTGAGCTAACCAATGCCTTCCATGCATTCCAATTATCTTTATTTTGCAACTCTGGTCCTTCCAAGTAGAAAAGTCTATCTCACTCTTTAGAAATCCCAATTGTCTTTCTCGAGTTTAAATCCTGAAAAATACATAAATCTTTGTCAAAGATCACTCGGCATATTCACCCTTTAGTAAATTTGCTTATAGATATTAGGTTACAAGTAAGTGCAGATACAAACAAAACATTGTGAACTCTCAGATGTTTAGATAGCATGACTGTGCCAATTCCTTCAACTTTTGTGAACACGCCATTAACAACTTTGAATCAAAGGTTTTGAGGACACATTTTAAGAGTTGTAAACAATGTTCGATTACCAGTCATGTGATTTGTAGCTCCTGAGTCAACAATCCATGTATCTTCACTAGTCCTCACAGCATTGAGAGCTATAATAAAATTACCTGATTGTACTGGATTGACATTGGGCACAAAGTTCGACTTATTCTGTTTGTCAAGTATCCTACAAACTTAAGGAGTCAGCATCCTCAACTTTCGGCTCAGTCGTAGTGTGATGGCTTTGCTAGATTTGTTGTTTTCTAGTTGATGGCTTGCCATGTAGTTTCCAACATTCTTCTTTGGTATGACCCTTCTTGCAATAATTGCACCATTTGTTATTTCTCCGTTCATCTTGTGATGCTTTCTCTGCGAGAGCTGAACCCTCAATTTGACTTGGGCTGCTCTGATTTGGGAGTTTTCTGCATTCTTCAAACTACTCATGGTTGACTACATCAAATAGATGTGGTAAGGGTTTTAACCCCATACTTCTACCCCTTATCTCTTCTAAAGAATTGTCGAGTCTAGGGAGAAAGTCGTGAATTCTTCCTTCTTCCACTATCTTCCTATACAATTGAGCATCCTCAACAGTCTTTCATGGGTGCACCTCAAATAGGTCCTGTTGCTGTCATAGTTTCAACAAAGTATTGTAATAACCAGTCACCGACATATTACCTTGTCTTAATTCTCGGATTTGCTACTTCAAATGGATCAAGGCAGCAATGCTATCA
Source organism: Acacia acuminata (assembly GCA_019022655.1). Taxonomy (NCBI): domain Eukaryota; kingdom Viridiplantae; phylum Streptophyta; class Magnoliopsida; order Fabales; family Fabaceae; genus Acacia; species Acacia acuminata. The sequence goes on along the minus strand of JAFJYI010000047.1, from coordinate 1,887,906 downwards.
AGAGAAGAGTAGGTTCTTCTAGCCGCATGCCAGATTTTTTTTTCAATGTTCGCTAGAAGATAATCTTCACTAATATCCAGACATAGAGTTTCATAATCAAGACATGACTTGATTATTTTCAGCAAACCTTGTGTTGAAACTTGGATCATCAGGGGCTGGTTGAGTGGATGCTCCATTGATATATTTCTCCTTTCTCTTGCCACAAATGTATCTCAGTACGCTTTGCGACCATTGGAGATTGTTTCTTCCATTAAATCTGGTGTCATCTCTGCAGGTCTAAATGGCATTGTTATTGTAGTGGAAGAAGTAGAAGAAAAGGTGGAAGACGAAGAAGAGTTACTTTGGGTTTGAGGGGTTGTACATGACATAAAAGCCATTGGATTGACTCTGGAAGTTGTTGAGTTTTGAGGAAATGAACTGGGTAGAGGAGGAAATTTTGACGGGTTCATTGTTCTGGGTAGAAAAGTCGCCGAGATAGCGACGTGTGGGCGTCACGCGCTGGGTAATGGTGGTGCGTGTGAGTCATGCGCCGATCAGATGGCTGCCGGTCTTTTTGGATCCGCTGATCGACACCATCCGATCACTTCTGGGTGGGCAGTGTGCCCACACTCGCCATCTTTGCTGAGATCAGAGCACACCGTTGCCTCTTTTCTCTCTCTCTCACTTCCTCACCTCACCATCTCTCAAGTACACTGTTGCTCTCTCTGGCTTCGGATCATTGCCAGATGCTCTAATACTATATTGAATCAGAGAAATCAAAACACTCTATTACATTACACGTCAGTGAGTTACAATATATAGGGCCAGAACAAAGCAATCATCGGTGAGCCATAATGAGGAGATTGCAATCAATCTCAAACAAAATCATAATCTTTCCTAAACTAGAGAAACTAGAATTAGGGGATATGATAGAGCTAAATTCATGGGATAGGAAATACCGGGCTGATTTCCAACAATAACTAACTAAAGTCACCTTTTTTAAATTAAAAAAAAAAAAAAAAAGAAAAAGAAAAAATACTGGTCCAAATTCGTGTTTGGAAATTAAATTCTGCTGCAATTCAAATAAGTTCCATTTAACCTGCATCTATCATTTGGGGTAGCATTAGTAAGTAGTCTTAGTAGGCTGCTGATAATTTTAGTAGACATTTCCAAATATATATCCAGGCAGATGGATTAGATTCATTTCATGACTGTTCTGGCAACTTAGGGCTTGTCTGTTAACTTCCACTTGTCTAGTTTTACCTGCTTCCGACAACTATTCCAGGAACCATGATATTTCTGCGCTATGTTTTCCTGCTTGAGTGCAGATGCAATTTTTCACCTCTCTGACTGCCTTTGAGCCTTGTCTTGAGGCTAACTGGGGAAGATAAAGAAAGCTGTTTCTCTTGATTAGATTTTCTCTCTCTCTCTCTCTCTCTTTCTTTTTTTTAAAAGGTTTTATATGTTTATCAAGACATAAAAATGTGCTTTTAAATGACAGAAAAATCGTTGGAGCCCAATATGACTTCCAAAACCTGTAAAGAAAAGTACTTTATGAGAAATTGATTTTAAAAAAGAAGAAAGGTTTTAAAATTAGCAAATATAACATGATTGTTTGAATATATTGACAGGGTTCTGTAATCTGTCCATATTATTTAAAAACTGGCACCTGCAAGTTTGGTGCAACCTGCAAGTTTGACCACCCTCCTCCTGGAGAAGTTATGGAGATGGCAAAGTCACAAGGAGGTTATGAAGTAGGAGAGGAAGCCGAAGCCGATGAAAAACAGGCTGATTCTGTTCAGGAAAAGAAATGAGAGATCTTGCAGGAAAAATATTTCAAGTCATTTATCTTCGGTTCTTAGTTTCAGCCATGGCTTTTAGTGTCTAAATTGCTTGGTTTAAGTTAATCACCTGTTCTTGACACACTCTAACTCGTAGTTGACTTGCAAAATGGCATTCTACTCAGGATAATGTACACCTGATGTTATGTAACTACTTTTCTCAAGTGGCAGTTCAGAGTAGAAGACTAATATAAATTGTTGTGGTTCATGTAGAAGAAGGAATGTTCTGATGTGATTTAATTTGTACTGGTATCATATTGTCTTTCAATCCTGCAGATAATCGTAGTTTCATGTTCATTTGACCCTACTTTTGTGGAGTTCTACAATGTCGCATTTTTATATTTTGTTCTATTACTGTTTCTTTCTTTTGGTGACTTATTATGTGACTATTTAATTTGATTTGGGTTGTGCTCATTTTACTGAGGTCGGATAAATAAATCATATGATACCATAATATTTTAGTATCAACCAACTTTTTAAATATATTATTCACAAACAAGCCTTGTCCAATCACTTATTTAAGTATTTTCTCCGGAAAATTACTATGAAGTTCGAAAAAGAATAATCATAAAAAAGTATTGTAACAAGTGAGTATTATGTATTGACAATTTCCAGAGTAAGAAATGATAACAAGTCTATATTACTTGTAAAATTTTTCAAAATGTTACAATTTCATAGTGATTTTCTCATTTTCTCTTCTCTTAGCAAGAAACCCTCCTCATTGATACCACTATTAGATGATAAGATGGACCAAAAGTGATTTTATGCCTCTATTGCACATTTAATTGGGCCATTAAAGAATTGAGAAGTTCAATTGTTTCCTTCATGTTTCAAAACTGATAGATTAAGTAGATAAGAATAGAACTCATGCCTTCAGTTGTAATGTAGGCTTCTAGCCATCTTTTCTATTAAAAAAAAAAAAAAAAAAAAAAAATAGAACTCATGCCTTGCCTCAATAGAAACCATCTTCAAAGAATAATTAAAATTCCTTAGTTGGAGCTTTCATACTCCTAATTTTCATTTGGTAATCTTGTAGTCAAGATGATATCAAATGCTTCTCTTAAGGCTTTCTTAATCGTAAAGTTGTGAGCTTGATCCTCCGTACACAAGTTATGGGAAAAAAAGAACTTCCAAATCTTCAACCTAATAAATTTGTCACAAAATTCTGCTAGTGGAAGAACTCACACCACCATGATCTATCTGGCTGGCACAACCTTGAAAGTCATGTGCAACATAAAACCATTCACCCCAAAATCTTAGGTCATAACTAAATCCCCTCATGGTCAAACTCCTTCAGTCCACAATCAAAGTGTTCAATCAACTTGTAAAATCCATGTTAAACATTTATGAGGCTTCCATGCAAACTACCAGGCGAATAAATGAACATATCAAAAACAAATGATCCCTTGGCTCCATACCACTCCCACTTGAATATATCATTAAATAGTGATGAATAAGAACATCTTTTAGGGGATGACAATCCTAATCATTTTGAAGTAGCTTTTTAAGTCTGAAAAGTCAATTTGCAGTCTTCTACTGTAATGTCAAAAAAGCACTTTGGACTCTTGAACCTCTAACTAAACATTTCGCAATAAAAGATTCCATTCATTTCATAAGTTCATATTCCATTCTTCTCTAGGATAAGCTACCAACTACTTCTTCTAATCCTTATTATTATAAAAAACTATCAATTAACAAATTTATTTAGGACAAATTAAAAAAAGAAAAGAAAAGAATGGAAGACGAGAAGCAATAATTATTTTTTCAAAAGCAACAAATTAATTGCTCCACTTTTAAAGAGTAATAATTAATATGATATTAGAATTTAATAAAATTAGTAGTTTAATATTTGAAAATTATTTAGATCCTGTAATGGACAACTTTATTAACTTTAACTAACTTTTCCATTTTTGTGAATAAAAGATTCCATTCATTTCATAAGTTCATATTCCATTCTTCTCTATCATGCAGTATAATGTAATAGTATAATGAAATACTCCTCTAATCCTTATTATAATGCATCAATTGCCAACATATTTTGGTCCTTATTATAAGATTATCAACTGCCTTTAAATATGAGTTTTTCTCATTTTACCCTCATTTTTAATACTCCTCAAACGTAATGAATTATCATTTGCTATATTCTAAACATTTACTTCTATTGGGCATTTTCTCTTCCCCCAATAGGCATTAGAACCCTCCTCACGTGGAGTAATTTTTTTCCATTGACTTTTTCATTACCAATAGGCATGTTTCTCTCTCCCCCAAAAGTAACTTTTCATTTCTCTATGGCTTCAACATTTTGACTCTATGTCTTCGTTGATAAAAAAAAAAAACTTTTGTCTTCCAATGTTTCATCTACCCATGTTTAATTTTGTTTTGGGTTTTTTTATTTTATTTATTTATTTTTATTTTTTTATAAAAAAATTACTTCATCCACCACTTTGTTTTTGCAAAGTTTTTATGAAAAAAAAAAAAAATGGCGCCAACTGTCAATAACATTTGAGTGAAAGAGAGCTTAAAAAAAATGGAGTACTCCAAAAATATGAAAGTTTGCAAAAAAAACCTGTGTAAAAGGATGGCAGTGGCGCCGCTGTCAATGTGTTTTGAGAGAAAGAGAGCTTCCAAATGGCGCCACTATCAAATATCTTTTGGACTATCAGTTGCGTAGACATTGCTCAAAAAAAGGAATGGGGAGAGAGAAAGGAGTAATGAGAGAATATCCAAACACATGGTAAATCTGACATAATATTTTTAAATCTGCTTCATTAAAGTAGGGGTAAATATGAAAATATTAATCAATTGAACATTATTTTAATGGCTAAACAGTTTTTCCTTGGTTTAAGAGAAATGCCAGGGTGCCTTATAATACGAATCAGAAGGAGTATAAGTTGGTCTAACTTGTTGCACCAACTTTGAGAAAGGTTCCATTCTTTTCATAAGCTTGTGCATGTTTGGATTAGCTTTTATGTTTTTTTGAAGTAAGTATGTAAGAAAAGATTTGTCTCGACTTGTGAAAAAAGGCTAATGAGACCTTGATTTTTTGGTTTCCATTTGTATTCCAAACCAGTTTATCTAGTTACTGCCTTCAGACAAACGCGATTTTGATCACCTAGAAACGACAATAGCCCTTACAAATTATGATGGAAGTTCTAGCCTCATGACTAGAAATGAGAAAATGAAAAAACAAACTATAAATAAACAAAACAAAAACAAGCTAAGCCACAGGCAAACCATCACTTTCAGATCTAATAACCATATATACCTCCACAAGGTCTGAGCAATATTTGGATCACAAAACTTTATTTGGTTTAAGAATCCTTTAAAATCACTGTGGAAGAAAAAGAAGAAGAAGAACTTCAAATCTTTTTAGCAAGAAAAACCTTTTTGTTTTTCGAACTGAAAGAAGAACCTCATTATTCCATATTTTCTCAGACCATGACCCCTGCAAGCAAGCCTTCTAATCCCCACATAATTCATCCTATTTTAACAAGTACACTTTCCTACCAGAACCTTTCATAACCAAAATATTTGTCAGAGAATCAGCATAGTATAGGGGAAATAAAAAAAACCACGCTGGAGTTTAGCACTGATTTGATTGAAGTTACATTTTTAGCTCGAGATAATGTAGCTTAAGGACAAGTTAAATACAATAAACAGTTTAAATACAATACAATACAATTTAATTTTAATTTTTTTATTAATATTTTATAAAAGATTATCCCGAAAAAAAAAAAATAGGAAGAAATGAGAAGAGAAGTACCAAGCTGGAATTTAGTACTGATTTGATAGAAGTTATCTTTTTTGCTTGAGATAATGTAGCTTAAGGCCGAATAAAACAATTTAAATACAATATAATATAATTTATGCCATGACGTGGCAATTTGTGGATCGTTAGCAATTCCAATGTATGGATAATTCTGCAATATATATTCTATATGCGGTTCTCAATCTGCGTCATCACTCTTCAGTCTTCACAGAGCCACCTGAGTCTAACTCATTAAACACTGACGCTACTCTCAATTGAAATTTGAAAGTCATCTCATTCAGATTCCACGGTAACCGTAGCTAAGGAGGACGATGATAAAAACAGTAGATTAGATATACAGAAGAAGAAATATATGGTTTTTCATACAATTTAGGATCCAAATAAGAAATCCCACAAAGGAAAACCAAAATGATTTTGCAGACTCAACATGCACACCCTCTTTCGTTTGCCTCTGCTTGGAATCACAACTTTCCATTCCACCATCATTTCCATTTCCATGTTCGTTTTCGTGCTTCCACACCATTTTCTGAAGTTCGCATCTTGACAAGCAAGCTTGAAAGGAAGAGGAATTGGAACAACCCCATCAGATGTTCTACTTCTTCTACCCCTGTAACTACAACTCCGTTGCCGCCAGACCCAGATAAGGTTTTCTTCTCTTCGTGCTATTTCTTCAGTAAATTTACAGTTTTTGTCTTTGAATGTTATGAAGTTCTCAATTTAGTCACTTCCATGAGTTTCTCCTGTCATTTTGTTGACTCATGTCGACTTTTAAGTGTCCGTTATGGGATGAAATGGTCATGCTTAGCGTCCAGAAATGGTAAAGAAAGTTCAAAAATTTATTAACTGGCTTTTTTTGGCAAGGAGGAGGCACTATTTCATCGTTTAAAACAATTACAAATGCATTCTATTGAGATAGACTTACTCTTCGGATGACCAAATTTGGAAATTTTGTGATCTTTCTTTGTGATTTGTGCTTGAATTGATTGAGAATAGAGTTAAAAAGTATGAGGAATGTGTTGAAGTGCAGCAACAGCAGCAGAATAATGATCAGGATTTACAGACTCTTTTTAGAAGGTTTTGGAAAGTGGCAGCTCCTTATTGGTCTTCAGACGACAAAGTTCAAGCGAGATTACAACTTGCTGGTGTTTTTGCTCTCACTTTTGCTACTACAGGAATCAGCGTAGGCTTCAATTTCCTTGGGAGAGACTTCTATAATGCACTTTCCAGTAAGTTATCATATTTATATGAATGCTCCAACGTTCTCATATTCTTATCCTTTTATGAACATCCTGAGAGCATATAATTTTAGCATTCCTGTCCTTGTTTGTTTGTTAGTCATTGAGTATTTACAATTTGGTTCTTAAATTGTTAGACTTGTCTATATATAATATAAAATCTACATGAAATTACACTATTCATAAGCTATAAATTATGAGTCTCATTTTAGACTCTGAAAAACTTGGGGCCCATAGTTTAGTTTAGCTTTAATCTAAAATAGTTAGTGACTAAACAGCTTACATGAGTTTTTTTATTTTCATGTTCTAACTCTTGCACTTAATCTTTTTGAGGGACCAAGGCTAAATGGGCATATAAAAATCCAGGAATCAAATTTTAGTTTACTCTTTATTTACTTGATCCAGTCTGAAGTGGAAAAAAGTAACTGAAATGGTTTAAGTTTATTATTACAAGACAAGGACCAGGAGGCATTCACGAGGCAACTACTTTACTACCTGGGAGGCTTTGCTGTAGGAATCCCGGTGAGCATATAGCTGCACTTTCTTAGGTATAGCTCTGCTAGACTTTGCTTTAGTTCTTCCATTGATGATAAGCATTTTCTTCTCAAGAAGCATGAAGCTACATAAGATGAGAGACATTGTACGAAATAAAAAACATATATGTAACTGTAATAATTACTTTTATTAATAGTCACATTCAGCTATATTCAGGCTTTTGCCTGCTGTATGAGGACTTAAATATCATCATTAATTTTCTCTACCTTTATCGAAGTGAACTTAATCAGCATTTAGTTTTGGAATGGATAAATTATTAGCTTTCATTCTACATAAATGATTTTTTTTTTTTTTTTATCCCCTGTTAAGAAGAATAGTGTAAAGGAACTGCAAGAGCATAAGTTGATTGCAGTATGAAGCAAGAAGATTATCTTTTCATAAGTTTTGCTAGTTACTTAGCAGATTCTCTGTAATTAAACACGTGCACCTAAGGGTAAATCCAAGTCTTAAAATGTAGTATAACACATGAGCAGTATGTCTGACGTTCTTCTTTGTATTAATTTTTTCATTTGTGTAGAGACTTTTCTAACCTTGTTCATCATTGTGTAATAGTTTTTTGTACTGAGAGACTATGCAAGAGAAACCCTTTCTTTGAGATGGAGGTCTTGGATGACAAGCTTTTATATGGAACGCTATCTTAAAGATCGGACATTCTATAAAATTCAGTCACAGTCAATCATTGATAACCCAGACCAGCGAATTGTTGATGATCTAAGTTCTTTTACTGGGACAGCCATCTCCTTCTCTTTGACCCTCTTTAATGCTGCAGTAGACTTAATCTCATTCAGTAACATCTTGTATGGCATCTATCCTCCTCTATTTGTTGTTCTTCTTGCATACTCTATTGGTGGGACTGCTATCAGTGTTTTCCTTGGAAAGGTATGAGTCTTTCTCTTTCGTGCACTTGATAGTTTGAATTTTAGGGGAACTTTGAAATATTGCCATTTTTATTAATGGCAGATTGTTACACTGACAGGGACTGGTTAACTTAAACTTCTTGCAAGAGAAAAAGGAGGCAGATTTTCGTTATGGGCTAGTGCGAATTCGAGAAAATGCTGAATCAGTTGCTTTCTATGGTGGTGAAGATAGTGAAATGAAACTTCTTCTGCAGCGCTTCAAAAGTGCTTTTGAAAATCTAACCGTAAAATATTCTTCTCCTTTATAATTTTGTACAAGACATCATAGACATTTTATTGAGTAAAACTTGCTTTGCTTCTTAGGTTTTTATTACTTAATGTTTTGTTTCTCCTTCATATACTGCTTGAATTAACATAAGTCATAAATTTAATTTTTCAGTATTTAGTGTGGCAAAAGTTGTCATTTCTACCGTTTCTTATTTTCTGACTTATATTCTAACAAAGAACTTGCTTACTGTTTCCTACCAACCAAGAACTTATCAGGTTATTTGTCACTTACATATATTTGTGGACATGGACTCTAGTGTATCCTAGTTGAGCCTTTGATCCTCTAGAGTTCCTTTTCTGGTTGGACAAGCAGCTTTTATTATAAGAATTATGTTAAGCTGAAATCCTAATCATTTGGAGTTGGATAATTTGAGTTGATTGAAATGAAAATATCAGGTTGCACATCATCTTATACCACTGAATTATAGGGTTTGCTGCTTGCTAATAATTGATAGAATAGTTTCTATTCTAACTCTCTGTATACAGAATGCAACCATTTAGCAAAGCCATTTTTCTGTTTTATCATTGAAAATTTTAACATTGTCTTGATATAATCTAAGCAATGCAGTTTAACTTTTCAACTATCAATAAATAACAGTAAGTTATATCTTCCTTGGATTGCAGGAATTGTTGATAGCTTCTAGAAATCTGGAATTCTTCACTGATGGCTACCGCTATCTCATTCAAGTTCTTCCTGTTGCTATTATTGCTCCCATGTATTTCTCAGGAAAAATTGAGTTTGGGGTCATTAATCAGTCGGTCTCTGCTTTTAATCATATCCTTGGCGACTTTTCCCTCATTGTGTACCAGTTTCAAGCCATAAGTGCATTTTCTGCTGTTATAAATCGACTAGGTACTGCATTCGTGCATTATTTCCATTTTTTTTTAATAGCACAATTTGCTGTGTCTGTGGACAAAATGGAGAAATCCCACAAAAGTAAGGAAAAAACAACTGCTCAAAAGCCTTTTCCCCGCTGGAAGTTAAATTATTCCTGAAACTATTATAACTGGCCTTTATTTTGTATGTCATCCAACCAATGGTCTCCATTCTTACATCATTTGAGTGAAATGTACTGTGGAGACGGTAACAAAGATATTGTGAACATTGCTGGGAGTCTTTGTCTTTTCAGTGAGGTGTGTGTGTGTATCTTTTCCTTTCTATCTTGTGCAAATGCTTGAAATATTTATCTATGAAATTTCCCCTGTCGATTCACTTGTAAATTTGTCAGCTTTTCCCTCTTGTATTGTTTGAGTTGTAAGATTGATCAATCATGCTATATGCTGAACCTGGGAACTGAGATTGTTGATTGATTAGATGAATTCATTTGAAAACACTTCATTTCTCTTGTATATACAGGTGAATTTGATGATATTCTGGAAACGAGCAGTAGCTCCAAATCTCTCTCTGATACACCGGAAAAGATATGTATTTCCTACAAAAGTATTGAGAGCTCATCTATATTGGATTTCAATGGATCAACACCTCCAGAAAAATGTGAAACATTACTGGAGATAGAAAACTTGACTCTTAAAACACCCAGCAAAGCTATTCTTGTTAGAGATTTGTCGTTGACAATCAAGGGAAAGGATTATTTATTGGTAAGCAATTCGCTTGGAATCCCAAAATAATAATTTGGCATTACCATGTTGGTACTGATGTTAAAATGAACTTGCAATTTAATCAATCAATTTCACAGATAATGGGACCTAGTGGCAGTGGTAAAACTTCTTTGTTAAGAGCTCTGGCTGGTCTATGGGATATGGGAACCGGAAAAATCACATATTATTTGAACGATGAGGAAGACCTGCAGCAGCCTATTTCCTTAGATGTAAATAATCCCACAGTAAATAAAGACCGTGATGCATACGAAGGAAAAGGAAAATCCTTGAACAGAGTTTCTGGAGCTTTTTTTCTTCCTCAAAGGCCATATATGGTTTTGGGTTCTCTTCGTCAACAATTACTTTATCCAACATGGGCTGATGATGCTATTCTTGCATCGGAGAATACTAAAGCAAGAAGTATGCTATATCTAATTTCTTTTGCTGCACCATCTTAATATTTTATTAGTTTCTCCTACTCTTGCTGCTCTTTTTTCTTATTCTAATGAATATTTGTTTCCTGTTGTGTGTTCTGTCTAATTTCCATTTGATCTACTCCATGATCTGTTTTTTCTTCTGATTTTTGTTCCAAAGTTCAACTGGCATCATATGATTAGGAGATTAGTGAGTTAATCTATTTTCACTTGTTCTGCAGCTATATTGCCTTTCTTGATGAAATCACCAAACTCAGATAACAGGAATAAAAAGCCTGAAATGCCAACAACAGATGAGCTTATAAAGGTCTTAGAGGATGTCCGTCTCGGTTATTTATTGGCTCGGTTTAGCTTGGATTCAATGCAGGAATGGTCTAGTGTTCTCTCTCTAGGAGAGCAGCAACGCCTGGCTTTTGCCCGGCTTTTGCTTTCAACGCCGAAATTGGTTCTGTTGGATGAATCTACAAGTGCACTTGATGAAGCCAATGAGGTATATTTATCAATTCCTAGTTTAGCTTACACTTGCCTTTTTTGGGGGGTCCTGTGTGTGGAATGAAGGTCATGCTCTTCAATTATGGGCTATAAATCTTCAAGCAAGGATTTATTATCTTCACATAACATAAGCATTCAACTTTTGGAGACTTATCTAAACAATTCCCCCCATTCTTGTATCTTTAGGTCCTCGTAACTTGATAAAATGAGCAAAGCCACCACTATCAAGTACTGGAATACTTGAGTCCTATTAGCATGCACAGGATGCCTTTACATGATTTCAAAATCCTGCCTTGTCAAAAGTTTAAACTTCTAAGTGAATTTCAATGAATATTTATTATAATGTCTAATTTACCTCCTTGGGACTTTTAAAATGGACAAAGCACAGACCTTCCATACTTTGAGCTGAAACTAAAAATTAAGCAAACGAGGGCTGCAAAGCGTGGGGCCCCAAACACTGCTTCAAGTTGGGGCTATTAAGTGAATCCTGGGGCATAATTTATTTCTATCCGTATAGGTAATTGTTAAGTGGCTATTTACTAGCTACTGATGTCGACTCTACTGGTTACACACTCCACATCTTTTAAATTTTGGTGGGAAAGACAAAAAAATAAAACATAGAAATTAAGCCAGAATAAATGATTTTGTTGGAAGGATGAACAGAATAATCCGTTTGGTAGAGGGAAGGTTCCTTATCTATCATTTTGTAATGTCACTTATACTCTGTTCACCATTTTTTTGGTTACATTATGAGGTTTTGTCTGGACACTACCTATAACTCATCCCATTATGACCATCTCAGCTAGCTCTAGGTGGCTATACTCTTGTAACTATCATTCATTAGTTTTCTCCTATGTCTTGCTCTTACTTTTCCTAGTAATGACTCCATAGTATTCTATTTCCTCAAAATCACTTTTTCTTTCCATTCATGTTTATTCTATCATATTCCCTCAGGTCCCTTTTATAAGGAACAACTACTAAAATCACGTGGTTCAAAATGTTAGTTAAAAGAAATAAATGTGAGATATTTATTTTTCTTTCCAATTATACTCTTATTAATAAAGAGAATACATGAGAGATAATGAGTGGAAATTTATTGCAGAGAGACAATGAGTGGGCAAATGGTGTGTATTTAATGAGGGTACAAATGAAAAGACCAGTTTTAAATTGTAGACAAAAATGATTTGTTCCTTTAATTGAGAACCACCCGTGTAAGAGAGATTGTTCCTAATGAGAAGGACTGAAGGGAGTATCAAACAGGCAAAGAAAGGTCAAATGGCATTTGATTTAGGTCCTTGTGAACTGCCCATCGAAATTGCATGGTTCTTAAATCTCTGTGTGATGAACAAACTGTATCTGTAATAGACGCTAGGCTTGCATTACAATGTGCAATGAGCTAATCTTTATTTTAAGTTCATTTTGTTGTTTTATGACGTGCAGGCTCATCTGTACCAGAAGATGAGTGCAGCAGGTGTAACATATATCAGTATTGGCCATAGGCAAAGCTTGTGCGAGTATCACAACAGGATTTTACGCATATCCCCTCTTGATTCTAACAGTAACAGGATAAATTGGTCTGTTGAGTCCACTAGAGACAAGTCTTCGGATTTTCCAAAACTAAAACTGTAGGTGGCTGCAAATCTTATTTGCTTATGTTCATTACAATTTTTTTGTTTATTAATATATCTTCCATAAGGTTGTAAATCTGTAAACTCTGTCTTCCCTGTAATAGTTGCTGTAATATTCATGTTTAATATTCAGATTGATAGGGTAATGTTATTAAGGAATTCTGAGTGTGTTAATGTCAGGGTAGCACTGAGGAGAATTTGTCTTGCTGAAAACTGAAAATTATAGTTACTGGCTCATATTAATGACAGCTAAAGATTTTGAAAATAAAATTTCTACATAGGATCATAGAAACAAATTATTATTGATGCTTCACAAAGTAGCCTCCCATACTCCGGAAAGTCACAACTTGAATTTCACCTCAAAAAGAAAAAGAAAAAACCCAGTAATGCTTCCTATCTTTCTGATATCACAAGCATATCTTGAGCCTATTGCGTCTTTGGTTGAAACTTGAAATTACCTCTATACCATTTGCAAAGCTAGATTCAATTTTGAACATCAGAGGCAGTTTTAAGAGACCATAGTTCTAAGCTTAGTTTATGGCTGTTGAGAGAAGCTTTAAGCTCAATAAATGTCATTAATACTGGTTAGGGGTCTTAAGTGTATAATCTTCTGTGTTCTTGCAGTTTTGAAGAAATAGATCTGGTTGTTTTGTAAGAGTTTCTGAATTCTTTTTTTTAGTTAAAGGGGTAGGCACTATTGATTTAAGGTTACAAGCAAGATCAAACGTTCAACCTTTCATTTGAAAGAGTGTTGTCATGCCACTAGGCTATGAGACCTTTGACAGAGTTTTTGAATTCTTATAAAAGAAATTATGTTCATGCTTACTGCATTCTTATTTTTCTTCTTCTTAATTATCACAAATCTTCTGAAGGTTAAACTTTTTGTGACCTTTTTAAAAAAAAAAAAAAAAAATTTATTGTAAAATGGTAAACGTTTACATCATGTGGGTCATACTAATTCCTTCTATAAACTTTGGCAGTTGCTATACTAAATTGGAATATTTGATAATGTAAAGTTATATTGCAGTTACTATTTCTTTATTTTTGGATATTTCCCTCTTAAACTAAAAATAAATCAATTAGTTTTTGGGAAAAACACTTCTCATGTTGTAGGAGTGTAGGAGAAGTATATTCTCATGTCACACACACATGAAATGGTGGAACCCATATATATATAAAATTAGCATTATATATATGTGGGTCCCACCATTTCATGTATGTGTAGGAATCTTCTTTTTCTCATGCAACATGAGAAGTTTAAACACTTTAGTCTTTATATATATATATGGGTTTATCATTTGTTATGTCACTTGACATAAAGTTATGTCAAGTCACCTCAAAACTGTGTCGTTTTGGGGTTAGAGGAATTACTGGAGGGTGTTTTTGTTTTTTTATTTTTGTATTTATTATATGATTTTTACCAAAAGATCCTTCATTAATTCCTCTAACCTCAAAACTACGTCATTTTGAGAGTTAGGGGATTTAATGAAGGGTGTTTTGGTATTTTTATTTTTGTATTTTTTTTTTTTGGTTGCCCACCCGGTTTACGGGGCGTTCGTCCCGACTAATCCGGATCCGACTGGTCGCGCACCTAGCGTGGTGGGTGAGTCTCCCAAAGGGGGATTTTTGCATTCGCAAGGCTCGAACCCGAGACCTTGCTTAAGCGATACTATTGCTTTCCACTTGTGTACCAACCCCCGTTGGTATTTTTTATTTTTGTATTTATTATATGAATTTGACCAAAACACCATTCATTAATTTCCCTAACTCCCAAAACGACGTAGTTTTAAGGTGACTTGACATAATTTTATATCAAGTGGCGTAATAAAATGATAAACCCTATATATATATATATATATATACATATAGTTTCCAAGTGTTCATTGAAGCCTGCATTTAATTTTGGAGTCTACGTAAGAGGAAAAAGAGTTGGGCATAGAGGGAAACAACCTAGAAAACAGTAAAGTACGAATATATATGTTCTTCCAATCTTAGTAAGCTGACTGTATTACACGTAGCAGCAGCTAAGGATAATTTTCATTATGCATAGAAAAAGCTGTCACTTGTGAATCTGAAAATAGCAAAACGATAATTGCACCGCTGTCAATTCCATATCATTTTGGCTCCATATTGCTGCAAATCGAATCTCTGTGCCAGTATCAAATTTGCTGTTGACATTTTTCAAATCTTCAGATTTTTGTTTCTTCAGTTTAAATGTATTTGAAATCTTTTGAAAATATTTGAGCAAAAAAAAAAAAAAAAAAATGAAAATAAATATTTTTGAAATGAGAGAGAGAATAACGCAAGTAATTGAACCTTAAATCATATATATATATATATATATATGTATATGTGTGTGTTTCTCATTTACTTATTTCTCTGATCCTATTTATAAAACACTTTCAGCATATTTTACATATACCAATAAAAACCTTAAAATTCATTAACCTTTACATAAAATTCAACTTTACCCCTGATTAATATAACATTATACCATATGAAAATAAAATCAATACAATAATAAATGAAAGATAAAATTGTACATTTATATAAATTTTTTCTCTTTGCCCAATAAATAGGACAAAAAGCTTTTTTCTCCTTCTACCTTATAAATAGAACAAAAGAGTATTTTATATAAAAGTTTATCGTTTGTTATGTTACTTGACATAAAGTTATGTCCAATACTCCAAAAAGACGTTTTGGGAGTTATGAGAATTAATGAAGGATATTTTAGTATTTTTGTTTTTGTATTTATTATATAAATTTGACCAAAACACCATTCATTAATTCCTCTGACTCCCAAAGCGACATAATTTTGGAATGACTTAACATAACTTTATATTAAATATTAAGTGATATGACAAAAGATAAACCCTTTATATAAACACTCTGCAAATTTCTTAGAGAATCCATCTTAACAAGAACATGTCATTTAAAATGCAATTTTGCAGAGTCAACACTAATTTTTAATTATTGTGTCTGAGAGAGAGAATCTGATACAATAGGAAAAATCACAAGGCAAAGCGCCCTGTGTGCAAACTAGTAATGGAAAAGCAAGATCCTAAGAACTCAGATATATCATTTCATTTTTCCTTGAACAAAAAAACAGCATTAAACAGCAAAATCCGAATTCATTGTTCTCACAACATTTAAGGACTGCGTACATTCATTCCCTCAGACCAACAAAATACCCACTCAGAAAAAGAAGACACTTTCAGCTGAAGGAGGTTTTTTTTTTTTTTTTTTTTGGTTACCTTCACCACCCTGTCAATTTAAGACTCAAAAGCTGTTAGACTCAAAAATCTGTTTCATGCTTCACAAAAAAGCCCTCTTAAGAGTTAATAAAACAACTACCCCCACTCATTAACTGTACAAAGTAACCGAGGACAACCGGATTAACGTCCTACAGGTAGGTAAGCAGCAACAGCAGCAAACAATAACCAGACAACTACAAACTCCCGTCAACGTATCTACCGCTGCCATTCGTATACACGCCGTTTAAGGCACCGTTGGAAGGATTGAACATGTTTCCGTTGTGAATAGTTGTTTTTGCTTTCGGTAAGTGTCCATTACATACCCCGTTTGTTAACCTACTAGCGTGGCCATTTACTGGCAGAACTTTCCTCCTTGTTTCAGACGCTGCAGCGATTAATCCTGTTGAAATGATGAAGCATTTAGTATATATTTCCGAGACGAAGAGAGAAAATTACTAGTGGATATGATATCTTTCAATCAGAGAAGGCAAGACTATCCGAAAAGGGAACAAACTGCTGTCAATGAGCCGTTTGAATCCCTCAATATAAACCAGTGAAGATCCCTAAAAAGAGATGTACTTGAAGATACAAGCCCCGAAAATGAAGCATTTAGTGCATAAATTCAATGAAGTACCACAAGTGGATATACAGAAATCCAAATATGCCGAAACACTCGTGATCTTCTACATCCTAAGTCTTTTAAGCTAGTATAATTCAAGAGATACGATTCCAAGGGCAAGATGAACCACTGGCAAACAAACAAGAATACCATGTGTGCTTCCATGCATATAATGTGGAACAAAACCATCGTTATTGCCACAAGAGTTCTAAACCAACAAAAAGGACAATGACATAAACTTGACTTGATTACAGGTGTATTTCACAACGGTATGAGATGTACCAGTAGAAGAATATGGATAGCAAAATATATACAGTGAGTATGAAGGAATTACCTAGAAAGGGTGGAGAAGGCTTTCCTGGTCTAGACTTGAACTCAGGGTGAAACTGAACGCCGATGAAGAAAGGATGATTAGGCAGTTCAACTATCTGCCATTGTGAATTCACATGCATAATTAATATGGGTGTAAATGATTGATTTAATTTTTGAAATAATTCCAAGACCAAGACATGATATTAATGTTCCAAGTTAAAATATACCTCCATGCGCTTCCCTGTTTCATCTTTTCCAACAAAAGATAGACCAGCACTCTCTAGCTGTGATATCATGTCTGGATTAACCTGCACAGTGTGACAACTATGTTAGCTGAATCATTTCTTCTTTGTATATGCTAATTATTTTCTTCATGCAGACTCGTTTTACCTCATATCTGTGACGATGCCGCTCATCAATATAACTAACATTACCGTACCTACGAAAAAATCCATGGTATAGCGTCAAACATAAATGTCAATTCTGATGTAATTGAGGAGCATCAGCAAACTATTTTTAACTACATCCCAAGATACATGTAATGAAGAATTACTTTTGTTTTTTAGGATAAAATATGTAAATATTTTCCAAGAAATTCATAGTGTGAGAGCACATCTATAAGTGTGGTAACCCATTAGGAGATACAATGTATGATTACGTAAATTTAGATAAGCTTGAGTTAGTTCTTAGTTCTTACAACTTCACAGATTTACTGTTGGCAACTTGGAAGTAAGTCCTCCTTGAACCAAGACGCATAGTTCCTCCCATACGAGTCTTTGAACCCTGCCAATAGAAAACAAAATCCAGCTTAACAAATTTTTTTTAATAAGGCTATTACCTAAACTCACGTATGTCGACAATACGTACCTCTGGCATAAATATAACACAAGGGCTCTTGGTTTCAGGATCAACCTCTGTACTATTAGCATCATGCATACCCAAAACAGATCGTGCAAATTCAATGACAGCAATTTGCATCCCCAAGCAAATACCAAGAAATGGTACTTTGTTTTCTCGAGCATACTTAGTAGCAAGAATTTTCCCTTGCACTCCTCTATTACCAAAACCTCCTGGAACTAGAATCCCATTAGCACCCTGCAATGTACTATAACATTCAGCTCACACTGAAAAAGATAATCTCACATTTAAATAAATTTTAACAGATATAAACGCCAAAAAGAAAAAATGGAACTGCAGATATGCAATCAACTTGAGAGTCCAAATAGTAGGACGATGACCTTCAAAAGATCCCAAGCAGCTTTATGTGCATCTGGAGTCTGCAAGCAGTAAACTAATTTAGAGGTCTGATATGAAGTGAAGCTAAAGGTTAATTACATTCTATGGACATGAAGGCCAGCAATCACCTCTAAACCAGCGAGATCTTCAAGATCACCAGCTGGAACCCAGTCCACAACAAGTTTACGATTATGGGCAACAGAAGCATGCAAAAGTGCCTGTACAGAAAAGCCAAGCATATTAAGGGTTACATCAGTCTGTAGGATTTCATAGTTGAACTACAAAGGCATTACTTTAGACCATATAATTCATAATTGAAAAACATTTTTGAGAATGGAAGCACCCAGAATGCAAGTCGCAGAGGATTGCAATTAGCAGTACAACTGATAGGCATGGCGCAAACAAGGATATAGTACCTTCAAAACAGAAAGATAAGCATCTGAAAGCCCAGTATATTTTCCCACCATTGCAATTCTAACCTGAGAAAGAATATCATAGCAGCGAGCTCAATAATAGGCCATAAAGAGAAATATATGTATGTGTTCTATTCTTATATTGGAGATGTGAGACCCACAGGTTCGTGCAATTTGGCATAAACTTTAGTCTTAGTGGTCCATTCCAACATGTTAGGCTCTGTGCCAGCACTGCAAACAGTAGGGACGGTGTTAGGACGACAAAACATTAAAGCTAACTGCTGTAGCATATATTACTTAACATCGTCAGAGCATTGGTCCTGCATATGACAAATTGAAGGGGAGGATTTATAAAGCAAATAAAGAATTGAGTTTATCAAACCAACCCTAAAAGGTTTAATGCTTTCAAGATTGCTTCATGCGCCTTTTGATCCTATATATTACAAAGATCGATTAAAAAAAAAAAAAAAAAAAAAAAAAAAAAAAATCAGGTTTACATGAGTAAGACTATTCACTGAAAGAAAATGAACAGGAAAAGCAAGTCAAATCTAGGAAGACAACAACAAATTGTTTCACAAATGCCATTTGATTACTTACTTTCAATAGCAAAGGAATATGCCAAATATTTGGAACGTCATGGAGAGTAACTATATTTGATAACTGCAAATACGAAAAAGATTGATTAGGGAAGATAAATGAGGCCATGATGAAAAAACAAAAAGTCAATATTTGTCATTACCGGCACATGGCAGAATTGAGAAAGTTTTGCCTTAACATTGTCCTCAAGTTTCTGTTATGGAAAATAAAATATAGAATAGTCAGACCTTTGCTGCAGCAGAAGTAACTGGAATGTTAAAGAAATTAATAAAAATAAAAATTAAGGGGCACACCTTTGAACTACGGCAAGCTAGAATATTAGGGGTCAATCCTAATCCCCTAAGTTGACGGACACTGTGCTGAGTTGGCTTTGTTTTCTGCATATTAAAGCTTGCAATAAGTAAAAGATATAAACTGCTAAACTAAACCACACGGGAGATGAATATGTTGAGTATTACATTTTTAGTGAAGGATAGATCAATCAACAAAAAATGATTTTTTTTTCTTACTTCGTCAAGTACACTTATTTTTTAAGAATCCTATTTAGTTCTGACAAGCCTATATAATGTTGCCTCAACCATACTGATTATACAGTATACCTGTTCCCCAACAACATTGAGAACAGGCACCAAGCTGACATGAACCAAACAAAAGTTGCCAGGTCCTGTAAGAACAAAAGAAAAAGAAAAACTTCTTAACTGAAGAACATCCAACAGAATAAATAATTAACCTACAGGGTCTGAAGCATCAGAAGCATTACCTACACGATAAGAAAATTGGCCAAGTGCCTCAATAAAAGGCATGGATTCAATATCACCTACATCATAAAAGGTTCAAAATATAATTAAAATCATTATAGAGATTTCAAATAACCTAACAAATCATATGATTTCTGCAAAATTTTCCAGATGAAAAGAACAGCCAAATTTCTGCATTCACCTCACACATGATATTATTATATACTAATAAAATATGAAAATTTCTAATGGAATTATAACAGTTAGAGAAAGTTAAATACTGCTTACTTATTCAATAGGTAGTTTTGAATTCCAATTTACCTATAGTTCCACCTAACTCAATGACACAGACATCAGCTGGTCCTTCTTTTCCATCAACTGGTATGTTTGCTACACGCTCTATCCAATCTTGGATTGCATCTGTTATGTGAGGAACAACCTACAAATTTACCAAAGGTGAATAAAAACCAAGAATTTATCAACTATACAGAGTGTCTTGAAAAATAAAATATTTCTAAGATCGACAAACCTGGACGGTCTTTCCAAGATAATCACCTCTTCTCTCCTTTTCAAGAACAGACTATGGAAAAAGCAAAATAAAATATTATAAGAGACCAGAGGTATGATTAGTTAGAAAATCAACATACACAAATGAGATAGACAGTTCAGTTACCTGGAAAATTTTTCCGGTTGTAATATTATTGTCACGGGTTAGCTTGACGTCCAAAAAACGCTCATAGTTGCCAAGATCAAGGTCAACCTTCATAACCAAAAAAAAAAAAAAGGAAAGGAAAAGATAAAATTTAAACTAACAAAAGAAAATAATGAAGACAATAGTACCATTCAAAACTCAAAAGCAATGGTTACAATCTCAAGCTTGCATTTTAATCTTGCAGAGGAAACAGCAAATTTTATCAGATGGTTTTTGTTTACCTCACCGCCATCGTCTAAGACAAACACCTCCCCATGCTCAAAAGGAGACATTGTTCCAGCATCAGTGTTTAGGTAGGGATCTACAGGCAATAGATAAGCATAAATCTAATAAAAACAACTGAGAATAAATTACCATCAAAGAATAGTTTCATGAGGAAGACTGTGCTTCGATCAAATATGCAAGTGAAAACGCACAGCCTAAAGTTAAATTGGGACTGCCCTCTTGTTCAACAACAAAACTAATTCTTTTCACTGAAACCAGACAATCTATTATGTCAGCCATTCTACAGCATGATAATTTTTATTAACTGAAGTGAGATAAATATGGGGAAAATGCATTCTTCCTGCTATTTCAACGATCTTCTCCAATTATATCCTTTTGCTTTTAATTTTTATACCTTAGGAAACATCATTGAGTAATAAAAAACAAAGCATAGTGAGATTTCAGTTAAAAAAAGGAAAAAGAAAAAAGAAAAATAACACACATAATTGTAAATAGTCGTAGACGTGTGTGTTATGTTTCTTCTTCCTTTCTTTCCAGATTTAAAACCCTCTTGCTTTAGTTTTTCCCCTTCACAAATAAAAAGTTTACATATAGTGAGATTTCAATAGAAAGAAGAAGAAGAAGACCAATTTTAATTGAAATATACCAATATTAAAACTCAAAACAAAGTAAAGTAGCATCCCCCCATATTTTTTTCAATAGCTTTCTCCAGCTAAACCCCTCTAGCTTCGCTTTTATTTTCCTTCACAGGCACCATACATTAATTTTAGAACCAAAAAAAAAAAAAAAAAAACATAAGTTGAGAAATGATAGTTCAAAGATGAAGAGAAAGTACCAATCTTAATAGAAGTGACCCGAAGACCACAGGCCTTAAGAAGGACTCCAATACTGCTAGCAGTAACTCCTTTCCCAAGTCCACTAACAACACCACCAGTCACCAACACGTACTTCATTCTTCTCTACAAGAAACTAGCCTTTTCTCTGATCCTCGTCAAAATGCACAGAGCCAGAAGAACCCCAAATATCAGAAATATGAAAAAAAAAAAAAAAAAAAAAAAAAAAGACAAAACAAGCTAAACTGACAGAGACACAAATCTTAGCAGTACCTACTCTAGTACTTATACTATGTGACACAACACTAACCTTAGCTCTGAAAAAACTAAGAAATGATGACAGCAATACAACAAAAAAAATGTCTAGTGACGATATCTGGCATGAAAAAGAAGTATGGGATGTGGATAAGAGGAGGAAGAGGATGGACAGGTGGATGCAATGACTGGCTATACATAGATATCATAACGAAAAAAGAAAATTACAAAATCAAAAAAACGAAAAAGAATGAGGAGTTTTTTTTTTTTTTTTTTTTTTATAAAAAGGGGAGAGAATAATGAGGAAAAACCTTGTTCACAATGACGGGGCTTACAAGGTTCGTCTGTCACTGCTTTTTTCTGCAATCTCTAGCTTTATCTCTCTATAGACTATATCTATCTCCCTCTTCTTTTATCTGTGTGTGTAAGTATTATAGACCTTGAGGTTTTTGCAGTTTATAGAAGAGCCCCAAAAACAAAAAACAGAGAGAAATATGACTTTGTTGGGTTGAAGGGTGGCTCTATCAAGCAACGAATGGATAATATTGAAGGGTTTAGGTGCGATATATAAGAGAAAAATCAGAAAATTTTCTGATAAAGATGATTTTTTTGGCCCTATGAACCTGAAATGCTACCCTAATTTTAGGCTCTGCCTCGCTTCCTCGTTCTTGTGCTTTCAGGCGGCGGTGAACAAGGCAGCTCCTTTCTTCCTTCAACTTCTCAAAAAAATTTTATGTTTCCCTCGTAACCACCCTTCACCTTAAAAAGGAAGCAAAAACCCACAACAACATATTGTTTAATAATTAATTAGCTTAATTAACAATTAACAATTTATTTATTTATTTCTCCTTCCAGTTTTAAATATAAGATATAATTTTTTTTGAGGAGATTAAGAAAATTTATTAAATTATTTTCAAGTATTTTTATTTTTTCTAAATTGATATATGATATAAGGATACACAATATATGATTAAATAACTTATTTAACTTCTCTAATATCAAAAAAAAAAAAAATCTATTGCACCTTATATTTAAGAACAAAGAAGTATAATATTCACAATAATTAATTTATCTTGACTCTTTCGAGTCTTATGGGTCTTTTTTTCTTTTTTTCTTTTTTTTTTTTTTTTGGTCAAAATTATGGGTCTTTCTTTTTAGGCTGAAGATAATATTAATAATTTTCTTTTTCTTTTTTAACCCAATACGTAAGAGTAGTACTATGAAGTCTTGCTATAATATACGCCTATTAGTTATTGTGAAATGAAAAGTCCTTGCAATCTTTACATGAGAGGCTTTTCTTTCTTCATCTAGATTAGTAGGATTCGAATCTGGACTTATTCTACCCCTTAAAATTATTTAATAGTAGAATATAAGTATTGTCAAGCCTTAATCAATTTTGTATCCACATATTTAAATTTATAGCCATAACAATTTTATTCTTAATTTATTAATTGTTTGTGGAATTCTCAATTCCCTTCATTGCTTTATATTAATAACTAGATGTAAAATTGAAATTTTATTAAATTTCAAATGAGACCTAATGTTTTTCTTGAATTTCATAAAACATGTTGGAGGTATTTTATATACGTATATGATCCTATTTATAAAGTTGTGAGAAAATGTTTATTTATAATATTTATAAATTACATTATTATATTTTCACATGAATATGCAATTTATTCTTTATTTATTATTACGCACATTTTCAACTTTAGAGGTGGGACCTAGAATGTCCGCCCCGTCCCATCTTCTTTTATAAGATCCTCTTTTTTTTTTTTTTTTGGTTCTTTTCTTGAGCTTCACCTGGAGCCCGCCTAAACTAAATCCGGATCCGACCGGCCGCGCACCTAGCTTTGGTGGGAGAGTCTCCTAGTGAGGGATTTTTGCATCCACAAGGCTTGAACTCGAAACCTTGCTTAAGCGACATCAAGCCGCTTACCACTTGTACCAACCCCCGTTGGTTTTATAAGATCCTCTTTGGTGTTGTCTAGGGGTAACAATGGGTTAGGCCACCTGGTCTATTATGTGGCCTGCTTAGTGTCTGACCTGACCTAGTCTATTTATTAAAAAGGTTAAACCAAGGTCTATTTAAAGACCTAAATGTATAAATAGGTTAGGATTATTTTGTTAACACTTGGCTTGTAAGCCTTTAGGCTTGACTTGCTTACACAAAAAAAAAATTTTATTTATATCATATATGTATATACAATTTAAACCTAAAATTTGTAAATATGTTGGCTTTGAAATATATCAAAACCCTACATGTATTTAGGTTTTAGTAGACTCAAAGCCTACTTATGGTCTTCAAGACCTGCAATATAAGGCCTTTTTGAAGGCCTACATTGTAAGTAGGCTTATAAAAGAACTTCAGATTTGGCTAGGCCTCATGTAGACTTAGGCCTGAGCCTAAAAGAAATTTGCATATAGGCTCATGCTTCAAATTCCCATTACAATTTCAAACCTATTTAATCAAAGCCTAGTCTGGTCTATTTCCATGCCTAGTGTTGTCTAAACATTAAATGTATTTTTACTAATTTTGTCCCCCATTATTCTATTCTCTCTCCTCTTCCTTTTCTCATGCACTTTCATTCTTTTTATTGATACTATTTGATCTCGTACTTGTCCCCTTAAGGGTTCCAGAAAAAAATAATTTCTTACATATTTATTAGTCTTAAGTCATTTTAACTAATTTCTTAAATCATCTAATAAGGGTAAAAGGATATTTAAAAAGGACACGTGGAGTATTAAATAGGGGTAAAGTAACCAATAAATTGTTGGTTGAAGTGGTAAGCCACCTCACCATGTAAGGAGAAAAATATAAGTTTCAATCTTGAAAAACGTATTTATTGAGAGAGATGACAACTTTTTGCACTCTAAGCCTCAAAAGAAGAAACTTTCAATAAAAAGGGGTAAAGTTTAAAAATGTGAAAGTTTAAAATAGGGTTAATAAGATTCCAACTTTTTCTTGATTCCCATAAAACTTGATGGACATGACTCAAACAGAATCAGTGCTGCGTGTTATGAACTTATTTTAATTAAATCGAAATGATTCAAATTTATAATAAGGAATTAAACTTAAAAGTATGTGACTCAATAATAACTAAATAATTAATAATCACACAGGCCTGTGAAAAAATCATTATTGAGTATATCACGTACTACCAAAAACAGCACCGGCTAGCTTTTTCAATATTCATGAAGAATTAGTATCAGATTCTGTGAGATCTGCCCAGCATGAGGGAAGAATCTACCTGGGATTATATCGCATCCATAAAAGGCCTTTCAATCAACTGAGAATCAAATCAGATAGTGGGAAAAAAGAAAGGAAAAGTTAAAAAAAAAAAAAAAAAAAAAGGTGTTGTGTTTATATATATATGTTGATCCATAACATAACAAAGTCATTGATTTACACCAGACAAATGTGTGCTTTAATAAAGAGTGGTAAACAAATTACACACACAAACGACACTGCTTTCACTCTCCTTCCTGTTTCACTCTGATTTTTTTTGTCACTTTCAAATCTTCAATATACTCAATTTTGAATTGATAACCCTATGCTTATTTTGATTATTCGGTTTGTTTTTTTTATAATCCTTCGGGCTCCGATCGAAATTTTGCGATTAGGATTTCTCTTCTTTGGATCTTTTTGAACAAAGTAAGATTTAAACTCACTTCAATTCGCCCACTTTGTGATCTTGCAGGTTCCCATGAGACCAAATACCTTTTGGGTATTTGATTTTTGTTTATAAGGTTAAGGTGCAGATCGGTTAACCGAATGTTATGTAACGAGCACCGGACACATAAATGTTTTGAAGGGAGCGAAAATACCAATGAAGGAATTTAAAACTTATGAAAGTAACACATTCCCGTTTTGGTCGATTCGCCAAATTCTTAAATTCTTCATTGATATTTTTGCTCCCTTTCAATTGCTCACTGTTATTTTTGCTCCATTCAAAACATATCTATGCCTTGTTGCTTCTAGCGTAATACTTTGTTGGCTAATTTACATCTTAACCCTTGTTTATATATAACTATCTGGTCTGGTGTCAAATTGGATTTGTTTCTATTCCACCATGTGCTTCTCTCAGACAACATATGATATTTTATGATAGTTAGCTTGTATTTTTGAACTTAAATGTTCATAGCCTTTTCCATACATTTGGCCTTCTTATTTTAATTTACCATTAATTAGCATCATATGCATTATTTTTTTTATACACACATAAATATACTCTTATCGTTATAAAAAAAGAATGCACATGGTGCACTGATCCATTTTCAAGCAGGAAAGAGAACATCAAGTCCAAACATGGCATTTTCAACAGGCCTATAAATGAATTTTAATACAAATTAATATTAATATTTAACTTAAAATTATTACATTAATTATTGGTAACTCGTCATCCAATACATAAAATATAAAATATATTTTAAATATCACAATTCATAAGTAACAACTAGCTAGTATAATTCATTTTGTACCTTGTATAGAAAATATGTTTCGTAAAATGTTTAAATATTTTTTACTGCAAAATTCTTGGGCTTCAATGGCTATGTTGCGCTTAATAAAAAGTTTTCCAGAGGCGGTCACATTTACTATCTAATAAGGCTAAGAAAATAAATTGTCTTTAATAGAAGGATACTCTTTTTTTTTTGGCCAATTAATAGAAGGATACTTATATATAAGGAAAAAATTCTTTCATATGTAAATGTTACTACCTCCGGTCCTAATTATAGGAACATTTTTATACTGCAATTTACACTAAAAAAGTATTCCTATAATTAAGATCGAATGGAGTATTTTTTTCACCGTTATAGGAGTAACTGTTCCAAAGGTTCACATTATCCCTTAAAAAATTAGTTTTATTTTTTTATGTCATGAAATGTGAAAAAGACTGAAAAGAGGGGGGGGGGGGGAATTGTTGGCTAATCATCTTCATGTTGGCAGCGATTATGTTTAAAGCATTTTTCGGGTATTAAATATGAACATCTCTAGAGAAGATTGGAACATAAATTTTTATCGTTACACGTGACTAGCCCTTTTAACTGAACTCAAGCCATGATTGCTGGTTATTATTTACTATATTCTAGTATGGTTTCTTTTTTATAATTATTTTTAGGTGATTGATTAATTTGTTAAATGAGAGACAAGGAAAAAAGAAGAAGAAGAAAAGTATTGGTTCGGCTTTGAAACGAGAAGCTGGGCATACTTTATGGGTCTAGAAACGGACCACAGTTTTCCTGAGATTACGTTGATTTTGCTGCATATTTTATATTATCCCCACGAGTTATGATCAGGTAACATCGAATCTACAAATCTAATTATCATTTGCCCCTCAAATATGATAATATTACTGAGAAGATAGATTTGATTTCACATGCCATTTTATATATTTATATTCAGTATTTTGGTGGTTAGAAATATGGAGGCATCAAAATCAAAGTGAGAGAAGAAAAACGAATTAATGGTCCCCATAGAGGCATAGAAAGATATATGGTAGGTAGCTAGAGGTAAAATTAAAATAAGTACTCCTTCAATGCCTTTTATAAGGCGCCTTCTAGCTAATATAAACTATTTGGGAAGTTGTTAATATTTATTTGACAATTCTCCCCCTATAATTAATAGCTCATATTGTGGTATTTCTCTCTCTCCTTCAAAACCTTATTTATAAGGTTAAAATAGGAAACTTCTTATCAATTTAAGAGAACTTTAATGAGTCATTAGTGTTTATTTGACAATTTTTCCCTTGCAATTAATATTTAAATATGATTCATCATACTTTAATTTTCTCTCTCTTGAACTTTATTAATAAGGGTAAAATTAGAAAATTATATCAATTTAAAACATATTTAATGAGGTTCTTTTGGGTCACCAGTTGTCCACCGTTTTTCTTGAATATATTACTAGGAATCTAAGCAACCGACTAATCTGAATCAAGGCTTTGCAATCAGGATACCTCTCCTAGGAGTCAATAAGGTAGAAATCGAACTCAGTTTGTTCCCTTTATAGTTTAGATAGTCACCACTAGACTAAATACCCATAGCCGGTAAGATATTTAATGAATTAACCTTCATTCATTGATTTTTGTGAAATACCACTCTAGTCCTTTTAATAAGTCCAGTTTATCTAGTTCTCACATATCAAGGAAAGTTAACTCATTAGATATGTTCTAAATTGATACATTTTTTTTTTCAATTTTACCCTAATTTATAAATATATTCCTAATCTCTCATCTTTCGCTCTTTCTAACATGAATTAACTCCATTTTTTTCATCATATTTAATAGGGGTAAAATTTTAACACTATCATTAATTACTCTCTGAGTAGACTTGTAATAAGAACCATTTTTTTAAAAAAAAAATTGAACTTATAAAAAGGATAAGAGTGGTTGTTAATTAAAATTGCCTTGTAGGCGAGGGACTATAAAATATTGGGTAGTGATAAATGAATGGGGAAATTAAAATAAGGTGGTCAATCCCAAGAATGGGGTTTGTCTTTTATATTAGGAGATTCGTTTGTTAATTGAGGGCAAAAGACAATCCACATGCAACTGCTGCATTTTCTTGTGTTCTCTGCTTCTGACTCACATGTGAGTCTGCATTTCTTAAATCTCTCAACTTGACGCTCCCACTCTCTTAAGTCTTAATAACCCTTAAATTTAACGATAAAAACGAGCATGTCTTTGTCTTTTTCTTGAACTAAACTACGCGTGGGCCCTTATTTTACAAGAAATGTTGGTAATGAGTCATACTCTTGTTCATAGCTTGACACCAAGTGTTCATAATGAGCTCCGCATCGAGTTAAAAAAAATTAGGATAAAACAATAGATCAGCTCCTTTAACCTTTTAAAAGGTGCGTATGTATAAGAGCTAATTGGGAGGTTTGTTTTAATTTTAAATATAAGATCTTAATCCATTTTATCTTTTAATTTTTACTTATCAAGTTTTTTTTTTTTTTTTTTTTTTTCAAACTACCCATATTGATTCTCTCTTAATAATAGTGGCAATCAAATTTAAATAGTTACGAGACATCTTTTTACTAAGAGATATTTTAGATAAATCAAATTATATTCATTATAATTAACTAGTTTACAAAGAGTATTGTGTTGATATCAAGCGTTCAGATGATATTTAACCCTCCTCACTTAACTTGCCAAAAAGGTTGAATTTTTCAGCATACAAATGTTAATATTAAAAAAAATAAGGGTAAAGTAACATCCAACACCACGATGTTATTTATTTTTATTTTTATTTTGCATGAGCATTTGGTATCTGGATCTACCTCTTTTAACTTGGAGGATTTATTAGGGTCCAGACTAATCTGAATTCGCCTCGGGTCGGTCTCCACAATGAGGAGGGAAGAGTAGCTATTAATGTTACCTGTTCCATTTACAAGCCTTGAATTGAGGACTTGCTTAAGAAAGAACGAGTACTTCACCGCTTGATCCCAAGTGGGTGTTGGTACCATGATGTTATATTTATCAATTGCATGTAACACTTCAATCTTTTGTGTCGTGCGTCTAGCACTCTAATGTTATTTATAGCATATCTAGCATCCTAAAATAAGACTAGAGTGTGTATTGTGTGTAAATGGGGGGAAAATATTGGGGGTATTAGATGCATAAGGAAATTAGTATCAGAATGATGGATGTAAGTATGTAACCATTAAATAAGATTAAGATGGTGGGTGCTATCGAAAAAAAGTAGTACTGCTTTTGGCAAAAATAAATACTTAATGATTTACTCATATTAAGGCATTCATATGTTGATAGTAGGACTTGAATAAAAATTGATGATAATAAACAATAACTGTTATTAAAAGTAGTACTACCTCCGACCCTAATTATAAAAACATTTTTGTAGTGCAATTTGTACTACAAAAGTGTTCCTATAATTAAGACCGGATGGAGTAATAATTATGAGGATGTCCTAAACGTTTTACATATCAACTGTCGTGCAATAATGGAGTATTCATATTCATTAGTGCCTAGAAAGGTTTCTCAATTCCAATATTTTGCTTTGGCCGGAAAAAAAAAAAATCTAATATACTGCGAGTGGTCAAGTTATACCAATATTTTTATTTATATTAAAAGGGTTTGAATCTTTTATTTTGTTATCTAAGAACGAAGCATTTAAATTCTGAATTGATATTCTTATCATATTCTTACTACCTAGTTCATACGTCGCTAACTAGGATCCATATTTTTTCTTTTGCTTTGATCGATTTAATTGCACGTTATCATAAAATTTAAAATTACTGTATTAACCGTGAAATTAACAAGGTAAATAAAGTTTCCATTAAGTGTCAAACAAAAAAAAAGTTTCCACTAAGTGTAAAATTGATTTTAAAAAAAAAATGCAATCACACCAAGCATAATCATGGCATTAGCAAATGTTGAAATAAAGATGAAGAAAATATTGTAAGAATGCAATCATATATTTGTATATAATCCCGATCGAACGAATTTAAATTGTTTCTAATTTGTACTTTAAAATTGTCTAATCATCACACAGTTCAGATGCAATGAACATTTTAAGTCTATATGTCACTTAATAAGAAAAGTCACAAGCCTATCATTAACACAAGTATTGTTTTTATTGATTATGGACGAAAAGTATATTCTGTCAATCGATGAAGATTAGATCTCCTAATGATAACCTATTTTTTTCAAATAGATTTGTTCTTTTTTCAATGTGATCATGACTACGAAGTCCTCAAGTTCCTAGCGAAGGTTCATGTGATTCAATAGCTGGTCCTTTATTTATTTATTTATTTATTGTGCAAGCCCATAGTAAAAAGAGCCAAATTGAATCTATATATTTTTTTTTAATTAGAGAGGCAAAGACACTAATAGTCTGAAATTACAAACGAGATATGTAACCCACAACTTTTTATTTATAATAGGAGAACTTTCATGTCACTAAACTACAACCTCCAAAGCCTTGGCAGAAAAATCAAAGATTACATTTAGGATTTTGGTTAGTGATATAAAAAATATGGCTAAACATAAGTTTCACATCTCATATTGTTGTGTCCTAGCTAACTCTTTTTCTTTCATCTCCCTTCTTTTGTTACATTTTCTTGTTATCTCTTTTTCAATCCATAATTTTACATATTTCGATGTAAAAGATTCAACATGCAATTTGTTTCCATTAATGATTAAGAATATTAAAACTCAAACTCCTGGACAAGAGTATATCAACCCATGTGTATGTAGTAATCTAATTGTTGAGAGGAATCTACCATTTGCCTTTGGCATCTAGAGAGAGATTAGTCTCAGTTGTTGGCG
Organism: Acacia acuminata; assembly: GCA_019022655.1. Taxonomy (NCBI): domain Eukaryota; kingdom Viridiplantae; phylum Streptophyta; class Magnoliopsida; order Fabales; family Fabaceae; genus Acacia; species Acacia acuminata. The sequence continues at coordinate 1,856,707 of JAFJYI010000047.1, read as the reverse complement.
GTTAATATACTCAATCCTTTTGCCTCATAAAAAACACATACTATAATAAATTATAAATTAATTTATGAGAATATTCTTGTATTCTTGATGGTCTAATAATACAATTTCTCTTTCTGACTAAAATTTCACTCTAGATTTGTGACTTGATCATGGAGAAAACAGCAGAGAAATATAAAAATGCTGAAATAAGACTGAATAATAACATGATACGTGAATTAAAATAAGAGGACCACATGTGCTTTATGGTACACCAAATTAAACAAGCATAAAATAATAAAAGAATAATAAGAAAGGGAAAAAACAAAAAAGAATAAAAAATGGAAATGAATGTGAGGCAGCGTCGCCATTATCGGCTTGGGTGTGTGATGGTTGATCTTCGTTAGTTGAAGAATATCTTAACATGTGCAAGAACTATTCACCCAGGTGCATGTCAGTTTCAAATTCCAATAACAACTTGACTCATTCAGATTCCTTAATTAATATTATAGGTCTATACAATATGGAAAAAAATTAATACATTAGTCCTTAAAGTGTTACTTGATTAACCAATAGGTGTTGCTGATCCTAGTGGAAGGGGCTTTGACTCTTAAGTATGCGACTTGGAGCACCGGTTCATGTGAATGTAGAAAAATAGAAAATGCTTTTGTTAGAATTACCCTCAATCAGACTCAACTAAATAGCCATATGAAAAAAAAAAAGTGTCACATGACTTTTAATCAATATCTTTGTCGTTATTTTATCAGGTTGTTGTGATTTCCTTAATTATAGGCATGAGTCTCTACGTTTTAATTAAAGTTGATGTGGATGCTGCTGAATAAGCGGCATGTAAGTTGTCAAAAAAATACAAAATAATGAGGTTTTTGAAAATAAAATGATAAAATAATAGGGAAAATTATAATAAAGGAACTAGGATAAATAATATTTATTAAGAAGGACCATAAAAATAGTAATTATTTTCAAGGACCATAGATTAAAATAATGAAATAGAAAGATTATATTACCCTTAGCCATTTCCTATTTTCTCTCTAACTAAATATAGATTGATTTTTTAAACTAAGGATTTAGAGGGATTGTTGGTTAATAACAAATAGGTACTAATTCAAATGACCCATTCTTCCAAAACAAGATGACTTTACCTTTGATAGACTAGTGGTTTCACTAAAATAATATGTAAAACTGCATCATAAAGAGAGGGCCTTTTAGTAAGGAAATCTGCACTAACATATTCGTTTTTGTTGATGACTTGCATCTAAGTGTGTGACTCCCAATTCTTTCACCTCTTCTCAGTAACATTCTCATTTTTGTTGATCTTAATTGTTTTCATTTCTTTTCTAATCTTCAATAGACATATTTTTACGTTTGTTATTGTATCCCACGGTCTATGGAAAAAGCAATAAGCAGTATGTGTAAAAAGGAAATACTTGAATAGCATTTGGATCACTCTTGGATAAAGTTTTAATAATTTATTCCCTTTGATAGTTACTCTGTATCAGAACGAGAACCTCGAATCTGAAAAACCTTACCACCGAAATATTATTTATGCTAGGTCCTTTATTATAATTTTTTCAAAGTAATATTATTACATAAAAATAAAAAAAAATTATTGTTTTACTGAGGGTCTCAAACCTAGATGATTAATTTTGATATGATAACATTTGAGATTATGCAGGATTATACATGAAAGGCCTTTTTTGCTCTCCCTTTAGCCCTATATGTCTCTTATTCATAAGAGGTCTTCTTATACTAGCAAGTTTTTTTTTTCAGAAAACTTCATTTATTCTTGTGTGTATGGCAAACAGGCCTTTATTTCTTGGTTTAAATAGGACTCGCTCCTTAGTCCTTACTAGCGTTGTTTCTGGCTACGGAGTAAGCGGCGGCGTAAAAGTTATCATAACATACAAAATAATGAGGTTTTTCAAAATAAAAATGATAAAATAATATTATTATATAAAAATGAAAAAAAAAAACTCTTATACTCAGGGTCTCAAATGTAGTTCATTTTGATTTTATTTAGATTAGATTCCTATGTTAAAATTATTCAAGTAGTGTATATTAGGTGTGAGAGCCATATACTAATATCATTTTTCTTACCAATAAACAAATTAGGATTACAGACCAATAGCTATCATTAAGAAAATTATAACAACCCAATAAAATAAAATAAACTATAAGGACGAACCTAATTAAAAATGAGATAAATTGCAAGGATTAACATAATTTTTCATAAAATATTTTTTTCCGCCAAGATTGGGTAGATACTAGATACCTGTTGTTGGATTGTTAATGTGTTAAGGTACAAATTTGTTCCAAAAGTTTTTGTTCAAGAGTAATGTTAACTTACAAATTTTTTTAGGTTCAATGTTACTTTGTAAGTATTCAAATAGAGTAATGTTGCCTCTTACCGTTAAAAGTTAATGATCAGCGTTAATTTTTTAATGGTAAATATTAGTTTTTTAATGGTATTGAACAACATCCTATGTTTTGAAACTTTCATGCAATATTGAACTTGAAAAAACTTTCGTAGCAATATTAGTCTTTAGCGAAAACTTCCGAGACAAATTTACACATTAACTTATTGTTAATTTCTGTGGAGAAAAATCTTGTTTAGAACAGTATAGCTCTTGTGATCTCTATGTCTTGAAAAGACTAATTTTTCTTATGAGCTGTTTGGCCTGAGGGATTTGGTGGGAGGGAAGAAGAAAATTTTATGAGTTGAATTTAAATAAATTGGAGAAATGTGGTTATTAAATATTAATAAAGAAAATATGTAAGATAAAAGAGTAAGAAAATTAATTAAAAAATGTTAATATCACTTTTCTAATTTTTTAAAATCGAATTCAAATTTTTTCCCCTCCACTCGCTTTCTCTTCCTCCTCTAGTACTAAACAGCCCTAAAGAATAGAGAGCAAATGATGGACCCCTCTCACGCTATTTTACTCTATATACGAAGGTCATGACTCAAACCTCCTTCCATTTGTTATAGACATTATTTACTTGGAAAAATTATTTATATATACTTAAAAATTTAAAACATATGAATTCTTTAAGAGATTCATTTGAGCAATTAACAGCACTGGATTTTAAGGAAGGCTCTTTTACACACACACACATACTTATACACACACCCTGCAGTATAATATCTTTCTATTATGATTTTTAATATAAAAACTACGTAATTGATTTGGATAAATTAAGCAAATGAAATAAATTGGTTTAATTTGAAAAAATATCATCTTCTTAAAATATTTTGTGTAACATTAAATTACAAATCAGTTTATTGGGTAAATTTGTTTAAGAAAAAAAAGATAATATATGAAATAAAATGTATTGAGATTTTACATTTTGGACCAAACCCAATATGCCATCGAACTCTTAATTATATCAAATACTATCGGTAGTATCATTTATTTCTACAAATTCTGGACTCCTAATCTAAACTTCTACGTAGTTTTTATTTATTTATTTATTTTTTTTTTTTTTTGGGGGGGGGGGACTCTTACATAGTTAAAGAAATGATCATGTTATTGTTTTGTTGGGATGTCAATTCAAAGCGCAAATCTAGTAAAACAGGATTATCTCTCCATAATAAAATTCATACTAAAAACAAAATAAACCATTGTCCTACTATTCAATATATAAAAAATTATTGGGTTGACTTATTTATCAACTTATTATTTCTGATCAATTACTAGAAATTTTAAAAGAATTAAATGTAATTTAGTGTTATATAGAGTTCATAAGACTTGGTTCTATGTTCATTTAAGAGGCATAGGTGATAAAACTCAACTATATACTCTTTATTCAAATAATCCAAAATAAATGGGAAAACCCCGGTTATTTATATAAAACTCTAGGCATATAATTATTTCACATTAATAAAATCAAAAATAATCCTAAAATTATAGTTATAAGAAATCTTACTAAATTCTAATTAAAGTTCTATTCTTCTCCCTCTATATATATCCATGTGTCTTGTTCCTCCTTTTTTACTGTTGTCCCTCCTCTTTTTCACTTTCTTTGTCGTATATCATAATTTCACACATATCGTATATTATGTGAATATGTGGGAATATCATGTATTCCTAGTTATATGTAATACAATGCGACACAACCACAACCAACCAACCCTTTTTCTTCCTCCTTACCCTACATTCCCTTGGGTTGCAGCAAATAATTATTATAGTACAGTAAACCTATGAAGCTTATATTGAAGTGTGCATACAGAGTACAAAATTCAAACTAAGAAAACTCACAAACTAATGAGATATCACCTTTTTTTTCCTCGCTACAACAGAAAAAGAAAAAAAGAAAAAGAAATTTGCAATGGAATTTATAAAAAAATTATCGTAAGTTGAAGCTTCTTCAAGAATATAAACCAAAGTTTTCATTCTAATATTAGTTTGAACTTGTTTATGAATATTAGAATTCGTGATGAGTAATAAAATTCTTCCCTTTGGATATTTTGCCCCATAATATAGTGTGCTATTGTTATAATTGTGGTCAGTATGCTTCTTATCTAAGCTTCCCCAGCAAAAAAAAATTACGTTTTGGATGCTCTCGTAGCACTTAGAAATTAAATGAGAATTTTAGAACAGGCCTTGCAACTAACAATACGAGATTGCATGTAAAGTTTAATGGTACTATCATTTTTGCTATAATTTTATAAGTTCATAGATAATAAAAAATATTTGATGTTAGGTGTACATTAAGTAATAATTTTTGAGTATTTTTACATTGTTACTCTTTATTTTAACTACTGATTAGGCAACTTTTATACTTGTGGAGTCCACATCACTAAGCAAACAATTTTCCTCAAGTAACATGTGTTTTATTTAAATTACAGTATATGAAGATAAACTAAATATCAAATTAAAATATAAGATATTCAAGTGAATTTACTATTTGGGCCATTTTTTTTTTTTTTTTTTTTTTTGGGGGAAATTTTTTGCATGAGGCCTCGGCATTTACTTCGACGGTTTAGTAACACGCAAGCCTTACATCTTCGATAATCATCTATTTTTGTGGCCATATAGCAGCTTCTTTTTGGATATAAAGAAATTAAAATTGATCTTCCTCAGGTCAAGATCTTTATTAATAAACTTAAACTTTCTCTGATATTCAACTTGAATTAAAAATTAAGTCTTGCATTTAAGATGGCTCGGGTGATATTAATTAATGTAGCATATCACAAATAGGTGGTGACATGTATATGTGCAAGCATGCATGCATTCGTTGGCTAAATAAATAAACAAATAAAGAAAAAGAAACGATAGACAAGTTTACCTAATGATCTAGTTAACCTAAATTATTTGTGGCCACATGAAAAAAACAACCTAATTAAAGTATTTTCAACTAGTCAGGCACACGCGGAAAAAAGACAAATGACAATGGATAAGGCCACATTTAATACATTATCATAATCTTATAATTTTAATGCAAATATATGGGGAAAAATATTAATGCCAATAATGACCTTTTCAAAAGGTCGAAGGAGCTTGGATTTTTAAGAAGGAAACCAGTATTAGCTATAATATGCCTATAGTTATTATTTTTCTACAACTTGTAATTTTAAGTCAAAAGGTTCGAATAGAGACATTTTTAAGAGGAGAAAAATTTGTAGTTACAACACCTAGGAAACACTATATTTTTCACTGAAATATATAAATAGTTTACAATAGTAGTATATATATATATATTTTTTAAAAATTACTGGATAATGTTAAAGAAAATAAATATTAAATTTTTAATCACAAAGGTTCGTTCAATTTTTAATTTAATTTCTATATAATATAAAATTTTCTATGAGCCCTTTTCTCGCAGAATTTTAATTTATTGCATATCAGTTCACATCAGATGCATAAACTATGTTGATAATATTCCAAAGTAAATGACTGAAAAGATGGATATATTTTAGAAAAATCAGCATAACTTTTAATAAATAACTAATTTCCCTGATTTTGTTAATATGAGTAAAATAATTAACTAGCTCCTCTATATATTTTAAAATTGGATGAAGCATCTAATTTTGAAAAAGAAAATTTAAATTGAAACAAGCAAACCTAGTGTGGTACATTACATCGATATAGATATGCATAATATCTCAAACTCAAATTAAAATGAAGCAGACAGGACAACGTTTTAGTACATTGCTTAAAGATAAATGAAAGTCAAAGACACGATTTTATTATATAATAAATGTTGTGCTTATCTATAATCTATAAATATGTAAGAATGTCGTGTAAATTGTTATCCATATAGGTACATATACACCAAAATCGCAATCAAATGGACATGCCATCTATCAAATAAGCATACCACAAAATGCTTCATGTGGATATATAGCAATGAAATTTAACCAAATATTTCCGCCACTTTTTGACAGCAAGATTATACAATGTCCCCATTTTTTATACATAACTTTGATTGAGATTTGAATTCACAGTGTTGATTGATTTTAAACCGATTTTATTAAAAAAAAAAAAATTCATTAAAATAATTTTCATTTGATAAATTCTTGAAAAGTCACAATTTTTATTTTTTTTTATTTTTTTACATATGAAATATTTTTTTTAAAATAAAATAAATTTAAATATTTAAATTTCGCTTTCAAAATTTTAATCTATATTAATGCGGTTTTATAATACACACACACACACATAAATTCATGGTATTGACATCAATTAATAATAACTTATAAAAACTGGAATTTATTATAAGTTTTTCATTTTTATTGATATTGTTATCGATATTGATATTTTTTAATATATTGAATATTGATTTTATATTGAATATTGATTTTAATTTTTTGATTTACTAAGCAGAATGTTTCGATTTATTTATCATTTTACAATTTTGTTTACTACGTTATCCATTGTGTACTTTGTGAAGTTTGAGCAATGGACCACGCCATGTATTGTTTCTGGATAATTCATAGATGTAGATTTTATGTCATCAATATCAATTATATTATAAAATATATATAATAAATTACCTTATTCATAAGTTTTGAAAATATAACTACCATGATTTATATTATATATTGATCTAAATTTATTGACTGATATTTGTATGGATGATTTTGACGATTATAGCACCATATAATAAAAAATACACTCATCTTGTCCTAATTATAGCTAGGAATAGTTAAGAAGTTCCTTTTGGTCCTAAATAAAGATCATAATCCACCTTTATATCTCAATGTTTATCAATTTTTCTAAATTAATTTGCTTAAGTTATATGATGATATATTATCTAATACTACATATGAGTATTTTGGTTACGGGTTATGTCACATTTATTATAATTAATTAATTTATCTAGCTTTTATATTATGGATCAGAAGAGTAAAGTCATCAAAGTATACCACCTTCGAGAAGGACATTAAATAAACAATTATGTTAGAAATTAGTTAAACTTAACTATATCATACAAACATGAATTAGTTAATGTTTATAATTAAAGGTATGGTCACATGTATTTATACTATCTGTTCGTGAACTCGAAGAAACAAATACAATGTTAGCTCAAGAGATTTCGTTAACGGATCTTATGTATTATTTAATTGAAATGAAGAAAATTGTTTTTTTAAAAAATGACAACCCTTGACACCATCAAAATTCTAGTCATTTTATTCTTTAATTCTTTAATTTTTTCCCGACAGCTTAGTATTTTATTTTATTTTATTATTTTGACAATTCAATTCTCAGCAGGCAGGGGTTGATGTTGAAGTGGTTGTTTGACTTTTAGAATATATGAGCACGTACCACAAATACAATAAACACACACGAATGGATATTGATTGATATTTTATAACACTATCCTCCTTTCAATGGTAAACATAAGAGTTAGATAATAATTAATTTATAGATATTAAAGCAATTAATAAGTTAGTTCTTTGTAATAAATAAATGTTGGTTTCTTTAAAATATCTTTTGAAATCATTATTCCAGTTGATGAAAATTTCAATTGATATATGCAATTAATAGAGATAAATAAGAAAACAAATTATAAATTTAGGAGATCTGGTGGATTGATGTCTTATATTTATAACCGAGTGGAGTAACATTTAATAATGAGTAAAAAATGAATTTCCTTCTGCCGCCCACCTTGCTTAATTTTTTTTAAAATCATTTGTGGGATCATTAGTGCATCATCTTGTTTTATTTACATTATCGTAATGCATGGATAAGACATATGCATTTGATCGGGTATATTTAACTCCAATACTTTGACGCCAATTAAATTAATGTCAAACACACAGACACACAAAAAAACATTTCTCAAGCTTATATTTTTTTGTTCAAAATTGGACGATTCAATTTGAAGTATTGATTATTTTAAAGATAACTATATGTTTAGACCCTCTATGATATAACTTTTATAAAGGTAGGGAAAATTAATTTATATAATTCCTCGTACAAACTGCTCAAAATTTATTTATTCTATTTATTTCATAAGGTGCCACGCATCTCTTATTGCATAAAAAGTATTTTATTATTTCAATATAAATTGAAAAAAAATTGAATTTTTAATTTATTATTAGAATATTGTTTAATTTGTCTCTAGTTTCAGTTTGATCAATCTTGCACGTAACATATTGATATAAAAAACAAAGGCACCGACAAAAAAAATAAAAATAAAAATCCTTGCACGTAATGTTTCAGCTATAATAATTATTTGAAAAAGTAAATAATGACAAACTGAATCTTTTTCTATTTCCCAGTAAAATTGTCGTTTTAATTTAGTAATGACTTATATTGTATATGTTGCTTCAACTACTGGTATTGAAAACTTAATTATTGTAATTAATAAATAATCTATATTTCCGTTGTATAAAAAATTAATAAATAATCTTAAGGGATAACACGTACGTTGTTCTATATTAAAATCAGGTCAAAAAGTTTTATGTTAAAATAGCTAGAAAGTTCATACAGATAAATCAAACAAATTCATAGGGGTGTGTGTGTATTCAAAATATTATTTTATTTTTCTAGATAAATGATCTAATTACATAATTAATATATAATGTAAAACTTATGAAAAAGCCGTAATATTCATAAGATACTAATAGAATTGATCTATGGTATCAAAAATATTAACCAAAACTTGATGGGAAAAAAATAATTAACCAAAGTTGTGATTTTTTTCAATATCATATATATTAATGAAATCTTAAATTAATATAGGAAACATGTCCTTTTAGTTTAGGGGAATCAAGTTAAAAGTTGAAAGAAACAGAACATTTGTGGGGAGAATTAATGTATGTTAAAGTAGTTAAGTTCCTGGAATATTGTTGGCCATTAAGCAAAGAGATAATAAGTGAATTTAGGGAATCCTGATTTTAAAACAAACGTTCTAAATCAACAATTAATGAATACCAAGAATGCAAGAGGCGATAATGAGTAGTGCTCAATCTAATCAATATCAATCTTCTCTAATACTCGTAGTAATACCGTTAAAGTTTCTTTTGTTGTTAAGTAACATTGTTTAATCCCATTAGTCAAATATCTATAAATCAAGGAGTTATTTAAATGTTCATTTTACCACAAAAATAATAGATAAAAATGTATATTCATCCACTGCCGTTTTATTTATTTCTTAGGTCTTTTTTTCCCAGCCCTTTGAAGTTGGAACATATGCCTTAAGCCCGTTGATGATATTAGTATCTGCAGAAAAAGTTCAAAACGATGATGACCTTTTCATAGTCCACTCATTAGGATTTTCAAGCACTCATTCAAAGAGAGAGAAAAACAGCAACACTTATGAGCTAATTGAGTGAACAAAATGAAAATACGCATACACAAGTGTCCATACCAATAACCGACTTCATATAAGTTAATTGAGGCATTACATGGGTATAAACTTCTCTGTATAACGCATGGGCACCAATGCTTATTAAGTTCTAAATATATATAGTGGCATTGTAAGTCTAACTACTACTATTAGTACCTATCTGTATGGTATGCTTGGGAAACCTCATAATCAATTAAAAAATTTATTTTGTGCATTATAAGACAAAATTCTTCTTTCATTCTTATATCTCTTACAACGTAAAATTATTTAAAATAAGTTAATCGAAACGCCCCTAAACTCCAGATCTCAATGACTAAAATGTGTGGTCTTTGGATGTGTGCATTAGGGACTTTTTGTATAATGAAAAATGCTACATGATTGAACCATATTTTTATAAGCTTTTTTATAATTAATTTGGGATTTTTAATACACTTTTTGGGACATTATTGTGTGATTAAACACTAATTTGAGTTAGGGATATTTATCTTGAATTAAGCGTAATTGAGGGCAAAATGATAATAATTTGTTAACTATTCATGCAAATGATTTTTTGGACTTTTGATGCTACCTTATGCTTAATCTTGCATTTTAGGTTTTTAAAAGAAAATTTGAGATTTTGGAGGGTCAGAATTAATATTTTGAGGATTGGGGAAAATTAAAGAAAAGGTCCCTATAATTTCTGAAAATGGAAAATAATGAATGGACCAGGAAAAATTACAGAAAAGTGCCCAAATGTTTTGGAAATTTCAGTCCTTCCGTACCAAGTTGTTGAAACACTCCATGATCTTCATACTCATGGATATGAATATGCATGTGTAAGCCCTTAACTATAAATATTTCCATTTAACTAATTGTTTGCACTTTATTTTAGATTGAAACCCACTCAAAAAGCAGTCTAGTATATGTTGCTTTTATCTAAATTATAGTTTTGATATTTTTCTAAATTATAGTTTTGATATAGTTTATAATATCTTTTTATACTATAGTAATAATTAATAACTGTTTCACGCATGAAATTAGTTTTGATGAGACTTAGCCTAATCAAATAATCATAATAATGAGTACCACGTTCACAATTATTTAGCACATATAATCGTGCTTCCAAAGTGAAAGCAATAGGTAAAGCTAGGGTTTTGTTTCATCATAACCTTTGTCAGAACCAAGGCAACCATATGCATGTGCAGAGAGTCCAAGAATGTCCACCCCTGCTATAAAATATGGTGCTCTATATATATCGTACACTTTGATTTTTTCCCCCTCCACAAATTATATATATGTTGAAAGAGTTAAAGGTAAGGGAAATGGACCATGTTAAATTTATCTGAATTACTGGATAAAGATCATTTAGAGGCATGTTTAGAAAAAAGTTAAAACAAGCCAAAACAAGCCAAAACATTTTGATATACTAGCTCTGGTTCTTGATATAAGAACTAGCTAAGGAATTAGATTTTCTTTTAAATATAAGACCTCAATCAATTTTATCTTTCAAGTTCATAATTTTTTCCCAAAGTATCTTTATTGATTGCACACATTAAAGAGTTTTATTTAAGGATAGTCATGATGAAATGTAATATTTTACAAACAATTAATATAATTAACTTTTTTATTAAATTAGTCAACTAACTTTGATAATAAAGACCGGAGGTAGTAGTAATGAGAGAGTGTTGTTTCTGTTCCAAAATGTTTCCAAACATAGAATGTATATAGATCACTCAATAAATCTAAAAATATGTCTTATTAGATAGATTTTCATCGATCGAAATGAGGACCCTTGCAATAATAATTTCGCTAGGGCTTAATGGTTTTCTCCGGTCCCAGCATGTTTTGTACAAACAACAACATTATTAGATGTGTTTACGTAGGTTTCATGTGGAGTCCACCTTCACACACAGGCATTTATAGATAAAATCTTGACCGTTAACCATGTGGAATAACAGAAAACTAAGGTGTGGTTCAGGTTCAAGAATCCATATCTGTGGAATATAGAAAAAGGCTCATGAGTATATATGACAGTGACAATATATATATATTATGTGAGAACAGGAATCTTTATCGTAATGATATCTTCAAGTGATCATGCATGACTTTTTCTGAATGTGGAACTAAGGAATCTCTATTATGTGTTAGTTTTCCTTTTGCTTTTTCGATTTGCAACTATATGATACATATTTGGTATTATTACCTAATTTAGATTTGATCGTGGTTTGACTCTAAATATGATAGCTCTTCTACTACTACATCAACAAGCTTTGTATATCCCATTAAATTAGATCAATTAATTTCATATATATTGTACGACATATATATCATTCGACTTTATTTAAAAACCAAAACAAAATTTAGGGATACCATTGAGATATCTTCTTTTTCTTAAGTATTCTGTTTGGTCTCTTAGATATTTTCCTCCATAAGGCTAAAAGCTTTGATTGACTCTCCTCAGTGCATTATAGTGGTCATTTTTGTGTATGTCCAAACTATCTTAGTTGATTCTTTACCATTTTTTTTATTCCCATCTTTTTTCATAAACAATTATTTGGAATAGATCATATTGTCTTGTCTTGTGTAACTGCAATCCATTTTCGCTTCTTGTACTTATTTTTTTCGTCTTTTTAATGCTTAACATAACCCCCCCCCCCCTTCTTTTTAGTGCTCAACTTATTTCTTAACATTTGACAGGTACTTCACGATCAGAAATAAACACTGGATGTCTTTCTTCATTTTGATCACTTAGTTTGTATCCTTTGCATTACGTACATTGCATCAATCTCATCAGTACACACGCACACATATATGTGTGTGTGTGTTGTACATTCTTGTAGGGGACCCTCAAAATTATATGGGGAGGAGGTGAGGTTAGGGGGGCTATGGTTGCCCCCAACTTGTACGTTTGTCCGCCACTTAATTGTATCGAAGTCTTTCTTTGTCTCCTTTTTAACAGTTCTAAAACTTGTCCATGCCACCTCTTTTATATTCCTTTCTACTATAAGGTACAATTCTCTTGATAATAAATAATCATATTACCTTTTGTCAAATCAATCATTTATTTATTTACTTCAGTTCCCTTCAATTAACCAACCTTAATATATAAAAGATAAATATTCTTTAATTTGTTGTAAATTTTCATGGCACAGCCAATAGACGTTGACCTTATTAGAAAGAGCTTTGACCACTTAAGTTTGAAATCTTAAGTTAAAGCCCATGTAAGCGTAGAAAATTTCTTTTAGAGAACTACTTTCAATTAATTGAATCAGACAATGCTCAAATATGACTCGATCAGACACATAGCTATGTTGCTAACTAGAAGTTTCAGCACCTCATGGAAATATAAAACCCATTTACACAAAACTAAAATCCCAAACCACAGAAAAAAATATATGAAGAGGAATATAATTCTTAGTGAAAAAGAATGAATTTTTGGTAAATCTCTGGTGGCTCACAAAATTGAGACTTAGCCACTAAAGTATATGGAGATTGGACGTCGTTTACTATTGAGACTTTCATGTGGAAAAAAAGAAAACACTTTCCTAGCTGAGATGGGACCTTACGACCCGACCCGCATTTTTCGCGTCTTTGATATGTACCTTCACTTTGAGTCTAATTTGGGCCAAGGTAACTTTGGATTTTGAAATTAAGTCAAGTCCTTAAAATCTCAGAAAATAAATAAAAAATAAAAAGGTTAAGGTGAAATTTTACTACGGAAGTAACCATTCAGTAGTATTGGCAAGAAGCCTCAAAGGAGGAAGAGAGTGCTCGAGACTTTTGAGCAAGGTGCCTTCAACCTCTGCAGACTTTTCCTTTTATTGGCGGTAAACCAAGGCACCTATTGGACAACACTTCAAAACCCATTAAACTCGTTTATGACACTTAAAGCCTCGATTACAAAGCTTAGGCGCAACAAACCTTGTGTTTTGTGCGTTGGGATTTAACGTTGGAGGAGACATCTTGTTAAAACAAAATAAAAACAGATCTATGGCCTTTGTAACTGAAACATTCAAAATCTAGGTTTATCTGGTAATTAAGCCATTTTCATAAAATAAAATTTAGATTTTTACAAAAAAATATTTGATAAAAGGTGCCTAGTCCATATTTAACTCGCACACAAGGGGAATTGTTATATTTCCACGGCGTTTGCCTATTGATGGCTCATTATTGTGCATGCAAGCCCACTCTTCCTCTTGGCCATTTACAAACCTAAATTCACAAGATGTAATATATATACTTGTATTCTCTCTCTCAAGCAATGTAGGACTTGTTCTTATTTGACACACCTACATGCAATGCATTAACTCCAACAGCAAATAGATATTTTTATGTTTATTTAATTTATTTATTTTCAGAAACTATAAGGAGGTAAAAAGGGTTTGACAAGGGGTTCAAGGTTAAATAATGATGCGATGAAAAAAAGACACATGCATGGTGAAATATGATTAAAGAACTTGACCTAAGTTTTCTCTACAATCATACAATTTTTTTTTTGGTTTGATAAACAAAAAAAAAAAAAAAATTGAACGGAACACTAGGATATTTTGCAAGATTTTGAGAAATTATATTTGTTTGTCTTTTGTTAGAAAGTATCACGTAGTTTCCTTAAAGAAAGTGAGCGCCACGTGGTCCCATGCTGCCTCCACATGTATTGGTTTCCCATGTGAAGTAAAATGGTACATTATGAAAATCGATTGAAAAGTGATTTTCCCTCTCACATAACACATATTTACCTAAATTGATTAGATCAAACAAGTTAATTAAGATAATTAATATAACATATTTTCTCTAAAACATTATAATCAGCTTTCTTAATTCCCTAATTACTCTCTTTTACTTGATTATGGGTTGTGAGAGCTTTCATAAGGAAAAATTAAGAAAATATTGACAAATATAGAAAATAAAAGACAAGAGGGGAGGGAAAGTGAGAGAAGGGAATTTTTTTCTAAGTTGAATTTTTTAAAAAAATTAGAGAAGTAGGATTAGAATTTTTAATTAGTTTCTATTACTCTTTTATCATAAATATATATGCTTTTTATTAAAATTTTGTAACCCCACTTTTCCATTTTTTAAAATTCAACTTATAAAACTGTCCCATCCCTCCCCTCTAAATTCCTCATAACAAACAGACCTTTATATTTAAGACAAAAATCAATTTCACAATTAGGCCTTACATTATATTACATTATAGAAGAAGGAGTATATATTTATATCTAATGCCATTTTCCATTTTAAGGTCAAAATACCACACACACACTGTATAATGTAAGTCATATTTATATATAATGCCATTTGCCATTTTGTAATCAAAATGCCAATTTTATGATAATAGGATGTGTTGGAGCGAAGCCTCCTCCCTCGCGTAAATTTAGGACACTTAATCTCTCTCAACCAAACAATTAATGATGTGCTGTTGAGGTACCTTTCACTTCACCGTTTTATTGGAGAAAAACGTTGAAATGCTCACGAAATCTTTCATTTTGCTTGTCCCTTGTAATTGGGGAATTAATGATATATATAGCTTCTCTTCCATCTCCCTACGTATCTGAACTAACAAACCTATTTACGGAAAGTAATTAATATAAGATAATATGCCAATTAAATGTGTGTATGTTTGTTCTTCAGAATTTTGTAACTTACATTTGTTTGAGAATTTTTTTTTTTTTTTTTTTGATATAAAAATGAATTTATTACTCTAGGGGAGATAGAGATAGAGATAGAGATAGAGATAGAGAGAGTAGGCCCATACTATTAAACCTCATAGCCCATATCCATCACCCACCATTTGATAAAGTACATCTTAAATCGTAATATAAAATCTCATTCCTCCAGCTAATATTAGCACCAAATACACACACACAAATATAACCAACTATACAATCCTCATTAGCAAATGCATTCAGAAGAACAGACATAAAGGACCATGAATTGGGCTCATTACTCTAGAGAGAGAGATAGAGATGGAGAGAGTAGGCCCATACTATTACCCCCACCTCATAGCCCATATCCAAAATACTATTTGATAAAGTATTTTCTTAAATTGTAATATAAAATCTCATCCCTCAGTAAATACACACACAAACATATACATATATATATATATATATATATATATATTTAGTGTGTGTATTCATCTTTTATACTCCATGTTCTTAATACATGAGCTTAAATAACTAATATCTTATTCATCTTTTATGAAAATTAGTTATGAGAGTTATTTATAAAAAAAATTTGTTAGGTTTTTCTAAAATACTCTCTTTAATCATCATTTGTATTGGAACTATTATTTGATGAAAACCCCTTACTATGTGCACTCAATAGGAATAATTTGAGAAAGAGTTACACATTTAATTAAGAGACAAAATGTATTGATATCTTTTATTTAAGGATTGAGATGCATCTAGCACCCTAGAATATTTTGTGATGTATCTAGCTAACACCTTCAAGTCAAGGATAGAGCTTGAGAAAAATATTTAGGGGGGCCAAATGTATGCTCATTAGTTAATTAAAAAGAAAAAAATATTTGGGGGCCAAATGTATAATTTTTTGGGTCAAATGTACAAATTTTTGGGCCAAATGTATAAAAAAAATTAATTTTCATTAAATTTTTAGGAATTTTTTCCCCCGCTTGAATATGAGAAGCTCCATCCCTACTTAAAGTATTTTTAAGTTTATCCAGTATCCTAAAATATTCTTGTGCCTTGATATTGTATGCACCAAAAAATATTTTATGGTGCGTACATGAAAAAAATACTTCAAATATTAGATGCTTCGTGAAATACTATATATAGGATATTGGGTGCATCTAGGAAAAAAAATATTTTGGGGGACTTGATGCACCTTAACCATATATTTAAAAGTAAACCCCTTATTAGCTCTTCTATTGGGAACCAGAAGAAACATAAGCTTAGGGCAAATTTGTTTCTATTTATCAGTATGCCATGTCAAACGAAATTGGCTATCTGCCTATTTGTATGGTTATATTACTGCAGACACAAATCTGATATACTCAAGAAGCAGTAAATATAAAGATATATGAAACTAATAATACAGAATCTCATCGAGTATCTTATATAATATGGAGCCCCTCACAACACACACATGTTCCCTCTCATATATGTATATATAATCCATGAGAATGAGAGAGTTTTGGTGATCACTTTTCTACTTAGAGAACCTGACAAGGTCACGAGGGTCACAACCAAGGTAATGAACAGAAGCGGGGAATTTTTGGAAGGTTGAAAAAGCCAAAGCAGCATGATGATCATGTGAAGACACGTATCTGTGGTTTTGTGAAGCAAGAAGCTTGTCCAAAAATGACCAGTGATCGTCATTATTATAATGATTGAGATTAAGATTTAGTCCACCACCACTTGTTGTGCTTGTGAGCCTCAACAAGTTCTGAGAGCACTCGACTGCTTGGTCGATGGCGGAGGCTGCCGGTAAAACCGCAGCAGATTCAGGACTGAATAATTGGGGAAGATTTTGTGTTGATCCTTCAAGGCTATAGTTTTGTTGTTGATGATGATGATCATATAGTGCTTGCATGTGATGATGATGAAGGTAGTGTTGTTGTTTTGGGTCTAATACTTGGTTCTGGTTTGATCCACTTTTTGTTCTCATTTGGCTAGCTAAGTACCCTTCTTCTTCTTCCTTTTCTGTTGTTTGGTAGCCTCTATTCAGGTTCTTCTTTGTGAAAACCTTACACACTACCCATCCATCTTCCTGACAAAAGTTCCCGAAAAAAGAAAAAAAAAAAAGAAAAAAAAGAAAGAAAGATTGAGCCTTCATAAGCAAATACACTTTAAATTGATGTCCATATGCAATTTAAAGTAATCACGATATCTGACCAAAATGAAAAATTAAATAATAAAACAGGGATATACCAGTTGTTCCATATATTATAGAACTTTAGGGTGCCAATACTACTCTATGAATATTATTTCAAGGGCAAAAAGGCAACATCAATGTTAGTTAGTCAAGGAGAAAGGTTGAAATGATTTTGGACATTTTAAGGGAGATATTGCTCCAATAAATAATATAATTTAGAATTATACCAAAAAAATAATAATAATTTAGTCTATGTTAAGAGTCTTGTACACTGGATCATCTGCCCTTTACCAATATTATTTGTAAGGGCAATAATGCCCTTTAACTCTAGATATGTACAAATTTAAGTAGGCCTATTTTGATTGCATCTAGAGAACATATGACCATTTGAACTAAAGAAAACCCTAACGCCTAAATGTGTTTGGGAAGAACAAGGCCATTTAATATGAAAAACAGGTCAACTCACTAAACCTAGACTACTTAAACTTGTAGAATCCCTTAAAATTAGATCGTTGACTGAGTTAACAGAATGACTAACTTAATCAATATTGAAAAACATAAAAGCCTTTGTTACATCACCATTTGAACTATACATAAAATTCAAATTATGATGTGTATATATGTTGAACTTGATGATTGAGAGCTAGTAGGTACCTGAACGTGGATGTCATCTTCATCGAGACGATACTCGTGCATGATCCAATCGGTCTTTAGGCCGTGAGGAGCACGGCCGGTGTAGAAGACAAGGGTTTTCCTCAGGCCAATCCTCTTAGAATTAGTGAGATAAATGGCCTTGTCCCTTCCTGTGGCCTTCCAAAACCCTGCTGTAGTTGCCCTATTTGTTCTTGTTCCTGTTGGGTACTTCTTGTCCTTGTGGCTGAATAAATACCACTCGTTCTGTGGCCCTGATCCAATTCTGCACTTGTCTGCAACATTCATTTTCAACTAATAAGTGGCTCAACATTGAAAAGCACTAGTAAATATAGGAGTTCATCTTAATCTAAATATAAGACATATTTTTTTTTTTTTTAATTTAGTCTTATTGATGCTTCCTCAACAATAATTAAGGAGGTGAGCGAAGGAGGGAATTAAGGAAAATGATGAGTATATTTTAAAAAATATGTCATATTAACTAAATTAATTTCATCTAATTAAATTCGGTAAATATATCTTATATTAAGGACCTGATTGAGTATTACTCTCTTATCTTCTAAATATAGGAGCTAGCCAATGGATTTACTTTAATTCTAAATATAAGACCTCAATCCATTTTACCTCCCAACTTTATTATTATATTCCCAAAGTATATCTATGGATTGCACATGTTAAGGAGGTTTATATCAAAGGGTAGTTTCCGATGCACTTGATTAAAGAAGATATTGTAGGGAAACCAACCAACACACATTTATCACAAATAATTAACTTAAATAATTTTCACAATATCCACTAATTAGTTATCTAGATTCAATAATAAGGACCAAATTGAGTATAACAAGTATAGCAATATATGTGTGTGTGTGTGTTACTTTGGAACATGGAAATTTTGTTGCGTACCTTTGAGGTCCCACGGTTCAAGCTTGTTAAGATCAACTTCTCTGATGACGTCAAGGTCAATGGCTTCATAAGAGACCTTCTTCCTCAGGTAATAGTAAAGAAGTTCTTCATCTGTTGGGTGAAACCTGAAACCTGGAGGAACTGTCACTTGTCCACTTCCTGGCATTTCTTCCAATAGTAATAATTCTCTTCTCTTTTTCTCTTAATTAAATACCTGCTCACAAACACAATAACATAAATCCATATACTTACACACACCCACACACACAGTCCGAGAAAAAATTGCATTATTGTTTAATTTATGGTAATTAGAGAGAGAGAGAGAGGGTGATATGTTTGTAAGCTTCGTCACTTCAGTTTGTCTCTCTCCATTGACTCTTTACTCTAGCTTCTTACCTAGTCTCTAGTGCATTTACTTTTTGAGTTAAGAGAATTCATATTACAGCAGATGAGAGCAGTTGAATTTTGTTTAATAGATTATAATAATACACTAAAATGCATATATGCATCCGAGTGGCTCAATGTAACGAAGCTAAAACACTTATATATGTATATAAGGGTTGAAATTTGTCCATGCAGCATGATATAATGTTCAAAGATGAAGGCTCAAGTTTGATAATCTCGAGAACATTTTGATTTCTTCATATTCACACAGGAAGAGAGATCAAAGTGCTCTAATTATATGACTATAAAAAAGAAGAGAGGGAATTATATGAGTAATAAAAGAAATTTTTTGAAAATATTTATATATTAACTCCAAATTAAACTAAACCAATATCGGGCATATCTATTTAAACATATATATGGGACCAATTGAATTCAAAGATCTGCTGAAAATATTAAACACTATTTATAGTACGGATGACTATAGTAGATAATCCATGGAAATGAAGAAGCTGTTGGAGATTTGGATCCATGAATAAATGTAGAAAACACTTTTTGACATATTTAAACAATGAGAGCTAGCTAGCTACTAAACCCTAGAATTAGGGATAACTTTTCTAAGTCATTCCTTGATCAATTTCAAAATCTTACTTGAAAGTTCTTAGGTTCAAATTAATCCTCATTCTCCTTTGCATGCGCCATATATTATTTATCAATTTCTCGAGAATTGATATAAATTAGCCTATTAGTGACCAAATATTTGTGGACAGCAACTACAGCAACATATCAGAACAATCATAACTCTTCAGAATCAGCAAAAAACGAAAAGAATATATATATGCGCGTGCGCCTCTCATGACCGTGGATTTGCTTGAAAAAATGACAACATATAATTCATTTATGCTTCTGATTCTGATGGTTTCCGAAAGAATTGTAGAGAGAAAACAAAATAAGATAAACCAAAAACTGGAAGAGTACATGATCCATAGGCAACTTTCTAATACACACGCATGAAACAAAACAAACACTTTTCTGCTTTATTTTCTTTGAGAACAAGAGCTAAAAGCTCAAAGTTGAGAAGAAACACGAAGATACATCCAGAGACAAAAAGACCAAAAAAAAAAAAAAAATAAATAAACCAAAGGAATTAAAGTGAAAATGCCTCCAGAGACAAAAAGAGACACGAACAGAAAGGCCATGAGAAGAAACAGTAGAAACAAACTAATAATCAAAAAGTAGCTAAAAAACACAAACCTCGTAGTGATGATAAGTAAGTGAATAATATCCCACCAGGACAAAAGAAACCAGACAAATTATTAAGAGTTTACGTACCTTATTAGCTATCTAGGTTTTGCCCAGTTCCTTAGCTTCAAGGGCACGGACGTGGTGGGTTCTTGAGAGAGAGAGAGAGAGATGTGGTCTTCAGCCCAATATATGCTTAGCCAGCTTCACTCGCAAGCGCATCACAACCAAAAAATGGCACAGAAATATATAGAAAACTGTTTTAAAATTAATACTATTAATTATTGTGATTATAATATTGTTGTATTGCAGAAACTGATGATAAGAAGATCAATAACACAAGTTAAGGAAGGACTTTTAAGTTATATCCAGCTGTTTGATATGGTCTTATAAGAAACATCATAGTCCCTCTTGTCCTTATTAATATAAGACATATTTACTTAATTTGATTAGATTAAGAAATTTAGTTGAGTTAATTAATATGAAATATATTTTTTAAAATACCTTAGTCATTTTTCTTAATTTCCTCATTCCTTTTTCTCCTTGATTATTATTGAGGGAACATCAATAGGGGTAAATTAGGAAAACTATGTTTTATATTTAAGACTAAAATCAACTTCACAAATATATCTTATACTAAAGACTGGAGGGAGTAATTAATTAATTGATATAGATTTAATCTACAAATGTAATCAATCAAAATCAATTCATGAGAAATACGCATCATATGAAGTTATTAACTAATATATGCTGGAGTTAATTACGTGCATGTTTTAAAATCAATTTTGAAATCATTAAGTTTTAAAAACTATATATCCTCTTTTTCATCCCTTGTTGAATATAAATTAGCACTATTTGTGCGCATAGTTGTATATATAAATTTTTATATTATTGTAATAATATCAAGAAGGCTTCGGTAATTGTCGGTTGAATGGGAGACCTTGCTCCTTAAAATCGTCTTGGACGAAGAAAATTTGCTAACTGTCAATTACAATATATATATATATATATATATATATATATGAAAAGGTGGGGTTTAGTTTTTCATTGACAATATACATTATATCTGTCTTAGTAGTCTTGGTCAAAGAACTATAGAGCCATTTTCAGATGATTTCATTCTATTAACTAGTTCAATATGCTTTACTATTATTTTAATTAAGATCTTTCCAACTGTGTACAGTTTTGTGCCACTGGAAAGAGATTAGTGTGCAATGAGACTCATACCATTATATTTTATCTATTTTTAATCACTTGAGCGTAGGTTTGATGAACAATATCATTTGCATCGGCATATTCCTTTATACTATAATTTACTTTAATAGTACTAACGCATCATTATATTATTGCTTAATTATTGTGATTTTGTGAAAGGTATTAGTCAAACTTGGAAGAGGATGAAGATCTAGCGGCTAACCTTGAATCACGTTCATGTGTAAAAGTGGAGAATTTGCATCAAATTCAGTGCAAATGGTTATATATATATATATATATCTATATATATATATAGCTCTTATATTTATGCACAATAATACAGTACTTATTATTCAGTATGAACATATGCATTATCAATTAATTAATCACCGATTTAATTCTTTCGGTTTATTGGGATGCAGCTATGTTTCCCTGTGGATGACGCATCATGCATGATTATGGATCCAAGGCAATATTAAAATATTTAGAAAAAAGTAAATAAAATTAAGGGAGTGAAAATATTGGTTAAAGATTCATTGATTCGATCATGCGCAAGTTAGTTGTAATATACTTTAATTTTAATCCAAAAAGTACTATTTTGTACTTATAACAAAAAGTGTAAAAAAATTAAAGAAACCAAAGTTTTGCTATAAGTTTGTCAAACACTCATATTTTTGCTAAAAGCTATTCTGCATCAAAACTTAGATTTTACTATAAGTTTGCCAAATACCCTTATTTTTGTCCAAAAGCTATTATGCATCAAAACCTAGGTTTTGGAACTTTTTTCTTCATATTTTTCTCTCTTTTTTCGCCATCATCAATTTTTTCTCAATACTTGTTATTATTCTTAAGTATTTTTTACTACCTTAAAATATTTTTTTCAAGATTAGTCATTACCTTAAAATATTTTTTCAATATCCAATTTTTTTTTCAAAATCATGAAGTATTTTGTCAGTATCCTTAAGTCTCTTTTAATACCCATTAGTATCCTAAATTTTTTTTTTAAGATTAGTCGATACCATGAAATATTTTTCAAGATCCTAAAATAAGTTTTTAAGACTATCAAAATATTTTTTCAATACTAATTAGTATTAAACATCTTTTTAGTACCCGTCAGTACCTAAAATATTTTTTTAATATCATAAAATAAATTTTTAAGATCATGAAGTATTTTTTAGTATGCTTAAATATCTTTTTATTACTCGTCAGTACCACGAAATATTTTTTTCAAGATCAGTCATTATCCCTAAATATTTCTTTAATATCATGAAATAAATTTTTAAGATCATGAAGTATTTTTTTCATTATTCTTAAGTATATTTTTAATACCCATTAGACTTTAAAATATTTCAAGATCAATTATTAACTTGAAATATTTTTTTAATATCCTAAAATAAATTTTTAAGATTATAAAGTATTTTTTTCATTGCTAGTCAAGTACCCTTAAGTATTTTAATTTTGTACACAAATTTATGTAATTTTTAGTATTTATCATGAAATATAATGTCTATAATATTCAAAATACATCCTTACCTATCCTTTATATGTAATATACCAAAAGTTAATGTCATTTTTGATAAATTTGATCATGAAAAAGCTATTTTGATAACAATATCCAAATATTATCATTTTTATTCAAAAGCTATTCTCTAAAAGTTATTTTTACCTCAAATCCCAAAAGATATTCTTCAAAAGCTAAATTCAAATGGGCCCTAAGCCAATAGGACAACTAAAAATCAGTTTTGTAGCGTTTCCACTTGGTTGTGGCATTGTTTTATGGGAAAATGACAAATCCTCAAGGACTATAAAAAATTACAAAAAAGTTTCAACAAAAATTTACATAGGGACTTTTTTTTATGTTATTTCTATTAACAAGAAAAATTTAAAAACCTGGTCATTCACAATAGAAAAAAAAAACTATATTTATAACAGGAAGTGTCATATTCATAACAAAATTTAAACACTTGTATTTTGTTTCAATTTCAAGTCCTTAAGCGTTCGTGAGGTCATTTACAATAGAGAAAAAGCTAGATTTACAATAGGAAGTGCTATATTCACAACAAAATTTTAAACTTGTCCATTCACAACAAAAAAAGTCATATTCACAACAAGAAGTGCTATATTTACAACAAAATTTAAAAACCTGGATTTAGTTTCAATACAAATAATATTAAAAAAGTTCCTAGGGACTTTTTTAATAAATGAATTTCTGTTGAGAGTTTTTTATAATTTTTTATGGTTCTTGAGACCCGACTATCATTTTCCCTTATTTTATTGATCATTTAAGTACTTCTTTT
This sequence comes from Acacia acuminata, assembly GCA_019022655.1. Classification (NCBI taxonomy): domain Eukaryota; kingdom Viridiplantae; phylum Streptophyta; class Magnoliopsida; order Fabales; family Fabaceae; genus Acacia; species Acacia acuminata. The sequence goes on along the minus strand of JAFJYI010000047.1, from coordinate 1,832,432 downwards.
AATTGGTTTTGGTTTTGTTATAATAAATCTAGAAAATAAAAATTTGTGACACACACGTGCGTGTACACTCCATATCATCAATTTCGTCTATTCAATTTAATTTTTTTTAAATATATCTTTAAATTTTACACATAATCATTTATATATATATATATATATATATATATATATAAGTCTCATTATTTATAAATAATTACTAGTCACATAATAGATATAAAAGTATAAATAACAAGGTAATTAAGACTTCAGGCCAAAAAAAATGTAGGAGTAATTAGGACTAATTGATATATAGCATCATAACTGCAATGACGGGGATTGAATTAAAAAAGTTTTCAAACTTCGAAGTCTTTGCTGTAAATCTTTAAATTATGGAGACGAAATTAATATTAAGTAAAATTAGAAGTTTTAAAAGCATAACTTCTATGATCCTAATTACATAATTATATAAAAACATGATTTATGTAGTTTATATTCGATGGGGCCAATTAACACCTTTCATTTCTGTTTATTACTTAAGACCGTATTTGTTTGGTAGTACGTAAGACATGGATGATGTTTATACGTGCTTTTGACCATTCCTTTATTTTTCAAACTTTTCTGGTCACACATATAATGTTACCTTATTTGTCATATTTTCTGGCAGCATTTAAGAATTAAGAGTTTATAAAATTAACTACTATCAACTGTGCCCTCACATGAGTTAATTATGTTTATGGTATTATATCCGAAATTATGCAGAAATATGTGGTGAAAGCCAACAAAATAATTATTTGGCTGTATTAGAGAACATTCTTCTATTATCTATTATGTTAAAATAATTACATTATACTATAACAAAGCTATTTAGTCATATCGGTAATATGTCTTCTACTTTGAAATTTGAATAGATCCACTTATAATAGCTTATGTGGCGCATTAACGGTTAAGGTTTATATATATAAGAAGAGAAGTGAGAAAGCAATAGTCCCTAAAATCCGTGGGTGAGGCAATACAGAATACACAAATCAAGGTATGGGTTAGATAAATCCCAATACATATGATAATATATGATAATAACAAAATCCCTTGGGATCTGGTTTTAATTTATTTTATTAATTATTAATTTTGTCTCTCACATTCACATTCACATTAACCGGGAAAGAAGCCTCTCCATTTCCCTTGCTGACCACTTTCCTCCACTTCTTTATTTATGCCAGTACATTAACTTCGACAGTTGTGATTAAATATCTTACAAAAAAGTAAAAATGAATATATAAAATACTTTAATAAAATTATAAAGATATGGAGTTATGGACTACGATCATATTAGACTTTTAATGATTGAAATTTATTTATTTACACTATTTGTTATTAAATATTATAATAATATTTTTATAGAATATTAAATTTCAACCGATTAAAGTTGATCTATAAAAGTGTAAATAAAGAAGTGGATAGAGGTGTTGAGTGGACAACACGAGAAATGAAGAGAGCTTTTCCCACGTTAACAACCCCAAAGGTAGCAGGTCAAACACGTCGCCGCTGATAAATGGAAAGGAAACCAAGTTATAGATTACTATGCTTTTCTCTTAATTAATTTCTGTCATTATATACATATAAGATATAACACTCTGATTTTCTCTGCAACCATTTAATTTGATGATGCTTAATTGATGTGATATATGGATGCTACACACTAGCTAGCTCGTTGCCGTCACCTTTACGAACACTCACTCGATCGCATTAATGTTTCTGGTTTAACTAATGATACCATCAGAATCTTACTATAATTTATGACTTTGTCTCCTCTCTCTCTCTCTGTCCAGTTTAAGATTCTTAACTTATAATTAGTCAACTCTTATATACCACTCTGGTCCTATTTATAAGTTCTTTTGACCAAAAAAATTTGGTCCTATTTATAAGTTCTTTTTGACCAAATAAATGAGATTGTGACAATTTTGTCCATATTATTGTACCAATGAAAATAGAGAGAGAAGAAAAAGTTAAAAGATACGGGTAAAGTTGAAATTTTACCCTATAATCATTGAGCTACCTACCTCTCCTTGGTATGTATGATTTGGTCAAAATGAGACTTATAAATAGGACCAGAGTGGTATATATATAAGGGTTATCATTTGTTATGTCATTTGACATAAGCTTTTATGTCAAGTCACCCCAAAACTACGTCGTTTTGGGGTTAGAGGAATTAATGAACTCTCAAAACGACGTAGTTTTGGGATTAGGGGAATTAATGTAGAATCTTTTAGTAAAATTCATGTAATAAATATATAAAAAAATAATAAAAACACCATTCATTAATTCCCTTAACTCCCAAAACGACGTAATTTTGAGGTGACTTGACATAATCTTATGTCAAGTGACATGACAAACGATAGACCCATACCACTCTGGTCCTATTTATAAGTCCCTTTTGACCAAATCACACATACCAAGGAGAGGTAGGTAGCTCAATGATTATGAGGGTAAATTTTCAACTTTACCCTCATTTATGAATAGGTACCTTTCAACTCTTTATTTTCTCTCTATTTTTATTGGTACAATATATGGGATAAAATTGTCACAATTTCATTTATTTGGTCAAAAAGGACTTATAAATAGGACCAAATTTTTTTGATCAAGAGAACTTATAAATAACCAGAGGTGTATATATATCACCAAATCAAAGTGCTTCGCTATTTCATGATCCTCTGGTGGTGAGACAAAATTTGGCAAGTTCATTTTCCATACTCATCGTAAGTGATGAGTCTATGAGAGGTAATCACTATTCACCACCATACATCTGGATCATCCAAGATATCCAAAGTATAATTTGATGACGCAGATTTAATATGTTATTTTTCTATTATTTTTATTTTAGTAGATATCACATATAAAATAAATAAAGATAGTTAAATTTAATTCATTTAAAAATTACAATGAATAACTTTGAATAATCCAAGCCTGTTTTCAGAACTCAGCTGTTCAAGTTGTAATACGAGCTGAAGTTTTTAGAGTTTTGTTTATAGGAGCACAGAGTTTAGCTCCATTTAATGTAATTAAGAAACAATCAGTGGGCCCATAATGTGAAGCCCAAAAAATATATTGAACTGGGCTTTCTCAAATCTCCAATAGTATTCAGCATTGATAATGGCTATTTTTATCAATTTTACTATTTTGTGTTTAATTTCTCAACAAAAAAGAAGGAGAAAGTTTATGGTCCATGACTCCATGTTAAGAATCCATTTGATATATATATATATATATATATATATATATATATTTTTTTTTTTTTTTTTTTTTTTTTTTTTTTTTTTTTTTTTTTTTTTTTGCGATAAGAATCCATTTGATTTGACCCCATTGCATATGCTACAATAGTAATGGTAATTATGATTACATTACCAATAGAATATAATGTTTGGTTGCTCTCTTAAATATGTATGAGAATATATTTTATCATAGTAATGATGACTACCAAATATTTAGTACTCATATTTCCTAGATTAATAAAAAGATTTAATATATCTTTTAGATACTTTGAATTATCCTAAGAATCTTTTAAATTTGTTAGCAGTTTTTTCTTTATAGGGTATTGTTTTAGATATGAGAGTTGCCAAATAGGGATCTCAATGATATTATTTAATATCATATTATTATATCCTTGATTTAATTTTAATAGAATACGTCTTATCCCAATATCTTCAAACTATCTTTGAATATATATATTTCTTTATTGTTTTAGTCGCATTAGGGTTTATTAGGGAGTTCCTTTATTTAAAAACTGAGTTGTACTCCATCATTGGTAGATTATGAGATTATGAATTATTTAGAAGTTTTTTTTTGTAAGTTCACTGGTACAAAGAATGGCTTTAAGACACTTTTTTTAGACTATAGTACTGAGGATTTGGTCTAAAAAGTATGAGTGGTGGTAGTTTCCTAAATATAGAGAGATTTTCGACCGGATTATAGAGAATTAGGTCTAAAGAGTATGACCGTGGTAGTTCCATAAATATATAAATAACTTTTTAGACTGGATTATAGAGAATTAGGTCTAAAAAGTATGATTAAAGCGCTTGATTCTCGTAAATATATAAAAAACTTTTTAGACCGGACTTTTAAAATATTAGGTCTTAAATTAAGACCTACCACTCCTGGCCCTATTTATAAGTCCAGTTTGACCAAATCTCACATACTAAGAAAAGTTAGTTGACACAATGATTATGGGGTAAATTTTCAACTTTGCCCTCATTTATGATTGGTTCTTTTTCAATTGTTTCTTCTCTCTCTATCCTCATGGGTGCAATTAATATGGGTAAAATTGTCACAATCTCATTTATTACTTGAAACCTGACTTATAAATGGGACCAAATTTTTTGGTCAAACTAGACTTATAAATAGGACCAGAGTGGTAATATTTTAAAAGTCCTGGTCCAAAAAGTATGACCTAATGACAGGTTTGTAATTATAAGAAAGATCTTACTTTTAAGACTAGATGTTTAAAAAGTCAAGTCTAAAAAACCTATTTTTAAGACCGGATATTTTAAAAGTCCGGTCTAAAAAGTCTAAAAGATGAATCTTTTATTTTCCCGCTTCAAAAATTGAATTTCGCTTTCTTTGAATCTCTCAACCTTGTAAATCTCGCCTCACACTCTCATCAGGCCTCGCTCACAAATTTTCTAACACTGCCAAAATTGCTCTCACCTCCTCTACTCTCCTTGTCTCTTATTTTTGTTCAAGCCTTTTTAAGTTCGCAATTTTTGCTTTGTGTTCTTCGATCTATTTTATTTTTGCTTCTTTTGTTTGTCTACTCCATCTTCAACATTGTTTGAGATTTCTAAGCTTCTCCAACTTCGAAATTTTAAGACCAGATATGTTTTCATCTTAGAATCGCGGTGTGAGGCGGCGCTGGAGGGACCATAACCGATTGTGAACTGGAAAAGCATTTTTAGAACGAATGGAGCGCACAAGCACTGAGGGTGAGTTTTAAATCATCTCTCTCGATTTATTAGGACCGGACGGAGTAAATAGTTTGGTTACCATAGCCATGGATATTTAATACTCATTTAACTTCGTTGATAAATGAATCCTTCGTCTCATTTCTAGAAACTTCCTCGAGCCTGTTTGTTTTTTGGCACAACTCTGGATTGATTCCCCTCGAGCTTCTGCTTGGCACGCCTTCTGCGAGGTAGCCATGGAGGATGATGCTGAGTTTCCCAATGATATTCCTCCTTTCGATTGCGTGGTACTGCCTTTTGCTTTCATTTCTTGAACTTTTTCTTATTGTGCGAAACTGAGTTAATTAATTGTTTGCCTGCTTATTGAACCTCCTCTGCATTATTGAAACTCAATTTGGAATCAGTCAATATGCCTAGCCAAACATGTTGTTTCTGCATTCGTATTCCTTCAAAGCTGTGATATCTGAGCATGTAAATTCATCATAATTTTTGGTATTTAAAAGCCTCACACAACTTGGTGAAGGACGAATCTGAGCCTTCAAATGTAAGTTGAGAACTGGTTTGTGGTCAAATGCACCAGTTTCCGAACACCAGTGACGCCTTTCGTCTTTTTTTTTTTTTTTTTTTTTTTTTTTTTTTTTTTTTAATGGAAGTTTTAAGGCAGGATGTGTTTTGCATCCGGTCTTAAAAGTGACTTTTTTATTATTATTATTTTTTATTTTAATAAAAGAGGACTTGTAAGACCGAATGTATCTTCAAATTTGGTCTTAAAAGCCCCCCCCTTTTTTTTTTTATGATAGAAGGGATTTTTAAGATCGGTTGTGTTTTTATAATCGGTCTTAAAAGTCACTTTTTTTGGGTGATTGGAATGGATTTTTAAGACCTCATATTTTAAAAGTCTAGTTTTAAAAGTTTGACTTTTAAGACTTTATATTTTAAAAATACGGTCTAAAAAGTGTGTTTTTTTTTTTTTTTAAAGATCGGTTGCATATTTGGTTTCAAAAGTAACAGACTTTTAAGATCACTTGTAATGAGACCGGTCCCAGATCTGGTCTTACGAGGTGCTTTTTGTCGATCTTAAAAACCTTTTTTGTAGTAGTACTTGTGAGGATATTCTGGACAAAATACGGTTAGGTTGCAAGAGTATGATAAACTCTTATAGAGCCTTTTAATAGCTAAGATTTAGAGACAAGTTCCGCTATGTTTTAGCTAATCAATATATAACAAATCTATTGATTTAAGATACTTCTACTGGTCCTATTTATAATAGCTTGATAACTGAATTGTAAGGTTTAAAAAAGTGATTAAAATTAGTTAATTAAAAATAATAAGTATGTGTGAAATAAACTTTTGTTTCTAAGTATGTTTTTATTTATAAGGGGTAAGTAAGAGAGAAAAGTAGAGTAACATAAATATCAACAACCAAGGTTGTTAAACTCGTGAGTTTAAGAAAAGTTGTGACAAATGATGTAAATTCATACCGTGAACTCGAATTGTAAATTTAAAAGAGTTTACTTTTATTATTAAATATGTATTACTAGTGAATAATTAAAATATAAAAATAACCACAATTTGATTTAATATATTTTAAATCCAAATATTTGAAATTAAATTCATCAACATTCATCATTTATCATCTTTAAACAAAACGTTTTTATAAAATTTATATATAAAGCCGTTGAATATCATCAAATAAAAAAAGTTAATACAAGTTTAAAAGTAAGTTAACACAATTTTGTAAAAGCTTTAAACATAAAAACGGTAAAGTTTCGGTGTATAAACGTGTCAGTTTGACCGACTTTTACAACTAAGACGAGTTTATTAGTGATTCGACGTTTTGTTTGGTTACCAGAAGCCATGGATATTTAATACTACTCATTCAACTTCGTTGATAAAAAAAAAATCCTTCGTCTCATTTCTGGAAACTTCTGAGCCGGTTTGATTTTTGGCGCAACTCCGGATCGATTCCGCTGGAGCTTCTGCTTGGCACGCCTTCTGCGAGGTAGCCATGGAGGATGATGCTGAGTTTCCCGATGATATTCCTCCTTCTTTCGATTGGGTGGTACTGCCTTTTGCTTTCATTTCTTGACCTTTTTCTTATTGTGCGAAACTGAGTTAATTAATTGTTTGCCTGCTTATTGAACCTCCTCTGCATTATTGAAACTCAATTTGGAATCAGTCAATATGCCTAGCCAAACATGTTGTTTCTGCATTCGTATTCCTTCAAAGCTGTGATATCTGAGCATATATGTAAATTCATCATAATTTTTTGTATTTAAAAGCCTCACACAACTTGGTGAAGGACGAATCTGAGCCTTCAAATGTAAGCTGAGAACTGGTTTGTGGTCAAATGTACCAGTTTCCGAACACCGGTGATTCCTTTCGTCTTTTTTTTTTTTTCTCTCCTCCCTTTTCTTTCTTCCTTTTGTTAATAAAAGAGGACTTTTAAGACCGAATGTATCTTCAAATCTGGTCTTAAAAGTCCCCCCCCCCCCCTTTTTTTTTTTTTTTTGCGATAGAAGGGACTTTTAAGACCAAGTGTGTTTTCACAACCTGTCTTAAAAGTCACTTCGTTTTTTTTTGGGTGATAGAAATACATTTTTAAGACATCATATTTTAAAAGTCTAGTCTTAAAAGTTTGACTTTTACGACTTCATATTTTAAAAATACGGTTTAAAAAGTATTTTTTAAGACCGGTTGCATATTTGATTTCAAAAGTAACAGACTTTTAAGACTACCTATAACGAGACCGATCCCAGATCTGGTCTTACAAGGCTCTTTTTGTCTATTAAAAACCTTTTTTATACTAGTGGTTTTTTACCTGTGAGGATATTCTGGACAAAATACGGTTAGGTTGCAAGAGTATGATAAACTCTTATAGAGCCTTTTAATAGCTAAGATTTAGAGACAAGTTCCTCTATGTTTTAGCTAATCAATATATAACAAATCTATTGATTTAAGATATTTGCATCGGTCTTATTTATAAGAGCTTGAAAACTGAATTATGAGGTTTAAAAAAGTGATTAAAATTAGTTAAAAATAATAAGTATGTGGGAAATAAACTTTTGTTTCTAAGTATATCTTTATTTATAAAGGGTAAGTAAGAAAGAAAAGTAGAGTAACATAAATATCAACAACTAAGGTTGTTAAACTCACAAGTTTAAGCAAAGTCGTGATGATAACGTAAATTCGTATCGTGAACTTGAATTGTAAATTCAAAAGAGTTTACTTTTATTATTAAATATGTATTACTAGTGAATAATCAAAATATAAAAATAACAAAAATTTGATTTAATAGATTTTAAATCCAAATATTTGAAATTAAATCCATCAACATTCATCATTTATCATCTTTAACAAAAACATTTCTACAAAATTTATATATAAACCCGTTGAGCATCATCAAATAAAAAAAGTTAACATAAGTTTAAAAGTAAGTTAACACAATTTTGTAAGCTAGAAACATAAAAACGGTAAACTCGGTGTATAAACGTGTCAATCGACCGACTTTACAACTAGACGAGGTTATTAGTGACTCGACTCTTTTGTAATCTATAAACGTAAAAATGGTAAACTCAGACAGTCAACCGTGAGTTTGACAACAATGTCAATAACTTTTTAATTAATGCATTACATATAATTAATGAGGGGCAAAAATAAGAAAAACTCATTGAATGCACATACAATTCTTGTCGGACTCCTATAAAAAAAAAAGACAATTTAAATATTGGGTTCTTATAAAAAAGATTGGATTAATTATTAAAAAGGTTCGTTACGCTTTGCTTAAAATTCAAAAACGAACAATAGTGCTATAATTATATTGTATTTTATTACTAATGAACTGGAAGGTGAAATGGAATTAATATATATATATATATATATTTTTGGTAAAGATTAAAATATTAAATTGGAGAGAGGGAGAAAAGCGAGCGAGATGCCGATTGGAGTTCGTTACATTCAAAAGCCCAGCCCAAGAAGAGAGCACATTGGGCCCATATATTATTGTTTAATTATTGAAAGACTAAATAAGATCAATTTTTTCTACTGTTGGAACAAAAAAGAAAGAATAATTTTTCCTATATTGTTTAATTATACATCACCCATATATTATTATATTTAAAATCATAAAATAAAATTTTACACACTTTTTAATATAACCTGAGCATATCTTAAACATAAAAAATAATAATCTTATAAACAACGGAGGTTGCTAAGGGGAAAAAGTTTTTTGAAATAATTTGGTAATTTATGAATTTAAGCAAACTCGGTTTTGAATTAAATGTCGAGCTTAGAACATATTGGTCCTATTTTGAGCATAGGTGATTTGTGATAGGGGCATTAATATATTGGCCCTATTTATGATAGGGGTATTAATATTTATATTTATCTGAAAACCACGGCCCATAATTCACACTTAGCAAGGTTTCCTAAACATTAGTCGGAAATTCAATCCCTACTCGTGTGTATGGAGTGTATTTTGTGGCCAGCATATGCTAAAGCCTTTTTAGGAAGATTTATTGTGTGAGGGGATTAGTCATAATTGACACTTAACTGAGTTTCTTAAGTATCCAATCAGAAATTTGATCCATAGTGCTATGTATGAAGAGCATCTTATGGCCAACATACCAAAACCTCTTCAAGAAGTTTACAGTGTGAGGAAATTAGTCATTATTGTCGGTAGATACCTTAGGCCTTAGGCCCAGTAGCAGATCCAGAAAAATAATAAAGGGGGGCACCAGTGATGGAGTTATGATTTTTTGTTTGTGTCTTCACAAGTAGTGGAGGGATTTGGGGGTTCAGGGGCAATTCCCTTGTTTTTTTTTTTTTTTTTTTTTTTTTAAGGAAAGTTTTAAATGCATTAAAAAATAAAAGAATATAAACAAGAAAAGAAAAGAATATCAAAAAAAATATTCATGAAATCAAGTGAATACTAATGATATAATAAGAGAGACAGATTGTCATTTAGAAAAGTGAGGCTAAGTCTTTGTTAGAAATGCAAAGTTTATACACCGAAATTTACCGCTTTTTACGTTTCTACATAAATTACAATGAAGGGTGACGAAAGAATTTTATATAAATTTCAATAAAATTCAAATGTTGACATATATTTTAATAACAAAAAATATATTACAATAAAAATAATTACAATGTCATCCTTCTCGTTTATATCATCACTTATTTTTTTTAGAATTTCATCATAATTGCCTTATTATCAATGCTTATTGTTATTTAAGGGGCACTTGAAAAAGGGGCACATCTTTAACAAATTTGTTTTGGAGGAGACAAATTCAAGTACCCTCCTTCTCCATAACGTACTTCCACCCCTGTCTAGGCCCACCCAACAAATATATATTTGAACTACGTTATTGAGTTCTAAATAAAAAATTTCCCTCTTTCTTTTTATTTTATTTTTTATTTTTCCGTTTGTTTCTTTTTTTATTTATTTATTTTTCCGTTTGTGTTCCTATGTTGGATGTTTGTTTACATTTATTAGTTGGTACGTACATCACGTAGTTAGGTACACAATTAACAAATACGAAACATGTATAGCCATTTTATACATATTTTTTGATCAGGCTATTTTATACATATGATAGCATTAGTTTTGGAAGACAATGTTTATTAATTAACTTTTCTCTTAATCATGCGTGACCTAATTATCTTACCGAACTGTACTGAAATCACATAACTATAAGCTTTTTAATTTCTTTCTTCGTGTGACACGCCCAACTCAATAGAATAAAGATTTTACTTTCCAAATCGCCAACGTACGCTTTTAAAACTTTTGAAAGTGGAAACTGAACTGAAAACGCATATATCTCTCCTTTAAAATAAAAACGGGTTGACAGCTAAATACTGTGTTTTTAGTTTTTACCATCGATCACGGTATATTATATATATGCTATTGTTAAGATAGTCAAGTATATTTAACTACACAAATTTTTTGGGTCTTATTACATGGAGTTTAATCCGAGTCTTATATGAACTAAGCTACTTACTTTAAAGGGTTAAGGGGCAATTTAGATAATGAAGTTTTCTGCCATGAGCGATTGACACAATTAAGTTTTAAAGATACAAGTACAAAAAAGGCTATTAAGACTGGACGAAAAAAGTATCGTAAGACCGGATCTATGACTAGTCTTGTTCCAGGTGATCTTAAAAGTCTGTAACTTTTAAGACCGGATGAACGACCGGTCTTAAAAATTTAGACCGAAATTTTGAAATATACGGTCTTAAAAGTGTTTCAAAATAAAAAAAAAAAAAAAGAAAAGAAAAAAAACCCAAATGAAACAACCGGTCTCAAATCACTAGGTCTCGCAACATTTTGAATGTCCCTCCGTCATCGTCGACGGAGAACCAAGAGAAGATTGGAAGCAAAACAAACAAGAAAAACAAAAAAGATGAATATGAAGTCCGAGAATAAGAAAACATAACAAGAAATAGAAATCATTCACCATGGAAATTGAATTTGAATAAATATAAAATCGAGGTGAAATTGAAGTTTAGATCTACAAAAAAATTATAAGCTTAAAGCAACCAAATCTGAGCAGGATCCTCTTATTGATGCTGGCAAAGCTTCAAGCAACCAAAATCAAAGTTCAAATCTGAGCAGGAGCGGTCAAAGTACGTAGGAGCAAACAGACTTAAGCAAGAAGAAATCAGGGTTTGATTTTAAGCCGGATCGTGCGAAGGTGCGTGGGAGGAGCCATAGATTGAAGAGGAAGGAGCCGCCATCGTTCAGAATCCTCGAAGTAGTATGCTTGCTCTATTGCTGAGGATTGGAGTTGATGCCATCGCAAAACCTTTGAAGCATCTCACTGGCAACGTTGCCAAGGATTTGATTGTGTGGCTCTTAGGATGACTTACGAAGATTGTGAGTAGATTATAGGAAGAGGATGTCATTCTTGCTGAGGATTTGACCCGTGAGGCTCTTAGGACACTCGTTGAATATATAACTAAGCAAATGTTATATCACCAAGAAGACAAGCACGCTCACGGACTTAACAAGTTTAGCGAATTTAGCTTTTTTTATTTATTATTTTTTATTTTTTTATAAACACTTTTAAGACCGGTTATTTGTAAAAATCAGTCTTAAAAGTATATTTTTAAGATTGGATCCTTTATAATCTGGTCTTAAAAGTGTTCTATATATTTACTGAAATTGCCACCGGTCATACTTTTAAGACCAGATCTTTTATAATCCGGTTTTAAAAGTCTTCTATATATTTACTGAAATTGCCATCGGTCATACTTTTAAGACCGAATCTTTTATAATCCGGTCTTAAAATTGTTCTATATATTTGTTGGAAGTTCAAATTTAATTAGTTAGCATATACGATTATATTGTGCAATTATCTTAATTAAGATGTTAAAGAGATTTTAGGAATTAAGTTAGCATATAATGATTTTTTGAATTTCGTAATTATATTCCTGATTGTAATCATCTTAATTAAGTTGTTAGAGAGATTTTAGGAATTAAGTTAGCAGATCATGGTTTTTTGAATTTCATAATTATATTCCTGATTGTAATCATCTTAATTAAGTTGTTAGAGAGATTTTAGGAATTAAGTTAGCAGATCATGGTTTTTTGAATTTCGTAATTATATTCTTGATTGTAATCCCTAGATTATAGGAACTAACTTAGGTCGAAGATTATTTACTTATTAGCATCTCAGTATATAATTCCAATTAAGCGAATGAATAAATCATCGCATTCTCGGACTCATCTTTGATCGGTGTTTTCTCACAATATTTACAAAATTGCCACTTGGTCATACTTTTAAGACCGGATATTTTATAGTCTGGTCTTAAAAGTGTTCTATATATTTACGAAATTGTCATCGGTCATACTTTTAACACCGGATCTTTTATAATCCGGTCTTAAAAGTGTTCTCTATATTTACAAAAGTGCCACCGGTCATATTTTTAAGACCGGATCCTTTATAATCCGATCCAAAAAGCTCTTTATATTTATGAAACTCACCCGGTCATACTTTTAAGACTTGATTCTCCATAATCCGGTCTTAAAGCTCTTTTTTTACACTAGTGTGAGAGTATAAAAGTGGACACAATCTTTTTAAATTGAGCAATTTTAACAAATTTCTCGAACTGACTCAACCGTATGTCTCTTTTTTATGTAGAACCCACTTATTATCCCTCTAGCTTTATAACAGATATTTGGATCAACTTCACGGAGTTTGCTCTAAAATTGCACCATTTTTCAAAAAATGTGTCTACTTTTATACCATTTAAAATTTAACCGTGTCATATGCTCTTGATGAAAACTTCATTACTAACCTTAACCCTATTATAAGTTAATTTTATCCTATATAATATACATTTCTCTTGCAATATACACAAAGTCTGAAGAAAAAAAAGTTAGTGTTTGCGCCTTTTAATTAAATATTGCAGATTGTCATGATTTTTTACGAGAAAATGCCAACTAAACCTAAATGAAGAAGTCAAGAGACTATATAAGGCGTCAGGGGCCTTGTTCCTTGCATTGTATTTAAAGCAAGCTCTCTTCAGATTGCCTATGGAGGTGATCGGCGACCTCACGATCGCTTACCAGTTCCGGTCTCTTTGACCCGGTCTGGTTTCCCTCGTATTATCCCTTCTTTTCTCCGTCGTCAGAGGTATACAGCAAATATGATTAAAACGTTCATAGCTACTATGGTAAATAAGTAGCTGTGCTGCATCTACAAAATGAGAGTTTGATAAAATATAGACGGACTATACTTTTAACAAATTCTTAATCAGGTCTAAAGGCTCAAGTAAGAATTTCTAAATGTGGCTAACAGACTAGAATACCCTCTTGACATAATTAGTACTTAGCGTTGAATAGCTCATCCATAGAACCAGTGGCAGAGCTTCTCAAGGGATGCCCCTAAAAAAAAAATTGTCCTAAATATTTAATATAAAATGGATTTTTTATACAAAAATTACACATTTGTCCCAAAAATTTATATATTTGGCCCCCCAAAATATTTTTTCTTAATTAGTTATTGAGTATACATTTAACTCCAAACATTTATCTCAAGATCCGCCAACAGAACCTTTGATGTTTTTGAATATTCGTTATTTTCTGGTTTACCTTTACCATCTCTAATGCCCGAAACCTCGATTTCTCATAGATGTGGCGTCCGTTTTTCCACCCTTACCACTTGATCATAGTCCAAGACGGTGAGCCCTCTAAGAACATTAATGTCCCCAAAGGTTTGGACTTTAAGCTAAGGACGCTGCTTTGGCTACACGGCATTTCCTTCAAGAAGAAGTACATCTACACCATCGATGTTAATAGCTTTGTAACTTCTTGTTCCTTTCTTTGCTTGCTTCCCCTTTTACTGTCTCAGTTGGTGGCTGTGGAAGTGGTGGATTTGAAATTTACTTGTTGAATTATGGCAGATTGCTAGCAATTATCTGGGTTTTGATCTTTATTAGCATCGACATGAAGCAAATAATGTGATCGAGTGTTCAGGGGGTGTGCGTTTAAGTTGTGAGTTGACTGGTAAAGAATATGAACTTGATTTATATGCCCGCAATGCACTTGAACAACACATCAAGGTCAATTATTCCTTTTAACTTTGAAAGGGTATTTTAGTATTTTTAGTAACATTCATAAGTTCCTAATAGGCATATTGGCCTTATTACAATTTGTTAAAAATGCAGGCTTAAATTTAAATTTTTGTACTTTAGTTGGATTTAATTGGGATTTTCCCTTTTTATTTTTATTTTTTATTGTAGATATTTTTTTGGGCAGTGATTTTATTGTAGATATTGATGATGTAATGGTAATAGATTGATATGCTGATTGTATTTTTTCCAGTTTGACATTAACATTATTAATTATAACTTTATTGCGCACTTCCACATTTATAATTATTATAATTGATAGGTAGCAACTAGCTTGTTTGTTTCCCGTTTGTGACAAAACAAAATAAGAAATCATATATTTAAAAAAAATTATTTAAGTGTGTGCGTAAAAATCTGAGTCAACATAAAAAGAAGAAAAAAATTACATCTGTTCAATAAGATACAGATTCACTGAATCACTTACGCCACCATACATAGCAAATTAATGGTCGCAGCTATACCAAAATGCTAGGTGAGCCATCACAAAACTTTGCCTAAAGAAATTGAATTATAATTAGTTCTACTTTGATTTACTTATTTATATATCCTCGTTAAGTTGTAATTGTAATTCATATATAAATTTTGATGGAAATTTTCTTAGATCCACTGATCAGCAACAAAGATTTCAGCCATCTAAACTAGCATGGACAATAAACTAGAATTTTAATTTAATTACAACAACTTTCACGTACTTACGTTGACTTAAATAGTCAAACTTAGCTCCTGTAACTTTATAGCCCTTCCATACCACAACATCCCCCATTTTAATATATTTATTTTAGTCCTTTCAAAAATAATAGGGATTAAACTGAAAATATTAAAATTTTATAAGGCAAAAAAGAAAAAGAAAAATAAAAAAAAAAAAATAAAATGATTTGGTCCTCACCCACGTTTTTTATATTTGGAAGATGCCCAAAAAGTTTGGCTGCCAAATTTTAGACCATTGAAAATATTTATTATTCCTTTTCTATTAGTAAGATTAATAATGATGTCATTCATACTCCAGTCTGACGACGATAATTAAAATTAAGAACTTTCCTAGATTTACATAACCATGATTTTGGAAAAATAAAAATAAAAATAATGATGATGATATTTTTGTGAATATATAAATAATATGAAATGCGTGTTTGAAAATGCGTTTTTTAGCCTTTTCGGTCAAATAGATGGGATTTTATGACTTTAGCTTTTATTACTTCTCTATAAAGAAAATATATGCTGATTTCATACATATCCACCTATAAACATTACACCAAAAAGATTTTTTTTTTTTATGGCATTTCTTAACAATTCTGAACTACTAAATGTGCTTGTTCTGTGTAACAAAATGTCATCCCTTTTACTAATAAAGATTGATCCAGTTAATAAGGAATCAGCTTGTAATTCACATGGTTGTGAGTTTAAGTTCCACTTGTTAGTGTAGGACTTTGTTGGTAACAATTTGTAAGTATGAAGAGAAATTGAAGAGATAGACCGAGAAACCACTGATACAAAGAGAGTTACAAAACGTGGGGTGAAATAACAAAAATAGCAAGTTAAATTCTACATATAATGTTGTGTGTGTGTGTGTAATATTTTATTGTAATATATATACAAGGCTGAATATCATATTTTGTAATTGTAGTTTGATCAAATTTTAGTTTTAGTTCCTTTAGTTTTAAATGATTGGTTTTGATTCATATAATTTCATAAGGACTGTGTTTGAGTTTAAGTACATGGACCAAAACCCATTGAAAGTATAGGGATCAAATCATGAAACTCAAATAAAAATTTTGATGAAACTATAAAGACCAAAACAAATGATTTGAAACTACATGATCAAAATCAAAATTCCATTAAATTATAAGAACTAATAATTGTATCAACATTTTATTTAAATATAAAGTTTAACTTTGTATTGAAAATAATTTTGTATATATTGATCTGCACTATAGAGAAGTCATCGGATCATGACTTGTATAGTATATCTTCGATTTTAGTACTTATCATTTGAAATCTATCGCCGCTAATTAAGATTTATAGCAACACCATGCTCGCTCACTGTTTAGCTCAGTGAAAAATGTGTGAAATTAATTTCATGATGAGGAAACTAAATGCATAGTTTTGAACTATATGTTTTAGTTATTTGATTTTTGGCTAAATTTCAAAAAAGTCAAATGATAGAATAATCAATGATTAGAGGGCCACCAATTTTTTAATTAATGTACGTGGAATCTTTTCAATGATAATTACTATTGTTAATATTCTTTATGCCCATAATTTCACATTTTTTTAGGTTTGTAGATCAAGGTCCATTTATGTATGTATGTATGTATATTTTTGATTGATTGATTGATGGTAGGCTCCTTGAAGATTTGGAAAAATGTGAGCGCAAACTCTCATTGCTCATTTGAAAATTATTTGAAAAAATTGTTGGCCAGCATTTTTTCCAAATAATTTTCAAATGAGAAATGAGAGTTTGAGCTGTTGGCCAGCATTTGAGAATATTCCTAATCACAGTTGTAATAGAAATAATTATGAGCCCCGCCATTGGAGATCAAGTTTTCCAGGTTTGAAATATAAGTTATTTTTATCAAATTGTTTGGATAAATGAATGGCTAAATGCCATGCTTAAGATTTGAGATTTAAAAACCAATAAGAGAGATAGGTGATTGTAAAAAAAACATAGTTGATATATGTGATAATAATTACTCTCAAGTAAAGAGATAGGTTCATATTATTCTGAATATGAAAGCACGTGGGCTGGATACGTTAATGATATATACCATATGCCTAATGATGACAATGGCTTGATATGAACTATATAGCATGTGTTTGTAAGCATCAATGATATAAAGTTGAAAAAATTACTATATACAAATTTATTAAACAATTGTTTTCTATATATCATTACATTATAGCTTTTGAATAAGTTTTTAGGGAAAATTATAATAAAGGACCTAAGAAAAATAATATTTATTAAAAAGGACCATAAAAATAGTAATTATTTTAAAGAACCAAAAATTAAAACATAAAAATAGAAAGACTAAATTGCCCTTAGTCAAATTTCCTATATTCTCTCGACCTAAATCTGAATCTAGAGTGATTGACCCAACTTGCCTCCCAGTTATGAACTTCCTTTTCCGTCTCTCTTCTAAATTTCATACAAAGATAAAGAAACAAAGACACAGTCGTGTATTAGAGACCTTTAGGGTGTGTTTAGTATAAGGGGAGGGGATGAATCCCTAAGGGGGATATTGACCAAATTATCATTAATAAAGGGAATATTCCTTTCGTTGAAAATGTATTTTTGAAATATTGAAAATTTTCCTTAGGCTATTTAGTAAAGATGAGAGAAAAATTTCTCTCTCTTCTCTCCCTCCCACTCGCTCCCCTCAAACTAAACAAGCTGTTAGACTTCATCTTCTATCTTCATCCTCCACCATCTCACCTTCTCTCCACCTCTGTCACCGACAACCTGCGACCATCCTAACTCCCAAGTCCATGCTTTAGTGAGATTTCAAGGAGCTGTGAACTTTCTCAAATTAAATGTAGCCATTGACACTTTGAAAGAGGAACAGCCGACGTTGTTACCTTACACACATCTCCTAGTATTTGGACCGGACACTGACATTAAATATTATTTGCTACTGACCTGCTAACCCTTAATCAATCAGCCCATTGGTTCAACAATTTGATATTTGTTGGTAAGTAGCGTAAATTTTAAAATTTAAGGATTCCAAAATAGACAAATGGAGCTTTGATTTGTTACTCTATGTCCCCCCGTTTTACCTTGCTTTGATCAGTTACTCTAAAAACTATGACATCTTAGAATTATCAAAATCCTTGTGGCATGCAGCAAATGAAGAGACTGGAGTGTCATTGAATTTTGCAGTTCCCCCTCAATTTATAAGGATAAAAACATAATTGTATGACCAAAAAACTCCAATAAAATTATTTTATGATTTAAAAAAACATGAGAACCGAAATGCTTACGCTTGAGCTGGAAGGCTAAAAATTCAACGAATTCATATTTTACGCTTATGAGAAAAATAGATGTCGGCCTACACCTAGCTTGTGTTGTTTTCTTTTAAAATCTGTTTCCTTATTTCGAATATGAACTATCACTCTGTAAATTTTCTTATTCTAGCTTATGTGTGTGTCTGTGTGTTTAAGTTGTTATGATGCTATTCATTTCATAAAAAGAAAATGCCACAAGCATCTTAAGTTTGTGATATCCAACGTTTAATAGCAGTTAAATCACTCTAGATTCTGATTTGTCATCATTCCACAATTACTCTAGATTATATTCTACCTTAGTTAGAGAGAATATAGAAAATTTTGTTAAGAGTAATTTAGTCTTTCTATTTTAATGTTTTAATTTCTGGTCCTTAAAAATAATTACCATTTTTATGGTCCTTCTTAATAAATATTATTTTTCTTAGGTCCTTTATTATAATTTTCCCAAGTTTTTAATCATTTATTAATTCTTATCCAAGCATAGCTGGCCAGGAAAGTATATTATGTGTTGGATTTTGGGTCTAAGTTCGCCCTTGATGGGCTAGACTATTTGTTCGGAAAAAATCCAAATCAAATGAAGAAGAGAATAAGTCAACAATTATTGTTGATGGAATGACACTTATGTGTGATTAGTTTGATTGAGAAAATCAAGGAGGAGTTATTGTGAGGTTTTAATGTAGCTTGGTGGCTAAGAAGGAGGGGCTCTCCAGGACTCTATAAATAGAGGCCACCACCAAGGATTGGAACTCACGCTAGGGCAATTAAATCTTCCACGCCCTCTCTTCTCATCTTACATATTTCTTCTATTCCGGTGCACTGCTCTGGTGCATGCACTGCTGTACAAATCCGGTTAGACTCTCGTAGTCTAATCCATTGTGTGAGTTCTACTTTTGATTACGTCAACCTTGTCGGTACGCTTTCCCTTCTATTCTTATTTTTCTTACATTATGAAATTCATAAGTAACAATGATGATAAACTAAAAAACATGTGTGTGTGGGGAAGAGAGAGAGTTCTGGCATACAGAGAGAGAGAGAGTTGGAATCATGCATGTGAAAGACAAAACATTTGTTCAGAGCTGAGTTGTGACTAAACTAGACTTATGACATGATTTAAAACAAAAAAAAAAAAAAAAAAAAAAAAAAAAAAAGTAAAAAATGGCCTATAAAAGTCTCATAGTAGCTAGTATTAAAAAAAACATAAAAATTGATGTATATTCGAATGTGGAGTAAAATCTTCGTTTCATTGTTTATTATTATTATTATTTTTTGCATATTTATTTTTTCAAATGAATAAGATAATCACAAGTCACACATACATACGCGGAGGAAAATTAATTATATTTTATTTTAGTAGATTCATGATGCTCTCCATGGACGAAATGAAAATTTGACCAAATTATATTTTATTTATAATTTTGCCACAAATTAGATTTCTCAACCTCATTAATAACTTAAATTTGTAGGCATTCATTTAAAGGCATATGTGTGTTGTGCTTGTGATTAATTATATGGCTTCAAATTTCGTTTGACAAGCTAAATTCATGCATGAACTTTTAGTTTCTTAATTTGACCAAATTATATATGTAGCATTCATTAATGTGGTCGTCTATATAAATAAATAAATAAATAAATAAATAAATATATTTATATATAAGCCTTATTTTTTTATATCCAGGCAACGCATTGAACCTATTCTTTCTTTTTTTTGCCCCCCCCCCCCAAAAAAAAAAAAACCCTCTAATTTAACTGTTTTGTTGTTTTGATTTGGCACAATGCTCTCTTTCTTCAAGATTTCAATTTTTTGAACCAAATTATATATAGATAATGTTATTCATGATTTTTTTTTATGAATAATAATATATCTTATTTTTTACCTGTATAATATATTAATTGGATCGACACTCTAATAATTTTTCAACCAAAGAACTCTAATATATTAATATAAGATCCATTTGTTTTTTTTTTTGGAAATATTAAGGAAGCTAAATATTTACTTAATCCTATTATATACAGTATATTATTAGATTATATATATCAATTTATAAGTCAAACAAATTACTTTAGGGAAAAATTATAAATATAAATACTTTAAAGTAATTTATTTAGTTCCCTTAATTTCTCTAAAAAGTTAATTGTATCTTATATTAAAGGTAGGAGGAAGTAATGATATACCTATATAATTTATTTATTTGAGGAAGGGTTTATTTGAGACTTAGAACATAAAAGTTTTTATCTTTCCTAATAAGTCGAGACTTGGTGATATACCTATATAATATACAATATAATACGGGATTTTATCAAATCCATAATCATAATTAACGAAAGAACCCACTTAGAAATTAAAGAAATTTCGCATTCAATTATATAACGGTTCCTGCGGAAATCTCGCCAACCCAGGAAAAGTCTTTCCCTCCCCTGTAATTTAATACCCAAAGTGCCACCCCAGTTTACAAGTGCCCCTTTTGTTTTGTCCGTAGAAGAAGGGGTGAAAAAGCTACCTTATGGATTTTGTAAACCGGAAAGCAAATAAACTAGGAAGGAAAACCAAGAAAAAGTTTGATATTTATTTAAATTCACAAAAATCGATTATATTAATATTATACATTAATTCACAAATTAAAAAGAGCGTGTATATTTGTAAGTATTACACGCTTTTTTTCTCCTCAACAACCCACCATAGTTTGTTGAGGTCCAGAGTAGCCCACTCGGTCACACAGACACAGACACACACACATATATATATAATCGTATAAATTTCTGTGCATTCAAAATCGGAAATGCCCACTAGAAAATTCCGATAAAGGTACTTTGTTTATACTCAGTTCTCATCCCTTCAAACTTCAATGGCGGCAAAAGTAGGACACGTGAAGACTTGGGAAGTGAACATGATGATCTGCTTCTTCTTGATTTCTGTACACGTGGTGGCTATTGCGGGTGGGGCAGTCACCGCTGTTGGTAGCGCCTCCGCTAGTGGCGGGGGCGGCGGTGTCAATTATACGCAGAAGCTTGAGGTTCAGAGACACTTGAACAAGTTGAATAAACCAGCTCTTAAGTCCATTAAGGTGACCAATTATTTCTCCCTGTGTTTTGTTTTCAAATTTTACTTTATTCCAATTAATGAAGCAATATATATTGGCACAATTTTAGACTGGTGAAATTAAAGTTTTGGTGTTATTAAAAACAGAGCTCTGATGGAGATATAATCGACTGTGTGCTCATCTCAAACCAACCCGCTTTTGATCATCCAGAGCTCAGAAATCATAAAATCCAGGTAAATTTTTATTTTTTTTTTTAGTTTTTGATTTTGAGATTTCTCTAATAATTAAAAAAATTTGAATTTTGAAGTTTATATTATTTTTTATTTGATTGAAGATGAGGCCGAATTTTCACCCAGAAGAAAGAACAATTCTTGAGAAAGAAAGCAAAGTGTCTTCAAAATCAAAGAGAATTATGAGTCAATTATGGCAAGAAAGTGGAAGTTGCCCAAACGGTACTATTCCTATGAGAAGAACAAAAGAAGACGACTTATTGAGAGCAAAGTCTATTCAACAATTTGGGAAGAAGAAGCAAAAAAGCATCCCTCAATCCACATCATCTTCACAATCTCAATCTGAACTTATCTCTCAAACTACTGGCCATGAGGTACCGTTACTTCCTCCGATGTTAGACGTAAGAGTTAGATAATTAATTTATATATGTTAAAAAAAATTATAGTCAATTATAAGTAAGTTGTTGTAAATACGTGTCGGGTTTTCAAACTACCCCTTCAATAATTATTCTCATTAATGAAGGCAAAAGTTTATAAATTTGGGAGGCTGAATACATTGAGGTCATTTTAAAACCAAATCAAGCTTCTATATTTAGATCAAGGAATTAATGTACACACACATATAACATATCATATCATTTTTTCATAAGAAAATTAGTTAAGTTAGTTATTTGTAACAAATATATATTAGTCCATAAACCATTCTTTTTAATTATGTGCATTGAGACTATACCGTGAAGGAAATCTCCATAATATGTACAATTAATAAGGATATTTAAAAAAAATTATAAATTTAGAAGACAATTAAAGGTATCCTTTTGTCTACCTTTTATATTTGGAAATGAATGTAGTAAAATCAATCTAAATTTATTAAACTTTTCAGTACTATTGTGGACACAAACGAAAAGAGAATTCAAAAGGAAATGTGATGGCAGGTAGACCCCCCCCTTTTTTTTCCGGGGCAATTATTCATTCAACAAAATTGTGTTCATTCCTCTAGTAATTGATTGAGTTTAAGTCCTTCTAAAGATATAGGAAAATACTAAAATGGAAGGCTTCAATTTTAAATTTGAAGATTATTTAAGCTATTTTTAAAGCTTAATTTTCCTTATTTAAATATTTTTTTTTTCTTTTCTTTTTTTGGCATGGCTTTGGAACAAGCAGCATGCTATAGTATACGTACAAGGACACAAATATTATGGAGCCAAGGCAACCATAAACGTCTGGAAACCCAATGTTCAACTATCTAATGAGTTTAGTCTCTCTCAAATTTGGCTTTTGAGTGGCACTTTTGGTCAAGATCTCAATAGTATTGAAGCTGGTTGGCAGGTTTGATTTATATTGAGTTATTAATTAATTAATAAAAATACCATAACATTAATTATTTTGTAGTTGTCTAATCTTTTGTATTTTGGAACATTAGGTTAGCCCAGATCTGTATGGGGATGATAACACCAGATTCTTCATATATTGGACGGTGAGTTTTAAACTTCTTAATTAAAAGCTGATCAGTCTGTCATATTTCTTTAAATCAATATTCTCTCATCAATATTATTATTAATATTACAGAGTGATTCATATCGAGGAACTGGATGCTATAATTTATTTTGCTCTGGTTTTATTCAAACGAACAATGAAATAGCCCTCGGAGCAACCATCTCTCCACTTTCTGGCTATGGTGGTTCCCAATTTGATATCACCATTCTTATCTGGAAGGTACGTGCCTTGTTTTTTCCTTCTCATCTTTCTTTGTCTGTTATATATATATATATATATATATATATTTGACATTCTATCAAATACACACACATATAACCCCACTTGGCCGAAACTTCCGTGATATAAAAATGGAAATGGACAGACATTCCAACTCATAAATCCAACGAGTCTCTGGCGCATTTGGATTTTGTGGATGTTGAAAACTTTTAAATGAAATGAAAAACAATCCAGCCAAGCACAATTATTGGTGGTTCTCTCTCTCTCTCTCTCTCTATATATATATATAAAAAGTTTAGGTGGGGGTAGACACCAATACTCTACTAGGGTCAGAGCACACCTCGAGGCTCAAAGACCTCTTATAGAGGTACTTATAGATAGCGCACCAACTAGGCCTTCACATCGACCAGTGGGCATCAAACCTCATCCTTTTTGGGGTGAAGGCCGATGCTTTAGCCAACTATACTAATACTCATTTGTGGTTATCTTGCTACAACATTTGTGGTTATCTTAATAACACTAGGCCCTCTGACTAATAGCCATAAAACACTGGGCTCAGCCCAACACCTGCCAAGTCCATACACACACACACACTAATATCTCTAATATGGTCTTATAGTCTTAACAGATGTTATTCGAGACAATCCAGAATAATTAAACCCATCAAATATGTAAGGAAAATTTTTAAGAAAATACCATTTGAATTTTAAAATCTCTAATATGTAATTTTTTTAATAAAATGAGTTGTCAATTGTTTTATTGTTCTTGTTAATCTTATTACTGTTATTGTCAATAGGATTTTGAAGTTGAAGTGAGATTTTTCCGTCATTTTCTCAATATCTAATTAAGGTTTAAATTTGCTTAAAAACCATGATGGGGTACATCTATGCATTTTTTTAAAGATTGACATAGATCAAAATATATGCATTTTCTTAAGTTTAGTTTCTTTTAGAACATGACAATAGTGCTAGGTTAGAAATTCGACACATAACGTGGTAGGATATCACATGATTATATGAATTATTGCGAACTACATAAAGCACAAGTGTGCTGCTTCCAGCTAGTCAGTATGTCCTTTTATTTTCTCAAAAAACACAATGTCCTGTATTTTTTGTCCACATATGAGATTATTTAAATTCCTTTTTGGTGGATCCACACACAGATATATATATATATATATATTTTCATAAGAAAATGATTGAGCTTGCTCTATTTATCTCTTATTATTATTACTACTTCTACTACTACTATTATTATATGGTATACGTTCTGCCAATCTAGATGCAAACATTTTCATGCTCCAAAATTTTTTCATTTATGACTTTGTTTTATAAACAAATTAAAAAGTGGGAAATTGATCTAATTTAAAAGTGCCTCCCCTAAATTAAGATGTGACCGACCCGAAATAACCCACATCCCTTTAGCCTTAATTAAGCACATAGTACATGTTTATACATTGTTTTAGTCACAATTACAAGACAACATAGTAATTGTAGATATATTTCACATCCACAAAATCTGAAGTTTTTTGTAAAAAATTTGACATAATTTCTCCTATATTTGGGATATTCATAAAAATT
Organism: Acacia acuminata; assembly: GCA_019022655.1. Taxonomy (NCBI): domain Eukaryota; kingdom Viridiplantae; phylum Streptophyta; class Magnoliopsida; order Fabales; family Fabaceae; genus Acacia; species Acacia acuminata. The sequence continues at coordinate 1,807,305 of JAFJYI010000047.1, read as the reverse complement.
CTACAACAATTTTAGGGTAGTAATAAGCAGTGGATATTATTGGGTTTTTGTAAGAAAATAATTGAACCCACATGCCACTTGTTATTACCGATATACAATTATAGAGATATTTCAGTATTGTTGAGAAAGAAGGATAAGGAATGTTGAAATTATTTCTCATTTTTTTTTCTGCCGTCAATCTTGTTACAAGGAAGAGCAGAAAAGAACATCATTTCTTTGAAATTATAGAAGAAGTAAGAAACCTCTTAGCTAGGAATTGGTCTCTGCTGACATTATTTTTCTTTATAGAGATTTTTACATTATTGGGATCTACTGTTAGGAACATTATGTAAATGCCCATCAATTTATGCACATCATATTATTTTTTTTAAAAAAAGAAGGACGATGAGGGCCCCATGTTGAAATATGAAAACAATTAAGTATGAGGATATTTTGGTAATTTCAAAGCATTCAGAACAGAATGAAATTTCCCTGATAGCACCACAAACTTTCAAACTCTAAAGCAAGAGATAGACAATAGGCATAAGCTCCGCTAGGCCACTAATTCATTTTTTATGCATCCCAATAACATCTAATTTAAAATGCAAACCAAAGAACAATTTTTTATTTATTTTTAAAGGTCATTACAAAAATGTATTGCATTTAGTGATCTAATTAAGAAATCAGCTATAGAATTATGACATGCAATTTTTTTTTAAGTAAATTAAAATCAACTCATTTTTTCATACATCTACTTATAATTGACTTGATGTATTTATTATTTCTATAAATTAGACTTATCTATATAAAAATCACTTTTGAAGAGTTAAACAAGGAAAAATCAGTTGAAGGTAGCTATTTGGAAATTTTATTGGCTAGAGGGACTTGACGTAATTAATTAATCTTCAACGGATACAATATATTTTTATATGCATACACCTTATGTTCAACTATGAGCAAAACTATTTAAAACGAAAGTCATTTGCATAAAGCTGAATTTATGTTATACACGGCTAATAATTAAGAAGAGTTGCATCCGCTGAAGATTAATTGCACCTGCTCAAATTCAACTATTTTGCCAATAAAATTTACAAACATGTACTTTTAACCAATTGTCCCCCAAAAAAAAAAAAAAAGAACAATTATTTTGTTTTGTAATTTGTTTGTCTAACAAAAGCTAGAACAAATTAAACAGGATCCAAAACAAGGAAACTGGTGGTTGCAATTTGGGAATGATAAAGTTTTGGGATACTGGCCAGCCTCTTTATTCCCAAACCTCTCAGACAGTGCAACAATGATAGAGTGGGGAGGTGAAGTTGTGAACTTAGAGTCTAATGGACAACACACAACAACTCAAATGGGAAGTGGCCATTTTCCTGACGAAGGTTTTGGAAAAGCTAGTTTTTTCAAGGATCTTCAAGTTGTTAGTGAAGAAAATCAACTTTTGCCTCCTAGTGATATTTCCACCTACACCGATAAATCTAATTGCTACAATGTTAAGAGTGGGTATTCTTCTAGTTGGGGCAACTTCTTCTACTATGGTGGATCTGGCAGAAACCCTAATTGCCCATGATCCTCATAGCCGTTCATACGGATTGGATTATTAATCCATATTATGTATCTAAAGAAGAAAAAGAAAGTGTTATATATTGCTTGCTGTTTGTGCATTTTTTATTTTTGAATTTGAAGTTGTCAATAACTTGAATAAATTTATAGTTCCCCCCTTAAATTTTGGTATTTTACAGAAATTAGATTATTTTTTTAATGAATAAATTTATAGTTCCCCCCTTAAATTTGGTATTTTGCAGAAATTAGATTTTTTTAATTAAATTTTTTTAAATAAACGTAAACTTGTTATAAAACAAGCATATAGACTCTAGTTCATTTCTGTGTTCCTAAAGGGCCTCGTAACTAGTATAGCAGAACTAGATATTTTTTATGAGAAGATCTCCATAGCTCTTTCTCACATACTGGGCGGAGCCACCAAGCCAGGATTTGAATTTTGCGAGCGAAAATTACAGAATAGTACTCAGTGTTCATGAAATTATATTTCAGCCCTATAAATATTTTAATATTTTCATTTTAGTCCCTTCATGAAACTTTTAGTGGGGACTATAGTGAAAATATTAAAATTTTTATGAAGCTAAAATTATATTCCTAAACTTTTCGGTCCAATTATTTAATTTTAGGAAAGGTGAGGGCCGCCCCTACCCCCTAATTCTGCCCCTGCTCTCACATACACGCACGCACGCTACACAACATGTTTTGGTGCTGTGTTCCTAACATTCTTCTTTTCAGACTTTGAACAAAATCTAGTGATTATATGCAATACTTTCATGGAATCTATCTATAATCTCCACAAAATAAATAATATCCAATCGAAGGAAGTTAGTGTATATAATGTATAAAGATAAAGATAATCAAGTTGTTTCTCCTAATCCTAATGACTACTACTTTCGGTTTTTAAAGTATTTACTTTTTGGACAAATTAGAGAAAATGACAAAGAAAAATAAATATTTATTAATAAGGACCTTTGAAGGACCAAAAATTAAAATATAAATCTTCAATTACGAAATTAACCCTGACCAAACTTCCTACATTTTCTTTAACCCCATCCCAACTATTTCAGTGTTAGTTATCCATTGATGTTCCCTTGTCAATTGCGTTCTTAAATTGAATTTGATTTGATTTAGATATTGAGATCCTAGGGTTCTTGTTGGTTTATTTAGGAATTTATTATTTAAAAATTTTAAATTTTTGTGTTTTTATTTATATAAAATTCTTTTTGGGTGCATCTAGTCTGTTTAAGCTTTTTCTTAATGAAAAAAAAATCACATATCTTAAAAAGAGATATGTTAAAAGATTTTGTGATTTTTTTTTTTAATAATCAAAATCTAAAAAGAGATAGATTTTTGATTATTTATAACTTGGGTAACTTGTAAGATAATCTGATGCGTACAGGAGATAATATCATAAAAATATTGAGGTACATATAGATTTTTTTAATCAAAATATACATGGATTGGAGATATCATCATACTATTTGATAACTAACAATCAAATAGTTGGGATGGGTTAGGGGAGGTTATTTTTTAACTAAAAATTTATATTTTAATTTTTGGTCCTTGAAAATAATTACAATTTTTAAGATCCTTATTACTCCCTCTAATTCTAATTATAAGACCTAGTTGACTTTTTTGGGAAAATTAAGGAAGTTAATTAAATTACTTTAGAGTATTTTTATTTTTATTTCAAACTAATTAGTTTAACTAATAAACTAATATATAATCTAAGGATACACAACATATGAAATGATTAAGTAACTTATTTAGCTTCCTTAATCTCTCCAAAAAAAGTCAACTAGGTCTTATAATTAGGATCGGAGGTAGTAATAAATATTTTGTTTCCTTGTTCCTTCTCCCTGATTCTTCCTTATTTTTACACCAAACTAATTTGTTTGACTGATAAACTGATATACAATCAAATGATATATAACATATTCTATGATTAACTAACTTATTTAGCTTCCTTAATTTGTCTAGTATTTCAATCACATTAACCTTTCCAAGTGCCACCTCGTTTACGGTGGTTCGATGAGAAAACAGTATTACCAATTAGAAGAAATTATTAGGTACTCCTAGAGTACCAGCTCATCCATGCTCTATCCAATCAGAATATTTCAACTCAGATAGTTTTAATTCCATGTGTCAGCCAACCATTTTATTTTCTTAAAAATTAAAAAATGCCTGGGGTTTGGTAAATTACGCAGTTGTCCCTCTCTCCTTCCTTCTCCCTACCTCCCTCCTCTCATCGTTCAGAGCACAACCTCAATAACAGCTGTGGGAGAGAGGTTAAACATAGATAGCAAGTTTTATATATTTGCTTCAGATTAAGAAAATATTATATGGTTTTGATACTAATCAAGATAACCATACTTTATCCCAAAACGCGTCCCTTTTCTAGATCTACCCCAATTATACATCTCTACTAAATGAGATTGGAGAAAGAAACTCCCCTCGATTCTCTTGATTGCAGAAAGCAGATCCCAATAATTACTGAAAGGCGCATGACAAAACAGTTTTTGATGCTGATAGGGGCTTCCTAAATATAAGCAATCAGTATCCGACTAACCAAGAACTGCAAAATATTACACGGTGATGGAAGAGTAAGAATGAAAAGAAAGAGGAGCGCCGTAAGTACTTTCTTCTCCGTTGCCATTGTTAACATCTTCACCACCATCATCGACATTTGAAAAGAAATCAAAGAGGGATGAAGAACATCATACGCTTCGACGATGATTCCTTCCCTGCTCCGTTTTTAACCTATCTACCACAGTCATCAAAACCCTATGATGAATGGAGGAGAGAAATTATCAGGCCGAACGGAGCGAGAGGAGAGAGAGTCTAAGGTAGGGGCAGCTGAGTAATTTACCAAACCCTATGCATTTTTTTAATTTTTAATACAATAAAATAATTGAAAATAGTTGGCTGACATGTGGGATTAAAATTATCTAAGTTGGAGCGTTCTAATTAGGTAGAGTTCTCTGGGAGTAGCTATGTATTACTCACCAATTAGTATCATCCTAAATGAAAAAAATTGTTATTAGTATTAGACCGTTTCATATTTTTGCTTTGTGCCATAGTAAGGTCTCAGAATTATTATTGGTGAAATGTGGTGTTGATGGTGCTCGACCGATCGAGTAAATTAAGAATCAAAATTAAGCATGATGGCCTTGGTAGACCATTAACAATTTTAAGAAGGTAACAAAATATCCCATAATATCTATGAACTGAATGAGCCTCATTTCGTGGAACACATGCAGATAGCGGAATTCATAGTCAGACTCCATAGCTTTGGTCCTGTCAAACATGTCTAATCATTTTTCTATCACTACAAAAAGGTGAGAAAAAACTACTACCTCTGGTCCTAAATATAGAACATAGTTTCTACTGCAATTTGTCCTACAAACTATATCTCATATGTCAGATTGGAGGAGATTTTAAATTTCCAGTACTAGGAAAAGGGAAAAATGCTATCTTTAGTTTATCACTGACCTTGAAGATGTGAACCCAGAAGCAACTGCTGATTCAACAATGGTTGTTTGTGGAGGAAAGTTACAATATTGTGGGTTATTATTGTGGTATTATTGTTGGAATACGGGGAAACTGCAAGAAAGCTGCCATGTTAAATTGAACTTTTCGTTTGTTGCATGTTTCAATATATGCTTAATTACTTAGTCAAATGGACTTGCAGCATAGTGGTATGAATGCTTTTCTATGAGTGAGAGGTTGCGAGTTTGATCAGGCATATAATCTCAGGCAATTATTGCTTGCTCCTCTAATTTTTTCAAAAAATGTATGCTTATTGTCTTGTTAATTTGTTGTTGATAGACGCCTTTTGCAAGAGAAAAATAATCTCTTTAAACAAAAGGATAATTAGGTAATTTCCGAGCAGCTCAAATCATCCTATAAATTTCTGCAATATCGAGTCTTGAAAGTCCAAGTCATAACTGTCACTTCATTTCGTGGTTGCTTCGTATCTCTCTCAGCTTCTTCAATGGCATACAACCTAGGTAATGGCAAAACTACTACAAAAAATGTCAAAAACGTCCCGAATTAGAGGCAATTAACGTCCTTTTTGCAAAGGACGTCTGACTAGGGTTAGTTGAAAAAATAGTCTATAAGGCGTTCTATGTTAAATATAGGATGCCTTAAAAAAGGCGTCCTGTGGTTGATTCAGGACGCCTTTTTTAGGGCATCCTACAATCAAAATAGGACGCCTTTTTTATGGCGTCTTGTGTTAATTAAAGGACGCCCTAAAAAAAGGCGTCATGAATCAATTACAGGATGCCCTAAAAAAGGCGTCTTGAATCAACACAGGACGCCTCTTTTAAGGCGTCAAAAATCAGTTTTGGGCGTCCTGATTTGAAATCAGGATGCCTTATATTATAATTATTTTTTTAAAAAATGTCCCCTATTGCATTGATATAAAACTGAAACCTACAGCGATGATAGAACAATGCAAATAAGACCAACAACAAGAACAACAGAAAAAACCAACCAACAACAACAAGGCACTTTGGCAACCAAAGAAGACCAACAACAAAGAACAAGGCACTTGGCAACCAGAAAAATGCAAATAAGAGATGCAAAAACCAACAACAGCAACAAGTCACTTTGGCAACAAGCAAGACCAACAACAGCAACAAGGCACTTGGCAACCAGCAAGACCAACAACAGCAACAAACAAACAACAAAGAAATGACCAAAACTTTTAAGACCCAATAAGATAGATCAGTTTAGACCAAAACGCACTTGTCAACCAAAGAAGACCAACAACAAGAATAATAGCAAGTGACCAACAATAACAACAACAAACTATTACTTAAACCGACCAAAAATTCAACTTTGAGCTCCGAGTTTCAATTCCAATACGTAACAAAGATCACAGCAACAACAAAACTCTAAATGATTGATATGATTTAATTTTCAGGGCTATTTGCAAATCTGAGTTACCAATTCCGCAGAAACCAAGAGTATTAAAGGCGAACAACTCAACACATGATGTACATATCTATATGCGTTGAAGAAAATTTGCAGCCAAAGCGTCTCGAATCAGATCAATCTCTTCCTCCGAGCACGGATCCGGACTATCAAAAAGCTATAAATTGGAAAACAACGTATAAGTTAAACCAATGAAGCGAATGAAATAATTAACTCAAGTAGAACAAAAAATATTATCATTTGAGAAACAGAGAGTGATCACGTACATTTTGAAACCCTGTAGTACGTCCGCTCTGAACGATGGTATGCATATAAAACATAACGAAGTATCCGCACTCAGAGTTCCTTGGTTGTTTTGGGCACTATAAATCAAAAGCAAATTGTTAAAACGGATAAAGGCATATCGAAAGCTACCATTGTGTCAATGAAATAACTTGAATTGAACTACTTACTTTCGGATGAAACCACTTCGGTCCGCCCGCTTCTGGTGCTCCAAAGAATCGATCTAGCCGCCCGAATGCACTACATTAAAATGGAAATTAACGAGACATGAAAACAGATCATATAAATGAAGAATCAATGATTTAGACAAAAATTTACTTACTTGGCAAACATGGATTTGATTTCATCGTTTGGCTTGCCACCTCTTAAGGGATCAAACCAATAACATGCGTTCTTGGAGGGACAAACAACACATAGGGTCCAATGACCACTACAACATACACATTATAATATTAATTAAGATAAGAAAGGAATTTATTCTTAAAAATCTTAAATAGACAACTAAATTACGTACCCTTCAAGTATTGGGGCTAGATAACAACGATCATCTTGCTGGACAATTGTAGCACCAACATAAAGTGTCCTTTTGGTTAACACACTGCGAGCCTGGGTCGTGTTTATTGGACTTAAGAATCCATACAAAGCCTTTCGGCCTTTCTGGACGCATATGTCGTTGCAGACACTATGATCGAAATAAAATGATAAGCGTTGTTAAGTATAGAAAACAAAAAAGATCAATGCAATAATCAAAGGGGGAAAAACTTACATTATCGCAACTTCAAGAACGACTAAATCTAAATCCTCCATATGCAAAAATTCGACAAGATCTTTTTTGTCAACTGTAAACTCATATGTCTTGTTTATGCCGACAATGCCAGGTTGCATCTTGAAGGAGAGATAGCTAATGTCCTTGTACATGGATCGCAGTAGTGCTAAGTGTGGGAATTTGCCCTCATCCACTTCATTCTATGAAAACATAAACAAACATATTATGAGTGAGTTACCAATGAAAAGCAAGTTCTAGTAATGTATTTCCTACCATTGGAGGTGTCGCCGCCGCCATCTGAATAAGATGATTCGGCCAAAGGATGAACGATCCTATGACCCGACTTAAATCAGGAACCTCGTCATCTTTAATCGGGATGTCTGTTTTGTCTTCCCCCTCTCGAACACATTTCACAGTCACCCTACGTAGGTCTTTTGGAAATTCAATATTATGGTGGGTGGTGTGATCCGTGTAAATAAGAGCATCGGCAACAATACGCAGGTGTGGAACAACCAAATAGAGAGTGTAAGGTTGTCCTCCCTGTGGAATGTGAGAAGGTTCGCCGAGATGAACATCCGGAGGGTTAAAACTCTCTTTACTGCTGGGGAAGGCCGGGGATTCACGGGTTGTATGTTCCGTATTGTCCTCGAATCCATCATAGTTTTCACTTCGGATCGTACTTGTTGCATGATTTCGTCAAATAGTCCCGCCCGAATTTTGGCTACAAGCTGAGGACTAGGGTTGTTATCGTCATAGAACCGTGAACACCGTCCAAAATATTTTGCGGCTGTAACTCCCCTAGGCTCCCCTCGAATGTTGTCAGGGTAATCCGGCTTCCCAATCGCCGTTGACAAAATGTCTATCCGTGAACCCGGCGTAAATGAACCTTGGGAACTCTGCTCCTCAAGTGCATCCTGTATCATAAGATGTTTCATAAATAACAACTAAACCCTATAATATAAAACAACTGAGGCTATTTAAAATGTCTAATTTAACTACTTGCAATCTTTGAGGCAACCTCGGCAACATCTGCATTTATGTACTTGTCACGCCTTCATCCTTGCGACTTTCCATTTCTTGTGATGAGGAGGACGTTCGGGGGCTGGACAACAAGTGGAAGGATTGGATTAGGAAGCTTCCTTCATTCTCTCTACCTGCTCCTCCATCATTCTCCGTTCCAGCTTTCTGTACCCACCACGAGACATACAATGCGGATACTTATTTACCGCTTGCCTCTCTTTATTGGCTTGACTCATTTCCTATGACACGAAAACAATTAAAACTAAGGCTAAGTTGTGAAATAAAAGAAATGATCTGAAATGAAAGAAATTTTAATTTTACAATAAACTCTGGAATTGCCGTGACGCCACAAACTCCCTCCAGTCCTCCGGAGAAATATAAGGATATTTCTGACATGGATCCTCGTTCCTCCTTTCCCCTCGAACAAACTTTTTAGTCAGCTTATTCTTGAAGTCTTTCCAACATATACGGACTTCCCCCATCTAATGCTTTTCCATTTCCTTAGTGTTAGGGACGTCGTACGTTTCTTTTAAGGTAAAAGGAAAGATAATTAAATTTCAAGTAACAAGCCAAATGATACAAATGCAAATATATTGAAAGTGACGAACCAAAAGTTGTGCCCAAATCAACTGCTTCGTTTTTGCCGGAACGAACTTCCAAGCAGAGATCACAATGCGAACTTTGCTTCGAGCCAAATAGCCTACACAGCTAATGAAATTGTCTTCCTCCGGGCCAATTGGATTCAACTTGTCATCAAAGTCCACATGCAGCCTCTTTTTTTGACTGTCACGATGGGCCACTAGCGCACTCATCTGTGTACAACCTCTACCCCTTCTCACAACGGGCTCGTCAAATATAGGCGTCCTGTATTACCTTTCAGGACGCCTATTTTCACACTTTTACGCCCTGAGTGCTAATCAGGACGCCTTTATTTTTAATATTGCGTCCTGAATTGGCTTAAGGGCGCCAATATTAAAACATTGACGTCCTGATTAACGTTAAGGGCGCCTAAAATAAAAAAATTGGCGTCCTGATTTTAAATTAGGACGCCAATATTAATAAAATTTTTAATTTTACGATAAAAAACATCCACCCGCCAAACAAAAAAATCTCATATCTTTCCCGCCTCTTCGGTGTGATTTTTATGCGTCCTGATTTTTAATCGGGACGCTAATATTAAATTTTTTTATAATTTAATGATAAAAAACATCCATGGCGCCAAACAAAAAATACTCATATCTTTTGCTTTGTTTGTTGCGAGATTTTTAGGCGTCCCGATTTTAAATCGGGACGCCAATATTAAAAATATTTTTAATATGATAAAAAACACCCACGGTGCCAAACAAAAAATAACCCAAGGCGCCAAACAAAAAATTCTCATATATTTTTAGGCGTCCTGATTTAAAATCAGGACGCCAATATTACAAATATTTTTACTCCAACGATAAAAAACACCCACGGCGCCAAACAAAAAATTCTCATATATCTTTCCTGCTTTTTGTGAATGATTTTTAGGCGTTCTGAAACAAATATAGGTTCTGAAAAAAATAAATCCTATGGCACCAAACAAAAAATTCTCATATTTGCTATGGCGGGAAATAATAATTCCCACATATTAGGCGTCCTAGAAAAATATTAGGACACCAAAAATCAATTTAAGAAGTCCTGATCTCTAATTTAGGAAGTTGAAGGCTCGACCTACTTGCAAAAAATTACAAGAATGCCACCACCTTCATTTTTTACTTCCTGTTTCTTAATTTGGAAGTCTTTTAGGGTAGTTATATCCAATTTTTATAGTAGTGAGACTTGGGTACTAAGTGTTGTCTGCTATTTGTTGTCTTTTGCAACTACGATGGCAGGACAAGACAAAGTCGGCAAAGCCACGATTGGAAATGGTAGATTTTTTGAGGAACTTGAGGTTGAGAATCTTTTGGAGAAGATGAATAAACCAGCTGTTAAATCTATTAAGGTATACAACTCTTCTCTGACTAGTTTTGACGAAATGTTTTTTTTTTAAAAAAAATTTATTTATTTATTTATTTTATTTTATATATATGATTATCTGACTAGATCATATTCAATTTTGTTGGACTTCTTTGAGGAAAATCTTTCAAAGATGTGTTATGCATTCACATGATTTGAACTCGAGACCTCTTAGATAATGATTAAAACTTTAATTCAAGACAGCTTCAACAACTATTTACCTGTTTTTAATTACTATTTCATTTAATTGTTTCTCATCTATGTTTGTAGTGTTGGCGGTGAAGAAAGCAGATTACGTACACTTTAATTAAGCTTTTAGTGGTTCATGTTCAGGACTACACGCATGTACACAATTATGCACATATCCATTATAATTATTCGAGCATTATTTGTAGTATTTTTCTGAGTTTCACTGAAAGGAGAAATTATTTATGGTTTTTAATCATAATTTACTATTGTTTGGGTTAACATTTAGTATTAAAAAAGCAGAGTCATGATGGTGACGTAATTGACTGTGTACATATTTTAAATCAGCCAGCTTTCGATCATCCAAAACTGAAAAATCACAAAATTCAGGTAAAACAATCTATCTTAATTAGTTTATGTTTTAGTTTTACTGGATTTTCTAACTCAAATATTCTGAGGCCAACTATAATTTACTATTCTATATATGAAGATGAGGCCAAAATTTGTTCCAAAAGGAAGAAATAGAAGGTTAGCAGAGTCAAAGCCAATTGCTCAATTGTGGAACCATAGTGGAAGTTGTCCAAAAGGAACAGTTCCAATAAGAAGAACAACAAAAGAGGACATATTGAGGGCAAGCTCTTTCCAACAATTCGGAAAGAAGGATAACAAGACCATCCCTTATCTGTCTGGATCATTATATTCGCGTACAGATAACCACGAGGTATTGTTATTGCATAGTGTTATACATATATGGTAAGAACTAGATGACTAATTTTTAGAAATTAAGAAAAATTAAGTTTGTTATTTATAAAAAATGTGTATTGGTTTTCTTAAGGGAAAATTCCATTTAAATACCAGATGAATTTACAAAACCCCCAGAAGTCCTCCGAATTTGTAAAAAGACTCAGAGGTGATAAGGACTTTTGTGGGTTATGCAATTTCGTGGGAAATGACCCTAATGCCCTTCCTTCCTGTCTTCCTCTTCCCCCTTCCACTCTCTAAACCAGAACCACTCGCCGCCGCACATTCGCTCGCCACCGTCTACCTCCGCCGTCGACGCCAACGCCGCACCCTCCACCTTGGACGCCGCACCCGGTGGCACCGGTGAAAAAGAAAACAAAAAACTGAAACACGAAACACACGAGAAAACTAGAAACAGTAATTTTTTTTTTATCGGTCAATTCGGAAAAAATTGGAAGAAGAAGACGTGAAAGAAGGAAGGAAGGAAGAAGAAAAGGAAGGAAGGAAGGAAGCAGGAAAAAGGAAGAAGGAAGAAGAGAAAAGAAAAAAAAAAAAGTCTGAGAGTGCACTTTCACTGGAGTGTGTTATAACACACTCCAGTGAACACTTCGAGTGTGTTTTAAAACACTCGAGTGTTATTATTATTATTATTTTTTTACTCGCCTTGCATGAAATGGTAAATGGCGTTTGCGAAATGGTAAATGGCGTTTGTGAAATGGTTAAATGGTTAAACTCTTTTTTTTTTATCTATATGAAAGAGTAAAAAATGGCACCTGGGAAAACAATGGTAATTGGCGTTTGTGGAATGGTAAATAGCGTTTGTGGAATGGTAAATGGCGTTTGTGTCATAACATATATGAAAGAGTAAAAAAATGGCACCTGGAAAACAATGGTAATTGGCGTTTCTGGAATGGTAAATAGCATTTGTGGAATGGTAAATGACGTTTGCGAAATGGTTAAACTGTCTTTTTTTTTTGTTATCCATATGAAAGAGTAAAAAATGGCACATGGGAAAACAATGGTAATTGACGTTTCTAGAATGGTAAATGGTGTTTGTGGAATAGTAAATGGCGTTTGTGCAATGGTAAATTACAATTGTTTCCCAGGGTGCTCTTTCATGTATGTTATAACACAAACACCATTTACCATTGCACAAACGCCATTTACCATTGCAGAAACGCCAATTACCATTGTTTTCCAGGTGCCATTTTTTACTCTTTCATGTATGTTATGACACAAACGCCATTTACCATTCCAGAAACGCCAATTACCATTGTTTTCCCAGGTGCCATTTTTTACTCTTTCATATGGATAACAAAAAAAAAAAAAAAAGACAGTTTAACCATTTCACAAACGCCATTTACCATTTCACAAATGCCATTTACCATTTTGCAAACACCATTTATCATTTCATGCAAGGCGAGTAAAAAAAAAATAAAATAACACTCGAGTGTTTTAAAACACACTCGAAGTGTTCACTGGAGTGTGTTATAACACACTCCAGTGAAAGGAGTGCACTCTTAGACTTTTTTTTTCCTCCTTTTCTCTTCTTCCTTCTTCCTTCTTCCTTCCTTCCTTCCTTCCTTCCTTCACGTCTTCTTCTTCCAATTTCTTCCGAATCGACCGATCAAAAAAAAAAAAAAATACTGTTTCTAGTTTTCTTTTCTCGCGTGTTTCGTGTTTCAGTTTTTTGTTTTCTTTTTTCATCGGTGCCCGTGGGTGCGGCGTCCAAGGTGGAGGGTACGGCGTTGGCGTCGACGGCGGAGGTATACGGTGGCGAACTAACGTGCGGTGGCAAGTGGTTTTGGTTCAGAGAGAGAGAGGAAGAGGAAGAGGAAGAGAGGAAGGAAGGGCATTAGGGTCATTTCCCACGAAATTGCATAACCCACAAAAGTCCTTATCACCTCTGAGTCTTTTTACAAATTCGGAGGACGTCTGGGGGTTTTGCAAATTCATCTGGTATTTAAATGGAATTTTCCCTTTTCTTAAAGTATCCATTTTTTTAATCAATTGCATTCTAAACTACTTTCTTGCTGAGAAATTCCCACGATCAATAAGAAGAGTTTAGGGAAGAAGTTGTAAATTTGAGAGACAAAGTGGATTTTAGACTTATATTTTGGATTAAAGAAAACTGATCTATTATATTTTATATTTAAACGGCGAAGTAGAAGTATTTATTATGCAAAGTATACGTTGGGATGTCAAGTGTGAGTTGGCTTTACTTGATATGTGAACGAAGTAGCAACATTTTGTAGACTTGGGTTGGAAAAAAAAGAAGGAATATAAATGCAAGGACCCACCTAAACCCCCTTCCCCAACCCACTTCTAGTTCCTATAACCCAATTTGGGCTCTCTCCCTTTTAGGGATTGTTCGGTTTGAAAGTAATAAAAACTGGCGTTGTTGGTGGGCATGTGAAAACCTTGATCAGTTGTAATTGTATTTGTTACAAACAAAACATTTTCACTTAGATTAAAAAAGCTTGTTTGCGTGCTTGCATAATGAATATATTTTTCATGTTTTGATGGTTTTGATCGCTCTATAGTATTCCACAGCTGAAGTGTGGGGAGACGAATATTATGGAGCCAAGGCATTCATAAACATTAACAGATTGTAAAGAAAATGACAAAGGGTAGTTTAGGAAGTTTATTGATTTATTAATTGTTATTTGTTGCATTCAGTTAGATTTTTGGTTATTCATTGTATTTAGCTGAAGTTTGGTTATTTGGCTGTATTCGCTGTATTCTTTTTCGTTATTTGGCTGTATTCATTTTCCTTTATATAGGGACCCACGTGTACAGAGATATGAAGAAAATAACATTTTGTTTTCTCAGTTTCTAATATCATTTTCTCTCTCTCTTTCTGCTTTACTCTTCGACTCTTCACTGTTAATCTGCTTCTAGGTTTTGTCCGATAGCTTCTCTGGTTCTTGGCGATTATCTCAGATTGCTAATTGTATCATGGTATCAAAGCGTTGAACAGCTGCCATGGCCGATTCCTCTTCCACTACCACCGGCGCATCTGCCGGAGCCACTGCTGGAGCTGGTACCACCACTGATCCAGCCTTGAACGTTTCTAGTCCGTACTACCTTCATCCGAGCGAGAATCCCGGTCTTGTCTTGGTTACTTCAGTTTTGACCGGATCTAACTATCATACCTGGTCGCGTGCTATGAAAGTCGCACTCCAATCGAAGAATAAGCTGGGCTTCGTCAATGGTACTATCTTGATGCCGGCGATGTCCGATTCGAATTATTCCACCTGGTTGAGATGTAATACCATGGTCTATACATGGATCACCAGGTCGCTTTCACCAACAATTGCTCAGAGTATATTGTGGCTTGATAAAGCTTATGATATCTAGAATGATTTGAAGGCTCGGTTTGCCGTGAGTGACGTGTTCCGAGTCGCTGAGCTTCAGGATGAGATCTATGCTTTCCGGCAAGGCGACCTCTCGATTAGTGAGTATTACACTAAGTTGAAAATCCTTTGGGATGAGTATACGATTTTGCGTCCTGTTTCTCGCTGTTCTTGTAATTTCATCTGTCCATGTGCTACATATCTTGACAATGATTACACACTAAATTTTTTAAAAGGCCTGAATGATAAGTTTGCCTCTGTTAAGTCTCAAATAATGTTGTTAGAACCATTGCCTTCGGTACACAAGGTGTTTTCTTTACTTCTTCAACAAGAACATGAAATTCACTCACCTTCTGGTGCTACTGAACCTATTATCTTATTTAACAAAGGGCCACAGCGTCCTACTTCGAATGCTCCTTCCTCTGGTTTTCATTCGAGGAGCTCTGGTTCGGTTGGCTCCAATAACACCAAGTTTTGTACCTATTGCAACCGGCCTAGACAAACTGTTGATACATGTTACCGTAAGCATGGATTTCCGCCTGGATTTAAGTTTCGCAGTCAAGGCTCTAATGCTTCTCAGACGAAGGATCATGTCGTTAATTCTGTGATAGAGCATACACCTTCTTCCACTGGTCCACTTGCATCTTCTGATCCTAAATCAACACCAATTCCTCAGTTCACACAAGATCAATATCAGAAGTTACTTGCTCTTGTCCACATGCATCCAACTTCTTCGGTCAACAATCTCCACTCTGTTTCTTCTTCCCATCAAGATCCAGGTAGTTCGTTCACCTTTACTTCCTTTTCTCCCACATTATCCTGGATTTTAGATACTGGTGCCACTGATCATGTATGTCACTCTCTTGATTGTTTTTCTGCCTATTCTACCATTGATCCTGTCCCAATAAAACTCCCTAATCAAAGTTACATTTGTGAGCAAAATTTACGGTACCATTTGTCTTTCCAATTCACTTGTCTTACACAATGTTTTCTACATACCATTTTGCCTTTAACATTCTTTCTGTTTCCAAACTAACTCGTGCCTTTCCTTGTTGTTTCATTTTTTTGTCTTCTTTATGCTATATACAGGATCTTTCTCATTGGAGGATGATTGGTACAGCTAAA
Source organism: Acacia acuminata (assembly GCA_019022655.1). Lineage (NCBI taxonomy): Eukaryota > Viridiplantae > Streptophyta > Magnoliopsida > Fabales > Fabaceae > Acacia > Acacia acuminata. The sequence continues at coordinate 1,791,363 of JAFJYI010000047.1, read as the reverse complement.
GCTTTCGAAGGTCTCTATTTCCTCAATCCTGCAAATTCTCCTCACACTATAGCAACTACACAAATCCTTCCCTCCTTACCATCATCATTCGCTTCTTTTGACTTGTGGCATCATCGTTTAGGTCACATTTCCCCTTCTGTTTTACGAATTTTACATCAGCAATTTTCTTTTATTCCATGTAATTCTGAATTAGTTCCATGTGATGTATGCCATATGGCTAAACAGAAAAGGTTGAAGTTTCCAATAAGTACATCTTCTAGTAATGAAGTTTTTTCGTTAATACATGTTGATATTTGGGGTCCTTTTTTAGTTCAGTCTATTCGTGGTTTCAAGTATTTTTTGACCATTGTTGATGATTTCAGCCGTTATACTTGGATTTTCCTATGAAAGCTAAATCAGAGGTTCAGATACACCTTCAAAATTTTATTAAATTTGTTGAAACTCAACATCAAACTAAGGTTCAAATTATCCGTTCTGACAATGGTCTTGAATTTTCTATGGACTCTTTTTATAAAACTAAGGGCATTGTTCATCAAACCTCTTGTGTTGAAACCCCACAGCAAAACGGTGTTGTCAAAAGAAAACACCAACATATTTTAAATGTTGCTCGTGCTCTTTTGTTTCAAGCTAAACTTCCAAAAATCTATTGGTGTTTTGCAATTTCTCATGCTATTTTTCTCATTAATCGTCTACCTTCTCCTATACTTAAACACAACACCCCTTTTACATTGTTATATAACAAATCCCTTTCTTATTCTGATTTAAGAGTTTTTGGTTCCTTGTGCTATCTTCATACCCTTTCAAAATTACAGGTCTAAGTTTGATCCTAGGGCATCTAAATGTCTTTTCCTTGGTTTTCCGGATTATACTAAAGGATATTTGCTGTTAAATCTTTTTACAAATTAGATTTTCATTTCTAGAGATGTTGTGTTTTATGAATCTGTTTTTCCTTCTTCCGGTCATACATCATTTGATGCTAATTCCTCTTCTTTTCCTATGGTTGCTGATACACATTGCACTGATTTTTCTTGGCCCACACCTTCTGCTGATTCATCACCTTCCTCTCCAGATTCTATGTTACCTGTTTCTCCTGATTCAGCCCCTGTGATATCTGATTCTATGATCCCTGTTTCTCCTGATTCAGCCTCACCCTCTGTTCCAGCTCTGCCTGATTTAGTTTCTTCCATATCCCCATGAAAATCTAGTAGACCACATAAACCTCCCACATATTTGCAGGATTACTATTGTTCGGCTTTTACTGCTTCAGCTACATCTTTCTCTTCCGGTGACGAGTATTCCTTCTCCCACTCTCTTCCTGCTAATTTGTCCCCTTCATATAAAAATTTTTGTCTTGCTCTTTCTTGTGATGATATTCCTACTACTTATCGTCAAGCTTCTAAATTTAAACATTGGCGTGATGCTATGGACTCGAAATTTCTGCTCTAGAACGAGAATAAGACTTGGTACCTTACTCCTTTGCCTCATGGGAAACATCCTATTGGTTGCAAATGGGTTTTTACTAAGAAGTATAAGTCGGATGGTACTCTTGATCGGTATAAGGCTCGTCTTGTTGCCAAGGGCTTTACTCAAACCGAAGGTATTGATTACTTTGATACATTTTCTCCGGTTGCTAAGATGACTACTGTGCGTCTTTTACTTGCTCTTGCTTCCGCTAATCATTGGCATCTTCACCAACTTGATGTGAATAATGCTTTCCTTCATGGTGATCTCAATGAAGAGGTATATATGGTTTTACCACCTGGATTTTATTCATCTGACTCATCCTTGGTTTGTAGACTTACTAAGTCACTTTATGGCCTCAAGCAAGCTAGTCGCCAATGGTTTCGTAAATTGTCATCTGCCCTTCTTTCTTATGGGTATATAGAGTCCAAGGTTGATTATTCTTTGTTTGTTAAAGCCTCGATTCTAGTTTTACTGACTCTTTTGGTATATGTCGATGATATCATTCTCACTGGCAATGACTTGAATGAGATTAATACTGTCAAGCAGAATCTGGATCATCTGTTTAAGATCAAGGATCTCGGTTCCATTCGCTATTTTCTTGGTTTAGAGGTTGCTCGTAATTCCTCTGGTATTTCACTATGTCAACAGAAGTTTATTGTTGATCTTCTTGCTGAAACAGGTTATTTAGATTGTAAACCTGCTTCAACTCCCATGGACAAACTTGCTAAGTTGAGTGCAACATCAGGTACTCCTCTTGCTGATGGTACTGCATATCGCCAATTGGTTGGGCGTTTCTTGTACTTAACTACTACTCGACCTGATTTATCATTTGCAACTCAACAACTTAGCCAATTTATGTCTACCCCCACTGATGAAAACCTTAAGGCTGCTCATAGAGTTCTTCGATATTTGAAGTCTACTCCTTCCAAAGGCCTGTTTTTCCCATCTATTTCTGATTTTTCCTTAAAAGGCTTTAGTGATAGTGATTGGGCTGCTTGTGTCGACTCTCGGCGTTCTATTACTGGTTATTGCATTTTTCTTGATAATGCTCTTATTTCATGGAAATCCAAGAAGCAAAGTATTGTTTCTTTGTCTTCTTGTGAGGCTGAATATCGTGCTCTTGCTATGACTACTTGTGACATTCAGTGGCTGCAATATTTGCTTGATGATTTACGTGTTTCTCGAGCCCGTACTGCTGTTTTGTATTGTGATAATCAGTCTGCTATTCAGCTGGCCTCTAATCCTACATTTCATGCTCGCACTAAACACATTGCGCTCGATTGTCACCTTATTTGCGACAAGGTTCAGGATGGTGTCATTCGTTTACTGCCCATTCGTTCTCAGCATCAGCTAGCTGATCCTTTTACCAAGCCATTGACTTCTGCTCCATTTCATTCACTAGGGTCCAAGCTGGGCATGATTGATGTTCCTACTCCAGCTTCTGGGGGGCTAACAGATTGTAAAGAAAATGACAAAGGGTAGTTTAGGAAGTTTATTGATTTATTAATTGTTATTTGTTGCATTCAGTTAGATTTTTGGTTATTCATTGTATTTAGTCAAGTTTGGTTATTTGGCTGTATTCATTGTATTCTTTTTCGTTATTTGGCTGTATTCATTTTCCTTTATATAGGGACACACGTGTACAGAGATATGAAGAAAATAACATTTTGTTTTCTCAGTTTCTAATATCATTTTCTCTCTCTCTTTCTGCTTTACTCTTCGACTCTTCACTGTTAATCTGCTTCTAGGTTTTGTCCGATAGCTTCTCTGGTTCTTGGCGATTATCTCAGATTGCTAATTGTATCAAACATTTGGAAGACAAAAGTTCAACAACGCAATGAATTTAGTCTCTCTCAAATTTGGATTATGAATCAAGAAGATGGTACTAATAATGTCGAAAGCATCGAAGCTGGTTGGCAGGTATTATATAATTTCTCTTACATTACATTTCAACATTAATTTAAGAATTATTCCTTGGATCCTTTATATAAAACATAATTAGCTAATCTAAGTAGATTGAGAATAATTATGTTAGTTAGTACGATATGTTTCTTCCTTTTTTTTTTTTTGGAATAAAACACCATAATAATTTTCTTCAATTCTCTCCCTCCTTTTCCTACTTAATTGTTGTTAAGGAAAAATTTGATAAACATGTTATATAAGTATTACATTTATGACTAATATCAACTCTCCAATTAGATCCTATATATTAAGGACCGAAAGATTATTATTTTTAGTCTATCTAGCTCCATCGTTCACTAATAATGTTTACTGATTTGCAAAATTAGATTCATCCAATGTTATATGGGGATGAGAAACCAAGACTTTTTGCATATTGGACAGTAAGTTCAAATTATCAACCCAATTTTTTGGTTCCTCACATCATTCTCTTTTTGTTATTGTCAATTTTAATTTAAATGTTTTTCTTAATTTATCCAACAGAGTGATTCATATGAACATATTGGATGTTATAATCTACAATGCCCTGGCTTTGTCCAAGTTTCCAATGAAGTAGTGGTGGGAGGCACCCTCCAACCATTTTGTGTCGATGGTGGTGATCAATATGGAATCTCCCTCCTTATCTGGAAGGTAATTTATTTTTTTTTTTTTGGCTAGGACATAAATCCCTTTTCAGAAAGTTTCATAAATTCACATCACACTGTGCAAAATAATAATTTAATGACTTTATTGTGTCTGTTGTTTTTTGACAGATGTTGTAATAAAAATTATGGCATATGTTCAATAAACCACAGATTTTATAAATAAATTTATAATATTTAAAATTGTAAGTAATAATTCAATTATGAAAAAGGGAAAAAGACAAAAAAATGCCACTTAAACTTCAAAATCCTAAATAAATATTTCCTACAAAAATGAGTTGTCAATTACTCTTATAGTCAATTTATAGGCAACAATACTGATTTGAGATTTTAAAATTTAAATGATATTTTCTTATCTTTTTTCCCATAAAAGAATTTGTAAAATATTTATCTTTTAAAAATTGACTTGAATAAATTATAACATCTGTTCATCTCTAACTATAATTTATACTACTTTGGTCTTTAATATAAAATCCAATTGACTAATTTGGGGAGATTAAGGAAGCTAAATAACTTAATTAATTAAATGATATGTTACATGATTTCTCGAGATACTTATAAGTATCATTATTATATAGAACATGTCGACCAAGGGGAAGATTGATCTTGGATGTATCGGCGGACACTGGTATCTATGAAGGAGATAGCCGGGGAGAGCGTGGGATCACCGTACACGACAAAGGGGTGCGGTGTGTGCACGATGAGGCGTATGTAAATAGTCTAGGTTTAGAGTGTGTGCACCTTGTTACACGCCTTCTATATTTATAGAGGCGTACGGTGCCATATCCGAGGCACGCCATTAATGGGGGCCATTAATGGGGCGGATATTGAACGATATTCCATTAATGTGACGTGTCATTAAGGGGCGGATATCAGAGATACTTTCTAAATGGACGGGTATCTCGGTGGATTGATATGATTGGGGCGAATCCTGCGCCTAGCCGGGATTTACGGCTCTCCTGCCATTATTGGCGGATTACGCCTTCGCTTGGGCCTTGCTATGGACTTGGAGGCTTTTGGGCCGGTCAAAAACGGTGCCCCGGCTTGGTGTTCATGTTGTTGGACGGCGAGGTGTGTGATACTCCGGTCCGGTGTGTGTCGGGGCCTATGCTTTGGCGGCCCCGGCTCCTTATGCCGCGGCTTACCTCGTGATATCGCCCTGGATGGTGCCTTGGGCCGTTCCGGCAGGGCACATTAGGCGGCCTCGGATTTAGATTGTAAGTCCCACGTTCGCGGGTAAACCGTTTGGTCTTCTTTCCGTAGCGCCATCATTGTGTCTTTCACACTGCGTGTCGATTGGAAAGGGTGCATACGTCGCGCCGTTCCGTGTGCCGATTAGCGTGCGCATTTAATGCTCCTTCATCATGTCGTGCATTTCCCATCGTGTCCATGTTTAAAGACCGAAAATGCCCCGGCGTTCCCTCTCCTTCTTCGCGTTTTTCGTTTTATATTTGCGTTTTTCACTATTTCACGCATACAATCTTGTAGTGAACTTGCTCCGAGTTTCTTTCCCTTGAGAACTCCATTGTCCTACAATTTGGTTGTTCAAGTCATCCTCTTCGTTACATTTCACTCGTTCAAGTCATCTTCTTTGTTTCTACTCAGGTATTTTCCGTCCTTGCCTTTACTCTTTTACGGCATACTTCGTCTTGTTTGGATAATCTACGGTTTTTCCTCTCTTTTTCCCATTCTCCCGGCCTTGAGCTTTCTTTTAAGATTAGTTTTACGTAATTCTGCTCTATATGCTCCTTGCCTTTGACGTGAAGTTTGTAGTCCTTAGGTTCTAGTTCCTCTTTTCGATGGATAGACATAGACCTTTCCTTAGAGTCGAACAACGCTCACCCCGAGGAAGAGGAGTTTCTTCGCGCTCGTTACAGGAGAGCTTCTTCTTGGGTTCTTGGGACCGAGCTCCGGAAACAGAGAGGTTAGCACCTCTTCGTCGAGGTGGGAATGGTTCTTACAGGCGGATTGGGCCTCAACCCATATCTCGCTAGAGCTTTGTCACCTTCCATGGTTCGAATTCCGGCAAACACCGTTCCTACCTTTTCACCTTTCCGGGCCGGGGTAGGTTCTTTTACCGGTTCTAGTGCTCCTGCCTTGATGGCCCAACCGATCAGTTTTTGTGAGGGTCCATCCCCTGCAAGTTTGGACCCTTATCCTAGTGATTATCTCGGCCCCTGTTGGGACTGCTTGGCTGAGAGTTCATTTCACATCGCGCGTGGCGAAGACTTCAGAGCTACCTCGATTATTGGATCTTGTCGGCATCGGCGTCCTTTGGGTCCCCCTTCCGGCGTGCCCTTTCGTCCGAGTCCGCCGTCTGTTTTGCCTTCTAATCCTGTTTTTCCAGGTATTTCCAACTCTGCTGATTTCCTTTTATGTTGCATATAGGTTAATGGCTCAGAAATCCGTGCCTTCAAAGAAAAGGGCCGAGGCGAGACATCGATTCTTCTAGTCCACCCGAGGCCACATGTCGTAGGTATCCTGGGTGTCCCACGAGGTCTTGAAGACCCGGTCCATTATGTCGGACGAGGATATTGCCGGTTAGACCTACCCGCCATGGAGAGGGTGCGTCTGTCTGCCGGAAGCCGACGAGCTGTTTGTGTTGAGCGAGAAGTGGGCGTCCCAATTTCTTTCATTTTTATCGGGATTACCTTACACGGGTTGGTGTCGGTTTCCTTTCACCCGTTTTCAAATGCTTGCCCGATGCACTGAGACTCGCCCCGTCTCAACTTCATCCGAACGGGTGGGCTTACCTGGTAGCCTTGAGCAATTGTGTCGTTCCTATCCGGTTCCAATCCCTTGTTCGACCAATCTCTTCTTCTACTATTTCGGCCCTTTTACCCCTGGCACACCTAAGGAAGGTGATAAGTTAAAAGGGCTAGTGTCTCTCCGCGTTAATCCCGACCGGGAAACTTATGAAGCCTTTCTCGAGAATCTTTTAAGCGGTTTAAGAGTGCGTTTTTTAAGGTTGTCGCCGTGCCGGTAAGCCGGCTTGGTTTTACGAAGGGGTTGAGGCTGCCGATGTAGGGTGGCGCTTCCCTTTATCTTGGGTGGAGAATCATCACAAGGCTAGCCCCTCGTCCTTCCGGATCTCTCAAGAGGACCTCCTACCCGAGATGGTTCCTCACGTCCCAAGATTGGACGCCTTTGTGGAGCATTATGGCATCCTGAGTGCGGCCTTTTTCATATCCGGGAGGGATCTAGGCCAATTCCTTCGAATTGTAGGAGTCCCTTGTTTGCCATGCTCTTTATTCCTTTAGTCATGTTTTGTATATTGGTTGCCTATTTTGTGCTTAGTGTTGATTTCTTTTTACTGTCCTTTTCATTGCCCAAGACATGAAGGCCCTTCTGGCTACTTGAAGAAGGTGAATCCGGCCGCGGTTTCTTGAGCGGTCGGTCTCGGAAGCGGGCTGCCCCTACCAAGGCTACCATGCCCGAGGCCGATGCCCCGTTGTGGCCAAGAAGGCCAAGGTGTCGGTGTTGAGACTTCGGCCCCATCCGGTGCCGATGGATCCCTCGGGCGGGCGTTCACGAAACTTCCAAAGGGAAGCGAGGTTGTCGTTCCGAGAGGGTGAAGGTGCAGCTCGGGGCCGCGACCGTTCCTTACGCCTCGGTTCTTCCGGCGTCTTCGGCCCTGCCCGCCGCCTCCACCTCCTTCGGCCCGGGCCCTTACGTCCTTCTTCCATGCTTCCTCGGGGTTTTGTATTTGAAAAGGGGGTGACCAAGGAGGCTGGATGTAGCGTTTCTCCCCCTCGGGAGTTTATGGAGAGCCGGGCCTTGTCCCCTCCTAGTGTTGAGGAGGTGCTCGCCGCATAGCGGTACATGTAAGTCCGTTGGTTTCTGCAAGCTTATATGATCGTGAGGGAAAAATACGCCCTGGGCGTCGAAGAGAACAGAAAATTGAAGGCGTCCGGGGCCGAGGTTGAGGCCAACCCGAAGGCTCGCGGGCGGCGTCGTGAAAAGGGCTTTAGCCGATCTTGAGGCCAAGCTCCGCCTTATGGAGGAGGAGCGGGATCTTTGCCCCGGCTGGAACGGGATCTTTGCCAAGGAGGCGTTTGTTAAGGTGGAGTCGGATATGCAACGGGCGAGAAGGGGCGGAGAAGTCGGCCTCGAGTGTGTTCGGGCCCGAAAGCGCCGAGCGAAAGTATGGATGTGGTGAAAACCACCGCAAAAACAGCGTGATTCGTTGTTTGATAAGGTTAAAGCCGTCGAGGAGGCTCGGCCGTATCGCGCCCAGGAACGCTTAGAGTCGACGAACTTCTAAAGCGGGCTGCCGATTGCTTCGAGAATGCCTTTGGAGCAGATCCAACTTTTGAATCCGAAGACGGAGCTTAACTTGGGCGGCTATGACTTCCGTGCCTTTGTGGAAGACGGAACGTTAGTTTCGTATCGGCCTCCTTCCGCCACCTAACGTCCGGATGCGGAAGGGAGAGTCGGATGCGGAAAGTGAGCGACCAAGAATGCTCCCCGAGGCCGGTCCTTCTAGTTAAGCTTTAATCTTCATTGTTGGTGGGCGTCTGTGCTTTTGTATTTTATTGACTCCGGCGTTTGTGCTTAGTAATTTTATATGACTTATGGGGAATGTATTTATCCGCCCTTACGCCGATTTCTTAAATTCCATTGTTTGAAATTTATTGATTTGCATTATATACAAGTCATGTACTCGACCAACAACGGTGTGGGAGAGTGGGACAGGGTTGTGTGTCGTACCCTCAGGGGGTGTTCACTTAACCGCACTGCCTCATCCTAGCTTAAATAGCCGGGAACGATGGTAGGAACCGTTTTAAGGGCGAGGCTGTCATATGTCGACCGAGGTGTCTAGTACCTCTGATCGGACATTTTGACTTGATCAGGGTCGGGATGACAGCCTGCCTTCTTAAACCGGGCGAGCGTTGGCGCGTCAATTTCGCGAAGGCCACGTATGGCGTTTTCGCCGAGCTCTTACCTATGCGCGTCGGAGTACAACGGCCGGTGTCATACATCTAGATGTTTTTTGGTTTTCGCCGGGTATGGGTACCTCGGAGTCAGGTTTTTGCCGGGCTTGGTGGCCTCGGCTTCAAGCTTAAGCAAATAATCGTGCACGTTGGCGCCTCCTCTTTGAGGTATTCCTTCATTAAATAAAGCGGCTCTAAAGAGCGTACAAATGGTCATAAATTATTCAAATGCAAAGCAAGGGAAAGTTGGAAAGCAATTGCAAAAAACATGAAAGAAAGTAAGGAATGACCGAGCGCGGTCTTGGGCTAGGCGTAGTAGATTTTCAACTTATCGGCGTTCCATGTCCTTTTAACCGGCTTTCTTGCCAAAGTTTCGAGAACATATGCCCCCGCGTCAAGCTTTTCTTTAACACGATACGGTCCCTCCCAGTTTGCTGCCAGTTTTCCATCTCGGGAGTTCTTATTACCTATATCGGCCCTCCGAAGTACCAGGTTACCCCGGTTAAAGGATCGTGGCCGAACCTTGCGATTATATTTGGCCGCGAGTAAATGCTTGCTTGGCGGCAAGTTCCGACAATGAGTGTGACTCGGATCTCATCTATCGAGGTCCGGATCTGTCTTTAAAGCGTCGTCATTTGATGCCGGTCCATCTGTCCGGCTCGATCTTCCTCCACGATGGCTGCCCGATTTCTCGGAATCATTGCTTCGCATCCATATGTTAGCCGGAAGGAGTTTCACTGGGTAGAGGTGCGCATACTTGTCTGTATCCCCATAGAACAACGTGGAGTTGTTCGGTCCAACTAGAGTCGGCCTTTAACATGCGTTTCTTCAATCCGTCGAGAATGATCTTATTGGCGGACTCGGCACAGCCATTAGATTGCGGATGTTCGACGGAGGAGAAGTGTTGTTTGATGTCGAGGTTGGACATTAAGGCCTGGAATCTTTGGTCCGTAAATTGGGTTCCGTTGTAAGTGGCGACTTCAAAGACGGTATCCGAACCGAGCGAAGATATTGTGACGAACGAATTTCATAATCCTGGATGACGTTATCGTAGTTAACGCTTCCGCTTCGATCCATTTGGTGAAGTAGTCAACGGCGACAATGAGCCATTTGAGCTGTCCGGTAGCCGGTTTAAATGGGCCAAGAATATCCATTCCCCATTTATAGAAGGGCCATGGAGCCGGCATCCCTTTTAACTCGTGGGCGGCGGCCATAAGATCCCGCCATGTTTACGGCAACCGTCACACACCCGTTTGGCGGTCTCCATGGCGTCATGCATCATGGTGGGCCAATAATATCCGGCGCGCAATGCCTTCCTAGCCAAAGCCTTGCCGCCCATGTCTTTGGCCGTTGCATCCCTCGTGTATTTCGGTCAGTACATACCTGGATTCGGACTTGCCGAGGCATCGCATCATTGGGCAATGTACTCCTTTCCGGTATAGCTGGTCATCGACCATAGTGTAGATGGCGGCTTCTCTTATCAGCTTTTTCGCTTCGGTAGAGTCTGTGGGAATGATCCCTCTTTCCAGGTAATCTTCGATTGGTTTTCTCGATCCGATCCGGACGAGATAGTCATGATGCACGTGGGCTCGGCCAAATTCTGTTGGATGACCGTTCTTTGACTCCCGGACCTTTGGTGCTTGCGAGTTTGGATAGGATGTCGGCCGGGCATTCTCTTCTCTCGGGATGTGAGAGACAACGACTTCTTCGAATTCCGTCATTATCTCTTTTGCTTTATTCAAGTACTTGGCCAACAAGGGGCCTTTTGTTTGATAAGCGCCATCAATCTGTGCGGCGACGAGTTGTGAGTCGGTGAACACCTTAATCGCTTTAGCTCCGCTATCTTTTGCTTGAGCCAATCCGGCTAAGAGGGCCTCGTATTCGGCTTGATTGTTAGAGGTCGGGAACTCCAGCTGGAGGGAATGTTCAGTAGCGATTCCCTCGGGGCTTTCGACAATGACTCCTGCTCCGCTGCCTTTTGGGTTGGAGGACCCGTCCACAAATACCTTCCAGAATTCGGTGTCAGTCATAACCGGAGTCAATTCCACGATGAAGTCCGCCAATGCTGTGATTTGATTGCTGCCGTGTGCCTCAAAGGTGATGTCGAACTCGAGATAATTCAATTGCCCGACTTGTCATCCGCCCGACCCGGATCCGGTTTGTGCAAAATCTGCCGGATCGGTGATTGGTCCGGACCACAATCCGATGCCCTTGGAAGTATGGGCGAAGTCTCCTTGCCGTTGTCGATAATGCGAATGCCATTTTCTCCAGCTTTTGATATCTTAGCTCGGCGTTTTGTAACGCTTTGCTCACAAAGTAGATGGGTGTACGTCCGGCCTCGGTTTCTCTTACCAAGGCGGCGCTTACCGCTTCATCCCCTACCGAGAGGTATAGGAACAAGGTCTCCCCACTGCTCCGGCTTTGTCGATCCGGCGGGGTTGCCAAGCATTTCTTGATTTCTTCAAAGGCCGTCTCGCGGTCCGTATTCCATCCTCCCCAGGTTTCTTTCTTCAATAATTTAAAGAAAGGTAGAGCTTTCTCGGTGACCTCGGTAGGAATCTTGTCGGGGCCGCCAAGCGACTGTCGTTCTTTGCACCTCCTTCTTGGAGTTGGGGGCCTGCATATCTAGCACGGCCTTGCATTTGTCCGGATTGGCCTCAATCCCTCGGTTGGTCAACATAAAACCCAAAAACTTGCCAGCGGGCACCCCGAACGCACATTTCGCGGGTTCAACGATGCGGTATTGTCTTAGTTTGTCAAACGTCTGCTCTAGATCCGGATGTCTTTGCTCCGGGTGTTTTGACTTCACTATCATGTCGTCTATATATACCTCCACATTACGACCGATTTGATCTTCAAAGACTCGATTCATCATGCGTTGGTATGTAGCTCCGGCATTCTTCAATCCAAATGGCATGACGTTGTAGCAATAGTTCGCCTTATCCGTCATGAAGGCGGTTCTCTCTTGATCGTCGGGGTGCATAGCGATCTGATTGTACCGGAGTAGGCATCCATAAAAGAGAGCGGTTGGTATCCGTAGGAGTTATCCACTAGGCGATCAATCTTTGGGCATGGGAAAGGAGTCTTTGGGGCATGCTTTATTCGGATTGGTGTAGTCGGTGCACACCCTCCATTTGCTGTTGGTTTTAACACCATGACCACGTTAGAGAGCCGGGTCGTGTATTGTATTTCCCTTATGAACCCTAAGCAAAGGAGCTCTTCAATGTGACTCTCAAGGGCTTTACGCACATCGTCGAGATATTTCTCCTCTTAAGGGCCCTTGGTTTCGACCCGGCCATATGGCTAACTTGTGACGACGAAGTGTGGGTCGATCCGGGTATTTCGGCGACGTCCGGCGAAGACGTCCCGGTTTTGCCTTAAAAATTTGATCGCCTTGCCTTGATCTCGCTGCGTCCATGTCCCCGCCGATTTTAGTTGTCTTGGAGGGGTCCGTCCCGAGGATTAATTCCTCCAACTCTCCTTCCGGCTCGGGCGTGGGTTTTCGGTTCACGGAGGTCTAGTTCTACCATGTTGACCGATTGCCGGGGTCGCCCTCTTTTCGTCATTAGTCGGTACCTCGTTGGTTTGCGGCGGCCGTGGCGGGATGACGTCTTTTCCTCCTCTACACGGAGGGCTTCGAAGTAACACCGCGCGACGCTTTACGGTCCCCGGACACTTCAACCACCTGATTCGATCATTGATCATTTTCAATTTCGGTGCTTAGTGGATGCCGGCATATCCCAACCGTGTATAGTGGGTCGGCCCGGTATAATGTTGTAAGGGGAGCGGAAATGCGCCACTACAAACCTTACCCGTCCTGATTTGAAGGCTTCCTTAGTTCCCAAGGTCAGTCTAAGGTCGACATATCCTTTTGGGAAGGAACGCTCTCCATTGAACCCGATGAGGGTAGATTTGCATGGCTTTAGGTCTTCGACATCGAGGTGCATTCTCCGGTATGCCTCCCGGCTTATTATGTCGGCCGAACTACTGCGTCGACAAATATCCGTTTGACACAGGCGGTTACGACGATCCGGTGATGACCAATCCGTCTTGATGGCCGGGAATAACCTCCTTGAGCTCCTCGTCGGTGAAGACCAAGGGTGGTTTTGGGTTTGCCGACGTGCCCTTGAACCTCGGCACCTCTTTTACCGTTAATACCTCTCGCAGGTATTTCTTGCGCTGACTTATTGTATCTCCACCTCCTCCGGCCGCCACCGATCCCCGTGCATTGGAGATCGGCGTCCGGGTAGCCCCGTGGAGGGCGGTTCTCCGCTTCTTTTGAGTCCGAAGCGTTCGTGGCCGGACTCCCGCTGGCGGCTACCATTCCGCTTGCCGGATTTCCCTTGAGTTTTGATGACGTATTGGCGTAGTTTCCCTTCTCTTACAAATTTTTCAATAGCATCCCCGAGTTCGTAGCATTCGTCCGTGGTGTGGCCGGAGCGAATCGTGGAAGCTGCAAAACTTCCCGATCTGTATTGGCCCGGTTTACGAGAGGCTTTGGCTTCGTCACCTTCCTCATCTCGGTGCGCGCGACCTCCTTCCACAGTAGGGATCGCGGGACATTCAAGGGGTATAGTTTCCGTACGTCCCCTTATTGTCCGTTCGCTCCGTCTGGCCGGCTCTCGCCCACGTCGGCGAGGCTCCGCCTTGTGTTTGTCGGTCCGGTCTCTTCTTTCGAGTGATGAATTCCTTGCCTTCTCGGGCTCATCTCGCATTGGCGATTTCCATTTGCTCGACATCTAGATATTTCTTCGCTTCGCATAGAATTCCGTCAAGGAATATACTCGATTCTTGCATAGATGTCGGGCCGGGCGCGTCATCGGGTCCGGTCCGTTGACGGGCGGTGCACATGGACCTCTTCGGATAAGGATCGTACTGTATTGCCGTATCTACGAACCGATCCGGATACTTCGCAATGTTTCGCCCTTCTTTTGCTTCACTTTACTCGGCGTGAATTGAGATTTCGGTTGTTTCTTCTTTGGTGGCAAAGTGTAATTCAAACTTACGACCAAGGTCTTCAAAATTCCGAATGGAATTATTGGGTAGCGAACTCAACCATTTGTGGGCCGGCCCGATTAGCGTGGCGAGAAGAGTCTTAGTATCACCGGACCTTCTATTGATCTTACCCACATTAACTTCTCAAATAGCTCGAGGTGATGACGTGGATCCTGGGTCCCATCATATTGGGGAGGTCGGCTAGGTCAAAATTCTTCGGGTAAGGAGCCGTGGCCGTAGCTCGTGAGAATGGAGTCCCCCGCGCCGGCCAAGTATTTCATCTTATCTTTGCCGCGGCGATCCTCGTGTCCGAGGCGTAGTGATCGCCTCGCGTAGTTCGTCCGAGTCGTGTTCACGATCTCGGTTCTCCGGTTCCCTATCATCGTCATGGTGGCTGCTCGCCTCGGCCTTCCCTATCCCGGCTCCGCAAAGGTGCCTCTTTGTGCCTTTTGGGGGTTGGTTGGCGGTCTCGCTCCCTCTGGCGTCCCCTCTTTCCCCGCCACGGGAATGTTGATTCGTTTCTGGGCTGGTACGCGGACTATTGCTATCCAGGCGTACAACCTCCTTCCTCTTACGTGGGCTTCTCGGGTTTCCGCGTTGAAAAAGGTTCTCAAGCTTTTCCTCTATCATTTGTTCCAGAGCATGGAAATCCTCCTGTCTTTGGAGGTGATCGAACTTTTCCTTGTTTTCGAATCTCTGAATCATCGCCTCTTGGGTTCTCCTCGGTATGCGGACGTCGGTGTCTAGTACACGAGCGTCGGAACCGGATCTGTCGGGCGACCCTTTGGGGATTCTTCATGCGAGATTTGTCGATGGAAGGCGAGGTGGTTTCGAGTCGATGCGTATCCTTCCGGAGTTTTTCCTCGGGATGGTCGATCATGGGTCCGTGGCCGGCTCGGGCCGGCCGAGGTTGATTTGGGGGTACCGGGCTTTCCTCGTTCGGCTTGTCCAATTGCTGGTTTTGCGTGTGGCTTACGGTGTGAGCCATTGATGGTCGCGGGGATAGAAATTTACGGTCCCCACGGTCGGCGCCAATGTTACGGTATAGAACACGGATGTCCGACCAAGGGGCGGAAGATTGATCTTGGATGTATCGGCGGACACGGGGTATCTATGAAGGAGATAGCCAGGAGAGCGTGGGATCACCGTACACGACAAAGGGGTGCGGTGTGTGCACAGTGAGACTGTATGTAAATAGTCTAGGTTTAGAGTGTGTGCACCTTGTTACCTGCCTTCTATATTTATAGAGGCGTCTGGTGCCATATCCGAGGCACGCCATTAATGGGGGCCATTAATGGGGCGGATATTGAACGATATTCCATTAATGTGACGTGTCATTAAGGGCGGATATCCGAGATACTTTCTAAATGGACGGGTATCTCGGTGGATTGATATGATTGGGGCGAATCCCGCCTAGCCGGGATTTACGGCTCTCCCGCCATTATTGGCGGATTACGCCTATACGCTTGGGCCTTGCTATGGACTTGGAGGCTTTTGGGCCGGTCCGTAACAGTATCATTATTATATATTAGTTTATAAGTCAGACAAATTAATTTAAAGAAAAATGATAAATATGAATAGCAAATATAAGTAGGGTTACCAATAAACATAATGCAGTTGTTTATATTACTAACAATAATAATATAATAAAACTAATGAGCAGGATCAAGGAAGTGGAAACTGGTGGATGAAATCTGGAGATACAGATGTGGGATATTGGCCAGCTTCTATATTCGATAGTCTATCTGAGAGTGCATCAAAAATAAAGGAGGTGAAGTAATAAACAAGAAATCTAATGGGAAACACACCACAACTGAAATGGGAAGTGGATATTTCGCAAGAGCAGGTTTTGGGAAGGCTAGTTTCTTCAAGGACATTTCAATTGTTAATGGAAATAATAATATTGAAACTCCTAATTACTTTAACACTTACGCTAGCAATCCCATGTGCTACGACATTGTCCTACATGATTATTCTGATGATTGGGGTGCCAACTTCTATTATGGTGGTCCTGGAAGAAACCCATTTTGTCCAATTTAATATTAGGCTAATACTACCTCCGGTAGTTGATATAAGATTTAGTTTGTAGTGCAATTTATATTATAAACTAGATTCTAAATTAAAAATCGGAGCTAGTATATATATTTGACCAACATAGATGCTATCTCGCTAGGTGGAAATCTATGTATTAGGACTTTAAAAGCTTGTCTACTGGGGAAATAAAGGACTTGAATTGTGTCATGGAGTGAGCTCCCTGGCCTCATCACTAGTACTATATAAGACTTGATGGGATATTTTATAGAATAGAGCCCAATGAAATAAGGCCAGATATAATTGTACTGCTGTGTAATGTTTGTGTGATATTGTTTAATATACTGTTTAAAAAAAAAACATTTTAATATAGATGTTCAATAAAATGTGGAGGCTCTATAGCTATTAATTCATAGTAACTGTAATGTAAAGAATCAGAAAATTGTATATATTCATGAGAAACGTATGTGCATTTATACAAGACAGAGGAGCCTTAGTATTGATGGCTCTTAATGATAATTAATGATGATTTCCTCTAATCCCTGATTGTTAGGGATACTGATTGACTATGTACTAATTACAATATATTTCCTAATAATGTATTTCTTAACACCCCCCCTCAAGTTGGAGCATATATGTTTATCATGCCCAACTTGTTACAAAGGTACTCAACCCGTGTCCCATTTAAGGCTTTCGTTAAAAGATCTGCTAGCTGGTCATTTGATCGCACATGCCTTGTGGATACAACATTTTCTTTTATCTTGTCACGAATAAAGTGACAATTGATTTCAATATGCTTCGTACGTTCATGGAACACAGAGTTTGATGCTATATGGAGCGCTGCTTTGTTGTCACACCATAGTTTCGCAGGTAATACTGTGGTAATGCCGATTTCCTTCATGAGCTGAAATACCCACACAATTTCTTGCATTGATTGTGACATGGCTCTGTATTCTGCTTTTGCACTTGATTTTGACACAACGCCTTGCTTCTTACTCCAAGATATCAAGTTACCTCCAACAAATACACAGTAACCTGTAGTGGACCGTCTTGTGGCCTTTGATCCTGCATGATCAGCATCACAGAAGCATTCGACTTTAGTGTGTCCATAATCTGTATAGAGAAGGCCACGACCAGGGGAACCTTTCAAATAGTGCAAGATGTGCTCTAAGGCTTCCCACTATGCCACTGTGGGAGATGCCATGAATTGGCTAAGTACACTGACCGAAAAGGTTATATCAGGGCGAGTTACTGTCAGATAATTCATTTTCCCAATGAGTCTCCTATATCTCTCGGGAGATGCAAATGGCTTCGGTTTCTGGATCAATCTTCTTCTTTAGGTCATCAGGAAGTTCATCCCACATAGTATCATTTAGATCTAGGAACAGATTTGGAATCATGGGAATGCTACTTGGTGCAGCACCAAGCTTTCCAGTCTCCATTAACAGATGAAGAACATACTTCCTCTGAGTTAAAAGGATTCCCTTCTTGCTTCTCAAGAATTCAATACCAAGGAAGTACTTCAACGGTCCTAAGTCTTTTGTTTGAAAGTGGGAGTTAAGGAAGACTTTAAGCTCGAGATGCCGAATGTTACTCCCAGTAATCACAATATAATCGACATACACTACTAGAAGAATCATTCCTGCATTGGACCATTGGTAAAACACAGAATTATCACTCTTACTTTGGTTTAAACCAAACTTTTTGACCACACCACAAAACCTATCGAACCAAGCACAAGGACTTTGCTTTAAACCATACAATGACTTTCGAAGATAACATACTTTCCGATGCTCCCCCTGAGAAACAAACCTAGGTAGTTGCTCCATATACACTTCCTCAAGAAGATCACCATTCAAAAATGCATTCTTAACATCCAACTGATGCAAACCTCAGTGATAGGTAGCAGCCAAAGAGACAAGGAGACGAATTGAAGTAAGCTTAACCACAGGGGAGAAAGTCTCAGAGTAATCAAGGCCATAAGTCTGAGCATACCCTTTGGCAACAAGACGAGCTTTCAACTGATCTAAGGAACCATAATCTTTAGTCTTCACAACAAACACCCATTTACAACCAATGGCCTTCTTCCCAGAAGGTAGATCAACAAGGGTCCAAGTTCCAACCGTATCAAGGGCCATCATTTCTTCTCCCATCGCGGCATGCCAACCAGGGTGAGTCAAGGCTTGGTGAAGGGTAGTACGGGTAGAAATGGACTCCAGGGTGGTTACAAGGGAATAGGAAACAGGGGACAATCGCTGGTAGGATATAAATGAGGAGATAGGATAAGTATAATCAGCATATCGCTTGGGAGGACAGGAAGGACGGGTACCTTTGCGGAGGGCTATAGGTAAGTCAACAGATTGGTCAACGATAGAGTCAAGACCAAGGGGGTCAAGAACAGGAGTGGCAGGGGTAGGGGTCGCTGGCTCAGGGATCACGGAGGCAGGGATGGAATCCATCGGTAAAGCAGTCACTGGCGAAGGCAGAGGAATAGCAACATCAGCATCATCAGGAAGATCAGGGACTGGAGCAGCTGCTGGGACTGGTGAGAGAGGAACACAATAAACCAGAAGATCATCAGGTTCCTCAACAACAGTGGAGGACTTAGATAAGGTCAAAGACTTGAAGAAAGATGAAGACTTATGAAAGGTCATATCAGTGGACACAAAATAACGACGGAGGTCAGGAGAGTAACATCGATAGCCTTTCTGAACTCGAGAATAACCAAGGAAGACACATTTTAAGGACTTGGGGTCAAGCTTACTAACACACGGACGGACATCCCGAACATAGCATACACAACCAAAAATTTTGGGATCAACCGGGAACACCTTAATGGTGGGAAACAGAATGGAATATGGCACGGAACCATTAAGGACAGTCGAAGGCATGCGATTGATGAGAAACAAGCAGTAGATACAGCTTCGACCCAAAATGATTTAGGTAAATAAGAGTGAAACATGAGTGCACGAGCAGTTTCTAAGATGACGGTTCTTTCTTTCAGCAACACCATTTTGAGTAGGTGTATCAACACATGATGATTGATGAAGGATGCCATGACTATGCATATAATCAGTAAAGGGGGCAGAAAAATATTCTTTTGCATTATCACTTCGAAGAATTTTCACGGGAGTATTAAACTATGTTTGAATTTCAGCACATAAATGACGAAAATGAGTGAACAATTCAGATCGTTGTTTCATTAAGTAAAGCCAAGTAGTTCGGGAAAAATCATCAACAAAGGTGACAAAGTATCGATAGCCAGTTTGAGATAGAACTGAACAAGGACCCCATCAGAATGAACTAAATCAAAAGGGGATGCAGCCCATTTATTGACTCGAGGTGCCAAATGAACACGGTAGTGTTTGGCAAATTGACACGACTCACAATCCAAAGAAGAAATAGATAAAAACTGAGGGTACAACCGTTTTAGGGAAGAAAGGGACACATGACCGAGACGACAATGGACTTCAAAGGGAGATGACCCACCAGTACAAGCAACAGAACACGGCACCTGATCATCAAGGATGTAATGTCCACCAGATTCGTAGCCTCTACCAATAATCTGCCTCGTCGAAAGATCCTAAATTAAACAATGGTCAGGGTATAGTGAGATACAACGATTTAAATGACGAGTCAGTTTACTGGGAGACAAAAGATTAAAGGTGAGATCAGGAACATTAAGAACGGAAGATAGAGAAATGGATGGTGTTGGTAAAACAGTTCCTGAACCAAGGACACGAACCTGGGAACCATTGGCGACAAATATGGAAGATGGGTTGGCATAGGGGGCATACGAGGAAAATAAATGATGGTTACCTGTCATGTGGTCGGTGGCACTAGAATCAATGACCCACTTCATGGAAGTGGTAGCAAGGCCAGAAGACAAGGTACCTGTAGCAAGGGCCCCTGTAGAGGGTGAACCAAAATCAGACTGATCAGGTGTTTGAGCAATATGAGCAAAACCACGCTGCTGATCACGTTGTTGTTTGGCCTGCAATTTTCGACAATTTTTCTTGACTTGCCCAGGTTCCTTGCAATAATAGCAAGTAATGCTGCCAGAGGGTGGAACAGTAGTGCCTTGTTTAGGCCCAGAATTCCTGGTGTCAAAGGGGCCACGCCCTGCCAAAGCACTGGCATTGGGATCAACAGATGGTCGAAGCATGCTATCAGCACGAAGCACTCGTGAGAACACATCTTCAAGAGATGGAAGCTCCTGACTAGACATAATCTGAGAACGGATGGTGTCGTAAGATGGATCAAGAGCTTCAAGAAAACTAAAGATAACTTGAAATTCTAGATTCTTGATACGGGTCCGGAGATCTGCCTGTGGAGACAAAAGTACCTTCATTTCTTCATACAACTGTTTAAAAAATCCAAGTAGAAATCTTTTAAAGGTCGACCTTGCTGCTGAGAGCGATAAAAGCCTTTACACACTTCATGAATACGAGTAAAGTTTCCTTTACCAGAGAACAGAAATTCTAGATAATGGAAAAAAAGACGAGCATCTGCTCGAGACCACTCCAAACTTTTCTCATCATCACCAGAAGGAGGATCCTGAGTTAAATGAGCTTCCTTTGCAACCCCCATGAGGTAAACTCGAAAAGTTTTATTCCAATCATTATAATTGGTCCAATTCAATTTTGCATCGGTAATTTTAGCAGACATGGGGAGTATATCGGAGGTCTTAGATTCAGCCATGGATGAATCACCAAAAAAAAAAAAACTCACAATAACTAGACGGTGAATATGATCAAGAGAGAAACCAGCAAGCAACGGAAGCAACAAAACTTGCACAAGTCAAAGCAAATAGGTTGAAAGTTGAAAATCCCACACCTGATGAACAGTATGGATGAATAGTACTCGTGAACAGTACCACCCAAAGAAACACGAAACAGTACCTCGTGAACAGTACGGATGAACAGTGCCCCCTGTGAACAGTGCAAAACAGCACCCAGAAACACGAAACAGCAACAAACTCAAAATAGTGCCAAACAGTGACGAAACAGCAACCAACAGCACCGATGAACAGTGCCAACTGCAGAAATAAAATAAAATAAACCCTAAAGTTTGTAAGGCTCTGGTACCATGTAATGTAAAGAATCAGAAAATTGTATATATTCATGAGAAACGTATGTGCATTTGTACAAGAGAGAGAAGTCTTAGTATTGATGGCTCTTAATGATAATTTATGACGATTTCCTCTAATCCCTGATTGTTAGGGATACTGATTGACTATGTACTAATTACAATATATTTCCTAATAATGTATTTCTTAACAGTAACTAACTTAAACTATTAGTTAGGATTTGTTGTATATAGTTATAAAGTATAGTTCGTAACTGATAGTTAAGTTCTGCGTTATTGTGTGTATACGCCTAAAGTATAGTAAATAGAAGCAATTGGATCATAAGAGCTTTTCTTTTCCCTCTCTTTCCTTTTCCTGTCCTTTTCTTTGTCTCTCTCACCAAACATTGCCGAAATTGAAGTGTGTTCGGGATTTACAGGCCCAAAATCACTACTGGCAAACATCTAACTTTAGGATAATTTTATTTCGTAGTTTTTTTTATACTCATGTCACTTGTGCCACTCCAATTAGGCAAAAGTGTGATAATTGATATTTAACTAGGCTTTGGAATCAAATTCTCAAGCGAACGATACTTTTCCTATGACTATATTACTTGTCATATCTTATATATGCACTTGTCATGCGAACAAGAAGCTTTACCAAACAACACAATTTTCAAATTCCAGAAAAATTAGCTAAGAAATTAAAAGATCAGCTTTGTTAAATCAGTCCATCCCCAAGCATTAATTAGCAACATTGAAGATATAATTCTCAGGCTAAAACAAGTATAATTGTTGCATCTTTCCAGGAACCACTCTTCATTTGTTTTTGTTTTAAGCATTGCCAAAAAAGTAGGAGCTTTCTCTATAAAAGCCATCCGCCTGAAACCAAACTGCTGGTAAGGTCTTTTGCAGCACATAAAACTACTACAAAACCGGAAAAAGACCACCCCTAAAGTCCTTTTTTCTTCTTGGTGAGCCATTTCTAATCACCAATCTCGTGCTCTTGACATCATTCGTTAACAGAATAAACTGCCATAATAGACATTACATGGGATTAATAAAGTGGACGTCTGCCCTTACCTCAGCCCACTTGAGTTTTAAAATTATGTTTTCTTTATACACTGAAAAGCAAAACAACAGGAAACTAAACATCGAGAGGCATAAGCACCAATGCATTTATGCCACCAAGACCAAACACCTAAAGACTTGGTGAACCATTTAGTGCCCTTTTCGCTTGTGTGTCCACCAGACTGATGCTATCCCTGTCTATCTTCTTGAACTCGACTTTTCAGTCTCGTTGAACCATCCCTTTAATATCTATGACAATGTTTCGATCTTCATGCATTTTCGAAATCTCAAATCGGATTAGTTGCAGTGCCTGTTAGGAATCAGGCGTCACAATGATGTCCTTAAAGTTACAGTCCCATGCTCTTTTTAAACTTATGTTAAGCATCTATATCATCAATCAATATTAGCATTATTAAAAACTGGATTTATGATTGGTCTATACATTGATTTTTATTATAGATCAAATCAATCTATAAGTTTCATTGAGATGAACAAGATCCAACTGAATGAAATTAATCAGTGGATGAAATCATCCAATGCTAATATTGTTACATGTTCACGCACTCCTCGATAGAGGTGACGCAAAGTTGAAAACTTAAATTTAAATTTAATGAATGTGCAACACATGAACCACACCACAAAGTAGTACGTGGTCATTTTTCCCTCAAGAAGATTCAATAAATATCACCAAGTTGAGTCACCTGACGAATCCTATGCCAGAGATTTTAAACTTTATCAATGGAAATTTTGGTGTTAGTCAATTAGATGATGATCATTAAGTTAGGTTAACCAGTGTTTTAAGTAGAAATAAAACAAAATTAATGGAGCAATTACGCAATCATATACGGTGCATTGCTACGTTGGAAGTCTATGTTCATCCAACCTTCCACATTACGCTTGGGGAAAAAGTGAACTAGTGCTTTATATGGCTATGTGACTGGTTAGATTTGAGCATTGTCAAGCCTAATTGGTATATATTTTTTGTAGATCATTATTTGTATTATAGGAATATGTTTTCCCAACAATTTATTAAAATCAAATTACCATATTATATAGTACAGTGTTTGGTATGAAGATTTAATATTAATTAATAAATAATAAGACAAATATTTCAATTACACACACACAAAAACCATTTGTGGGTGTATTTGTGGGTTTAGTTTATTCAATCGAATAACATATCTACTCTCCATATTATAACTTTATTAGATATGATTAACTTGAGATAGTGGGTACTAGCTACACTACTACAAAACAGGGATATGGAGTCCTATTTTTTGTACTTTCGGCGTCCAATTCGGGGAGGACGTCTATCTGGGGGGCGCAGTAGGGAAAACTTAAGGAGTTCTATTTTAAAATTAGACGCCTAATATAAGGCGTCTAAGCTCTGGAATTGGACTCCTTAAGTCATGACTTAAGGAGTCCAATTCCAGAACTTAGACTCCTTAAGTTATGACTTAAGGAGTCTAATTCCGTAACTTAAACTCTTTAAGTCATGACATTTACGCTCTTTGATGTCACTTAAGGAGTCTAATTCCAGTAGTTAGATTCCTTAAGTCTCACTTTAGGAGTCCAATTCCAGTATTTAGACTCCTTAAGTCTCACTTTAGGAGTCTAATTCTAGTAGTTAGACTCCGTAAGTCTCACTTTAGGAGTCTAATTCCAGTATTTAGACTCCTTAAGCGCTCTTTTTTTTTTTTTTTTAAATAATTGCTTCGTATATTCACTATCCCACAATTCCTTGCAAAAAACATCCTTACATAGACAGAATACATGCACCACCAAAATGTGATAATTGCATACAACACCTAGCTATATGCTAAAAGGTTAGCTCAGCTAACCTTGTACAGAAATAGAATACATGCACCACCAGAATTCCTTGCAAAAAACATCCTTATAGAAACAGAATACAGGCACCACCAGAATGTGATAATTGTATACAACACCTAGCTATGTGCTAAAAGGTTAGCTCAACTAACCTTGTACAGAAACAGAATACAACACCAATCTGCATCTAATAGAACTGGGTATGTGTATGTTCCATTTTGGGCACACTGAATGTTCCTCTCATGCAACTCCTTGACGGTTAATATTTCTCCCACAAACTCACACACAAATGCACCTTTTGGCAGCTCCTCTAAGGTACGAAGACCCCATCCTTTTCCTTTTGAAGTAAAAAACACCTAAAATGCAAAAGATTGAGAGAAAAGATGTATGAGTTCAAATGCATTTATGAACAACCGATCCATTAATGTCATGTCAAAGTAGAAGAAAATACATGTGACAACTTGTCCCGCCCTGAAAATTTTGGGGTGACCGGCAAGAATACTCTTTTCCTTCAACTTCAAGAAAATAAACCAAATACTACTCACAAAATTTAAGCATCAAAGAATCATTCCTAAAAAAATTAGGACAAGCTACTAAATTAAAACCAAGCAAGATTCACATAGCTACAATCGTACGAATAAGTATCACATGCAAAATTATGGGAAAATCAGTATTTTTTTTTTCTTTTCCTTGTTGAAATTCGGTACTGTGAGATTCATTTTCCAATCTACTTTTCTTCCTTCTTCAACATTAGTAACTCCTCATAACTAAGCGTTTTTCTTTTATTTATTTATTTTATGATTTATTTTTTATTTTTTACAAAGCATAGCCAAATGTTAGTTTCTTTATCCTAAAGGTAGAACCAAAGTAGTTATAGCAACAAGAACAACTTTTGATAAAAGCAAAAGCAGAATTGTCCTTGCTTCACACCAAGGTAACATTCATGCAAATAAAAAAAAACTAATATAGAAGAAGAAATTACTTGATGCAAAGCAAAAGTGACATTATTTTCACAAAATCACCGAAAAGTTATCATTAGATTCAAAACTTGCGATTATGAGCTTGTTTTCAATCCTGAATTGCAACTAATGTCAATAACAACATGAAATACCACAGGATACAGCAAGGTTGTAGCCACAATGGTGCAAAATACGCTCAAAGCATGCAACTCATTTTTTTTCCAACAAGAATTTCAAACCACAACAGTTAAAAGATGACCATTCTCATTAGAGAAATTGAGATAGGAACTTAGTCAGTTGAATGCATAAAATTCAGCTATTTTGCAGGGAACCAGCTTAGAACTCGGTGAGGATTCAAAAAATGAGTTCGATTCAGCTTCTAGAAAAGTGTAGAATCAACAAGTAAAATCGGATTCATACATTCATATTTATAACAAATGTAGCAAAGCAATTTCTAGCAATTCAGGAGGCAACAAATTCAGCAAAGTTGAATTAGATTCAGATTACAAAATCTGATCCGAAACAGCAAATGAGACCTCATAGACAACAATTATTTCTTCAAAGTTGCACAATAAATTCACAATGAAAAGCCTCAATTACAACATAGCAAATATATGCAATCTCTAAGCATAGGAAAATGTTCAATTGACAGCAAAAGAGATCTCGAGAGCAACAAACTGTACCATGCAAAATCTGATATAAATAAAGTACTCTCAAAATGCAACAGCAGTCACAAAAGTTCAACTCAGGCAGAAAAGTCTCAATGCATCAGTTAGCTAACATGTTCCAGAACTTCAGTGCAATTTGGTGCATGAATTCAATGGTAAGCATCAGAAAAGTCATGTGCAGATTTCAACCAAAATTAGCTCAATTTTAGCAAGCAAAAACCAAGGTACACAGATTTGTCTACGGAATCAAAAGCAACAATCTAACATTTTTTTATTATCAAATTCTAGAATTACAACAACTAATGTAGCCTACAAATCTACTCAAAATCCCACAAAGAAGCAATTTCTTGAGTTCCAAAATTCACTAGCAAGTCTAAGAATTGGTTTTTCACACTTTAAGCGCACAATCCAGCATCAAGGGGTCTAAGTTCAATAATGACAGTAAATTCACCAAACCCAAGCATATGACACCATATCTTCTTAAAATCAGTAGCAAGTTCACAGCTAACCAATCCTTGCTAAAGAAAGCTCGAAATCTCAGCAATAACAATTAAAATTTAGAGTAATCAGCTGTTGGTTTAAGCAGTCTAAAGCTTACTGAATTAAATTTCACATTGTCAAAAAAAATTGGCAACAATCTCCACGATTTAAGAACAGTAATAATACCTTGAAATTAATCGAGTTCTTAGTACAAGTTCTTATTAGGTTCAGCAACAAGCAAAGACACAACAAACTCTAGAAGAATCACCTCCCAATGGACAACCAACATAGAACAAGTAGTCCAAAAACCAGTTACCAAATTTCCTAAGATCACCTATGAACATCATTAATTCTCAACCAGCCACAAAATTTGCAGTTACAAAATTACTGATATTATTTCCATAGCTAATGAAAACTATGAGTTATCAATTCTGTAACATCCCATTTTCAAAAGCAGTATATATATTTTTTCCATCAGAGTAGAGCATTGGAGCGATTGAGTAACGATATTTATATTCAAAATGCCGTAAGTCCGGGCGATTACGATAGCGGTACGTTATACCGAGTGTTTTCAAAAGTAAATAACAAAAGAAGAAAGTCTTCACCGAGTCCCTATGCGTGCCACTTGCCTTTCTCCTCGATCCTCGGTCTTCCTGACCCTGACGCTATGTTAAGAGCCGAGGTTCAATGCCCATTGAACCTCGGGTAACGGTTAACCTCATGCTTATGTGTGACAAATTATGTATGACGATATTCATAACATTACAAAGATTAACCAATACATAGCGCACGACGATGTAAAGGTTACAACAATACATAAGCACACAAAGAGATGTAATGTCAATCACAACAACAAGACATAGCACACAAAGACATGCACACGATCAACCATGTTTGCACTAACCAAGGTGCCACGACAGCTCCTCGTGTCCTCGCGCTAGGAAAACTCAACGGCATTACCAAGACCGTAACCCGTATAAACAAAGCTGAATGTATAAACAAAGTGAACTAAGACAGAGTCTTAGACACGGTGCATGACCCAAGACAAAGTCCTGTCCATGACTCTATGAAATAGTCTATCACATATAAGCATACAATAAGCATCGAGTTAGTGTTACAAAAGACGCGAACGTACCTTCGTTGACGGAAAACGATACTTTTTGACAATGCAGATGACAATGCGGTACAACAACAGGTACATGATTACGTATATCCTATAAGGATAATATCATATTATCAAGGCCCAACATCATAATAGGCATTTTAGGTACAAATTACCATTTTGCCCCTAACTCTCCTAATTGGAGGAATTTCGCGAAACTTCGTTACTTTAACTCTAATCTTCCAAAATTTTGACATATCTCCATCTCCAATATATTTTTGAAATAAATATCATATTTATCCCTAAAACATGATATCTAAACTAACTTGGAAGATTAAAGATTAATCTAGCATTTCTACTATAACTACCGAAGGAACTACCAAAGCTTAAGACTAGGGACCGAAGAACTTACCCTCAAGACTTCGCTACTCCTTTTCCGAGCTCCTCCTTGTTCTCACTTCTCTCTAACCTCTCTCTAGGATTCCTTTGTGAATTGGTGAGTTTGAAGAGAAATGTGAAAGGCTATTTATAGCAAAAGCCAAAGGATCTCATCCCTTGGATCAACTTTTGTATCAAGGGCTAGGATGATGAAGATGTGGCTTTATGAGCATCACTCATTTTCCTCTTCTCTCCACCACAAAAATGTCCCCTTACTTTATGCATTTACCCGATAAAATCCCGATCGGTGTTCTAATCGCGTAATCTTAGAAAATCTCAAAAATCCGGAACACAAATTTCTTGAAGTTCTATTCTTCCTCTTTGGAAATATCTGAGTTAACTAAATTTTTGATCCCATTAAGGGTATTCCGTTGTCTCGTTGAACATTTTCGACAGACATTTGTCGATTCTAAATTACTTCGGGTAATGCTAATTTCGGGACAAAAATCCACCGATTCATAATATGTCCAGTTGTTTTCTACTTAGTTCAAGGATTTCAAGTTACAATTTATTTTCCATTGGTTCTCACTTTTCTTATCTCCCTTTGTTTACAAAATATCTTTTCATCTGATCCCTTATTCGCCCCGCGGCTACTTTAAATGACTTCCGCTAACACCAACTTCTCGGACAAAAATTCACTTGTTTGTAGTATGTCTTGACCTAAGAAACTTAGTTCATGGTTTTCTAGATAGGATTTAATTTCTATCGGTTCTCATTTATCCAACTGGTTCTTCCACAAATATCTTAATTATATTATTATTTAATTAACAAAATATCATGATATTATTTTTGAAAAACCCACAACCCTTTTCACACTCAAATTTTGGTTTTCTCTTCCCTTTATTATTATTATTATTTTTTTTAATTTATCTAAATTAGCTAGAAGCTTAATTAGAGCCTTAATCCCATGATTAGCAATCTTTTAGGATTTAGGGTTTTCATGTTCTTAATCTCACCAATTTTTCTTAATCTTTTCTAATTGATTAGCAAGCACACTTTATGCTAATATTAGCCATAAACACTTATCTAAAGGATTTTCTATAATCTACCTTAAATATTCTCTTGTTCGGCTTAAACAATTAGCCATTAATTACTTAACTAATCACTTCCTAATTGTTGATAATTTTCTTAATTAGGATTAATCATTATCTCACAACTATTTTACTGATATTGGTATTTTATGCTCCATGTAAAATATTAAAAATCATAGGGCAATTTATGCTCCCCAAAATTATATTTAATTTTGCCTCATTATTTTTCAAGGGAAATAATCCCAAAAATTCCTAAAATTAGAGACAACATACTTTCTAATTTTCAATAAATATTTTATTGCCTCTTGGGATTTATCATAATATTTTCGGGGCATTTCATGGCCCATAATTGTATTGAGGGATTTTAACACTTTAATCCCTCTAATTTCATTAGAAATTTTCCTAGACAATAGAATAAGTATCCTACAAGGTTTTAAAACCACATATTCACCTATTTACAAATAGGTATTATTTGCTAAAATATAGCATTCCAGATAGATAATTATCCGGGTATTACAAATTCCACAATCGCATTTAACTCACAAATAATAGGCACAATCACAGTAACAATGCTATCAAGAACTCACAAGTTTTGTAGCCAAATACAACTCCAATGCACAATGTTCTCTCAATGTGTCAGTTTACTAGATCTTAAATTTACTTCCAGATTCGAAACTTCAATGGAGAAAACAATTTAACAACCAATTAACCCATTTGACATCAGTTAATCTTTCAAAAATACATAGTAGCTTTCACACTCTAATGTAGCAACCAATTCTCAATTCCAATTCCCATAGAATTCTCTTTTTTTTCCATAACAATACAGTTCTCAACACAATGGACCACTTTTAGCATAATAGACGGCAACAATAACAATATTTGACAGCAAGCCAATTCATATTGTAACAATTCTAGAAACTGAAATCAAATCAACTCAACTTGGGAAGTTTTGCGTTAATAAACAACCAAGAAACAAGTAACCCATACAAACCGAACTAGCTCAAAGCAATGCAATATCCAAGAAGAAACAACAACATAAAATCCAAAATGAATCACAAAAATAAGTCAAACCAACCACAATCGCTATCAAATCAGAAAATTCTTATCTTTTTACAACATTCAAGACAATCATAAGTTTCATAAGTCATCTAGAACAATAATTCTAACATTCAATATCGATATATATAAACCTTGCATATAATTTTTCCAAATCTTAACATAGACTTTTAGCATAAGCGATAACTAGCTAATGATTCAATTAACCAACTATTCTCACCATATTATCCAAGTCAAGTTCGTAAAAAAAAAAAAAAAAAAAAGAATCCCAATTGTAAACTAATGTATAGTTCTCAAAATACAAACCAAATATCTTTCACCACTAACATCTATAGCACAAGAATTCTAAAATGAATTCCTACACTCCAATCCTAAATAGATTTTAGTTTGTAATCATAATAAAACAAAACCCACTCCATTTTATAGCATTAACAAAAAAAAAATGTTCGTAATGGCTATCAACATTAGTTTCTTTTTCTTCTATATTCAATTAACTTGCTTCAGACGCACCATCATAGGAAAAGGAAAAGGGAGAAAATAAATTCAACCCTATGAACACTACCCAAAGTGACGGAAATCAAAGAGAAAAGAGAGATAATTTCAAGTAGAGCATTTACCCACATATAAACGTCCTCAGTGAAAATAAAAAAAAAGGGAAGAGTTTAGAATATGCCATGCTGTCAATGAATATAATGTTTTGCCCTATATAAAAGAAGAATACAATTTGGGAGGATCAAGAGCCAAAAGCTCTAGACTCCAGCAAACAAAGACCTACCCTAGAGCACCTCTCTGGCTAACTCTTCTTTCTACTCCTGTAACCTTTAAACTGGAAGGGGAAATGACTAACACAACCAGAAAAATGCCCCCACTCCAGTTTCTTTGAGATTGCTTTCTGCTTCTAATTGGTAATGGCTATCTTTACTTTACGAGACAATATATTAGCAAGTAACCTCACAAAAAGAAAACAAAGGACCCAAATG
This sequence comes from Acacia acuminata, assembly GCA_019022655.1. Taxonomy (NCBI): domain Eukaryota; kingdom Viridiplantae; phylum Streptophyta; class Magnoliopsida; order Fabales; family Fabaceae; genus Acacia; species Acacia acuminata. Next base: position 1,760,660 of record JAFJYI010000047.1, on the reverse strand, counting down.
AATGGATAATAAAAAATTACTAGCTAAATTTCTAAGAGACCCCGCTTAAGCCTTTTCATGATCAAAGCTAGCTTGAAGTCTACTCTCAAGGATGACTCTATTAAATTATACCCACAAATCACAACAATGATTTCCTTAGTTTTAAAGAACACAAACACCATGTTGACAAAATGTTTTATCATAAAAATAAATAAACCACCATTAGGAAAACCGAAGTAACCTCCCATACAAACTCAAACCTTTCGAGCTAGCAAAATCCTACTACTCAACCACCGATATTCCTATTCATTTATTTCAAACCAAGCACCAGCCAACTTGTGTTAGCTTAACCATGAGATAGTCACCTTATCATATTGTTACCTCCATTGCACATGAGTACAAATAAACTATACAACTTGCAAATAGAAAGGCAACGGTAAACAAGTTTGAAGAAAGCGCATGTCATTTGAAGAAAGCGCATGTCACCAAACCATTTCATCAATTCATTAATTTCTCGGGTCACGAGGGACAATTATTAAAAATTAGCTCTTTCCTCTAACCTTTAAGTCACTATTTTCTGGGAACTCTAGTTTTGGATCTAGAAATGTCTTGTGAATTAAGTAGGGCATTTCTTATAGCACACTCAAAGTAGAGGGAATAAGAGTTACAGTGTAGGAGTATTACTATACATTGAGGAGGATGGAGGGCCAATATAACATACAATTTATTCTTGAGTCTTTCAATAATACTTTATGTTCTCCCTCACTTTTCTCCTTAGTTTTAACTCGGTATTTTCTTAACAATTATTAAAATATTTCGTTCAAGCCCTTGACATTTCAATTGCAATTTACCACCTTGAACTTTAGGTTGATTGTATTGTATAATATTATACGTCAAACATTGAGAAACAGCCAATAATTCAATACTGGAGGCCGTACTTCACCTTGAGGAAAAAAAAGAGCATTAAAGATGGGCTCTTCTCATAGTTCAAGTATCATAACCTTCGACTATGGCGACACAATCATACGAATACGTGGTGACAAAGCATTTTGGGGTAGAAAGCTAACACAAATACAAATTCGCCGCATGAAGGAGTATTAAGAGCCATGACCCAAGTTGAGTAATATATTCATTAATGTAATGTACTTAAGTGGACTCTCGCAACAACTGGTGAAAACACCGAGTGAGGTTCATATTTCCCCCATTAATTATAGATTATGCCAATCGAAGTACTCATAACCGAAATGTCTGTGCAGTAGAAGTTCACCATAAATCATGAAAATAGCTACGACTACACCTGAATCATACATGCCTAATCTATACAAAGTTCACCGATCTACAACAAGAAAGCAAAAAAACAAATAGAAAATACATCGATCCGAAAGTTCGGATCAAAGAAGTTACCTTAGGGGCTCAGTGACGTCCCAACCTAAACGCGGCCTCTTCCTCGGCTGACGATCCAGGTGAGTATGAGGAAACTCAAAGACGCGCTCCATCTCCATGACCTAAGATGAAGACAAGGTAGAAACAAGAGAAGATCTGTAGAGCAAATCGGTATGAGATAACAGATAAGCTTTCGACGGAATCGAAGAGATCTTGGAAGTTGTAAGGACAAAGAAGGCGAGAGAATACAAAATAGGGTATGTATCACGGCAGAGGTAGAGAATACAGAATAGGGTTTGAAACTTTGAATTTTGTTAATTTGGGGAAAAGAAAAATTGATTTTACCAAAATACTATACCCTATTTACCAGAAGGTCCGATGGTGTGAGAGAGGAGGCAAGGAGGACGGTGAGAGAGAGGATAGAGATGGAAGGAGCTATGGTGGAGAGGGGGACGACGGAGCAACGGCGGAGTGAGGGAAGAGACAAGGCGGACCAGGGTTGAGAAGAAATTCGAGAGATTGAGAATCGATGGATTCGCGGGAGACAACGCACACGAGAATGGGTTTTGGGTTTGGGGGAAAGACCTAGGGAGTCTAATATTGGGACTTAGACTCCAAAGGGTTTACCTAAGGAGTCTAATACTGAAACTTAGACTTCAAAGGGTTTACCTAAGGAGTCTAATACTAGGACTTAGACTCCAAAGAGCACACTTTTCACTTTCTTTTGGCGCCAGAGCTCACTTTTGGCGTCCTAGTATTAAAATTAGACTCCAAAAGTCACCTCATAATTACAAAAATGCCACCGCGTTCTTTTTTACTTCCTTTTTCCATAATAGGACTCCAATTAGGGACGCAAAAGCCATTTTCGTAGTAGTGTAGTCTTCTTGGGTTCAACTCCAAAAGCCTGTTTTGAAAATTGATTTGGTATATTAATTTTCATTACATGTTCAATCTATAAAAAATATGTAGATAATATATATAGGATCCAATCAACTAATATAACACCCCTAATTCCTTACTACTTATTTTGTTTATTAACATGTAGTAATTAAGAATATCATCAAAGTTTACGGAGTGATAGAGCATATTAAATGGTTTTAGCAGATAAGTAACTGATTGTACGTAATCATAAGTCTAAACCTAGTTGCGGTTTAATCCTATTGGGGATAATAACGGTACAGTTATCCAAGCATTCATATAACTAAATAGTTAACAGTATAATACACTCCAACAAATTATTTAAATTTCCTTCCTTGTCTCCTCATGATCCTATGTGTGTTGTTTACCTCTTGCTACAGATCCTAATCCTGAAGCTATGGTCAAGTTTGATATTCAACATGATTGAATATTAGAGTACCTCATATGCAAGTATAAATAGTATATGATAGATATTAACAATTTGGAAATAACGTAGCATTAAGGAAACATATTGCAACCAGAATACAATAGCATGCAGTACATGTAACGTTAATGGTGAATGCACTCACCAGTGCTACGTGTCCCAAACACGTATCCTCAGCGCTAGGAAAACAAGCATGCATTATTATCATACAATAATCTATAGGCAGCTGAATGTAAATAACCTAAGACCTAGTCTTAGTCACGAGTCCGCATGACCCAATACCCAGTCTTGTCCATAATTCCACAATCATGATTCAAACAAGCATATATAGGCATACAAGACATAGGAGACTAGAGTTACTCATACGTAATCATACCTTTCTCCTCGTAGTTAGTAGTACGCTTGTCTTCTGAAAACGTTCTCGGACTTCTCGGATATCCTAAAATGTTATCATGGCATTATTACGTTTCTATATCTTATATGATATTATAATAAATACCATATTACTTAGAATAATATCCAAAGGGTTATTTTCACCTCTTTTTACCTTTTTACCCTTAGTGGATAAGTTCTCCAATTCTTTACTTTTCCCTAAATTCGAATTTCTTGATTTTCTGCTAGGCCTTTTTCAGTAACTTTGCAAAATCATAATTAAATGCACAAAAATCAAAATGATATGCTTCCAAAACATAAATGACCCATGACATGTCTATTGTCATGGAAAAATATTTCCAGAATCTTGAAAAATCCAAGTCATTCCCAACTTAATTATTTCTCATCACTATTCAAATTACATGTCCAGAAACATGAACCAGTTTGACAAGTCCATATCTTTTTGTACAAAACTCTAAAAATTACTTGTGACCTATTAGAAGAAAGCTCTTTCTGTCCACTTCATTTCTGCAAAATCTCATGATTTTTAAATATCATTTACATGGTCAAATACTATTCACAAGTTGATTGGCTCCAGTGAACTTAAATATGACAGTTTTCTCAACTTTTACCATTTTGATCTTGTTTCCAAAAATCATTTTCCACCACGTTTTACTCCATTTTTCATTTTAAACCTCTTGGTGATCTTAAAATCATGTAAATAATTTTTATTTACACTTTTCTTGCTGAGGCTAAATCATTGGCTAAAATAAGAAAAATCACTTTTGACCAATCTTTACTCAATATCATGATTTTGGCAATGAGTTTGTTTTAAAACCTAATGTTTTGGACTTTTAATGATGTTGAGTCTTGATTTTAGGATCTCGGACAACCTGTCCCCTTAGGGTCCCATGCCTCCAAATTCTTAGACAAACATGATCCAACCACTATATGCTTTCAACATAAAATATCACAAAGTTGAGCCAAGATCTTACCAACTTACCAACCTTTTGTGATTTGGAGCACTTCTCCTTCCTTCTAACTTCCAACTTCACTATTAAAATCACCATGAGAAAGGGCTCTTACTAAAGTTAAAGGTTAAGGAAAAACATAAAGAAAGGAATCATCATATTCAAGAGCACTTACCTAGTGTGCTTTGAATCTTTACTATTCCCTTTCTCTTTCCTTCTCCACGGCGCTACACTAATTCTCAAGTCAAAATAAGTGTTTAACTTTTGATGACATGCAAGAGGGGACCATGGGATTTTATAAGTGGATGACAAGCCTCTTGGGGCTCCACATGTCAAAAGATCAATTTACCCTTGCAAAATATCCTCTTTTTTGGCTTAATCACCAAGCTTTCTCATCTTTCCTCTCCTCCCTTTATCTTGGTCGACATCTTTGCTCCATTTTCAGCCCTTGCATGGCCTTGCCAAGTTTCATCTCCCTATGGTCTCATTTCCTCCATTGGCTCAAGAATATTCTAGAATTTTTATAAGCTTTAGGTTTAATTAACATGTGATCTTGCTTCATAATCACCCCATGTGCCTAGCCAAAATTAAGGACTTATTGGTCAAGTTGATGAAGTCATTTGATGACACAAATAAGGACTTAGATGTCCCTTAATGCCAAATGTCAATGTGTAGTTGGTTTGTTAACTTATCAAGGTGTATTTGTGTATTAACCATCAAGCTTTATTGTGTCTTCCTTGGCCCTAGTTGATCGAAAATATCAGCCCTTCAAGGAGATATTTGTTGCCTATCTCAACTTGAAGACACATGCACAATTTGGATAACAATCAATTATATATTTATCCCTTGCTTGACATGTGTGATCTTGACATAAAATGTATTAAATTCTAAGTGTTTTATTCCTTTTGACAACTACTATTTTCCTTGTCTTCTACCACTTGCCATTAGGCCAAAACATAGCCCTATTAGGAAGTTAAATGTGTTTGCCTTTAATCTCCATTAGTGTAAGTTCATATGTCAAGACTTTGTTATTAATGTGCATCAATTTGATTAAGTGTCTTTCATTATGTGATTTTTATGTCACATTTATAACCACTAAATGTAATCACATATTTGGCCATTGTCAATTAATTTCGAAGTGAAAGTCAGATTGAAAAACAATCAACAGTTTATAAATCTTGAGACACATATTCACCTTCGTATTCTGCTAAGTATTCACCAAAATATAAGGTTTCTGATAAAAGGGAAATTAAGGTATTACAACTAACATAGAGTTGGTCTAGTAGTGTTAGGCGCTGCTAGATTCTTATGGGCATTGAGTTTGAGTCCCAGATGAAACACTTATGCTGAGAGGGGAAGCCACGAACCTCAGAACTAGAGTAGTTGGATGCTTGGATACTGATAATAGCGTGTCGGCTTATGCCTTGGTAACTTCTTTTAAAATTTAAAAAAGGATTGTAATATAGGGTGCAATCATGGATCGTCTCTTGAAAAGCCTTTTATTAATTACCTAGGAACTAAGTGCAATGATTGACATGAAACAATAAAATGGGAAAATTTGATCTTTTGAAACTACAACTATAATACCACTACTACAAATAGCTTTTAACGTCCGTTTTTTGGCCTATTTTATGTCCCTTTTCATTGGGACACCTATAGGGGAGACGTAGTAAAAAAGACTTAAGGCGTCCTAGAATTGTAAAGAGAGACTTAAGGCGTCCCAAATGTTTTTGGGATGCCCAAATGTTTTTAGGATGCCCAAATTTTTTTGTTTTTAAAAATAATTTCTCCACGCGCATCCTAGTGGGAATTGAAGAAGTAGCATAATTCAAATCCATATAGAAGACGAAAGATCATCCTCATGAAGCTTCCTTTTGATTCTGACTATCGAATCAAAAACCTCACGTTTCTTGGAAAAATTTTAAAAATTCGGTCAGTGTCGAACGGAGTTTGTTTGTTTGAGCCCAAAGAAGTGACCAAGGAAATGAAGGTCGGAAATATTTAATAATGTGCAGATCTAAAAATTTCACATCTACAAATTCCAAATCTACAAATTTCATATCTACAAATTCCAGATCTACAAATTGTTAGAAATTATGCCCTAGGGGTAAGTCATTGTTCTCCATTTAGTTATCATTTTATTCACATGTTTATAGTGATAACTTATCCCTGGATATATCTTATGGATTATCCTAAATGTCCCTGGTCGGTCATCTACGCGGGAGCGAAAATGAAATAAGACTAGTATGACTTTGATGAGGTATGGAGATACGAATCAAAGTTATAGGCACTTGTAAGAGTACAAGGTGCTGTACCAACCTACTATGAGAAAGCTGCATGATTAGTCATAAGCTTATCTCATGTATAACCACGTCACAACGCTCTTTGACCTGAGATCATCATGAATTCCTACATGATGAGTCACTGATCTTTGACCTAGTCAAAAGTCACCTTTGACCGGGTGATAATAAAGGCTTGGATCGAGATTAGTGGTTTTCATGCAGAGGAATGTGAATGGTCAAGATGGAATTTGTCCCTCACATTTGTAGAGAGATAATACCGGCCCCCTTGATGAGTGAGTCTGAGAAATGTATGGCCATACTATGAAGAAAAGGAGTTTCCATTATTGGACTACTCGAGAATCAAGAAAGTAATGGTCAAGAACAGGAAGTTGACATTATCCATGCCTCATCCTTGACCAAATTATCGTGTGACAAAAGGGACGTGACATGGTTGTATCATAGGTAGTATCGTATCATCGATCCCATATGAATTGGGTAGTCACAATGTCTTACTAGAGGCCGCTTGCGACTTGTGGGCTGGTACAGTATTGGCCCACTGCCAATCTCATGTGGGCTTGCAGGGTCGCACACAAGAATGACCCAACATGAGCAAAAGTGTCCAGATTCATTGAATTTTATATATGTCTAAGATTTAATGAATACAGTATTTAATCTAGGATGAATATATACATATATATATATATATATATATTTATTTATTATTAAATTCAAAAATAATAATGATATTATTTATTGATAATAATGTTATTATATATAGTATTTAATTTCTTTGATAAATTAAATAACTATAATAAATTGAGATATTGTATCTCGATTGAATTTTCTAATAAAGATGTAGTATCTCGATTTAATTAAATTGAAGTATAGTATCTCATATTTAATTAAATAGAAAGATATCATATCTCGATTTAATTTATAAAGATAAATTAAATCAGTAGGCTCATAATTCGAATTAAATAAATATATTTGATTAGATCTATTGGAAAAATTTAATTAATATATTGTTTTAATTCAGATTCAAATTTAAAGATTAATTGGATTAATTTTGGAATATTTTAATACGACTCATTAGGGTTTTAGAAACTCTTTAAATAGATATTGATCTAGTCGTATTAAGATGATGGATGAATTAGAGAAGCCGCAAGAAACCCTAGAGAGAAAAAGAGAGACACAAGGTTTGAAGGCGCTAGCACGCTGCTGCCTGTGTTCAAGTATTGTTCATGTGGATACCGGTAGAAGGAGGAGACTCGAAAGTTCTGCTCCTATTTGATCGAACGAGAAGGTAGCCCACGTGATCAAATCCGAAAGAGACGTTCACCAATTCGCACATAGGTATGGTTCCTAACGAACCTTGATTTAAACGCCGTTGATGGATACTTGGATGGGATTCGTAAAAGTTTTTTTTTTTTTTAAAATTCCGTTGCGTGTATGGATCCCAACACAAATTCTACAGGCAGAACTTTAGATTCAACTGGAAAGCATGTGAGTAAGAATTGCACCTTTGCTGACTGTATTTCTCTCAGATTGCAGGTAAATTAGAAGGGATGGTATTGCAACACAGACGATGTAGATCATTGACGCAGTCACACAAATCAGAAGGCTGGTAAAGTGTATAATGTTGCAATGTCGAATTCTAAGCAGGAAGTATGATAATGGTGGTGAATATGACGGAGATGCTAGGGGAACTAACGTCAGCAGTGGCAAGTGTGGTAGATTGTCTTTTGGTGTGGCAGAGCTCAAGTTCTAGAGTTCTTGAGAACCTTCACTTTGCTTTTGCATCCTCGCCATCCGAAGATTCCAACCACATCGAATGGGATCATCTGAAATTTGAAGGAAGGAAGATGTTGGAAGGTGAAGGACGGTTCGACACGCACGAGGTGAATAGAGAGAGCTTTGAGGTTGGAGAAAGAGTGAGTATTTGGTTGGAGAAAGATGTTGGCGTTGGCTTTTGGCGTCCTAAATTCAATTTAGGATGCCAAAAATACTACTTTTGGCAACTTGAATTGAATTTAGGACGCCAAAAATTTCTTTAGGCATTGGCTTTTGGTGTCTTAAATCAAATTTAGGATGCCAAAAATACTACTTTTGGCATCCTAAATTAAATTCAGGATGCCAAAAATTTCTTTAAGGCTGGCTTTTGGCATCCTACATGAAAGACCTGGCTATCACCCAAGAGGGGGGTGAATTGGGTGTTTGATAAAACTTTAAGAACTTTGAAAATCTTTTCGCAACTTACTAAAAACAGTTTGAATGACAATAATGATTGATAAAACAATACTCAGTCATTCAAGCATGTATGAACATTTAGATATATATGCTGGAAATATAAGAGATAAGGGAAGAGAATATGCAAATAGTGATTTATACTAGTTCGGCCCAATCCTTGACCTACGTCCAGTCCCCAAGCTCCACTTGAGATTTTCAATCCACTATCCTCTTGTTTAACCGGGGACAAGAGAAGCCTATACAAACGCACAAGTTCACCCAGGCACTTGTGAAGCCAAATCTCTCACCGAGATACTCCCCCTTATCCACTGTAAGGATACAATCGATTTCCCACTCAAGATCACCCAATCTTGAGTAACTCTCAGATAAAATGATTACAATGAATCTTCTCTCTTAGAAGTGAATGAATAAATACTGAAGTACAATATAAATCATTTCACTCTTCTATGATAAGCTATATAGGCATTGAGAACAGAGTGTGTATGAGATGAACGTTTTATTCAGAATGTTGGCATTTTGACAGTGTAAGCTCTCGTCTTTTTCGTCTCCATTTTTGAATGGTTCTCCTTTTATAGTCAATGAAGAACATAGAGCAATTCTTCTAGGTTTGAATATGACCGTTGTGAGCGTATATGGCCGTTGGAACTATTCGACTGTTGGAGAAATGTTACCGTTGAAGCTTCTGACGTAATCATCTGCTTTTTTTGTAATCTGATGTTAATCCTTCATATAATCATCTGAAACTCATTAACAAACTGATTAAACATGATTAGGAGTAGTAATGAATGATGATAAGAAGTAATGAAATCACAATCAATGATTTTGTGATTTCGCACACGATTTTCTTTCGATGCGGGGATGGTAACTCGAGTTGTCCCATGTAACTCGAGTTGTTTTAAATGCCAGAAGCTTTCTGATTAAATTCTAACTCGAGTTGTCATCTGTAACTCAAGTTGCCAAAGTGTCAAGTCTCTTCTGTCTGCGAGTAACTCGAGTTACCCTTCATAACTCGAGTTGCCAGGTGCTCTAATTACTTTCTGTCTTCTTGAATAACTCGAGTTGGTGGTCATGACTCGAGTTGCTGCTGAATTCCAGAATTCTGAATTCTTTCTGACAGAGGTTGACTCAAGTTGCCATGCCTTGACTCAAGTTAAATCAGTTCATCCGACAGTTGGCATTGATCCTCAATCTGAGCTTTTGATCAACTGAAACTTGCTCATGAAGATTATTAATAACATTGAAGAGTATAACAAGTAGTAATCAATTGATAGCAACAAGTTCAGAATTCTCGAAGACGTTGTGAACAAAGTGTTTCGCTACTTTATTGATTCGAGTTGTAATCTCTTCTCAATATTCATTCTTCTCTTGTTTGCCTCTATGATTGTTGTTGAATCAAGTTTCCAGTCCTAATCTTGAGTTATCCAAGTCGAGTTAACAACTCAATCCAAACTCATTGTATGTTGAGCTCTTTTGAACAATCTTGAATTGACTGAAACTTTTGAATGACATATCTCCTTGGTATCAACTCTGTTTTGGTCCTTTAAAATATTTATGGAAATAATTTTGAGTCTACTTTCATATGCCACTGATTTCAGCTCAATTGGATTTGTAGTTTGTGAGTTACACTCAAAACATTAAGGCTTGGTCAGCAGTGTGGCGTGAATTTCAGTCCCAACTTATACAATTCATAGCTCCTTGATCTGAACTCCTTCTGACTTGAATTTTATATCAAAATAACGCATTGGGAGTCTAGTTTCATATGCCACTAGTTTCGTCGTAATCCGATTTCTGGTTTGAGAGATATCATCCAAATACCAGACCTCACCAGCTGAAAACGTGAAACAGAGTAGAACAGAGGTGCTGAAAATCACTGGTAAACGCCGTGAGCACATTTTAACTCGAGTTACTCATATATAACTCGAGTTAACTCATTCCAGAAGAAGGAAAACACTGTAGCAACTTTATTAACTCGAGTTGTGAGTTCATAACTCGAGTTATATCATCCTGAAGCTCCCTTTTGCTTATTTTAACTCCGAATTGAGCCATTCCAACTTCCATTTGATCGTGGAGACTTCTAGAATCAATCTTGGAACTTGTATAATGATATTCTCATTCCAATCATCAAGTTCTTCCTTCTTCCATCTCCCATCTTGATCATTCTTTGTAATCTAGCTTGGACTCATCGTTCTTCTTCTTCTTGAACTTGACATTTTTTGCAAGTTTTTCTTGCTGTGAACTCTTATCTCCTTCTTGATCTATAGTTCAACTTGGACGAATCTACATTAAATATAGTAGTTAGTCAATGTATGAGATAAATATATTACTCAATCTTTTTGCTTTTAATAATGGCATCTATATAAGACATCATCAAAACTGATCACATCTAACACTACATTCAATTTAGGATGTCAAAAATAATGCTTTCCTCTTTTTTTGGCGTCTCTTTTTTAAAGTAGACGCCTAAAGTTTAGTTTAGGCTTACTATATTATATTAAGACGCCTAAAGTCCACTTTCTGCGTCCCAATTATGAAAAGGACACCTAATATTTAAATTTGGGTTAAAGGCCTAATTTGCCATGGAAGTTTTGCTAAGGGAGCGCCCAGCACCCGGAAGTATTTTGGGTATCATTTTTGCCCCAGAATTTTACAAACACAAGAATTTTGCCCATCGCCTGATCTTGACCATTGGATTGGTATCATTTTTGCCCCGAAGTTTACAAAAATTTGCTCCTAAACAAAACTTCCGGGGCAAATTTGCTCCCAAAAAAAACTTCCAGGGCATATTTGCTCCATTTTGTAAACTTCCGGGGCTAAAATGATACCAAAAATACTTCCGGGTACTGGGCGCTCCCTTAGCAAAACTTCCGTGACAAATTAGATATTTAACCCATAAAATTTCTTCCACATAATTATAAAAATACCGCCACCTTTATATTTTACTTCCTTTATAAAAGAACGGATGTCTTTTAAGGAAGTAAAAGACCTTTTTTGTAGTAGTGTACATTGAAAATAATAAAAGTCCTAAATTACAACATTTTTGGTATTTTTGGATATAAAATGATAGGTGAAATGAGATGGATGAAGTGAATCTATTGAAAATAGCTTGCAAAGTATATCATAGTTCAAATAATGATAGTGTGAGTTCAATTTGATAGCTTAGTTAAGAATGCCCAAGAGACTCTTTGAACTAGCTTAAGTTAGATTGATTAAATATGTCCACACAGGGCAAGGTTTAACCCCTCTAACTGAAACTCAATACAAAACCCTAGCAATTGCAACCAAAGTCCCTCAAAATACCAAACCTAGAGTATTGTTGAGTCTAATGCATTAATCAATGATTATTCCTACTGTAATAGCCCTAAATAATAATAATAATAATAATAATAATAAGTATTGATATTTGAACTATTTATTGTAGTTTGGTAGCAAAGAGAAGCTAGTGGCTTAGTGGTGTTGTGGTCTTTCTATGTTTGTATTTTTAGTGCAAATCTTAGAAGTGGTACCAAAATATTTCTTTTATGTGTTAACCCCAAAATTACTGAATTTCTCTTTTGTACATATAATGTAATGACTCAAGAAATAAAACAGATAAATAAATTATGATATAATAGCATAAACTGATTATATATTTATTATTTGTTGTAATTGGGAGTCAAGATAAGGCTTGTAGCTTGATGGTATGAGAGTGCTCAAAGGTCCCTTCAATGCCGAGTTCGAATCCTTAGAAAGACAAGGTGTGATTTTTATTTTTGTCTCAGCTCCCCAGAAATTACCAAAATACCCTTATTTAAAAAAAAAGTCAGAATTTTCTTTAAACGCCCGAATGCAACGCTGAAACAGAGAGAATGGAAGCTTCGTGATTTTTGGACGAAAACCCAGACCCAACGTTCAACCCTTTTTCCTTCATCCCTTCCATCCACGTGTCACCGCCGTCGCACGTCCGCTCCACTCATTGCGCGTCCTCCTCCGGTTCAAATTTTCTACTTTGTTATTATTTTTCTGTTTCGTTTTGCAATTGTTACGTGTCGCTTGGTTTTGGTTGTCGCTTTGTGATGTTTAGAAATTTAAGATTGAAGAATAAATTTCATTTTGCTGGTAGTTGGTTAAAGAAAGTAGGTAGTTTGGAGATTAATCTAGGTGGAAGGAGTATTGGAAAGAAGGGATTTCAAGGGTTTTTTTAGAAACAAAAGGGGGTTCAGCGATGTTTTTGTTTTCTCCGGCGGTTTAATTCTATGTGTTCGTGCTTGTTAGGTGGTTTTGTGGTATATGCATGTGGATGCTTATTATTTGGAAGTATGTTGATTAGTTGTTGCTGGCTTGTGTATATTGAAACAGGAGGTCCATCAATAAGGAAGATTGAAGCTTAAATAATGATCTTTGAGGTTATCTGAGGTTGCATGGGTTATTTGGTTTTGTCTTTATGATTGCCAAACCTAAGCTCTCTGTTTTCGTTGTTTTCGTCAATATGGTGTATGATTCTCCAATTAAAAAAAAATAAAAAGGAATATAAACATTTAGAAGTGCTTTATATAAGTGTTAATTAGTCTATCAAATGGTTGCAAGAAAATTTTGCTTTTTGGGCTACAAGGTCCAAACCTGTATCTCTTTGGTCCATAGGGGTTTTAAATATGCTGTTATATGGATCTTGTTGTTTGACGCTAAACAAGGATATTAGATGATCAATGTATGATTAAAGTACAAAAAGGATGGCTTGAATGTTTGAATCGTGAGCTGATATATGTATGTGTGATATAGGGGCTGATCTAAAATTTCAAACCAAGAGTTTTGGATAAATATATCAATTCATGAGTTGAGAGTTTTGGGTAGGATAATAGGTACTTAAATATGCCTGAGTGAGTATATTATCTATAGGTGTAAACATTATCAATGATGATTTATGTCTATTTGTATAGGAATTGACAATCACCCAAGCTCAAGTGAAAAGTGAACCAAAAAGGGTTATAGTAAACGTATAATTTCAAAAGGAGTAACAGGTGAGTGAATAACGTCCCTAGTTTTTATAAATTAGTATTATTTTTTTTAGTTGTTGAACTTTTGTGATTATTTCCATATTTAAAAGTAGGATCTTCTGCAGGAATATTTGTTGATAGTATATGAGTAAAGATTTTGTGGTTTTATTCGTTATTATGTATTTTCTTCCAACTGCTTCAAAGCAAAATTCATGGTTATGCAGTTAAATGGAAATGAGACTTTTGAGATATTTTTCATAAATTCTATATTGAAATGATTTTGCATTTTGGAAAGTTTATGAGCTAGAATTTATTATTTAAAATGGAAGGTTTTTACGTGAGTTCTTGATGTTTTAAAAGGATTTTATCGACAGATTGAATTTCAAGGAAAGCTTTGAAATATGGTTTGTGAAACTTCATGCTGGGGGATTTGATTATGAAGTTTGAGATAGAATTGTTATTATCTTGAAGGAAGAACTCTTATTACTTTGATAAATGACCCCAACCATGTTTGAAATTGTTTTGGAGAGGACTGAATACAAAACGCTGGTTACTAACAGCAGTACTGTTAGTCCTTGGTGCACCATGGTTAACCTCGAGCTCGCTTGATATTCATGGGATTTATTCTCATGCTTGTTTCATGGACTGTGTGTCCATGCTTGTTTCATGAACTGTGTGTTCATGCTTGTTTCATGACTTTGTGTCATGCTTGGTTAGTTACCCTCATGGACTGTGTGTCCATACTTGTTTCATGGCCTCGTGTCATGCTTGGTTAGTTACCCCCGTGGACTGTATGGCCACGCTTGTCATTCGTTCTGTAAGAAGTTCTACAAAAAGATGAGGTTTTGACAATTATGTTTAAAAATTGATTATGTTAAATAAAGGTTTTATTACGTACTTGAAAATATTTGATTAACGATATTTTATATAGAGTTCTACTTTATTTATGACTTACTGTTTTAAAACAGTTTTGTCAAACAAAATAATTGATTACGTATTTCAAGGTAATTGATTGATGATCCAATATATATAGAGTTTTGTTTTTATTCATGATCGTAGGGTTTTGAAATTGAATTTATTGTCATATTGATATTATTAGCAGATAAAAATGTTTAATTATTTACTCTTGTATTTTATTGAATTAAAAGAATGGGACGTTATTCACCGGAAAATTTGTTTTGGTTCAGATAATATTGCCGACTTTGATCCTATTGTTGAGCAATGAAGAGTCTCCTTAAAGATTCAGAGATCGCTGATCCATTTGGAAGTGCTATTAGTTGATGTAATCATAGCCCTAGACTTTTGTATTAGTATAAGCTAGATGCTCCATGTAATCTATAGATAGGATCCCTACCTTCCTTTTGTTGTTTGGAACATATGAATATTCTAGACTATGATATTATGAGTATTAATTAGCATTTGTATATAAGTTTAAGGCTTAAGGAATGTGAGTCCACTCATATTCCTTGCCGGTCACCCCTTTCGGTTTTTAGGGCGTGACACCTACACCTGGAAAAATAATCACTTCTTAAAACACTATTAAAAACAACTTTTTATGCAATTTATGAAATCACCAAGTTTTCTAAAATATCAAACTTCATCAACTGATGAGTCTAGCACCAAAAGAGAGGAACCCCTACTCTAGAGATGCTATTAAGCACTCTTAATGTGTGATTTAAATTAATTAATGCAATTGGTTCGATGCAACTCCAAAATCAACTCAATATCTAAACAATAGCATACAAGACAATAGTGAATTAATGGAATTACACTCAAACATTAATATAACCACATATATTGATGACCATAAAGTTCAATATCAACTAATCTAAATCACAAATTAATCCAAGCTAAGTACTTAACCAAGTAATAAATGTCTAGCAACATAAATACAATCTCCAAAATTGAAAATTATAATTACAAAGCCAAACAAATGGATTAAAACTTAAAACTAAAATTCTTTTTTGAAGTACTTAGAACTCAAGCCCTCAGCTTCCATCTTCAAGAGAATGATACTCCAGCCACATTTTGACATCACCCAAGCTCCAGATAAACCCTTCAGTGATGTTGCAATAGAAGGAGAAGGAAAAGTTGGATAGCAAATCTGAGTTGGAGAAGAGGTCAACAATGGTGGTGGCAATCGAGAGGAGGTTGATGGTGGTGAAAGGTTGTTGAGTTAATGGTGAAGCTTTCTCTTCCTCTGTTCACAGCCCCTCCTTCTAGGTGTCTCTGAAAAGTGTTGGCCTTTGGTGGTGATTGTGGTGAGATAGAAGCTTGCCATCGGAAATGGATGAAACAATGGTCGACAGTAATGGTCATAAACAGTGAGATGGAGAGTGAGGATGAATGTGATGGACGCTCTGTTCTATCTCTGAAACTCAGGTTCCCTCTACGGCTCACGATGGTGATGAAGGTGATAGTTGCCGGCGACGGAAGTGGAGAAGGAAGGTGAGGTTGATTAGAGATGAGGGTGAAAGTTCTTGTCTTTGCAGCGCTTTTCTGATCTTCAAACTGGGAGTGTCGAGCTTCTGACCTATTTTTAGAGGGCCAATCACTACAAAAAAACCATCATTTGTCGCAGTTAATCTGTAGCGGTCACAAAAAACTATTACAAAATCATAACATTGTAGCGGTTTTGGATGAAACCGCAACAAATTAGTAGTGGAAGCATTGGTGCCAAAGGGCGGGCATCTTTGCTGCGATATTTGTAGTGGTTACCTTAAATTAAACCGCTACAAATTTGGCGATAGCTTGGCGCGTAATGGCGTGAATGTTTGTGGCGCGAACTTTGTAGCGGTTTGTTGGGAATAACTGCTACAAATTTGGCGCTAGCGTTGGCACGTGATGGCATGAACTTTGTCTCGGTTAATATGTAGCGGTTATACGTAAAAAACCGCTACAAAAAAGCGAAGCGACACAGTTTTGTCGCGGTTTTCACCTCAACCGCTATAAACATTTACGCTATATATAGCATCTCAGTCCATACATCAATTATAAATATTCAAAAAATTACTAAATCTGCATTGTCACTGAATGGACATTCTCGGCTTGGCAGTCGAAGACATGCAAATATCTGCAGCCTTGATCTTGGGAGATCAAAGTTGCAGATGTTTGCCTCCATTCTCATCGTTGAAGCTTAGAAGGATCCTTTAGTGACAATCCATATTTAATTATTCCTTTAGCTTGAAGACTTCTACTCTTCTGAATATTGTCAAACATGCGACCGAAGATTGGGTCCAATATGGCCACCTTTCTCTCAGGAAAATATCTTTGATCAAAATGAGTCAGTGAGTTTTTCGTGGGAGATTGGTGGCTATACTAAATCTGAATCTTTACGGGCACGTTGGACTATTTTCAGTAAACTTATTATTCATAATTTATTACTCTTGACTCATTTGGGGAAATTAAAGAAAATAATTAAATTAATGGAGAGTTTTTATTCTAACTATTTTCGCCAAACTAATTAGTTTACTAGTAAACTTATTAATTCGGAATTTTTTTTGGAAAAAATTTAAATTAGTAGCGGTTGTTCACAATAACCACTACAGAATCTCAAAGGACAAACAATTTGTTGCGCTTATACCCTAAAACCCCTATAGAATCACAAAGGTCAGTCATTTTGCAGTGGTTATCTAATCGCTACAAAAGTTCACGAAGAACGAGGCATATTGGTCACGGTTTTTGAAGCGGTTTATACAGAACCGCAACAAAATTATTAACTTGTACCTTTGAACATCATGGTTTCTAAGGATAAGGGAAAAGGGAAAGCTGTTGAATGGGAGATAAGGCCTATAAGGGGCAGTATTAGTAGAGGCCGGGGCCGGACAAGAGGGCGTGGAGCTCTGTCTATCCCTCTGCCTAGTCAGGAGCGGAACGAGTTTGATGAATTGTTCGCCAATAAGCCAATCCTAGGCATAGAGACCGTAGGGGGAGAAGGAGGCGAAAGCCTATCATTGAGCGACATTGACAAAAATGAGCAGATCCATATTGACATTCCCATAGCCGATGTGGAGCACTTTTTAGATGAGCAGAACGAGCGGGACCAAGGGAACCCCCGACCGTTGTCTTCACGTTCTACCGGATTTGAGGTGGAGGTAGAAGGTAAATGTAATTTGTTTTTTTGACAAAAGTGGAATTTAAATTTGTTACGTTTAACTAAATTTTATTTAAAAGCAACACAAACATGTTTTTATAATTGTGCAGATTCACATGGGAACACCAGCAGGAGGACGTTGGATGTTTTCGGGGTCACTTATCTGGAAGGGTATGGCATTATAGTTCCCTTTAACGAGGACACTGACCAGCCGATCGACAACGGTACATTTTTTAATTAATCATAGTTTAGATTTGGTTTAAATTAATTAATGGTTTAACTTAATTTATAGTTTAGATGTACTTGAAATATAGTTTAAATATTAGTTAAATTATAGTTTAGATATAGTTGAAATTACTTTATAGATAGTTTACAAGATATCAAAATAATAATTAATTTAACTTAACATTTTGTTTGCTCCTCCTTGTAGGCTCTATCGCAGAGAAACACCAGAAGCAGGCAACAGCAGAGGGTCAATCACACGGCAGGAACAAAGACATTTGTTGTGACCTACAAGACATGGTATGTTGAAAGTTAAATTAATTTCTGGTTTAAATAATGATTGTTTTATTTTTGAAATAACAAAGTTTATATTCTTTTAATTGTTTCAGCAAGAGAAGGCTCGGTAGGAGAACCGTCAGACGGACTATGGCCTGCTGTTCACACGCATGCATAGACACCATGATGGGACACTGACCTCGGAGGCAGAGAGGAGATAATAGTAAGCTACAAAAAAATTATTTATATATTTAATTTAATACATTTAAATTGAATTAAATTGTTCATTAATGTTTTATGAAAAATGTGCATCAGGCCCGGATTGAGAAGAGTCAGGCAGATCGGCGAGCGTCACAGCCTCCAGAGTCACAGGGGTTTGTGGATCCTACGGCCCCATTAAAAGCTGCTGCAGGCCCAGTCAAGCATCCTGGCTGCATTAGGGGTATGGGTCTAGGCGCCAGGCCTAGCATGGTGTATGGCAAGGCCTCCTGCTATGAGGCCGGAACCTCCGGCTCGAGAAGGCCACCACCGGACGCAGTTGATGCGATCATTGCCGAGAAGGTTGCGCACATAGGGCCAAGGATGAGGCCGGGAATAGGCGCATGCAGGAGAGATACAACTGTTGGTACGCTCGTCAGAGGCAGAGTTGGGATGCTGTTGCCGGGGCCTTGACAGAGTTGTTACCTCACAGACGGTTTCCATCTCCCGAGCCTCCCCCTCCATTCATCTACAAGGGTTCCTCCGCACGCCCTGCTACTACAAATGGCGAGGACGTTGTTACCTCTGGTTGGATACGCCCCCCTGAGACAGGACCTGATCATCAGGCTCCTGATAGTTAGTTTTTATTTGCTCATCCCGGTTAAATTTGTTTGTTCACAGACTATGTTATTTGGTTGGTTGACAATTTTATTTCTTCAAATTAAATGTTATCTTTTATTTTAGTAGGTTCTTGATATTGGAGTAGTATTTGAATACTTCTATTTCATTTATATTAGGCCATTAATTACTATTACCTATAATATAAATTTATTATAGTTAAATAAAAAGGATATTGTAAAATAATAAATGGAATTAACAATTAGTGAATAAAAAGATATTTTCTAAAATTTTAAGTAGTTAAAGTTAAAATCTATAGCGGTTAGTACGACCCAACCGCTACAAATTTAAATTTCAAATGAAAAAAGGCGCCATTATTTGTCACGGTTTATTTTCTAACCATGACAAATGTTAATTCAGTAGCGGTTAATGTAGCGGTTAATTAACTGCTACAAATATTGGCGCCTTTTTCAATTTCAAATTTGTATCGGTTGTTGTCACGGTTGTAGAACCGCTACTAAGTGTATTGTATATCTGTAGCGGTTGTACAACCGCTACAAATTAATCCATGTTGCATTTAAAGATGTCGAAGCTTGTAGTGAAGCTAATTAAACATTCTCTCTTCATTTGTATTCTATCTTAGATTTGTTTACTACATATGGATAAGTCATGGATCAAGTTGCCACGAAATTCTCCCGTATAATTAGAAGGATTGAAAGCTTTCTTAGATTTCGCCTTCACTCATGCTAGCATTAATGGCAAGATCAAGTGTTCGTGTTCTCAATGCAAGTTTAAGAATTGGCAAACATGAGAAGGTTCTATGGAACATCTTCTTCAGAAGCTTTATAATTAGAAGGATTGAAAGCTTTCTTAGATTTCGCCTTCACTCACGCTAGCATTAATGGCAAGATCAAGTGTCCGTGTTCTCGGTGCAAGTTTAAGAAGTGGCAAACATGAGAAGGTTCTATGGAACATCTTC
This sequence comes from Acacia acuminata, assembly GCA_019022655.1. Taxonomy (NCBI): domain Eukaryota; kingdom Viridiplantae; phylum Streptophyta; class Magnoliopsida; order Fabales; family Fabaceae; genus Acacia; species Acacia acuminata. The sequence goes on along the minus strand of JAFJYI010000047.1, from coordinate 1,740,728 downwards.
TTCAGAAGCCATTCCCGAAAGCGTATACAATCTGGGAAGTTCATGGTGAGACACGTGGTATGAGATATGGGGATCATCTTCCTCGAAGCTCACAATTAGCAAATCAAGTAAATCAAAATGATCCAGCTAATGAAGCTGTTCGTGATGCTTTTGGTTATCAAGATGATAACTTTATGGAAGAAGTTCAGGGCGCAGAACCTGTTTTCTTTAGGAATGATGCAACTCAGGAATTTTTCAGCCTCATGGATAAGAGTGATCGTCCTTTGTATCGGGGTAGTAAAAAATACTCCAAATTATCTTTTCTGATCAAATTGTACCATATCAAGTGCTTGTGTGGGATCACTGATAAGGCAATGTCGATATTGCTGGAATTACTACGAGATGCTTTCCCTGATGCTGACATTCCCATGACCTTCTACGAGGCCAAGAAGGTAATTGACAGATTAGGCTTGAACTATGAGAAAATCGATGCCTACCCCAACGACTGTATGCTTTATTGGGGAGAGGACACTCAGAGAGAGACTTATAAGAAGTGTCATACTTCAAGGTTCAGGATAGTTCGGAAGGGAAAAAAGTAGAAGGGGAAGCCCGCAAAGATTCTTAGGTACTTTCCTTTAAAACCTTGCTTACAAAGATTATTTGTGTCGTCTAGAAATGCTTGTCTTGCTTTGGCGACCGATGGTTTTAATCTGTTTGGGAATCTTAGCATGAGCTATAGTATATGGCCAATTATGTTGATACCCTACAACTTGCCTCCTTGGATGTGTATGAAACAAAACTCCTTTATTATGTCCATGATCATTCCAGGCAAAAAGGCACTGGGAAATGACATCGATGTGTATCTCCAACTGCTTATCAAGGAGTTGGTGGAGTTGTGGAATGTAGGCATTGAGACGTATGACGCGCACGAAAATACACAGTTCAACTTGCGTGAAACGTTGATGTGGACTATCATTGCTTTCCTGGATTGGGAACATTATCCAAGTGGAATGTGCATACTGACCTTGCATGTTCGGCTTGCAATTTTGACTCTGACTCAATGCGCCTTCCTCACAGCCGTAAGTGGTGCTTCATGGGTCATCGAAGGTTTCTTGATGGTACGCACAAGTTTAGGTTGCAACACAATCGTTTCAATAGGCAACAGGAAAAAAGAGGACCTCTTAAGAATTTATCTGGTGCAGAAATCATAGAGCAGCTTGTGGATGTTGAATTTGAGTATGGGAAAAAAGACGATCCAGTAAAGGCCAGGACAAAGACTGCCAGGGCTTCTGGTTCTGCGCCCCAGCAACGGCGGAAGATAAGCATCTTCTTCACTCTTCCATATTGGAAAGATAATTTGCTCCGACACAGTCTGGATGTCATGCACATTGAAAAGAATGTGTGCGATAATGTGTTGTACATGATTCTTAATGAACCAGGCAAGTCAAAAGATCATCTTCAAGCGAGTAAAGATTTACGGGAGATGGGAGTTCATGGAGATGTGTGGCCGGATGAGCATGACAGATTTCAACCGGGAAAATTCACCCTAATAAAACCGAATAAAGAAATCTTCCTCGTGACATTGAAGGCTATAAAAGTTTTAGACGGGTATTCAAGTAACATTTCATGATGTATTGACGTGCAGGCTCGAAAGGTTGCTGGGCTTAAGAGCCATGACTCACATGTGCTTATGCAACAGTTACTTCTGCTGGCCATAAAAAATTGCTGGATGATGTATTGAAGATTGAGGTCACGTCTTCTCATGCTAATGACTTTACAATCATATTGACGGTACCATTCCTATAATAAAGAAAAATATTGTCCCCAATGGTTACTTTGATGATTGGGGCACTTGCTTCCTTTATGATGGTATTTTAAGAAACACAAATATTGTTACAAATTGTTACAAAGGTTAGTATGTTTCATAATTTTGCTTTGAGCCATAGTTTGATAGATTTATTTTTTATTAATATTATATATTCCATAATAATAACAATATAATTTTTCTCGAGTACAAGGTATAACATGCGGGATCAAATCAACACGCAACCTGGCATTAGCAAGGGAGAAAGTGCTGCTAGTTGACAAGGTCATTAGAAATTACTTTATAATAAAATAATATATTAATAATTTCAATTACAGTTACTTTATTCAATTGAGTAAGTCAATCTATAAGTTTCATTGAGACAAACAAGCACTACAAAAAAACAGACTTTCAGTGGCGACATTAAATGTCGCCGTTGAAAGTCATACTTTCAGCGGTGACATATAAGTGTCGCTGCTGAAAGTCATACTTTCTGCGGCGACACTTATATGTCGCGCGCCAAAAGTGTGTTTCAGTAGCGACTTACTGTCGCCACCGAAAGTTTTTTTCTTCTTTTTTACTTTTACTTTTGTTAATGGTTAGAAATTGGTAATATTCTAGTACATTTTATTTTCCTTTTAACATTGCATTGTCACATTAAAGTTGTTGTTTAAAGTTGATTTTCATTAATTGTAGGAAGAGATTGTAAGTTTTAATGAAAAGAGAAATTTGATTTTGAGTTGAGAAAGTTTTGTCAAGTGCTTTTGAAACTTATACTGATGCTTTTGAAACTTATACTAATACATATATTCATTGAAATACTATGGAAAGGAAATTGATCTAATTTTATAAAATGCAAAGGAGAGAAATAATCATGAGCTCCATTCAATCATTGAAATCAAAGAATCATTTGTATTTATCACATTCTAATCATAAAAGTAGTGTTTCAAAATTCTCTTCCCACATTAAATTTTGTCATGACTCAACTTAATTGAATTCACTAAGCCTCTTATTTGATCATCTGTTAATCAAATTCTTGTGGAAACGATCTCTACTTGTCACTTTATTACTTGGTGTGACTTGTGCACTTGCGATATCAAACATATGTGTACTTGAGAGAGATGATAATTATGTTTGTATTGATATATATATGTGCGTGAGAGATGAAGAATTAAAGATACAATGTATATGTGAGGAAGGAAGTGCAAGCATGAGAGAGGGGATAGTTTATAACATAGAGAGAGGGGAAGTGAGAGATGGAGAATGTGAAAGGCGGGGTTAGTTTGTAAGTTTTTTTTTTTTTGGATTCCCTCCCCATTGAAACGAAATACCCAAACTCTGCTAATTATTGCTTCAAATTTGATTACTGTAATTAGGCATAATCATATAAGTTAATTTAGGATTTAGAATTATCACATTTAATGCTCCTTAATACTCGTCTTGTTATTTTCTATACAAACCCTTATCTAATATACAAGTTATTGAGATTATATTTCTTATTATGCTTACATCTTGAATTTAGTCTTAAAATTTAAAAATTATAAAATGCAAATTTAAATATATTATTTAGTATGTGAGAAACCATCATCCTTCTTTTTTTCCAATAGAAACCATTATTCTTTCAAAAGATTCACATATTCTCTCAAAATACAAAGGGAAATTTATTTTCCCTCCAAAAATTTCACACTTCCCTCCATTTAATTTAATTGGCAAAATGAGACATTTGCCCTGCGGTAACCTCTTTTTTTGTAGTAAAAATGGGGCATTTAGCACATTCCCACATTCCTACGGTTCTTCATCTTTGAGCGTGGTTCGGTGCTTTCGGCGGCGACAAAATAGTCGCCGCTGAAAGTAGAACTTTCGGTGGCGACAATGTTTTGTCGCCTCCGAAAGGGTGTTTTGGTGGCGGCTTTTTTTCACCGCCAAAAGTCCAATTTACCCGCGTGCCCCTTTTCTCCAATCCAGCGCCATTTTTTCTCTACCCGCGCGTGCTCCATCTTCTCATTCTCCACTTTCTTCAACCCTTGCCTTTGGTCGCATGAATCTCAATCCGCCACTCGCTCGCCGTCTCACCCTCACCGCGTCGCCGTCTCACCCTCGTCAATGTCTTGGACGGAAGCCCTAAAACCATCAAGTGTTCCGATGAAAAGCTCCCCCAAGCATCCTTCACATCTCCATTGGGCCTTTTGAAGGAAATTTCTTCTTAGGTCGGTACCCAAATCTTTCTTGTTTTCTCAACTCACTCGCATTTTTGCCTCAATAATTATGACTTGTAATTTTAGGGGATTTCATTACAAGTTAGAGGTTTCGGATAGTTTAGTTTCTTCTCGATTTCATTAGAGTTCATGGACTTGTCGTGCTTGCCGACCGTGTGAGGTAACTCGTGATGTGCAATACGATGAGCTTGTCCTTTTTTTTGCGGTGATTTTTGGCACATGACCGGAAAGAGAGAAGACCAAGACCCTCTGCGTCAACGATTTGGATCGAACTCAAATTCTTCTATTGGGTTTACCGATCTTGCTGTTTTGCTCTAACATTATGAACCTTTTCTCAGCTCCTCCTCATCAAAAACCAATTTCTCACAAACACACTCGATTCCCACGACGAAGTCTCGCCGCATCTTCATCGGCAATTACTAGAATTTCCCGTTCGGGTTCTTCAATTTTTTTTTTTTTTTCATAAACCCTATCATTACTAATTCGAATTCTTGCAAGTGTGTGTTGGTGATTTGTTGCTTTCGATGCGAAACGAACCACCATTGTCCCACCAATTGGAGTCGGCAACACTTTGTTAATATTGACTTCTTGTTCTTGTTCTTATAGGTTTGCCTAACTTGCTTCACTCTTCTGTGTTTTCTTTTAAGAAGCTAAAAGCGTACTGTACAAATAGCATGGGACTGTTAAATGCATCATTAGTGAAAAGGTTTTAAAACAAAACTATTACTTTTACCAAATAATTTGTGCATTCTAAACGACTGAGTTCATGGGCTTCTTGTTCTTGTTGTTAGATTGATGAAATAAATTGTGCATTCTAAACGACTGAGTTTGCAAAGACGGTTTTTCCATTTTTTATTTAACTACCAGAGGGGAGGTAAAATTTTAATGTTTATTATAAACAAAAACTAGAGGTATGCATTTTCTCCCTTCAAATCAGGAGATTTGTTTTTCTATATAGTGTGAGTTATATTTTATTTTGGCTTGGTAGCGTACATACTAATGCATCTTTGGATAAGTTTGTTATGGATTATTTTTTAATATTTATTGACAATTTACAATTACTTACACTCTTTATAGACATTAATTTGATTATGAACTTGAGATTTAGCCATGAATTATTTTATACTCAAGAATGTAGTGATCCCATCGGGAAAAACATGATCAAACAACAAGTTTAGTTAGGACTTGTTGTAGTGGGTCAGTGGAGTTGGAGTTCCCTCTTTTTGCCACATCCTGTTATTGTGCTAGTTTAAAGGGTTTATGGCTACTCTACTCTCATGTTCCTGCCTTTGAAGTTTCATAGAGAATTATATCAATTATTGCCTTCTTCATTTTGAGTGGTTGCAGCTCTTATACGATTAATTGAATATTGGCGACTCTTAGAAGTTAAGCAGCCAGTGCATGCATTTTTCTTTTTTTTTTTAATGTCAATTTTATAATTTCTCTGTTTCTACTAGGTCTATAGAAGGACAGGAGATCCAAGTAAGTTCATGTTTTGTAAAAGGTGTGATGGTGCTTATCATTGTTATTGTCTACATCTTCCTCACAAGGTAGAGTCTGCATCACTTATCACCAATGATCTCAATATTTATTTCATATAATTTAATTTGTGCTTATGAATGATGCAGAATGTTAGTTCAGGGCCTTATTTGTGCTCAAAACATACAAGGTGCCACAGCTGTGGATCCAATGTTCCTGTGGTCTAAGTGTGAGGTATCAATATGCCTTTGTTTTGAACTTCCCTTATGGCATTTCAAACATTCATTCTTTTGATTTAATGAGACCTGGACTTACCATTTTGTTTTAAACTTCCCTTATTGCAGATCCTGCATGTTTAAATTGAGACCTGGACTTACCATTTTGTTTTTGGATTTCTAGGTGGTTTCTGGGATACACCTGCTATGATGCATGTGGAAGATTGCTTATCAAAGGAAACTATTGTCCTGTTTATCTGAAGGTATTGATCATTGGTCTTACTATTTTTCTAGGAAATAGGAATCAGAACTTGAGTTCTGAGTCAAATTTACCTTCAGTCCCTAGGTGATTGGATCACTTCTCAAAATCTTAAACTATGATCATGCAAAGAGGCCATTTGATTTTGTATCATCAAGAAGTCTTAGGACTTGTGTGATGCTGTATGATGTATACAGTTCCATATATGAATTATTTGGTCCTATTGATTCTTGAATTATAATGTTAATTTCATTGGTTAAATAACCCGTTCAAAATTACCGTGGGGTAAGTACCTAATACCTATAACAGTCTTAATAGGAATTTTGTTGACATTATTTTGGTTCACTTATGCAAGGGACATATCAACTGGATTCTCATTTAAGTTTTAGGATTCTTGAACTTGGCTATTTCATTGGGTTATTTGTAGGTCTATAGAGATTCAGAATCAACACCAATGGTCTGCTGTGATATTTGCCACCGTTGGGTGCACTGCCAGTGTGATAATATAAGGTTAGGTTACCCATACTAACCAAAAGGTTGTGAAGATCGTCTGATTTTGCTGTGTAATATTTGCTGTTCTAGATCATAGTTGTTAGTATCGCACGATATGCGATACGTATCGTGCGATCCGATATGATCCGAGGGAAAAACGATGCGAACCGTGACACTGAATCGCAATATTGAATCGTGAAATCGTACGATTGGGAGCCGAATCTTGAATCGGTGAAAATTTCCGATTCAGAGTTTTAAACCCACGATAGGCGAGAAAACCCGAGTTGTTTGCGATTCGAATTTGTAAACCCACGACTCTTAGAAAACCAAGAGTTGTGGGAGTCGTTTTGCTTCGAATTCAAAAAAGAACAAAAAGAAAGACCCGTAGAGAGACCCGAAATCGGGGACGGACGACGGAGAAGAAGGGAGAGACTTGCAGAGATTCGCGTTGAAGTCGTGGGGGTCGCCTTGAAGTTGCAGAGCCTGAAGTCGGGAAGGACGACGGAGACGGAGAAGAAGAAAGAGACTTGCAGAGAGAGACCATCGGGACCACATCTTGTCGAGAGAGACCATCGAGACCATCGGTGGAGAGTATGATTTCAATCTTCATCCATTTGAAATATATTAAAATATTATTAAATATCTTTATTATTATTATTATTATTTTGCTATAAATTATTAAATATCTTTAATTGCACCCGACCACATCCGGATAGTACTTTTTTTTTTTTGGTCGAAACATCCAGATAGTACTCAAATCATTGATGTGAAAACTCAAACTTTAGGAGGTCTCGTAATCGACCGAAATTCCTGTCACCGAGAGGACAAAAAAGAAGAAAAAAGAATAGCAAATTTTTATTTATTGGAAAAGATTTGATTAGTTATGTATTTTGGTATTTAGATTATGTTTTTTCTAAATTTAGATTTATATCATATTATAGTAATTATACATTTTATACCATTTTTCATTTATTTCTGAATCTTACAATTCGATACGATTCCCGATTCACGATTCAAAAAAGCAGTCAAACGATTCACGATTCGTATTGCGATTCAACAACCTTGTTCTAGATATATATCTTGATTGAGAGGCTGCTGTGTTTTTTGTTGTTACACATGCTTCTGTCCACAGGCAGTGGTTATTCTTTAGAATATTTTATTTATTTTCTATTTAAAATGAAAAGTAGTTTGTCACATTTATTTGTGTCAAAATGCTAACAAGAATGTTATAATATCTTTGTAGCTTGATAGTTTTCATCCTTGTAGGTCCGATATTTCGTGGTAGTGAGTGGATTAGTAATTTAATTTTCAGTTTGCAACCTTGTATTTTGAAGGTTATTGAGAAGTCAACGTATAAAAGGAAATTGTTATTATTATTGTTCTAGATAGGAAGTTGTGAGCTTTCTCATGTGAGGCACGATTGTTCGGTATTTGCGGCTACTTGAATTTTCTCGTTTTTACTTGTCCACCAACATTTGGTCTTGAATAGTCGGTATTCTACCAATTTTTGCAAAGCACCATCTTTATTGTGGGTTTCTTCGATCGCTTATTTATAGAAAAGTTTTGCGGTGATGAAAAATACCTTCAATTTCAAGTGGATGGTAATTTTTTTTAAATATATTTTTGTGTATTTATATATATATATATTTTTAAAAAAATGTTACTTTCGGTGGCGACAATTGTTGCCACTGATGAATGTATCAGTGGCGACATTCATGGTCGCTGCAAAAAAAATTATCAGTGGCGACACTTTTGTCGCCGCTGAAATGAGTATCAGCTGCGACATTTCTTGTCGTCGCTAATACATGTTTCAGCGGCGACAATTATTGTCGCCACTGATACATGTTTCAGCGGCGACAATTGTCGCCACCGATACCCTGCTTTCAGTGGCGACACTCGTTTTCGTGGTTTTTGTTGTACTTTCAGTGGCGACAAAATGTCGCCGCTGATTGTCTACTTTCAACGGCGACAAAAAAAAGTCGTCGCCAAAAGTATTGGTGACAAGCGTAAAACCAACGACTATTTGTCGCCGCTGAAAAACTTTCAGCGGTGACTTTTGGACTTTTTTCGGCGGCGACTTTTGTCGCACCGAAAGTCAAATTTTTTGTAGTGAAGATCCAATTGAATGAAATTAATTAGTGGATGAAATCATCCAATACTAATATTTTTACATGTTCATCACGCGCACCTGACGAATCCTATGCCAGAGATTTTAAACTTAATTATCAATGGAAATTTTGGTGGTAGGCAATTAGATGATGATCATTAAGTTAGTTTAACCAGTTTTTTAAGTAGAAATAGAGTGAAATCAATGAAGCAATTACGCAATCATATATGGTGCATTTCTATGTTGGAAGTCTATGTTCATCCAACCTTTGCTTTGCCATGAATCCCACTGGCCAAATATCTGCACTTCTACATTACACTTGGGGAAAAAGTGAACTAGTACTTTATATGGCTCTTTGACTGGGTTAGATCTGAGCATTGCCAAGCCTAATTGGTATATTTTTTTTTTTGTAAAATCATTATATGTATTATAGGAATATGTTTTCCCAACAATTTTTTAAAATCAAATTAGCATATTATACAGTATGGTATTAAGTATGAAGATTTAATATTAATTAATAAATAATAAGATAAATATTTCAATTACACACACCCCCCATTTGTGTGTGTATTTATGGGTTTAGTTTATTGAATCAAATAATCTATCTACTCTCCATATTATAACTTTATTAGATGTGATTAACTAAGATATAGGGGGTACTGGTCTTCTTTGGTTTAATCCAAATACTTGTTTTGAAAATTGATTTGGTATATTAATTTTCATTACATGTTCAATCTATCTAAAATGTGGAGATAATATATATAGAATCCAATCGACTAATATAGAGTTGGTTTAGTAGTGTAAGACACTGCTAGATTCATATGGGTATTGAGTTTGACTCTCATATGAGACACTTGTGCGGAGAAAGCCAAGGGAAGGAGGAAGGGTTCAATATGATAAAATAAGTGGGACACTTTAGGTGTCCTAATTTATAATTGGGATGCTTAAAGTAGAATTTAGGCATCCCAATTTTAAGTTGAGGACGCCAAAATACCACTTTTGGCATCCCAATTCTAAAAAGGACGCCAAAAGTCCCTGATTTTGGCGTCCCCTTTCTAAATTAGGACACTAAAAGTGACATTGATTTTTAAAATTGGGACACCAAAAGTATAATTTTGGCATCCATTTTTGTTAAAGGGACGCCCAATATTTTAAAATTCCTCAACATAATTACAAAAACGTCACCGCCTTTATCTTATACTTCTCTTTTTAAAAAAGGGACTTTTTTGGGAATGTTATATCTACTTTTTGTAGTAGTGCACAAACCCCGAAACTGGAGTAGTCGATTGGTCAGATACCTAGTCATAAGATTCAAAAAAGACACCAGATACTAGTTCATAGTATATATATAAAAAAAAGTATATATATAAAAAAAGGGATTCAATCGAAGGAAATTGGTGGATGATATATTGAACATAGATATCACCAAGTTTTGTCTTCTAAATTTCTAATGCTAGTGACTTTACAATCACATTGACCGTACCATTCCTGTAATAAAGAAAAAAACTGTCCCAATGGTTACTCTGATGATCAGGGCACTTGCTTCTTTAGATTGTCTTGTAAGAATCACAAATATTGTGACAAATTGTTACTAAGGTCGGTATGTTTCATAATTTAGCTTTGAGCAACAGTTTGATAGATTTATGGGTTAAGGTGAAAAAATACACATGTGTTTTACCCTGAGGAGCTTCCAACACCAAATACTTTTTTTAGGTGTAAAAGTGATTACGTTGTTATAAATTAGGTGAAAAAAAATACCGTTTAACTATTAAGTTTGACATTTTTTGCTGACTGGACGATGACGTGGACGATGATTCTCTTCTCTCATTCAAACCCTATAAATTTCCTTCTTCCTCAATGCCCAGATCACATTCGATCCTTCCTATATAAACCTTTCTAATATCCCACGAATCCTACAATTCTTAGAAGCTAAAACCCTAATTCATCGATCCAAAATCATCATCATTTCCCTAAATTCACCCTTATTTCTCTCAATTCTAGATTCAAATTCAAGGCTGAGCTTGGGAAAACCAGCGTTGGAACAATTACCAAAACTTGCCCGCTTGAATCTGCGAAAGGAACAAGCATAAATTTATTAAAACACAATAATTCTCTTAATAAAAAAACAGAGTAAAAAGTTTAATGAAATTAATTAGCACTGTAACACAAATTTCCCAACTCCATTGGAAACAACCGTTCCCGCTAACGTGCACAGCTTGCTGTCGGACACCTTAGTGCCCGTTTGGATGGGCTTTTTGGATAAAAAAAACACTTTTTTAATGCAAAAAAAATGTCTTTTTAATTAATTTATATGTTTAGATGATATTTTTTTAAAAAAGTAAAAGTCACAAAAAAAGCCAAAATGCTCCTTTTTTTAAAAGCTCCAATTTGGAGCTTTAAAAAAAACGCACTTAAAAAAAAAAAAGCACTTTTTTTAAAAGCCCATCCAAACGGGCACTTACTAGTTCGAGCTCATCGTTGGATACCGTCACTTGGTGGAGCTCGTCGTCGGACACATTTCACTGTTGTCAGCCCTTTATGATTGTTATATGGCAAGCATTCAAGGAAGTTCAAACCATACTACTCTGTCTTCTCTCAAAATCCCCTGAAATTGATATGTCCAATCGTTTGAATATTTCAGCTCTTGAATCTAGGAACAATGACGTTTTTGAATCTAGGAATATTTACAGGCCAAGTTTAAATTTTATCTCAATACACTGGATTTGATCATTTTTCTTGGTACTATAATGCTCATGTAATTAGGCTATGAGTTCTTCATGTAAAACATGTGTATTTTTGGCTTAAAAAAAGCACTCTGTGTTAGAAGCTATTTTGGCCAAACCACATGTGTATTTTTGCACATTTGAAAGTCGCGTCATCATCCAGTCAGCAAAAAAAAGGTCAAACTTAAGAGTCAAAGTCAAACTTAACGGTTAAACAATATTTTTGCACCTAATTTGTAATCATGTAGTCATTTTTTTACCTAAAAAAAATATTCGGTGTTGGGCCTCTTCGGGGTAAAACACATGCATTTTTGCACCTTAGCCCTAGATTTATCATTTATTAATATTATATGTTTCTATGATAATAATAATATAATTTTTCTGAGTACAAGGTATAGCATGCGGGATCAAATCAACACGCAATCTAGCTTTAGCAAGGAAGAAAGTGCTACTAGGTGACAAGGTCATTAGAAATTACTTTATAATATATTATTATATTAATAAAATAATATATTAATAATTTTAATTACATTTACTTTATTCAATTGATTAAAACTCTCTCAACAAATTCAAACTAGCTAATTGAACATAATTTAAATTATACAAATTTTAATCTTCTTCAACACTTTTCTTATTTAAGAAATTTATTTCTCTAAATGTTATGCTTTCTTTTTATCAAATGATTAATTAACAGGTAATAAGTTGATAAATCAAATATAATAAAATAATTATGTAATTTTATGAATTTAAATAACCAATCTATAAATCATTTTGGTTGATTATAAATATAAATATATATATATATATATATATATATCTGTGTGTGTGTAAACATTTTGTATTTAATTATAATTTCTTGGTATATCTAAATTTCCAAATCGATTACTAGAACAATAGTTGAGTCTACACTTCTCATATTAATCTGGGCTATTTTTCATCAACGAAAATTTTAATTATTCCTTTTCATCTCAATAATTAAATAATTTTTTTGGGAGAATCCTAGATAAATACCATATAAAACATCAAAACTCTCAAAGGTCTGTTAACATTTGTAAATGACAAAAAGTGACAAGGATCAAATTGATATTTTAAAATGTTGATGAATTTACCATTATGCTTTCTCATCCTCTTTCTCTCTCCTCACCCTCTCCTCTTCCTCTTCCTCTTCCCACTACCATGGAATCTCCAGAATGAGATCCATTATGTCCGAGCTCTTCCCCACCTCTGTCTCCTTTCGGTTGAAATCATGGTGTTATTGGTAGTTAAAGCGGAGTGTGGTGGTTGAAGCTCGCTAGTGATAGTGAAGATGAAAGTTGTCCCTGGCGAGGAAGAGAGGCGAAAGTGAAGGAAGGTGAAGGAGTGGTTGTCAACTCTGAGGAAAAAGAAGGTGAACAGTAGAACGAGATTCACAAAATTTGTAATTAGATTGACAACTTTAGTAAGGGGTTTGACAAGAATTGTAATGGTTTTGACAAAAGCGTTTGCTGATGAAAACATGCAAGTTAGAATTATTGCTCTTGTGGTTACGAATATTGTCAAACTCATTATTCCTCTTGTTAATCCTATTACGAATTTTGTCAAAGGCCACAAATGTTGGTGAATCCTATCTAACATTTTTTTCATCAGGAAACGCTATTGAGAAAACCATCCCGAATCTTGTAAAACTCATTATTATTCTTGTTAATCCCATTACGAATTTTGTCAAAAGCCACAAATACCAGAAAATTCATAAGCTTGATGAAAAACCTAGGATCTCGCCAAAAACTGAAAAAGCTCGGTGGAAAATGGTTTCTTCCACCATTTTCACTTTGCCCTACCTTAACCTTTGCTCCACCATCATCATCGCCTTTGCTTCACACAGAGAGAGAGAGAGAGAGAGAGAGAGAGAGGATGTCGGGGAGAGGAAGAAGAAGTGGGGCAGTGAGGAGAGAGGAGGAAGAAGAGGGGCTATGAGGAGAGAGGAAGAGGAAGAGAAGGAGAAGAGAGAGAAAAATATTTGAGGGGAAATTTCAGTAAAAACATTTACATTTTAAAATCTCAGATTCCTCCAAATCACCTCTCGTGTCCTTTTAATTTTTTAATAGACGTTTTAGGGTTTTGAAATTTTCATGTTATTTAAATGACATTTTCCCTAATCTTTTTTTTTTTTTTTTTTTTTTTTTTTGCATAAGTACATTTTTATTGGAAGCAATTGTATTTGTGCATGGTAGGATTGGGAGCAATATGTCGAATTCCTCCTCCAAGACGAGTTGTCCAGTGGTGTCAAGTCAAGCTGCTTGATCCATAATAATGTAAATCAAATAATTATGGTTATGTAAGGCCAAACTTTCCAGCTTGGGCCCATAGATGAGGTAATTCATGTGGGGGAGGCCTAACAAGGCATACCCAATGATCGTAGCCTAAGAACACATTTGTTCGCTCCTTCATAATACCTAGTTAAAGGAGCTAATATGGCGTATTTTACCTGAAAAAAGGCACAACTAACTCCCCCCATCAGTGCAGATCCGAAAAAGGCAGACCGACTTACTAGATAGCTCTTCTATAAATAAGGGAAGCCAGGTCAAGGAGCTCGGGGATTAAGCCTCTTCATCTTCTCTATCTAAGCGAAATTCTTCTGTCTCACTACTTTGTATCATGCTTTCTGAATAGCAATTCATCTTTTTATTATTTATCATTAAATTTGTAATCATTTTTGTATTTTCTATTTTTATCATACTAAGATCTACATTGTCAGTGACCCTTACGAAATCTTTAATATCAAATTTTGATTATACAATTTGGGACCCACTGTAGGGTCCTAACAACGAATATAACGATTTCTTTTGTTGATTTTTAGGGGGAGATTATTCCTTTCCATGCATTCTTGATCATCCACCATGATGGGCGCACCTACCAACCTTTAGGAGCATCTCGATGAACTAATATTTTGTTGCAGGAATAGACACAACAAATTTTCACCCATGCTAGATTAGCCACACAGCAGCAGGAATGACTCCAGTGCTTGGAAGAGGAAAATATTGCCATGCATGAAGATAATTCAAACCCTCATGAGCAAATTACTTCACTCTCCTTGTGAATCACCCTTACTTCTCATCTTTCGAAGTAGTTTCTGATCGCACTCATCTCACATATCCAACCAATGGGGACTCTTGGCACGATGGACCAACCAGGGTTGGTAGGTAACGACACTTTGATTGGAAATAATACCGACGAATCTCATGATACAGGCACACCAACTACCCCAATCTTGCCTATGGCGAAGCACAAAGAATGATGGACTTTCCTGTGAGAAATAATATACTGGAGTCAGGTGCGTCGGATGACGGAGGATGGAAGTGAAGATGTCAGGAACTAGAAGCGATGATACTCTACCTACCTAGCGTACCATCGCCAATGAAGAAGAGTGCTCCCAATAGTTTCACTAAATCTCCATTCACAAATAATATTGCATTAGTTAAGATGCTGAAAAAGTTCACGTTCTTGCACATACGACTCTTTGATGGTTTAACAGACCCATAGGCACAGCACCGACAAAGGATGTATACGGAGTAATACCACATGAGATGCGAGAAGCTTGTATGAGCGAAGGCTTTGGATCAAGCCTGATTGGACCGGCACTAAAATAGTTCACCAACCTACCAACCAACTCAATCGGATCATTTGCAGAGCTAAATGATTTGTTTGTACAACAATTTTTCAAAAGTTGGAAGCTAGGAAAAGAGCCTAACGACCTCTATAAAATCATTCACGGAAAGTGAGAACCATTAAGGGATTATGTTGGCATCTTTGATAGAGAAAAAATAAACATGCCTAATTGCGACATCCAAACATCAATTTTTGCTTTCTGCAAAGATTAGCTTCCTCTCTTTTATCTACACAAGGACTAACAAAATGTACTTGTCATACATGGATGATTTATTGCCTCAACCATGGGCCCAAATCAAGTTGGAGGAAGACAAAGTTGGGACACAATACATATAATGATGTACGATTTTTAAACCCTTAATTACCTTCTAAGTTCGTTTTTGGGTTTTACACACTTACTAACCTTGTGGGCAAGACATGATGATACAACCCATACGTATGACTGATGATGAAGACCCTTTTATCTTTAGTCTTGGGGTCCTCAATCAAAAATTTACTAAGGATTGCATATAGGTAAATCTATGATCGTTCTTTCTTCTTGAGGGGCATTTTATTGATTCCTAAATAATCTAAATGCCTTGCAAATGCAATGAAAAGAATATGAAATTGGTTTTGGCTTTTCAAATTAATAACTAAAAGGGGGATGCAATTTCATTAAATGCTAAACTATTGTTTTTGGTATTTTTATAAAAATAGTGAATGAATGAATGGAATTGAGTTTGAAAATATGAATGATGAAATGGGTCTTGGTAGCAAAGTTGGTGGCTTTCCAAGCTTCTTCAAATAATTTGAGACTTAGTTTTGCATCAAGTCAAATTAAAAACCCTAAGCAATTGCATTAGGCACAATATATCTAAATAATGACTAATCCTATAATCGCATTCATAGCCATCACTTAGGTAAATTGTTAAAAACCACTTGCTTTGTGTTTGAAAATCATTTTAACGCACTTGCTTCTTCTTAAATGAGAGCACAATCGTGACACTCAATATTAATCAACTCAACTATACACCATAATAATCTCATTAAAATATAAGGAAATAAGTTCAATACATAGGCCAAGAGCATCAAAGCAAAATTCAACAAAAATGTTAACCAGCAATGACAAATAAACATTCATCAAAATCACACCAACATGTACCAATAAAAAATTAAATCAAATTGATCACAATAATACATGAAGTAAGCTAATGGAAAACTAATGAACTCCTCTTTGTAGCACATTAAAGCTCTAGCCACTCTCTTCATCGCTAAAACTCAAGGAACCTAGCCAATAACGACATTAACAATAACCACAACATCTTTAAAACTTAGCAAAGCTATTGAAGATAAGTAAAAGGCTGAATTTAAAGAAGAAATTGCTCTGTATGCTGTTGGTTCAGTGAGAAAATAGAAGAATAGAGAACTGGAACATTAGACAGTGAAGAAGAGATAATGAAAACAAAGACAGTAGTGAGGGAGTGTGAATGGAGAAGGTGCTAGTGATAGTGGTGGTTCTGATAGTTTTCTTCCTCTTCCCTTTTTTGTTCTAGATCGAGTTCTCAAGGTCCAAGCTATGTGGTTCGAAACTCTAGAAAATCATGGCTTGTGGTGGTGGAATACGTTGGTAGTGATAATGGAGATAATGAAAACTGTGAACAAATAGTCTGAAAGTTATGTATATTCATGTACAGACAGTATGTATTTATACAAGGGGGAGAGCCCTAGTGATAATGGCTCTTAATGATGATTTCCTATAATCCCTGATTGATGGAGATATTAATTGATTATATATTAATTGCAATATATCTTCTAACGTATATTTCCTAACATTCCACCTCAAGTTGGAGCATATTAAGGCTTTCGTTAAAAGATCTTCCAACTGGTCGTTTGATTGCAAGTGCCCTATAGATACAACATTCTCTTTGATCTTGTCACAAATAAAGTGACATTCGATTTCAATATGCTTCGTATGCTCATGGAACACAAAGTTCGATGTTATATGGAGTACTACTTTATTGTCACATTATAGTTTCGCAGGGAATGCCCTGGTGATGCCAATTTCCTTCATGGGTTGAAATACCACACATTTTCTTGTACTAATTGTGACATGGTTCCGTATTCTGCATCTGCACTTGATTTTGACACAACACCTTGCTTCTTACTTCTCCAAGATATCAAGTTTCCACCAACAAACACATTGTAACCTATAGTGGATTGCCTTTTGGCCTTAGATTTTGCATGATGCGCATCACAAAAACATTCAACTTTAGTGTGCCCATAATCTGTATAGAGGATGCAACAACTTGGGGAACCTTTTAAATAGTGCAGGATATGCTCTAAGGCTTCTCACTGTGCCTATAATAGCTCAAGGAAAAAAAGAAAAATTAATTAATTATTATAAGCTAATTATATATTTGTTATTGGTTGTAGCTAGGGTGTCAAGATAAAGCTTGTAGCTTGATGATATTGGAGATGATTAAAGGTCTCTTGGGTTCTAGGTTCGAATCCTTATTAAGGCAAGGTGTGATTTTTATTTTGCCTCAGCTTAGCTGAAATTACCAAAATATACTTATGTGTTTTTTTTCAAACAAAAAGAGACACTAGATTTTTCTCATCGCAAGACTTATATTCGAACAGAGAGAGTAAAAGCTTCATGAAACCCTAGCCCCTTGATTCCTCCTTGCACCTTCAACTTTCCTCACCATCACTAGGTTGTTCCACGTTGTCCGTCCATTCGCTACCGTTCGTCTACCGTCGTCTGTCCAAATATAGTTGGCGTTTGTTTTCCTTTACTGCCCCAAATCGTTGAATATACTTGTTTCCTCATTGATTTATGTGTTCTGCTTGTCCTTGTCAGATTTTAATGCGGGGTTTGAAGGTGGGAGGCAATAGCTCCTTCAAATCCTTCCTTTCCTCTTTGTTGGACGTGTGGAGGTGTTGTGTCGAAGCTTCACTTCTTTCCTCCATCTTCCTCTGTTTCATTCTGTGTTATATGGGTGTTAGTATAGCACTATCTTAACTTTTCTACGGCTCTTGTGCGTTAGTGGCGTGTATATGTATGTTAGCTCCTTGGTTTTTTTTTTTTTTTGGGTATGATTTCTATAAAGCTGCCCAATTTTGATTGTGTGTAAATTGTGGGTTTATTTATTTATTTTTGTAGGTGTTGTGCACGGATTGAAAATGGTTGCTATTTCTTCAGCTTATAATTGAGTGGTAGTTTCCTTAATTAGTTAGGATTGTGTATGTAATTGTAGTATATAAATATGAAATTGGATTTAAAGAAGAATGTTATTGGAGCTTGCAAATTTGAATGCACATTGGTTGTTTGATAAAATGCTTGAGAAATGGCTTTAAAAATTATGGAATTTAGGAAACTGTGAGAAATAGTTTTTGTTGTTTGAAAATATATGATTCGTAATTTATGAATATGGTGTTGTTTATGACCTACACTTTGATTAACCGTGATATACTTAAAGGAAATAAGAACTAATTGGTCTTCTATATTGAAATCTGGATGCTGTCGTTTTTGGGAAGGAAGTTAATTTATAATATAAACACTAGAGTGCATGTTTTCGTGCTAATCTTTGGATATGGGAGTTGTTTGATTGTGTTTGCTAGCATAGGCTAAAGTTATAATATTAAGATATTGATTAGTGAGGTAATGGATATGAATTAAGTGGATGCACCTTTATATTAAAGTATTTGGTTTTGCTTTGAGGTAAACCGAAAAGCAGTTGGGCTAAGAATGAAAGAAAAGGAAGAAAATCTTTAAAAATGAGATGTTATGAATATTTTATATGAAGATATAATTAAAGTGTTAATGTTTTGTTATAGGAAATAAGGGTGAATAAGTAAGGAGTAGGAAAATAGGAGAAAGTTTTATATTTTTGAACACAACAGGTGAGTGAATAACGTTCCATTGGAATTTTTATAAATGATATTATTAGTACTTGATATATTTTTATGCTAATTATCATATTTATAAGTATGATTTCGTAAATGAAAGTTTATTGGATTTGTTTCATTTTCTTATTATTGTTGATCTTATTCATTATTATTTATCCTCCTCTAATTGATTCATAGTATAATTCATGATTATGCACTGAAATAGTAAGGAAACTTCAGAGATATTTTTTATAAGTTTTCATGTTTAGATGGTCTTGAAATTTGATGTAACACCCCATTTTTGTAAAGCATTTTCAAAATAATTTGATCAGAGTGGCGCATCGGAGCAATTCAAAAGAGCGAGTACGATGAGTAAATTACAAAATATCATCCATGGTTTGTTATAGTAGTGGTACATTCATCCCAATAATTCCAAAATATTTTACAGTCAAAAACGAAAAAAACTTCCGGGTCCTCAGGGCGGGCTGCTTACCCTTGTGAACGACCTTTAGTCCTCCAAACCCTGATGCTACAGTAAGAGCTGAGGTCCAATGCACATCGGACCTCGGAATAACTGTTAACCTCATGCTTAAGTAATACGTATATGTATGACAGATATTCATGACATTTAAGCAGTAATCAATACATAAGCACACATCAGATGCAAGATTAATCATATCAACAGTACATAGCACACAGCACATGTAAAGTCACCCATGTTTGCACTAACCAGTGCCACGATAGCATGTCGTGTCCTCAGCGCTAGGAAAACAATCCTACGGCGTTATCAAGACTATAACCCGTGTAAAGCTGAATGTATAAATCTAAACAGTGATCTAAGACCGAGTCTTAGTCTATGAAATCATCCATCACATATAAGCATACAATAAGCATTAGAGTCAGTGTTACAGTACGCGTCCGTACCTTCTTTGGTGATACCGGTACGTTCGTCCGTCGGTGTATGATCACGTATAGCCTATAATGGTAATATCACATTTATTAATTCACAAATAATATTCTAGTAGACATCTTAGTCCATAATGACCTTTTTACTCTTGGTGGGATTATTTTTCAACTTATTTCCAAAATTTCGTAGAAAAACGCTGGTACAGTATTTCTCGGCAGATTTTTCGTCTAACTTTGAAAAATCATAATTAATTCTAGAAACATCGAAACGAGGATCCGTAAAATTTTCTAGAATCCTCAGCATGTCTATTTTTGAGGAAAAATATTGGTTTACACCCAGAATTTGTGATTCATTCCCAGTTTGATGATGTTCATCCTCTGCCCAGAATTTTTCAGAAAACGTAGCCTTATTTCCAGAATTTTTATCTCCCTCTACAGACCTCTAATTGATGCATATTTTATATCAATGGAAAGCTATACATGTCTAATACACTCAAGAATTATTTCAGAATTTATGAAGATGATTTTGCATTTAAAATATCACTATCTAACTGTCTGACTCCCATTACCCAGCAACACCCCACAATTCCCATCTTACTCTAACTTGTTTTATTAATCCTAGAAGTCACTCCCCAACATGTTTCCACCTTGTCAGGGATCTTTCGATGCAATAAGGCTTGAAAACAATTATGGGAAATTACTTTACCTATTTCCTAGATTAAAACTAACAATTCTACTAAAGCTACTAAGAACTACTAAGAACTATAAGAACTAAAGACTATAAACTAAAAAAAACTAAAGAAAAGCTCACCTTTTGAAGTCTCTTGCTTGTCACCTCCTTCCTGCCTCTACTCTATTAGAAATCAACTCTTGAAGTTTGATTTGGTGGGAAGAATTATGAAGGGCAAGGCCCCTATTTATAGTAAAAGCTCATGGATTACATCCCTTGGATCAAATTTTCTTATCAATGGCTCATGTTAATTTGTGCTTTCATGAAGACTTAATTTGGAAGAAAAACACTCTCATTGGTTGATTCTAATAACATAGGATTTAGCTAATTATCTTACTTTCCAAAATTAAATTCAACATATGTTCTAATAAAAATAATATTTTAATCACTCTCTGTAATACCCTAATTTTCATAACTCTTATAAACATAGTATTTTGGAAAATAATTACTAAAATACAAAGGTGAATATGTGGTCTCAAAATTCTTGTAATTTGTTAGTTATAATTTTAGGGAATTTTCTCCTAGGATTAAATAAACTAAAGACCCAAATTTTCTAATCTTATTTAGGGATAATAAAATATCATAATTAAGCATAGTTTTAATTTATTCATAAGAGACAATTAAATGACATAAAAATACTTATATCAATTAGAGAGAAAGTTGTCAAACAACTAAAGGACAATTTAATTTGCAACAATTAAAATAAATACATTAATTAATAAATAAATTAAAGAAGCATAATTAAGGATGTATTACCTTGATTAAAAACCAAGAGCTAATGAAGTACCAAGATTAGCATAAAATGAGTTTCTAATGACCATGATTATTCTTGGAACCAATCATATTTTGACAATTACACTTAACAAACATCTAAACCACCATATTAGAGATGTTAATTAAGATTAGATATGGAGGGCTAGGATTAAGCCTCATAAAGCTAAATCTAAAGGCTTAAATGTAAACTCATAAAGCATAATCCTTGTGAAGAAAAATCAACCAATGAGAGTCTTTCTTTTAGATGCTATGAGATAATTAAAAAGCTAAATTGAAGAGCAATTGGGAGTGCATACACGGTTTGGCATAACTTGTTGTATAAGAATACCTTTATTTAATAATTGACATATTGTATATGATAAAGCAAGCACATGGAGCAATTAAATATTAGAAGAGGCTAAGCAAGCACATGGGGTCATTTAATGCAAAAGGGATGAAGGAGAGAGGGGAGGATTATTAGCCAAGTGTTTGAACTCTTAATTAAGATGAATCAACCTAGAAAAGTCAACATCTGTGTCTTGCACATGGGAAGTTTTTTGGTAAGATTAATTATAAAATAAGTGAGGTATTTTGCTGATAGATGCATGTGTATGTCGGCAACCATGGAGGAGTTTTTGGATAAAAGTTAATATTAAATGATCTAAGGCATTGGCAATTAAAAAAGGCATATTAAATGCTGAATAAAAAGGGGATGTCGACTAGCTTGTTGTGTGAGGTTGAGATTGAGTTCTAAAAAGTGATTTTCCATCCAATGGATAAGGTGAGTTTTGGGCAAATTTAATTGCCATTTGTGTCCTCAAATTTTCCCTATAAATAGAGACCTTGAGCCTCTTCATTCTTCACACCAAAATCAACCCCAAGAGGTGATTTTCTAAAGAGAGTATAGAGAAGTGAGAGCTAGTGGGAAGCAAGAAGGAAGAGGAGCTTCAAGGGTAAGTTCTCTAGTTCTTGAGTTCTAGCTTTTAAATTCATAGATAAATAGTGTTTGATCTTTAATCTTCCAATATAGTTTTGTTTTCATGTTTTTATGATTAAAAATGTCTTTATTTCGAAAATATGATGGAAATATTGTGGAGCAAAATTCTTGGAAGTTGAAGATCAAAGTAGCGAAGTTCGCGAAATTTTCGGTAAAATTTCTGGGCAAACAGCAAAAGAAATGATAATATTTTATGTTGAAAATGAAGCCCATAAATCATGAAACTTTCCAGAAATGAAGTAGATATGTAGGGATTTCTGAATATATATAATATGTAGCGTTTTGATTCTTGTACAAAGAGATACAACCGGTTGAATTTAGGCCATTTTTATGAACGAAAGTCTGGGCAACGTTGTGAAAAATGAAAACTGGGAATTTTTCATAAATTCTGGGTATATAAAAGTATTTTTTATTGAAAATATATATCCTAAGGATTCTGTGGAATTTTACGGATCCTCGTTTCGATTTTTCTAGAATTAATTATGATTTTTCAAAGTTGATGCAAAATCTGCCCAGAAAATTCAGTATTGCGTTTTTAAATAAATGTAAGGGCAAAATTGTAATTAACAAATCCACCAAGGGTAGAGAGGTAAATAGAGGTGAAAATATCCCTTAGAATATTATTCTAAGTATTATGGCGATATGTTAGGATATCCGGAAGTCCGGGTGGGTTCAAAGGTCGGCATGTGGCCATTACGGGGTGAAAGGTACGTTCGCGTCTTGTAACACTAACTCGATGCTTATTGTATGCTTATATGTGATAGACTATTTCATAGAGTCATGGACAGGACTTTGTCTTGGGTCATGCACCGTGTCTAAGACTCTGTCTTAGTTCACTGTTTATACATTCAACTTTATTTATACGGGTTACAGTCTTGGTAATGCCGTTGAGTTTTCCTAGCGCTGAGGACACGAGGAGCTGTCGTGGCACTGGTTGGTGCAAACATGGTTGACTGTGCATGTGCTGTGTGCTATGTACTGTTGTTGTGATTGACATTACATCTGCTATGTGCTTATGTATTGTTGTAACCTTACATCTGCTGTGTGCTATGTATTGGTTAATGCTGTAATGTTATGAATATTTGTCATACATATTTTGTAACACATAAGCATGAGGTTAACCATTACCTGAGGTTCAATGGGCATTGAACCTCAGCTCTTAACATAGCGTCAGGGTCAGGAGGACCGAGGATCGAGGAGAAAGGCAAGCGGCACGCATAGGCTGAAGACTTTCTTTTGTTATTTACTTTGAAAACACTCGGTATAATGTACCGCTACTGTAATCAGCCAGACTTACGGCATTTTGAATATAAATATCAGTTACTCAATCGCTCCGATGCTCTATTCTGATGAAAAAAATATATATATACTGCTTTTGAAAATGGGATGTTACACTCTCTCTCTTCCTCTCTGTCTCTCTCTCTCTCTCTTTTTCTCTCTCCCTCTTTCTCTCTTTTTCCTTTTTCCCTTTTTCTCTATTTTTCCTCTCTTTTCTCTCCCCCCCATCCGTGCTCCCTCTCCCTCTCTCTTGCCTCCTTGCATCTTTTGCATGTGTGGTCCCATGTGCAAGTGTTTTTATCCTATTTTTAGTTTTATACTAAATTCTCCTCCTCCATTTTTGCATTTATGAGCCCATGTGCTATATTTAATTATGCAATTATTTAATTTTGTTAAATAATATATTATCCTCTTATCTTGAACCCTATCCATTAGATTGGATTTTGTGTTGATTACATTAAATCTTGGCCCTACACCATTAAGCATGAGCTCTTGTGATGTCATCCTTGTGATGTCACTTTGATGACATCATAAAGGCTTAAGTGTCATTAGCAAAACTTAATTAACTCCTAATTGTATTTATTAGCTAACCATGGAGACTTAGTGTTTAATTTACTCAAGCTTTATGCACCATAATTCATCATGAAGGTTTACACCATTATTAAGTGGAGACTTAATTGCTTATCAATCCTTAAAAATTTCTTAAGTGTTCTCATCACATTATCTTGCTCTTTTTGATTATTCAAGAACCATGGTCTAATATAATAATGATTTGTATTTTAAGATCCTTAAATGTAGCCTAAAGATTTGCCTTCGGTTGTTATAAATTTCCAAGAGAAAATTGGCTAGTATATAGTTAACAAATTTTCAAAATTTAGAGACAACATACTCTCCTCTATTAAACATGTAGTATTTGTCAAAATATGGCTTTCACTATAAGTAGGGATTTTAGGGTTTTACATTTGAAATATTGTGCGTGAGTTCTCGATGTTAGAAAAGGATTTTAAGAAACATTTTGAAATATTGTTTGTGAACTTTTATGCTGGGGTGTACTATTACATCGTGTTTGATACAGGTTACCATGATATTGAAAGAAGAGCTTTTCATCTCTTTGATAAATTGGGCCCAAGCATGCTTGGAAAACATTTTTAGGAGGACTAATTATAGAACGCTAGTTATGTAACACACCATTTTTCAAAAGCGGAATAATATATCTTTATCAGAGTAGAGCATCCGAGCAAGTGAAAGAGTGAGTAACTGATAAGTAGGTGACTAAATTTTAACTACGATATATCCGTTTGAGTATGATAATAGCGGTACACTTATCCCAATATTTCAAAATAATATACAGCCCAAAATAAAAGCTCCGACCAAGTCTTCACTCGTGCTGCTTGCCCTTGTCGTCGGCCCTCGGTCCTCCAAACCCTGAAGCTATAGTAAGTGCTGAGGTCCAATACCCATTGGACCTCAGGTAACAGTTAACCTTATGCTTAAGTATGACAAAATATGTATGACAGATATT
The DNA here is from genome assembly GCA_019022655.1 of Acacia acuminata. Lineage (NCBI taxonomy): Eukaryota > Viridiplantae > Streptophyta > Magnoliopsida > Fabales > Fabaceae > Acacia > Acacia acuminata. The sequence goes on along the minus strand of JAFJYI010000047.1, from coordinate 1,715,756 downwards.
CATAACATTACAGAATTAACCAATATATAGCACACAACAAATGTAAGGTTACAACAATACATAAGCACACAACAGATGTAATGTCAAAACAACAATAGTACGTAGCACAAAGCACATGTAAAGTCATCCACGTTTGCACTAACCAATGCCACGACAGCTCCTTGTGTCCTCAGCACTAGGAAAACTCAATGGCATTATTAAGACTATAACCCGCATAAAGCTGAATGTATAAACAGTGATCTAAGACAAAGTCTTAGCCACGGTGCATGATCCAAGACCAAGTCTTGTCCATGACTCTATAAAATCATCCATCACATATAAGCATATAAGAAGCATCAAAGTTAGAGTTACAATACGTGTCCGTACCTTAGTCCGTAGAGCTTAGTGGTACGTTCGTCTGTTGGTACGTTTCCTCGGATAGCCTATAATAGTATCACCACATTATTCCTTTACAAGTAGTATTCTAAGAGGTACTTTAGCCACTACTGACCCCTTTTACCCCTGGTGGATTTGTTATTCCAATTATATCGCTTTATTTCTAAAAAAAACGCTAATTTAGCATTTCTGGGCAGGATTTTTGCTAACTTTGAAAAAATCATAACTAATTCCAAACAAATCAAAATGAGATTCCGTAATATTCCTTGGAAACCTTAGCATGTCTATATTTGAGTAAAAATAACGGTTTTCACCCAGAAGTAGTGAATCATTTCCAGTTTAACGATCTTCAACCTCTGCCCAAAATATTTCCAGAAATCGTATCCTTATTTACAGAATTTTTATCTCCATGCACAAAATTCAAAATGATACACTATAGGTATTTTGGGAAAGCCCTAGATGTCTACTTTAACATGAAAAATTTCAGAATTTTATAACTTCATCTTCTACATAAAATCATAGCCTCTATGTTGCTGAATCCAGAAAAACTTCCAACTGTAAATTTCACTAGAATTTCGCTACTTTGATCTTCAACTTCCAAAAATTTTGCTCCACCATAACTTCCATCAAATTTTTGAAATAAAGACATTTTTAACCATAAAACATGAAAACAAAACTACATTGGAAGATTTAAGATCAAAGCACTACTTATCTATGAATTTAAAAGCTAGAACTTGAAGAACTCACCTTGAACTTGCTTCCACTCCTCCAAGCTTTCCTCACTCACTTTCTCCTTTCTATATTCAGATGCTATTGCTTGTGGTGGTGTGAAGAATGAAGAGGATCAAGGTCCCTATTTATAGGAAAATGCCATGGCTTATTTTTTTTTACCAAACAACCTTCTTCCTTTACTAAACACTCCCTATTCCACTTACCAAACACTCCTCCCACACTCCTTAAACCTCCAGTCTGTCCCTCTCCCCCTTTATCTTTCCTTAATCCTCTTCCAACTTCATTAAAGCCCTTATCCTATAGTACATTATCCTCTTCCATTTGCTCCCTTTAATTATCCCATGCGAGTTTTGTTTAATATAAACAATTACCCTTCTTCTTTTTCAAGCCACAAAACCGTCCCCCCCGCACCCCACTTTGGCTTGAATTTGTGCTTCCTATGTGTCTCACAATCAATAATCCAAGCCTTCTATTGGTTCATCAAATTTCACATGGATTAAGTTTAATTATGGGATTTATTAAGACCATTAGATTTACCTTTATTAAATTTAATCTTGGCCTTCCATCTGATTCTTCAAATTGCATGTGCTCTTAGTTATTCAATTGTTTAATCACATCCTCTCTCCACCATGTGCAAACCGTCCTCCATGTTTGACTTTAGGGGTTCCACATCTAATCCTAATTAGCATCCCTAATATGGTGGCTTACATGTTGTTAGGTGTAATTGCTATTGCATGATTGGTTCTTAGGTTGATTATGATCATTAGCAATTCATTAAGTGAAAATCTTGAGCTCTTATTGGTCCTTGATTTATAATTAAGCTAAAATATCCTAATTGATGCCTTTTAATATGCTACTTAATTTATTATGAAAATTTATACAATTATTTTAATTAGTGTGAATTTAATTGTCCACTAATTTTGTTAATTTCCTTTAATTAATTTAAGTATTTTCATAAAATTTTCTTGCTTATTTTGATTGTACAAAAACTCGCTTTAAGATGATCATTTTATTGTATTTTGTGATCCCTAAATGAAAATTAGAAAATTTGGTCTTTGGTTGACTTAATTCTTAGAGAAAATTCCCTAAATTAAAATAAATAAGTTACAAAATTTTGAGACCACATATTCACTTTTATTTTAATAGGTATTATTTATCAAAATATAGTATTTATGATAAATAAGAATTTTTTGGGTATTACAGTTTACTAACAAAACATTAGTTCTTGGTGCACCATGGTTAACCTCGAGTTCGCTTGATGTTCGTGTGCATAGTAGTCATGCTTGATATTCGTGGGATTTGTTCTCACGCTTGTTATTCATGGATCTTGTACATGCGCTTGTTTTGTGGCTTCGAGTCACGCTTGGTTGCTTACCCTTGTAATACCCAGAATTTATATTTCTCTTGAATATTATATTTTGGCAAATTAATACCTATTTAAAATAGAAAAGTATGTCGTCTCTAATTTTAGTAATTTATTTGATTATTTTCCTTAGAAATTAAAGAGGCAAAAATCCAATACTATTTTAGGGACCATAAGTTGCCCTATGATTATTAAATAAATACATGATGCATAAATGGCCATGGAAAACCAAAAAGTTGTGAGAAAATAATTAAACCAATTTAAGAAAATTGCAACAATTAGTAGATAATTAAATCTACATTAATTGGATTAATTTACAGAACTTCCATAATTAATTTAATAACATGTTTTAAAGTCATAAATTGGGATGTGTGACCCTAATTAAAAACCAATGGCTAATGAAGGGCCAAGATTAGCATAAAGATGATTACTAATGATCATAATTAATATAGTAGCCAATCAAATAAATTCAATAACACCTAAAACAGCATTTTAGGATTAATGACCAAAGGTTAAGCTAATTAAAGACTAAACCTAAGTGAAAATTCAAGAGGCAACAAAGGCTTGTGTGTGGATGATTGTGGACCATGGAAAAATAAAGCAAGAGTGCATGGGAGAGGGAGAGGCCACCAAGGCTTGCTTGAGAATGCATGAAGGGGGAGAAGCCACCAATGCCATTCTTGGAGCCAAAAGTTTTTCACACATATGGATTTGAAAAATTGAGAAGAGATAGGTTGGGAAAATTTACCATGATGCCATGACAAATTACTATAAATAGGGGCATTGGTCGTCATAAATGTTCACACCAAAACAAGCAATAGCAATCTGAATATAGAGGGAGGAGAGCAACAGTGAGGAGCTTCTTGAAGGAGTCTAGCATTTGCAAGCAAGTTCTTTAAGTTTTAGTTCTTAATTTCTTAGATAGAAGTAGCTTTGATATTAGATATGCTAGAATAATGTTAGTATCATGTTTTTATAGTTAGAAATGTTAATATTTCAAAAAAAAAAAAAAGATGATCCATATAGTATAGCAAAATTTTTGGGAGTTGAAAAAGCAAAGTAGCGAAGCTCTGGCGAAAATTCATCAGTTAGGAATTTCTGAAAACAGTAGCAAAAATGTCATACTTTTATAATGAAGATGAGACGATACAATTCTGAAAATATTCATGGTGAAAGTAGACATATAGGGATTTTCAAATATGCCAAGATCATGTTAAAATGAGCTCTGTACAGTGAGATAACAATTCTCAAAGTTGGGCTACGAATTTCTGGAAAATTCTGGGCAGAGGCTCAAAACTTTAAAAACTGGGAATGACTCAAAGAATCTGGGCAAAAACGAGTATTTTTAATTAAAAATAGACATCCTAAGGATTCTGGGAAGTTTTACGGATCCTCGTTTCGATGTTTGTAGAATTAATTATGATTTTTCAAAGTTAGGTGAAAAATCTGCCCGAAATGCTGAAATCAGCGTTTTTCACGAAATTAGGGGTTGTAATTAGAATAACAAATCCACCAGGGGTAAAAAGGTCAATAGTGGATATAATATGTCTTAAGATATTATTTATGATATAATAATGCGATGATAATATTATAGGCTATCCGAGAACACATATTGACAGACAGACATACCGCTATCTACACAGACTAACGTACGTTTGTGTACTGTAATACTAACTCTGATGCTTATTATATGCTTATATGTGATAGATAACTTTACATCTGTTGTGTGCTTATGGGATACATCTGGTGTGTGCTTATGTACTGTTGGATACATCTGCTGTGTGCTTATGTACTGTTGGAATACATCTGATGTGTGCTTATGTACGGATGGGATACATCTGCTGTGTGCTTATGAATTGATTGTCGCTGAAATGCCATGAATACCTTTCATACATATACTGTCATATTTAAGCATGAGGTTAACCGTTACCTGAGGTTCAATGGGCATTGAACCTCAGCTCCTACTATAGCCTCAGGATCCGGAGGAATCAGGACCAAGGACAAGGGTAAGCAGCACCAGTGAAGACCCAGCTGGAGAATTTCTTTTTGGATATGTATTAACGTACTTTTGAATATTCAGATAATTGTACCGCTGTTAAAAGCAACCATATACACCAACAATGAAAGTTTATCAAATACTAGCTCTTTTAAATTGTTCCGACGCTCTACTCTGATGAAAATTTTAATTCCGCTTTTAAAAACGGGGTGTTACAACCCTCATGGACTATGTCCATGCTTGTTTTCATGGCCTTGAGCTATGCTTGGTTAGTTACCTTCGTGGACTATGTGTCCACACTTATCATTCATTCTGTAGAAGTCCTATGATTATATAAGAGTTAAGATTTATTGTTTTAAATTGATTTTGTCAAACAAAATGATTTATTACATATCTTGAGTTATTTAATTGGTGATTATATATAGAGTTCTATTTTTATTCATGATCATATATATAGAAATTGTGATTTATTGCCATATTGTTTTTATTGAAAGATTAAAAATGTTTAAATTATATTCTTTTATATTTTATTAAATTCTATAAATGGGACGTTATTCACTAGAAAAATTTGTTTTGGTTCAGATAGCGTTGTTGGCCTTAGACCTCATGCTGAGAAGTGAAGAACCTTCTCAATAATTTGAAGTTCACCGGGTCCTTTTGTAGTGCTACTATTTGATGTAATCATAAATCCAGACTTTTGTATTATTACTAGAGCTAGATGCTCCACATAGTCTATCGGTAGAATCATTGTCTTTCTTTTGTTTGGAACATATGTATCTGTTTATACAGAGGTGGAGTAGAGCTCTAAATGCCATTTTGATGTTTCAAATAATTGTAGAGTCTTCAGGGAGTCTGACTTACAAAGGAAATTCTGTAGAGATTTTCTACAACTCATTTACTATATTTTTGGTCATTGTGGGATATGTAGATATCAATCAGAGGTAGTAAATGTATATTTTAGATTAAGGTTATGAGGTATGAAAGTTCTTCAAGTCTTAAGGCTTAGGGAGTGTGAGTTTCCCTCACATTCCATGCCAGTTACTCTTCTGGTTTTTTAGGGCGTTATAGTGCCATTGTTGGAGATGCCATGAATTGGCTAAGTACATTGACCAAGAAGGTTACATCAAGGTGAGTTACTGTTAGATAATTTAGCTTCCCAATGAGTCTTATATATCTCTCAGGAGATGCAAATGGCTTCAGTTTCTCTGGATCAATCTTCTTGTTCAAGTTATCGGAAGTTCGTCAAACATGCTATCATTAAGATCCTGGAATGGATTCAGAATCATGGGAATGTTCCATCGTGCAACTCCAAGCTTTCCAATCTCCTTTTACAAATTGAGAACATACTTCCTCTGAGTCAAAAGGATGCCTTCGTTGCTTCTCAAAACCTCAATACCAAGGAAGTACTTCAATGGACCTAAGTCTTTTGTTTGGAAGTGAGTAAAGGAAGACCTTCAACATACCATACTAGAAGAATCATTTATGTATCGGACTACTGGTAGGACACAGAGTGATCATACTTACTTTGGCTTAAACTAAACTTCTTGACCACACCACAAAACCTATCGAACCAGGCACGAAGACTTTACTTCAAACCATACAACGACTTGCGGAGATAGCCTACTTTCTAATGCTCCTCTTGAGCAACAAACCTAGGCGGTTGCCCTATATAAATTTCCTAAAAAAGATCATTATTTAAAAATGCATTATTAACATCTAACTAATGCAAATCCCAATAATAAGTAATAGCCAGAGAGATAAGGAGACAAATGAAAGTGAGCCACATGGGAGAAAGTTTTGGAATAATCAATGCCATAAGTTTGAGCATACCCTTTTGCAACAAATCAAACTTTCAACTGTTCCAAGGAACCATCAGCCCTAGTCTTAACAATAAACACCCATTTACAACCAATGGCCTTATTCCCAGAAGGTAGATCAACAAGATTCCAGGTACGAGCAATCTCAAGGGCTATCATTTCTTCTTTTATCGCTGCACGCCAACTAGGGTGAGTCAAGGCTTGGTGAAGGGTAGTAGGGGTAAAGATGGACTCAAGGGTGGCCACAAGGGAAGAGGAAACAAGGGACAAATGCTGGTAGGACAGAAAACAGGAGATAGCATAAGTACAGTCAGCATATCTCTTGGGAGGATAATGAGGACGAGATCTTAACGGAGGGTAATGGGCAAGTCATCAGATGGGTCAACAGCAGAATTAGGTACAAAAGGGGCAAGTATAGGAATAATAGGATTTAGGGACTCAGGATCAGGAACCAGGTAGACAGGAATAGAATCTCTTGGCCAAGCAATTACTGGTGAAGGCAGATCAGTGGCAACATCATCATCAACAATGATATCAGGTTCCAGAACAGCAGCTTGGACTGGTGAGATAAGGAAATGATAAACTTGAAGATCATTAGGCTTATCAATGACAGATAGAGCTAGGAATCAGGGCTGGCCCGGCCCTCCAAGGCCAGCCCGTGAAGGGCCGGCCTTTCAGGGCTCGGGGTAAGAAAAACATCTGTTTTTCAAAGCCTGGCCCAAGAACACCAGGGCTAGGGCCAGCCCTCAGGGTCCGGAAGTTACTATTCCAAATTTTAACTACTTTTCCTCCATTTTTCTTTCAAAGAAATATAATTAGTAAATTACAACATGAATGAGCGAACAAATAAGCAGAGTCACTAATTCATAATCAAAAGCAAACTATGTTCACAAATAACTCATAAAACATAAGAAGCATACTACTAAACCGGTCGGTGAGACGGTGAGAAAAGAGAGGCAGAGAGGTAGAGCTGTGGAGTGTTGACTGTGTTATAGTGTTAAGACTTGAGAATTTGAGATCGAGGAATGAGGATGCTGATTTTGTTTTAGGGTTACTTCAACAGTTCAACTTCACCTAACCCCAACTTCAAGTGTTCAACTTTTAAAACAGAAAAATATATATTAAAGGGCCCAACAGGCCGGCCCTTAGCCTTGCAGGGTTGGCCCGTGTAAGCCCTTGGCCCTGCAGGGCCAAACTTCACTTCACACTTCCAATTTTAGAGCCCGGCCCTTAAAGGGCGAGGGCTTAAACGGACCGACTTGACGGGCCTAGCCCATTTCCCCAACTCTAATGATAGAGGACGACTAATATAATATCAAAGACTTGAAGAAAGGAGAAGAGTCATGAAAGGTCATATCAGTAGACACAAGATAACGACGAAGATCAAGAGAGTAATACCAATAGCCTTTATGAACTTGAGAATAACCAAGAAAGACACACCTCAAGGACTTGGGATCAAGTCTACTAAAACTTGGACGGACATCCAGAATAAAGCAGACACAACGAAAAATTTTGGGATCAACAAGAAACAACTTAGTAGTGGGAAACATAAGGGAATATTGAACTGCACCACTAAGGACAGCCGAAGGCATGTGATTAATGAGGAAATAAGCAGTAGACACAACATTTGTCCAAAACGATTTAGGGACACATGAGTGAAACATGAGAGCTCGGGCACTTTCTAATAGATGGCGGTTCTGTCTTTTAGCAACACATGAGGATTGGTGAAGAATTCCATGACTATGCATATAATCAGTGAAAAATATTCTTTCACATTATCAATTTGAAGGATTTTCACAGGAGCATTAAACTAGGTTTGAATCTCAGCACGTAAATTATGAGAATAAGTAAAGCCAAGTGGTTCGAGAAAAATCATCAACAAAAGTGATAAAGTATCGATAACTAGTTTAAGATAAAATTGAACAAGGACTCCAAACATCATAATGAACTAACTCAAAGAGGTACGCAGCCCATTTATTCACTTGAGGTGCCAAATGAACACAATGGTTTTTGGTAAATTGACACAATTCATAATCTAGAGTCAACACAGACAAATACTGAGGATACAACCTTTTAAGGGATGAAAGAGACACAAGACCAAGACGACAATAGACTTTAAAGGGAGATGACATAACAAAACAAGCAATAGAATGTGGCAAATGATCATCAAGGATGTAATGTCCACCAGATACATAGCCTTTACCAACAATCTACTTCGTTGAAAGATCCTCAATTAAACAATGGTTAGGGTATAGTGAGATAAAATAGTTCAAATGACGAGTCAGTTTACTTGGAGACAAAAGATTAAACGTGAGATCAGGAACATTAAGAATTGAATAAAGTGAAATGGATGTAGTGGGCATAACAGTGCCTGATCTAAGTACTTGGATTGAGGAACCATTGACAACGAATATGGAGGATGGGTTGGCATAGGGGCATACGACGAAAATAAATGATGTTTACCTGTCATGTAGCCGGTGGGACCAGAATCAATGACCCACTTCGTGAAAGTAATAGCAAGCCCAGAGGAAAAAGTACTTGTAGCAAGTGCCCCTGCAGATGATGGACTGGAATCAGATTGATAAGGTGTCTGAGCAATATGAGCAAAACCACGCTACTGTTTATTTTACAATTTACAACAATTTTTCTTGATGTGACCAGGTTCCTTGAAATAATTGCAGATAATACTGCTAGAAGTCAGATGTGGGACACTAGTGCCTTGATAGGATCCATAATTCTTGTTTTCAAAGGGGCCATACCCAGCCAAAGCACTAGCATTTAGATCAACAAACGAACGAACCAAACTATCAACGTGAAGAACTCTAGAGAACACATCTTCAAGGGATGGAAGCTCCTAACTTGATAGAATCAGAGATCGAATGGTGTCATAAGATGGGTCAAGAGCTTCAAAGAAACTGATGATAGCCTGAAATTCCATATTCTTGATATGGGTCATTCAGATTGTCCTGAAGAGACATAAGTACCTTCATCTCTTCATACAACCTCTTAAAGTCCAAGAAGAAATCCTTCAGACGATTCCGCTGTTGAGAATGATAGGATCCTTTACCCATTTCCTGAATTCGAGTGAAATTCCCTTTACTAGAGAACATAAATTCAAGATAAGTCATAATTTCTTTGAGAGTGTCGTTGTGGCTAACGGAAGATAGTATCTGTGGTTCAATAGAATTCTATATTTGGAAAAATAGACCAGCATCCGCTCTAGACCAAGCCAAACTTTTCTCATTATCACAGAAGGAGGATCCTGAGTTAAATAGGCTTCCTTCTCAACACTCAAGAGGTAAAGCCGAACAGTTTTGTTCCAATCATTATAATTGGTCCAGTTCAAATCTTAGCAGACATGGGTAGCATATCAGATATCTTAGATTTAACCATGGAAAAATAACCAAAGACTCACAATAACCAGACTGAAAGTATGGTCATGAGAGAAATTAATAATCAACCGAAACATCAAACAACTAGCACAATCGCTAACCATACCAAAAAAAGGAAACCCAAACTTGCACAAGTCAAAGTCAAATAATAGTTTCAGAGTCAAGAAACCCACATTTGATGAACAATAACCATGAAACACACTGATGAACAATACTAGTGAATAGTGCTCTGAATAGTACAAAACAGTGCTCCGAACAGTACTAGTGAATAGTGTGGCGAAATGGTACGAAATAGTGCACTGAAATAGTGTAAAATAGTGCTCCGAACAGTACCTAGACAGTGCCAAAATAGTATCGAAAAAAAAAGAAACCTTAAAATTCGTAAGGCTTCGGTACCATGTAAACAAATAGTCTAAAAATTGAGTATATTCATGTACAGGCGGTATGTATTTATACAAGAGGGGAGAGCCTCATTGATAATGGCTCTTAATGATGATTTTGTATAATCCCTGATTGATGGGGATACTAATTGATTATATATTAATTACAATATACGTCCTAACAAAAACAAAGATAGTAGTGATGGAGTGAAAATGGAGAAGGCGCTGGTGATAATGGTGGTTCTGATGGTATTCTTCCTCTTCCCTTTTCTATTCCAAATCAACCTCTTAGGGTCCAAGCTCTATGGTTTGAAAATCACGGTTTGTGGTGGTGGAATATGTCGGTAGACGTAGTCGACAGTGGTGAAGCTAGATCACAATGGCAATAAGAGACAGACTGACATAAAGCTAGTGGTGGTAAACGAACAGCTGAAAGTAGTCTGAGAGCTTGAATGGGAAAGGCTCAGATGAAATAGATGAGCAGATGCTCGAGGCAATAAGACCTGGGGTGCAAGTGTGCACGGGGCGGTACCCCTAGAACATAGGACCGGTGATACTTAGTGCTGTATGAAATGCTGATTGTCATAATAACTATGTTTAGAATACATCTTGAGTCTGGCAAAACATTCATTATACCAGGTTATAGATAAGATGCCTAAGGCCTGAGGATGAATTCCTAGGTAGTAAGGCTAGAATCCCCAGTGCTGTGGTAATAGATTGAGCCGGAAGGCCAATATGTGTTAAGCCGAAAGGCTAAAATAAATCGGGTAGTGAGGCCTGTGTAACCGAGTAATGTGAGGATAGACCAGGGAGTCCTGTAAATGAGTACTATGCCTGGGTACAAGATAAATGAGACTTTTGAATAATGGGATGCGTGCTGGGTAAGCATGTATAGGGAAGGAATAGGACGGAGGTCTAGATAACCTTTTGAGTTTATATGTTCAAATTTCGAGGGCGAAATTTTAATTAACGGGGGAGAAATGTAATACCCGATAATTATCTATCTCGAATGCTATATTTTAGCAAATAATACCTATTTGTAAATAGGTGAATATGTGGTTTTAAAACCTTGTAGGATACTTATTCTATTGTCTAGGAAAATTTCTAATGAAATTAGAGGGATTAAAGTGTCAAAATCCCTAAATGCAAATATGGGTCATGAAATGCCCTGAAAATATTATGGTAAATCCCAAGAGGCAACAAAATATTTGTTGAAAATTAGAAAGTATGTTGTCTCTAATTTTAGGAGTTTTTGGGATTATTTCCCTTGAAAAAATAATGAGGCAAAATTAAATATAATTTTGGGGAGCATAAGTTGCCCCGTGATTTTTAATATGATATGTGGGACATAAAATACCAATGTCAATGAAATAGTTGTGAGAAAATGATTAATCCTAATTAAGAAAATTATCAACAATTAGAAAGTGATTAGTTAAGTAATTAATGGCTAATTGTTTAAGCCTCATAAAGCCAAATCCTTGTGAAATTGAATTGGCCAATGATAAATCAAGAAAATATTCTTAATCCTCATGAAATTAATTGGACCAATAAGAGATTAGCAAATAAAAGGCCAAGATTTAATCTAATAAAGTTTATCCAAAGGCTCTAATTAATTCTCCAATTAATCCATGTGAGTTGGTATGAACCAATAGGAAGCTAGAATGCTTGTTCATGTGGCATATTAGGAAACACAAAATTGGTGAATAGAAGAGGAAGTATACACGGTTTCACTTGGCTTATTGGATAAGAAATCAATTGAATAAGGTTTAATGATACACACATGCTAAAATTCAGCACATGCAAGCAATTAAGTAGGAAGACTTTAGAGGCAAATGGGAAGAGGATAAGAGTACTATGTAATTAAAGCTCTTAATTACATGGAAGAGGATAGTGAGAGAGAAAAAATAAACTTAATTCAATATTAATTTGAAATCCACCAATAAGAATTTAGCATAAATTCTATGTGAATTAAATTGATCAAGACACAAGTAAAGGGAAATCTATACAAAATAAATTGTATCTTGAAAAGTGTTAATCCTAGATAAAATATAAGGACTTATCTGGAACCCACATAATTTCATCTCGAGATTAAGCCTAATTAGAGTTATTTTGGCAAACTTTGATGAATAAGATTAGAGATGATTAAGAACAATTAGAGAAATCTAATTGGACCATAAATGTTGATATTCAACTACTAATCAAAATACATACATAGAACTCGAAAGGGTTGATGATAGATCAAGCAACCAAAAATAGATTTCATTAAAAACTAAAGCTTCTAAAGTAACTAATTCTTGAAGCATCTAGTTGCAAGAGATATTTGGAAACTAACTAAGTTTTACAAAAATCTAGATATTATCCTAATAAACACATGGTGACCAAGAGTCAACAATGGAAGAGGATAATATGATTTAATATGGTGATAATATAGGGTAATGTTTGAGATAAGGAATTAAATGAAACACAAACTTCATTTGGAATCCACCAATGAGAACTTGCAAGACAATTACACAAATGCCCAAACATTTCCCTATAAATAGCAAGCACCTAGCTTCATATTTCTCACACCAAAAACTCAACCAAAGTGATGAGTATAGAGAAGCCATAGTAGAGAGGAAGTCATAGCAAGAAGGAGTAGCAAGGTTCTTCAAGAGGTAAGCTTGCTTTTAGTTTTCTAGTCTTTAGTTTTGTAGTTTTTAGTATAAAAGTTAGTTTGATCTTTAAATCTTTCAAGAAGTTTTGATTTCATGTTTTTATGATTAAAAATGTCTTTATTTCAAAATATGGTGGAAAATATTGTGGAGCAAAATTCTTGGAAGTTGAAGATCAAAGTAGCGAAGTTCTGGCGAAATTTTCAGTAAAAATTTCTGGGCAAACAGAAAAATAAATGATAATATTTTATGTTGAAGATGAAGCCCATAAATCACGAAACTTTCCAGAAATAAAGTAGATATGTAGGGCTTTCCGAATATATATAATATGTAGCGTTTTGATTCCTGTGCAAAGAAATACAATCAGTTGAAGTTAGGCTATTTTTCTGGGCGAAATTCTGGGCAACGTTGTGAAAGATGAAAACTGGGAATTTTTCATAAATTCTGGGTATATAAAAGTATTTTTACTTGAAACTAGACATCTTAAGGGTTCCGGAGAATTTTACGGATCCTCGTTTCGATTTTTGTAGATTTAATTATGATTTTGCGAAGTTAACCGAAAATTCTGCCCGGAAACTCAGCATAGCGTTTTTAATAAAATGTAAGGGCAAAATGGTAATAATAAATCCACCAAGGGTAGAAAGGTAAATTAAACCCTTAGGATATTATTCTAAGCAATATGATATTTATCAAATATCATATAATAATCCGACGATAATGTATAGGATATCCGGGAAGTCCGGAGTCGGTTCAAAGGTCGGGCTAGACAGCCGTTACACGGTGAAAGGTACGTTCGCGTACTGTAACACTAACTCTGATGTTTATTGTATGCGTACATGTGCTATGTGTATGGTATGTTTATGTGAGGTAGTTGATAGCTCTGTGATATGTTCAATGTACTGTTATTATGCTTGCTGGGTGTTGGGATACGTTTGCTAGGTACGAAATGCTTGGTGCGAAATGCTAGGTGCGAAACGTATGCTAAGTGCGACATATCTGCCAGGGGGCGTGTGTGCTGTTGGGATAAGCTTGTTTGTATGCTCATATACTGTCTATGTTGTATATATAAACATGAGGTTAACCGTTACCTGAGGTTCAATGGGCATTGAACCTCAGCTCTTGACATAGCGTCAGGGTCAAGAGGACCGAGGATCGAGGAGAAAGGCAAGCAGCATGCATAGGGACTCAGCTGAAGACTTTCTTCTTTTGTTATTTACTTTTGAAAACACTCGGTATAACATACCACTACTGTAATCAGCCAGACTTACGGCATTTTGAATATAAATATCAGTTACTCAATCGCTCCGATGCTCTACTCTGATGAAAAAAAATATATATACTACTTTTGAAAATGGGATGTTACAATCTAGACCTATAACCTTATTCAAGCTTCGGCTTGCCTCTCTTATGCCAAAAAAAAAAAAAAAAAAAAAAAAAAAAAAAAAAATTTCCTGCTAATTTATAAAGTCATGGAGACAAGCATCATACAAATATTTTAGGTTATTATTACAAATTTAATAAAAAATTTATTTAAATATTATTTAAAATCAAATATTTTCAATAATTTACAGATTAAAAAGAGAAATTAATTTCAAGAGATGACTGAATGAGGAACCACTCAATCTCAGGAGACTTCAGCTTCAAATTAGTTTTACCATTGTTTTACCATAAAATCCAAATAATGCAAATTATTAGTTTAACTTTTTTGGGTTTTGGAACTGTTTCATTAAAATATGAATATTTTTGTGGACTTGGTGTTCTTTTCAAAAGAAATGTGATTTTGGTGAAAGCTTTACGTGTCTATACAATTTCGATGTAATATTTATACAATTGTACGAGTTCGCTGTGCTCTGAGATCAGATAAAAGGTTAAGTAATATATACAATTAGAAGTGATATTAATTAAAACCCAAAACTAATATTATGAAATACTAAGACAATAATATATATTATAGATATGCTACTAATAATATTATAGAAAATTCCGTGTCCCACTAATTCCTATGTGGATCCATATTTCATCGTATTCTTATCAAAAGTTGCATTTTGCAAGAAAAATATCCTCTACCGAAAGGGTAATTCAGCTCAGCCTATAAATCTCCTCTTGATTCAGACCTGTATATGCACTTCAGAACTCTCATTTGAGTGCTTACTTCATATCTCTCTGCTCCAATGGCAAACAAATTAGGAAATGGCAAGACTTAATTGGGTGCTAAGTGTGGTGTTGTTCTTCTTGTTGTCTTTTGTTCCCATGACAAAGGCAGCTCAAGACACAGTCACCAATGCTAAGGAACTTGATGAAGTTGATAAGCTTTTGAATAAGTTGAACAAACCGGCGGTTAAGTCTCTCAGAGTATACATTTCATATTCCTCCACTAGTTCTTATGAGAATAGGATTTTAATTCAAATAATTAATGCTTCTGCATACAAAGATGACTTCCAACACTATTTAGCCACTTTTAACTTCCTGCTCATTTTTTGGATTAATATTTGCACAAATAACTTTTATCCTAGCTGACTTTTGCAAGTTGAAGTTCGATTAAAGTCAACCAGCGTATGTGATTTATTTTTGGCTGATATATTGAAAATTTAATTTCAAAAGGTTTGTATATGAAAAAAAAAAGAGTTAAAAACCAAAAGCCATCATAAGGAGGAAAAATTTGCTTCAACTTTAAAGTGGCTTTGAGGTATATGTTCATTTGTTTGTGTCACTCCCAAATATACATTTTATTGTCCAACTAGTTTTTTGTTTTGTTACAACTACTATATGAGCATTCCTACCGTTATCTCAAACATTTTTCTCACTACGTTGGTAGCATTTGTTCTTTTGAGTTTTGCTTAAGAAGAAACTATTTTGGGATTTATTTATTATTGTTTTGGTTAAAATTTGCGGTAAAAAAAAAAAAAAAAAAAAAAAAAAAAAAAAAAAAAAAAAAAAAAAAAAAAAAAAAAAAAAAAAAAACGCAGAGCCATGATGGTGACACAATTGACTGCGTACATATTTCACAGCAGCCAGCTTTCAATCATCCCAAACTGAAAGATCACAAAATTCAGGTAAAATAAAATAATTTACACTAATTGTGTTTTAATAGATTTTCTAATGAACTAACTAAATTCTGAGGACATAATTATTCGCTATTGGATGAAGATGAGGTGAACATTTCTTCCAAAAGGAATATCAACAGTTTCAGAAAAAAACACAATTACTCAATTGTGACACAAAAGTGGAAGTTGTCCCGAAGGAACCATTCCTATAAGAAGAACAACAAAAGATGATCTGATGAGGGCAAGCTCTTTCCAACGATTTGCGGTAATAATTTGTCTGAATCACTATACTCTTCTGCAAGTAACCATGAGGTACTTAATTATAATAATATCATTTGAAATGTCGCAAACGTAAAATATTTTTAAATGTCTTGTGGAGAACCTTTTGTTTTGATGTTTGCTAATTTAGAAACCTTGCCTTGTGGGCAAGCACAGGATAATTTTCTCAAAGACATTAGACATAGACAGTGGTGTTAAACAAGGATAATATATATATATATACACACACACACATACAGTGGTAGAGCCACATTGTGCCTATGGGTGCAAGTGCTGACACAAATTTTAAGAAGATATATATTTTTTGAAGGAACTTTGTAACAAGTTGTCTTGGTGGTGTGGTGGTATTCATGCTAGTCCTGTAATGACCGTAAAATTTGAGAATTTCTAAAATCTGCAATAACTAATTAACAATTAATTAATATAGTATGTTAAAAAAAAAACATAAAGGAAGAAGAAATTGTGATGGTCCTACAACTTGAATAAAACAATTATTTCACTTTTAGTCAATATTTAAGTATTTGTATTATTTAAATTGTTTCAAAATTAAATAGTAGATTAGTAGAATTTGTGTTGTTGCTCATCTTTATTACTTAGATCTGAACCCTCTCTTTTTCATAGAAGGTTATTTTTTATTATTATTATTATTATTATTATTATTATTATTATTATTATTATTATTTTATACTCTGAAATTACCATAAAATCCTCCATTGAAATTATAATAATAATTGCAAATAGATAAAGGGGACCATTAGAATTCTATATATTCCTCTGCTTTTTCCTTATTGTGGTCAAGAGTAGAACTGAGAATCAGGGCTGGCCCGGCCCGATAGGGCCTGCCCTACAGAGCCTAGGGTAAGAAAAACATCTGTTTTTCAAAGCCCGGCCCGATCGTACCAGGGCCAAGGCCGGCCCTACAGGGTTGAAAATTACTATTCCAAATTTTAATATTTTCCTTTGATTTTTTGCAAAGAAATATAATTAGTAAATTGTAACTATTAAAGTTCTAATCTATCAAATAAATGTTATCAACATTAATATCTAAACAATATAAATCATTCAACAAATAAACACATTCATTAATTCATAATAAAAAAACAAACAAACACAAAGAATATGTTTTTTTCCTTTTTTTCAAAAAAAAAAAAAAAGACAAAAGAATTGCTTTATGTATGCCCACGACAAAATGCCTTTCCCTCTCGTAATTTTGTGTGTGTCTGTAGATTCCTTCGGTTCATGCATGATTTTACCGATAGGTAAACATAATTATACTTATTTCACACAAAATATATTTATAATTTATAACTTATATAATATTGTAATATCAAAGTATGTGTTTATTTACTACGAAAACATCCCTTCTTTAAAATTATCATAACTAATTATGTGTTTTAATACAAAATAATAATAAACATAAAAAGGGTTATACTTTAAACTAAAAAAAAACTAAGTAATTACAAATAAACACATTCATTAAGTGGAAGTTTAAATAATTAATTTTTTAAAAAAGCTACAGTTAAATGGGCCTAACGTGCCGGCCCGATTAAGCCCGAGGCCCTACAAGGCTGGCCTTGCAGGGCCAATTTCAAAATTTTGGCCTATTTTTTAAGCCTGAACCCTGCAGGGCCAGGGCTTAAATTGGCCGGCCCGATTTCCCGGCTCTAGTCGAGAGGAAAGTTGAGAAAAAAGAGAAGCTTCGAGACCCTAAATCTTGAACTCCCATCTTTGTTGCTTCTTCCATCCTCCCTCATCCATGTTTTTGCTGGTGGTTTTGCATTCTCCGTTCATCTATCATCGCCTTGCTCCTTGTTCAAATTTCAATTTCTTGTTCCTTCTTGCTCTGTTCGGCACTCAGAATCTCCATTTTTCTCAGCTGGCTCGTAGTAGTGTAAGCTTCAGTTTCCCTTGCAATTGTTTCTTCGATTCTGTTATTGTTTCTTATTTTCATGGGGTATGGGTGTGCTGCAATTACTTTTCTTTTCTCTTCCTCCATTATTGACAGGTGCTGAAGTAAGTAAATTATTTTTCCCTTCCTTATTTGCAAAAGCATGCGTCAATTAGCCAATGGGGATAATATATATACACATGGATATTAGTTTATATGTGGGTGCGTGTGTGTACATGTAAGTCAGAAAAAGGGGGAAAAATGAGCATAAGCTTGTTCAGTTTATTTCTCTATTCTGTATAATCGATGTTTGATAAAATGTGAGGATCTACAGTTAAAATGAACAACTACATAGGATTAAAGTGTCATATACTAAATTCTGGATTGTGATAATCTTAAGTGCCCATTAGGTGTTTGATGGAATGTCTGAAAGAAAAGAGACTTATTTAAAGGCATGCTCCTAAAGTGTCTTGATGGTTGAGAAAAATTATATAAGACATTGTTTATGACTGTGATTCAAATATTGTTTAGTGATAAAACTTTAATGAATTAAGATGATGTTTTGGAGTTTATGGTTGCTGGTTTGTGAATGCAGATATATGTACCTTCATGACTTAGTTTGGATTCCTATAAAGTGTTCAATGAATTGTGTGGTGTTTGGAAATTAGTTACTATAATGCGTTGTTGATTAATAATTTGAATATTGCTTCATATAAATTGTTGGTTAACAAGTGGAAATTGGTTTGCTTACTTGAGCTCTCATGTATATGAATTAGAGTTGATAAATAATGTCCCTTTTCACTTAATGGAGTGGTAGTTACAAGTTTGGGGAATATTATTGTGGTGGCTAATTTTTGGGTATTAAATTTAATTCTTGGAGGCATATCTAAGAGAGGAAAAAAAATGGAATATAATACTCGTTCCCTTGAGCTTGAAGCTTAACATTTTTGGTAAGGACTGTAAAAAAGAAAAAAAAAAGATTATAACAAATAATTTTGTTGAATGAGATGTTGTAGAGAATTCTTATAAAGTTATAATTGGATAATGATGTTTTGTTTTGGGACATTAGGGGAGTAGGAATTAATAAATTGGAAGTGGCTAAATAGGAGAAGGAAATTTAAGTAGGCATTCCAGGTGAGTGAATAACGTCCCATTATAATTTTTATAAATGATATTTTACTATTTGCCATATTTTTATGTTAATTACCTTATTTATAAGTATGATTTTACGAATGAAAGTTTATCAAATTTTTTTTTATTTTCTTATTATTGATTATTTTATCCATTTCTATTTATTCTTCTCTAATTGCTTCATAGTATAATTTATGATTATGCACTAAAGTGATAAGGAAACTTGGGAGATATCTTTTAAAAGTTTCATGCTGAAATAGTCTTGCAATTTGAAACGTTCTTATGCGAGTTCTTGGTGTTTGAAAAGGATTTTGCTGACAAAAATGGAGTCTAAAGGAAAGTATCTGAGGTGATTTTTGTGAACTTTTACATTGGGGAATTCTATTATGAAGTATGAGATATTAGCTTTTATTATCTTGAAAGAAGAATTTTCATTGCTTTGATAAATTAGCCCCAAGTATGCTTGAAACGTTTTTGAGAGGACTGAACACAGAACGCTGGTTACTAACAGCAGTACTGTTAGTCCTTGGTGCACCATGGTTAACCTCGAGCTCGCTTGATATTCGTGGGATCCGTTCTCACGCTTGTTATTTGTGGGCCTTGTGCTGCGCTTGTTTCGTGGCTTCGTGCTGCGCTTGATTGGTTACTTACCCTCATGGACTGTGTGTCCATGCTGGTTTTTGTGGCCTTGAGCTACGCTTGGTTAGTTACCCTTGTAGACTGTTTGTCCATACTTGTTTTTCGTTCTGTTTGAGTCCTCATTCAGAATGAGTTTTTCATATCAATTGGTACTTAATTTCATCGATGAGTTATTTGTTTACCGAGTATTTTCTTATTAATAACCTTTTATATAATGGCATCTATGTTTATCATTTCGTACTTGGAAGTTGAAATTAACGGTTATCTGTTTATTATATATTTTCATCCTATCAAGTTATTTCTTTATATATTTTAGTTATTTTTTTAATGGGTCGTTATTCACCAGAAAATATTTTGGTCTCAGATAATGGCTGGGCTTGTACACCTGCTCATCATTGAGGGGCTTATATATTGAATCAAAGTAGAAGCGTGATCTTGGACCATCCTCATTTCAATGTAAAATTTAAATTATGTACTATCACTAGTGCAAAAAAGGCTTTTATGACCGGACAAAAGAGGCATCGTAGGACCGGACCCGCGACCGGTCTTGTTCCAGCCGGTATTAAAAGTCTACATTGAAGATCGGACTACGACCGGTCTTAAAGAAAATATTTTAGACCGGACTTTTAAAACATTGGGTCTTAAAAGTCGTACTAAAATAAACCTGAAATACTTTTTGATTGGTCCTAAAACTCAACTTTTAAGACCGGCTAATAATTAGGCCGCTCTTAAAAGATATAATTTTAAGACCGGACAAAAATAAATATGGTCTTAAACTTAGTTTATTTTAGACCGCATGTATAAATTTACCGGTCTTAAAAAGATTGACTTTTAAGACCGGACGCTTATTATGAAATGTGTTTCCTGACCTTTAAGACCGGACATATAAATACATCCGGTCTTAAAAACTCACCATTTAAGACTGGCGCATTTATTTGCGGTGTAAATTTTCCTGAATTTTTCCCCTGTTCTGTTCTTCCTGATTGTATTACACACAAATCCACCACCTAATCTAGCACATAAAAGTCGATACTTTAAGCTGTAAGCTATGAACAATTATTTGAATAAATTGAATTGGAAAAAGAATACAAATATTATTCACCATGAGTTATTTGGCTTCTTAATTAATGATTATACTATGACTACAACACCCAAATTAATTCATACAATAAGATAACTTACTTACAAATACAATAAGTTTCAAATACAACACACATGCCCAAAATAATATTCACCATGCCTTCATCTGATTCCCAACCAACAAAGTAACATCCTCTTTTATAACATGCCCCTTTGGATCGGATCCTAACACAAAAATAAAAAAGAACAAACTTCATAGTGAGTGACATTGTTTATAAACATAGAAGGAATATAATATAGTTAAAACCTTAAAGTTTTCAAAGAAATCTGCATATGAATATTACCTTATGAATTGACTCTTTTATAAAGTGATATCTTCCCATATCCCTTCTTGATGATCACTTCTTATGCCGGGTTCATTATCTGCTTCATCTTCTTCGTTTATGCATGTCTGGTAGACCCCTTGAAAAAGGAGTACTCTCAGGAATACCATAATTTAAATTCATTTCCTCATCAATATCAATGACCCTCTTTCCTTGGAGAGCTACAGACCACATTTTATTTTCTTGATCGATGATATAGAACACTTGTTTTTCCTGGTCTGCCATAATAAAAGGTTCATCTTCAAAACTTCTACCATGGACATTAACTAATATAAATCCTAGCCGATCGATCCAAACACCATTATTGACATTGACCCACTTGCATTTGAAAATGGGAAATCTAATTTTCACATAGTCCACCTCCCAAATATCTTCAATAACCCCATAATATGGCATGACTGCCAATAAAGGGCTCTTGTCTTTCGAACTGGAGAAGTGCATAGATTCAGCCTCTAACATAACACCACCGTTCCGACCGTGCTCGTATCATCTAGGGACTTCGTGTAAAATATATAACCATTGATCACATACGAATTCCAACTTATGACATCAACCTCAGGACCACGTGCTAACCATTGGATTGTATCAGAAACACATTCCTCTCCCTCGACCTTTTGTTTGAACCAGTTTGCAAAAGTTCTGTTATGCTCCCTAATTAACCTTTGTTCATCATTCGATGATTTTCTTTCCTTACAAATTCTTTTTATGTTCAGCTATGCTCGGCTTGAACTTCATCAACATTATTCAAGATGTATAAGTGGACTTGCGACAATTCATCGGATCCACACTCTTTACGGAAGCCCCTCGTCTACCCCTTTGAAAGATGCTTGACATTTTGGAAGCCCAATATGTCTTACTTTGGCCAAATAATTTTGACAAAATTTCATGGCTTCTTCAGAAACATATTTATGAACAATCAATGCTTCTGGCCGGTATGCGTTCTTCACGTACCCTTTTAGGAATTTCATAGATCTTTCAATTGGGTACATCCACCGTAAATGGATAGGGCCGCACATCTTTATCTCCCTCACTAGATGAACAATTAGATGGACCATGATGTCAAAAAATGTAGGAAAAAAAAACTTCTCAAGGTGGCACAAGATAAGATATCCTTCATTCTCCAATTCATCCAACTTTTCAATCTCGAAAACTTTACTACAAAGCGCATTGAAGAAGACACAAAAGTCTAGTCAAAATGACCCGAAGATCATATTCGGCGATGCCTCGAATAGCTATTGGGAGTAGCAAGTTGCATCAAGACATGACAATCATGAGACTTTTGGCCGACTAATTTCAAGTCCTTCATCGATACAAGCCTATTCAAATTTGAAGAATACCCTGTGGGAACTTTTGTGCCATGTAAACACTCACAAAAACTTTGTTTCTCATCCTTAGACAAAGTATGAGAAGCCGGGGGACAATAAGTTCTCTTCCCATCTGGCCTTGGATGTAACTCTTCACGTATTCCCATTGCTATCAGATCCAATCTTGCCTTCACACCATCCTTGGAACTACCTTGTATGTTGAGAAGCGTGCTAACAATACTATCACATACGTTTTTCTCCACATGCATGACATCAATACTGTGTCTCACATCCTTGCGCCAATATGGAAGATCGAAGAATACAGATCTCTTTTTCCATATATTTGTTTCTTTTCTACTCTTTGCAGTCTTACCGAAGACGACATTGATATTTTTCACCTTTTCATAAACTTGCTCCCTAGTCAATGCCACCAGAGCATCTTCATACTCTTACCCACTAAAAAAGGCTTTCTTTAATCAACGATATGGGTGGCCCCATCTAAGAAATCTCCTATGTCCAAAATAAACCGTCTTTCTTCCATATTGAAGTTGATGGTAGCGTGTGCCTTCTTCACAAACCGGACATGCTTTATGGCCTTTTACACTATACCCTGACAAGTTCCCATATGCTGGGAAGTCATTTATAGTACAAAATATCATGGCTCACATTTTAAACACCTCCTTCTTGAAAGAGTCAAAAACATCGACACTTCTTCCCACAACTTCTTCAAGTCTTTGATCAAGGCTGAAGGTAAACATCAATGTCATTTTCGGGTTGTTTCGGTCCCGAAATCAACATAGACAGCATGATGTACTTTCGTTTCATGCATAACATTGGAGATAAGTTGTAAATAATCAGTAGTACAGGCCATGAACTATGTATGCTGCTAAGGCTTCCATATGGATTCATGCCATCCGTGCTAAGGGCAAGCCTAAGGTTCCTAGGTTCTTCGCCGAAGTTCGGAAATAATTGATCGATTTTCTTCCATTGAGAAGAATCGGCCGGATGTCGAAGCTTTCCATCAAAAATCCTCTCATTTGCATGCCACCTCAAATTTTTTGCATCATTTTCATTCGCAAACAACCGCTTGAACCTTGATATGATTGGAAGATACCACAACACTTTTGCAGGCCCCTTATTTGACTTGTACCTGGGGTTTCACATATCAGACAATTCTGCTTCTCTTCAAACTCTTTTCTATACAATACGCAATCATTCAGGTATGCATGGATCTTTTTGTACTCCATCCCCAGTGGACAAAGTATTTTCTTAGCATCATAGTATCGATGCGGCAACACATTATCATCCGGAAGCATGTCCTTAAAAGCCTCAAGCATTTCAGAAAAACTCTTGTCGCTCCATCCATGACGTGCCTTCAAGCTTACCAATTTCAATACAAATACGTTCAACAATTGGTATTTTTTACACCCACGGTGTAGAGGGGTCTCTGCATCATTGCACATATTACCATATGCATGTGATTGATGAAAAGCCTCTTCTCCTACATTACGGATAATGTCCTCTATGCGATCATCCATATCCGTGTCATTATCATCAAAGGCCACTTCCCCATGTTGAGACCCACTTGGTATTTTTTCACCATGCCATACCCATACTGTATAAGTCTTACAAAATCCTTCACAAATTAAATGTGTGTGTATAACTTGAGGACTTAGTCGCCTCTCATTCTGACATTTTACACAAGGGCAATAAAACTTCCCACTATCATCATGGGCATTTTTTTTAGCAAATTCAATAAAGTCCCTCACCCCATTATGATATTCAACACTCGTCTGTAAAGTATTTATCCAACTGTGGTCCATAGTAGTATTCCTATAGACGAAAAGATTTAACATGTACATAATCCGAAAAAAGGCAGAGACTTGCATATAAAATAAGCCAACTCCAAATGCATATTTATGCTCAATGTCGGTTATGCATGTCTTTTTTTTTTCATTTTACGGAGAAACTTGCCCATTAAATGCATAACGAAGAATCCCTTTTGGTCATAAATGTATCACAGTGAATCCAAGAAGCAAAATAAATACATGATGAGGAAATTAAATGCATCGCATGAAGGTCTTGTGGACTCACCTGTACCATATAAATTCAAATGCGTTTGCTGGGTCTTTCTTCTCCCGCCACGAACGTTGATGTTGCATACGACAAGAGTAACCTAAAAACATTTCTTGGTCAGTTGGGTTGGTCTAAAGTGGTAATATAATCTTCAAAATACAATATTCATTAACAACAGAGAAACCCACAATAACATTTCATCGATTTCGTTCAACCCATGAAAACCCCAGAACCATTAGAAGGAAAATTATAAAGTTATATAACCGAAACACCTCGTACAGCTTGGTCTATAGATGTTTAACTAAGGAACCAGAGAGTTAATCTCGAGAGAGGAACGCGAAGCAGCGACGACGCACCACGCACTGGAGATAGAACCTGTGTAATCACTTTCGGCACGACAAGAAAGAAGTTATGAGAGGGAAATTTAATTTTCCCCGCGACAGAGACATGACTTAATATTTTAGATTTTTTTAAGACCGGTTAATTATACAAAGATACGGTCCTAAAGATATAATTCTATTAATAAATTTTTAAGACCAGAGGTTAACAATATTGCGGTCCTAAATTTTAGTATTCATTTAATTTTAAGGCCAGGGATTTATAAAGCGTCCGGTCCTAAAAGTCAGATATTTATTAACTACTTTTTAAGACCAGCAGTTAAGAATACTCCGGTCCTAACTTTCGCATTCATTTAATTTTAAGACCGGTTATAAGAACTACAAATCCTAAAAGTATTTCGTTTATTAATTAACCAAAAAAAAAAGAAGAGGTTTGCCTTTGGCGAGCGCAATGTAAACCGAGTTAATAAAATAAATTAAAGGAAAACTGGAGAATATGAATATTAGAAAGACACAAGCTTAGTTTTACTGCTTCCATACATAACTGGAGAATATGCACGTACACAAGAAAATTAAGAGAGAAAAACAAGCAGAAAATTATCAAAAACAAGAATCTGACTAAACATCCTAAAGCTTATTATCCTCCAAAGCCTTGGTGATATCGGTGTGAATAGCATTAATTTCCTGCCAGAGATCAACAAGTTTCTGTCTTACTTGCATCAGCCAGAATGCTTTATTAGAGGAAAGAGGAGAGGGGTCAGTAGTAGTCACGGTGGGGCCAAGAAGTTAGAGAGGGGGAGCGGGAACCTCTTCATCATCCGAAGAAATAACAATGGGTCCAACGACCCGAGACTCTTCTGTCACAATAGGACGGACTCTCGATGGAGGAGGCGCACCATATAACGATCGACGGAAGGCACGAGCATCGCGAGTAAGAGCACCCCTACGAGCGGTTCTCTTGTATCTAACCATGGTTTGAGCAGTTGGGGCATAGAGGTATGAGGAGTTAATTAATAAGGGCAGAGAGTTGTTATCAGATAGCCACGTACGTAGTTTTGAGTTACGAGGTAGTGAGAAATTAATAAGGAGTTAAGGACAGAGAGGTATGAGGAGTTAATAAAGGCAGAGAGCCGGAGATGCAAGTGATAAATGATCTACTTTTAAGAGCGGGATTTATAGGTACGCGGTATAAAATTCTATTATTTAATTTTTTATTTTAAGACCGACCTTTTATAATATGTCCGGTCCTAAAAGTCTATTTATTTTTAAAATCAATTCTATTACTTTTAAGACCGACCTTTCATCATTTACCCGGTACTAAAATTCATTCTTTTCAAATTCAGATGGCAGAGTCGTATCCTTACACTCGTTCAAATGAATGATTCGAGTCTCTTCGCCTTCCGATAAACTTCCCAACTAGGCGTCTCCTCGTATTCTGATGAACTATGCGTCTCCTCATTAAACTTTCTGGCGTTTCACAATGTTCAGGATGGGTTCTCTATTTAAATGCATTGTTACTTTGCGTTCTTCACATTATTCTCCATCACTTCTACACGGCCTCCTCCACCGCCTAGCCTCCACTGTAATGGCTGCTCCCCCGGTCCTTTGTTTCCTCCTCCTCCTCTTCAACCCTAGCCCCCTCCGCCATTGCCTCCTCCAAATTCGACTGTGAAGCAGTTGGTGCAGTTATTGGTAGCCCGCGTCGATCAAATCGATCGACGCTTGGGCCAATTGGTTCAGCTTGTTCATACCGTGAACAACAAGCTGAACATGGTACTTCACGCCAATAATGTGGAGTACGATCCCGCTGAAGACGACTCCGACGAATTTGGCTCCCCCTCCCTCTCCGTCTACGAAGAGGATTAGTTGTTTTTTGTTTTTTGTTTTTGCTTTTTTTAGGGCAGAGATAAAAATTATTATATAAAATATTATGGACTCTTTTTTTTCTCGTGCAAGTTTAGTACTTTAATTAGTTAGTTTATCCATTATCTGAACCTGGAAAGCAATAAACAAGGCAACTATGAAAGATAGATAATGGCATACTCAAAAAAACTAAGATGAAAGAACGAAGACTTTTAAGACCACACACTTAGTAAATCGAGGGTCCTAAAAACACTGTCATTTTTTATCAGCTTTGGTTTCCATATTCGATCGCCTTGTCCTTTTCATTATCGTCTTTCTTTTTCTGACAAAAAGGAAATAAACAAAACATTGTCCTCGTGTAAATCAACAATAGAAATTCACAGAATACAGTTAAGAACATACAAAAAACAAAAAAATCTTTTACCTTATTTGAATAAAAACAAACACAGTGACAATTCTTCTCAAGGTTGGACCGTCGTTGTCGTCGGTTTTACCTCCCCTGATTTGAAACAAAGTACCTTTTCAATGTCTTCCTTATTTTTCCGACAAAAAAAGAAAAGAGACAAAGAAAAGGGAAACCAATAATGCTGCTCAAGATCAGGAAAGGTAACATCGACTATAATGAAGGACCTAGCTTGAGTAGAATGCCAGAACCTCGGTTGTCTCGAACCATAATGATTTGTCTGAAAAGTGAGTAAACATTTCTATTTAAAGGAAGATTATTAAGACCGGACATTTAACAATTACATGGTCCTAAAGGTTAAGCCAACTTCTAAAATAAAAATAAGAGGACTTTTAGGAGCGGACAGTAAAACAATATACGGTCTCATAAGACTTTTAGGACCGGATGTTTACAATATACGGTCCTAAAAGTCTATCTATACCTAAAAGTCTCATATTTTTTAAAACGAACACTTTTAGGACCGGATGTTTATTATGTGGACTTTTAAGATCAGACTTTTAATTAATATACGGTCCTAAAAATGAACACTTTTAGGACCGGATGTTTATTATGCGGACTTTTAAGACCGGACTTTTAATTAATATACGGTCCTAAAAGTCGAGATCTTTCTCAAATTTCAAGCACTAAATAGCTTTATCCACCATCCAATACATTCAGAAACCCAAAATGGACACAAGAAAATTGTTCGAAAAATTAAACAAATTTATTTATTGAATTTTACATTGCCTATGTATATTTATAAACGAATATTGTTCGGAAAAATAAACAAATTTACAGAATATTATTGTTGTATAGGATATATTTACAAATGAATTTAGGACATTAATTATTGTCCTGACTTTATCAGGTCATACATATATTCACAAAACAAATTGCGTATGTGCTCCAGTTCATCATCAGAAAAGGGATCAGGGCAGTCAAACATCTGTAACATCAAAGACAAACCGAATTAACTTGTGTGCATATTTCATATGTAACATTAAGCCGTATTAATCGAATTAACTTGCGTGCATAATATGTAACATCAAATACATTTACCTTTGCAGTTAATTTAGTCCTTCCTCGCGTGATAATATCATACATGTGTTTCATGACGTACTGGCCACATAAGTTGGACCTCGGTGGTTGCCGACGGGTCTATAAAGAACAAGAAATATAAGAGCATATATAGATTAATGACCAAGTTCACAAGGCAGTGTGCCAGTGTACAAATATTGTACCAACCTCTGGTGTGTCCCAGTTGGGGTCTTTGGCCCGATACCCACGCCTTTTCTTTATCTTGATTTGGAAGGTCTTCATGGCACTATCATCAAAATCACAAATTTATCAATAATGTTCACTGAAAATTCACAGTAGAGATTTCAGACAAGAGAATAAAAATGACATGCTTACTCGTTGATGGTCTGTGTCAACGAAGGCAATGGCTCTCTGTGAGTCGAGCATAAGAAGATAACTTTATGCTCCTCCATGCACATGAGGACCAATCGCCGTGGCTGAAAATTCACAAAGAAGTAAAGTATACTCGATGATATATGTAGCGAGAATTAAGTGAATTGCGTATAAGATTTGTGATATGTACCTGTGGAAGAATGGCAACATGTACACCTTTCTTCTCACTTCACACAACCTCTTTGATATGTACTCCTGTCTCTCCTCCATGGATGTTTGACTTGAATAGACAGGGCACAAGAATCCAAAATCATTGCTCCTGCCCTTTTGAACCAATTCTTGACGCAATAACCTACAATAATGACATCGATCAGGGAATTAGTATATATGTATGTGTGTCTAAACGATGCATTTAAATTATATACTCATAGACAGAAGATACTTACTTCATAAAAATTTGAACAATTGCATCAATAAGCTCCTGTCGAGGAAGCAGCAGGGACTCAGCATCAACGGTGTCAACTTGAATGGGAAGAGGATAAGGGACGCCTAATACTTCATTGATAGGCCACGATTTATCTTTAAAATATCCACTCTTCACTAGATCGGATATTTTTTCCGTGCCAGTCAACTTAGCAGTAGGGGATTGAGCTTGAGGAGGGGATGGAGCTTGAAGAGGGGATGGAACTTAACGAGGGGATGGAACTTGAGGAGGAGGGGTTGAAGCTTGAGGACCAGTAGAGACATGTACAAGCTTCACTGGCCAAGAGATGAAGGTTCCCTTGATATCACTCACAAGCTTTAGCTGATCAGTTGGGAGAGGGAGAGGTGCATCAATGATCACCTTTTCAACTGACACTCGGACTTCATCATCAGCCATTTGTTGGTGGTGTACAGTTGATCCCAATAAGTTGTGGACAGTCCCTTTTGCAACTAATCGTGCAGGATGATCACGATCCTCCACATCTAGGTCACAAGGTTGCTCTGACTGTCTAACAATGCAGCTCCCTCTAGTGCTATGCTGCATAAATGCAGGTGAATGTGTGAAGGGAACACTGGTCTCTGGATGATTTCTCAAAAGCAGATTCATCTGATTCAATTTCTCCCTCATCTGGCTCATCTCGGATTGATACCTTGCTTCTTTAGCCACTGCATCCTCACTTAATTTGGCCACCGTCTGTTCCATCTCCTCCCGAGTAACCATACTTTTTCTGTGGCATTTGGATTTACCAAAGTATTCCTTCAGGCCTACCCATCCTCCAATCCCCCTTACACACCCACCATGATCTGGTTTTCTGGTTGCAACGGTCAGAACATCACTCCTCCCGTCCGACACAAAAAGATCCCTCTGCTTCTTTCTTTTTAAGATCTTCCTGTAAGATACAGATAACGAGAAGCTTAGTAATGAAACATGTTTTGTAACTAAAAAATAACAATAACGATACTTACAATTCTTTCAACAACTACACGAGTTTGTTCACTCGTGTAGGCGCCGCTTGGTTTTTTTCGATTGTGCAACCACAACTCCTCACGACGTATTGAAGATGGTGGATCATGTACCGCAGAAGGATTGGATTCTGCTTCATCATCCAATCTCTTCCGCTTGGCCCCCATCAATTCTTTTTCAGCCTTTTCATATCCGCCGCGAGAAGCCCTATGCGGGCAATCATTCTTTCTCCCTATCTCCCGTGCTCATTCCCTTCTTTCCCGTGAATCGAATTGAAAACAACTATTAATTATGAATTCCAGCCATCTCACTAACAAAAATTAGAGAACTTCTGCTTGATATGAACCTCAAACACTAGTCAAATTCACTTCATCAAGTTTCAACATTTTATGTAAGGAAGATGTAGAATTTTAAAAGAAATTGGAGCTATGTCTTGTACTGCTAGATAGATAGGTTAAGAAACAAAAGAGAATTATGCTTACGAATAATACAAACTTGATCCTTTTTAAGGCATCCAGTGGGATCAGCGAGTCCATATTAGATAGTAAATGAACTAACAAAGAATGTCTAACCACTATCTACTATAACAACTAAGACTATAATAATGGCTTGACTCTTATGCCATTATTATTTCCCTAATTACCTTCTTAGTATTTTACCTTTTCGGGGTTTACATATCGACTTACATAGACAAAGGCAGGAAATGTATACTTCTATTCACACACCAAACAATTTAACTAACAGGATTAGATGAACACAATAACATTCACATATCAACACAGGTTAATAAGCAAACAAAAGGGCAAAAAAACTAAATATAAACTCACCAAAGCTTCAGGAGTGGTCCGTAGCTGAACAAATTGCTGCCAAGTTTGTTCATCAATAAATGTGTACTTTCCCAAGGCTTTTGGTCAGGCTAAACCTCGGCAAAAATATACTTGTTAGCGAGAGAGGTCTTAAACTTCCTCCACCGATCAGCACAATAAGACAATGTCTTGTCTTTCAACTTCTCAGAGTCAGGAACAGTGTATGTAAGCCGGATAGTGTCCCAAATAGGTTGCTTTACTTTTTCGAAGTCCACATTTTTCCACTCATCCGTCAAGATGCTAACCTTGCTGCGTGCAAGACAGCCGACAAAACTAGTATATTTGCTTTTATTAGGACCGAAAGGTTGTAACTTTTCATCAAACTGAATCTCCAAACTTTGACCCGGAAGTCGACTTAGGGTTACATCCATCATTCTTGTGCCTCTTCTACCACCGCGTGCGGGCGGTTACGAGGCACATTGTCGATGAAGAGGGTTCGTTTCGACTCACACCGAATGGCGGCGTTCTGGAACACGAATGGAATCATTTTCACCGTTCATTTTCGAGACAGGAAGAGAGGAATGCTTGAGCAAATGAGAGCGTAACAGAGGCTAATGGTATGTGGGCGAGGAAGAGAGGTAATGCAACAGGAAGAGTGGTTTCACAACAAGAAGAGGGGTTTCAGAGTTCAGAGGGACAACGTAAGTCGTAAGGTAACATTTCGCGTGGGCGAGGAAGAGAGGTAATGCAAAAGGAAGAGTGGTTTCACAACAAGAAGAGGGGTTTCAGAGTTCAGAGGGACAATGTAAGTCATAAGGAACTTTCGCGCGAAGAATAATATATTTGGCACTTTATTTTTAAGACAGGATGAACCAAAAAGACGTTCTTAAATGTTAAGTTTTAAGACCGTCGTTTATTAAACTCCGAAATTAAAAGTAATAAACTATTTAGTACCGGTCACAATTTATGTTCGGTCTAAAAAGTATAATATTTAAGACCGCCTGTTATATATATCCGGTCTTAAACGTTTATTTAATTTTTTCCTCATTATTTTGGACCGCAGAAAATATAAGTCAGCCCCTGTTCGAGATTTTTCTATAAAGAAATTTTAACTTTCAATTTTTTTCAATAACATTTTTAAGACCGTTTGTTTTGTTAAGCGGTCTAAATAATATATTTAAGATTCATTGATAAAGGATGCGGTCCAAGAAGTTCTTTATATTTACAAAACTGCCACCGGTCATACTATTAAGACCAGTGCGTCATTACTCCGGTCTAAATGAGGCGATCTTAAAGCCCTTTTTTCCACTAGTGTATATTTTGTGAAGTTTATTCTAGGTGCTCCATGTAAACTATAGTTAGGGTCCTTTCCTTCATTGTATGTTGCATATATGTTAGTATGGAGTAGAGCTATTATTGTTGTGCAATTGTTGAATATTGTTGTAATGCAAATCTTTCTATTATGTAGAATTCACATGAGATCTTATTTGTAGGGAGACTTTATGGAAATTTTTATAGATAGAGATGATTTTTGCTAGGTGAAGTTTATCAAATAACTTTATAGTTTGAATTGTATTATGGTTCATATATGAATCATAAGTTTTGCTTATTAGAGGTTTAAGTGATGTGGGTTTTTACCCATATTCTAGGCCGGTCAAACCTTAACTTTTGGGGTGTGACAAGTCCCACATCAGATCCCCTGTTCGAACCCATGCTTAGACAACTTTCTTAACTATTTTTTAGGCATGGACTTGCAGTGGCCTATCTATGGTACGAGCTTAAAGCAAGTAAGGAGGCCCAAATGGTGGATAAGGACAGTGGCCTATCTATGAAAATTTTATGTGTTCTCATTGTTTTCCTTCCTCCTTTATGTAAGTGTTTGGAGTTGAACCTATTGAAAGAGCCGTGTTCTCTAGTGGACAGCCTGGTGAGTTATAGCATTTGTTATGCTCCTTCATTATATTGATATTTGACTTTTTAATATCCTATCACATGACAAACCATAATAATTTTTCCTTGCATGTTGCCTTGGAATTTGATTGTGTAACATCTAAGTATTTGTATGCCATGGGATTAGAGTATATTGTTCTATTTAAATTGATTTCCTCAAAAATACTTTTCAATTGAACCCAATTTCTAGTCGTAAATTTTACGAAGGTGTGGGTTGCCTTTTATCCTCCTTACAAAAAAATTTCGGGGGGCAACCCTTGAATCCTACTACTAATTGTGTACCCAAAAACATTACATCCTGGCTCCATCACTGTATATATATATTGCACTTCCCATAAAAAGAAACTTGTTGTTATGGGTTCCACATCAAGGATTCTAAGTGGCCTTATAAGGTTAATAAGTTCTCTCCCCCAGCAGGTTAGTCTTTTCAGATTGAGATCTCCTTTTGTATTTGTCCTTGTATGAATATTACACTGGATAGCCTTACAAGTGAAGTAAGATTAATTTATATAAGTTCGAAGAGTTCTCCCCCCAATAGGCTGGTCTTCTAGGGCGGGTTCTTGCTTTGGACTTGTATTCGTAACACATGTTTGTGTGTTTTGCATATTAAATATACTTTTTCTTGTTTATTTGATATGGCTTTGGTGCTTCTGTAGTATGCCACAGCTGAAGTGAGGCGAGATCAATATTATGGAGACAAGGCAACCCTGAACGTTTGGAAGACAAATGTTCAACAACACAACGAATTTAGTCTCTCTCAAATTTGGGTTATGAATCAAGATTATTCTGACAACGTTGAAACCATCGAAGCTGGTTGGCAGGTATTAATATTCTATAGTACTTTGTATCACTTGAGTCCATTTCAATGGTTTCATCAATAAATATAGTTTACTTTTTCTTGATTTGGATATTTTAGATCCATCCAATTTTATATGGGGATGATAAGCCAAGACTTTTTGGATATTGGACAGTAAGTTCATATTTATCATCAACCCACCAATTATTTCTTGTTTGTTCAAATCATTCAGTTTTTTTTTTTTTTTTTAAATATATTTTGTTTTCATCCAACAGAGTGATTCATATGAACGTAATGGGTGTTATAATCTGCAATCCTCTGGCTTTGTTCAAGTTTTTTCCGGTGCAGTAGTGATGGGAAGCACCCTCCAACTATCTGTCGATGGTGGTTCTCAATATAAAATGACCCTCATTATTTGGAAGGTATGTACTTCATTTTTTTGGCCATGAACATATACATATATACCACTCTGGTCCTATTTATAAGTCTCTCTTTAAGAGAGTGAAAGTGGACTTATAAATAGAATTAGAGTGGTGTGTGTGTGTGTATCCCTTGAAAAGTGTCTTTCATGATATAATATTAATCCAAACAATTCATTTATATAGCTAATAACATTGCAGTCAAACGACTTGTCTTTATAAGATATATCATATGAAACTAACTATGGAAAATATATACATATGGAATTCTACAATATCATAGTAGTAGCGAAACACTAAATACTTATCATTAGCAAAATATAGTTTTAATATTTGTCATTCTTTTTCTAATTTACTCATATTGATGCTCCCTCAACGCAGTCAAAGAACCCTTAAGTGCTGTGATTATTAAGTTTTTCTTAGGGTTGCTGCTCTAATTCAATCTACTGCTATTTTTAACATTATTAATAACTAGTCAGATCGAGTAAAAAGTCATAAACCTAAACTGGGTTCATCTGTCGGGTTAGCCACACATAGGGCATACTCCCTCTAATCTTTAATCTAATGTATATTTGGAGAGTTGATCTTGGTCCTAAATATAAGACATATTTTTCATATATATCAATCTTTTCCTAATTTACTTCTATTAATGCTCCTTCAACAATAATCAAATAGGAGATGGAATGAGGGAATTAAGGAAGATGACTAGACTATTTTAGAAAATACATGTCATATTAACCAACTTAACTAACTATCTTAATATAATCAAATTAATGAGCAGGATCCACGAAGTGGGAACTGGTGGTTGCGATTTGAGAACAAAAATGTGGGATATTGGCCATCTTCGATGTTCGATCGCCTGTCTAAGAGTGCAACAATAACACAGTGGGGAGGTGATGTGTTAAACAGGGAGACAAATGGGAGACACACCAGAACAGAAATAGGAAGTGGTTATTTCCCAACAGCAGGTTTTGAGAAGGCTAGCTATTTCAAGGACGTTTCCATTGTTAATGAGAATAATTATCTGGTCTCTCCTAATTACATTAGTGCCTTTGCTAGCAAACCCTGGTGCTACGACATTGTCTTTAATGGCTATTCTACCTATTGGAGTTCCAACTTCTACTATGGTGGTCCTGGCAGAAACTCATATTGCCCAATTTAAATGTTCGCCAAAATCATCAAGATGTGGTGTGGACTTTTAAAAGTCTAAATCTATCTATCTATATTAAGGAATAAATAGAGGTATTGTACGTAAGTGGCATGGGATTGAACTCCGGAGCCTCATCACTGTCACTAGTAGTGCAGTAATTGAGGCCTCATGCAAGGGATATTGTGTTTAAGTGCCTCATATATAAAATAAGACTGGCCGGATACCATTTTAATGGTACAATGTACGTACTAATGCTTTCGTGTGACATTGTATAATATCATGTCATTTTTAATATAATATTTCCCCTGTTTAATGATGATATCTCGTATATCGTATATGTGATACAATATACTTCTCTGCTCCTTAATATAATAACTACTTAAAATAAAATAAAAAGATTAATGAGAAAATTGTTTAAAGTGACCTACTTGATCGACAAATTTATTGTATAAAAGGAACTGAAATGATTTTAAGGACCAATATTCTTCTGGGCAAATAGATATGAGGAGGAAATGATGAAATTGCCTTTAAGTAATTTTTTCACTAATTATTTCTTGGGTGTTAGACAACCATAATTTTTATAATTGATTTTGTTCAAAGATGGGTTTAGTTGACAGTGATTTCTATTTGAATTTGTGATTTTAAGAGACTTTATTCAGGAAGGATATTGTTTATCAAAATGATTTTTCGATAATAATAATTGTTTAAGGATCCAGCTCATAGACCCAATGTTGTCATCAGTTGGCCTAATCATATGGTTCAGAGAGTATTCTAGAGGCGAGGTTCCCATAAACCCAATTATCTTGAAGTTCTAAGTTCGAAATGTAATATCCTGAATTTTGGACCAAGAAATTTAAGGATAAGCCTATATTAGGCGACTACTAAGCCTAGTTTAGGAAGTATGATATTGAATTTTAGAAATATTATATGGAATTAATATTCCAATGACCAATTAAGGTCAAAATTTGGAGTAAAAGAAGGTTATTTGAAATTTTTCCTTAATAAATATAATCAATGAAAAAGAAATGGAAATTAAGGTTATTATTTGCCAAATTTAGGAAATTATTTGTTGATTTTGGTTAACAAGTGAATTTTTATTTAAAAGATTTTATGTCCACATTGGGATTATTTTAGAATGAAATATGGATACCTATGAATACCATTATTTTTGAAATAATGGTAAAAGAAAAGGGAAATGATGATGATTATATTTTGGGTCAATAAATAAGTAAAATAATTTGATAATGGACATGTGATGGAAGACAAATTGGAGACATGTGCATATGTGTGTGGCTAATATTGTTCCAAGTAGCCAAGTGAGAACTACATGGAATTTGTCAACATTAATGACATAGCCAAGGTAGTAACCATACAATTTCACCTTACACTCTAGGAAGATCACGTGTCATGCTAGGGAATAATTATGTCACTAAATGATACGATATTTTGTGCATATAAGTGAACTGAGAAGAGATGACACAAGGCTTCATAAAGAAGCCACACATTTCGGCTCAAAGGGGAAATTGCATAAGATGAAAATTTATCTTATGTAATAGGATAAAAGAGTAAGCAATGAACCATAAGTTGCCACATCACATGGTAGGTAAAAGGTGTGTAGGTAAAGATGGCCAACAAGGCAAGTAAGAAAACAAAGAAAAGAAGTGGTTAAAAAAGAGTGACACGTGCTTGGTAAAAGATGTGACAAAGGAAGGAGACAACAAGACAAAGAAAAGAGGAAGTAAAATTGATGATTTATCCCGTAACACCCAAAATTTCGTAGTTCAAAATGTGTCGGCTGACACTTATTTTTAGAAAACTTAACAGAGTTTGAGGTGCTACCACTCAGAGTAATGCGGAAACAGAGAGCATGTGCTAACGTTTGGACGATGAGTAACTGATACAAAATGTCCAGGCATATGCTGATGCCTTGACATAAGCTGATATATTAAAATTTTCCTGAAGGAATATTCGTGTGATACAATAATACAGAGCTTGTATAATTACAAATCTTTATGTTAACTATACAACCTCGAACCAAGCCTTAACTATACTTGGGGCAATGAACCTAACTTAGTTAATCAACCAATTTGGCCAGGCCGGTGTCTAGTGGAAGTCTCCCCGAATTCACGGTGACTCATCGACTGAACCGCATAGACAAACCCTTTCTAGACACCAAATGGTTTGAAGTAACCTTATTAGATTCATGCCAGAAGTTAGGCTCTGTTAAACTTCTTCCGGCATTTGCTTTGACCAGCGCCTCTTCACGGCTCCGTCCATCAGTGCCTCTCCACAGTTCTATCTGCCGATGCCTTCTCTGTTCCAGGTTCCTTTCCTGAACTTTAGTCAAATCTGAGACTCAATCCGATTGAATCTTAGGTAACAGTTAACCTCTATAGCAGATATAACAATATATGACAAATATTCATGACATTACAGCAATAATCAACACATAAGCACATAGCAGATGTAAGATTAATATATTAACAATACATATCACATGTAAAGTTGTCTACACAATTCACATGTATAGTTGTGTGCACCTCACCGTGCCAAGATGGCCTATCGTGTCCTCAGCGCTAAGAAAACTCCAACGGTATTATCAAAACCATAACTCGTGTATAACGCTGAATGTATAAACAGGTGATCTAAGCCCCATAAACTTAGTCACAGTGTATGACCCAAGACCTAGTCTTGTCCATCACTTCATGAATCAATCAATCATATACAATCATACAAGATATAGGCGATTAAAGTTACTAGTATGCGAACGTATCTTTCACCGTGTAATGGCCAAACGTCTGGCCTTTTGATCCGACTCCGGACTTCTCGGATATCCTATACGTTATCGTCGGATTATTATATGATATTTGATAAATATCATATTCACTACTACAAAATACCTAAAAGACGACCTAAAAAAGATCCAATTAACGTCCTTAATTTACGGGACGTTGGGGAGAGGGTAGTCGTATATTTAGCGACCTAAAATTTTCTCAGGTCGCCTCTTAATAGACGACCTGAACAAAAATAAGGTCGCCTCAGGACACAAATCAGGTCGCCTCTTATGAGGCAACCTGGACACAAATCATGAGGCGACCGGATTTGTGTTGAGGTCGTCGCATATGAGGCGACCTTAAAAGAATTTAGGTCGCCTCATATGGGGCGAATTGAATTTTCAGGTCGCTTTTTTAGGCGACCTGATTAATAATCAAGTCGCCTCATCTTTCAAAATAGGCGACCTGATTAAAAATCAGGTCGCCTCATCTTTGGAACTAGGCGATCTGATTAAAAATCAGGTCGCCTCTTATGATCCAAAGACGCCCTAAATTAATTTTCAGGTCGCCTTAAATTATTATTTTTTTAAAAAAAATGTGCTTGGTGTTTTGTTTGGCCAATTTGCTGCAAATACTTCACAAAATAATTAAGCGCATATGCAGTGAATGACAATATAAATGAATGTGAAATATATTATGACTGTATGAATTATATGTATGTGCATTCCATCAAAAGAAGGTGAAATAACAATGAATATAGCAAGGTTCAATAAGAAAATTGTAAAAGTGACTTCAACAAAAGAATATTGGCTACACATACAAGATCATACAAGAGAATGACAATATAGATGTTATGTATTCAGCTCAGATTAGTTCAACAAAATCAATCAAATTCACAACTTAGCTTCCAACATAACCATGAGGATGCAAGAATATCAACAACTTCAAAGGGAAAACTTCAACTGCAGAGCCTAAGAAGACAAGTTCAGGAAAGTCACCTGATAATGAATTAAAGTGTAGCAGTCAAAAACTTTCAGCAAATTCAACAAAGAAAAAGAAAGAAGGTATGACCTAGATTTAGGTTACTAAAACTAGACCAAAACAACAAACAAAGCACCACTATGACAACAAATTTTTCTCACATTTGGAGGCAATTAATCTCCAAAATTTCACAACAACTTTCACAATTTAATGCAGCAATTAGATAGCATCAACATTCCCTTCAATTGGCAATAACACTGATATGCGACAAGAGGCAAATATATATAGCAGCAATGACTTTTGCACACAAAGCTTAACAGAATTTCAAGGTTTCAACATACAGAATTTAGCTCAATTCGAATGCTAAAGTGAATGAGAGCCACCTAGTAATAATCACAAGTACCACACAAGCAAATCAAACACCTCCCAAGCAAGAAGCACACATAAAACTTTCAAAGAAATCGTTATGATGGTATGATTCAACAAAATTCTCAAGTCTTGGTTATTGGAAAATCAAATGCAGTAAGGTATAATGGCAAAATCAAACCTCATATGACAGAGTGATCTATTTCCAGAATTAAACAAGTGGTCTAACCTCATATTCACAACAATTAAAGTGGCAAATTCAAGAGCAGCACCAATAATTTATAGAAACCGAAATCAAAGACTTAATAAGTTTCACAATGACAATCACCCTAACAAGTAATGACTTGCCTATATATTCACATTGAGCCATGTTCAAGAAGATATCTAGCCATCATGTTTCGAACCGAATCGATGTCATCCTGTGAGTACGGTCCTCGCATTTAAAAAACTGTAAATTGGAAAACAAGGTATAATTAACAACCGAAGTACCACAACAAAAAATATCATCATTTGAGGATCACGAGCATTACGTACGTTTTGCAAGCCAAGAGTACGTCCGGTGGAAACGATAGATTGCATCCAACCGATAACGTAGTATCCGCACTCGGTGTTCCCTGGTTGGTGATGGCACTATAAATCAAAAACAAATTGTTAAAATGTAAAGCTACCGTGTCTCGTAAAAAACTTGAATTGAAACTACTTACCTTCGATAAAACCACTTCGGTCCACCCCTCTCGTGCTCCGGCAATCTGTCTATATGTCCTAAGACCCCTATCATTAAAATGGAAATTAACGACATGAAAACAATTCATTTAAAAAAAGAATCGATGATTTAGACAAAAATTTACTTACTCGGCAAACATGTTTTTGATATCCTTGGTTGGCCTGACACCTATGGAATCGAACCAATAACATGCGTTCTTGGCGGGACAAACAACACACAGGGTCCAATGACCACTACAACATATACATATTAATATTAAACTAAGATAAAAAAGCATTTTATCCTTAAAAATCTTATATAGACAAAAAAAAAATACGCACCTTTCATGTATTGCCGTTAGATAACAAGACGATTTTATGTCGCCCATTGTTAAACCAACATAAATGGCCCTCCTGGCTAAGATATTGCAAGCCGAAGCTGTGGATCCACGACATAAGAATCCATACGAATCCAATCGGTCTCCCTTTTTGCATATGTCGTGGCAGACACTATGATCGAAATAAAATGATAAGTGTTGTTGAATATATTAAACAAAAAAAAGAGTATTGACATAATTAAAGGGTAAAAAAAAACTTACAAGATTGCAAGTTGAAGTCACTGTATGTCTAAACAGTCCATATGCATAAACTCACAAATCTTTCTTGTCAATTGATATCGGATATGTCTTGTCCGCA
Source organism: Acacia acuminata (assembly GCA_019022655.1). Lineage (NCBI taxonomy): Eukaryota > Viridiplantae > Streptophyta > Magnoliopsida > Fabales > Fabaceae > Acacia > Acacia acuminata. The sequence continues at coordinate 1,675,086 of JAFJYI010000047.1, read as the reverse complement.
CCGACAATGCCCGGAGGCATCTCGCAAGCCTATAGAGATGATGTCCTTGTAGAGCTCTCGCAAAATGTGATAAGTATGGAAATCTTCCCGCAGCTTGTTCATGCTATGAAAACATAATAAACATATTATGAGTGGGTTAGCAATGAAAATCAATCCTAAACCCTACTCATCATCAATCAGTAATGTATTTCCTACCATTGGAGGTGTCGTCCCCACCTCAATAAGATGATACGGCCAAAGGATGAACGATGTGGTGGCAGCGTCTAGCGTGGGAACCTCCTCATCAACAATCGGGATGGTTGTCTTTTCTTCCTCTCTCGCACACTTGTCGAGTCACCCTACGTTGGTCTTGTGGAATTTGCATATTGTGGTGTGTCGTTTGTTCTGGGTAAACAAGACCATCGGCAACAATACGCCGGTGTGGGTCATCCAAATATAGAGTGCAAGGCTTGCCAATAAGTACATCTGGAGAGTGATGAGAAGGTTCGCCAATAGGTACATCTGGAGCATGAAAACTTTCTTTGCTGCTTGGGAAGGCCGAGGATTCCTGGTTTGAAGGTTGCGTATTTACCTTCCCTTGTATCATCTCCCTCATTTCACCCCGTAGTTGTGCCATAACATCATCTACAAGGGATGCTCGAATTTTGGCTACAAGCTGAGGACTAGGGTTGTCATCGTCATGCGAACAACTCGAACGCCGTCCAAAATATTTCACGACACTAACTCGCCTCGGCTCCCCACGAACAGCATCAAGGTAATCAGGCTTCCCAATCGCCGTGGACAAAATGTCCATCCGTGTACCCGGCGTGAATGAACCTTGGCTGCTTTGCTGCTCAAGTGCATCCTGTATCATAGGATTTTTCATAAATAGTAACTAAACTCTACAAGTATGAAGCAACAGAGGCTATTTATTATTTTTAATTTAACTACTTACAATCTTTAAGGCAACCTTAGCCACATCTTCATTAACGTATTTGTCACCCTTCGCAGCTATCCATTTTTTGTGACGAGGAGGACGCTCAGGGGCCTGGATAACAGTGGAAGGATCGATTCGGTAGCTTCCTTCATTCTCTCGCAACTCTTCTTCCATCGGCTTCTTCCAAGCTTCTTATAGCCACCTTTGGACATGCAATGCGGATACTTATTTCTCGCTTGCCTCTCTCTATTGGCCTGACTTTTTTTTCCCGTGACACGAAAACAAATAAAACTGAGCTTTCGATGTCAAATAGATTCAACTAAAAGATAAGATATAAAAGAAATTTTACAAGAAATTCGGGATTCGCGTGACACCACAAACTCCCTCCAAATCCTGCGGAGAAATGTAATCATAGTCCTGACATGGGTCCTTGTCCCTCTTTACCCCTCGAATATACTTTCTAGTGAGCTTGTTCTTAAAGTCTTTCCAACATAGACGAACCTCGCCTATCCAATGCTTGTACATGGCCTTATTGTTAGGCACATCATACGTTTGCTTTGCAAGGTAAAAGAGAAGATATGAAAGAAATCAAGTAATAAAACTAAAGATACAAATGCGTAAGATATCGAAAGTGAGATACCAAAAGTTGTGCCCCGATCAACTCCTTCGTTTTAGGAGGAACCAACTTCCAATGAGAGAATACAATGCGAACTTTGCTTCGAGCGATAGCCTACGTAGCTAATGAAATTGTCTTCCTCTGGACCAATTGGATTCATATTGGCATCGAACTCCACATGCAAACCTCTTCTTCTAACCGCCACGACGTGCAATTAATGCACCCATATGTGTGCTACCTCTACCCCTTCTCACCACCGGTACATCATTCCCACCATCACCCGATGACTCGTCAAAGCTAGACATATTCCTGTTCATCAAATACAAATGAATAATGTTAGATAGGGTTATTATTAAATAATAAACAAATGAATAAAATGAACTAACATGTTAAACCCGTACAAAAATAACATAGGACTTTTTCATAACTTAAGATCTTACTTTATATGGTTTCCCATATTCCTTCGAATGATCCTTCCTTGGAGCATATTCTTCATCATCTACCAATTCTACTTCACGTGTTGTAGGTAGATTTGTTGTGAAAGGGAGTGTATCGTCTAGGTTCAAGGATTCTTCACCATACGTCTCTGCTTTTTACTTTGAAGTACAATGGACATTTTGTTATTTGCGAGGTCCGTAACATAAAACACTTGTTTCGCCGGTCAAGCTAGAATGAATGGCTCGCTCTATGACCAAGTCTTTGAAGATCAACCGAGACAAATCCAAATTTAGGATCTATTACAACAAAGATTATTGGTAACCCACTTACATTTAAATAAAGCAACTTTGAACTTGGTGTAGCTCATCTCCCATATTTCTTCAATAACTCCATAATAGATCGACCATTGATGCTAACACTGGGTTTTTGTCTTTCGAACTTGAAAAGTGCATGGATTCAGCTTCAACCATCACCCCACCGTTTTTGCACAAAACTTCTGTCATCTTGGTCTTTTGTGTAGAAAGAATATCCGTTGATATCATAACCTTTGTCCAAGTGATGACGATAAGAAGGCCCCCGTGCTAACCACTCGATTATAGCCGACACACCGGTCTCGTGCAATACCTTCTCCTGGAACCACTTTATAAATTTCTTCTTTTGCTCATTAGCTATCTGCATGTCATTCTTCCTTGGATTCATATTCTTCAAACTCTTTCTGTGTTCATCAATGTATGGTGTAAGAACCGGCTGAACCCAAGAGGGGGGTGAATTGGGTGAAGTATAAAAATTTAGAAACTTTGAAAATCTTTTCGTAACTTATTGAAATCAGTTTATAAAGCAATAATCAGTCATTTAAATATATATGCACATTCAAACATATATGCTTTGAAATGTAAGAGATAAGGGAAGAGAATGTGCAACCGATTTATACCGGTTCGGCCCAATCCTTGACCTACATCCAAATCCCCAAGCTTCACTTGGGATTTTCAATCCACTATCTTCTTTCAACTCGATTACACGTTCGTACAAGAGGTAATCCTCTCACTAGGATTCACTCCCCCTTACAAATCGTAATCAACACACCGCTTGATTACACACTCGTACTCAAGTAATCCTCTCACTAGGATTCACTCCCCTTTACAAGTTGTAATCAACACAATGTGTTTCCCACTCAAGATCACCCAATCTTGAGTAACTCTCAGATAGATAGAATGATTACAATAAATCTTCTCTCTCAGAAGTGAATAAATGAACACTGAAGAATAATACAAATCATCTCACTCTCTAAGCTGTCTAGACATGAAAAATAGAGTGTAAATGATGTGAAAATCAGAGCATCAGCATATTGAAGATGTAAGTTTATGTCTCTACGTTTTTCTGCTTGAATCTGTCTTCTTTTATAGGTAGAGATCAATATATGACCGTTGAGAAGATTCAATGACTGTTGGATAAAGAAATATAGCCGTTAGAAACTAGCCGTTAGAACTTTTGCACAGCTTTTGATGTTCTGAACCAAATCTGATAGTTTGAAGGTTTGCTTCTAATCCTTCATTTTAATCATCTGAAACTCACTAAAAAAGTGGTTAAACATGTCTAGAAACATTAGAGATTAATCATAGGAAGTATTAAGATCAAACAAGAAGCCATTGAAAATTCGTCGATTTAAAATTTCGAGGTCGCGAAGAAACTGAGGTTTGTTCTCAAACCTTGAGGTTTTTCAAGGTTGTCGACAAAACCCGGAGGTTTTCTTAGAAACCTCGAGGTTTCACTTAGAATGTGAAACCTTGCAAAATCGTGTTTGCTCTCTATTTGCCAAAACCTGGAGGTTTCTGTCAGAACCTGGAGGTTTCTCTCAAAAGTGGAAATTCTGAGTTTTTGCACCAAACAGAAACCTGGAGGTTTTTTCACAAACCTGGAGGTTTTGAAAATCAGTGAAAAACATTTTCTCTCCGGATGCCGAAAACCTAGAGGTTTCTCCAAAACCCGGGAGGTTTTCACTTAAATCTGAAAATTCTCGCTTTTGAGCCAAAATAGAAACCTGGAGGTTTTCACCAAAACCTGGAGGTTTTGAAAATTTGGAAAATTCTTGGTCAATCTTAAACTCAAGTTTATATGTCCAAGCTCAAGGTGAGAATCCATTGCAAGAAGAATCAGCTTCAAACTCGTTGTGTTGTGCCCGTTATGATCCGATGAATAAAAGCTGTTCTTGACCAGCGTTTTTGCAACGTCCTGAGCTGACTGTCAAATTTCGAGGGACATATCTCCTTGGTCTGAACTCATTTTTGGTCTATTCAAGTCTTGATGGAAATATCTGTGAGTCTACTTTCATATGCCACCAATTTCAGCTCAATCGGATTTTTCGTTTGTGAGATACATCCAAAACACTGAAGGTAGGTCTGGACTGTGACGTTGATTCTTGTGGCAATTTTTAAAAATCATAGCTCCTTGATCTGAACTCCTTTTGGCTTTTATTTTATATCCAAATGACGCATTGGGAGTCTAGTTTCATATGCCACTGGTTTCACCTCAATCTGATCTCTGGTTTGAGAGATATCATTGAATTACGAGACGTCGCCCGTGCTGAACGTGAAACAGTGAAGCTGAAAAGCTGATGTTGGCTGAAACCTCGAGGTTTTGGCTGAAACCTCGAGGTTTTGACTGAAACCTCGAGGTTTGCTAAACCCGAGGTTTTTGCCTGACACCTCAAGGTTTGCTAGTCCGGGAGACACGCTGAAGACACTCAAACCTCGAGGTTTCTCATCCTAAACCTCATATTTGCTTGATTTAACTCTCGAATTGACTCATTCCAACTTCCATATGATCTTGGAGCCTCCTAGCATCAATATAAGAACTTGAATAATGATATCTTCATTCCATTCAGCAAGTTCTTCCTTCTTCAATATCCATAAAGTGATGAAACTTCATTCCAACTTTTACTTATCATATAGACTTCCGATCACAAGAACTTGAATGTTGATATTCCTATTATATTGTGCAAGTTCTTTTGATAACATCTTTCTCTAGTCTCTTCTCTTCTTCTTGGTTATCCTCCAAAATCCATTGATAGCATCTTGCTTTCTTGACACCTCTCTGCAGATACTTCTTTCTTTCATCTCTTATCTCCTTCTTGATCATTCTCCTTAATTTAACTTGGACTAATCTACATTAAACATAGTAGTTAGTCAATGTAGGAGATAACTATATTACTCAATATATTACTCAACCTTTTTGCTTTTAATAATTGCACTATATAAGACATCATCAAAACTAATCAAAACCAACATTCTCCCACTTTTTGATGATGGCAAATACTATAAGAAAACTATGTATAAATGAGAAAATATATTAGACCCAACATATTTTTCTCTTGCCATTCTCTCCCCCTTATTTGTCATTAGCAAAAAGTTGAAGTCAAGTAGAAATGCTTAGAGAGACAAATATGAAACCATATTAGACAGAGTTAAAGAACTGATTTTCTCTCCCCGATTGAAAGTGTTTTCATTCTAAATAAGATGCAATTTGGAATGTTTTTATGAAAACACATTTGAAAGAATTTGGAGAGGTTTTCAAGACAACTTTCACAATTAAAGCATATAGATACCAAACATGTGCAAAATTTCGATCAATATAAAAAGATAGAGATTAGAAATGCTCATGTAGGTTCTCAAATTGATGAATAATCGATGAGATCCATCTGCTAGCCTTGAAATCTGTGATGTGCTCTAAATAGCCTCGAGATGTGAAATGAGACTAAAGTACGGCTACTTGAGTTGTATCTCATCTGAATGAATATGATCGCATTACTCGGCTTCCATCCTTTGCTTTTTCTTCATAGATCATCCATGTAAAGCACATCTAAACTTCAAAGATTGATCGCCAAGGATGTAACACAACCAATTCTCCCGTGATGAATTGAAAACTTTCTTTGCAAAAGAGATTTGTTAGTGCAACCGAGATATCAAAGTATTCCTTTCCAAATGATATTTTCAAATAAAGATAATGAAAGGAAAATATGATATTAATTCATCATCAAAACTAACAAGAGATAATGAATGCATATGAGTATACTTAAAAGGGTTTTTCTTCAAATAAAGGAAGTGAGCTTTTAAAGTATAAAACACCTATGAATTTGAAGCTCCCCCTTAATGAATGCATGGCTAAAATGTGAAGTTCCCTTTCATGATACCAAATAATAATGAGACACCGAGTGTTATGAGGTTTGGAAACATTTTTGCTCACAACATGGTACCTCGAATTGAGAACTTTCAAGTTCACTTGGGTGAACTTGAAATTGGTATGAAGAAATCACTTCTGCTTTTTATGATGATAAAAGAGTTTGAAGCATAAGGATCATTTTAAAAAATAAGTGTTCTCGAAAGCTAAACTTCGTGAGATAAAATTTGAATGAAATCAAGTTAGCCTAACATGATTATGAGATATGCACATTATTCCAAAATACAATACCTCACTCAAGTAATATCGTAATCACTTGAGTCATAAATCCTTTGCACATTGATATGATCAATATTGAGGATCTCTAGATGTGAATGAGCTTCGTGGAGGATGAGTCTCTATAACCATTTGCTCTTAATGCATCTTAGAAGCGAAATCCCAAATGATCTTTGAATAGGATCTCAAAATTAGTTTTCGCTTATAGCTTCTCATCAAGCGAGTATGCTCCTTATCATCTTGGTTTAAGATTCTTGCTAGTGATGGGATGTCACTCAAGTGATGCCACAGGGAATTTGTAGATATAGCCACTGAAATGGTCTATTCTATTTGCTTATGTTCTTTGTATTCAACAACAGAACATTTTGGTCAACTCCTACAAAAATAATGTTCTTTGGTACTAAATGATTCTTGAGTCCACACTAGATTAGACATAACAACTCTTATGCTCTTATAGAATTAAATCATATGATATTTGAAGCAAAGAGTATAACAATTAAGGATCAAAAATATAGTTTTACCCAATCAAATAAGTTCATGCCAATGAATCAAATAGGGTAACAACTAAATGATATCAAGAATGTTATTTCTCAATGACATGCTTGTAAATACACTTTATGCAGAAAAGTTGTCATTCATAAAATACATATAAGTTTGATCATAAAACATAGAAAATCTTATCCATAAAGATAAGCATTTATCAACTTACAAATCAGATTTTTCAAGAAAGATAATGAAATATGCAAAGTGTTTCAAATCTTGAATGTTCTTTCAAAAAGTGATAATGCATTATGAAATCAAAATTTTAATGAATGAAAGATTCATTTTTTGAAACATGTTTGAAAAACAAGGCTCATTTTAAACATGGTGGAAGTCAATATATCATAATGTATCAGAAAGCTTCAGTTTTGGAGAACATGTTGAACATTGCAGTTAACATGTTGAAGAATTTTCTCAAAAGCAAAAGTCATAAAAGTAGAGCATTAAGGAAACATGCTTTGCACAATAGAAATATATGAGCACAATGACTTTGCTATTGACTAAGAGATAATTTTGCCTTTTAGAGTAGAGTCTTGAAAATATACGAACATTCAAGGCAAGAATATGAGTATTCGAAAACAATTACTCAAAATATGAATGAAAACAAAAGCTGATGTATTTGAGTAACAAAATGAATACTAGGATTCATGGATGATGAAGCACATATTCATTAACTCAAATGACTAGAGTTCCATAACATCATCCTAGTAAGTTATTCCACTAATGGTTAATGCATTAATATTCAATGCACTAATGAACATTTATGAATTTGGAATAACTCAGCCAACTAAGAATTTAAGGCATAACAGATTCACAAATTGAATTCTTTTCTTGAGATAAGCTTGAAGCTCATATAGATAGCCAACTTGTTAGATATAAGATCTAACTTGATTGAGAATAAAGAATGAGGAGTTCAAGCATCATATTGAATACCAAACATCAATATGTGAATGACAGGGAAAACTCAACTGAACCAATTTGAAGCATATCCAACATTCAGTATACAATACTAACTTCCAATTTTGAAACTTTATATGAATGCAATCAAAGTATGAATATTTTTCAAAACATTTGTATGCATTTTCATAAGACTGAATGAATTGAAATCCAAAACAAATCTTAGAAATGTGCATTTCAAAGATGTAAACTCATAAAGTTATGCACAAATTCACTTATGGTCCATCTAGCAATCTGAAAGCATTTTGAACAACATGAAAGACTGATTACTAAAGGAATGCAATAATGACAAGCATTCATTACCCAAAAATGAATATGTAATCACAGTACGGGGTAAGAATTAGATATCACCGTAATTTCACTTGTCCTAGTTGAAGCTTGCTTGATTGAGATGGATTGATATACATAACACCTTTTTTGACATTCACCATCAACATCAAGCATAGCTTGTTTAGCTTTCTCAAGACTTGGATCATTTCTCCATGTTGCATTCTTGAGAAGCTTTCTTTGATCCTACAAAACCATATAAATCTTTTTCTTTCTTGGTATTTACCTTCCCTTGTATCATCTCCCCATTTCACCCCGTAGTTGTGCCATAACATCATCTACAAGGGATGCTCGAATTTTGGCTACAAGCCGAGGACTAGGGTTGTCATCGTCATGCGAACAACTCGAACGCCGTCCAAAATATTTCACGACACTAACTCGCCTCGGCTCCCACGAACAAAGATCAAGGTAATCGGGCTTCCCAATCGCCGTGGACAAAATGTCCATCCGTGTACCCGCGTGAATGAACCTTAGGCCGCTTGGCGCTTTGCGCTCAAGTGCATCCCGTATCATAGGATTTTTCATAAATAGTAACTAAACTCTACAAGTATGAAGCAACGAGGCTATTTATTATTTTTAATTTAACTACTTACAATCTTTAAGGCAACCTTAGCCACATCTTCATTAACGTATTTGTCACCCTTCGCAGCCTATCCATTTTTTGTGACGAGGAGGACGCTCGGGGCCTGGATAACGGTGGAAGGATCGATTCGGTAGCTTCCTTCATTCTCTCGTAACTCTTCTTCCATCGGCTTTCAAGCTTCTTATAGCCACCTTTGGACATGCAATGCGGATACTTATTTCTCGCTTGCCTCTCTCTATTGGCCTGACTTTTTTCCTGTGACACGAAAACAAATAAAACTGAGCTTTCGATGTCAAATAGATTCAACTAAAAGATAAGATATAAAAGAAATTTTACAAGAAATTCAGGATTCTGGCGTGACACCACAAACTCCCTCCAGTCCTCTGGAGAAATGTAATCATAGTCCTGACATGGGTCCTTGTCCCTCTTTACCCCTCGAATATACTTTCTAGTGAGCTTGTTCTTAAAGTCTTTCCAACATAGACGAACCTCGCCCATCCAATGCTTGTACATGGCCTTATTGTTAGGCACATCATACGTTCTTTGCAAGGTAAAAGAGAAGATATGAAAGAAATCAAGTAATAAAACTAAAGATACAAATGCGTAAGATATCGAAAGTGAGATACCAAAAGTTGTGCCCAGATCAACTCCTTCGTTTTAGGAGGAACCAACTTCCAATGAGAGAATACAATGCGAACTTTGCTTCGAGCCAGATAGCCTACGTAGCTAATGAAATTGTCTTCCTCTGGACCAATTGGATTCATATTGGCATCGAACTCCACATGCAGCCTCTTCTTCTAACCGCCACGACGTGCAATTAATGCACCCATATGTGTGCTACCTCTACCCCTTCTCACCACCGATACATCATTCCCACCATCACCCGATGACTCGTCAAAGCTAGACATATTCCTGTTCATCAAATACAAATGAATAATGTTAGATAGGGTTATTATTAAATAATAAACAAATGAATAAAATGAACTAACATGTTAAACCCGTACAAAAATAACATAGGACTTTTTCATAACTTAAGATCTTACTTTATATGGTTTCCCATATTCCTTCGAATGATCCTTCCTTGGAGCATATTCTTCATCATCTACCAATTCTACTTCACGTGTTGTAGGTGGATTTGTTGTGAAAGGGAGTGTATCGTCTAGGTTCAAGGATTCTTCACCATACGTCTGTTTTTTACTTTGAAGTACAATGGACATTTTGTTATTTGCGGTGGTCTCGTAACATAAAACACTTGTTTCGCCTTTGGGCGGCTAGAATGAATGGCTCGTCTCTATGACCAAGTCTTTGAAGATCAACTCGAGACAAATCCAAATTTAGGATCTATTACAACAGCATTATTGGTAACCCACTTACATTTAAATAAAGCAACTTTGAACTTGGTGTAGCTCATCTCCCATATTTCTTCAATAACTCCATAATAGATCGACCATTGATGCTAACACTGGGTTTTTGTCTTTCGAACTTGAAAAGTGCATGGATTCAGCTTCAACCATCACCCCACTGTTTTGCACAAAACTTCTGTCATCTTGGTCTTTTGTGTAGAAAGAATATCCGTTGATATCATAACTTTGTCCAAGTGATGACCTGATAAGAAGGCCCCCGTGCTAACCACTCGATTGTAGCCGACACACCGGTCTCGTGCAATACCTTCTCCCCGGAACCACTTTATAAATTTCTTCTTTTGCTCATTAGCTATCTGCATGTCATTCTTCCTTGATTCATATTCTTCAAACTCTTTCGTGTTCATCAATGTATGGTGTAAGAACCGGATGAACTTAAGAGGGGGGTGAATTGGGTGAAGTATAAAAATTTAGAAACTTTGAAAATCTTTTCGTAACTTATTGAAATCAGTTTATAAAGCAATAATCAGTCATTTAAATATATATGCACATTCAAACATATATGCTGGAAATGTAAGAGATAAGGGAAGAGAATGTGCAACCGATTTATACCGGTTCGGCCCAATCCTTGACCTACATCCAAATCCCCAAGCTTCACTTGGGATTTTCAATCCACTATCTTCTTTCAACTCGATTACACGTTCGTACAAGAGGTAATCCTCTCACTAGGATTCACTCCCCTTACAACCGTAATCAACACACCGCTTGATTACACACTCGTACTCGAAGTAATCCTCTCACTAGGATTCACTCCCTTTACAAGTTGTAATCAACACAATGTGTTTCCCACTCAAGATCACCCAATCTTGAGTAACTCTCGATAGATAGAATGATTACAATAAATCTTCTCTCTCGAAGTGAATAAATGAACACTGAAGAATAATACAAATCATCTCACTCTCTAAGCTGTCTAGACATGAAAAATAGAGTGTAAATGATGTGAAAATCAGAGCATCAGCATATTGAAGATGTAAGTTTATGTCTCTACGTTTTTCTGCTTGAATCTGTCTTCTTTTATAGGTAGAGATCAATATATGACCGTTGAGAAGATTCAATGACTCGTTGGATAAAGAAATATAGCCGTTAGAAACTAGCCGTTAGAACTTTTGCACGCTTTTGATGTTCTCAACCAAATCGATAGTTTGAAGGTTTGCTTCTAATCCTTCATTTTAATCATCGAAACTCACTAAAAAAGTGGTTAAACATGTCTAGAAACATTAGAGATTAATCATAGGAAGTATTAAGATCAAACAAGAAGCCATTGAAAATTCGTCAGATTTGAAATTCTGAGGTCGCGAAGAAACCTGGAGGTTTGTTCTCAAACCTTGAGGTTTTTCAAGGTTGTCTGACAAAACCTGGAGGTTTTCTTAGAAACCTCGAGGTTTCACTTAGAATGTGAAACCTTGCAAAATCGTGTTTGCTCTCTCGCTTGCCCAAACCTGGAGGTTTTACGTCGAACCGGAGGTTTCTCTCAAAAGTGGAAATTCGAGTTTTTGCACCAAACAAAACCTGGAGGTTTTTTCACAAACCTGGAGGTTTTGAAAATTAGTGAAAAAATTTTCTCTCCGGATGCCGTAAACCTGGAGGTTTCTCCAAAACCTGGAGGTTTTCACTTAAATCAAAATTCTCGGTTTTGAGCCAAAACGAAACCGGAGGTTTTCACCAAAACCTGGAGGTTTTGAAAACTTGAAAAATTCTTGGTCAATCTTAAACTCAAGTTTATATGTCCAAGCTCAAGGTGAGAATCCATTGCAAGAAGAATCAGCTTCAAACTCGTTGTGTTGTGCCCGTTATGATCCGATGAATAAAAGCCGTTCTTGACCAGCGTTTTTGCAACGTCCTCGAGCTGACTGTCAACTTTTGAGGGACATATCTCCTTGGTCTGAACTCATTTTTGGTATATTCAAGTCTTGATGGAAATATCTGTGAGTCTACTTTCATATGCCACCAATTTCAGCTCAATCGGATTTTTCATTTGTGAGATACATCCAAAACACTGAAGGTAGGTCTGGACTGTGACGTTGATTCTTGTGGCAATTTTTAAAAATCATAGCTCCTTGATCTGAACTCCTTTGAGCTTGAATTTTATATCAAAATTATGCATTGGGAGTCTAGTTTCATATGCCACTGGTTTCACCTCAATCCGATCTCTTGTTTGAGAGATATCATCGAATTACCAGGCGTCGCCGTGCTGAACGTGAAACAAAGTGAAGCTGAAAAGCTGATGTTGGTCGAAACCGGAGGTTTTGGCTGAAACCTCAAGGTTTTGGCTGAAACCCGGAGGTTTTGGCTGAAACCTCGAGGTTTTGGCTGAAACCTCGAGTTTTTGCCTGAAACCTCAAGGTTTGCTAGTCCAGAGACACCGAGACACGAAGACACTCAAACCTCGAGGTTTTTACTCAAACCTCGAGGTTTCTCATCCTAAACCTCATATTTGCTTGATTTAACTCTGAATTGACTCATTCTAACTTCCATATGATCTTGGAGCCTCCTAGCATCAATATAAGAACTTGAATAATGATATCTTCATTCCATTCAGAAAGTTCTTCCTTCTTCAATATCCATAAAGTGATGAAACTTCATTCCAACTTCTACTTATCATATAGACTTCCAGTATCACAAGAACTTGAATGTTGATATTCCTATTATGTTGTGTAAGTTCTTTTGATAACATCTTTCTCTAGTCTCTTCTCTTCTTCTTGGTTATCCTCCAAAATCCATTGATAGCATCATGCTTTCTTGACACCTCTGCAGATACTTCTTTCTTTCATCTCTTATCTCCTTCTTGATCATTCTCCTTAATTTAACTTGGACTAATCTACATTAAACATAGTAGTTAGTCAATGTAGGAGATAACTATATTACTCAACCTTTTTGCTTTTAATAATTGCACTATATAAGACATCATCAAAACTAATCAAAACCAACATATGGTTGAACTTCTTCCGTATTATTCAAGATGTACAGGTGTGCTTGCAACACCTCTGCACGAAGCATATTCTTCAGTTTGATTCCTTGAGTTCCCTCACTTATCCCCTTATCATGCTGAGATTGTAACGTCGACCCTGATAGATAATCTTTGCAGAACTCCATAGCCTCTTCCACTACATATCTCTCAACGATTGAGGCTTCCGGTCGATAAGGATTTTTAGAATACCCTTTTAAGATCTTCATGTATCGCTCGAAAGGGTACATCCACCTTAGGTAAACCGGACCGCAGAGCCTTACCTCACTTACCAAGTGCGCTATCGTGTGCACCATTATATCGAAAAATGCGGGAGGAAAATGCATCTCTAGTTGGGACAAAATAATATAACCCTCATTTTCCAATTCATCCAACTTTTCAATGTCAATGACTTTGTTACATATAGCATTAAAGAAAATACACAATTTTGTTATAGTGGTCTCGCACTTCATCTTTCATAATGCCCCTAATAGCTACGGTAATAGTTGTTGCATCAACACATGATAATCATGAGACTTCATTCCCACTAACTTCAAATCGTCCATTGAAACACACCTTCTCAAATTTGAAGAATATCCTTGTGGAACCTTAATGTCATATAGACACCCACACAAACTTTTTTCTCCGCTTTTGATAGTGTATGAGCTGGGCTCCATGTATGCCCTCTTACCCTCTTCCGTTACTCGTGGATGTAACCGTTCTCTTATTCCCATATCAACCAGGTCTAGTCTCGCACTAATTCCATCCTTAGTCTTCCCCGGTATGTGCAAAAGAGTACTTGACAAGGCTATCGCAAACATTTTTTTCCACATGCATCACATCAAGACTTGTGTCTCACATCAAGACTACGCCAATATGGAAGATCAAAGAAAATTGATCTCTTCTTCCATATATTCTTCTCACCCGCAATCCTTTTTCTGCTTACCCAATGTGACATTGATATGCATCACCCGACTATAGACTTCCTCTCCTAAGTTAATGCCTTTGGAGCCGTTCTATGCTCCTAAAGCCATTAAAACGCTTTCTTAACTTACAATATGGGTGGAACCGATCAAGAAACCTCCTGTAACTGAGGTAGACCTTTTTTTTCCATGCTTTAATTGCTGGAAGTTTGTGTCAGCTTCACATATTGGACATGCTTTATGCCCCTTCACACCGTACCCGACAAATTTCGTATGCGGGAAAGTCGTTGATCGTGGTAAAAATCATTGAACGCAACTTGAAGGACTCCTTCTTATATGCATCAAACACATCTATGCCTTCCTCCCACAACTTCTTCAAATCCTCAACCAAAGGCGCCAAGTACACATTGATATTATTACCAGGCCATGCACTATAGGTACTGCTAAGAGTTCGATACGGATTGGAGCCATCTGTACAAAACCCCAGCTGAAGGTTTCTTGGCTCAATGCCAAATTGTGGGAACATTTCGTCTATTTTCTTCCATTGGAGAGAGTCAGCCGGGTGCCGTAGATATTTTCCATCAGATATTCTCTCATCAGAATGCCATCTTAACTTCTTTGCTGTTGCTTCACTAGTAAACAAACGCTTAAACCGAGGAATTATGGGAAGATACCACAAGGCCTTCAAAGGTTGCCTTTTTTTGTGTGATCTCCAGAACCACCAACTTTCTTCAATTTGTATCGTGAAGTTTTACACTTAAGACAATTACTAAGGCCTTCATACTCATTTCTGTACAATATGCAATCATTAGGGCAACTGTGTATCTTTTTATACTCCATACCCATCGTAGATAAGATTTTCTTGGCCTCATACATACGATTTGGAAGTACATTATTATCTGGCAACATATTACACAACAATTCAAGCAACGACGTGAAACTGCTATCAGTCCACCCACATGTTGCCTTTAAGTTGACCAAATGTAAGATCCCAGTCAACCGTGTATACTTAGTACACCCAGGGAACAAAGGTGTCTCTGCATCACTCCACACGCTATCATATTCATGCGGTTGTGCAAAGGATTCGACCTCAACATCATGAATCATTCTCTCCATTCCATCATCAGCTACCTCAACATCATTTTCATAGGATGCACTGGGAGTTACCTCCTCACCATGCCATATCCACGTTGTGTATCGAAGGTTGATTCCATCACAAATTAGGTGGTCCCTTATATCAGCAATATCCCGTCGAACCCCATTTAAACAATTAACACATGGATAATAGTACAACCCATTTTTTTAGCCACATTCCTTCTAGCAAATTCAATAAACTCTTCCACCCCATTTTCATATTCTTCACTAGTTCTCAACGCATTCATCCAACTATGACCCATTTTAATACCACCTACGACATTTCCAACAACAAATCAAGTTCATATTTGACATGCTTTGTTTTTAAAAAAATTGGCAGCATTTCCCCTTAAAAGCAAGACATCCCAAAATTTCAATAACAAGCAATTTCAGCATAATTCAACAAAACTTATAACTAAAGCAATTCGAACAATATCAACTATTAAATCCAACAATTTCATCAACTAAGAGAACATTGGAATTATTCCTCTTGACATATACTTCAATCAATAATGGTAAACCATGAAGCCATAAGACAAAAGTGTTGTTCTCTCTTAGGAAGAAGGTATCATATAAGGACAATATATGTGTGTGTCAATAAAATAAAAGCAACCGACCTAATTTAGAGCGCAACCGTTTGCTTCAAACCTTTGACCAAGATTTCTCAGCAGGTAGTCAAATAGATAAATATGACTCTCTTTTAATCTCTTCTCGTCTATATCTGCATATCAACATATGGTTGTTCTATTAAGAACCAAGCACAAAACTTATTTGCAAGCGGTAATAGGAAATCTTAACGATGAATAAATTAAAACTTTCAAACTTACATTAAAAAATGGTATGAGTAAAGATGCACTTACACCACATGCATATAATTAAATAATTCCACTTCCATATCCCCTCAACAATCAAAATTCTCAATCAACCAAATGCCATGCCCAACAAAATATATATGCCCCGGGTCTCCTTTATAATTATAACCCAGAATTTTCATAAATCAAGCCACAAAATAACACACAATAAAGCCTGTAGGGATTTTGAATAATATAATTTTGGTTACCATCCAGCTAACTTGCGAGCAAGTAAAAATCCTATATCCAAGGGAAGAAAAGAAAAACAAATTCACTCCAACATAGAACTTACTTTCCCTAATCGTCGAACACGACCATCTAACCGCAATATAATGTAGACATCTTCACCAGGAGTAACTCCTTGACCTTGGATGATCCCTTAGCCACCTAGATAAGTTAAAGAGTATTAGGATTTGGTGCCCCGATTTTAAAAAGAAATGAGGATAAGGAAAAGAAGTGGTTGTCTCTATGTAATGATAACATGAATATATTAAATTTTGCATCTCTCACTTTTAGTGCAATTGAAAAGAATGTGTTTCAATAGATTACACCAAACGCTCATTAATTGATAATCTTATCTATATAAAAAAAAAAAAAAAAAAATCTTCTACAATGAGTTGATACATGAATATTTATGCTATCGAATGAGCCTTATCATAAATATAGTTTAAAATTGGAAATTTTATATTACACACATTGTTTTATGTTGTATGCAATATGCTACTCACATCTATGGGTCTTAGAATAACATCTATACTCTCCAGAATTTGATTTTAGTTTGCACAATTCAAAAGTTTAATCAAATTTCTATGCCAAAATTGATGTATTGACATGTGTTAGATTCTTTTACGCTACTACTACCACCATGAACTTCATTTTGTCATCACAGTTCACTAAACTTACAAAATTCTCAAATAACTTTCCAGGATTAAAGCATTCTTACTTAGCTATTAGAGTTCATGTCTTACAACAAATCAGAAGTATCGGGTGCTTTTTCACTTGTTGGGTGTCTTTGTCTCTTCTTTGCGTAATCTAGCTGCGTTGTTCATCACATGCATATAAAAGTCAATTAATAGCTATCCACAATACCTTTATACAGCCAACTAGAAAATGTCATATCTTTATCTGAAATATAAATGAAAGAATTTCCTACGCAGAACACTTCACATAAAGGATGACAATAAAAACAACCCAGAACAAAGGTTCCCTCAAATATGGCAACACAGAATCACAAGGAAGCTAGTTTTCGAAGTTATACAAGTTGACATGCAAAAAATCAACCTATAAATACTTGATTATGGAAAAGTAGTCACTAGTCTATACAGATCTTCAGGCCAAGTTAGTAATCCAACTTGATGATAGTTTCTCAGTTTCCCAAAGGAAGTAAGCATCTACCCAGCAACAAACATGCCTTCTCCCTAAACAACCAATAATCGTTTTATTGAAAAATCACTTCAGGTTGATTTGACAACCACCATGGTAAGAAAATTTGGGATGATCAACATAGGGTCAAGGTGACAAGTGTTTGACAGGGAGAGGAAGGTGTAGAGGTCCCTTTCCCTGACGACGAGGTTTCCCTACTTAGTCAGGCATAAGGATTTTTAATCCTTTGGCCTAGACATCTAGCTCAGAGTTCGGATCCTCCTCTAATGGTAGGTAACACCTTACTATTAATTACTTCAATTTTCTTTGACTTCCTACTTACAATCTTAAGAAATTTTCAAGCCAAACAAGAGAAGGTTCATAGCTCTCCCCACTTGCCTTCCCTCCCCCCACTCCAAAAACCTTCTATTCGAGGTTGGGGGTTCAAACACAACGTAAATGTGAGGTTGGGAGTTAAAACCTTCTATGTTAATATAATGGCTGCATGAGTTATATAAAAAGAAATAGACTCATTAAAGTCATGACGCATGGGTGAGCTGTTGAATAAAATAAAAGGATCAAGAACGCACTAGCAATGCCATTTGAATGAACAATTCTACGATTTCTCATCGTCAATATCTTATTAAAGACATAAAACTTTAGAATAGGCACAAGGAAATGCTCCAAAGATGGAACAATTGCACACACTCTTATTTGTTATTCAAGAAAGACCAAAGCAAATCGATATCTCAGGAGACAACTGACCAAGAAGACAAATACATCAATGCTATATGACAAGTGTAATAAGAGCATCAGGAAAAAAGATAATAGAATTAGTCCATAAGCACAGTGGACAAAATCCCCCTCCAATAAAAGTATAGTCTAAACGCCAAATTGTTTCCTCAAAAATCTAATTTATGATCACTATTGAATTACATTAAGATTTTCGGTAAAACTTCAGTAGCAGGAGATGGAAGGCAACCATTTGATGACCACAACAGACGAGCACTATCATCGATATAAAGGTTAATATTATTGTTGGTTCTTACAAATTAATCAAATTTTGGTTTTTCTACCTATAGTTTCAAATCATTGGTTATAGTCCCTATATTGTCATATTAAATACTTGGTTTCAGTAAGTATAGGGATTAAAACCAAAACTCGTTAACCGTATAATTTTAATGAGTTTTCATTTAGGTCCCTAATTTAAGACCTTGATGGACAAAATTTATTCTATTACTGCCACCTACCACAAAAGCGAATCAGAACAGCCAGAATCCAGACGCCGAGACGCGACCACGGAAGTGAAGACAATGGCGGAGACTAGAAAGCACAGGTGGAGGAAGACGAGGCCGCGTGTACTGTGGCGCACCTGTAACTATGCGAGAGACGAGAGACCGAGTCGAGAGGATGGAGAAAGCACGAGTCGATAGCGGACGGACGCCGAGAAGAGAGAGACGAGAGGAGACGATGGACCGTCGCGATCGAGTCGATAGGGTTCGCCGGCGATGAGGGAAGATGAGGGAAATAGCGTGGATATGAAGAGGGTTTTTGACGGCAACGAGGAAGCAAGGGAACTTCGAAAATAAAAAGGTTGGACGTTCGCACAAAATAAGGGTTTGGTTTTAGATTTGAGGCGACCTGAAGAGGTTTCAGGTTGTCCAAAATCAAATATAGGCGACCCGAAAGCATATCGTCGCCTATTTTTAAAAATATGCGACTGATATGCTTTCAGTCGCCTATTTTTGAAACTATACGACCCGATTCTTTTTCAGTCGCCTATTTTTCATATGAGGCGACACAGCAACGACAATGTCGCCTATTTTGGCCTTTTTCATTATATTTAAAAAAAACCATGTATTTTCCCTAACATTAAAAAAGAAAAACCTGAAAATAGGCGACTGAATATAAATCAGTCGCCTATTTTTTAACGAGGCGACCTATTTAGGTTCAGTCGCCTATTTGGCCATTTTTTTCATTATATTAATTATATTAAACATAATATGGCGCGCGAGACAAAAAATTCTCCCATGTTTTCCTCTCGCGCCAATTTTTTGGCATTTTAGGCATCTTGAAACATTATCGGGTCGGAAAAATGATTTTTGGCATGCTTGAAAAAGTAAGTATCATGGCGCCAAACAAAAAATTCTCATATTTCTCATGGCGGGAAGGAATTAAGGCGTCCTGAAAGTAATTTAGAACGTCAAAAATTAATTTTAGAAGTCCTAAACAATAATTCGGGACGTTGAAGGCTTATTTTCCTTGTCTATAATTACAAGATTGCCATTGGCCTCAGTTTTTACTACCTTTTTCTTATTTAGGACGTATTTGAGGGTAGTAATATCAAATTTTTGTAGTAGTGATTGCTTAGAATAATATCCTAAGGTTTTAATTTACCTTTCTACCCTTGGTGGATTTATTATTACAACTTTTCCCTCACATTTTCTAAAAAAACGCTTTGCTGAATTTCTGGGCAGAATTTTCGGTTAACTTCTCAAAATCATAATTAAATCTATAAAAATCGAAACGAGGATTCGTAAAATTATATGGAATCCATAGGATGTCTATTTTTAATTAAAAATATTCATTTTTTCCCAGATTCCTTGAGTCATTCCCAGTTTTAAAGTTTTCAGCCTCTGCCCAGAATTTTCCAAAAATTCGTAGCCCAGCTTTGAGAATCTCTATCTCACTGTGCTCAAATTAATATGATCTAGGCATATTTAAAAATCCCTATATGTCTACTTTAACCATGAATATTTCCATAATTTTATAACGTCATTTTCAACATAAAATTATGGTATTTCTATTACGATTTTCGGAGTTGCTAACCGATAAGATTTCGCGGAGCTTCGCTATTTTGATTATAATCTTCCAAAAATTTTGAGATAACACTTGCTTCATCATTTTTTAGAAATAAAGCTATTTTTATCCATAGAAAACATGAAATCTAACTACTTTTGGAAGATTAAAGATCAAAACAACATTTCTACTAAAACTATAAAAGATCAAAGACTAACAACTTCCTTACCTCTTGAAAAACTTTGCTCCTTATTCTTGAAGCTCTTCACACTCTTCCTTACTCTCTCTCAATTTCGGTTGATACCTTTGTGAATTGGTGAAGAATAATGAAAACACTAACCTCCTAGTTATAGTAAAATAGTATGGTAATTTTGTAATTAACTCCAACTTCCTTGTAATTAACTCCAACTTCCTCCTATCAATTTTTAACCATTGGATTTAGGGTTTTTGGAAGCTTTAATCTTAGCCATTTATGGCCTACAAACCGTCCTCCCCCTTCTAGTTACTCTAACTAAATGCTTTAATGATTTAGTTACTCTAGGAGCTTTAGTTTACTTTAATGAAATCTATTTTTGGTTGCTTGATCAATCACCAACACTTTTAAATTCTATGTATGTATCTTGATTAGCAGTTGAATATCAATATTTATGGTCCAATTAGTTTTCTTTAATTGTCCTTAGACATCTCTAATCTTATTTATCAAAGTTTGCCAAAATAACTCTATTTAAACTTGACCTCGAGATTAAATTATGTGGGTTCAAGATAAGTCCATATATTTTCTCTAGGATTAAAACTCCTCTTTGCATGATTTAATTTGCATAGGTTCTCATTTTATTTATTGTCTTGAGTTTTCACTATGTACACTAGATTTTTCATCTCTTTAGTGGATTTTAAATTATTATCAAATTAAGCCTATAATCTCTCTCTCTCATTATCCTCTTTCAACTCATTTAATCCCCTAATTAATAGTCATAAAAACCCTTGTTACAAGTACTTTACCTCTTTCCAATTTGTCCCCTCATTAAGTCTCCCATGTGGTTGCTTTAATTAGACTTAAATAATATAAAAACTTCTTTCTCCTTCATCAAGCTAGGCAATCCGTGACTTCCCCCCTTTGGCCATTTAATTTGCTTTTTAGATGGCAAAGTCCAATGGTTCTTGTCTCTCATTGGTTGATTGCCATGTTGACTTTTCAACACAAGCTAACAAAGTTTAACTAATATTCTTCCTTATTTCATATTCAAGCAAAACCGTGCCTCCCTTCATCTTTTGACCCAATGGAAGTGTGTTTCTATTGTCTCTTAATAGCTAGTATTAAAGCCTCCCATTGGTTCATTCACATTCACATGGATTTAGATTATTTGTTTAATTAACTAGAACCTTTAGATTTAGCTTTATTAGCTTTAATCTTGGCCTTTTATTTGCTAATCTCTCATTGGCCTAATTAATTTCATGAGGATTAAGAATATTTTCTTGGTTTATCATTGGCCAATTCAATTTTGCAAGGATTAAGGTTAATTATTGGTTTAATCACAACCATTGGATTTCATTGTGTTTGTTTAGATTAAATCTTCTCCCTTGATTGCCTTTGATATTAATTAATTGATTAATTAACTAATAATGAAAATTAGGGTATTTTATGATCCCTAAATGAAATCTCAAAATTGAACTTTGGCTTATTAACATTTAAAGAGACATTGCCCAAAAATTATAATAAATAAATTACAAAATTTGAGACAACATACTCTCCTTTTTTATCATGTATTATTTATCAAAATATAATATTTATGATAAATAGGAATCTTTAGGGTATCATATATCCTCCCTTCCAACCATAAATTTCGACACACACTAGGAGGGACATGTAGACCATGATTTTACCACAAAAGCAAGGTAAAATTAAGACCCAAGAAAGGCCATGTTTCAGTCAAGTATAAGGAAAGGAGAAGAGAAGATGTAAGACATGTAAAAAGGAATTAAAGGCAAGGGTAAAATAGTCAATTATCATGAGGGTCATTTCGGTCATTAGCCAACAATTATAAAATACCATCTTGTCCCTCTTGCCTTATGTAAATTTCATCTAAGTGTTCTCAGGAAAGGAGACCAAAACCTAAGGCAAAGAAGGAAGAAGAAGGAGAGTTTCAAGGAACCTTAGGTAAAGTGAAGACTTGAGCCCTTATCTCTCTTCTTCAATGTTCATCTTCAAATCTTATGAGTTTCATAAAGGGGGAAGCTAATGATCATGGCTTATTGTCATGGAAGGCCGAAAATTTGGATGGGGTAAGAGAGGAGCAAAGTTTTTCAAGTTCAAGTAAGTGCCATAGATAATCTATTTCACTTGTATATGTTGTTATTTTGGAATTAATCTTCTCTTATTTTGTAGATTTGAAGACCATAACTTGAAGAAGAGATTCTATATTAGGACTTATCATATGAATCTAAGAATATATTAGGCCTTAGCATGGATTAAAAAGGCCAAATCTCACATAAAATCACAAAGATTATAAAAATGAAATAAGTTTCCATTGACAAGGTAATTTTGATTAAACCCAAGCACAAAGGAGTAACATGATTTTGGTTATTTTGATCTTCCCAAAGTATTTATAGTTTAAAATAGGGGATTAAGATTGATTAATAATTTTTGAAAGCCTAATGAATTAATTAAAAGAGTTCCAAAAACTATCTAGTGAAAATCCTGTTGGACCAAGCTTGTGACGTAATTTTAATTAAGTAAATAGTGTCCAATGGCTATGAAATTTTACAGTGCTAAAGTAGACATTTTAAGTTTTAATTTCGTTGTAATTCATAATTTTTAGAGGTGTCTACAAAGAGATATGAATTTTTGAATTTTACACATGAATCTAGAAAGTGAATCTAGACAGAGATGATATTTAAGTAAAATTTGACTAGTATGCATGTAATTGACCACTTGGGATATTTTTGTACAAACTTAGAATTATCAAGGGTCACATAGCCTTTGGAATCACCTCAATTGGATTTTTGTACAATTAATTATGAATTTTCAAAGTTATTGAAAATTCTGGGTAGTTTTGGAAGGAATTAGAAAATGGAGGTTATAAAGGACAAGGATAATTAAATTGTGCCCTTGCATGTAATAAGGGAATTTTAGCCATAATTGGGCTAAATTAAATTAATTCAAGTATTATTTGAATTAAGGAGAATTTGCATAAGTGATGAATAATATTTATAATTATAAGAAGAACCGTCACTGGGAGCTTTTAAAAGAATTTGGAGAGTGATTGTCAGTGTAAAATTTGATATGTAGTAACTCTAACTCACATGCTCTGTATAATTGTGTATGCGTATTTGTACCATGATTGTGGATCCGTGTCTGGGACACGCGTTTATTTGCATTCCGGTGATGTTTTCCAAGCGCTATGGATCCGGAACTTGCTGTGTGCTCTGCAGTCATCGCTGTGTGCAATAGACTGATTGTTCTTGGATTGGTTGTGTGCCTTGTTGTGTGCTATTTTGTAGTCAACGCATTATGCATTATGTGACTGCACATATGCTGAATGCCATATGTTTATTTTCATGATTGTGGTTGACTATCATGCACTGTTTATACATTGTACTTCAGATTAACTATGTTACTTTGGGATCTTTTGGGAGTCTAGCCCTTGTTGCTACCTATGAAATATATAGTTTTTCAGATGGGGCTCCCAGGATGAGGAGGCGGATGTCAGCACAATGAAGGTTCCGGATCAGTTTCATATTGGTTGAGAGATATTTCTAGAAAGTTTTATGTAATTATGTTTAAAACTTATAACCAAAGTTTGTAATATATTATCAGTATATTACGCCCAAACCGTATTGCCATTGTGTTGCGCTATAATGCTCTATTGTACGATGCATTGGTGGAAGGGTGTGACACAAAATATCATTATTTAATTTTGATACTGACTGAATTTTTTTATTCTCTTGCATAATTTATAATTTTGTTGCATGAAATTTTTAATTTTTATATTCTTTTTGGTTTTTGGCGAGATGTTTTTTATTTATGTTTGTACTATGCTCTTGTTTCTTTTGTTATTTCTTCATATAAAAATTATTTCAAAGATTTTCAACGGTGTTGCATATATATTTTTTAAATTAGATAAAATCTTTGTAATTTGTTAGGGTGGCACTACTACAAAACAGGGCTACGATGTGCTATTTTTTGCACATTTGACGTCCTTTTTCCGCGGGACACCTATATGGGGGGTGTATCAGGTAAAACTTATGGTGTCTAATTTTAATAATTAGACGTCGTAAGTTCTGACTTACAACGTCTAATTTTAATTATTAGACACCTTAAATATAGCACAAATGACCTTCCAAAGTATATTTTTTAGGAAAAAAAAAACTAGATCTGAGCGCCATCACAGATCAGGATTCAAAACCATAAAAAGTATAGAAAATGCTTAAAAGCTACGGTAAGGGAAAATCAAAAGGTATGAGTAGAGACAGAAGGAAATGCTATTATGCAAGAATCAAACCTATTACAATCTAGACATAGGTTTTATTATAGCATTTCAACAATGAGTTACCCAAGTTATTAAACACAGGCACAATAGAAATAGATTTTGCACACTTATGCCACTTATAATTAGAGCACACAAACTGGCTAGGCATCACAAGCAGGGAAAAATGAATCCATTATCGCACTACCACAAATCACAAGTGAGGCAATTTTCAGTATTAAAAGAAAAATAGCAACATGATTATAGATAAACATGCACAACTTGGATGCATATGTACCAGCTGTTGTATAGCTATTAATAAGGAGCCCATAATATAAAAAGAAAATAAACAGAAGTTGAAAATTACATCATTGAATAGAAGTCAGAAAATGCTTAAAACTAAAATATCTCTAAAAACTAAAGTTTCCTATGCCAAGAATAGATTTTCTATGTCTAACCTTCTCAATTTCAAAACATACTTGATTCTTCTAAGTTATCCTATGGTTGCTTTTTCCAAGCACTAGTGCAAAAAAGACTTTTAAGACCGGACAAAAGAGGCATTATAAGACCGGACTAGCAACCGGTCTTGTTCCAGCCGGTATTAAAAGTTTAACATTTAAGACCGAACTCAGACCGGTCTTAAAGAAAATCTTTTAGATTGGACATTTAAACCATTGGGTCTTAAAAGTCGTACTAAATAAACCTGAAATATTTTTTGTTCGGTCCTAAAACTCAACTTTTAAGACCGGCTAAAAACTAGGCCGCTCTTAAAAGATCGAAATTTTAAGACCGGACAAAACTAAATACGACCTAAAAAATAGCGGCTTCTAAGACTGACGACTAATTATACGCGGTCTTAAAATATTGACTTTCATGACTGGATGATAAATAAATCTGGTCTTAAAAAATTTTATTTTAGACTGGGCGTATAAATATACCGGTCTTAAAAGACCAACTTTTAAGACCGGGCTTAATATCAAATGTATCACCTGTCCTTTAAGACCGGACATATAAATACATCCGGTCTTAATAGTTGAACATTTAAGACCGGCGTATTTATTTCTGATCTAAATTTTCTCAAATTTTTCCTTGTTCTGTTCTTCCTGATTATATTACACACAAATCCACCACCCAATCCAGCACATAAAAGTCGATACTTTAAGCTATAAGCTATGAACAATTATGAATAAATTGAATTGGGAAAAAGAATACAAATACTATTCACCACGAGTTATGTGGCCTTTAATTAATGATTATACTATGACTACAACACCTAAATTAATTAATACAATAAGATAACTTACTTACAAATACAATAAGTTACAAATACAACATACATGCCTAAAATAATATTCACCATGCCTTCATCTGATTCCCACCCAACAACGTAACATCCTCTTTTATAACATGCCCCTTTGGATCGGATCCTGCCACAAAAATAAAACAAGAACAAACTTCATAGTCAGTGACATTGTTTATGAACATAGAAGCAATATAATATAGGTAAAACCTTAAAGTTTTCAAAGAATTTTGCACATGAATATTACCTTATCAATTGACTCTTTTATAAAGTGATATCCTCCCATATCCCTTCTTGAAGATCATTTCTTATGCCGGGTTCATTATCCGTTTCATCTTCTTCATTCATGTCCGGTAGACCCCTTGAAAAAGGAGTACTCTCAGGAAGACCATGATTTGAATGACTTTGCTCATCAATATCAATGACCTTTTTTCCTTGGAGAGCTACAGACCACATTTTATGTTCTTGATCGGTGATATAGAACACTTGTTTCGCTTGGTCTGCCATAATAAAAGGTTCATCTCCAAAAATTCTACCATTGACATCGACTAACGTAAATCCCAGTCGATCGATCTGAACACCATTATTGACATTAACTCATTTGCATTTGAAAATGGGAAATCTAATTTTCACATAGTCCACCTCCCAAATCTCTTCAATAACCCCATAATATGGCATGACTGCCAATAAAGGCCTCTTGTCTTTCGAACTGGAGAAGTGCATAGATTCAGCCTCTAACATAACACCACTGTTTTGGACTGTGCTCGTATCATCTAGGGACTTCGTGTAAAATATATAACCATTGATCACATACGAATTCCAACTTATGATATCAACCTCAGGACCACATGCTAACCATTTGATTGTATCAGAAACACATTCCTCTCCCTCGACCTTTTGTTTGAACTAGTGTGCAAAAGTTCTGTTATGCTCCCTAATCAACCTTTGTTCAGTCATTCGATGATTTTCTTTCCTTATAGCTTCTTTATGTGCAACTATGCTGGCTTGAACTTCATCAACATTATTCAAGATGTATAAGTGGACTTGTGACAATTCATCAGGATCCACACTCTTTATTGAAGCCCCTCGTGTACCCCCTTCAGCATGTTGACATTTTGGAAGCCCAATATATCTTACATTGGCCAAATAATTTTGACAAAATTTCATGACTTCTTCAGAAACATATTTCTGAACAATAGATGCTTCTGGCCGGTATGAGTTCTTCACATACCCTTCTAGGAATTTCATAGATCTTTCAATTGGGTACATCCACTGTAAATGGATAGGGCTGCACAACTTTATCTCCCTCACTAGATGAAAAAATTAGATGAACCATGATATCAAAAAATGCAGGAACACAAAGCTTCTCAAGGTGGCACAAGATAAGATGTCCTTCATTCTCCAATTCATCCAACTTTTCAATCTCGAAAACTTTACTACAAACTGCATTGAAGAAGAAACAAAGTCTAGTCAAAATGACCCGAAGATCGTATTCGGCGATGCCTCAAATAGCTACTAGGAGTAGCTGTTGCATCAAAACATGACAATCATGAGACTTTTGGCCTACTAATTTCAAGTCCTTCATCGATACATGCCTCTTAAAATTTGAAGAATACCCCGAGGGAACTTTTGTGCCATGTAAACACTCACAAAAACTTCACTTCTCATCCTTAGACAAAGTATGATAAGCTGGGGGACAATAAGTTCCGTTACCATGTGGCCTTGGATGTAACTCTTCGCGTATTCCCATTGTTTGCAAATCCAATCTTGCCTTCACACCATCCTTGGAACTACCTTGTATGTTGAGAAGCGTGCCAACAATACTATCACATACGTTTTTCTCTACATACATGACATCAATACAGTGTCTCACATCAAGATTGCGCCAATATGGAAGATCGAAGAATACAGATCTATTTTTCCATATATTTGTTTCTTTTCTACTCTTTGCAGTCTTACCGAATATGACATTGATATTTTTCACCTTTTTATAAACTTGCTCCCCAGTCAATGCCACCGGAGCATCTTCATACTCTTGGCCACCAAAAAAGGCTTTCTTTAATTGACGATATGGGTGGCCCCGTCTAAGAAATCTCCTATGTCCAAGATAAACCGTCTTTCTTCCATGTTGAAGTTGATGGTAGCATGTGCCTTCTCCACAAACCGGACAAGCTTTATGGCCTTTTACACTATACCCTGACAAGCTCCCATATACTGGGAAGTTTTTGATAGTACAAAATATCATGGCTCGCACTTTAAACACCTCCTTCTTGAAAGAGTCATAAACATCGGCACCTTCTTCCCACAACTCCTTCAAGTCTTCGATCAAGGGCTCAAGGTAAACATAAATGTCATTTCTGGGTTGTTTTGGTCCCGAAATCAACATAGACAGCATGATGTACTTTCATTTCATGCATAACATAGGAGATAAGTTGTAAATAATTAGGAGTACAGGCCATGAACTATGTATACTGCTAAGGCTTCCATATGGATTCATGCCATCCGTGCTAAAGGCAAGCCTACGGTTCCTAGGTTCTTCGCCGAAGTTCGGAAATAATTGATCGATTTTCTTCCATTGAGAAGAATCGGCCAGATGACGATGCTTTCCATCAGAAATCCTCTCATCTGCATGCCACCGCAAATTTTTTGCGTCAATGTCATTCACAAACAATCGCTTGAACCTTAGAATGATTGGAAGATACCACAAAACTTTTTCAGGCCCCTTATCTGACTTGTACCTTGGGGTTTCACATATCGGACAATGCTGCTTCTCTTCAAACTATTTTCTATACAACACGAAATCATTCAAGCATGCATGGATCTTTTTGTACTCCATCCCCAGTGGACAAAGTATTTTCTTAGCATCATAGTATCGATGCGGCAACACATTATCATCCGGAAGCATGTCCTTAAAAGCCTTAAGCATTTCAGAAAAACTCTTTTCGCTCCATCTATGACGTGCCTTCAAGCTTACCAATTTCAATACAGCGTTGAACAATTGGTATTTTTTACACCCATGGTATAACGGGGTCTCTGCATCACTACACATATTCCCATATGCATGTGATTGATGAAAAGCCTCTTTTCCGACATTACAAATAATGTCCTCTATGCGATCATCATATCCGTGACATTATCATCAAAGGCCACTTCCCCATGTTGAGACCCACTTGGTATTTTTTTCACCATGCTACCCATACTGTATAAGTCTTACAAAATCCTTCACAAATTAAATGTGTGTGTATAACTTGAGGACTTGTTGCCTCTCATTCAAACATTTTACACAAGGGCAATAAAACTTGCCACTATCATCATGGGAATTTTGTTTAGCAAATTCTATAAAGTCCCTCCCCCCATTCTAATATTCAACACTCGTCCGTAAAACATTTATCCAACTGTGATTCATAGTAGAATTCCTATAGATGGAAAGATTTAACATACGTAATCCGAAAAAATTGACACTTGCATATAAAATAAGGCAACACCAAATGCATATTTATGCTCAATGTCAGTTATGTCTTTTTTGTTTTTGTTTTTGTTTTTTTAATTTTTTACGGAGAAACTTGCCCATTAAATGCATAATGAAGATTCACGTTTGGTCATAAATGTATCTCAGTGAATCCAAGAAGCAAAATAAATGTATGACGAGGAAATTAAATGCATCGCAAGAAGGTTTTGTGGACTTACTTGTAGCATATAAAATCAAATGCGTTTCCTGAGTCTTTCTTCTCCCGCCACGAACGTTGATGTTGCAGACAGCAAGAGTACTCTAAAAACATTTGTTGGTTAGTTGGGTAGGTCTAAAGTGCAAATATAATCCTCAAAATACAATATTCATTAACAACAGAGAAACCCACAAGAACATTTCATTGATTTCGCTCAACCCATAAAAAACCCAGAACGATAAGCAGGAAAATCATGAAGTTATAACTGAAACACCTCTTACAGCTTGGTCTATAGACGTTTAGCTAAGTAACCAAAAAGTGATTGTCGAGAGAGCAACGCGAAGTAGCGACAAAACAACACACAAATACTAGAGACAGAACCTTAGTAATAACTTTCGGCGTGACAAGAGAAGTTCAGAGAGGGAAAATTAATTTTCTGCGTGACAGAGACACATTTTAGTATCTTGGATTTTATTAAGACCGATAAATTATAACGCATCCGGTCCTAAATATATTTTTTTAATTTAATTTTTAAGACTGTAGGTTTATTATATTTTATTCAATTACTTTTAAGATCTTCCTTTTATAACATATCCGGCCCTAAAAGTCAATTACTTTTAAGACCGAATTCTTATCCTGTATCCGATACTAAATATGTAATCAAATTTTTAAGACCGTAGTTTTAGAAGACTCCGGAACAACATTTTTATTATTCAATTAATTATTACGCGCGTAGATTTTATTAAGACTGGTTAATTATAAAGTAGCCGATCCTAAATATATAACTTTTTAAGACCGGAGTCTCCTAAAACTCCGGTCCTAAATTCTCAAAAAAAAAGGATTGGCTTTGGCGAGCGCAGCAACTTAATGACTAAAAATTAAAGGAAAACTGGAATTTAATTTCTCTAATTAATGGAGAATATGAACAAAAAAAAGACACAAGCTTAGTTCTTAATGCTACATATATTACTTGAATATGCACGTACAAAAGAAAAAATATAAAAGAAAAACAAGCAGAAATTATCAAAAACAGGAATCTGATCACTCTATATACATCCTAAAGCTTATTATCCTCCGAAGCCTTGGCGATATCGATGTGAGTAGCATTAACTTTCCGCTGGAGATCAGCAAGTTCCTGTCTTATTCGCATCAGCACATCATGGTCTGATGGCTAGGGGTGCAGCAATCTCTTCATCATCCGAAATAACAATGGGTCCAATGACCCGAGACTCTTCTATCTCAATAGAACGCACTCTCGCTGGAGGAGGCGCACCGTATAGCGATCTACGGAAGGCACGAGCATCACCAGTAAGTCTACCCCTATGAGCGGTTCTCTTGTATCTAACCATGGTTTGAGCAGTTGGGGAAGAGAGCCACGTAGTGTGACTGTGGAGTTATAAGGTGGTGAGGAGTTAATAAGGATAGAGATTGATGAGGTTATGAGGAGTTAATAAGGATAGAGATCGAGGTTATGAGGAGTTAATAAAGGCAGAGAGTAGGAGAGACGCAACCGGTTAATTAGAATCTACTTTAAGAGCGGAAATTTCTATTATTTAATTTATTCAATTCAATTGATTTCAAGACCGACCTTTTATACAATATCCGGTCCTAAAAGTTCATTATTTAATTTTTTAATCAATTCAGTTACTTTTAAGACCGACCTTATATCTTTCATCCGGTCCTAAAATTCATTTATTTTTTACAATTCAATTTTTGTTAACTTAAGAATTTTGTCTTAAAAAATATTAGTTTTAAGAACGGATCTTTTACAATATCCGGTATTAAATCAGAGAATCCTTACACTCACTTCAAATGAATGATTCAGAGTCTCTTCGGCTTCCAGATAAACTTCCCAACTAGGCATCTCCTCTATTGTGATGAACTATGCGTCTCCTCATTAAAGTTTCCGGCGTTTCACATTGTTCAGGAAGGGTTCTCTATTTAAACCCGATGTTACTTTACTTCCTTCACATAACATTCTTCTCCATCACTTCTTTTTCCTCCATAGTAATGGCTGCTCCACCACCACCACGAGGTCCTCAACCACCCCTAGGTCCTCCTTTTCCAATTAATCCTCTTCCACCTCCGTACCCTCCGTCGCTGCCTCTGAACCCGACCCACTACCAGATGCTGCAGCACCTTCTGGCCCGCGTCAATCATATAGACCGACGCTTAGGCTAGTTGTTTCAAGTCTATCACACTGTCAACAACAAGCTGACTGTGGTACTCGACGCCCAGGACATTGAGTACCATCCTTTAGACGACGACGTCTACGACCTCTCCGACGACTCCTTCCCCTTCGACAACGATGGGGAGGAGTAAATATTTTTATGTTTTGTTTTTTGTTTTTTTTCTTGTACTGTTCCTGCCCCCACGGGGCAACATAAAAAAAATATAATAATTTTTTCCTTTCCTATTTCGATCGCCTTGTCCTTCTCATTAGATTCTTTCTTTTTCCGACAAAAAGGAAACAAACTAAAATTATCCTCATGTGTGATCAACATTAAAAACTCGCACAATACAGTTAAGATCAGACCATACAAAATAAAAAACATCGTTTACTTATTCGAATAAAAACAAACACAGTGACAATTCTTCTCAAGGTTGGACCGTCGTTGTCATCGGTTTTACCTCGCTCTGATTTGAAACAAAGTGTCCTTTTCATTATCTTTCTTTTTTTCGACAAAAAGAAAAAAGACAAAAGAAAAGGGACACCGATAATGCTGCTCAAAACCAGGAGAGGTAAAAATGACGACAATGAAGGACCTAGCTTGAGCAGAACGCCAGAACCTCGGTTCTTTTGAACCATAATGATTTGTTTGAAAAGTGAGTCAACATTTCTATTTAAAAGAAGACTATTAAGACCAGAGATTTAACAAATAGATGGTCCTAAAGGTAATAAAGAATTTTAGGAGCGGACACAAAAATTATACGGTCCTAAAAGTAATACTTTTAAGATCGGTCATTCAACAAACATACGGCCCTAAAAGTCTTTAGAAATAAACAAAGACTTTTAGGATCGGAATTATAATAAATATGCGGTCCTAAAAGTTATGCCATCCTTTTAAGATAAATGAACACTTTTAAGACCGGACTTTAAAGAAACATACGGTCTTAAAAGTCCACCTTTTTAGGACTTTTAGGATCGGACTTTCATCAAATATACGGACCAGACTTTCATCAAATATACAATCCTAAAAGTCTAGCTAAATTTTTAGAATTAAACGAGGACTTTTAGGACCGGATCTTTAAAAAATATGCGGTCCTAAAAGTTGCGATACTTTTCAGGTATAGTGTCTTATTACTCATTGACAACATACTGTACCTCAAATTTCAAGCACTAGATAGCTAGAATGAATGAATGAGTTCTTCGAAAAAAAAAATTATTGAATTACACATTGCGTGTATATTTACAAATGAATGAATATTTTGGAAAAATAAACAAATTTACAGAAAATTATTGTTGCTACAACATATATTTACAAATGAATTTAGGACATTAATCATTGTCCTAACTGTTAATCAGGTCATACAGATATTCACAAAACAAATTGCGTATGTGCTCCAATTCATCATAAGGAAAGGGATCAGGACACGCAAACCTCTGTAACATCAAAGACAGAAACTAAATTAACTTGCGTGCATATTTCATATGTAACATTAAGCCAGAAACTGAATTCAGCCAAACCTCTGTAACATCAAATACATTTACCTTTACAGTTAATTTAGTCCTTCCTTCCATGATAATATCATATATGTGTTTCATGACGTACTGGCCACATAAGTTGGACTTCGTTGGTTGCCGACGGGTTTAAAAAGAACAAGAAATATATATAAGAGCATATATAGCTTACTGACCAAGTTCACAAGGTAATGTGGCAGTGTCTAAATATGTACCAACCTTTGGTATCTGCCATGTAGGATTAGTGGCCTGATACAAACGATTTTTTTACCTTGATTTGGAAGGTCCTCATGGCACTATCATCAAAATCACAAATTTATCAATAATGTTCACTGAAAATTCACAGCAGAGATTTCAGACAGGAGAATCAAAATGACATGCTTATTTGTTGATGGTTTGCACTAACGTAGTTCCTGAATCGCTGTGAGTGGAGCATAAGAAGATAACTTTATGCTCCTCCATGCACATGAGGACCAACTGCTAGTGGCGGCTGAAAATTCACAGCAGTAAAGTACTCAGTGATATATGTAGCAGAATTAAGTGAATTGCAGACAAGAATTGTGATATGTACCTGCGGAAGTATGGAAACATGTACACCTTTCTTATGACTTCACACAACCTCTTTGATATGTACTCCTGTCTCTCCTCCTTGGATGTTGTACTTGCATAGACTGGGCACAAGAATCCAAAATCATTGATTCTGCCCCGTTGATCCAGTACTTGATGCATGAACCTACAATAATGACATCGATCAGGGAATTGGTATATATGTATGTGTGTCTAAACGATGCATTTAAATTATGTACTCATAGAAGAAGATACTTACTTCATCCACATTTAAACAATTGCATTAGTAAGCTCCTGCCGAGGAAGCAGCAGGGATGTTACATCATCGGTGTCAACGTAAACCGGTTGAGGATTAGTGAGACCTACTACTTCATTAACAGGTCACAATTTATCTTTAAAATATCCATTTTTCACCATATCGGATATTTTTCTGTGGCAGTCAACTTAGCAGTAGGGGATAGAGCTTGAGGAGGGGATGAAACTTGAGGAGGAGGGGATGGAACTTGAGGAGGAGGGGATGAAGTTTCAGGAGAAGTAGAGACATTTACAAGCTTCACTGGCCAAGAGATGAAGGTTCCCTTGACATGACTCACAAGCTTTAGCTGATCATTTGGGAGAAGGAGAGGTGCATCACTGATCACCTTTTCAACTGACACTCTGACTTCATCATCAGCCATTGGTTGGTGGTGTACAATTGATCCTAAGTTGTGGATAGTCCCTTTTGCAACTAATCATCTATGACTATCACGATCCTCCACATACAGGTCACAAGGTTGCTCTGACTGTCCAACGATGCAGCTCCCTCTAGTGCTCTACTGCATAGGTGCAGGTGAATGTGTGAAGGGAATACTGGTCTCTGGACGAGAGCTCAAAAGCAACCTCATCTGATTCATTTCCTCCTTCATCAATGCTATCTGGGATTGAAACATTGCTTCTTTAGCCGTTGATTGCTCACTCATTTTGGCCAGCGTCTGTTTCATCTCCTCCCGGGTAACCATACTTTGTTTATGGCATTTGGATTTACCAAAGTATTCCTTCAGGCCTACCCGTCCTCCAATCCCCCTTACACACCTCGAGTTATCTAGTTTTTTGGTTGCAACGGTCAGAACATCATTCCTCCCATCTGACACAAAAGTTCCCTCTGCTTCTTTCTTTTTAAGATCTTCCTGTAAGATATAGATAACGAGAAGCTTAGTAATGAAACTTGTTTAGTAACTAAAAAATAACAATAACGATACTTACAATTCTTTCAGCAACTACATGAGCTTGTTCACTCGTGTAGGCGCCGCTTAGCTTTTGCCGAATATGTAACCACAACTCCTCGTGACGTATTAGAGATGGCTGATCAACTATCACATAAGGATTGGATTCAGCTTCATCTTCCAATCTCTTCCGTTTGGCCGCCATCAATTCTTTTTCGGCCTTTTCATATCCGCCGTGAGAAGCCCTATGCAGGCAATCATTCTTTCTCCCTATCTCCTGTGCTTGTTCCCTTCTTTTCTATGAATCAGAATTGAAAACAACTATTAATTTTGAATTCCAACCATTTCACTAACAGAAATTAGAGAACTTCTAATTATCAGAATTGAAAACAACTATTTAATTATGCTAATTATCAATAGGCAAAGGCAGAGCAGCGTGTTCGCTAGGGATTCCGTTCAACCATAAGGAGTTTGATAGACTATTTCTCTTAGTTAAAAAAACAAAAGAAACTATAGCAAGAAAAATTAGCATAAGCCGCATACCGAATTCGGGAAAAAATATCACATACCTCCAACCATAGGGAGTTTGAACATAAATTGGAGCTATTTATTGTACTGCTAGATAGATAGGTTAAGAAACAAAAGAGAATTATGCTTACATAATAATACAAACTTGATCCTTTTTAAGGCATCCAAAAGTGGGATCGGCATCCCATTAGATAGTAACAATTGGGTATATAAAGTTTCCCCCTTTTAAGATTATTCATTTCCTCCTTTGCAAGACAAACCATTACACAATTAGCTTTTTAGTATTTTACCTTTTCAGGGTTTACATATCAGACTTGCATAGACAAAGGCAGGAAATGTATACTTCTATTGTAACACCCCAAATTTAGGGGAAAATTATAAAATATTATTTGGAGGATATAGAAATATTGTGAGGGAATTAATGACAGAAAAGTTGGCTTAAATAGTTTCCAATCCATTTTTTGGAAGGATCAAATAAATTATATTGGTGTGGGACCCACAGCACTTGACCTTCCCCTCACAATTTATATATGACACCTCACCCCTCCCATTTGTATTATCAAGCCACGTGCCCACAGCCACACGTACTTCCTCCCTCATTTGTCTAATTAAACCAATTACCCATTCTTTATTTCAATCACTTCGGCCATTCACCTCCCCAATTTCATTAGTCTTATTCGGCCTAATATTCACACACCTCCCTTACTTCCTCATTTCGGGCCGGAAACCGGAACCACGAGAGAGAAATCCAAGAGTGAGAGAGAGCTAGTGATCATCAGAGAAGAGGAAGAGTTGGTCGATTTGGCTGCATGTAATACCTGAAACTAAGATAGGTGAGACTCTTAAATCTCTTTCCACCTTTAGTTTTTGTTATTGGGGTTAGCTTAGGAGGGCGAGCAATTGAATCTTGGTTTGGAAATAAGAAATCTGTGATATGAAAAGGCATATGAAGGTGGAATAAAGCTTATTACGGTGTTGGATGTGTTTAAATGGGCTTTGGTTTGTGATTTATGAACCTAATGGTTATTGTCTTTGATGTTGGATGTTGGGTTCTAAATTTCTAAGGCATATATGAAATCTGTGATTTTCAAAGATGTTGTAGAGATTCTAATTGAATGGTTTAAGGCCGAATGTGAGTTTAGATGATTAAATTGTTAATGAAACCATGTTGTTTCATGGGTTGAAGAAATGTTAAATGGTTTTATGAAATTAATAGATTGAGTTAGATGTTTTAACCATGCCTACTGTGATGATTACGAAAGTAGGGAAGCTGAAAAGTTTTCAAGGTGTCTAAAGGTTCTCTAGTTTGGAATTGTAGGGACATAATTGAGTTTTGCAAATTATTTCATATTCCCCTGTCTCGACCAGCCCTGATTAAGCATGGAGGAGTTAGATTATTCTTAATTTGATACTCCCAATTATTTTAGATGAGGTTTTTGTAGCGTCATGTTTCTAACACAAGTTTTATCATTAGAATGATGATTTAATGGATGATTTTAAAGCTGGAATTCATAGTAGGGATATTATGCAAATAGTTAAAGGGTTAATAATGTTGGTTTGGAGTTGATAATTATGTATTAACGTTATTAGCACAAAGAATATAAAATTGTTGTTGAGGTTCAGATTTAGGAACTAAAATTGGAAGAAAAACTATGTATGACTGCTGTGAATGTTATATTGATGCTGAATGAGAATTTTAGATGAATTAGATGTGATTGAAGGATGTTGTGGTAATTAAGGATTTTTAAAATCAGTAGGTAAATTTCATTAGAGGTTGATGTATAAATTTTGGGTATTGATTGCCGAACATGTGTCTTTGTTCGAGGGGTATCGGAAATAGTTGAGAGTTTTGGGTAGTATAATAGGTGTTTAAATATGTCTTAGAGATTATATAATATATAAGGACAAAGGATTACCAATGATGACCTATCTCTATGAATTTCAAAATTTATAGGAATTGACAATTGCTTGAACTCAAGAAAAAAGTGAACCCAAAGGATTTTGGTAAATGTATAATTTCGAAGGAGCACCAGGTGAGTGAATAACGTCCCTAATTTTTATAAATGATATTTTAATTGTTGAAATTTATGTTTATTTTCATATCTAAAAGTATGATTTTGTGAAGGAATATTTGTTGACAGTATATGACTAAAGAATGGTGATTTTATTCATTATTATGTATTTTCTTCCAATTGTTTCAAGGCATAGTTCATGCTTATACATTTAAATGAAAATGAGACTTTTGACATATTTTTCATAAATTTTATATTGAAATGATCTTGGATTTTGGAAGCTTTATAAGCTAGAATTTATTATATAAAATGGATTGTTTTGACGTGAGTTCTTGAAGTTTTAAAAGGATTTTATCGATAGATTGAATTTGAAGGAAGGTTTTGAAATATTGTTTGTGAAACTTCATGTTTGGGGAATTTGATTATGAAATATGAGATAAAGCTATTATTATCTTGAAGGAAGAATTTTTATTGCTTTGATAAATTGACCCCAAGCATGCTTGAAAATGTTTTTGAGAGGACTGAATACAGAACGCTGGTTACTAACAGCAGTACTGTTAGTCCTTGGTGCACCATGGTTAACCTCGAGCTCGCTTGATATTCATGGGATTCGTTCTCATGCTTGTTTCATGGACTGTGTGTCCATGCTTGTTTCATGGCTTCAAGCCATGCTTGGTTAGTTACCCTCATGGACTGTGTGTCTATGCTTGTTTCATGGCCTTGAGTCATGCTTGGTTAGTTACCCTCGTGGACTGTGTGGCCACGCTTGTCATCCGTTCTGTAAGAAGTTCTATAGAAAGATGAGGTTTGATAATTATGTTTTAATTAAATTGATTATATCAAATCAAATGTTTTATTTTGTATATGAAATTATTTAAATAAACAATATTTATATAGTGTTCTATTTTATTCACGATCGTATGGTTTAGAAATTGAAATTTATTGCTATATTGTTATTTTTAAAAAGATAAAGATGTTTCAATTGTTTACTCTTGTATTTTATTAAATTATAAGAATGGGACGTTGTTCACCGGAAAATTTTGTTTTGGTTCAGACAATATTGTTGATCATGGATCTCTTGCTGAGCAGTGAAGGGTCTTCTTAATGGTCTAAAGTTCGTCAACTCATTTGACACGCTAGTAGTTTATGTAATCATAGCCCTAGACTTTTTTATTATTATTTAATGTTAGATGCTCCATGTAATCTATAGGTAGGACCCATGTATTTTAAATCGCATGTTCACAAATTTAAGGCTTAAGGAATATGGGTTCACTCATATTCTGTGTCGGTCACCCCTTTAGGTTTCAGGGCGTGACATCTATTCACACACCAAACCATTTAACTAACAAGATTAGATGAACATAATAACATTCACATATCTGCACAGGTTAATAAGCAAACAAAAGGGCAAACAAAACTAAATATAAACTCACTAGAGCTTCAGGAGTGGTCCGCAGCTGAACAAATTGTTGCCAAGTTTGTTCATCAATAAATGTGTACTTGTCCTAAGGATTTTCGTCAGGCTGAACCTCGACAAAAGTATACTTGTTAGCTAGAAAGGTCTTAAACTTCCTCCACCAATCAGCACAATAAGAAAATGTCTTGTCTTTCAATTTCTGAGAGTCAGGGATAGTGTATGTAAGCTGGATAGTGTCCCAAATAGGATCTTTTTATTGTGCCAAAGTCCACATTTTTCCACTCATCTTTCAAGATGCTAACCTTGATGCATGCTAGATAGTCGACAAAACTAGTATATTTGCTTTTATTAGGACCGAAAGGTTCCAACTTTTCATCAAACTGAATCTCGAGCCTTGACCCAGAAGTCCGACTTAGGGTTACATCCATCATTTGTGTGCCTCTTCTACCACGGCGTGCAGGGCGGTTACGAGGCTCATTGTGAGACAAAGAGGGTTCGTTCTGACTCACACTAGTCACACTAGTAACTGGCGTTCCCGGAACACGAATAGAATTGTTTTCACCATTCATTTTCGAGATAGGAAGAGAGGAATGCCTGAGCAAATGAGAGACTAACAGAGGCTATCGTACGTGGTCGAGGAAGAAAGGTAATGCAACCGGAAGGGTTTCGCAATGTAAACAGAGGTTCTTCAGTGAGAGTAACAAAAGCTTTCGTGTGAAGAAATGTTTATTTTGGCGCTTCATTTTTAAAACCGTATCAAAAATGAAGTCCGGTCTTAATATTGAAATTCAAGACCGGTCATATTGAAGTCCGGTCTTAAAAGTATTTAATTATTTGTTTAATTTTTTTCAATATTGAGGTACTGGGCACAATTTAAGTCCGATCTTAAAATATTTAACTTTTCAACTGGAGAAATTATAAGACGGTCTTAAAAGTTAACCTTTAAGACCGGTCCTTTTGGACCTCCGGTCTTAAACTTAATTACTTTTTTGGGAACTGGCTGTATTATATGTTCAGTCGTAAAAGAATAACTTTCAAGACCGGCTGTTAAATATGTGCGGTCTTAAAACTTTTAGACTTTTTATATTTAAATTTTCCTTATTATATTGGACCTCAGAAAATATAAGTACGGCTGTATGAGATTTCTCTATTAAGTAATTGAAATTTCAATTTTCTTAATAACATTTGTAAGACCGGTTGTTGTTTTGTCCGATCTGAATAATATATTTAAGACCTATGAAAAGATGATATGGTTCAACAAGTTCTTTATATTTACGGAACTGCCACCGGTCATTCCTTTAAGACCGGGGCGTCGATTCTCTGGTCTAAATGAGGCGGTCTTAAAGCCCTTTTCTGCACTAGTGAAGTACTCGCCCTATTAAATAATCACTAACATGCAGGCACTAGTTCTGCAACATATGAAAGAGAACCCCACGAAGAAAAATGGAACATTGTCAATCTATACTCTACAACAACATACACAGTGTAATTTAAAAGCATGAGAGGCATATCACTGCTTTTAGTTTGTACCTTCACTTATGCATAATTGAAAGGATAAGTATACAACTACAAGAGGACATATGTCAATTTCAGAAGAAGCCAATAACAAATAAAGTTGTACTATTTTTCTTCTGTAGCTAGTACTGAGCTAGTTTCTTCAGTTGAAAAACAAAAATCACTAAATGACTCATAGAATGACTAGAACGGTGTTAGTGAGTCATTAGATTAAGTCTCACATTTATCCATAAAAAACAACGATGATGCGGAAAGGCAAGCACCACTAACATTCACTTCTGAAAACATTAGTACTTTTGAAAAATACAAAGCACTTACCAGTGGAAAGTTTTCTGAGCATACTAAATAATTAGTTAGTTTCAGGAGGTCATCTAGCCCTTCCCTCAGCCTTTCTACATCAATTAAGATGGGTATACCCTTCCGAACTTCCTATAATGGAAAATATAAGATTTTGTTTACTTTTCCATTAGATGAGATCGCCTCCTTTCGTCCTTTCACTTCTTTACTATCCAAAGAAAACAAAGAAGGCGGGCATAAAAAGAACTAAATTCCATATAAGTTTCTTACAAATTGTATTTCTTGCATTGCCACCTTCACACATGTCCCCTTGAGATTCTCATCTTGAACCATTGTCATGATGAGTTGTTACAATATATAATATGATATTGTTAGAGATGACAATAGTTGGCTTTCCATTTAATAGAGTACAAAACCTTTTACTTCTTCACTAAAGCTTTGCATGCTCGAACTTTTAAAATGATTAGGCTATCTAAAGTTTGGCATCAGAACAAGAAGCAAATAAAATAAGTGATAACCTCACGTGCAATAACTAGGGCAGTTTCATGCAATCTCACATCAAAGTAAACAATTCTTGCTCCATCCAATGTAGCTAACAAACTCGACTCAGAAAGTTCTTTAGGAGCCATTGGAGGATGTCTTGGGGTATGTATGCAAGCACCGTTCTTCCTGTGAAATTACACTTTGTATTATTGAGTTTGAGGATCTTAAGATTTATTGAAAAACCATAGCTCTTGTTATAGACAATGTATGAATATGCCATTTTTTACCTGTTAGAACACAAGAAGATGGAAAAACTGAAGGATACACACTCATGCACCAAAAAAAAAAAAGAGCAAAGCAAGAAGTGAGCCTTTCTTTTGGGATGGTATAAATACTACCTTATATACTATTTTAAATTCAAAATCATGCAGTTGATAGTGATCAGATTCTTAAATGATTGACCTAATTCATGTAACTTTCTACATTTGGTCATCAAAATGCTAATTGATAGAAGTCAAGATGGCGTAAAATATGTAAATGGGCATCTTAAAAAGAGTTACAAATGCCTAAACTAAGTGAAAATGTAAAGAACTCTCACTATTAGCCAAATAGCTTGAAAAGGAAATAGAAGTTAATGTAACAACAAAAAGAGCTCCCATGAAACAAGCAAAGAAGAAATCTCATCTTAAGGGTTATTATATTATAATTTATAATTGAAGGCATGGTCAATTACATTTGGCTATCCACAATTATATAGGTGAATGGTGAAGTGCCCCACTCAAAAACCTGCAGATAACAGGCATGCAATTAGCGAAGATTGAGAAAACATACAAAAAATATAGACAAAAGTCATATGATGATTGCAAAATTGCCCGAGGATTACCACCATAAAAGATGTATCTACACCATCAACCTTCAGCTCATCTAAAGTGCCCCTGCCTTGAGCGTCATCTGCAACCTAACAGGGGTCAAACATGTTCATAACACACACACAATCAGATTTAAATGGTTGTGCATAAGAGGTTCCATGCATTAAAAAATAGACTAGCGGAAAATACAAAGCATACTCTCTCTCTCTCTTTGTCTTAGAGAAGGCAGAGAGTCTTTAGTCAAAAACCTTGGATATCAGCCTGGGTTTCAAGCGAGCAAGGCAAGTTAGAGCATCAGCAGCATTGCCACCACCTTGAACCTGATAAATCAATACATAGCGAAGTGGTTAAAAAAACTCTTACTTACCCATTACACCTACAGAGGCATTTCTAAAGGAGTGAATAATAATTGCTTGAATCGATCAATACTTTATTAAACAAAAGAAAGATCGTCTCCTACTCTGATAGAGGGGACCAACAATTTATCATCTAAATTCCACCTTAAAACTGTAAATTTACATCAAATATCACTCAATCAGCCAAAGTCCTTTGAAGTCTGGAAAAGAAGAATTACCTTCAAGCCGGTGCTTCTAATTTTGTCACTCAATCAGCCAAAATCCACTGAAAGTGACCCGCATCGCAACTGCACACAGAAACCTCCATTTCAGCAGTAAACGGAATAGAAGTAAATTAACTAAGCAGAAAGCATGAAGATAGAGAGATAGAGACAATGGGATTCACAACAATGGAGGTTTGAGGAAGAGAATCTGAGGACATCTGGATCCTGAAGTTTTTGTCGAGAGGCCTTGTTGATTGTGAGAATAATAATTGTTAAAAAAAAACAGGATGAATAAATTTAATATAGAAATTCCAACTTTAAAGTAGTAAATTTTTGAAGGAACCACATCAAAAAGGAACTACCTGAATAGGCTTTGGACCACACCTGAATAAAATCACAGAATCGGATCTCACCATTTCAAAATCTCATATTTGCTACCGTTTTTCCAGATCTAAGGAGATGGGAGTGGAGGAGGCCACCAGCTTTCGCTCTAACTGATCAAATTGATTTGCAACCAACATGCCTTTCCTTTGGGGAAGAGGGTAAAGAATCATAAACAACATTTGAACATTAAAACCTGGAAGGTGTAGAGTGCACAAATTGAGCGAGAGCATGAACACGGGGAGTACGAACAACGGATTGAGCATGACACGACGACGCTTCGAGAGAGTTTTATGCGGTTTAGATCTAAAGTTTAGAGATTTGTTTAATAGAGGGGTGAGAGACTAGCAAAAATTGGGCTATTTTGGCATCTAAGTTTTAAAATCAGATGTCAAAAGTATTATTTTTGCGTCTAATTATTAAAATTAAATGTCAAAAGTATTTTTTTTTTGTCTTTTGGGCGCTAGGGTCTACTTTTGACATCTAAATATTTAAATTACGCTACTAGAAAACAACGATTAGCGACGAAATTTGCAACGGAATTGAAATTCCGTTGCAAAACCGCGTTTGGGTTTTGTGACGGAATTGGATTTCCGTCGCAAATTTAATAATTTTTTTTAAAAATAATTTTTTAGAAAAAAATAATTTTACAACCAAAATCCAATTCCGTCGTAAATTTAATAATTTTTTTTAAGAAAATAATTTTGAGACGGAATATCAATTCCGTATCAATAATTTGGAGAAACTATTGCAAAATTTCAACTTTGCTACACTCATCTAACAAATCAATTGGTAGCTTTGGGCAAAATCCATGAACAAGGTCCTTAGGTCCGAAAGATTCTCAACGTATTGACAAAAGACTGGTAGGCCAAAGTCACGACAATAGAAGAGGCCTGTGTAGAATCAATGGCCTTAGTTGCTACCTTGTTTGGAAGCCTATCTGAATATGAAAGCAAGCTAAAATGCAGGAAGTGAAAATGGAGCAAATCACCAAGAGGGGGTGAATTGGGGATTTTAAAAATTCTTTTCTAAATACTCTGTTTTGGATACTGAAAAACAGGGTATAATAGAGAAGAGAAGAAGAGGCAAGACACAAGGAATTTGTACTGGTTCCGTCCAACCTCTTGACCTACGTCCAGTCCCCA
Organism: Acacia acuminata; assembly: GCA_019022655.1. NCBI lineage: Eukaryota > Viridiplantae > Streptophyta > Magnoliopsida > Fabales > Fabaceae > Acacia > Acacia acuminata. Next base: position 1,630,741 of record JAFJYI010000047.1, on the reverse strand, counting down.
GACACTCTGGGACTTCACTAACTCAAATGATTACACACTCTGTAACTCTAAAAGTAATTCTCTCACTAGAACTTACTCCCCCTTACAAGTTGTAATCAAATATCCCAATCTCCAAGTCCCATGACTTGAGATTCTTACAATGAATTTTTTCAATAAATGAAACTCTCACTAAGAGTGGATATAAAGATAAGCACTGAAGTACAAATGTATCAAAAGATACTTTACACAAGAAAATTCAAAGAGTAGTTGGAAACTTGAATGATTTTCATTTTTCAGCAGATTGGTTGTTGAGAAGAATTGAATGCAGCTCTATTTATATGAAGAGAGCATTAAATGACTGTTGTAATCTTCAATGTGGTTGTTGCCAGAATTAAGGAAGGATTAGGTTAAGCTTTGGTCTTCTTCTCTGTCTACTCTTTGGTTAATCCAGCTGCACAGATGTTTATGGTTGACTTCTTGACTTTTAATCCATTGGAAGAGCAGCTACTGGATGTAGAAAGGAAATAATAATCCCTTTGCAATGTGTGTAGAATAATTGTCCAAAAGGATGCAAGTTTTCTGAACTTTGCATTTAATGTGCTGACATCACTTTTTGCTTTTGTTCAAATCTTCATTTAAAGCCCTTTAAACCATCTGAAACTCATTAGCAAACTGATTAAACATAGCTTGGAATAGTAATGAGTGATTATAAGAAGTATTGAGATCAAACGAGAAGATTTCACAAATTCGAGCAATTTAATTTTCAAACTCAGCGACACACTCGAATTTGTTTATCAAAATTGGAGTTTTAAATTATGCTCAAAAGTCTAAACTGGAGTTTTCAATTGAAACTCGAGTTTCCTTCTTCTAAAGACAAACGTCACGATTTCATCTTTGAAGCGCATTTTGGAACATGAGCAAAACACGAGTTGATTAATGACAAACTCGAGTTTTGGACTTCTATAGTGAAAACATGTTTAAGTCCAAAAGCTCAAAACTGGAGTTTCTAATGTAAACTGGAGTTTTCAAAAACACTGAAATGAGCAAAGCTCTCGGCTTGGCCTAAACTCAAGTTTTCAAGGATAAACTCGATTTTTTTTTAACAATTGAAAACTTTTGAAAAATCTATGCCAAGTAAAAACTGGAGTTTTTTAAATAAACTGGAGTTTTCTCAAAGTGGGTAAAAATATGAAAGCTCTATCTCAAGTACAAGACTCGACTTTTCTCAAATCTTTGGAAAACTTAGAAAACTCTTGGTTAAGTTCAAAATGGAGTTTTCATAACAAAATTGGAGTTTTCTTAGGCTTAAACATTCGACGCTTTCTGTATGCCCAAAACTCTAGTTTACTCTTGCAAACCAGAGTTTTGTTTACTTCAGAAAATATTGGAGAGTCTCTGTATGGTGCAAACTCGAGTTTGTCTTTATGTGAAAAAATTAAAGTGCTCTCTGTATATCATAAACTCGAGTTTACCTATGCAAATTGGAGTTTTCTTAATTCATTAATTGAGCTACTCTCTGTCAAGAACAAAACTCGAGTTTGTCTTTAACAGTAAGTTTTTCAACTTACCTAAGACAAACTTCATCTTGTGTTTACAATTGTCGGTTATCATCAAAATACATAGAGAACTAACAGGAAGGACCTGGACGAAGTCAACACTAGTAGAAGCAAAGGTATCGCCCTCAATGATGTGAAAGAAAAGGAAGATAAAGACGAAGATGATGAGGACGACGATGAGATGGGCATGTTCATGCGAAGGTTCAAGAAGTTCTACAAAAAGGACTAAGGCTTCAGAAATAGATTTCAGAAAGGAAGCTCGAGTAACAGACGTGAATTCAGAGATAAGGATCAAGTTATCTGTTACAAATGTGAAAAGCTGGGTCATTACAAATCAGAATGTTCTCAACTGAAAGACATTGATAAGGAGAAGAAGAAGAAGCCCTACGTGTCAGCCATATGGGGAGATGGTTCCTCAGATGTTGAAAGCGAAGAGGAAAAAGAAACTGCAAACGTTTGTCTGGTTGTAGAAGAAGAGCAACCTGAAAAAGACAATGAGGTATATGACTCGCAACCTACATATGATGAGTTATTTAATAAATATAATGAGACACAATCTGAATTTGAAAAAGTTATTGAGGAATGTATAGCCTTGAAAAAGGAAAACATAACTCTTAAACAAAAAGTTGAAAACCTTTCTTGTGAAAACCTTCTCTGTGAAGAATGCCTGGATTTGGAGAAAAGGAATGAGTACTCACGAAAACACTTGAGAAATTCACTAAAGGTAGTGAAATGCTCAACGTAATTTTGAAAGCTCAAAGGTTTACAAATGATCGATCGGGCATAGGATATAATCCTATTTTTGACAAAAAGAAAGGAAAGAAGAAAACTGGTGGAAAATCCTATTTAAATTATTTTCAGAAAACCGTTCATATGTCAAATCCTTTTACACATTGCAACCACTGTAACCGAAAGGGACACAGTACCTCTTCTTGTTTTCATAAAAATGATAGAAAAGGTAAACCTGTTGGCAAGTATCAATGGGTACCTAAAGGAACCTATGTTCCTAAGGCCCGAACTAACCCAAAAGGACCCAAGAAAAGATGGGTACCTAAAGTTTGATCTCTTTTGATTTTGCAAGTGTGTTTGAGAGCATTAAGAACCAACAAGTGGTATATCGACAGTGGATGCTCTGGACACATGACGGGAGATGCAGAGAAATTTGTAGCAATGAGATCAAAAGTTGATGGCAAAGTCACCTTTGGACGTAATCAATCTGAGAAAATCACTGGTGTTGGTGAGATTGGTGCAAAAAATGGACCTCAGATCAAAGATGTCTATCTTGTGGAAGGTCTATGCCACAACCTCCTGAGCATGAGCCAAAGTGTCGACAAAAACAATTGGATTATCTTCGATTCAGAAGAATGTCTCATTGTCAACAAAAATGATCTTCTAATGTATAAAAGTAAACTTAAGGTATTATTCAAAGCTCCTTGTGAAGGAAATTGCTATACTTTGGATTTACCTAAAGTTAATTCTGAAAAATGTTTTGTTAGCAACTTAGATGAGTGTTGTTGGCTGTGGCATAAGCGACTGGCTCATGTTAATATGCTCCAATTGGATAAGTTGGTAAGAAAAGATTTAGTCCTTGGTCTACCCAAACTTCGATTTAAAAATGACATACTCTATGATTCTTGTCAAAAGGGTAAACAAACTAAATCATCTTTTAAAAACAAGCTTGAAATTTCAACCAATCGACCTCTTCAACTACTTCACATGGATTTAGTTGGACCGTCGAGAGTTAAAAGCCTTGGTGGCAATTTGTATACTCTGGTCATTGTCGATGATTTCTCTCGATTTACATGGACTATCTTTTTATCATCTAAGGATGAAACATTTGATCCGTTTATTGTGTTTGCCAAGAAGGTGCAAAACAAGAAAGGTATTTGCATTTCAGCTATTCGAACCGATCATGGAGGTGAATTTGAAAATCAAGCCTTCGGAGAATTTTGTGATGCACATGGCATTGATCACAATTTCTCAGTACCAAGGACTCCTCAACAGAATGGGGTGGTTGAGAGGAAGAATTGTGTGCTTACTGAAATGGCTCGTGCAATGTTGAATGAAAATCAGACTTCACAAGTCTTCTTGGCAAATGCGTTGAGCACGGCCAGCTATATATCAAACAGAGCCTACCTCCGAAAGAAGCTCAACAAAACTCCATATTAGCTTTATAAGGGAAGAAAACCAAACTTGGCTCACCTTCATATCTTTGGATGCAAATGTTTCGTCCACAATAATGGTAAGGACAATTTGGGTAAGTTTGATCCCAAATCAGATGAAGGTATATTTCTTGGCTACTCTAATAAAAGTAGAGCATATAGAATTTTCAATAAGTGTACTCGGTTAGTCGAAGAATCAATACATGTTGTGTTCTGTGAATCTAAAATTGATGATCCTCTGGATGATGATGAGGAAGCCTTTTACAAAAATCAATTCTTTTCAAAAACCACTCCTGCTTCCCTTGAAAATCTAGAAAATATTTCTGAAAGTGATTCTCAAAAGTCTTGTGAAAACCTTGATCAATCTCAACCTAAAGCTTGGAAGTTCATTAGGAATCATCCTTTGGACCAAGTGATAAGTGATATAAATCAAGGAGTAAGGACTAGAAAAAGTACCTTGTATGAGGTTGCCTTTTCTGCCTTCATATCTGAGATTGAACCCTATAAGATTGACGAAGCCTTATCAGACAATGATTGGGTGATAGCAATGCAAGAGGAGTTGCATCAATTTGATAGAAATCAAGTTTGGGATTTGGTACCCAGGCCTAAGGATCATCCGTTCATTGGCACTAAATGGGTATTCAAGAACAAACGAGATGAATCAGCAATCATTGTCTGTAACAAGGCAAGATTGGTTGCTAAAGGCTATAATCAAGAAGAAGGAATTGATTATGAAGAAACTTATGCTCCAGTGGTAAGATTGGAAGCCATAAGAGTTCTTCTAGCCTTTGCTTGCATAAAAGGATTCAAGCTCTATCAAATGGATGTGAAAAGTGTCTTTTTAAATGGATTTATTCAGGAGGAAGTTTATGTTGAACAACCTCCTGGCTTTGAAAATGATTATCATCCAGATCATGTCTATTGTCTAAAGAAAGTCTTATATGGTCTCAAACAAGCCCCTAAAGCTTAGTATGAGAGGCTAAGCAAATTTTTGTTAGATCAAGGCTTTATTAGAGGAAAAGCATATACGACATTGTTTATTAAAACCAACAAACTTTATGAGATTTTAATTGTGCAAATATATGTTGATGATATTATCTTTGGTGCATCTAACGAATCTATGTGTGATGAATTCTCTAAGATAATGCATAATGAATTCGAAATGTCTATGATGGGAGAGCTTAACTACTTCCTCGGATTGCAAATCAAACAACAGAAGGATGAGATATTTATCTCACAAATGAAATATCTCCATGATTTGCTCAAGAAATTTGGAATGGAGCATTGCAATGGTGCAGACACCCCAATTAGTTCAATTGCCTCTCTGGATGCCGATGAAGAAAATGGCAAAGATTTCAACATAACCAAATATAGAGGAATGATCAAATCATTGCTTTACTTGACTCAAGTAGACCTGATATCCAGTTCAGTGTGGGAATGTGCGCGAGATTTCAATCCACTCTTAAAGAATCACATGCAAAGCATGTTAAGAGAATTTTTTGATATCTCTCAGATACAAAGGAATTGGGTCTTTGGTTCCCAAAAGGTCAACAAGAATTCTTGGTTGCATATTCAGACTCTGATCACGCTGGATACAAGATTGATAGAAAAAGCACGAGTGGACAATGTGAGTTTCTCAGAGGCTCACTCGTATCATGATTTAGCAAGAAATAAACCACTATGGTTGTATCCTCCACCAAAGCTGAATATGTTGCTGCTTCTAGTTGTTGTACTCAAGTCCTTTGGCTAAAGCAACAATTATCTGACTTAGGGGTTCATCTGAAAGAAATCCCAATCCTTTATGACAACACAAGCACAATAAGCTAGGTGAAAAATCCAATTCAACATACAAGGACCAAGCATATTGATGTGAGACATCACTTTATCAGATACCATGTGCAAAAGAAAGATGTCAAAGTGATGTTCATTCCCATGCAATTGCAACTTGCTGACATTTTCACGAAGCCCTTAGCCAAAGAACAATTCAATTTCATCCAAAGAGAATTGGGAATGGTAAATCCCAATGAATTGTAAGTAATGTTAGTTTAATATTGTTAATTATGTTTTGATGATTAATAGAAACTAACTTAAGCATCGGAGCTTCTAGATGATGTTTTGCAGGTTCCCTGTTTTGTGAATCAAAAACAGAGGCTTACAGAGTATACTAATTCTCAAGAATGATTTCATCATTCTCGAGAATTGATGAGCAATTTCCCAAAGAATTCCTAAGAATTCTCGAGAAATATCGGAATTCTTGAGTTCGCTGAGTGTCACTGTTCAAAATAACATCACCATTCTCGAGAATGGATAAGGCATTCTCGAGAATTGATGTAGACAGAGCCCATTGCAAAATCAGTAATTAATGGCTCATTCTCGAGAGTCATTATTATATTCTCGAGAATTGAGGTCATTCTCGAGAATTGACAAGTCTGGATGGATTAAGAAAGTGGTTTCGATTCAAGCCATTCTCGAGAATCAGATGAGAGTTCTTGAGAATCATCGAAACACCATCAACGGAAAAGCATCCTGAATTCTCGAGAATTACAAACAATTCTTGAGAATGATAGTTAGAGAGAAGATTATGCCATTTCGTCTCCAAAAGTTTATGTCATTTCACTCCTGCGGCCATGTTGTTTCATTCGACTCTTTTTTTTCAAAACCCTACTTTACAGCAACATCAGTTCAATACTCTCATTTTCTTCTCTTAACTCTCGAGAATCCTTCATCAATTCACTCTCTCATTCCTGTCGACTAAGTTCTCAAGGTCAAAACCCTATTCAACATCCTCTTTCCCTCTCAGATTTTTGGCACCTATTTTATCTATTGAACCCCTTCGACCATGGGTAAATCTTCGTCGGAGTCACCTGAAAAAACCCCTCACCAAGAAGCCTCACACTAAGTATCAACCAAAGGTGAAAGACTCTGAGAAGAATGATCCTCCTTGGTCGAATCCCATGAGCATTACCATTATTGATTCCCCTCGTCCGATGACTCGCCTCCAGACTGATTCACTGCCATCAGAAAAAGGGAAGAGCAAGTCGAAATCACAATCACTACATTCTGAATCCACTAAAACATTAGACTTGTATAGAGACGATGTTCCACAATTTCACAAACGACGACCAAAGAGTGTAGAAGATAGAGTTCAGAAACCTCCTCATAGACACTTTGGAAGTCAAACTCAATCCTCAGCCAGTAGCACACTTCCTTCCTTTGCTCCTAAGTTAGTTGGCTAGATAAGTGCACTCCACTACCCTCCTGGTTTCTGTCAAGACCCACTGGTAATTCCATCCGAACCAAACTTTTTGCTTAGTTATAGGGATAGACCTTTCTGTCCTCCAGTATGGTTGAATTGGGAGGATTTCAAAAGATATTGTAACTTAGATCTATCTCCCTGGTTGAAACCATATATGCCCCTGTTAGACATTCAAACTCCTTACTCTCCCCAAGTTGTAAAATTTTGCTATTACAATATGATTGAAGAAAAAGAAGAAGGAGAGATTGTGCTAACTACTTCGATTAGAGGAAAGAGTGTTAAGATTACTGCTGATGTCATTAACACCTATCTTGGGATCATTGATGCACCAGAAGATCCACCCAAGTTATCTGAGCTTGAATGCTTTAGTACCCTCTTGCCCACTGAGAAATATGATGGCAAGATCTACAATTCAAGCCCTCTCAAATGTCAGATACTTACAGAGTTATTTTGTACCTCTACAGTCACAATTTGGTAAACAAAGGCCAAAGCTTCACTCATTTTGTAAGCAAAGACTATGAATTGCTTGCATATATCATTCTTAAAGAGCCTAGAAATTTGGGCAAGTTGGTTGTTTCTGAGATATCCAACTATCTCTCTACCTCAGGGGTCTCTAAGAAGAATACCATCCCTTATCCTCACCTAGTTTCTCAGATTCTAGGTTTCAACAATATCTGGTATCTTCTGGCCAATGACAAAGCGGTGTTTCCTAAGAAATTTGGCAAGACTCATCTATTGTACATGAAGATCTCATTCACAGAGGCTACTGGGAAGAAGAAGGAAAAGGCACCATAAGATCCTAAGCCCTCATCTTCTAAACAACCAAAAGAAAGTCAATCCTCTCAAGCTGGAACTGCTTCTGCTCTTGCTCCATCATTTGCCTAGGCTGCTCTTCAGACTCAGATTCAATCCACTATTCAGAGTGCTATGAAACTAGTGTTGTAGTCTTTGGAGACTTATAGGAAGCTTGTGGTAGAGATGATCAAAGCCATGTCCACAGAAATGACCAATTTGAAGGCTCATATTGACCTACACATGGACTCAGAGTTGAAAGACCTGAAAGCAGAAATGGATATTCGCTTCTTTATGTTATTTGATCATCAACAGGAGATCAAGAAGGAAGTTTAGGAGTTAGGAAAACAACAACTTCATACTCAATAGATGATTCAGGGCTTTAAGGACACTCTAGAAGCCATTCTGATGAGCTTTGGTGCTGCTAAGGAGCCTCCTGCCTCTACCTTTGCTGTGCCTCTTACTTCCACTCCTGTAGTATCTCCACACTTTGACCATGAGCAACCCCGTGTCTCTTCCCCTATTGCTGATCCTACAACAGCCATTGTTCCCTTTCAGTCCTCTGGGCCTTCTTCTGCTCTTCCTGCTATGTCTTTCACCGCTGGACACTCTGTTCCTTCCCCCTCTTTGATTGATGATAAAGGGGGAGAGGAGATTGATGATTGAGGATGTTATGTTGATGGATGTTATTTTTATGGGGATGTCATTTGTATGTATGGATATCATTGTGCTTTTGATTATGTGCTCAGACTTGTTGCTAACACCTGTACTAATTGCAATATACTTATCAATTTCAATTACTCTCAGTTATTCTGTCAATTTCAAACTTTCTTTTCAAAATTCAAAATGCTTTCTCTAAATGTTGTCATCCTCAAAAAGGGGAGAATGTTAGTCCCCCAATGTTTTGATGATAACAAAGGTGTAAGGATTGAAAGCTTTTGAATTAGGTTTAACTGTTTTTGAAATTGATTCTTGAGAATATGCAAGTGATTCTTGAGAATTACCCTCGTTCTAACATCTCTGTGCTTAAGTCTTTAGGAAGCAATTCTCAAGAATGGATCATGGATTCTCGAGAATTGTATGTCAAGTTGGCCATCACAAGCGTATGGCTCTGAGAATACACAAGTAATTCTCGAGAACAATTCTCGAGAATAGGTAAATGATTCTCGAGAATGCCTAGTCAGAATCACGTAGTAGAAGACTTCTCTAATGTGATTCTCAAGAATTGGAAATCAATTCTCAAGAATAGCTCTCAAGAATGAGTAAGGAGATTCTCGAGAATGGACAGTAAATGTTCTGATATTTCTCTTCGGCGTTTAAAATAAAACGCAATTCTCGAGTATGAACATAGAGACTCTCGAGAATGCTCAACCTACCGGTGATTGAGAAATACTCTTAACGTATCATTCTTGAGTATTCATAATGTAACTCTTGAGTATCATTGAAACATGTTTTCTGGAAAGGTATTTTACTCTATGATTCTCGTGAACCGGATGAACAATTCTCGAGAATACTTATTAGCATTTTAAATCTTCGCTCTCGTAAACTGTAAATCATTGATTACGAATTAGGTATTTCATATTATTGATTTATACTTCTCCTAACCAAGTTTAATCAGTTTGCTAGTGCTTTTCAGATATGATTAACATGTTTTTAATCATCAAATTTCCATAAAGCAAAAATGTGTCAGACGCATTAAATGACGAAGCAAAGACGAAGTACAAAAGTGGAAATTAAGCTTCTGAGCAACTATAAAGCCTTCTGGCCATTTCCAGTCAACATTCTACCTGAGTCTCAACGGAAAAATTGAACAAAAAATGTCAACGGAGTATATTGACCAAAGTCAAAAGATTACAACGAGATAGAGCAACGGATATATTTATTACTCTCAACAGCTCATTAATCTCTCTTCAATGGTCATTAATTGCTATCATCTATAAAAGCGAGAAGCATTCAATTCTCCACCTACCGAAACGCTGTGCATTCAATTTGAACCTATTGCAGTCTGCTGTGTCATTAATTTCGCTTAATATCTTCAAGTATTTCTGTGTACTTCAGTGTTTAACATTATCTACTCGTGAGAAGCTTCTAAACATTTATTTGATTATTGTTTTGAAAATCTTAAGCTTGAGGAACCTTAAGTGAGGGTGTACAATTACAACTTGTAAGTGGGAGTGAGTGCGAGTGTGAAAGGATCATCCTGAGTTACAGAGTGTGTAATTGTAATCGTTTTTTTTTAAAGAGTTATTAGTGGAATTCCCAAGGTGTGCTTGGGGAATGGACGTAGGCCAAAGCTTTAGACTGAACCAGTATAAATCGCTCCGTGTCTATCTCATTTTCTTTGTCTCTGCTTTATATGCAGTTGTGTTTGACTTGCAAAAGAATTTTTTTGAGATCACCTATTCACCCCCCTCTAGGTGATATTCCATCTTCAACCTTGACCTTCGATCACCACTTCTATCCTTCAATATCATTTTCTTCCTCCTTCGCTCCACCAACACCCACCGTGAACACCACCGTCTTCTTGCGATTTCACCGTCACCATTTCCCCTGTCTTTGCCATAGCCGAAAGTTTATTCTCCTTCAAATTCCAGATTTGCTTTACACTCAATTTCCATGGATTCTCTCTATCTGGATGAAGCTATGGCTAAGCTTAAACTAATGAGTGGCTAAATCCTTGCTTCTTGGTGATGAGGAATTGTGGCTTGAGCATTTTTGCTCCAATAGGGGAGTTCTTTAATTCAATCTTTTTCTTAAATTATATATTTGATTTCCTTGTTTAGGTTTATCATTATTTAGTTGTGAGACTTGGAAAGCTGTTATGTGTTCATGTGGATTGATTATTGTAGTTTTAATTGGATGATTATTTTGATGTTCAAATTTCCATATTTCTTTAAATATAATGCTTGATGAAATTATGCTTGCTGTCATGTTTATGATTGGTAATCATAGTTGATTTTGGCTTTTGAATGGTTTGTTAGAACATTCTAATTGAGAAGAACAATTTGTACCATCCCAATTTTAATTACATAACAAGTGCATTTTAACAATATCTCAAGAGGTAGTAGTTTGCTATGTTTGTATGAGCTACTATTAATTGAGATTATTGGACCCAAGTGTTATCTTGAGGTTGTTCTTTAGACTTAATGAAAGTTTAACTCCAATATATTTTTTTAAGCAAATATAGTCATCTTCTTCATTACCAAAAGCATCCATTATTAATCCATTTTAATCCAAAGCATTCTTCACTATTTTCCAAAAATACCAAAAAGACTAGAATTAGTTTCTTTATATTTTCATGAATTTTAGTTTAGAGAAAATAAATTTCAAAACCCATTTTCTAACCATGTTTTTAGCATTTAGTTTAACCTAGGAAATTCAAAATAAATTGGCTCCTTGATAAGAGAACTATCTCAAGTTGTTTGCACTATATTGCATTTTAATTCGTGGTAAATTGTAATTTGACTCTGAAGTGACTAAGACTTTCATCAAATCACTCGTCCCTTTACTAGTTCTACCCAAATTATACATCTCTACTAATTGAGATTGGAGAAAGGAATTCCCCTCGATTCTCTTGATTGGAGAAAGCGAGATCCCGAATTACCGAGAGGGCTCGACAAAACAATTTTGGATGCTAACGGGGCTTCTTAACCAAGAAGTGCCAAATATTACATGGTGATGGAAGAGTAAGAATGAAAAGAAAGAGAAGAGTAGTACGTACTACCTCCAGTCATAAATATAAGATATATTTGACTTTTTATGAAGAGATTAAGGAAACTAAATAAGTTACTTAATCATATCATATGTCTATATCCTTAAGTTATATTAGTTTATAAGTTAGTCAAAATAGTTAGGACAAAAAATGATAAATATATATACTTTAAAATAATTTAATTAAGTTCTTAAATCTCTCCAAAAAAGTCAACTTTGTTTTATATTTAGGATTGGAGAGAGTACTTTCTTCTTGTTTGAAAAGAAATCAAAGAGGGATGAAGGACATCTACTACATTCATCACAACCCGAGAATAAAATGGGAGAGGGATTGAGGACGTGTTTCATCCGTTGATGAATGGAGGAGAGAAATTATCAGAAGAGAGAGAGCCTAAGGGAGGGGTAGCTGAGTAATTTACCAAACCCTATGCATTTTTAATTTTTAATACAATAAAATAATTGAAAATAGTTGGCTGACACATTGGATTAAAATTATTTGAGTTGGAGCATTCTAATTGGGTAGAGTACTCTTGGAGTAGCTAAGTATTCCTCACCAATTAGTATCATCCTAAATGGAAAAAAAAAAAAAAAAAAAAAAAATTGTTATTAATATTAACCCGTTTCATATTTTTGCCTCGTGCAATAGTAAGATCTCAGGATTATTATTGGTGAAATGTGGTGTGGTGATGGGGCTCGACCGATCGAGTAAATTAAGAATCAAAATTAAGCATGATGCCTTGGTAGACCATTAACAATTTTAAAAAGGCCGGTAACAGAATATCCCTAATATCTATGAATTGAATGAGCCTCATTTCGTGTAACACATACAGTTAGCGGAATTCATAGTTATACTCCATACCTTTGGTCCAATCAAACATCTCTAATCATTTTTCACTAGAAAAAGGTGATAAAAAAACTATTTTAAATTTCCAGCACTAGAGAAAAAGGGAAAAAAACTATCTTAAGTTTAGTTTATCCCTGACCTTGAAGATGTGAACCCAGAAGCAACTGCTGATTCAACAATGACTGTTTGTGGAGGAAAGTTACAATATTGTGGCTGTTTTATTGTGGTATTGATTGTTGGAATACGGGGAAACTGCAAAATAAAGCTGCCATGTTAAGCTGAATTTTCTGTTTGTTCCATGTTTCAACGTATGCTTAATTACTTAGTCAAATGGCCTTAAGCATAGTATTATGAATGCTTTTCTATAAGTGAGAGGTTGTGAATTTGATCATGCTTATAATCTCAGGCCACTATTGTCTGCTCCTCTAAATTTTTCAAAAAATGTATGCTTATTGTCTTGTTAATAAGTTGTTGATAGACGACTTTTGCAAGAGAAAAATAATCTCTTTAAACAAAAGGATAATTAGGTCATTTCCGAGCAGCTTAAATCATCCTATAAATTTCTGCAATATCAAGTCTTGAACATCCAAGTCATAACTGTCACTTCATTACGTGCATGCTTCGTATCTCTCTCAGCTTCTTCAATGGCATACAAACTTGGTAATGACAAGACTTGGGTACTAAGTGTTGGCTGCTTTTTGTTGTCTTTTGCGACTACGATGGCAGGACAAGACACACTCAGCAAAAGCCACGGTTGGCAATGGTAGATTTTTTGTGGAACTTGAGGTTGAGAAGCTTTTGGAGAAGATGAATAAACCAGCTGTTAATTCTATTAAGATATACAACTCTTATTTGACTAATTTTGACGAATTGTTTTTTTTTTTTTTTTTTTTGTGTGTGTGTGACTATTGTCAAACCCCTTATTCTCTTGACATTTATCAGAGTAGAAACATACAGCACAGCGGATAAACAAAAATAGCTTAAATATCCCAATACAATATACTTGTTCACATAATAAGAGTCGTCATAGGGTTCTCACAATTATTTAAGAATTCCAAAATATTGTTACAAAATAGTAGAAAGCCAACAGGAACACTTGAACCAGACCGGAATCTTCACTTTCCGGTATCTACCGCCTTGCCCTGAGAACCTCGTCCACTATGTTGACCACCTTTTGCATTATTAGGAGGAGCTGAGATTACAGTGAATCCCAAAGTAACAATTAATCACACATAAAATGCATATACAATTCATACATACTATTCAGTTCATTCAATATTCAAAGATACATTTAATATGCAAGTATTTACTTCATTCAAAGGATTCACAGATTCATTCCCACAGTGCTCGGTATTCTTTTAGGCATAGGCCCTTCCATTCCAAATTCAATACATTCCATTCATATAATTCAATAGTAAATACGTGAATACAAATTCATACATAGTATGTGAGAGAAAAGTTACTGTACGCGAACGTACCTTCTTTCCACGTAAATAGTAACACGCGCGTCCTTTGAATCCGACTCCGGATATCCTAACATATTACCCTATTACTTAGAATAATATTCTAAGGGTTATTTATGCCACCTTTGACCATTTTACCCTCAGTGAATTCATTATTCCAATCATACCCTTACATTTGTTTAAAAACGAAATTCCAGCATTTTGCCCAGATTTTTCACCAACTTTGAAAAATCATAATTAATTCTAAAATACTTGAAATGAGGTTTTGTAAAATTTCTAATGACCCTTGACATGTCTAATTTCAAGGAAAAATAATGGCATTAACTCGAAATACATGAGTCAATACCAGATTTTCTGTTTCCAATCACTGCTCAGATTTAAATCCAGTAAACAAGGCTTAACTTCAAAAATTATGATCTCCTTGTCCAGAGCTCAAAACATTACAAATTATATACCAATGGAAAGCCCTGGATATCTACTTTATATCTGGAAAATTTCATAATTTCATCACATGCCATTTACTTCCAGATTTTAAAAATGTGAACACTGTCCAGATAACTTTTCAGAATAACACTGTCTTATAAGGTGACAGAAAATTCTCATGAAAACTCTTATTTTTCAGCAAGATTTTGAACCTCAAAAACAATATTAATCTGCTGAAATAAAGATGAGAAAGGGATTTAATTCCTTGCCTAAACCCAAAAGTCAGTTGCACGTACAAAACCCTTCTTGCTTTCACCAAACACTCTCTTCTTTCTTTCTTTTTCCACTATTCTTTTCCTTTTGTCTTTCAAATCTTCACTATTTCTCTCTCTTTCGTTGGACAACATGAATGGAAAAATCTGATGTGTCCTCTATTTATATAGGCCAAAAGGTAGAGTAAGAGTGTTGTGGTTTAGTGGAATGTTGGTAGATAATGGTCAAAGTTGGTGAAGAAAATATGTGTGTGAATATTGTACATTTTGCAAGATAGTGGTAGGTGTTTTGCGTAGATTGAAATTTTCTCCATTTCATACTTCACCAAATTTTCATTCCCTACGGCACACTTGAACATATCTTCCAATTTCCATATAGGTTGGCCAAAGGTAATTTTAATGGTGTGAAATGAAGAAATGAAATGAGTTTGCATGCGTACATTTTTTTTCCTGTTGCAAAATTAAGAGAAATATGAGATATTACAACTATCTGACTAGGTCAGATTCAATTATTGTCGTGCTCTTTTGAGGCAACTCTTTCAAAGACATTTTATGCATTCACATGAATTTGAACTTGAGACCTCTTAGATAATTACTATCACTTTAATTAAAGACATCTTCAACAATATTTACCTGTTTTTAATTTCTATTTCATTTAATTGTTTCTCATCTATGTTTGTAGTGTTGGCGGTGAAGAAAGCAGATTACCTATACTTTAATTAAGCTTTTAATGGTTCATGTTCAGGACTACTCGCATATACACAATTGTGCACATATCCATTATAATTATTCAAGCAATTATTTGTAGTATTTTTCTGAGTTTCACTGAAAGGAGAAATTATTTATGGCTTTTTTTTTAAAAATCATAGTTTACTATTGTTTGGGTTAACATTTGGTGTTAAAAAAGCAGAATCAGATGGTGACGTAATTGACTGCGTACATATTTTAAATCAGCCAGCTTTCGATCATCCAAAACTGAAAAATCACAAAATTCAGGTAAAACAATCGATCTTAATTAGTTTGTTTTAGTTTTATGGGTAAAGGAGCAAAAATACACATGCGGTTTCCCCTCGGGAGCGCCTAGCACCATATGCTTTTTTTGGGAGCAAAAATACACACGTAGTTACAATTTTGGAGCAAAAGTCACACCAGCAGTTAAAAAAAAACGTCAGTTAGTTTTGCAATTCTAAACCTACGAGTCTTCTTCTTCCATAAGCATCAAGCTCATTGCTCGCCATGCTTTGCATCGGATAACGAACACAAGAACCAGTCGGACACAACAGGGATGGTGGCTGAGAGAGTTAACGACGGAGTTGAAAATTTACAGAGAGCGACTTTTTTGGAATGGGATTTGAAAACTGCTGGCATATAACGACCCCTCCCCCTTACGCTCTTCCTTCACTTATTTCAAATATTTTTATTCCAAGATACAAAAAGGATAAATTTATTAGAAGTCTTTACAGTTCAATCCTTCAGATCTTATTGCTCGGCCATGGATCCTCCAATCCTTATTGCTGTCGTCAGGGCTTTGGCCTGTCATTCTCGGTTAGATCTCTTCACTACCCTGCTTTATTCGAAGCTATTCTCCTTTTTATGGCATTTTGAGTGTAGTCGGCTGTGCAAGGTAAGAATGACACTGTGGACTTTTACTTCTTAACTTCTGGGTTTGTGGTGCAACTGGTTGGAACTAAAAGATGAAATGAGATTTCAATTTCTTTTTTAATCTGGATTCTATATCCTAGTGAGATTGGAGTAATCTGTTGATTTACTTGTTTTGTTTTTTCTCGCTACCCTTCTTGGTTTTTCGTGGCATTGCTGGTTTCTTATGTGGAGATCAATGCTTGCTAAAGAAATTTATAAATTTCAAAATGTGAGTTTGGTGATCGAAGCGCTATTGATATTGGGATCAGCAACATGCCATTTTTGCTTCGGCTACCGTTAAGGGAGGTGGCGCCACCACCAACTCTGTCATTAATGGTCTCAGCCACTATCCCTGCTGTGTCCGACTGGTTCTTGATGCCTATGGAAGAGCAATGAGCTTGATGCTTATGGAAGAAGAAGACTGAGGTGGGTTCAGAATGGCAAAACTAATGGACATTTTTTTTTTAGGGATAAGGGTCTTAAATGCCATGGAAGTTTTCGCTCAAGAGCACTGGTAAGACGAAATTTTTTTGGACCAAAAATGCCACGGAAGTTCACAAAATGAAGCAATTTTGCCCCTCTGTTAATTTTGACTGTTAAGTTTAACTGAATGCACACGTGGCATGCCACCTCATCAATCAAAAGTATCATTTTTGCCCTGGAAGTTTTCACTCAGGAGCAATTTTGCCTCGGAAGTTTACAAAACGTAGCAATTTTTCCCTTATGTCCCCCAAGATTAAATTTGACTATTAAATCAGTCAAAGACTACACATGTCATGCCTTGAAAAGGTTGAACTTGGAGTCAAAGAAGGAGATCCTTGAGATGTTGAGCTCAAGGCGGCCATAATTTGTGAAGCCGAATTGGTTAAAGGGATTGAAAGGTCTGTCGCAAAACCCAGAGGAAGCATCACTTATGATCTAAGCAAATGAAATGCAAAATGATAAATGAATTGTTCCAAAAATTGGTTCAGTAAAACAAATCAATAGTGATAATATTTACGTTTGTATAGACTGATCATTTACTTAGATCATAAGTGATGCTTCCTCTGGATTTTGCAATAGACCTTTCAGTCTCTTTGACCAATTCGGCTTCACAAATTCTGTCCGCCTTGAGCTCAACATCTCAAGGGTCTCCTTCTCTAACTCCAAGTTCGACCTTTCCAAGGCATGACATGTGTGGTCTTTGACTGATTTAATAGTCAAATTTAATATCGGGGGACAGAAGGGCAAAATTGCTACGTTTTGTAAACTTCCGGGGCAAAATTGCTCCTCAGTGTAAACTTCCGGGGCAAAAATGATACTTAACTAATTTGATTGATGAGGTGGCATGCCACGTGTGATGAGGTGGCATGCCACATGTGCACTTAGTTAAACCTAACTGTCAAAATTAACGAAGGGGCAAAATTGCTACGTTTTGTGAACTTCCGTGGCATTTTTGGTCCAAAAAAACTTCCGTCTTACCAGTTCTCATGAGTGAAAACTTCCATGGCATTTAAGACCCTTATCCCTTTTTTTAAACTGCTGGTGTGACTTTTGCTCCAAAATGGTAACCACATTGTATTTTTGCTCCCAAAAAAAGCATATGGTGCTGGGTGCTCCGAGGATAAAGTACATGTGCATTTTTGCTCCTTTACCCTAGTTTTATTGAATTTTCTAACTCAAATATTCTGAGGCCAACTATAATTTCCTATTCTATATATGAAGATGAGGCCAACATTTGTTCCAATGGGAAAAAATAGAAGGTTTGCAGAATCAAAGCCAATTGCTCAAATGTGGCACCATAGTGGAAGTTGTCTAAAAGGAACAGTTCCTATAAGAAAGAACAACAAAAGAGGACACATTGAGGGCAAGCTCTTTTCAACAATTAGGAAACAGGGATAACAAGACCATCCCTTATCTATCTGGATCATTATTTTCGCATACGGATAGCCACGAGGTATTGTTATTGAATAGTGTTATTCATATATGGTAAGAGCTAGATAACTAATTTGTAGAAATTAAGAAAAATTAGTTAGGTTAGTTATTTATAAAAAATGTATGTTGGTTTTCTTAAAGTGTCCATTTTTTAACCAATTGCATTCTAAACTACTTTCTTGATGAAAAATTCTCTTAATATGTAAGATCAATAATAAGATTTTGGGGAAGAAGTTGTAAATTTGAGTGACAGAGTGGATTGAAGAATTATATTTTGGATTAAAGCAAACTCATCTATTATATTTTATATTTAAAGCTGCGAGGGAAAAGTATAGGTTGGGATGTCAAGTGTGAGTTGGCTTTGCTTGATATGTGAAGAAGTAGCAACATTTTGTAAAGTTGGGTTGGAAAAAAACAAGGAGTATATATAATACCCCAAATTCTATACTACTTATTATGCTTATTAGCATGTAGTATTTAAGAATATTATCTTACGAGAGATAGTGCATAAGAGATGGTTTGAGCGGATAAGTAACTAATAGTACTCAGCTTAAATTTAAATTAATCATGGTTTGATCTAGTCGGAGATAATATTGGTACAATTATCCAAGCATTCAGATAACTAAACAGTTAATATTATAGTACAGTCCAAAATTAAAAACTCCTTTCAAGTCTTCACACGATCTCACATGTGCTACTTAACTCTTGCTCCAAATCCTAATCCTAATTCTGAAGCTAAGATCAAGTCTGAGATTCAATAGGATTGAATCTCAAAGTAACAGTTAACCTCATATGCAAGTATAACAGTATATGACAGATATTCACAATTTGGAAGTAACAGCATACACACCATAACTAGAATATAATAGCACACAGCACATGTATCATTACCGACATAAGCACTCACCAGTGTGCTATGTGTCCCAGACACTGATCCTCAGCGCTAGGAAATCAAGCATGCAACATTATCATAAAAACAATAATCTATAGCCGGCTGATTGTAAACAAAAAGACCTAAGAGCCGGTTTTAGTCATGAGTATGCATGTCTCAAGACCCGTCTTGTCCATGAAACCACAATCATGAATCAAACAATCATATAAAGGCACACAAGACATAGGAGACTAGAATTACTCGTACACGAACGTACCTTTCTCCGCGTAGTTAGTAGCACACTTGTCTTCGAAGCCGCTTTTAGACTTCTTGGATGTCCTATAATACTATCATTGGATTATTTCCTTTTCCATATTTTATGTAATATTGTAATAAATATCATATGACTTAGAATAATATCCCAAAGGGTTATTTTCACCTCTTTTTACCTTTTTACCCTTAGTGGATTAGTTATCCAATTTTTAACCTTTCTTTTCCTTAAATTCAAAATTCCAAATTTTCTACTCATATTTTTCAGCAACTCGAAAAATCATATTTAATTTTTTAAAAAAAATCAAAATGATGTGCTTCCAAAGCCTAAATGACCCTTTACATGTCTATTTTCATGGAAAAACATTTCAAGAAGCTTGAACAACTCGAGTAATTCCCAGTTTTATTTTTTTCAACACTATTTCAATTGTATGTCCAGAAACATAGATCAGCTTGAAAAATTCATATCTTTTTGTAAAAACTTCTAAAAATTACTTGTATACATCAAAAGAAAGCTCTATATGTCCTCTATATTTTTGGAAAATTTCAAGATTTTTAGAAATCATTAACTCAGCCAAAATCCACGCTCAACCATCACTGTTCAAATTGAACTTCCAGAAACATATGCCTTTTTCAAAAATTCGTAACTCCTCTTCCAGAGCTGTAAAAATTATGTATTTTATATCAAAATAAAGCTCTAGATGTCTAAGTTCTTTGTGGAAAATTTCATGATTTTTAGACATCATTTACTTGGTGAAACACTATTCACAAGTCGACTGACTCTAGTGGAACTGAAAACTAGCATTTTTTCTAACTTTTACCACTTTGGTCCTTTGTTTCCAAAAATCATTTTCCACCATGTTTTTACTCCATTTTTTCATTTTAAACTGTTGGATATAATTATTTTTGATGATGTCTTATATAGATGCCATCTTAAGAGCTAAAAGATTGCATACTACATTTATCTTCTACATTGACTAATTACTATATTTAATGTAGATTAGTTCAAGTTGGAGTATAGAGATTAATCAAGAAGGAGAGAATGCCAAGGAAGCAAGGAGTTATCACAGTATTTTGGGAATGATCAAGAGAAGAGAAGAAGAAAGTGTTTAATTATGGGGAATCACCAAGAAGGAAATAAGAGATTATAGAAAGAAGAATCTGCAAAGAAGCAAGAAGTTATCAAATGATTTTGGGGATAATCAAGAAGAAGAGGAGAGATTGAAGAAGGAAGAACTTGCTTTGAATGGAATAACATTATTGAAGTTCATAGATCGATACTAGAAGTATCCAATATCATATGGAAGTTGGAATGACTCAATTCGGAGTTAAAGTCAGCAAAAATCAGCTTCAGGATGAGAAAACTCGAGTTCACAACTCAAAACTCGAGTTTCCTACTTCGTTACAATGATTTGCTCCTCTGGTACAAGAAAACTTGAGTTAAGGACACAAAACTCGAGTTTCGGACTCAAAACTCGGGTTTGTCACTAACTAACTCGAGTTAGTAGTGTCTTCAGCATCTCTGGCATCTCTAGACTAGAAAAACTCAAGTTTCCAAGTACAAACTCGAGTTTACAGCATTATTCAACACTTCAGTTCTACTCTGTTTCACGTTCAGCACAGGCGACGTCTGGTAGTTCAATGATAACTCCTAAACCAGAAATTGGATTGAGGTGAAATCAGTGGCATATGAAACTAGACTCCCAATGCGTCATTTGGATAAAAAATTCAAGCCCAAAGGAGTTCATATCAAGGAGATATGACTTGTGGAAGTTGACACTGAAATTAACGCCATACAGCAAACCAAGCTTCAATGTTTTGAGTGTATCTCACAAATTAAAAATTCAATTGAGCTAAAATCAGTGGCATATGAAAGTAGACTCAAAGAGATTTCCATCAAGACTTTAATAGACCAAAATGGAGTTTAGACCAAGGAGATATGACCTTCAAAAGTTGACAGTCAGTTCAAGATGTTACAAAAAACGTTGGTAAAAAAAAACTTTCATTCATTGGATCATAACGGACATAATACAATGAGTTTGGAGCTGATTCTTCTTGCATTGGATTCTTACCTCAAGCTTGGACATGTAAACTTGAGTTTGAGATTGACCAAGAGTTTTCCAAGTTTTCCATATTTTGAGAAAACTCGAGTTTTACTTTGGAAACTCGAGTTTGCGCTTGACAGAGAGTTTTCAAGTTTTACTCAGTTTTTGAAAACTCCAGTTTTCATAGAAAACTCCAATTTTGACTTGGCATAAATTTCTCAAAGTTTTCATACTTAATGGCCAAGCCGAGAGCTTTGCTCTTTTTCAATGTTTTGAAACCTCCGAGTTTTTGATTAAAACTCCGAGTTTTGAAGTTTTGGACTAAAATTCATTTTTCATGTCAAGAGTCCAAAACTCAAGTTTGTAATTGAACACTTGAGTTTTGATCTCATTGAAAAATATGTTCCAAAGCTCAAATCGTGACATTCCTCTCTGGAGGAAGAAAACTCGAGTTTTAGATGGAAACTCCAGTTTTGCTTTTGAGGAATAGTTGCAAGCTCTAGTTTATGTTTCAAAACTCTAGTTTTCAGCGCTCTGTTTGAAAATCAGATTTTCCAAATTTACGAAATCTTAATGTATGATCTAGTTACTTCTTATCATCACTCATTAATATTCCTAGTTATGTTTAATCAACTTGTTAGTGAGTTTCAGATGATCAAAGGTTGTTAAAATGAAGATCAAGGGTAAAGTAAATGCTGATGTCATAGCTGGTTCAAAAAATGAAGTTCTAACGGCTAGTTCCATCTGAGTCTAACGGCTATATTCCTTTATCCAACAGTCATTGAATCTTCTCAATGGTCATATATTGATCTCTACCTATAAAAGAAGAAGCATTCAAGGTTGATAAGAGAGAGCTTGCACTGTCAAGATGGCCACATTCTGAATCCAACATTTATCTCACACACACTCTGTTTTCAATGTTTACATAGTTTATCATAGAGAGTGAAATGATTTGTATTGTACTTCAGTGTTTATTCATTCACTTATGAGAGAGAAGATTTATTGTAATCATCCTATCATTCTATTTGAGAGTTACTCAAGATTGGATGATCTTGAGTGGGAAACCCATTGTATTGATTACAGCTTGTAAGGGGAGTAAGTTCTAGTGAGAGAATTACTTGATGCGAGTGTGTAATCAAGTGGGTGTGTTGATTGCAGTTTGTAAGGGGGAGTGAATCCTAGTGAGAGGATTACTTAAAGTATAGAACGTGTAATCAAGTTGAAAGAAGATAGTGGATTGAAAATCTCAAGCGGAGCTTAGGGACTGGACGTAGGTCAAGGATTGGGCTGAACCAGTATAAATCAATTTGCATATTCTCTTCCCTTGTCTCTTATATTTCCAGCATATATATTTGAATGACTGATTATCGCTTTATAAATTATTTTTGTCATTCAAACTACTTTCAGTAAGCTGAAAAAATGATTTTCAAAGTAACTAAAGTTTTATCAAACACCCAATTCACCCCCCCTCTTGGGTGATAGCTAGGTCTAACATAAACCTCTTGGTGTCCTTAAAATCATGAAAATAATTTTACTTTACCATTTTCTTGCTTGGGCCAAATCTTTGGTTAAAAACAAAGAAAATCACTTTTCACATAATATGATGATTTTCACCATAGACTTGCTTCCAAACTCTATCTTTTGAACTTTGATGATGTCGAATATTGTTCTTGGCATCTTGGACAACATGTCCCCTTAGGGTCCCATGCCTCCATAATCAAAGACAAACATGATCCAACCACTTTATTCTTTAAAAATAAGAATATCACAAAGTTGAGCTTAAGATCTTACCTTGGAAGCTTGGAACTTTCCTTCTTTACTTCTCTCTATTTCACCTCTCTCTAAAATCATATTTGTTTCAATTTGGTGTGATAAGCAAGAGGAGACCATGTGCTTAAATAAGTGGATGACAATCCCCTTGTGGGCCCCACAAGTCAAATTACCACTTTACCCGTGCAAAATATCCTCTTATCTTGACTTAATAAACAAGCTTTTCATCTTTCTTCTCCACCCTTGATCTTAATTCAAAATTTATGACTTAATTAGAGCCCTTGGATTGCTTTGCCACATTTCAATTTCCTATGGTCTCATTTGCTCCCTTGCTCAAGAAAGTTCTAGAACCTTCTAGAGGATTTTGGCTCTAATTGGCATGTGCTCTTATCTTGACAATTTGACTTCATCATCCTCCCCGTGTGCCATCAGATTTTTTAAGTTTCTTGGGCAAGTTTATGATGTCATTTTGAAGACACAATTAAGGGCTTAGGTGTCCCTTAGTGCCAAATGTCATTGTGTAGTTAGTTTGCTAATTTATCAAGGGCATTTGTGTATTAATTATCAAGCTTTATGTAATCTTCTTTGGCCCTTATTAATTTCAAAAACATCAGCCCTTGGAAAAGGTATTTATTTCCCTTTTCAACCCTTGGATGGCTTTCCAAGTGTCCTCATCTTATGGCTTCAATTTTCCCATTGGTTCATGTAATTATATGAGGATTAAGGCTTTAATTTTTGAGATAATATCTTGAAATACTTGGCTCACAACCCTCCACATGTCTAGCTGCTTCTTGGACAAGTTTATGATGTCATTTTGATGACACACTTAAGGGCTTAGGTGTCCCTAAACACCACATGTCCATGCCTAATTGGTTTGACAATTAATCAAGAGTATTTGTGTGTTATTTGTCATGTCTTTTTGTGTCTTCTTTTGACCTTTATATTTTGAAAATATTTCCCCTTCTAATAATATTTTTTTCCCTTTAAAACTTATAGCTACATGCATAAGTTGGACAAAAATCAAGTACGTGTTCATTCCCTAGCTTGACATAAGTAATTGTGGCATAAATCCAATGAATTTTATTCCCTTTAATAATTAATAGGTTAAAGTATACTTTTAGTCCTTTAAATTTACATAAGGTATAATTTTGGTCCATTAAATTTATAAAGTATACTTTTAGTCCTAAAATTCTAACACCGTTAATTTTGCTAACGGAAAATGCAAACTCAAGTGATAACGGTGTACACTTAAGTGATGAATGTGTAATTAAATATTATCAAGTTTTAATTTAAAATATAGGTAAAATGAATAATATATAAAATTTGTGCAATTAAATGTTATTCGTTATCACTTGAGTTCATTGCATTAACGTTTTTCATTATGAACATTAACAGTGTTAGAATTTTAGGACCAAAAGTATACTTTATAAAGTTAAGGGACCAAAAGTATGACTTATGTAAAACTTAAAGGACTAAAAGTATACTTTAGCCTAACTAATATTTTCATTGCCTTCTACCTCTTGTCATTAGGCCAAAATATAGCCCTAATAGGTAGTTACAAGTGTTTAACCTTAATCTCAATTAATTCAAATCCATTAATCCAAGACATGTTAACTGATAACAATTTGACAAATTGTCTCTTTTTTCCTCTTCATGTCTCATATGGTTTGGTAACAACCATTATTTTATGTGATTTTTATATCACATTAATAACACTAAATATAGTCATATATTTAGTAATTATTAATTAATTTCGAACGAAATTCGGATAGAAAAATAACCAATAGATTATAATTCTTTGAAACACATATTCACCTTTGTAATTTGCTAATTTATTTACCAACAAACAAGGTTTATGAGAATTGGAAAATTAGGGTATTACACTTTTTTCTAACCATGTGTGCCAAACCAAAAACCTACCATTGGTGAAGTCATTAGAGAATTCCAAAATCAAATGACTCATACTATAATTGAGGAGCGGTCACATAAGGACAACTTTGATCATTAAATGGACTCTATTATCAAAAGAATCGAACACCAAGAGAAAGAGAATGAGAGATTGGAAAATATAATTAAGTGTCTCACTCAACAATCACAAGTGTTAAAGAAGAATTTCCAAGAAAATCCTACTCTCATGTTCACACATACACAAAAAGTAGAGCAATTAGAAGAAAGCCATGAGAAGTTGGAGAAAGCAATTGAGTGGCTTGCACAAAACTCTTCTAAGTGCCATACTCCACAAGAGACTCACCCACCACATACACTTCCATATGAGCTTCCCATTCCACTATGCCACGAACATCCATCCCAACCCTCTACTCCTCAACCTTCCGGACTTGATGCATTCCTCATATTACCATATATGTATGCCCAAACTCTTACCCTAAGAGGAATGTATGACCAAGTAAAGGTTCGACATCAACAATTGTTCCTGCTTAAGGAGGCTCTTGGACTCTCTGAGAAAATGGAGAACATTCAAAACTTCATCAAGGCATTTGTTTGACCATGTGCTATGGATAAAGACTGAAGGAGAAAAAGAGCTCCATGGTGAAGTACGTATAATGATGATGGGAAAACTAAAAAGCAAAAGCCAAAATCTACTTCACAAGTGAAATTTTCCAATCCTTCAGGGTCTGTTCCCACACAAGCCCAAGAAGTGAAGCAAATACAAAAGAGCATTGAAGAGTCTTCCCTACTACTTGGTAATAATCATATCCTTATAGAAGTAGACTATCCTACTACTTTAACTAGTGAAGCAATTAATGATTTGAGTGATGATGAGGTGGATGAAGAAATTACTGTTAAATCCCCTCAAATGTTTGAAAATGTAATTGCTCAATCCATTAGCTCTAGTAGTAGTGATTCAATTGTACTTGTTGATGAGTGTGCTCCTACTTCTTTGTGTGATGTTTCAATTTTTGAAAATGCTTCTTTTCATAGTACTAGGGATGATTGTGATAAATTGAATGCAACATTTCCAAGTTCTTGTGTGGAAGATCAAATACGTGTAGATTGTTATCATGAAAAATGCCACTTACTTGTTGAGTTTCGAAAGAAAGCATTTAGTGAAGTGGTTGATTCTACCATTGATCATAATGCACCCTCTTGTACTATTGATGATTGTAAGCATGAGCATTGGAAAAATATTGAATCTTGTATGGATGCCAATGTGGTTGATGTGAGTGAAAATGACCATAGCCTAGAAAAAGATCTTTTTCTTGATTCCAATGAATTGCATAATATTTTAATAAGGGAAGATTCAATTGTTTTGATTGATGATATTGCCAATGAAAATGAATCTTTCCATATGATTCTTTCTTGTGATTTGCCACTCGATATAGACAAGGAAAATGATTCTTTTGAAAATTCAAAAGTTTTGGGTGGTAATGATTTGAAAATTCTCTTCCTTCTTCCACTCTTTTGCCTTCCACCTATTGTGATTGCAATGATGACGTGGTGTGACCCAACACTGATTTGGATTCCGTACCTTCTACTTTGCAAACACAAGAGAATCTTCAAAATAGAACTGTTTGTTTGACTCCTATTGATAGGAGTTGTATTGATTTCCTTGGATGTGATAGTTTCTTGGAGAGTTTAATTCCTAAAATATTTGTAATTCACTTGAAATCTCTCCATGTTTCAATTTTTGGATGGGATACTACTATTTTCATGTCTTCTTTGCATAACATTCTTGGAAAGGTCATCAGGGAGCCAATCTCCACTGTACATTCTTGGACCTCTTCTGATTGATCCTGAGCCACCTCCACCAAGAAAATGTTTTGTGGGAGAAGATGTCTTATAAGACTAATTCATGATTCTCATCAGGGATGAGAACTTTTACTTTAAGCGACTCAAGATATTCTAACAAAGGTTGTCTCTTTCTTCACTTATTTTCTTCCTAATTCCTTTGATTACTTGGGCTTAATTGTTGTATGAGAAAGATAAGTGTGGGCAAAGGACACAATCAAGTAGAAAAATAAAAGTAGTATAGCTTAGTAAGTAGAATAAGAACCCTCTATCTATGTTTTGCAATTTTTTCGGCCACTATCCTACTTAATTACCATTGTGCCTTGAATTTCAACTTGCTTAGCATTCTCTTTACAGTGGTTTTTCCACATTGAGGATAATGTGTTGATTAAGTGTGGGGGAGAGGAATACATTTTGAAGCCCATTAATTGGTTGTTTTTTAATGAGAAAATGCCTTCAACTGGATTTTTTTTTTCAATTTTCTTTCAAGAATGACTTGGTCTAACGCATGTCTTAAGTAGTAAAGGGTCACATGCATTAGCCACTTTATAAGTGTAATTTATGGAAAATTCTTTGATTTTTCATGAGATCTAGTGTTTTGGCAATTTTTTTTTTTAAACCATGTTTTGCTTTTTAAGTGAATGGGAAGAGAAATAAACCCACAATTGGATTTTTGCTTACTCCTTATTTTGAAGGGAGTTTATATATCATTGGTACATTTAAGAGTTTAGCATTATTGTAATTGATTGCAATGTTTTCATTAATTGTATTTGTAAGGTTAGTACTAAGAATAGTTAAGTAGATGTTTTGTGATTAGCTTACTATGCAATTGATTGTGCTAGAGTGAGCATTGGAGAAAAACCTTGTTGGCAGGATATTTGAGCCTTAAATTCTATTCATGTGTGCATGTTCACTTAGTTTTTCACCTTCTAGAACTTGTTTCCACTCTTTTTCAAAACGGTATCTGTGTAGTATGATGAAAATGAAAGAGGCATTCAATTCTAAACCATTTTCATCCAAACGTAAACCTACATTCATCTACCCTTTGCTTACCCCCTTTGAGCCTTTCCTATGTTATATGCATGTCATTACTTGTTACACCCCTACCGGCCTAGCTTTTACAGGTGACGGGTAGAGTGATCTTTCCCATACTTATATTTTATATTCAAATACAGACATGTATCAGAGTAATTACGCAGCAAAGCATGTAATAATTTGGACAATGTAATACTGATAAAGTAAGCAAGTCTCCAAAAAGAATAAGTTATACAGTCATCTCGTGTAAATACCAAAATAATTAATAAGTATTATACAGTAATCCAGTGTATTAAAGATAATAACAAAAAGCCATTTCCAGCAATCTCCATGAAATCTTCAATCATGCTCCATGATCTCACCTCTAGCCTCCTGCTTCGACTTATATGCACTACTTGAACTTTTGTAATAGCTTGGGATTCGTAAATGAATCCCAGAGTAACTGTTAATCTCATATCCATAGTAGGTAAGAAAACCACAAACATAAATCATATAGCATTCAGTTGGTCGCACACAGTAAGGCACAAAGCCTAATCCGGAATAAGCAGTCTTTATAACACATAATACAGACTACTCAGTAAGGCACACAAGAATGCCAAAGGTCGCACATAGAGAGTTCTGGTACCAAAGCGCTTGGAAAATAACAACACCGAATGCATACACAATCATGGTAAATACATGCATACAAAGTCATACAAAGCATATGAGATTAGGGTTACTTACCTTCAAACAACTGATTTGTCGAATAACCAACCTCCAACAACTTAGTAGGAATTATAGACCTGAAGTAACACAATATAAATGGTGTTATCATCAATATAATTTTTCTCCTAAAAATATGTAACTATATAACTTGTGTGAAGGGTTCTTTCACTATTTGAAACTCATTAATTCTTTTTATTAATGCGTATCCCTTCATTAGTCATTAATCCTTCATTTTCGCATAAAGCCCTGAAAAATTCCAAAAATTTGATCCAACTTCAAAAATTCATAACTACTTGTAGAAAAATCTGATTGAGGCGTTCCAAAAAACTATGTGATCATTGACATATCTATTTTTGCTAAAAATACTTGCCAAGGCCAGAGAAACATAAATCACTCCCAATTTATGAATATTCCCTTGCTAGTTTTTCAGCTTTTCAAGTTGTATTCCTTTACTTCTTGACCCTAATACTTTCAAAATCATGCCCTATACTTTTCATTATACAAAATTCCATTTTAAACAATTTAAAACCATCAAAATCACCAAAATAAAATCATAATTCCATGATTCAGCTACTGACCGAAAATACACTTAAAAATAAACATACACAACTTTCATTTTCACAATATCTATGCCTTATTTTATGCTTATTCTTTGTTTGTAATCCATGAATATGAGTTTTAATATTCTTTTCATGCTTTTATTATTAAAACAGAACCTCCACCAGGCATCCAACTCAAGATAATAACTATATTTAAATCATATAACCACATGAATCATAAGAAAACCATGGAAGCTACTTACTTGACTTGTGCTTGGATTTTTCCTTAAATTCTCTCCTCTTTGTGCTTTTCTATTGATTTCGGCCTAGGCTCCCAAAAATCATACAAATATTCTTTATTAATACCCCATGCACATCTTTAAAGATTGTAGAAAATAGAATAAGAATTCATGAGTACCTTACTTTGACGCTAGCTTACTTGTTCCTCCTTGTTTCCTTTTTGCTTTCAAGCTTTCTTTCTCTTGGTATTTTGGATATTTAGCCATGCAAGGGGTCTTTTTGGTCCTTAAATAGTAGTTAAAAAGAATACAAAATATCTTCTTTTGGTATTTTACCAAAATACCCTTGGGTTTATCTCTTTTATTCTTGATTTTTCTCCAATCTTCTAGAGAAATCTTGACTCTTACTTGTCTCTCTTTTGGTTGTCCGAGATGTGTCATATTAATGGGCATCAAGATAGTCCCAGTTATATGTTCCATAAGTCCAATCTTAAGCTTTCCTCATGTCTTTAATTAATTGGTCTAAAAATTCCCATTCATTGATTTCTTCCTTCTACTTTAATGCTTGAAATATATTCCTTTGGTCTTTTCATTCCAGCTGGCCGAAACTTGGCTATAGGAATAAAGATTTTTGATATTCTCTTACATTAGATAAGCATGCTAAATCATTACTCTTAGGTTCACCTTTTATTCCTAAGATGACAATTGTATCCTTAAGCTTTATTACTTTGTACTTGCCTTATCCATGCATTAAACAACTGGTCTTCATCCTCTTAATTCCCTTGGTCCAAAATGCTTGGTGAAATTGGGATAATCTTATGCTTTTAATTGATTTTGGACACATATGTATAAATTGACTTGTGATATCACTAATGACTTAAGCATGTTATTAATTCATTCCCAAAAGTCCAAGGTCATTTATTTTATGCTCTTCTTAACTTGCAACATGTATATGTTCATGAATTCTCCATTATCCTGTTATTCCTCTTCATGTAGGCGCAATAATACCCCTTCTAGAATCCAAAATTTTATCTTTAATTTAGGCAACATATTAAAACAAATATCATTTGCCATGGATTTAATGAAAATTTCACATATTCCCATAATATGATATTAATTCACTTTATACAATAATTTAAATGAAAATGGGGTTATTACATTACTCATAGTATTCTAAAATCGAAATTGAATTGTCAATTAAAAAAAAAATGAAATGGCATGTATATGGAAAAGGATGAAAAAGAAGTAGAAAAAAAGAGTATTGGCAAAGAAAAGAGAAAAATAGAAAGTGTATTGTAGATAAAATGAAAAAACAAAAACAAAAAAAATATCAAGAAGGCATTTGTTCATGAATTTGCAAAAGAATTGGCAAAAGTTTGTAAAGTTATTTAAATGCTATGAACTTAGTCATTAACTTTGACTTGCATATCAACTATTCATTTTTTCTAATTAATTCATCCCATTTAGCCTTCATCCAATATTACAAGTCTTTTAAGTCCTCCTGATTCATTTCATTAATTGATATTAGCAGTGGAGATGTTAGAGTTGTTACAAGCCTATGGTAAGGTGTTGATTAAGTGAGCTTGAGTGAGATTATTCCAATGAGGTGAGATGAGTGAAACACCAATACATTGAGAGTTCTCTTGTGCTTCATTCTAATATGTTGGATTGTGTAGTCGCTAATTTATTTGCATCGCTTGATTATGACTAATGTTGGCTTGAGAAATTTGATTAATTAATTCATTATTTTCTAATTATGAAATTGCTCATCTTTCAAATGCATTAGTCATTTGGACTTGTAATTTTGTACTCAATTGCCTTTTTTAGGAGTACAAAGGTTTAGGTGTGGAGGAATTGATTGAACCATATTTTTATGATTTTTCATCATTAAATTTGGATTCTTCATGCATTTTGTCATAGTTATTAAGCTTAAAATGCCTGTCTTGTGATAAATTGAGATTAAGAGTAAATACATTAAATTTTTGACCCGAAAAAAAAAGTAAATACATTAAATTTGGATTAAAAACAGAAAATTTGTCAAAAAAAAATTGTAATTACTCTTAACCATTGATTTTTCTAAGAATGTTTGTGTTAGATTAATTATTTTTGATTGTATGTGCTTGAAGGAATTAGATCAAATTTGAAAATGGAAGCTTGAACTTAAATTGCAAAAGTTTCAGTTTAGTCCCTCTGCAAACTTTCAAAGTTTACAAACAGGTCCTTGGTCAAGACTTGCATTTTGACCAAGTTCCTTAGGTTAGTTGAAGGCAAACAAAAATCGAGAACAAAGACCCGACATTGGAGACATCACCGTGGACCATACAAGATACCTTCTGAGAATAGAGAGATGAAGGGAGATTGGGGAAGGGGAGGAGAGACCATTGACCCTTCACCATCAGGTTGTCCGACCATCACCATCACGCAAGATGTCTTCCTCATCCTCTATGCCACCGTTAGTATGCAGCACTAGCGTCGTCGTACTCCACCACTAAAGCATCCTGCCTTGTACTCAACCAGAGGAGGCCGAAGTCGAACAAGAAGGAGGGAAGAGAGGAAATAGACAACACCACCGTCCATTCATCACGTACCACCTTCGACCACCATCCTTTCTCTGTTTTTCCTCCACTGCCATAAACCGCCACCAGCAACCTATTTCTCTTCCCCATTCTAGATTCATCCTCTCTTCTGCTCTCCACCGTCAACTTTGATTCTTCACCATCTCCTCCATTTGAACAACCACCATCACCTTCTCTTCCATTCTGCTCACCATGGTCAACAGTGTAAGGAGCTCGTTGGATCTGGAGGTGAATCAATGAGAGGCTATGTTCATTGCTTCTTGGAGATGGATTAAGTGGGTGGAGTTTTGAAGCTTCAATTAGGGGAGTTTCTAGTTTATTCAGTTTCTCATTTTTGTTTTATGATTTCCTAGTTCTAGGAATATCATTCTATAGCTTGAGATTGAGTTGCTGTTTGGTTTTCTTTATGGATTGAACTTATCTAATTGGATTGCATTTTGTAACTTGTTGGATTTGTTAGTTCTCTATGTGTTTTGATGTAAACACAAGTTACAGTTTTGTCTTTGGTAAGTTTAAAAACTTACTGTCAAGACAAAACTCGAGTTTTGGTTTCAAAACTCGAGTTTTGGTTTCAAAACTCGAGTTTTGTGTTTGACAGAGAGTTTCTCATTATCGGCAATCAAAGCAAAACTTGAGTTTTCAATCGAAAAATCAAGTTTTGGGACTTACGAAGAGAGCACTCGCTTTTTTCACTTAAAGACAAACTAGAGTTTTGACTAGAAAACTTGAGTTTTGCCTTACACAAAGATTTCACATTATTTTCAAATGAGGACAAAACTCGAGTCTTGGTTTGGAAACTTGAGTTTTGGCCGGACGGAGAGTCTTGAACTTTTGAACATATGCAAACTCAGTTTCACGCTAAAACTCCGGATTTTGCTTTGCTCGAGTTTTATAAGTTTTCTCTGAGTTAAGAGAAAACTCGAGTTTTGATTTCAAAACTTGAGTTTTGTCTTGACAGAGTTTTCAAATTTTTACTCGCCTCTTTGAAAACTCGAGTTTCGTAGAAAACTCAAGTTTTGACTTGACACGGTTTCCTCAAGGTTTTCATAATTTTATGGAAACTCAAGTTTCGATTTCAAAACTCGAGTTTTGGCCAAGCCGAGAGCAATGCATCTTTTCAAGGTTTTGAAAACTCAAGTTTCCCTTTGGAAACTCGAATTTTGATTTGGCTCGAGATCTCTCAATGTTTTCATACTTAAATGAAAACTCGAGTTTTGTTTTGGAAACTCGAGTTTTGGGCAACCCGAGAGCTTTGAGCATTTTCAAAGTTTTGAAAACTCCAGTTTTGAATGAAAACTTTAGTTTTGATGTTTTGGACTTAAACACACTGTTTTCATCAAAAGTCTAAAACTCGAGTTTTGTTTTGGAAATTCGAGTTTTGAGTTTCTCACAAAATATGCTCCAAAGCTCAAATCGTGACTTTCCTTTCTCGGATGGAGGAAACTAGAGTCTTGATATTGAAACTTGAGTTTTGCCTTAAGTGCACAGTTGAAAACTCAAGTTTAGAAAAACAAACTCCAGTTTCCATCGCGAAGTCAGAAATTCAAATCTATCGAATTTGTAAAACCTTTGTGTTTGATTTCAATACTTCCTACAATCATTCTTATACATTCCTAGCTATGTTTAACCACTTTGTTAGTGGGTTTCAGATACATTAGAGAATGTTTATTGAAGGTTTAAAGCAAAAGCAAAAAGTGATGTCAGCATATTAAATGCTAAACCCATAAAGTTGCATACTTTCGGGTAATCCATCTGCACACGTTTGTAAAGAATTAAGAATGTTTTCCACATCTAGAGGCTGCTACTCCAACGAATTAATTTGCAGAGAGTCAACACTAAACTTCTGCCCAGCTAGATTAAGAGAAGATTAGTGAGAGAAGAAGACCTAAACTTACCCAGAACTTTGTCTAATGAAGGCAACGATTATATTGAAGATTACAACGGAATTGTGAAAAAAATGCGTAGCAAATATAAAATTATATAAAAAATAGATTTATTACGTCTCTTCCTTAATAACCACTAGAAAAAAAAAATTACGAAATATAAAAGAAGTGTATATAATGAAAAATATATAATAGCAATCATAAAAGAGTATACATAGAGAAAATGAAATATAAACAACAACGTTGCCAACAAAATGGACTAAAAAAAACATGGATAATGTCTATACAGTAGCAGTATGGTCATCATCATCACCAGGAGCCGACCCTTTATCCTTCTTGTCCTTCAATAGGGACTGTAGTAGATACTGCATCTACTTCATCATCTACTCTTGGTGATTCATTTTCTCTGCTTGCTGATTCACCAGCTGTGTCGTAGCCTCCAACTACTAAGTGGTAAAAGTGAGCTACTGTTCTAACACCTTCACCCTTTTAAGCTCATTTGCAAAAACAACATTAGGAAGTCAGTTTCTTTTTGTACTTCATCTAAATGAACGAGGGAGCAAAAATGTAACAATTAATATCAAAAGTATTATGTTTACGTGTAGAAAAACCTCCAATATGACTGGATGAGCGCTTGGAAGCCTTCATTCAGCTGGCAGAGGCACCCAATCCGAACACTCTTCCTTTCTTGTCGAATCCTCTTGCAACCTGAATGAAGAGGTTCTCGTTATTGGACTCAGAGGATGTGAGGTCATTCGCAATTTACGTGGCTCTCTCCTATGATAGCTTCTCCTAGGTTTCCTACAAGAACAAAAATACATCACAAATGTGGCATGTAAAATGAAATACATATGTTGCTATCTGAAACAAATAATAAATGTAATAAATGTCTCACCGCTAATTGTTGAGACTTGGAGTTAATCCAGTGCTTCCTACTAGCTAGAGACTCTTAGGAATGGGTCTGCTCAAAGTTAACCCAATCAACCTAGTCTGAAGATACGTCCCTAGAAGCTTCCTGCAAATACACATGATGACAATTTTTTGATTACTTCAAAGTACAAAATATATTGAACACCGTGATGATTGAATATTATTACACTTATTTGTATCTCTTTTTGAATAAATTTAGGATTTTTTATTTAATAAATAATGGATTTTATTACTTAATCGAGCTTTAAGCTTTCAATTGGATTTAATTCATTTTTATGATTAAATTTCAGATTTATAGTGATTTAGTATTTTCACCATAACTTTTGATCTAGATATCCAATTAGCCTGATTTTTCTTTCCCTTTTTAGATGATTCAGAGAGCTACAATTGTTATGAAGACTCGGAAGGCTGATTCGGACAAGAAGATGGACGAAATTGGAACTAAAGATAGACCCATTTTTCTGGATTTTTATTCTGCTCGAATTTTGTAATAAAAGACCATTTATTAGAGGTTTCCTATGCTTAGAGGTTTCCTATTTTTGGGCCAATCTTGTAGCCCTAGTGTTTCCTATTTATAGGTTAGACTAGATGGCTAAAAACATATTCTCAATTACGTTGAATAGGATTTCTTTTTTGTTTTCTTCTTCATCTTTTCTTCTGTGTTTTGCTTACCCATGCTTGGCTAAGCTTCTGTGGTTAACCCAACGTGAGGATTCCATGATTCATCCAGAGAACTTGTGCTCTATCGATGATTTAACTCATTTCTATTTTCATCTCATCGAATCTGATTTAAAATAATTCAAATATTAGATTTAATATTCAGTTTGGTTTATCCCAAGGACGAGTTCGAACTAGGTTTTAAGTTTTTTGTGCGTTTGCACGCATGGGACGCCGCTGTTCGGACATGTTCTAGGCGATCGTCTAGTCGAGGGATTTTCTGGGTGAATGCAGGGATCTCGGTTTGTCCAGAGCCAAACGTGGGTTATTTATATTTTGTTCAATGATGGAAGTCTCTGGAATCCGAATGTTGGGTTGATCAATTTTAATCTGCTTCTTCTCCTTTTCTTATATTCTATTTTATCTTTGCTTCATTTAAATTGCATTTTTATTTTAGTTTATTAATTTAAAAATCCAAAACCCAATCCCCCCTTGTTTTCACTGCATTTGCATGACATTTAGATTACTTAGGATTCAATAAAAGGCTCCTCGAAAAAGAGAGAATGATCCTAGGTTTGCCTATACGCAATCCTTAGTTAATTGTTGATTGTGGACCCTAAGGCTAATGACAAAATGTCTTCATCAAATGGCGCCGTTGCCGGGGAGCTAAGTAATTGGCTTCCTAGGTGATTTAATTGTCAAATTCACTTTTGACAAGGGGTTTCTCGTGTGAAGCTTGTTAGTTTTGCATTTTGATTTTTCATTGCATATAGTTTAGGATTTTTGCATTTAAGTAGCTTGCATAGCGCTCATTGCATTGTCTTGACTTGGTAGCTTCTGTGTGGTGTGTTTGTATAAAATTCGATATGATTTTGAGCTTATTTATTTGATTTCACCATGTCTCCAAGTTAATTCATAGTATACCTGCATATTTCATCATTTTTGGCCAAAAAAAAAAATCTTCTTTTCTTTTTCACTTGCATTTGTATTTTATTAGATTCCTTTTCTTAATTTTTATAGTTAGATAGTTATCTTGTGTTTCACTGGGAATTAATTGCATTGAACTTTCATGGCTTGGTTTTACGGTAATCATAATCTACCTTTCAATTCTCACTCTTTTGTAGGTACTCAAGAATGTGATGGCTCATTTCACCACCAATACCATGAACCTTACCAACAACCTCCATTCCAACAATATCATCAACACTCTCACTTACCATACCATCCGTTATTCCATCCCACTTCCATACCATGCCATCCATCTTATGAATCCCTATACCCATTTGACCCACCTTATGAACCTCATTCTCAACCATGTATGCCCAACTAAGATCCTTCACTTTGTGAAGTCATTGGAGATTTCCAAAATCAAACGGCTTGGGCTGTAAATGAGGAGTGGTCACATAAGGACGACTTTAATCAACAAATGGACTTTCATTTTAGAATGATGGAACAACAAGCGAAATCGTATGATAGATTAGTAAAGGAAATTGAGCAGCAAACACAAGTGTTGAAAATGAATTTTCAAGAAAATCATTCTCTCATGGTCACACATGCACAAGAAGTGAAGCAAGTGCAAAAGCACATTGAAGAGTCTTCCCTCCCATTTGGTAATGATCTTAACCTTATAGAAGTAGACTCTCCTACTACTTTGGCTAACGAAGCAATTCATGACTTGAGTGATAATGATGTGGACGAGGAAATCATTGTTGAATCCCCTCAATTGTTTGGAAATGTAATTGCTCAACCAATTGGATTTAGTAGTAGTAAGTCGATTGTACTTGTTGATGAGTGTGATCCTATTTCTTCATGTGATGCTTTAACTGTTGAAGATGCTTCTCTTCATAGTACTAGTGATGATTGCAATAAATTGAATGACATATTTTCATGCTATTGTGAAGAATATCAAATATGTGTAGATTGTTATCATGAAAAATGTCATTTACTTGTTGAGCTTCAAAAGAAAGCATTTAGTGAAGTGGTTGATTCTACCATTGATCAAAATGCATCCTCTTGTACTATTGATGATAGTAAGCATGTCAATTTTGAAAAGGTTGAATCAAGCATGGATGCCAATGTTGTTGATGATGTTCTTGCTCAGTGGTATGTTGATTATCTTGATTTTGCATGTATGAGTAATTCTGCCAATTGTGCATGTTCTGATAATGAATGGTGCCCTGTTTGCACTGAGATTATTGCATCTGATTTTGAATTGCCTGAGGAATCTGATGTTGATTCTGAATTTGAGCTGCATTCTAATCCTGATGTGAATCCTGAGATTAATGCTGCATTATTTGGTGATTCTGACTTGCTTAGTGATTCTGCATTACTTATGGATTCTGTTGTTGATGTGAGTGAGAAAGATCATAGCCTAGAATACCAAATGCATAAAATTCCCATTGGATTACCTCCTTGTAGTCTTGTTGGTGACAAAGATTCTGAAATTTTGATTGATAAAATCTTGCATGTTGATGAATCTTTCCAACAAGTACTTTCTTGTGATTTGCCACCTGATTTTGAAAAACAAGATAATTGTTTTGAATCTTTACACATTCCAGGTAGTGATGATTTGAAAAATTCGCTTCATTCTTCCACTCTTTTCCCTTCCATCTCTTGTGATTGCAACGATGATGTGGTGTACTCCAACACTAAGTTGGACTCCACACCTTCCATTTTGCAAGCACAAGAGAATGTTCACAATATGATTGGTTGCTTGACTCCTACTGATAGGAGTATCATTGATTTTCTTAGATGTGATACTTACTTGGAGAGTTTGGAACGTAACATGCCCTTAATTCACTCAAAATCCCTCCATGTCTATATTTTTGGATGGGATACTGCTATTTGCTTGTCTTATTTGCAGGAACATTCTTGGAAAGGTTGTCGATGGAACCAACATCCACCGTACATTCTTGGACCTCTTACAATCGATCCTGAGCCACCTCCACCAAAGAAATTCAATGTAGGAGAAGATGTTTCAAGGGAAAATTTCATGATTCTCATCGGAGATGAGAACTTCTCCTTCAAGCGACTCAAGATACTCTAACAAAGGTTGTCTCTTTCCTTACTTATTTTCTTCCTAATTCATATGATTACTTGGGCTTAATTGTTGTATGAGGAAGATAAGTGTGGGGGAGGGACACAATTCAGTAGAAAAAGTAGAAATAATGTAGTTTAGTAGGTGAAAAAAATGAGTTCTTATGAATAACACACTCTCTTTCTATGATTGCTCTACCTCTGGTGAACTTTGACATCTTGGTTTTGATGGATCCTTCTGTTTGAGGTTGAATTTCTGGACTCTTAGATTATATTTTTTGGTAGTTAATTTTGGGATGCTGATTGCATGATTCGGTATTCACCTTTGTGAGATTTTAGGCCTACATGAATGGAATTCATCTTTTACCATTCTTTCTTTCATGTGTGCATCTGCTCATGATTTGTGTTCTCTAGAACTTGCTCCTTTTCTTTTTGAAGCTAAATTTTTCACTTACGTGCATAAATATGATGGAAGCTTGTTTTCTTTCTTTCATTTTCCCACTTTGGCCAAATAGCCTTCCCCTTACATTATATTCCCTTTGCTAGCCCCTTTGTGCCTTCTTGACTCATTCTTTTCTAAGTCATATTACAAGCCTAAGCGTAAAACCATTTTATTCCGCACCTTGAAAATTTATTGAGCATTGGTTTCACCTTGGTTTTGTGTTTCAGTGTGGGAGTTGCCCAGGTGTGCAACATTTTAAGTGTGGGGGGAGTATTTGATTTTGATTTTGTGTCATTCATCATTTGACATTAATGTTGGTCATTGTGATTCTATACCAAAAAAAGGGTACGAAAAAAAGAGAAAAAAAAAGAAAAGAAAAGAAAAGAAAGAGAGATAGAGGAAACAATGTAAAGAAGGAGAAAAAAAAAGAAATGATATTGGGTGATTTGTTATTATTAACTGATGTTCTTTGGATTTCTTGGATGCTTAGCCTATCACATCCATACTTATTCACACCTATACCCTAGCTCCATTACAACCTTCAATAACAAGCTCTCTTGATTTTTGCATGCATGTGTTATAAGTAGTGGAGAAGTAGAAATTGAGCAAGCATATGGTAGAACAACTTTCTTGAGTAGAATTTCAGTGATACACTTGTTTACCTTATACACTTGAGAGATTGATTGAGGGCATCCTTGAGAGACCATCTTGTGTGATTAGCATCATTGATTGAGATTGCCAGGATTTGTAATTGGAGATGAAAGGATTTTGGTCTTGATTGATTGGTCTTTTGAAGCTTTGTGTCTCTTGCTAAATTTTTGCATTGTTAGCAATTTTTAGAAAGGAAGAGTTTTTCATTTTAGTTTTTATCTTTGAATTTTGCTCAAGAGTGCAAAAAGATAAGTGTGGGGGAATTTGATGATTGAATATTATTACACTTATTTGTATCTCTTGTTGAATAAATTTAGGATTGTTTAGTTAATAAATAATGGATTTTATTACTTAATCGAGCTTTGAGCTTTCAATTGGATTTAATTCATTTTTATGATTAAATTTCAGATTTACAGTGATTTATTATTTTCATCATAACTTTTGATCTAGATATCCAATTAGCCTCATTCTTCTTTTCTTTTTTAGATGATTCAGAGAGCTACAATTGTTATGAAGACTCGGAAGGCTAATTCGGACAAGAAGATGGACAAAATTGGAACTAAAGATAGACCCATTTTTCTGGATTTTTATTCTGCTCGAATTTTGTAATAAAAGACCATTTATTAGAGGTTTCCTATTCTTAGAGGTTTCCTATTTTTGGGCCAATCTTGTAGCCCTAGTGTTTCCTATTTATAGGTTAGACTAGATGGCTAAAAACATATTCTCAATTACGTTGAATATGATTTCTTTTTTGTTTTCTTCTTCATCTTTTCTTCTGTGTTTTGCTTACCCATGCTTGGCTAAGCTTCTGTGGTTAACCCAACGTGAGGATTCCATGATTCATTCAGAGAACTTGTGCTCTATTGATGATTTAACTCATTTCTATTTTCATCTCATCGAATCCGATTTCTGGAAATAATTCGAATATTAGATTTAATATTCGGTTTGGTTTATCCCAATGACGAGTTCGAACTAGGTTTTAAGTTTTGTTTGTGCGATTGCACAAAGGGGACGCCACCGTTCAGACATATTCTAGGCGATCGTCTAGTCGAGGGATTTTCTGGGCGAATGCGAGATCTCGGTTCGTCGAGCCAAAAGTGGGTTATTTATATTTTGTTCAATGATGGAAGTCTCGGAATCCGAATGTTGGGTTGATTGATTTTAATCGCTTCTTCTCGTTTTCTTATATTCTATTTTATCTTTGCTTCATTTAAATTGCATTTTTATTTTAGTTTATTAATTTAAAAATCCAAAACCTAATCCCCCCTTGTTTTCATTGCATTTGCATGACATTTAGATTACTTAGGATTCAATAAAAGGCTCCTCGAAAAAGAGAGAACGATACTAGGTTTGCCTATATGCAATCCTTGGTTAATTGTTGATTGTGGACCCCAAGGCTAATGACAAAAGGTCTTCATCACACCAAAATAGGAAATAACATATCCTTACAATGTTTTTTGATGCTGACTTATTGGAATGGAGCCACCACTATATGAGGGTCCATCCATTTGAGACCTATTTAACTTATTTTGAATAGATTTCTGCTGCCATTTCTCATCAGCAGCCTATTTTGTCAATAACTGTGTTGCGGTCTCAAGATGAATCCAACTTGCCTTACCTTTATTTTGTCTCAATTTATATAAGCAATCAGACAACCACCGGCTTGATTTATAGTTATAAGCTTTTCCCAAATCTCGCTGATGGACAGGCAACCACCTAAACTTTCCTTGAAAATCAATAATGAACAATTAGTGCTCTAAATTATAAAAGTACTTAATCAATTTGAATTTTGATAAGATGAAATTAATAACCATAAAGGACTAACTTACCAAGAAGTCATTGAACCAAGCATCGTGAACAGCTTGAGGAATCTCTAATCAATTGCCTCAAGGGTAATTGTAATTACGGAATAGTTGCTTATCCATGAATTCAACAACCACTCTATAAGGCTCAAACATGAAAACAATGATGCGTTGAAAATATATATTAGCATACAAACTAAAGGTAAAAACATCTGAACATTACTAGTAACTTTATATGACTTACTTGATGGTGCCTATAGGACAGATCCACGTTAACCTTGTTGCAAGATCAATTGATCCCCACACTGGTATATTAGAGGAATTATCTTCCCTGACCTGGTTCCCAAGCGACGTAGTACGCTGAAGGAAGAAATGTAGAGTATTGAAAAAGTTAGTACATATATGCTTAAAGAAAACAATATACATGTAAATTAATAAAAAATCATAAAGTAAACCTACTATGCCCCATGCTGTAGATAAGTGGGAGTGGTGGGCACACTTGTACCGCCTATAACGGAGTTGATAGATGGTGAAGATGACAAATTAAGTAGATGCAGATCTAAGGAAGAGGTAAGCCCTCTACCTACAGAGGGGTAGATGATGTCATCCTACCCCCTCTTATAGGATGGCCCCAGGACCCGGGCTCTACCACCACTACCTGTACGCCTAGCTGAAGGCTCCATCTGTGAACACCTATAAACATTATGTCAAATTATATATAAATATAAGAAATATGCTTAATATGTCAAGAGCGAAATAAAATGTATCTAATATAACAAATCGCCATAAACAAAGAACTAACACAAATCAACCAGATGATTCATGTTCTTTGACCTCTACTTGCACACCTTCCTCTGGAGTCTCATAATCGTCCAATTCAAATTCACTACTAGAATAAATATCTTGTGCCTCATCGTTTGATTCCTCATTATTCATCTGTATAAGAATCAACTCTAACCCTGCAGCAGAATCAAAGAGATTGCTTGGTACATCATCCTCTGCAATATTTACGGGCAATACATGTTCCACATCATCTTGGAATGGTTTGTCATATCATCATTTATTTATGACTCTTTAGACACAGGTATAAATGGTTCATAACCAACTGTATATCTCCTTACCCAATAGACCTCAACATTTCCATATTTGTCCACTTTTGTCCCACACGAGTTATCAAACCACTCACATTTAAACGAGTCACCAACTTGTCCCACTTTGGTAATTCAGTTGAATTATGTCAATTAACTTCCCGCAGTAGTCGCCCTCGACCCCGTTTGTAATATCCTGAATTTTGGCATTGAGACTTGAGAATAAGCCTAAATTAGGTAGACTACTAAGCTGATTCAAGAAGTGTAACATTCCCGAATAAGGCCATATCTTCGACCGAGAGACAAAAAATTGCAAACTGATGCCCATTGATTACATATTTTCTGAATCAGGTAACAACTCTTGCAGTTCCATAAAATAAACTCCATGCAACATCATGTAGAGCTTATTGGTTTTGCATGAAGTAGTCTTGGAACAATTGAGGAAACTCAGCGTTCATAAGTTAATCAACTTCAGAATCTGACCTCGAAGGATTTCTCGATCGGAGGCATTTAGAGAAGTAACTATAACAAAAAAATGAAATTAATACTTTAATACTTATCATAATGGTAAGACCATTTATAAAAATAGAGGAAATCTTACTCTAAGTATGGGGTGGTCTCTTCATAGTTGTTTAGAATGTACCACTTCGCTACTAGTTTATCTCTTCCTTCTAGAGTTCACCTACATTGCCTTCCCACGACTCAGCCTAGAAAATTAAATATTGATATTTGACCACTCGTATTACCACCATCACCATTGAAAAGTACCCCTCTCCATCTTGATATAATGTCAGGGGGTTAATAGTATGATGCAAATTTAGTGGCATCTTCAACTAGATACGCTTCAACGATAGACCCTTCAACGTACCTTTGATTTTTTTTATCTTGTACTTAAGTGTGCGTAAAAACCTATAACAGACAATCAGAGGGTATATATAAATTATAGCACCATGTGCGTAAATTAATAACTGAGCAAAAAAAAAAATTGTTAACTCTCAAATAGATACATCTACCTATATTGTTGCAGACCTCCCTCTCACCCCTGCTTCATAGGCCAAGTGAACTGGGAAATGTTTCATTAAGTCAAATAAGTTAGGAGGAAACACCATCTCTAACTTGCATAGAATTATTGGCACGCTCGCCTCCAGATGCTGTAACTTTTCAACATTAAGCTTAGAAGCACAAATTTCTCTAAAGAACATTGAAAAGTCTGTCAAAATAGTCCATATATGCTTCGATAATGCTTTAAAGGCCCACGACAACAATCTTAGAAAAAAAACACGACAATCATGTCTCTCCATCCAGAATAACTTCACCTCGTTCATGTCAACACATCTTGACAAGTTTGATGCATAACCATCTGGGAGTTTAAGATCTTTAACCCATCACAATAA
The DNA here is from genome assembly GCA_019022655.1 of Acacia acuminata. NCBI lineage: Eukaryota > Viridiplantae > Streptophyta > Magnoliopsida > Fabales > Fabaceae > Acacia > Acacia acuminata. The sequence goes on along the minus strand of JAFJYI010000047.1, from coordinate 1,587,048 downwards.
TTCTAAATTCTGCTCTTTGTTCACTGTGTACGGTGCTCTAGGTTTGGAAGTTCAGCCCGTGGCATACTGATGAGTAGTATTTATGCCATGCTTTCCCTATGTGTTTTGATTGTTTAATTTTAAATGCTAAATCTGAGCTTTAATGTATTCTATCTAATAGAAAGTTTGAGAATTCATGCACATAGGGAAACAGAGGATGGATCTTACAAATTGTTGCATTCATATCATTAGCCTGCTCATGTGCGTAAGAAAATGATCACTTTATGGTTTTAATATTGAAGCACATAATGAAGCTGATACAATGCTATAGCATATCGTATGCTCACACCTGCGCCAACAATTCAATGCAACCGCTATACTATAGCATTATAAGTGATGTGGAATTATGTACTACGTTATTCTAACCTTTCCTCACGAGTTTTCAAGAAATTAAGACAGGTCATCCAAATACATGTAAAGACGGTGATTGACTCAAGCTGAATCCAGAAGATTCGGAGAATCAAAAGAAAGGTTTGAAGAATCTCGCGATATTAAAAGAAGAATCAATCAACCAAATCTAAGATCTTGGGCCTGACAGATCTAGAAGGCCAAACTTACTGGACATACGACGCAAGAAGACTTAACTATAAAAGGAAAACACGAAAAAACCTAGAAGAGATCGAGGTCGTGAGAGTTAAGCAGTCACATCGAAGGAAAGAAAGAGAAGACCGATCAAGAGGAGAGTAGACCAGACCGAATTCTTCCCTGGAGCAAGATGGATCGTAGAAGATGGAGAGATGTCACATGACAAGATGTCTCTTACACCGTTAGCCTTCCGACGAGCTTCTCAGTTTTTCTCTTTGTTATTTTGTTTTCATAGTTATGCCATAGGCTATTCTCTGCTATTCTGCTTTGTTTGTCCCTCATCAATCATAAACTAAATTCTCTTTTGGCTGAGTGAGGATGGATTTCTGAGTTGTAGAATGAACCCAGTTTGCTAGGTCCTAATTTAATGAATTCAATTTGTTTAACAGTGTTTTAATTCAAAGTAGGTTAGCAAACACTAAGGGCTATCCCAGTGGTCTTGGCATACCGGATGGGAGTCAAGGTTAGACCTTTATCAGACAGTGTTTGTTGGGCGAGCTAATGCATGGCTCGACTTAAAATGTAGATGCCAGGAATGGATTTACCACTTATTACTAGAACACCTAGAGCTAATTAGACAGACTAAACTGGAAATTGCCAAAGTACTATGGGAAAGTAAAGCGAGTACTATATTTATAGGATTGCGGAAGCTTTTGTATAGGATAGTGGTGGGTTAACTAAATAACGTTGTGAAAGGCGGTTATGCTGTAGCATTGCAGAAGTTGTGCAGCATAATTGCTATAGCAATACGTTGCATGTGAATTGGGGGAATGACTCAACTTAGGATGAATTCTGAGCTCAACCTACTTTTAAACTGATATATTCCTTTGACTTCTGATCACCTATTTATTTGTTGTCATTAGAAATAGCTAAAATAACCAAACCAAACATCATTTTCATACAACACACTTGTCTTTTGAAACTGATATCACTCTCGGTATCGACAATCTCTGTGGGACGATACTCTACTCATTCGTTATTATTTGTTCGATTGGTTTACTTGTCATAAGGGAATTTAACCAACACATACTTGATCGAACCATATTTTGATGTGTTATTTCATGATTAATTTGGGATTTAATCATGTTAATTGGGCCAAAAATGTATTATTTATGATTCATTTGAATTAATAAGTGATTACATGAAAAATGTGTTAAAAAGGGTAAAATTGACATAATTATTGTAATTAATCTTATTCATTATTTCTTAGAAAGATTTGATGTTGGATTGATTGCTTTAAATTGTAGGTGCTTGAAGAAATTGGACCAAATTTGAAAATGGACGTTTGGGCTCAAGTTGTAAAAGTTTCAGTTTAGTCCTTCTAAGAAACTTTTTAAACGTTTTCACTTAGGTTCCTGACCTAAACTCTGCGTTTTGAGAAGCAAAATTTTAGGTTAGAGATTCAGCTGGATATGGTCATCCATCAGACCTGTGAACCTGAGAGGCAGACCTGAGAGCTAAGAGATGAGAGCATATATATCAGAAAACACCGTGAGACCTGGGACTATCGGACCTTCACGCGAACACCTACACCCTTCACCTCTCTCGCCGGCAACTTCCTCTTCCACCACGGTCGCCGGTGAGCAATTTCCCTCCACCATCATCATCTTCTACCACCATACCTCATCGTCACGTCTCAAACTACAAAAACCAGAGCACCGTGAGAGGAAACGCATAAAAGGGAATGAGAGAGCACAGTCGCCACGCATTGGAGATCATCACCTCATTCATCATCTTCCTTCCTCATTTCCGGTGAAGTCTTTGAATTTTTCGGAGAGAGTTTGGGTTTTCCGGCATCTCTTTTCCAGATATGGCAACTCTTTCCCAGATTTTGGCTAGTGTTCTGATTGTTATGAGTGGCTGATTCCCCCTGATCTTGGTGATGAGGATCAATATTTGAGCTCAATGGACTTCATAGGGGAGTTATTCTATCATTCCATTAGTCTATATTTATATATTTAGGTTGCCTAGTTTTAGGAATTATTGTGGATAAATCTGGAACTGAGATTGATGTTAATTGTCTCTGTTAGTTTGATTTTTGTAATTGAGATTGGATTTTGTAATGTGAAGGTTATATGTGTTTGAATTTCTTTATGGTTGCAGTTAGATTATGTTAATTAGCATGGTATTGTCTAGTTAATGTGATTTATTTGTGCCCTTGAGGGGCTGGTTAGCACTCAAAATTGAGAAGGCTCATGTTGCATTAATCCAATTTTAATTACACATTAAGGGTTTTAAACAATATCTCAAGAGGTAGTAGTTAGCTATGGTTGTAGGAGCTACTATTAATTGGGAATATTAGACTCAAGTGTTATCTTGAGGTTTTTCATTAAGACGTAATGAAGTTTTGACTCCCATACTTTTTGAGCGAGGATAGCTACATTCTTCATTATCAAGAGCTTCCATCATTCATACATTTCAAACTCGATTCCATTTTAAATAAAATACCAAAAATAATAGTTTAGCATTGAATTAAATTGCATTTCTCTTTAGTTTATTAATTTTAAAAGGAAAAACCAATTTCCCCTTGTTTTAATAGCATTTGCATGGCATTTAGATTACTTAGGATTCAATAAAAGGCTCCTCGAGAAGAGAGAATGATCCTAGGTTTTCCTGTATGCAATCCTTGGTTAATTGTTTATTGTAGACCCTAAGGTTAAAGACAAAAAGGTCCTCATCAATACTCAACCAAATGCAAATCAGGCCTTTTGCAAGTCGCTTCTATACCACATCTTGCATTGAATGTATCCTTCATCTTGCCCTTGATATCCATCATAGTGTATAGAATATTGCAAAACACATTCCTCTCAATATGTATGACATCAAGGTTGTGTCTTAACAATTGATCTTTCCAATATGGTAGGACCCAAAATATGCTGCGTCTGTTCCAATGATTATCAATACTGTATCCCTCAGGTTTGTAAAAAGCAACCCCTTCTTCAACACTTGGAATGTGCTTCACCTTGTTCCATATTTCTTGGCTACTTAAATGAAAAGGTTCATTTGACCATTCAACTACACCATGCCTGAAGTCTTTTTTTTATTTTTCCTATGGGGATGATCGATGGGCAGGAATCGTCGGTGCCTATGAAACAAACAGACCTTGCAATTGTATTGCAAGCTAAAACCCATGTTCTGTTCCAGGCATGCCGAACATGCAAGCTTACTTTATGTTTACCAGCAACTCAACATCCCATATGCAGGAAAATCATTTATTGTCCATATTAAGGCAAGCCGCATGGTGAAATTCTACCTTAATGATACATCGTATGTTAAAATCCCTTTACTCCACAACATCTTCAACTCGTCTATCAAAGGCCTGAGGTATACATCTATCTTCTTTTTTGCGTTGGATGGCCTAGGGATTAACGCATTAAAGAACAAAAACTCTCTTCTTATGCACATGAAATAAAGTTGGGAGGTTGTATGGAGTTACAATCACTAGCCAACAGGAATAATTCCTGCCTGTCTTGTTGAAAGGAGCAAACCTATCTGAACATAAATCAAGATGGATATTACAGGGATCCGATGCAAACAAATGATTCACCTTGTCAAATCTAAGCCAAGCATCAGCATTAGATGGATGCATCATAAATTTTTCATCCCTATGATGCTCCCAGTGCCATCTCATGTGAGCAACTCTTTGTTCTGATGAATACAATCTCTGAAGTTTAGACATGAGAAGAAAGTATCACATCTTGCTTAATGCTTGAATGATCGATTTCCTTCCATTCCTCACAACTTTGTAGCCCTCATGTTCACAAAATTTACAATTGGTGAGCTCAGCATCATCCTTGTAATAGAGCATACATCCTTTGGGGCAGCAATGAATTTTTTCATATCTAAGCCCAAGCTCTTTCACCTTTTTTTTTTGCTTGATACAAATCCTTCGGCAAATTATTGTCATTGGGAACAACCTTACTCATGATCTACATCATTTCATTGTAATTCTTCACACTTATATGGTGATCACTCTTCAAGCTTAGTGTTGCTAGGGTAGCCGATAGGAATGAACGTTCACTATTTTCAATGTGTTCGCAACCTTCCCATAATGGACATTGCATATCTTGAAGCATTTTATAGAAACTTTTGGCTTCTGGATTAGGATCCTCTCCCATGTATGATGGTTCAACATGAGTAACAAGATCAAAATATTGGTCAATCGATGGTCCTGCAGCATCTATAACCAACTGTCTATATTGATTAAGGTTGTCTCGATGACTATTGTCCCTGTAATAATCACCCACTGTCTGTCGAACTTCCCCATGAAATTCCCAACATTCATAATCTTTCATGAAGCCGTTGCTGCACAAATGGATTCTGATTGTGATCAGATTTTGAAATTTGAAACACCTGAAAGATAGAATATCACCTAAGAGGAGGTGAATTGGTGATTTAAAAACTTTTATTATAACCCCTTAAAAACTCACTTCTAAAACAAAGATAAATAGAGTAGAGAAAGAGGAAACTTCACAAAAGATATTTATACTGGTTCGGTCTAAATCTTTGACCTACGTCTAGTCCCCAGACTATTTGGGATTTTCACTCACTTCAAATGATTACATACTATGTACTCGAAGCTAAGTAATCTTCTCACTAGGATTCACTCCCCCTTACAAGTTGTAATCAAACAACCCAATCTCAATGTCCCACTACCTTAAGATTCTTATGAACATATTTATCAGAAATATGACTCTCTAAAATAGCAAATAGATAAACATTACAGATAAATATATGAGGATATTACACAAATAAATGAAACAGTAAATGCGTATTGATTGTTTAAGTGTTTGTGTTCTTTTAGGAATTGAATCGTATTCAATGCTTTGCTATATTTGGTGAGGGAATTAAATGACTGTTGGAAGCTTTCAATGCACCATTGAGAGTAATCAATATAGTCGTTGAGTATTGAAGTTCTTTCATTACTCACAGCTTTGATTCAATATATGTTTGCCATCATTCATCGCATTGACATTCCTTCTATTCTTTCTGTTGGATGATCTGGCAATTAAATATGTAAAGAAACCATCAATGCCTTCGGAATGTTCAGAGATTGATTGTCCAAAATCATGCTTCGTTTTCTGAACCAGTATTTAATGCAACTGACGTAATCAATGCTTTTTTATTAATCTGTGGTTAATCCTTTATCTAATAATTTGAAACTAATTAACAAACTGATTAAACATAGTTAGGAATAATAATGAGTGATGATAAGAAGTAATCAAATCACAAGTAAAGATTTAAGATTTACGGACACGGTAATTTACAAAACAGAGATATTTAGCTCTAGTTAAATTCAAGCAAGCTCGAGCATATGACTCAAATTAACCATTCTAAGCTCGAGTCATAAGTTCATCTTCTTTGAAAATAAATTTGAAGTTTAAGCGAAGATGTCTCTGTATGACTTTAGCTCGAGTCTAGAATGTTCAGCTTAAGTGCATGACTCTAGTCATACTTAGTTAGCTCGAGTCAACCCGATTTTCAAGAATGTTCTTTGAGATAGTCTTTTGAAAATGATTTGAACATCACGTCAACTCGAGTCATTAAGTGATGGCTCGAGGCAACAAAATTTATCTTGAGAATAAGTTTCAAAACATGGCTTGAGTTAAGGAGCACTGGCTCGAGTCACTAGTCTTGTACTTGAAATATAAATTTAAGTTTACAAGACCTAACTCGAGGCATAGAGCATAGGCTAGAGGCAAAGCTTATCATAAAACATTTCATAAGTTCATATGACTCGAGGCAATAAAAGACTAGCTTAAGTCAATCAATGTTCAAGCATATTTTGACTAAGCTTTAAAAGGACTTTACTCGAGTTTGACAACCTAAAACTCAAGTCAATTTGATAGCAAGTTACTGATTCAAGTTTGATCAAGTTAAAACATTTTGGACTTGAATAATTAACCATATCTTGTTTATAATTGTTAGTTATCATCAAAACATATAGAGAACTCACAAAACCTATATTTCACATACAGACAACTGATCGCGTTACTTGAACTAGTACCTACGCCAAAGCGAATTGGATGAACTCTTCCAAGCCCTCCAAGAATACTCAAGTTAGTTGTTTTCTTTGAGTTGGACGATTGTACATCCAACTTCTATCACGAGCGCCTTTCATACTTTCCCAACCCAACCCTACACAAGGAGTTTGTTTCATTATGATCAATGTTTGCATCCCAAGCATTGGTTGGGATGTGAAAGTGGAGCCTAAATACCCAAGAGGGGGGTGAATTGGGTATTCTTAAAATTTTAAGAACTAGGTCTGTTTTGGACAAGTGAAAACAGAGTATATCAGAGGAGAAGGGTAAGGAAGGCTTGCACAAGAGAAATTATCCTGGTTCGGTCTTATCCTTGACCTACATCCAAATCCCCAAGCCACACTTGGGATTTTCAATCCACTAAAACTCAATAATTGATTACAAACTCGTACTCGAGTAGTTCTCTCACTAGAACTCACTCCCCCTTACAAGTTGCAATCAATACACCCAACCACCAAGTCCCCGACTTGTGGTTATCTCAATCAATGAATGATTTACGAAATAACTCTCTTACGGAGCGAGATAAGATGAACACTCAAGTACAAGTATCAAATTGATACAATACGAAAGAAGCTGAACACAATAAATGATACTTAATAAATTTTCGCTCTTAGTAGGTGTATCGGCTTGAGAAGAAGTTAATGCACTCTATTTATAGGTAGAGAACATTAAATGACCGTTGCTTGATGAATCCAACCGTTGTAGGTGATTAGCTTAAGGTCTGGTCATCTTCTCTCTCTAAACTTCTGCTAATCCAGGTGTTAATTTGATCTGGTGTGATTCTTTGAGAATTTGCCCGTTAGAGATTACTTTGCTTGTTGTAGTAAGCATTCTTTAACGTTCAGAAGGCGTGCTCGGATGAATTAGGCGAAAGTAGGTTGATTTGCGAGAGGTGCATTAAATGCACCGTACACCTTTTACTTTATGGCTTTGACCTTCAATAATCTTCATCTGATCTTAATGAAATTCACTCAACAAACTTGTTAAACATAGCTAGGAATATGATTGAATGAATTATGGAAGCAATAAGATCAAACAACAATGATTTGCAAATTCGTATAATTCAAAAATCAGTTTTTACCGTTGTATACTCGAGTATGTTCATGCTTACTCGAGTATGGCACTATACAAGTGCCCATACTGCAAGATATCCAATGGGATACTCGAGTATGCACCTTTCGAGAGGCAAACCAACGTGTCTTGTGTTTGAAAGACAAAACCTATACTCGAGTATGTTAGTGGCTTACTCGAGTATGGCACTATTTGTGTGAAAAATTCTAAGTTCAAAATGCCTCTATACTTTGGAGTATCCATTGGTATACTTGAGTACACAAGAACAAGTGCCAAGTTGAAAAACAATTTAAGAGCTCAATACTCGAGTATGCAAACCCTTACTCGAGTATGCATTAGTTATAAAATGTTTGGAGCTCTCTGTAACACTCTATACTCGAGTATGCACTCCTTTACTCAAGTTTGTTTGAAAAATCCTTTTGCTCTCTGGAAGTCCAATACTCGAGTATGGCTACCCATACTATAGTATTGACTTAGTTTGAAAATCCTGGTTGCTCTCTGGATGGCCTTTACTCGAGTATACATACCTTTACTCGAGTATGCAACTATCAGAATGTTTTTAACTAACTTTGCAAACTTCAAAACATGTTTTACATTTGTTGTTAATCATCAAAACATATTGAGAACTAACAGGATGTTGTTTGCATCCCAAATATATTCAGTGGGGACATACCCCAATCCACAAAACAACATGTGATAGATAAGTTATAGAAATTTAGAAGAATTAGGGAAAGAAGAGGGAAAAGGGAGATAAAACACATATCATTGTGCACTTTCATACATCATTCATCAATATTCAACACACTACAATAGTCTAAGCTACCCTTTATAAAGGATAATGACTTAGACTTCCTTAGCCACTGTGTCATGGTAATAACATAATGACAGCAACAGAATAACATAACAAAGTAATACTAACTAATTAAGTTACTAACCTAATTAACTTACTCTAACTTCCTTACTAATTAACTAACTCATATATTTTTCTATATATGCTTTACATATCATCATGCCGCAAATATAAGTGGCGAATACAACTGGCCACTTATACCAACCAATTGCCACTTAATCAAGAAAGTGGCAAACAAACACATGCATTCAACAAAGAACAAATCCTAGCAAGCAACCAGAGAATGATGATAGTACACCAGAAGATGGGGACATGCATGTGGAGGGGGTAAACAAAGAATGGGAAATTACAGAAGAAAATGGGGACATATTACAAAGGGTTAAGGTGCATATTTGTCAATGAACTATTACCCGAGGAGCATCTGGCACAAAAAACAATTGAGAGTACAAAATTGGCTAACGAACTATAAAAAGGTGAAAACAAAACACAATTTGGTGCACATTCGCCAACGAACTTTTACCCCGTCTCTGTCTTCCATTGATTGTCACAGTTGTAACACCCCAAATTCCATACTTCAAATCGTGTCGGTTGACACTTAGTTTTAGAAAACTTAACAGAGTTTGAGGTGCTACCACTCAAAGTAATGCGCAAACGGAAAGCATGCACTAACATTTGGACAATGAGTAACTGATACAAAATGCCCAGACATATGCCAATGCCTTGACATAAGCTGATATATTAAAAATTTTCCCGGAGGAATAATTCATGTGGTACAATTATAGAGCTTTGTATAATTACAAATCCTTATGATAACTATACAACCTTAGAACAAGCCTCAGCTAGACTTGGGGCACTGAACCTAACTCAGTTAATCAAACAATTTGGCCAGGTAGGTGTCTATCGTGGAAGTCTCACTGAGTTCACGGTGACTTATTGACTGATCCACATAGACCAGCCCTGCCTTCGCACCAAACTGTTTGAAGTAACATCGTTAAATTCGTGCCAGGATGAATGCTCTGATGACACTTTTCTGATATTTGCTTTGGCCGGTGCCTCTTCCCGACCCTATCTACCGATGCCTTTTTTGTTCCTGGTCCCTTCCCCTGAACCTTTAGTCAATGCTGAGATTCAATCTAATTGAATCTCAGGTAACAGTTAACCTCATATGAAAAGTATAAACAATATATATGACAGATATTCACAGTTTGGAAAACAATCAGTCATGAATCAACCAATCATATCAAAGCCATACAAAGCATATGAGAGTTAAAGTTACTGTACGCGAACATACCTTTCATCGGGTAATTTGTCACACGCCCGACCTTGGAGTCTGACCTGGACTTCCCGGATATCCTATACATTATCGTGGATTATTATATGATATTTGATAAATATCATATTGCTTAGAATAATATCCTAAAGTTTTATTTTACCTTTCTACCCTCGGTGGATTTATTATTACCATTTTGACCTTACATTTTATTAAAAATGCTATCTTTGAGTTTCGGCGAATTTTCGGTTAACTTCTCAAAATCATAATTAAATCTACAAAAATCAAAACGAGGATTCGTAAAATTCTCGGAATCATTAGGATGTCTATTGTCAAGGAAAAATACTTGTATTTACCTAGAATTTATGAATAATTCCCGCCATTTTTCTCAACGTTGCCCGAATTTCGTCCGGAAAAATGGCCTAACTTCAACCGGTTGTATCTCTTTGTACAGGAATCAAAATACTACATATTATATATATTTGGACCCTACATATCTACTTTATTTCTGGAAAGTTTCGTGATTTATGGGCTTCATTTTCAACATAAAATATTAGCATTTCTTTCGCTGTTTGCCCAGAAATTTTATCGAAAATTTCGTCAAAACTTCACTACTTTGATATTCAACTTCCAAGAATTTTTCTCCACAATCTTTTTCATCAAATTTTTGAAATACAGACATATTTAACCATAAAAACATGAAAATAAAACTATATTGGAAGATTAAAGATCAAACTGAGATTTCTACTAAAAACTACAAGAACTTAAAGCTTAAAACTCAAGAACTAGAAAACTTACCCTTAAAGAACTTCCTCCTTCTTGCTTCCCACTAGCTCTCACTTCTCCCTACTCTCTTTAGAAAATCAGCTCTTGGGTTGATTTTGGTGTGAAGAATGAAGAGGCTTGGCCTCTCTATTTATAGGAAAATGTCATGGCATCAATGGTAATTCCCAACCCCTCATCCTTAATTCTAACCTTTGGATGATCTTTCTTAATCAATGGCTCAAGAGAATTGGTCTTTGTTGAAGACTCATTTTTATGAGGAAAAGCCTCTTATTGGTTCATTTTAATTACATTGGATTTAGACCATTTTTCTTGATTTTTTTCTATTGGTTGTTCAATAGTTGTGGGCCCCACTTAACTCCTCCTCCAATCTTTCTTTTTTCCTTCTCTTTTCCTTCCTCTTTCCTTCCCTCCAACCGTGTATACTCCCTCTCTCCTTCATTCTCTTCCATTTCCAATTAATGCACCCATGTGCCAATTATCCCATGTGATAATTCAATTTTAATATTATTAATTCATCTCTTATCTTCTCATATTGATCCTTAGCCATTGGATTGATTTGTGTTTTGTTCAAAATAGATCCTCACCATTTATCCATAGCTTAATTTTCCCATTGGTCCATTTAGTTTCATGATGATTAAGCTTAATTCTTTGATTTTCCATTGGCTCATCCCAATTCACATGGATTTAGATTAATTATAGGTTTAATTAGAACCATTGGATTCCACTTGCATTTCTTTAAATTCAATCTTCACCCTTAATTGCATTTGCTATTAATTAATTGTTTTATTAACTAATCATGGAGATTAATACTTAATTAGGCAAGTATTATTTCACCTTCATTGGCTTAATTATCTTCAAGTAATTGGGTTCTTAGATTGATTATGATCATTAAAAATCCATTTGATGTAAATCTTGAACCCTCATTGGTCCTTGATTTTTAATTAAGTTAATTCATCCCTAATTAAAAATCTTAAAATTGGCCCTTGATTAATTTAATTTCAAGGGAAAAATTGCTCCAAAATTATAATTACAAATTACAAATTTTTGAGACACATATTCACCTATTTTTAATGGGTATTATTTATCAAAATATAATATTTACAATAAATATGAATTTTAAGGTATTACAATAGTGTTAGCGACGTCGCGTCTCCAAAGCTTCCATTGTTGCTGGGTGTTCCGCTCACCCTCTTGAACTCATCCAGCAGTCCACATCTTTCGTCCGGCATGCACCTTGCACCCTGGTTGCATCCCTCTGATGCCACAAGCAGTAATCGTCGCTACCATAGTGCCTGCTCGCATGGGTCCCATCTCTGTTGGTGTTTGTGTTATCCAACAAGAAGGCTTAACCGCTCTTTTCTCCAGTGTCTCCGTCAACATCCTACGCCAGTGCCTCATATTTTAACGTAATTGTGATAACTGTTTTTTTAATAGTTATTTGGTACTTTTTTCACTTTTTAATAGTTCATTGGCCAATTTGGTACTCTCAATTGTTTTTTGTGTCAGATGCTCATCGGGTGATAGTTTGTTGGCAAATCTACACCTTAACCCTATCACAAAACATGGGGAAAACATATAACTATTATTTCATCACATTGCAAACACACAATTACATCAGGATTCTAGCTTGTTACCTCAATTCCAGCAACCTCTCACAAAAAGAGAGAGAGAGAGAGAGAGAGAGAGAGAGAGAGAGAGAGAGAGAGAGTTGAACGCTCCTTAATAACAAGTAAACTTATTATTTCTTAAATTGGAACTTATTATACACTCACTTATAAAAAAATATCTGAGTGAAAAAGTATTATTACATACACATAAAATCAGAAAAATTTAATTTGGTTTTGCCAAATTTGCAACTATTTTTAAACACTAGAGTAATTGAATATACTGTTTAGATTGTAATTCTATCATATCAGTGCAAAGTTAAAAGAAGAGCAAGTAAACAAATGTAAGTGACAACTACAATTGCTACCATAACGCTCTTACTTTTGAGAATTGAGGGTGTCATATCAGACTACCTCTACGTAGTTAGTGCGCACATATATATATAACCAACAGAAAGCTCAGATCAGAAAATGAAGGGTTTGATTTTCATACCAGATTATAAGCTTCCACAATTTAGTTGATGATTCTTGGCTTCCAAATTTTCAAGATCCACATAAAAAGAATTCAACTAATATAGATTTACCAGACGCACAGAAAGAAGCGTTTCACTATGAGGAAGAACTCAACTTATTAATATTATAATCTTGTGTGTATTAATTTTTTTTCTAATGTACAGTTGTATGGCTTTTGATGATTCAATTATATGACTGACGTGGGATATTCTACTCTTTAAGAACAAATTACATTTTCAAAAATACATTGAAGTAGATTAGACGTACTAATTTATGTGGGTTAGAATTATTTTAATTGGGGGTTTTCAGATTTATTTTTTGTATTTATCGTACTTTTCCTTTTTTATAATTTGTTTAAAACAACTTGGTAATTTCACTGTTCAGTTATCTATGTATCACTATTCATTTCTTGACTTCATCAACCTCTCGTGGATAATGGAGACAATAATAATTTTTAGTCTTTCTTTGTCTTAGTTTATATCAAGGAAGATGGGATTTCATATTCAAATTTTTATATGGCCGGCCATTACCTCATATTGGTATCTATGTAAATTATTATTATTTAGATATCATTGATATCTTTGTCCCTAATTTTAATTTATGAAAACTCTTTGAAATAAATTATGTGCGAAAAAATTACAAAGAAGTCCTAATTATAAAATTTAGTTACTAGTAAGTTCTGTACAAATTTTGACAAAAGCAATCCCAATCCGAAGAGAGAGAGAGAGAGAGAGAGAGAGAGAGAGATAGATAGAGACAGAGAGAGAGCGAGAGAGGAAGGGAGGTTACCGAAAACACATATGGCTATAAGATCAGACTAGTATCAAGTTGTGAGCAATGGTCATTTGAAATTTTTATATGAAGATTAAATGGAGCTTATTTTCGTTTTAAAACTCGTCAAATCCCCATGAATAACGAGAAAGGAATTAGCTAGGAAGCAGAATCAGGCAAAGAAGCAAATAATTAGTGGTGGAATAAAACAGAGAAACATATATATGGGGATTTTGAAATGGAGGAAGGAGGGGAAGGACCAATATTAATGATCTTTTTTTTATTCCCTCTGGTTTACTTGTTTGGAAGAAAAAGATGATGACACTAAGCTGACGACTCCTATTTATCAATCCACAAGTCATATGAGAGGAGAGGAGAGGAGAGAGGGGGGGAGGTTACCAAAAATAAGCGTCTGGGTGGAGACTACACGGATGGAGGTGGAGATTGACAAGATTGAATAGGAGACTGGAGGGAGATTGAGGCAGAGGGACGGAGGTCGCGAGATCAAGGTGGAGGGTGGAGAGTAGAGAGTAAAGGCGGAGACCGGAGAGACGAGGCAGTGACCAGCAAGATGAGGCAATGACCAGAGAGATGAGGTGGTGGCCAAAGATTGGAGAGACAATGTAGTGACACAAGGGAGAAGATGATGAGTGCCCGATTTGATATGCAGCAACCCTAATTTTATTCCTAATTTGCGATGAGAAAATTATCCGTTGCAAATTTCTGCTGAATTTGTGGCGGATTAGGTTCCCTTGCAAATTCCGTCACCATTTCAGTTTTTTCTAGTAGTGTACAATGGCACATCAGCACATCAAAACAAAAGTCTCAAACACAAATAAAATTACAACATCACAAAAATTTGATCACAAAACAACACAACCATAAATATCAATACTATCATAACAAACATACGTATTTGCACAAACAAATCAAGGAAATCATGCCGCATTCGATCTTCATTTTCCCATGTAGCATCACCAGGAGACATACCCTTCTAGAAAACTATTAGGAGACAAATTGTTTTATTTCACAACTACTTGTCCTTTACATCAAGGATCCTTTCTAGCTTAGGTATGTAGGTCAAATTCTCTCTCAGCTCAACCTCTTTAGGCTCAATTACATGGGAAGGATCTGGATAATATTTCTTAAATTGTGACACGTGTTTTCATTGTGCATACTCAGTAGGTACGGTGGCAAAGCAATTCGATAAGTAACTGGTCCAATTCGCTCCAAAATCTTGTATGGCCCAATGAATTGGGGAGTTGACTTCTTGGCTTTAATGGATTTGCCAATACCAATTACCAGTGAAACCTTAAAGAACATGTGGTCACCCACTCCAAACTCCAAAGGTCTACACCACCTATCTACATAGCTCTTTTGTCTAATTTAAGCTGTCAACAACTTTTGGCGAATCATTTCAATTTTCTTTGTAGTTTCATCCACCAAGTTCGGTCCAATCATGGTTCTGCTACTCAAATGATAACTATTATTGTAAATAAATTCTGCTAAGGCAGGTAATAATCCCAACTATGAAGTAACTCAATGACACAAGCTTTTAACATATCCTCAAGGGTTTGAATCGTTCTCTCTATCTGACCACTAGTCTGTAGATGATAATCCGTACTGTACTTTATCCTAGTCCCTATAACCTACTATAACTCCTTTCAAAAGATTCATGTGAACCTAGGATCAAGGTCTGACACTTGGCACAATATCTAACAATCCAATCTACATACAACTGAGCTTAGCTTGCCTCTTCAACCTATATATAATATGAATCGAGAGAAATGAGTTGACTTTGTCAATCTGCTATAATGTCCCATATAGCGTTATGGAGTACTATAGTCTCCGACAATCCCACAATCAAATCCATGGAAATGTTGTCCCAATTCCAATGGGGAATCTCTAAAGGTTGAAGTAGCCTAGGAGGCTTTTGATGTTCGATCTTCACCTTTTGAAAAGTCAGACTCTTCATTACGGAGTTTGTCACATCACTCTTCCTTTTTAGCCATCAACCCTTACTTAGATCTTAATACATCTTGGTGATTCTTTGATGAATAGTGTACTTGCTCTAATGAGCCTCTTCAAAAATAGTCTTTTTAATTTACTCGCTATCCCGAACACAAATCATCTTCTTATACCTCAATATACCTCTCTACTCTATATCATAATCCGAAACTTCAACATTCTTCAACTCTTCTCTGATCCTCAACAAACAGTCACCTTCTCTCTCAAGCCATCCTCAAATTGTTATTGAATTCAAAATTCTTGAGTACTATACTTAAAACCACCTCAGACTTAGGCATAAGAACTACTTCTACTAATCCTCCCAAGAAGTTGTGTTCACACACATACATGTGAAACGGGTGTACCGTCTTATGAGTCAATGTGTCTGCTGCTACATTGGCTTTTCTTAGACGATACTTCAACTTCAAGTCATAATTCTTCAAGAACTCCATACATCTCCTCAATTAATTATTCAATTCCTTCTTATCCACGAGGTATTTCAAACAATCATGATTGCTATCTCAAACTGCAATCCATATAGATAATGCCTCTGGATCTTCAAAACAAACATCACAGGAGGAAAATTCTAGATCGTGAGTCAGATAGTTCTCCTCATGAGACCTCAACTGTCTATATGCGTATGCCACCACTTTGCCATCTTGCATGAGCACATATCCTAAACCCTACAGTGACGCATTCATATACACTATATACGGTCTCTGTGGGTTGAGTATAATGAAAACATAGGTGGTGGTTAACTAGTTCTTCAGCTCCTACAAAATTGCCTCAAACTTTTCATCCCAAAAAATTGTTTCTCCTTCTTAGTCAATCTGGTAAGTGGCACGTCAATCAAGTAAGTAGCGTGGCAATCTGAGAGACTCCCTTTATAAAAAATAGTAATAATAATAAGCCAACCCTACAAAACTACATACCTTTGTCCCATAGTGGTTCCCACTTTAACACAGCATCAACCTCGCTGGGGTTTAATGCTATTCCATCAGCTAAGATATGACCCAAAAACTTTACCTTTCTCAGCCAAAATTGACATGTACTCAACTTCACATATAAATGATGCTCTCTCTGAATTTTCAGTACTATTCGAAGATGTTCTCAGTGTTCCTCTCCACTCTTTGAATAGATAAGGATATCATCAATGAACACCACCACAATTTGATCCAAATAAGGTCTGAAGATCCGGTTAATACAATCCATGAACCCCGCTGGTGTATTGGTTTACCTAAAAAGGCATAACAAGGAACTCATAGTAACCATATTTAGTACAGAAAGCCATCTTAAGAATATTTTATACTCTAACTCTTAATTGATGATAACCCAACCATAAATAGATCTTAGAGGATATAGGAAAATTGACAAGCTAATCTAGCAAATCGTCTATTCTTAGCAAAAGGTATTTATTCGTAATGGTAACTTTATTCAACTGTCGATAGTCAATGCAAAGTCTCAAGTTACTATCTTTCTTTTCTACGAATAACTCTAGTGAATCCCCAAAAGAGACATTATCTAATAAATCCTCAATTTGCTTATTCAATTTAGTCAACTCGTATGGTGACATATTATAAGGAATCTTATATATAAGCTAAATTCCTAGTACTAATTAAATTGAAAATTCTACTTCCCATTTCAGGTAAGCTAGTCATTTCTTCATGAAAGACTTTCAAGAATTTATTCATTGTATTAAAACAATTAATGCTTCTTTCTAAGTCAACTAGGACGGAAAAGAATACAACATATGCTTCCTTCACTCTCATTTCCACTTGCATTACAAAGAACAATATTAGACCCTATGGTTCTTCAACCATACAATCACTTAGCAGCCATTTCAACTAAGATTCGACAAATTCTCAATTGTTTGTAGACTTAAAAGTCATCCAAACTCTCATTCTTTTAAACTTCTTCTAGCGTACAATCATACTGTTTATAATCCTCTTCCTTGATGATGAGAACATGTTTGCCTACACATTGGCAAACTTCAACAACAATTACTTGGCTGTGCATGTAATAAGATACCACTTGCCTAAAAGGCCATACTTATTACATACCCTTGGAAAAACCTAATTTGACCTTATTTTATCCCAAAAGAGTAAACAAGTTTTTTAATTTCAAGGTCCCAACCTCATAAACAAGAGCACCTTCACAGCTGCATCTTGTCAATCCACAAGGCATGAGGTCTAATTATTCCTACTTCCACAAAGGATTCTTCTACATTAAAATTACTAAGACCTATCACATATTTATTGTCTCCTTCAATATTCATATTTCCTTCTAAAATTTAATAATATAACGCCTATTCACTATCAAATTGCATAATTAAGAAACACAATTACATTAATGATGTGCAAAATCTCTTGGTTTCACATCCTTTCTCCATACCTAAGGATGGTACCCACCATAACATTTTAGTGGTGAAATAAAACACAATAGAAACAACTAAACATGGAAGGTATGGATGAAAATTATATATTGTCACTATATGTAGTGCAAGCCAAACTTTTCACTGAATTGTCTACTCTGATACCAATTTTTAACATCCTATATTTCCTCAAAACAAAAATTAATTAATGGTTTGATTCATCCATTCATCAAGATATTTCATCAACATCAACATAGTTGAGCCTTGGACTTTACAAGGTTCAAACTCTTTAATTGAATAATGCTTCATCATTTATCAAAATATCCAAAATATACTAAAGTATGCAAAATGAGCCCTAATAGAGCAATATACAATAATCCAACTTGTACCAAAACAATGGAAGCACTACATCGTTAGCAAAAGTAGCTTAAGCTTCAAAACCTTCCCCGATGGACCCACATGAGAACTATAACCTGAAAAATATTAGTAACCATCATTCCACTCATTACAAATGCTCTCGTGAGGTTTCAAGTGGAATATTTTATATAAAAAAATAATATAATTCACAATTTCCAAATCACAAATTATGTATTACAATTTCTATATCAAATTTCATATCATAAATCACATATATAACATACCAAGCAAAACATTGATGCACCGACCATCTTTATTACCCCAAATCACCCTTATAACCACTAAAAAGAGCCATAGCTAACAAATGATTCATCCATTTAAAAAGATTACACATGATTCCAAATCATGAGGCGTCACCTGGCTAAGGTCCCTAGCTCATCATGATTGAACTATGGCTCCCCTCCTTTTGATGAAATCAAGGAGGTGTCAGTGTCCCTTGAGCTAACCCTTAACTCGGCCAAAGAAAAAGGGTGATATGAAGGGCCCTGAGAATGTGAAAGCCATCAACTTTACACCGAGTGGTGTTATACCATGTGGTATATACTTACATGAAATCTCTCATCCCAACTCCACAACCATTTATCCCCTCTCGTATCAATATTCAAAAGATAAAATGACAATGGATTATCACACACTATTATGAATTCACAAGTTATCAAGAGAATCTTTCCAATCTCATAAACCAATAATATAATGTCACTAATCATTTTCCAAAATAAATCCTACAAGACAATTTCATTATCAACATGGTTTCATAGATTTATATAGTTAAAAATTACTCACAAACATCATACAAGCATGCACAACAAGAGGATAGTGGTTACCTCTCGTTAAAACCAATTATTATCACACTGCTCCTAATCCAAGAGCTCAAACATACGCCAAAATAAATCTACCACAACTAATTTACTAATCGTTAAAAACTCTTCAAAACTCCACATAATCAATATTATAACTTATAATTTCATATAATTTAAAATATACAAATTTTAATAATAATATATTATTATAATAAAAATTGAAAATGACAATTTGGGTTTAAGTTTTGAAAATGACCGTTTAGTCCTTTAAATTTCATAATGACATTTTAGTCCTTCAAATTTTTGAAATAACAGTTTAGACCTACAATTTTCATAAATGACAATGTGGACTTACGAATTTCAGAAATAACAGTTTAGTCCTTGAAATCTCAAAAACTAAACTGATTAAAATTTCAATAATATCTCCATTAACCCAAATAAATTATTTAATCCACATTTAATTGGTAGAAACATCCTATACTTTTTTAAATAGAAAATTAATTTTAAATTCCCCCAACAACCAATTGACAAATCTAAACCGATTAAAATTTACTATTAATCATTCTGTAATTATGTGGTTAATTTTGGCGTCCTAAATTCAAATTAGGATGCCAAAAGTCTCTTCTTTAGGCGTCCTTATTTAAAATTAGGATGCCAAAAGTCACTTTTGGTGTCCTTTTCAAAATTTAATTAGGACGCCAAAATTAACCACATAATTCAAAAATGTCATGGCCTTTACTTTTGACTTCCCTTTTTAAAAAAAGAAAGTCTTTTAGAGAAGTAAAAGCTATTTTTTTGTAGTAGTGTGCCCTTTCCAAGAATTTTTTTTTCTTGTTGTTTTTTTCCAGATTTTTTCCCTCAATTTCAATTCAATTACATTCATTATATATAATTATTTCATAATTATAATAAAATCCTAAAAATAAAATTTAGGATGTTACAAAATATCTACACTTCTACATTACACTTGGGGAAAAAGTGAACTAGTCATTTATATGGCTATCTGACAAGGTTAGATTTGAGCATTGCCAAGCCTACTTGGTATTTTTTTTTCTTTTGTTGAATCATTATTTGTATTATAGGGATATGTTTTCCCAACAATTTATTAAAATCAAATTACCGTATTATAATACATACACACACAGACATGCACAAACACACACACACACACACACATATATATATATATATATGTATGTATGTATACACACACACACTTTGTGTGTGTGTGTGTGTATACATATATATGTGTGTGTGTGTGTGTGTGTGTGTGTATGCACACATATATATGTATATATTTATACATATATATGTGTGTGTGTGTGTATACATATATATATGTGTGTGTGTGTGTGTGTGTGTATGCACACATATATATGTATATATTTATACATATATATGTGTGTGTGTGTGTATACATATCTATATGTGTATACACACACACATATATATACATACATATATAGATATATATACACACATATGCATATATAGACACACACACACATATATACACATATGCATATATAGACACACACACACACACACATATATCTGTGTGTGTGTGTGTGCGTGCGCACGTGTACATATGTGTGTGTGTGTGTGTGTGTGTGTGTGTGTGTGTGTGTGACATACATACATACATACACACACATGTGTGTGTGTAAGTAATGGTATTTATGGGTTTAATTTATTCAATCAAATAATCTATCTACTCTCCATATTATAACTTTATTAGATTGATTAACTAAGATAGAGGGTACTAGTCTTCTTTGGTTCAACTCCAAAAGCCAGTTTTGAAAATTGATTTGGTATATTAATTTTCGTTACATGTTCAATCTATCTAAAATATGTAGATGATATATATAGGATCCAATTGGCTAACATAGAGTTGGTCTAGTAGTGTAAGGTATTGCTAGATCTCTATGGGTATTGATTTCAAGTCCTAGATGTGCTGAGAGAGGCAGCCTCGAACCCTGAAACTAGAGTAATCGGTTGCTCAGATACCTAGTCAGATGGTCCGAAAAAGGTGCCGAATACCGGTTCATAGTATAAAAAAATATAGGATCCAATCGAAAGGAAATTGCTGGATGATGTATTTAAGATAGAGATCACCGAGTTTTGTCTCCTAATGCTAATGACTTTACAATCACATTGACTGTTCCATTCCTATAATAAAGAATAATACTGTCCCCAATGGTTACTATGATGATTGGGGCACTTACTTCTTTTATGATGGTCTTGTAAGAAACACAAATATTGTTATAAATTGTTACTAAGGTCAGTATGTTTCATAATTTTGATTTTAACAACAGTTTGATAGATTTATTATTTATTAATGTTATATGTTTCTATAATAATAATAATATACTTTTTCTGAGTATAAGGTATAGCATGCGGGAGCAAATCAATACTCAATCTGGCATTAGCAAGGAAGAAAGTGCTGCTAGGTGACAAGTTCATTGGAATTGCTTTATAATATATTATTATATTAATAAAATAATATATTAATAATTTTAATTACAATTACGTTATTCAATTGATTAAAACTCTTGTAACAAATTCAAACTAGCTACTTGAACATAATTTAAATTATACAAATTAATTCTAATCTTCTTCAACACTTTTCTTATATAAGAAATTTATTTTTCTATAATGTTATGCTTTCTTTTTATCAAATGATTAAGTAACAAGTAATAAGTTGATAAATCAAATATAATTAAATAAATTTAAATAATAATTTAATTTTATGAATTCAATATTCTAATATATAATTTAAATAACCAATCTATAAATCATTTTGGTTTGGTTACCCCACACAAACACATATTTTTATTTAAGTATGCTATTAATTTAAAATTTAGTTTTCTGTACTAAACCTTAATTACTTATAATTTCTTGGTATATCTAAATTTCCAAATCGATTACTTGAACAATAGTTGAATCTATACTTCTCATATTTAATCTGGGTTTTTTTTTCCCATCTAAGAAAATTTTAATTATTCTTTATCTCAATAATTAAATGTTTTTTTCCGTATAAGTACATATTTATTGGAAGCAATTGTATATGTGGTGGGATTGGGAGCAGTATGCCGAATTCCTCCACCAAGACGAGTTGCCCAGTGGTGTCAAGTCAAGCTGCTCGATTGATAATGTAAATTAAAGAATCATGTCTATGAAGGGTCAAACTTTTTAGCTTGGGCCCATAGATGAGGTAGTTCATGTAGGGGAGGCCTAGAGCTGGGAATCAGAGTTGGCATGGCCCTATAAGGCTGCCCCTTGAAGGGCCAGGGCCTAAAAGAGCCGGCCCTTTTAGGACCGGGGTAAGAAAAAAATATGTTTTTCAAAGCTCGGCCCGAGAGCACCAAGGCCAGGGCCGGCCCTATAGGAACGGAAGTTATTATTCCAAATTTCAACTATTTTACCTTCGTTTTTTCAAAGAAATATAAAGTTCTAATTTATCAATTAAATGTTGTTAACATTAATATCCAAACAAGAAACATCATGCAACAAACAAAGATAGTAACTAATTCATAAACAAAAGTAAACTATTGTCCATAAATAAATCACATGAAACATAAGAAGCTAACCACTAAGGCACTAAGCAACAGGGTACGATGACTATCATTGTCAACTTTGAAAGCCAATCGGAACAACTAGTCGACCTCGCCTTCGAAGCGTGAGTTGTGATACTAGTGATTCGTGAATCGTGAGTGAGTGTGAGTGAGTAAGAGATTGAAATTCAGACACTAGTAAGAGAGTGATAGCCTGATAGGAGAGTTGGAGAGGGTGAGGAAAAAGAAAATGGTGATTTAATTTTTATGGTTTCACTTCCTTCACCTCAGACACTCTCGGTCTAATGGGGAAAAAATTTGATGGGCCTAAAGGGCAGCCCTTTTAAGCTCGCAGCCCTACAGGGCCAACTTTATTTAGAAGCTCCAATTTACAAGTCCAGCCCTTAAAGGGCAAAGGCTTAAACGGGCCGGTCCTACGTATTGACGGTTGTTGATGGAGGCCACCATGGAAACTATCGACGACAAATCTAGAGAGAAAGAATGTCAAAGAGCTTTTGTAGTGGAGATTTACTGTGACCACATGAGACAGGAGAGATCGAGAGAGTGCCGGCAGATTCACTTGGTAGATAAGATGGAGTGATGGGAAAAGAAGGAGAAAAGGGACTAAAGGAAGTGAGAGAAAGTAATTAATGAGATTTTCAATGACTGTTTTCAATTATTTATTTTTTACTGTGACCACATGAGACAGGAGAGATCGAGAGAGTGCCGACAGATTCAGTTGTTGTATGTCAATATTATTATTTTTTGCTTAACTTTCAATTATTTATTTTTAAAACAGTCGTTGAAAATTTTATTTCAATGACTTTGTTTTAGTAAAACAACCGTTGAAACTACAAAATATGAATATTTTTTGAAATTTAAGCTTAACTTTCAACAACTATTTTTTATAACGACTTTTATAACAGTCATTGAAAGTTAAATCTAAATTCCAAAAATGCCTCTGTCTCCTTTTTATTTTCTATTTTCTAAAAACGGACGTTAATTAGTGTCATTAAGTTTACTTTTTGTAGTGTTATTCTTTATGATTAAACTTGTAATGATTTTGTATATTCTATTTTTATCAGATTAAGATTTTATGTTGTCAGTGACATTTACGAAATCTTGAATACCAAATTTTGGTTCTACGGGTTAAGTATGATTTCTTGGTGGACCAGTAAGAATATCTTTGTGCCTTTCATTTTGTGTAACACGTGTAGTTAGCGGAATTCATAGTCAGATTCCATAGTTTTCGTCCAATCAAATTAGACCTTTAATAATTTTTTTCTACCACTAGAAAAGTTTCTACTAGTTTAACCCTAAACTTGAAGGTGTGGACCCAAAACTGACTGCTTATGGAGGAAGTCCCAACATTATTGCGGGTTAGTGTTCTCGTATAGATTGTTGAAATCTAGGAAACTGCAACAAGACAAGGTACAGCGCATCTCCTCCTCGTACGTTTGAAGGCTTTTAGGTTATTCAGTTGTTTTCCTGCCAATTTATAAAGTCATGGAGACAAGCATCACACAATTTTTTTTAGGTTATTATCACAAATTTAATAAGAAATTTATTTCCACATTATTTAAAATCAAATATTTTCAATAATTTCCAGATTAAAAAGAGAAATTAATTTCAAGAGATGACTGAATGAGGAATCACTCAATCTCAAGAGACTTCAGCTTCAAATTAATTTTACAATAAAATCCAAATAATACAAATTATTAGTTTAACTTTTTGGTTTTTGGAATTATTGGACTTGGTGTTCTTTTCAAAAGAAATTTGAGTTTGGTGAAAGCTTTACGTGTCTATACAATTTCGATGTAATATTTATACAATTGTACGAGTTACCGGTGCTCTGAGATAAAAGGTTAAGTGATATTAAAACCCAAAACTAATATTATTAAATACTGAGACAAAAATATATATTATAGATATGCTACTAATAATATTATAGAAAATTCCATGTACCAATAATTCTTATGTGGATCCATATTTCATCGTATCCTTATCAAAAGTTGCCTTTTGCAAGAAAAATATCCTCAACCAAAAGGATAATTCAGTAATTTACAATGCCTAAATCAGCCTATAAATTTCCTCTTGATTCAGACCTGTATATGCACTTCAGAATTCTCATTTGAGTGCTTACTTCATATCTCTCAGCCTCAATGGCAAACAAATTAGGAAATGGCAAGACTTGGGTGCTAAGTGTGGTGTTGTTCTTCTTGTTGTCTTTTGTCCCCATGACAAAGGCAGCTCAAGACACAGTCACCAATGCTAAGGAACTTGATGAAGTTTATAAGCTTTTGAATAAGTTGAACAAACCGGCGGTTAAGTCTCTCAAGGTATACATTTCATATTTTTCCACTAGTTTTTATGAGAAGAGGATTTAAATTCAAATAATTAATGCTTCTGCATACAAAGATGACTTCGAACACTATTTAGCCACTTTTAACTTCCTGCTTATTTTTTGGATTGATATTTGCACAAATGACTTTTATCCCAGCTGACTTTTGCAAGTTGAAGTTGGATTAAAGTCAACCAGCGTAATGTGGTTTATTTCAGGCTGATATATTAAAATTTCAATTTCAAAAGGTTCGTATATGAAAAGAAAAAAACAAAAACAAAAAAACAAAAGTCAAAAACCAAAAGCCATCATCATAAGCAGGAAAAAAGTTGCTTTAACTTTAAAGTGATTTTCAACCATATGTTCATTTGTTTATGTCACTCCCAAATATACATTTTATTGTCCAACTAGTTTTTCCCCGTTACAACTACAGTTTGACCATTCCTACCGTTATCCCAAACCTTTTTCTCGCACATGTTTTAATTTGCAACGTTGGTCGTATTTGTTCTTTTGAGTTTCGCTTAAGAAGAAACTATTTTGGGATTTATTTCTTATTGTTTTGGTTAACATTTGGTGTCAAAAAAAAAAAAAACGCAGAGCCCTGATGGTGACACAATTGACTGCGTACATATTTCACATCAGCCAGCTTTCGATCATGCCAAACTGAAACATCACAAAATTCAGGTAAAATAAAATAATTTACCATTAATTTTGTTTTATTAGATTTCTAATTAATTAACTCAATTCTGAGGCCAATAATTATTCGATATTGGATGAAGATGAGGCCAACATTTCTTTCAAAAGGAATGCCAACCGTTTCAGAAACAAACACAATTACTCAATTGTGGCACAAAAGTGGAAGTTGTCCTGAAGGAACCATTCCTATAAGAAGAACAACAAAAGATGATGTCATGAGGGCAAGCTCCTTCCAACGATTTGCGATGAAGGATGTCAAGAGCATCCCTAACAATTTGTCTGAATCACTATATTCTTCTGCAAGTAACCATGAGGTACTTAATTGTAATAATATCATTTGAAAAGTCGCAAATGTAAAATATTTTTAAATGTCCTGTGGAGAACCTTTTTGTTTTGATGTTTGCTAATTTAGAAACCTTGCCTTGTGGGCAAGCACAAGATAATGTTCTCAAACACATTAGACATAGACAGTGGAGTTAATAAACAAGGATTATATATATATATATATATTACACTTCCCATAAAGAAACTTGTTGTTATGGGTCCCACATCGGGGATTCTAAGTGGCCTTATAAGTTGAATGAGTTCTCTCACCCAGCAGGTTAGTCTTTTAGGATTGAGATCGCCTTTTGTATTTTTCCTTGTATGAATATTACACTGGATAGCGTTACAAGTGAAGTAAGATTAATTTATAAGTTCAAAGAGTTCTCCCACCCAATAGGTTAGCCTTTTAGGGCAGGCTCTTCCTTTGGACTTGTATTCGTAACACATGTTTGTGTGTTTGGCATATTAAGTATACTTTTTTCTTGTTTATTTGATATGGCTTTGGTGCCTCTGTAGTATGCCACAGCTGAAGTGAGGAGAGGCCAATACTATGGAGCCATGGCAACCCTAAACATTTGGAAGACATATGTTCAACAACGCAATGAACTTAGTCTCTCTCAAATTTGGGTTATGAATGAAGATGATTCTGATAATGTTGAAACCATCGAAGCTGGTTGGCAGGTATTAATATTCTATGGTACTTTTATGTCACTTGAATCCATTTCAATGATTTCATCAAGAAATATGGTTCACTGTTTCATGATTTGGACATTTTAGATCAATCCAATGTTATATGGGGATGATAAGCCAAGGCTTTTTGGATATTGGACAGTAAGTTCAAATTTCTCATCAACCCACCAATTATTTCTTGCTTCTTCAAAACATTCTATTTTTGTTTTTTTAATGTGTGTGTGTGTGTGTTTTTTTTTTTTTTTTTGCATCCAACAGAGTGATTCATATGAACGTACTGGGTGTTATAATCTGCAATGCTCTGGTTTTGTTCAAGTTTCCAGTGCAGTAGTGATGGGAGCCACCCTTGAACCATTATCTGTCGATGGTGGTACTCAATATGTATTCACCCTCATTATCAGGAAGGTACGTACTTTGTTTTTTTTGGGCATGCACATATATATGTGTGTATGTGTGTGTAAAATGTACTTTCATGATGTAATATTTATCCAAACAATTCATTTATATAGCTAATAACATTTTAGTCAAATGACTTGTCTTTATAAGACATACCATATTAAAATAACTATCCAAAATATATACATATGGAATTCTACAATATCATAGTAGTAGTAAAACACTAAATACTTATCATTATGCTGGATGATATGAAGCCACAATTGATAAAGCTTTGAATTTAAACAGCGATAACTGAAATCACAAAATGTTGGGGGCTCTTCTAACCAGTCAAGAAACCCTTAAGAGCGGTGATCATTAAGTTTTTCTTAGGGATGCTGCTCTAATTCAATCTACCACTATTTATAACATTCCATATATCAAGGTTATTAATAACTAATCAGATCAAGTAAAAAGTCATAAACCTAAACCCGGTCCAACTGTCGGGTTAGCCAGACATTGGGTACTCTCCCTCCAGTCTTTAAATAAGATATATTTGGAGAGTTGATCTTGGTCCTAAATATAAGACATATTTTTCATATTTGTCAGTCTTTTCCTAATTTCCTTATATCGATGCTCCCTCAACAATAATCAAATAGGAGATGGAATGAAAAAATTCAGAAAGATAACTAGAGTGTTTTAGAAAATATATGACATATTAACTAACTTAATCTAGTCAAATTAATGAGCAGGATCAACAAAGTGGGAACTGGTGGTTGCAATTTCAGGACACAAATGTGGGATATTGGCCATCTTCGATGTTCGATCGCCTCTCTGAGAGAGCAACAATAACACGGTGGGGAGGTGAAGTGTTAAACAAGAAGACAAATGGGAGACACACCACAACAGAAATGGGAAGTGGTAATTTCCCAATAGCAGGTCTTGGGAAGGCTAGCTTTTTCAAGGACGTTTCCATCTTTAATGAGAATAATTGTCTGGTCGCTCCTAATTACATTAGTGCCTTTTCTAGCAAACCCAGCTGCTACGACATTGTCTTTATCGGCTATTCTACTGATTGGGGTTCCCACTTCTACTATGGTGGTCCTGGCAGAAACTCATACTGCCCAATTTAAATGTTTGCCAAAATCATCAAGATGTGGTGTTACTTTTAAAAGTCTAGTAGTGCAATAATTGAGGCCTCATGCAAGGGATATTGTATTTAAGGGCCTCATATATAAAATAAGACTGGCCGGAGACAATTTTAATGGTACTATGTACGTACTACTGCTTTGGTGTGACATTGTATAATATCATGTCATGTATAATATAATATTTCCCCTGTTTAATGATGTCTCATGTATAATAAAATACGTAAGTGGCATGGTGTGATATCGTGGATGTATACAGTATACTTCTCTTGTCTTTAATATAAAAACTATTTAAAATAAAAATAGAGAAGCTTAATGAGAAAATTGTTTAAAGCGACCTTCTTGATCGACAAATTTATTGTGCAAAAAGGAGCTGAAATGATTTTAAGGACCAATATTCTTCTGGGCAAATGGATATGAGGAGGAAATGATGAAATTACCTTTACGTAATTTTCTCACTAATTCTTTCTTTGGTGTTAGACAACCATACTTTTTATAATTGATTTTGTTCAATGGTGGGTTCAGTTGATGGTGATTTCTATTTGAATTTTTTTTTTTTTATACGAAAAGTGATTTTAAGAGACTTTATTTAGGAAGGATACTGTTTATCAAAATGTTTTTTCAATAATAAGAACCGTTTAAGGATCCAGCTCATAGACCTAATGTTGTCATCAGTTGGCCTAATCATATGGTGCAGGGAGTATTCTAGAGGCGAGGTTCCCATAAACCCAATAATCTCGAAGTTCTAATTTCAAAATATCATTATTTAATTTTTATAGTGACTGAATGTTTTTTCTCTCGCGTAATTTAAAATTTTGTTGCCTGAAATTTTTTATTTTCATATTCATTTTTTTATTTTTTTGGGAGATGTTTCTTACTTACGTTTGTACTGTGCTCTTGTTTCTTTTGTTATTCCTTTATATAAAAATTATTTTATAGTTTTTCAACGGTGTTGCATATATATATATATTTTTTTTTTTTATTTTTTTTATTTTTTTTAAAAAAAGAAATAGATAAAGTCTTTGTAATTTGTTAGGGTGGTAGTCAGCCATCAGTCTACTTGTACATAGTACACACACCCATTACGTAACAAGTCCCGTATTAATTGAGAGGACCGCCTTAAAAAAGAGGCTTTATATTGTCTTGTGTTCATTAACTCTAAAATCTAGCTCTTGAGGTACAGCTCTCCAAAGATTTACAGTCATAACAATGGTACTTTGATTTAGATGCGGCTAACCAAAGAGGGCTGGCTACCTGTGGAGTCTGACCAGGCCAATTGGAAATATTATTCTGATTCAACGGGGTAATTATATGCAGCTTCAATTCTCCATGAACACGATTCACAGAAAATGTTCACTACTCGGATATTATTGGTTATTTAGCTATACCAATATAATACACTTATTCTATTGGAATTGTAGTTTAGTCAATCAGATAATCTAATTTATTCACCATATTATATCTTTATCAATTAAGACATTGCATTAGGATGGCGGGCACTAGAGTACTCTTTTTTATTCCACATTAAAATATTCCGCATTTCATTTTTTATGATCGATCATACTTGTACAACATTTTATTCTAATTCAAAAGGCATACAACTAAGTAATAATATATGCAACACCCCAAATTCCATACTACTTACTGTGCCCGATGACACGTGATATGTAGGAATACGATGTTGATAGATTAGAGTAAAGCGGAACGAAGAGCATGCATTACGTTTGGACAATGAGTAGCTGATATAAAATGACCAGGCATAAGCTGGTAAACTAAATATCTTGAAGGAATATTCATGTGATACAATTTGAATGTGTATAATTACAACTCTTACATAGTAATTATACAATCTTAAACCAAGCCTTGACTTATGGCTCGGAACCCAATACAGTTAATCAAACCCATTGGCCAGGTTGGGTAAAGTCTAATGGAAGTCTCCCCGTCTTTCACGGCGACTTATGACTAAACCACATAGATCAACCCTTTCTTAGTTTAAGCACCAATTTGTTTGAAACAACTCTATCGGATTCACGCCAGAAACTAGTCCCTATTGACCTTCTTCAGACTCTCATCTCGACCGGTGCCTCTTGATGGCTCCGTCCATTGGTGCCTCTTCACTGCTCTGTTCACATCGCCTTCTTAGATACAGGTTCCTTTCTTGAACTTTTAGTCAAGGCTGAGATTCAAATGAATTAAATCTTAGGTAACAATTAACCTCTATAGCAGATATAACAATATATGATAGATATTCACTATATATCAGCATCAACTATACATAGCACATAGCCGATGTAAGGTTAACAACACAACAATACATAGAACATAACACATGTAATGTTAACAACGTTTGCACTCACTAGTGCCATGACTTCTCGTGTCCTCAGCACTAGGAAAAAAACCCTACGGTATTATCATGACTGTAACCCGCATAAAGCTGAATGTATATAAATATGTGACCTAAGCCACACAACTTAGTCATGGTGCATGACACAAGACCTATTCTTGTTCATCACTTTATGAATCATTCAATCATATATAATCATACAAGATATAGGCGATTAAAGTTACTAGTACACGAACGTACCTTTCACTGCGTAGTTACCAACATGCCCGACGTTTGAATCCGACTACAGACTTCCCAGATATCTTATACATTTTGATCAAACCATATTTTGATGTATTATTTTATGATTAATTTGGGATTTAATCATGTTAATTGGGCCAAAAAATGTATTATTTATGATTAATTTGGATTGATGAGTGATTACACAAAACAAATGTGTTAAAAGGGTAAAATTGTCATAATTATTGTAATTACTATTATTCATTATTTCTTAGGAAGATTTGATGTTGGCTTGATTGGTTTAAATTGTAGGTGCATGAAGAAATTAGACCAGATTTGAAAAAGAAAGTTTGGGCTCAAGTTATAAAATTTCAGTTTGGTCCCTCTACGAAACTTTTTAAAAGTTGCAGTTAGGTCCCTGCACTGAAACTTGCATTTTAACTAAATTAGGTCAGCAGGCCTTTATTCATTGAAGATAGCAGACGAGAACTGGATATATATTAACTAGCGCCGTGAACCAGGGACTTTCACACTTGGATTCTCGATCTTTGTCTTTGGACCTTCACACCAGCGACCTTTGACGATCATCCTTCATCATTTCTGTTCCGTCGTCGGTGACCTCCATCATCGCCTCCATCGTCACCGGTGACTCCACAACGCCAACCGCCACCCTTTTAGCCATCAAACACGTGAAGACCAGACATTCAGAACCAGCACCACGACAGTGAGGATCCAGACCTTGAATCCTTTCTTCCTTCCTCCACCTTCCATCCTTCCTTGTTTTCTAATCTTCACCGTCTTCCTTCATTCTAACACTTACCCTCACCGATACCCACCTGACACAGAACCACCATCACCTCCATTCCACCACTATCGCACATCTCAAGAACTCACTGCCTTCTCTCACTTTTCCCATTAAGTCGACTTTGCCATTAGCTTCAATGGACATTTTGGTTGGGCAATTGATCTCAACGGCTATGTGTGTCTGATTATTTATTTCATGGTGATGTGGAGATTGACTTGAGTTCAGAACTTCAAATGGGAGTTAATTTGTGTTAGTTCTCTATGTGTTGATGATAACTGACAATTGTAAACAAAATGTCAAGTTTGTCTCTGGTAATTTGAAAAACTTACAGTCAAAGGCAAACTCGAGTTTTGGTTTCAAAACTCGAGTTTTGACTTTACGGAGAGTAGCTCAATTTTAATGAACTAAGCAAAACCACCAGTTTTCAGAGAAAACTCCAGTTTTCATCACTCAAAAACTCCTCAATATTTTCTAGAAAAGAAAAAACTTCATTTTTCATTTGGAAACTCGAGTTTTGGTCATACGAGAGAGTCTCCAACATTTTGAGCCTATGAAAACTGTAGTTTTGATATGGAAACTCAAGTTTTCAGTTTTCCATGAGTTTCCTAAGTTTTGTGAAAACTTGAGTTTTGGTTTGGAAACTCGAGTTTCAACTTGCGCAGAGCTTTCAAGTTTTACTCGCTTTTTGAAACCGCCGGTTTTCATTGAAAACTCCGCTTTTGACTTGACATAAACTTCTCTAAGTTTTCATACTTAAATGGAAACTCGAGTTTTGTTTTGGAAACTTGAGTTTTGGGCAAGCCGAGACCTTTGCTCTTTTACAATGTTTTGAAAACTCCACTTTTCACGAAAAACTCCAGTTTTGGTCATACACAGATTTCTCAAAGTTTTCATACTTAAATGAAAACTCGAGTTTCGTTTTGAAAACTTGAGTTTTGGACAAGCCAAGAGCTTTGTTCTTTTTCAATATTTTGAAACCTTCGGTTTTGGATGAAAACTCCAGTTTTGATGTTTTGGACTAGAATTCATATTTCATGTTAAAAGTCCAAAACTCGAGTTTTGGAAATGGAAACTCGAGTTTTGAGTTTCATTCAAAACTATGGTCCAAAGCTCAAATCGTGACGTTCCTCTCGGAAGAAGGAAACTTGAATTTAGTTTTGGAAACTCGAATTTTGCTATTAGTGCACAGTGACAAACTCCAGTTTTGATGAACAAACTCAAGTTTGTGTCGCAGAGTTTGAAATTCAAATCTGACGAATTCGTGAAACCTTCTTGTTTGATCTTAATACTTCTTATTATCATTCATTAATATTCTTAGCTATGTTTAACCACTTTTTTTTAGTGAGTTTCAAAAGATTTAGATGATATTAATTGAAGGTTTAAAGCAAAAGCAAAAAGTGACGTCAGCACATTAAATGCAAAGTCCAGAAAACTTGCATCCTTTTGGACAATCATTCTGCACACGTTACCAAAGGATTAATGTTTGCTTTCCACATCCAAAGAGCCGCCATTCTAGCAGATTAATATTCAAAGAAGTCAACCATAAACTTCTCTGCAACTGGATTAAGCAAAGAGTAGAAAGAGAAGAAGACCTAAGCTCATCGTAATCCTTCCTGAATGTCTCCAATGGTTACATTAAGGATTTCAACAATCATTTAATGCTCTCTTGATATAAATAGAGCTGCATTCAAGTCTTCTCAATAACCAACCTGCTGAAAACGAAAATCATTCAAGTTTCCAACTACTCTTTGAGTTTTCTTGAGCAAAGTATCTTCTGATACATCTTGTACTTCAGTGTTCATGTTTATTCACTCTTAGAGAAATTTTCTTTATTGTAAGTATTTCAAGTCTGGGGACTAGGAGATTGGGTTATTGATTGCAACTTGTAAGGGGGAGTAAGTTCTAGTGAGAGAATTACTCTTGAGTTATAGAGGGTGTAATCAATTGATATAGTGAAATCCCAGAGTGTCTCGGGACTGGACGTAGGTCAAGAGATTGGACCGAACAAGTATAAATTTCGTGTGTCTTGCTCTTCCTCTCTACACTCTATTTAGCTCTGTTTTAGTCCTCAAAAGCAGAACTCTTCGAAAAGATTTTCAAAATCCCCAATTCACCCCCCTCTTGTTGATTTAGCTCCACTTACAATTTGTTCATTCTATTAGTCTAAATTTATATATTTAGGTTGCCTAGTTTTAGGAATTATTGTATATAAATTCTGGAACTGAGATTAATGTTTATTATCTCTATTAGTTTGATAATTGTAGTTGAGATTGGATTTTGTAGTGTCAAAAATATATGTGTTTTAATTTCTTGTGGTTGCAATGAGATTATATTAATTAGCGTGTTATTGTCTAGTTAATGTGATTGATTTGTGCCTTTTGAGGGATTGTTATGTACTCAATTTTAAGAAGACTCATGTTGCATTATTCCAATTTTAATTGCACATCAAGTAGTTTTTAACAATTTATCAAGAGGTAGTGGTTAGCTACGGTAGTAGGAGCTACTATTAATTGAGAATATTGGACTTAAGTGGTATGTTGGGGTTTTTCTTAAAGACTTGATGAATTTTAACTCCCATAATTTTTTGAGCAAGGATAGTCATTTCTTCATCACGAAGAGCGCCATCATCCATATTTTCAATTTCATATCATTTAATTCACTCATTCACCAATTTTATAAAAATACCAAAAATAATAGGTAGCATTTAATTAAATTGCAATGATATTTTAGTTTATTAGTTTGAAAAATCCAAAACCAATTTTTCCCTCGTTCTAATTGCATTTGTATGTCATTTAGATTATTTAGGATTCAATAAAAGGCTCCTCGAAAAGAGAGAATGATTCGAGGTTTGCCTATACACAATCCTTGATTTATTTTTTATTGTGGACCCCAAGGCTAAAGACAAAAAGGCCCTCATCTAATGGCACCGTTGCCGGGGAGCTAAGTAATTGGCTCCCTAGGTGATCTAATTGTCAAATTCATTTTTGACAAGGGGTTTCTCGTGTGAAGCTTCTTAGTTTTGCATTTTTTTATTTTCCATTGCATATAGTTTAGGATTTTGGCATTTAGATAGCTTGCATAGCTTTCCTTGCATTATTGCATTGTCTTGACTTGGTAGCTTCGTGGGTGTTGTTTGCATTAAATTCGATATGATGTTGAGCTTAATTGTTTGAATTCACCATGTCTCCAAGTTAATTCATAGATACTTGCATCTTTTGTCATTTTGAAATTTCTTTTTCTTTTTCATTTGCATTTGTATTAAATTTTTTTTTTTAAGATTCCTTTTCTTAGATTTTATAGGTTATAGATAGATAGATACTTGTAATTTATTTGGGAATTAATTATATTGAACTTTCATGGCTTGGTTTAATGGTAATCAAGATTCACTGTTTCAATCCCACTCTTTTGTAGGAGATTCGACCAGAAGGGGAGAGTCTATCTCTCAAAGCATCGATTCCATTCAACAAACAATACGAGCTCTTCAAGCTAACTTGGGAATTCAAGATAAGAATCCAATTGGTCAAGAATGCCATGGTCCATTCCATCACTCATACCATGAACCTTACCACCAATCTCCATTCCAACCTAATCACTCACCCCATAGATCATACCATGAACCTTACCCACAACCCCCATTTAAACAATATCGTCAACCTTCTCGCCTACCATACCATCCATCCTACCAACCATGCCATCAACCACTTCATGAACATCCGCCTTCATTCCATCCCACTTCCCAACCATGTCATCCATCTCATGAATCCCTATACCCATTTGAGCCACCTTATGGACCTCATTCTCAACCATGTGTGCCAAACCAAGAGCCTACTATTAGTGAAGTCATTAGAAAATTGCAAAATCAAGTGACTCAGACTATAGATGAGGAGCAGACATACAAGGACAACTTTGACCATCAAATGGACTCTATAATGAGACGAATGGAACATCAAGAGAAAGAGGATGAGAGAATGGAAAAGGAAATTGAGCGTCTCACTTAGCAATCTCAAGTGTTGAAGACTAATTGCCAAGAAAATCCTCTTCCTATGTTCATACATACACAAGAAGTGGATCAACTAGAAGAAAGCAATGAGAAGTTGGAGAAAGCAATGGAGTGGCCTACACAGAAGTATTTTATGTGCCATACTCCACAAGAGACTTGCCTACCACATACACTTCCATATGAGCCACCCATTCCACTATGCCACGAATATCCATCGCAACACTCTACTCCTCAACCTTCTGGACTTGATGTCTTCCTCACCTTGCCATATATGGATGCTCAAACCCTTACCCTAAGAAGAATGTATGACCAACTAAAGGTCTGGCATCTATATTTATTCAATCTCAAAGAGGCTCTTCGTCGTGGGTTTTCTAATCTCAAAGAGGCTCTTCGTCGTGGGTTTTCTGAGGAAATGGAAGATGAAATGGAGGACATTGAAAAATTCAACAAGGATTTCGTTCACCATGTGCTATGGATAAAAACTGAAGGAGAAGAAGGAGCTCCAGGTCATCTACCTCCAATGATGATGGGAAAACCGAAGAGCAACACATAAATGCCACTTCACAAGTAGAAGATTCCAACCCTTCGGTACCTATTCCCACACAAGCACAAGAAGTGAAGGCAGTACAAAAGAGCATTGAAGAGTCTACCCTACCATTTAGTAAGGATCCTATCCTAATAGAAATAGACTCTCATACTACTTTAACTAATGAAGCAATTCATGATTTGAGTGATGATGAGGTGGATGGGGAAATCATTGTTGAATCCCCTCAAATATTTGAAAATGTAATTGCTCAACACATTAGCTCTAGTAGTAGTGATTCGATTGTGCTTGTTGATGAGTGTGCACCTGCTTCTTTAGGTGATGCTTTAACTATTGAAAATGCTTCTCTTCATAGTACTAGGGATGATTGTGATAAATTGAATGAAATATTTTCATGTTCTTGTGCAGAATATCAAATATGTGTAGACTCGTTATCATGAAAAATACCACTTACTAGTTGAGTTTCGAAAGAAAGCATTTAATGAAGTGGTTGATTCTACCATTGATCATAATGCACCCTCTTGTACTATTGATGATAGTAAGCATGACAATTGTGAATATGTTGAATCTTAAATGGATGACACTGTGGTTGATTTGAGTGAGAAAGACCATAGCTTAGAAAAATATCTTTATATTGATTCCAATGAATTGCATGATAGTTTAATAAGGGAAGATTCGATTGTTTTGATTGATGATATTACAAATAAAAATGAATCTTTCCGTATGATTCTTTCTTGTGATTTGCCACCTGATATAGACAAAGAAAATGATTCTTTTGAAAATTCAAAAGTTTTTGGTGGTGACAATTTGCAAAATTATCTTCCTTCTTCCACTCTTTTGCCTTCCATCTCTTGTGATTGCAATGATGATGTGGTGTACCCCAACATCAAGTTGGATTCCGCACCTTCCATTTTGCAAGTGCAAGAGAATTTTCACAATATCACTGGTTGTTTGACTCCTACTGATAGGAGTGTAATTGATTTCCTTGGATGTGATAGTTACTTGGAGAGTTTAGAACTTAAGATGCCTATAATTCACTTGAAACCTCTCCATGTTTCTATTTTTGGATGGGATACTGCTATTTGCTTGTCGTATTTGCAGGCACATTCTTGGAAAGGTGTTCGATGGAACCAACATCCACCGTACATTCTTGGACCTCTTCCAATTGATCCTAAGCCACCTCCACCAAGGAAATTCAATGCAGGAGAAGATATTTTAAAAGATAAATGCATGATTCTCATCAGGGATGAGAACTTCTCCTTCAAGCAACTCAAGATTCTCTAACAAAGGTTGTCTCTTTCCTCACTTATTTTCTTCTTAATTCCTTTGATTACTTGGGCTTAATTGTCATATAAGGAAGATAAGTGTGGGGGAGGGACACAATCCAATAGAAAAGTAGAAATAATTTAGTTTAGTAAGTAAAATAAGAACCCCCTATGTATGCTTTGCATTTTCTTAGCCGCTAATTACCATTGTGCCTTCAATTTCAACTTGTTTATCATTCTCTTTAGAGTGATTTTTCTACATTGAGGACAATGTGTTGATTAAGTGTGGGGGGAGAGAAATGCATTTTGAGTCCCAAATTAATTGGTTGTTTTTAAATGAGAAAATGCCTAAAACTATAAAAATTTTCAAGAATGATTTGCCTTAATGCATGTCCTAAGTGGTAAAGGGTCACATTTGCCACTTTGGAAGTGTAAATTGAGGGAAATTCTTTGAGCTTTCATGAGATCTAATGTTTTGACAACTTTATAAAACCATGTTTTGTTTTTCAAGTGAATGGGAAGAGAAGTGAACCCACAATTGGATTTTTGCTTACTCCTCATTTTTAAAAAAAAGAGAGTTTATATATCATTTGTGCATTTAGGAGTTGAGCATTATTTTAACTTATTGCAATGTTTTGATTGGTTGTGTTTGTAAGGTTAGCACTTGGAATTGTTAAGTAGATGTTTTGTGGTTAGTTTACTATGCAGTTGATTGTGTTAGAGTAAGCATTGAAGAAAAACCTTGAAGGAAGGTATTTGAGCCTTAAATTCTTTTCATGTGTGCATGTTCACTTTGTTTTTCACCTTCTAGAACTTGTTTCAACCCTTTTTCAAAACAACATTTGCATTAGTGTTATAAAAATGAAAGAGGCATTCAATTCTAAATCATTTTCACCCAAACACAAACCTACATTCATCTACCCTTTGCTTACCCCCTTTGAGCCTTTCTTATGTTATATGCATGCCATTACTCATAGTGTTCATAGTATTCTAAAAATCAAAAGAGAATTGCCAATAAAAATTTGAAATGCCATGTATGTGAAAAGAATGAAAAAAAAAAGAAAAGAAAAAGAAAAGTGAGTATAGTTTGAAAAGAAATGGGTATTTGGTAGATAAAACTAAAAGCATAAGAAATATCAAGAAGGCATTTGTTCATGATTTTCAAAAGAATTGGCAAAAGTTTGTAAGGTTATTTAGATGCTATGAACTTGCTCTTTAACTTTGACTTGCATATAAACTACTTTCTCTTTCTAATTAACTCATTCCATTTAGCCTTCATCCACCATTACAAGCCTTTTAAGTCCTCTTGATTCATTACATTAATTGCTATTAGTAGTGGCAATGTTAGAGTTGTTACAAGCCTTTGGTAAGGTGTTTATTAAGTGAGCTAGAGTGAAATTATTCCAATCAATGAGGTGAGATGAGTGAAACACTAATATCTTGAGATTTCTCTTGTGCTTCATTCTAATATTTTCATTTGTGTAGTCAGCTAATTTCTTTACATCGCTTGAATATCACTGGTGTTGGCTTGAAGAATTTGATTAATTAATCCATTGCTTTCCAATTATGAAATTGCTCATATTTCAAATGCATTAGTGATGTGGACTTGGAATCTTGTATTTAATTGCCTTTGTTCAGGAGTACAAAGGTCTAACTGTGGGGGAATTGATCAAACCATATTTTGATGTATTATTTTATGATTAATTTTGGGATTTAATCATGTTAATTGGGCCAAAAAATGTATTATTTATGATTAATTTGGATTGATGAGTGATTACACAAAACAAATGTGTTAAAAGGGTAAAATTGTCATAATTATTGTAATTACTCTTATTCATTATTTCTTAGGAAGATTTGATGTTGGCTTGATTGGTTTAAATTGTAGGTGCATGAAGAAATTAGACCAGATTTGAAAATGAAAGTTTGGGCTCAAGTTATAAACATTTCAGTTGGTCCCTCTGTGAAACTTTTTAAAAGTTGTCGTTAGGTCCCTGCACTGAAACTGTGCGTTTTAACTAAATTAGGTCAGCAGGCCTTTATTCATTGAAGATAGCAGACGAGAGCTGGATATATATTAACTAGCGCCGCGAACTAAGGACCTTCACGCTTGGATTCTCGATCTTCGACTTTTGACCTTTACACCAACGACCTTCGACGATCATCCTTCATCATTTCTTCTCTGTCACCGGTGACCTCCATCATTGCCTCCATCGTCGCCGGCGACTCCACAATGCCAACTGCCACCCTTTTAGCCATCAAACACGCGAAGACCAGACATTCAGAACCAAGCCGCGACAGTGAGGATCCAGACCTTGAATCTTTTCTTCCTTCCTCTACCTTCCATCCTTCCCTATTTTCTGATCTTCACCATCTTCCTTCATTCTCACACTCACCCTCACCGACACCCACCTGACACAGAACCACCATCACCTCCATTCCACGACTGTCGCACATCTCAAGAACTCACTGCCTTCTCTCACTTTCCCATTAAGTCGACTTTGCCATTAGCTTCAATGGACATTTTGGTTGGACAATTGATCTTATTGGCTATGTGTGTCTGATTCTTTATTTCATGGTGATGTGGAGATTGACTTGAGTTCAGAGCTTCAAAGGGGAGTTAATTTGTTCATTCTATTAGTCTAAATTTATATATTTAGGTTTCCTAGTTTTAGGAATTATTGTGTATAAATTTTGGAACTGGGATTAATGTTTATTGTCTCTGTTAGTTTAATAATTGTAGTTGAGATTGGATTTTGTAGTGTGAAAAATATATGTGTTTTAATTTCTTGTGGTTGCAATGAGATTATATTAATTAGCATGTTATTGTCTAGTTAATGTGGTTGATTCGAGCCCTTTGAGGGACTATTATATACTCAATTTTAAGAAGACTCATGTTGCATTATTCCAATTTTAATTTCACATCAAGTGGTTTTTAACAATTTCTCAAAAGGTAGTGGTTAGCTACGGCAGTAGGAGCTACTATTAATTGAGAATATTGAACTCAAGTGGTATCTTGGAGTTTTTCTTAAAGACTTGATGAATTTTAACTCCCATAATTTTTTGAGCAAGGATAGTATTTTCTTCATCACCAAGAGCGCCATCATCTATATTTTCAATTTCATATAATTTAATTCACTCATTCACCAATTTTATAAAAATACCAAAAATAATAGGTAGCATTTAATTAAATTGCAATGATATTTTAGTTTATTAGTTTGAAAAATCAAAAACCAATTTTCAAATTTTTTTAATTGCATTTGTATGTCATTTAGATTATTTAGGATTCAATAAAAGGCTCCTTGAAAAGAGAGTACGATCCTAGGTTTGCCTATACGCAATCCTTGGTTTATTTTTGATTGTGGACCCCAAGGCTAAAGACAAAAAGGCCCTCATCAACATTATCGTCGGATTATTTTATGATATTATGATAAATATCATATTTCTTATAATAATATCCTAAAGGTTTCATTTACCTTTCTACCCTCGGTGGATTAATTATTCCATTTTTACCCTTACATTTTCTTAAAAACGCAATGCTGGATTTTCTGGGCAGATTTTTCAGCAACTTTGAAAAATCATAATTAATTCTACAAAAATAATTTTTGAGTGCTTCAAAATTCTTCACGACCCTTGACATGTCTATTTTCAAGGACAAATATTTCCAGAAGATAGAACATCAAGAATCATTCCTAGTTTAATCTTTTCTCAACGTTGTCCAGTGTTAATACTAGAAAAATAGCTTAACTTCAAAAATATGTTACTCCTTGTGCAGAATTCAAAATCATTCATATTTTATATATTTAGAAATCCATACATGTATAATTTATTCCATTAAATGTTCATAATTTTATGACTTCATTTCATACATAAATAATAGCATCAATTTTCCCTGCCAGCATAGCCTTTAAGACTAGAAATTCTGCAATTTTCACAATCTTGTTCCACTAACTCTAAAAATTATTTCCCAACATGTTTTTACCTCATTCAGAATTTTTTCAATGCAAGGAGGCCTAAAACAAGTATGAGAATTTACTTCCTAATTTTCTAGATTAAAATACAATTTTACTAAAAATCACAAAGCTAAAGCTCAAGAACTAGATAACTTACCCTTGAAGTTCTTACTCCTCCTTGCTCCAAGAATTTCACTCTTCTCTTAAACTCTACCATTTTGATCTGAGTTTAGTGTGAAGAGATGAGGAGGGCAAGCACCTCTATTTAAAATAGGAAATTTAAAGATTTGAGCATTACCAAGCCTTTTTTTTTTTTGGGTAGCATCCTTATTTGTATCATAGGAATATATATGTTTTCCCAACAATTTATTAAAATAAAATTACCATATTATATAGTACAGTATTAATTATGAAGATTTAATATTAATAAATAATAAGATATATAAGTAACGGTATTCATAGGTCTAGTTTATTCAATCGAATAATATGTCTACTCTCCATATTATAACTTTATTAGATATGATTAACTGAGATAGTGGGTACTAG
Source organism: Acacia acuminata (assembly GCA_019022655.1). Taxonomy (NCBI): domain Eukaryota; kingdom Viridiplantae; phylum Streptophyta; class Magnoliopsida; order Fabales; family Fabaceae; genus Acacia; species Acacia acuminata. The sequence goes on along the minus strand of JAFJYI010000047.1, from coordinate 1,545,122 downwards.
TCTTCTTTTGTTCAACTCCAAAAGCCTGTTTTGAAAATTGATTTGGTATATTAATTTTCATTACATGCATGTTATTTCTATCTAAAATAGGTAGATAATATATATAGAATCCAATTGAATAACATAGAATTGGTCTAGTAGTGTAAGGCACTGCTAGATCCTTATGGGTATTGAGTTCGAGTCCCAAATGACATACTTGTGCAGAGAGGGGCAACCAAGAACCCCAAAACTGGAGTTCATAGTATAAAAAAGATATAGGATCCAATCGAAGGAAATTGCTGGATGATGTATTGAAGATAGAGATCACTGAGTTTTGTCTTCTAATGCTAATGACTTTACAATCACATTGACCGTACCATTCCTATAATAAAGAATAATAATGTCCCCAATGGTTACTCTGATAATTGGGGCACTTGCATCTTTTATGAGAGTCTTGTAAGAAACACAAATATTGTTACAAATTGTTACCAAGGTCAGTATGTGCAACACATGAATCACACCACAAAGTAGGAAGTGGTCATTTTTCCCTCAAGAAGGTTCAATAAATATCATCAAGTTGAGTCCCCTGATGAATCCTATGCCAGAGATTTTAAACTTGATTATCAATGGAAATTTTGGTGGTAGGTAATTAGATAATGATCATTAAGAGGTTAACCAATGTTTTAATTGTAGAAATAGAGTAAAATCAATGGAGCAGTTATGCAATCATATATGGTGCATTACTAACAAATGATTCATCCATTTAACTTGATTACACATGATTCCAAATCATAGGGTGTCACCTGGTCAGGGTCCCTAGCTTGTCATGATTGGACTATGGCTCCCCCTCCTTTTGATGAAATCAAGGAGGTGTCACTATCTTTTAAGCTGACCCTTAACTCAGCCAAAGGAAAAGGGTAATACGAAGTGTAACACCCCAGATTCCATACTACTTATTGTGTCTCATGACACATAGTATCAGGAATATCAACAGAGTTGACAATGTTAACAGGTTAGAGTAAAGCGGAACGTAGAGCATGCACTGATGTTTGGATAATGAGTGACTGATATAAGCTGGTAAATTTAAATTCCCAGAGGAATATTCGTGATACAATTTAAACAGACTCAAATACAGCTCTAGCTATAGCTAAAGCTATGAATCTAACTTAGTCCATCATATCAATTGGCCAGGCAGATGATGGTCATATGGGAGTCTCCCCGTCTTTCATGATGACTAATTATTGTAACCACCTTGACCAACCCTTTCTTAGTTAAACACCGATGGTATGAACTGCCTTTATTAGATTCAATGCCAGAAACTAGTCCCTATTAACCTTCTTCAGACTATTGTCTCGACTAGTGCCTCTTCACAGCTCTGTCCACTGGTACCTCTTCTCGGCTCCGTCCATGTCGTCTTCTCAGATCTAAGCTTCTTTCCTGAACCTTTAGTCAGGGCTGAGATTCAATCGAATTGAATCTCAGGTAACAGTTAACCTCTATAGCAGGTATAATCAATATATGATAGATATTCATAACATTTCATCATTAACAATACATAGCACATAACAAATGTAATGTTACAACAATACATAGCACACAGCAAATGTAATGTTACAACAATACATAGCACACAGCAAATGTAATGTCAACAACGTTTGCACTCACCGGTGCCATGAATCCTCAGTGCTAGGAAAACTTAACCAGTGGCACTATCATGGCTATAATCCACGAATAGCTGAATGTAAATAAATAGGTGAGCTAAGACTGAGTCTTAGTCACGGTGCATGACCCAAGACCTAGTCTTGTCTATGACTCTATGAATCATTCGATCATATATAAGCATACAGGATATAGAAGATTAGAGTTACAATATGTGTCCGTACCTTCCTTCTACGTAATAAGCCCGTCCTTTGAATTTGACCCCGAGCTTCCTGGATATCCTATAATGTTACCATCGGATTATTTCCTTTTCGATAACTTATATGATATTATAATTAGTATTACTTTGCCTAGAATAATATCAAAAAGGATATTTTCACCTATTTTGACCGTTTTACCCCTTAGTGGATTAATTATCCAATAATTACCCTTAATTTTCCTTAAAAACGAATTGCTGGATTTTCTGGGCAGATTTTTCCGAACCTTTGAAAAGTCATAATTAATTCTATAAAAATCCAATTTGAGTGTTTCAAAATTATAAATGACCCTTGACATGTCTATTTTCATGTAAAAATAATCCCAGAAGCAAGAACATTATGGATCATTCACAGTTTAATTATTTCTCATCGCTGCTCAGTTTTTAATTTCAGAAATACAGCTTAAATTCACAAATTTCTAACTCCTTGTCCAGAGCTCAAAACGTTACATATTTTATATCAATAGAGAGCCCTACATGTCTAATTTATTCATACAAAATTTCATGAGTTTTAAAGCTCATTTGATATATGAAATATTAGCCACAACATTCAGTACCAATAGAAAGCTGAAAACTGGAAATTCTCTAACTTTTGCTATTTTGTTCTTTGGCTTCCAAAAATTATTTCCTTCCTTGTTTTTCATCCCATTTTGCATTTTAAAAGCAATGGAGACCTTCAAAACATGAAAAGAAAATTTCCTAACCGTTTCCTAAATTAAACCTAAGCTCTACCAAGAACTAAAATCTTGAACTCAAGAATATTACCTTTGGATCTTAAACTCCTTCTTCCTCTTTCTCCAATAACTTCGCCCTTCTCACTCTCTAATTCTATAATCAGATGTTTTAAACTGATTTTGGTGTGAAGAAAATGAAGAGAGTAGCCTTCTATTTATAGGGAAAAATCCAAGCCCATGTGAATCATATTACATGTGATCCAAATTAGCTCCCTTCTTCCTCACCATTAGATCTAATTGCACTTTTTGAAATTCAATCTCTCCCCTTCATTGTGCATGCCGACCTCCCCTCTCTTTATTAGTCCTTGGATTAGCTTTTTATGTGTCATACATGCAATGATTCAAGTCTCCCATTGGCTCCTTTAATTATCTAAGAATTTAGGCTTAATTACAAGGCTAAATAACAACCATTGGATCTTAATACATGTGTCAAAATCTCATGGTTGGCTAGTTGCCATTGTTGACTTTTGGGGCAGTTTCATTAAGCCTTGATTAACATTTTACTCTAGTGTTTATTTTCTCTCTAATCACAAGTCTCATTGTATAATTGATTTATCAGTTAATCATGGTAATTAGTGCTTATTCAGACAACCTTTATGCACTTTAATCTTTAGTTATTTCCATTGTCTTTGATTGCCCTTAATCAAGTTGAAATCATAAGCCACTAATCTCAATTAGCACAAGCTACTTTGCTAATTGTTAATTGGTAATTTATGTTAATTTGGCTAAGGGTCTTCATAACCCTTTTCTTATCTCCTTTGATTATAAATTAGCTACTATTTTATGTACTATTTATATCACATTTTATAGCCCCTAAATAATGTCTCATAAATCACTATTGGTTAATTAATTCCAAAGTGAAATTTGGATAAGAATATAATCAATAGATTATAATTCTTTGAGACACATATTCACCTTTGTATCTTGCTAATTATTTGACAAAATACAATGTTTACATAAATTATGAAAATTAGGGTTTTACACCAAGGGCTCTAAGAATGTTAAAGCCATCAACTTTATACCGAGTGGTGGCATACCATGTGGTATATACTTACATCAAACCTCTCATCCCAACTCCACAACCATCCATCTCCTTTCGTGTCAATACTCAAGAGATAAAATGACAAAGGATTATCACATACCACTATCAATTCACAAGTTATCAAGAGAATATTTCCAATCTCATAAATCTATAATATAATATCACTAATCATTTTCCAAAATAAATTCCACAAGACAATTCCATTATCAACATAGTTTCATAGATTTATATAGTTAAAAATTACTCACAAACATCATACAAGCATGCACAACAAGAGGATAGTGGTTACCTCTCGCCAAAGTCAATTATTATCACATTGCTCATAATCCAAGAGCTCAAACATACGTCAAAATCAATCTACCACAATTAATCTACTAATCATTAATAACTCTTCAAAACTCCACATAATCAAAATTTATAATTTCATATAATTGAAAATATAAAATTTTTAATAATAATATATTATTATAATAAAAACTAAAAATTCTAGTTTGGGGTTTAAATTATAAAAATGATCGCTTAGTCCTTTAAATCAACATTTTAATCCTTAAAATTTCAAAAATAACATTTTAGACCTACTATTTTATAAATGACATCTTAGACTTATAAATTTTGAAAATAACATTTTAGTCCTTCAAATCTCAAAAACTAAACCCATTAAAATTTCAATAATATCTCTTTTAACTCAAATAAATTATTTAATCCACATTTAATTAGTAGAAACATCCTATAGGACATAAATCCTAAACTTTTTTAATTATAAAATTAATTTAAAATTCCTTCAACAACCAATTGACAAATCTAAACTAATTAAAATTTACTATTAATCATTATGTACATATATATATAGTCATCTATTATTAGAACTCCAAACTCTCCCAAAATCTAAACCCCAAAATTTCACTAATCAGCACAATATTACCCCCATTGAGAAGAGAAAAATATTTGGAACAACTTTTATGAAGGAAGTTTGTTGAAAAGAAGTTAATTTAGCTACTTTAATGATCTTATAATATAAATAACTTACCTCGTGCACTCAAATATTATTTGACTCTTCTTCTCTTCTCCACTCCTTTCCTTGCTCTCACACACACCCTCATCTCCTCACCACTAGACACTCATATATATATATATATATATATAGGAAAGTGAGGGGGTTGGGTATAATCATTACCACCTCCCCAGTTGTCAATATAGTTGGGTAGCATGCTGCTACCCACTCCAAGATATATATATATATATATATTATTTTATTTTTATTTTTTCATTTTTTTCTACAATTTCAATTTAATTACATTCATCATATGTAATTATTTCATAATTATAATTAAATCCTAAAAGTAAAAATTTGGATGTTACAATTTTCCCCATCTAAATAGAATTTTGTCCCCAAAATTCTCAACAATTAACTAGAGAATATCATCCACAATAACAAGATTCCCATACAATAACATCAAGGTTAAAGTAACACAAACAAAATACCACTACAAAAAAAGAAGAGATTAGCGACGGACAAAATCCGTCACTATATAGGAAAATCCGTGACAAAAAAATATTTGCGACGGACCAAGGTCCGCCACAAAAAATTGTCACTTTGCTAAGCAATTTTGTGATGGAAAAACAATTTTCCATCTAAAAATTTGCAAATTTGCGACATCTACATTATCACTTGCAAGAAAATAATATTGTGATGAAATATAAATACGTCACAAATTGGGGAATTTTGCGACAAAATTGGTAAAATGATTCGTTGCAAATTGAATTCCTCGGAAAAAATATATTACGAAATTTACGACATTTGCAACATATTTGTGTTTGTTGTAAATATAAAAATTTTGCAATGGAATTGTGAAAAAAAGGCGTAGCAAATATAAAATTATAAAAAAAAATAGATTTATTACGTCTCTTCCTTAATAACCACTAGAAAAAAAATTACGAAATATAAAAGAAGTGTATATAATGAAAAATATATAATAGCAATCATAAAAGAGTATACATAGAGAAAACGAAATATAAACAACAACGTTGCCAACAAAATGGACTAAAAAAAAAACATGGATAATGTCTATACAGTAGCAGTATGGTCATCATCATCACCAGGAGCCGACCCCTTATCCTTCTTGTCCTTCAATAGGGACTGGAGGAGATCCTGCATCTGCTTCATCATCTACTCTTGGTGATTCATCTTCTCTGCTTGCTGGTTCACCAGCTGTGTCGTAGCCTCCAACTACTAAGTGGTAAAAGTGAGTTGTTGTTCTAACACCTTCACCTTTTTAAGCTCATTTGCAAAAACAACATTAGGAAGTCAGTTTATTTTTGTACTTCATCTAAATGAACGAGGGAGCAAAAATGTAACAATTAATATCAAAAGTATTACGTTTACGTGTAGAAAAACCTCCAATATGACTGGATGAGCGCTTGGAAGCCTTCATTCAGCTGGTAGAGGCACCCAACCCGAACACTTTTCCTTTCTTGTCGAATCCTCTTGTAGCCTGAATGAAGAGGTTCTCGTTATCGGACTGAGAGGATGTGAGGTCATTCACAATTTGCGTGGCTTTCTCCTATGATAGCTTCTCCCAGGTTTCCTACAAGCACAAAAATACATCACAAATGTGGCATGTAAAATGAAATACATATGTTGCTATCTGAAACAAATAATAAATATAATAAATGTCTCACCGCTAATTGTTGAGACTTGGAGTTAATCCAGTGCTTCCCACTAGTTGGGAGACTCTTGGGAATGGGTCCCCTCAAAGTTAACCCAATCAACCTAATCTGAAGATACGTCCCCAGAAGCTTCCTGCAAATACACATGATGACAATTTATTGATTACTTCAAAGTACAAAATATATTGAACACCGAAATAGGAAATAACTTATCCTTACAATGTTTTTTGATGCTGACTTATTGGAATGGAGCCACCACTATATGAGGGTCCATCCATTTGAGACCTATTTAACTTATTTTGCATAGATTTCTGCTGCCATTTCTCATCAGCAGCCTATTTTGTCAATAACTGTGCTGCGGTCTCAAGATGAATCCAAGTTGTCTTGCCTTTATTTTGTCTCAATTTATATAAGTGATCAGACAACCACCGGCTTGATTTATAGTTATAAGCTTTTCCCAAATCTCACCGATGGACAGGAAACCACCTAAACTTTCCCTGAAAAATCAATAATGAACATTTAGTGCTCCAAATTATAAAAGTACTTAATCAATTTGAATTTTGATAAGATGAAATTAATAACCATAAAGGACTAACTTACCAAGAAGTCATTGAACCAAGCATCGTGAACAACTTGAGGAATCTCTAATCAATTGCCTCAAGGGTAATTGTAATTACGGAGTAGTTGCTTATCCATGAATTTAATAACCACTCTATAAGGCTCAAACATGAAAACAATGATGCGTTGAAAATATATATTAGCATACAAACTAAAGGTAAAAACATCCGAACATTACTAGTAACTTTATATGACTTACTTGATGGTGCCTACAAGATAGATCCACGTTAACCTTGTCGCAAGATCAATTGATCCCCATATTGGAATATTAGAGGAATTATCTTCCCTGACATGGTTCCCAAGCGACGTAGTACGCTGAAGGAAGAAATGTAGAGTATTGAAAAAGTTAGTACATCTATGTTTAAAGAAAACAATATACATGTAAATTAATAAAAAATCATAAAGTAAACCTACTATGCCCCATGCTGTAGATAAGTGGGAGTGGTAGGCACACTTGTACCGCCTATAACGGAGTTGATAGACGGTGAAGATGACAAATTAATTGGAGGCAGATCTAAGGAAGAGGTAAGCCCTCTACCTATAGAGGGGGCAGATGATATCATCTTACCCCCTCTTATAGGACGGCGCCAGGCCCCGGGCTCTACCACCACTACTTATATGCCTAGCTAAAGGCTCCATCTGTGAACACTTATAAACATTATGTCAAAGTATATATAAATATAAGAAATATGCTTAATATGTCAAGAGCGAAATAAAATGTATTTAATATAACAAATCGCCATAAACAAAGAACTAACACAAATCAGCCAGACGATTCCTGTTCTTTGACCTCTGCTTGCACGCCTTCCTCTGGAGTCTCATAATCGTCCAATTCAAATTCACTACTAGAATAAATATATTGTGCCTCATCGTTTGATTCCTCATTATTCATCTGTATAAGAATCAACTCTAACCCTGCAGCAGAATCAAAGAGATTTCTTGGTACATCATCCTCTACAATATTTACGGGCAATACATGTTCCACATCATCTTGGAATGGTTCGTCATATCATCATTTATTTCTGACTCTTTAGACTTGGGTATAAATGGGTCATAACCAACTGTATATCTCCTTGCCCAATAGACCTCAACATTTCCATATTTGTCCACTTTTGTCCCACATAGAGTTATCAAACCACTCACATTTAAACAGAGTCACCAACTTGTCCCACTGGTAATTCAGTTGAATTATGTCAATTAACTTCCCGCAATAGTCGCCCTCGACCCCGTTTGTAATATCCTGAATTTTGGGCATTGAGACTTGAGAATAAGCCTAAATTAGGAGACTACTAAGCCTGGTTCAAGAAGTGTGACATTCCCAAATAAGGCCATATCTTCGACCGAGAGACAAAAAGTTGCAAACTGATGCCCATTGATTACATATTTTCTGAATCAGGTAACAACTCTTGCAGTTCCATAAAATAAACTCCATGCAACATCATGTGGAGCTTATTGGTTTGGCATGAAGTTGTCTTGGAACCATTGAGGAAACTCAGCGTTCATAAGTTAATCAACTTCAGAATCTGACCTCGAAGGATTTCTCGATCGGAGCCATTTAGAGAAGTAATTGTAACAAAAAAAAATGAAATTAATATTTAATACTTATCATAATGGTAAGACCATTTATAAAAATAGAGGAAATCTTACTCTAAGTATGGGGTGGTCTCTTCATAGTTGTTTAGAATGTACCACTTCGCTACTAGTTTATCTCTTCCTTCTAGAGTTGACCTACATTGCCTTCCTACGACTCAGCCTAGAAAATTAAATATTGACATTTGACCACTCGTATTACCGCCATCATCATTGAAAAGTACCCCTCTCCATCTTGATATAATGTCAGGGGGTTAATAGTATGATGCAAATTTAATGGCCTCTTCAACTAGATACGATTCAACGATAGAGCCTTCAACGTACCTTTGATTTTTTATCTTGTACTTAAGTGTGCGTAAAAACCTATAACAGACAATCAGAGGGTATATATAAATTATAGCACCATGTGCGTTAATTAATAACTGTGCAAAAAAATTGTTAACTCTCAAATAGATACACCTACCTATATTGTTGCAGACCTTCCTCCCACCCCTGCTTCATAGGCTAAGTGAACAGGCAAATGTTTCATTAAGTCAAATAAGTTAGGAGGAAACACCATCTCTAACTTGCATAGAATTATTGGCATGCTCGCCTCCAGATGCTGTAACTTTTCAACATTAAGCTTAGAAGCACAAATTTCTCTAAAGAACATTGAAAAGTCTGTCAGAATAGTCCATATATGCTTCGATAATGCTTTGAAGGCCCACGACAACAATCTTGGAAAGAAAACACGACAATCATGTCTCTTCATCCAGAATAACTTCACCTCGTTCATGTCAACACATCTTGACAAGTTTGATGCATGACCATCTGGGAGTTTAAGATCTTTAACCCATCACAATAATTCTAAATTATGCTCTTTCTTCAATGTGTATGGTGCTCTAGGTTTGGAAGCTCGGCCCGTGGCATACTGATGAGTAGTATTTATGCCATGCTTTCCCTATGTGTTTTGACTGTTTTGATTGCTAAATCTGAGCTTTAATGTATGCTATCTAATAGAAAGTTTGAGAATTCATGCACATAGGGAAACAGAGGATGGATCTTACAAATTGTTGCATTCATATCATTAGCCTGCTCATGTTCATAAGAAAATGACCACTTTATGGTTTTACTGTTAAAGCACATAATGAAGCTGATACAATGCTATAGCATAACGTATGCTCACACATGTGCCAACAATTCAATGCGACTGCTATACTATAGCATTGTAAGTGATGTGGAATTATGTGCTACGTTATTCTAACATTTCCTCGCGAGTTTTCAAGAAATTAAGACAGGTCATCCAAATACACATAAAGACGGTGATTGACTCAAGCTGAATCCAGAAGATGCGGAGAATCAAAAGAAATATTTGAAGAATCTCACAATATTAAAAGAAGAATCAATCAACCAAATCTAAGATCATGGGCCTGACAGATCTAGAAGGCCTAACTTACTGGACATACAACGCAAGAAGACTTAAATATAAAAGGAAAACACAGAAAAACCTAGAAGAGGTCGAGGTCGTGAGAGTTAAGCAATCAATACAATTCCCATCTGACTGAACTTACATCGAAGGAAAGAAGGAGAAGACCGATCAAGAGGAGAGTAGACCGGACCGAATTCTTCCCTGGAGCAAGACGGATCGTAGAAGATGGAGAGATGTCACATGACAGGATGTCTCTTACACCGTTAGCCTTCCGACAAGCTTCTTAGTTTTTCTTTTTGTTATTTTGTTTTCATAGTTATGCCATGGGCTGTTCTCTGCTATTCTGCTTTTTTGTCCCTCATCAATCATAAACTAAATTCTCTTTTGGCTGAGTGAGGATGGATTTCTGAGTTGTAGAATGAACCCAGTTTGCTGGTTCCTAATTTAATGAATTCAATTTGTTTAACAGTGTTTTAATTCAAAGCAGGTTAGTAGACACTAAGGGCTATCCCAGTGGTCTTAGCTTACCGGATGGGAGTCAAGGTTAGACTTCTATCAGACAATGTTTGTTGGGCGAGCTAATGCACGGTTCGACTTAAAATGTAGATGCCAGGAATGGATCTACTACTTATTAATAGAACACCTAGGGTGTGCATGGCAACCATTCCATTTGCCCAAAGACCTCAAGCTTCGAGATGAAACAATTTTTTTCGATTTTGTGCCTTGGAAGAGTTCGAGAATCAAAATTACGTTTGTTAACCTATTTTATTTTTACTTCGAGAATCGAATTAGTTTGGTAACACATTTTTTTTCATTCCTAAAAAAATTCCTAAAAAAATTATTTATGTAATTTTTATATTCAAAAAATTATTTATGTGGCGGCGGTGGCGGTGGTGGTGGGGGGTGGTGGCTACAACGGAGGTGGTGGCGGCGGCGGTGGTGGGGTGGTGGGGGCGATGGTGGTGGTGGTGGTGGCAACGACGGTGGTGGGGTGGCGGTGATGGGTGGTGGCGGTGGTGGTGGTGGCTTAGTGGTGGGGGCGGCGGTGGCGGTGGCGGTGGCGGCGGTGGTGGTGGGGTGGTGGTGGTGGTGGCGGCGACAATAGGGCGTGGTGGTAGTGGCGATGGCAACGCCAGTGGTGGTGGTGAACGAGGGTAAATTTCTGTTTCGAAGAGGATGGAGTCTTTTTTTTGTTGAGAAAAATCATTCTTATTTTGTGCCCTGGAACAGAGAAGCAGAAATTTTTACCTTCTTTTTTTATTCCCCAGTACAAAAAGTAAATCGGTTCTTCCCGAGAGCAAAAAAAAAAAAAACTGGATTTACCAAACACATTTCCCATCCATTTTTGTTCGGGGCATAGAAATTAAGAAAAAACTCATTCTGGGAGCGTTACCATGCACACCCCTAGAGCTAATCAAACAGACTGAACAGCAAATTGCCAAAGGAATATGGGAAAGTAAAGCGAGTACTGTATTTATAGGATTGCGGAAGCTTCTGTATAGGATAGTGGTGGGTTAACTGAATAACGTTGTGAAAGGCGATTATGCTGTAGCATTGCAGAAGTTGTGCAGTATAATAGCTATAGCAATACGTTGCATGCGAATTGGGGGAATGACTCAACTTAGGATGAATTCTGAGCTCAACCTACTTTTAAACTGATATATTCCTTTAACTTCCGATCACCTATTTATTTCTTGTCATTATAAATAGCTAAAACAACCAAACCAAATATAATTTTCATACCACACACTTGTCTTTTGAAACTGATATCACTCTCGATATCGACAATCTCTGTGGGACGATACTCTACTCATTCGTTATTACTTGTTCGACTGGTTTACTTGCCATAAGGGAATTCAACCAACACATACTTGATCGAACCATATTTTGATGTGTTATTTCATGATTAATTTGGGATTTAATCATGTTAATTGGGCCAAAAATGTATTATATATGATTAATTTGAATTAATAAGTGATTACATGAAAAATGTGTTAAAAAGGGTAAAATTGTCATAATTATTGTAATTACTCTTATTCATTATTTCTTAGAAAGATTTGATGTTGGATTGATTGGTTTAAATTGTAGGTACTTGCGAAAAATGGACCAAATTTGAAAATGGACGTTTGGGCTCAACTTATAAAAGTTTCAGTTTAGTCCTTCTACGAAACTTTTTAAACGTTTTCCCTTAGGTCCCTGACCTAAACTCTGCGTTTTGAGAAGCAAAATTTTAGGTTAGAGATTCAGTTGGATATGGTCATCCATCAGACCCGTGAACCTGAGAGGCAGACCTGAGAGCTAAGAGATAAGAGCATATATATCAGATAACACCGTGAGACCTGGGACTATCAGACCTTCACACGAACACCTACGCCCTTCACCTCTCTCACCGGTGACTTCCTCTTCCACCACGGTCCCCGACGAGCAATTTCCCTCCACTATCATCATCGTCCACTACTGTACCTCATCGTCACCTCTCAAACTAGAAAAACCAGAGCACCGTGAGAGGAAACGCATAAAAGGGAATGAGAGAGCACAGTGCGCCGCGCATTGGAGATCATCACCTCCTTTATCATCTTCCTTCCTCATTTCCGATGAAGTCTCTGAATTTTCCGATGAGATTTCGGGTTTTCCGGCATCTCTTTTCCAGATTCTGGGAACTCTTTCCCAGATTTTCGCTAGTATTCTTATTGCTATGAGTGGCTGATTCCCCCTGATCTTAGTGATGAGGATGAATATTTGAGCTCAATGGACTTCATAGGGGAGTTATTCTATCATTCCATTAGTCTATATTTATATATTTAGGTTGCCTAGTTTTAGGAATTATTGTGCATAAATCTGGAACTGAGATTGATGTTAATTGTCTCTGTTAGTTTGATTTTTGTAGTTGAGATTGGATTTTGTAATGTGAAGGTTATATATGTTTGAATTTCTTTGTGGTTGCAGTTAGATTATGTTAATTAGCATGGTATTGTCTAGTTAATGTGATTTATTTGTGCCCTTGAGGGGCTGGTTAGCACTCAAATTTGAGAAGGTTCATGTTGCATTAATCCAATTTTAATTACACATTAAGGGTTTTAAACAATATCTCAAGAGGTAGTAGTTAGCTATGGTTGTAGGAGCTACTATTAATTGGGAATATTGGACTCAAGTGGTATCTTGAGGTTTTTCATTAAGACGTAATGAAGTTTTGACTTCCATACTTTTTGAGCGAGGATAGCTACATTCTTCATTATCAAGAGCTTCCATCATTCATACATTTCAAACTCCATTCCATTTTAAATAAAATACCAAAAATAATAGTTTAGCATTGAATTAAATTGCATTTCTCTTTAGTTTATTAATTTTAAAAGGAAAAACCAATTTCCCCTTCTTTTAATTGCATTTGCATGGCATTTATATTACTTAGGATTCAATAAAAGGCTCCTCGAGAAGAGAGAATGATCCTAGGTTTTCCTGTATGCAATCCTTGGTTAATTTTTTATTGTGGACCCCAAGGTTAAAGACAAAAAGGCCCTCATCAATACTCAACCAAATGCAAATCAGGCCTTCTGCAAGTCGCTTCTATACCACATCTTGCATTGAATGTATCCTTCACCTTGCCCTTGATATCCATCACAGTGTATAGAATATTGCAAAACACATTCCTCTCAATATGTATGACATCAAGGTTGTGTCTTAACAATTGATCTTTCCAATATGGTAGGACCCAAAATATGCTGCGTTTGTTCCAATGATTATCAACACTGTATCCCTCAGGTTTGCAGAAAGCAACCCCTTTCTTCAACAATTGGAATGTGCTTCACCCTGTCCCATATTTCTTGGCTACTTAAATGACAAGGTTCATTTGATCATTCAACTACACCATGCCTGAAGTCTTTTTTTATTTTTCCTATGGGGATGATCGATGGGCAGGAATCGTCGGTGCCTATCAAACAAACAGACCTTGCAACTGTATTGCAAGCTAAAACCCATGTTCCATTCTAGGCATACCGAACATGCAAGCTTCCTTTATGTTTACCAGCCACTCAACATTCCATATGCAGGAAAATCATTTATTGTCCACATTAAGGCAACCCGCATGGTGAAATTCTGCCTTAATGATACATCGTACGTTAAAACCCCTTTACTCCACAACATCTTCAACTCATCTATCAAAGGCCTCAGGTATACATCTATCTTCTTTTTTGTGTTGGATGGTCTAGGGATTAACGCATTAAAGAACAGAAACTCTCTTCTTATGCACATGAAATAAAGTTGGGGGTTGTATGGAGTTACAATCACTGGCCAACAGAAATAATTCATGCCTGTCTTGTTGAAAGGAGCAAACCCATCCGAACATAAATCAAGACGGACATTACAGGGATCCGATGCAAACAAAGGATTCACCTTGTCAAATCTAAGCCAAGCGTCAACATTAGATGGATGCGTCATAAATTTTTTATCCCTATGATGTTCCCAGTGCCATCTCATGTGAGTAACTCTTTGTTCTGATGAATACAATCTCTGAAGTCTACGCATGAGAAGAAAGTATCACATCTTGCTTAATGCTTGAATGGTCGATTTCCTTCCATCCCTCACAACTTTGTATCCCTCATGTTCACAAAATTTACAATTGGTGCGCTCAACATCATCCTTGTAATAGAGCATACATCCTTTGGGGTAGCAATGAATTTTTTCACATCTAAGCCCATGCTCTTTCACCTTTTTCTTTGTTTGATACAAATCCTTCGGCAAATTATTGTCATTGGGAACAACCTTACCCATGATCTGCATCATTTCATTGTAATTCTTCACACTTATATGGTGATCACTCTTCAAGCTTAATGTTGCTGGGGTAGCCGATAGGAATGAACGTTTACTATTTTCAATGTGTTCGCAACCTTCCCATAATGGTCATTGCATATCTTGAAGCATTTTATAGAAACTTTTGGCTTCTGGATTAGGATCATCTCTCATGTATGATGTTTGAGTATGTGTACCAGAATTCTCTCCCATGTATGATGGTTCAACATGAGTAACAGGATCAAAATATTGGTCAATCGATGGTCCCGCAGCATCTATAACCAACTGTGATTTACAAATCACAAGTAATAGGAATAATAATGAGTGATGATAAGAAGTAATCAAATCACAAGTAAAGATTTAAGATTTAGGGACACGGTGATTTACAAAACAGAGATACTTTAGCTCTAGTTAAATTCAAGCAAGCTTGAGCATATGACTCGAATTAACCATTCTAAGCTCGAGTCAGAAGTTCATCTTCTTTGAAAATAAATTTGAAGTTTAAGCGAAGATGTCTCTGTATGACTTTAGCTCGAGTCTAGAATGTTTAGCTTAAGTGCATGACTCTAGTCATACTTAGTTAGCTCGAGTCAACCTCATTTTCAAGAATGTTCTTTGAGATAGTCTTTTGAAAATGATTTGAACATCACATCAACTCGAGTCATTAAGTGATGGCTCGAGGCAAAAAAATTTATCTTGAGAATAAGTTTCAAAACATTGCTTGAGTTAAGGAGAACTGGCTCGAGTCACTAGTCTTGTACTTGAAAAATAAATTTAAGTTTACAAGACCTAACTCGAGGCATAGAGCACAGGCTAGAGGTAAAGCTTTTCATAAAACATTTCATAAGTTCTTATGACTCGAGGCAATAAAAGACTAGCTCAAGTCAATCAATGTTCAAGCATATTTTGACTAAGCTTTAAAAGGACTTGACTCGAGTTTGACAACCTAAAACTCAAGTCAATTTGATAGCAAGTTACTGATTCAAGTTTGATCAAGTTAAAACATTTTGGACTTGAATCATTAACCATATCTTGTTTACAATTGTCACTTATCATCAAAACATATAGAGAACTAACAACACCTATATTTCACATACAGACAACTGATCGTGTTACTTGAACTAGTTACCTACGCCAAAGCGAATTGGATGAACTCTTCCAAGCCCTGCAAGAATACTCGAGTTAGTTGTTTTCTTTGAGTTAGACGATTGTACATCCAACTTCTATCACGATCGCCTTTCATACTTTCCCAACCCAACCCTACACGAGGAGTTTGTTTCATTATGATCAATATTTGCATCCCAAGCATTGGTTGGGATGTTGTTTGCATCTCAAATATATGCAGTGGGGACATACCCCAATCCACAAAACAACATGTGATAGATAGGTTATAGAAATTTAGAAGAATTAGGGAAAGAAGAGGGAAAAGGGAGAGAAAACACATATCATTGTGCACTTTCATACATCATTCATCAATATTCAACACACTACAATAGTCTAAGCTACCCTTTATAAAGGATAATGACTTAGACTTCCTTAGCCATTGTGTCATGGTAATAACAGAATGACAGCAATAGAATAACATAACAAAGTAATACTAACTAATTAAGTTACTAACCTAATTAACTTACTCTAACTTCCATACTAATTAACTAACTCATATATTTTCTATATATGCTTTACATATCATCATGCCGCAAATATAAGTGGCGAATACAACTGGCCACTTAAACCAACCAATTGCCACTTAATCAAGAAAGTGGCAAAGAAACACATGCATTCAACAAAGAACAAATCCTAGCAAGCAACCAGAGAATGATGATAGTACACCAGAAGATGGGGACATGCATGTGGAGGGGGTAAACAAAGAATGACAAATTACAGAAGAAAATTGGGACATATTACAAAGGGTTAAGGTGCAGATTTGCCAATGAACTATTACCTGAGGAGCATCTGGCACAAAAAACAATTGAGAGTACAAAATTGGCCAACGAACTATTAAAAAGTGAAAAAAACACAATTTGGTGCAGATTCGCCAATGAACTATTACCCCGTCACTGTCTTGATGTCTCCGTCTTCCATTGACTATCACAGTGTCGGCGATGTCGGCGTCTCTAAAGCTTCCATTGTTGCTGGGTGTTCCACTCACCCTCTTGAACTCATCCAGCAGTCCACAGCTTTCGACCGGCAAGCGCCTTGCACCCTGGTTGCATCCCTCTGATGCCACAAGCAGTAATCGTCGCTGCCACAGTGCCTGCTCGCATGGGTCCCATCTCTGTTGGTGTTTGTGTTATCCAAAAAGAAGGCTTAACCACTCTTTTCTCCAGTGTCTCCATCACCGTCCTACGCCAGTGCCTCATATTTTAACGTAATTGTGACAACTGTTTTTTAATAGTTATTTGGTACTTTTTTTCACTTTTTAATAGTTTGTTGGCCAATTTGGTACTCTCAATTGTTTTTTGTGCCAGATGCTCCTTGGGTGATAGTTTGTTGGCAAATCTACACCTTAACCCTATCACAAAACATGGGGAAAACATATATACTATTATTTCATCACATTGCAAACACACAATTACATCAGGATTCTAGCTTGTTACCTCAATTCCAGCAACCTATCGCCAAAAAAAAAAAAAAAAAAAAAAAAAAAAGAGAGAGAGAGAGAGAGAGAGTTGAACGCTCCTTAATAACAAGTAAACTTATTATTTCTTGAATTGGAACTTATTATACACTCACTTATAAAAAAATATCTGAGTGAAAAAGTATTATTACATACACACAAAAACAGGAAAATTTAATTTGGTTTTGCCAAATTTGCAACTATTTTTAAACACTAGAGTAATTGAATATACTGTTTAGATTGTAATTCTATCATATCAGTGCAAAGTGAAAAAAGAGCAAGTAAACAAATGTAAGTGACAACTACAATTGCTACCATATCGCTCTTACTTTTGAGAATTGAGGGTGTGATATCAGACATAAACCTCTACGTAATTAGTGCGCATATATATATATATATATATATATATATATATATATATAATCAACAGAAAGCTCAGATCAGAAAATGAAGGGTTTGATTTTCATACCAGATTATAAGCTTCCACAATTTAGTTGATGATTCTTGGCTGCCAAATTTTCAAGATCCACATAAAAAGAATTCAACTAATATAGATTTACCAGACGGACAGAAAGAAGCGTTTCACTATGAGGAAGAACTCAACTTATTAATATTATAATCTTGTGTGTATTAATTTTTTTCTAATGTACAGTTGTATGGCTTTTGATGATCTAATTTGATTCAATTCTATGACTGACGTGGGATATTCTACTCATTAAGAACAAATTACATTTTCAAAAATATATTGAAGTAGATATTACGTACTAATTTATGTGGGTTAGAATTATTTTAATTAGGGGTTTTCAGATTATTTTTTTGTATTTTATCGTACTTTTCCTTTTTTATAATTTGTTTACAAGAACTTGGTAATTTCACTGTTCAGTTATCTATGTATCACTAATCATTTCTTGACTTCATCAATCTCTCGTGGATAATGGAGACAATAATAATTTTTACTTTTTCTTTGTCTTAGTTTATATCAAGGAAGAAGAGATTTCATATTCAAATTTTTATATGGCCCGCCATTACCTCATATATCTATGTAAATTATTATTATTTATATATCATTGATATCTTTGCCCCTAATTTTAATTTATGAAAACTCTTTGAAATAAATTATGTGCGTAAAAATTACAAAGAAGTCCTAATTATAAGATTTAGTTACTAGTAAGTTCTGTACAAATTTTGACAAAAGCAATCCCAATCCGAAGAGAGAGAGAGAGAGAGAGAGAGAGGAGGTTACCAAAAACACATATGGCTATAAGATCAGACTAGTATCAAGTTTGTGAACAATGGTCATTTGAAATTTTTATATGAAGATGAAATGGAGCTTATTTTCGTTTTAAAACTCATCAAATCCCCATGAATAACGAGAAAGGAATTAGCTAGGAAGCAGAATCAGGCAAAGAAGCAAATAATTGGTGGTGGAATAAAACAGAGAAACATATATATGGGGATTTTGAAATGGAGGAAGGAGGGGAAGGACCAATATTAATGATTTTTTTTATTCCCTCTGGTTTACTTGTTTGGAAGAAAAAGCTGACGACACTAAGCTGACGACTCCTATTTTATCAATCCACAAGTCATATGAGAGGAGGGGAGGGGAGAGAGGGGGGGGGGGGAGGTTACCAAAAATAAGCTTCGGGTGGAGACTACACGGATGGAGGTGGAGATCGACAAGATTGAATTGAAGACTGGAGGGAGATTAAGGCGGAGGGACGGAGGTCGCAAGATCAAGGTGGAGACCGGAGAGACGAGGCGGTGACCGGCAAGATGAGGCAATGACCAGAGAGATGAGGTGGTGGCCGAAGGTTGGAGAGACAACACGGAGACACGAGGGAGAAGATGACGAGTGCTCGATTTGATATGCAGCAACCCTAATTTTAATCCTGATTTGCGATGAGAAAATTATCTGTTGCAAATTTCTGCTGAATTTGTGGCGGATTAGGTTCCCTTGCAAATTCCGTCACCATTTTAGTTTTTTCTAGTAGTGTACAATGGCACATCGGCACATCAAAACAAAAGTCACAAACACAAATAAAATTACAACATCACAAAAATTTGATCGCAAAACAACACAACCATAAATATCAATACTATCTCAACACACATACGCATTTACACAAACAAATCAAGGAAATCATGCCGCATTCAATCTTCATTTTCCCATGTAGCATCACTAGGAGACATACCCTTCTAGAAAACTTTTAGGAGACAAATTGTTTTATTTCACAACTACTTGTCCTTTACATCAAGGATCCTTTCTAGCTCAGGTATGTAGGTCAAATTCTCTCTCAACTCAACCTCTTCAGGCTTAATTACATGGTAAGGATCTGGATAATATTTCTTAAATTGTGACACATGTTTTCATTATGCATATTTGGTAGGTGTGGCGGCAAAGCAATTCAATAAGTAACTGGTCCAATTCGCTCCAAAATCTTGTATGGCCCAATGAATTGGGGAGTTGACTTCTTGGCTTTAATGGATTTGCCAATACCAGTTACCCGTGAAACCTTAAAGAACACGTGGTCACCCACTCCAAACTCCAAAGGTCTACACCACCTATTTACATAGCTCTTTTGTTTACTTTAAGCTGTCAACAACTTTTGGCGAATCATTTCAATTTTCTTTGTAGTTTCATCCACCAAGTTCGGTCCAATCATGGTTCTGCTGCTCAAAAGGAGCCATCTACATGCTCAAATGATAACTATTATTGTAAATAAATTCTGCCAAGGCAAGTAATAATCCCAACTACGAGGTGACTCAATGACACGAGCTTTTAACATATCCTCAAGGGTTTGAATCGTTCTCTCTATTTGACCACTGTTCTGTAGATGATAAGCCATACTGTACTTTATCCTAGTCCCTATAACCTACTATAACTCCTTTCAAAAGATTGATGTGAACCTAGGATCAAGGTCTGACACTTGGCACAATCTCTAACAATCCAATCTACATACAACTGAGCTTAGCTTGCCTCTTCAACCTATATATAATATGAATTGAAAGAAATGAGTTGACTTTGTCAATCTACTATAATTTCCCATATAGCGTTATGGAGTACTATAGTCTCCGACAATCCCACAATCAAATCCATGGAAATGTTGTCCCACTTCCAATGGGGAACCTCTAAAGGTTGAAGTAGCCCAGGAGGCTTTTGATGTTCGATCTTCACCTTTTGAAAAGTCAGACTCTTCATTACGGAGTTTGTCACATCACTCTTCCTTTTTAGCCATCAACCCTTACTTAGATCTTAATACATCTTAGTGATTCTTTGATGAATAGTGTACTTGCTCTGATGAGCCTCTTCAAAAATAGTCTTTCTAATTTACTCCCTATCCGTAACACAAATCATCTTCTTATACCTCAATATACCTCTCTACTCTATATCATAATCCGAAACTTCAACATTCTCCAACTCTTCTCTGATCCTCAACAAACAGTCACCTTCTCTCTGAAGCCATCCTCAAATTGTTATTGAATTCAAAATTCTTGAGTACTATACTTAAAACCACCTCAGAATTAGGCATAAGATCTACTTCTACTAATCCTCCAAATAAGTTGTGTTCACACACATACATGTGGAACGGGTGTACCGTCTTATGACTCAATGTGTCTGCTACTACATTGGCTTTTCCTAGACAATGCTTCAACTTCAAGTCATAACTCTTCAAGAACTCCATACATCTTCTCAATTAATTATTCAATTTCTTCTTATCCACGAGGTATTTCAAACAATTATGATTGCTATCTCAAAATGCAATCCATATAGATAATGCCTCTAGATCTTCAAAACAAACATCACAGGAGGAAAATTCTAGATCGTGAGTCAGATAGTTCTCCTCATGAGACCTCAACTGTCTATATGTGTATGCCACCACTTTGCCATCTTGCATGAGCACATATCCTAAACCCTACAGTGACGCATTCATATACACTATATACGGTCTCTATGGGTTGAGTATAATGAAAACATAAGTGGTGGTTAACTAGTTCTTCAGCTCCTACAAAATTGCCTCAAACTTTTCATCCCAAAAAAATTGTTTCTTCTTCTTAGTCAATCTGGTAAGTGGCACGTCAATCAAGTAAGTAGCGTGGCAATTTGAGAGACTCCCTTTATAAAAAATAGTAATAATAATAAGCCAACCCTACAAAACTACATACCTTTGTCCCATAGTGGTTCCGACTTTAACACAGCATCAACCTCGCTGGGGTTTAATGCTATTCCATCAGCTAAGATATGACCCAAAAACTTTACCTTTCTCAGCCAAAATTGACATGTACTCAACTTCACATATAAATGATGCTCTCTCTGAATTTTCAGTACTATTCGAAGATGTTCTCAGTGTTCCTCTCCACTCTTCGAATAGATAAGGATATCATCAATGAACACCACCCCAATTTGATCCAAATAAGGTCTGAAGATCCGATTCATACAATCCATGAACACCGCTGGTGTATTAGTTTACCTAAAAAGGCATAACAAGGAACTCATAATAACCATATTTAGTATAGAAAGCCATCTTAAGAATATTTTATACTCTAACTCTTAATTGATGATAACCCGACCTCAAATAGATCTTAGAGGATATTGGAAAATTCACAAGCTGATCTAGCAAATTGTCTATTCTTAGCAAAAGGTATTTATTCTCAATGGTAACTTTATTCAACTGTCGATAGTCAATGCAAAGTCTCAAGTTACTATCTTTCTTTTCTACAAATAACTCTAGTGAATCCCCAAAAGAGACATTATCTAATAAATCCTCAATCTGCTTATTCAATTTAGTCTACTCGTATGGTGACATATTATAAAGAGTCTTAGATATAAGCTAAATTCCTAGTACTAATTAAATTGAAAATTCTACTTCCCATTTTGGGTAAGCTAGTCATTTCTTCAAGAAAGACTTTCAAGAATTTATTCATTGTATTAAAACAATTAATGCTTCTTTCTAAGTCAACTAGGACGGAAAAGAATACAACATATGCTTCCTTCACTCTCATTTCCACTTGCATTACAAAGAACAATATTAGACCCTATGGTTCCTCAACCATACAATCACTTAGCAGGCATTTAAACTAAGATTTGACAAATTCTCAATTGTTTGTAAACTTAAAAGTCATCCAAACTCTCATTCTTTAAAACTTCTTCTTGCGTACAATCATACTGTTTATAATCCTCTTCCTTGATGATGAGAACATGTTTGCCTACACATTGGAAAACCTCGACAACAATTACTTGGCTGTGCATGTAATAAGATACCACTTGCCTAAAAGGCCATACTTATTACATACCCTTGGAAAAACCTAATTTGACCTTATTTTATCCCAAAAGTGTAAACAAGTTTATTAATTTCAAGGTCCCAACCTCATAAACAAGAGCACCTTCACAAACGCATCTTGTCAATCCACAAGGCATGAGGTCTAATTATTCCTACTTCCACAAAGGATTCTTCTACATTAAAATTACTAAGACCTATCACATATTTATTGTCTCCTTCAATATTCATATTTCCTTCTAAAATTTAATAATATAATGCCTATTCACTATCAAATTGCATCATTAAGAAACACAATTATATTAATGATGTGCAAAATCTCTTGGTTTCACATCCTTTCTCCGTACCTAAGGATGGTACCCACCATAACATTTTAGTGGTGAAATAAAACACAATAGAAACAACTAAACATGGAAGGTATGGATGAAAATTATATATTGTCACTATATGTAGTGCAAGCCAAACTTTTCACTGAATTGTCTACTATGATACCAATTTTTAACATCCTCTATTTCCTCAAAACAAAAATTAATTAATGGTTTGATTCATCCATTCATCAAGATATTTCATCAACATCAACATAGTTGAGCCTTGGACTTTACAAGGTCCAAACTCTTTAATTGAATAATGCTTCATCATTTATCAAAATATCCAAAATATACCAAAGTATGCAAAATGAGCCCTAATATAGCAATATACAATAATCCAACATGTACCAAAACAATGGAAGCACTACTGTTAGCAAAAGTAGCTTAAGCTTCTAAAACCTTCCCTGATGGACCCACACGAGAACTATAACCTGAAAAATATTAGTAATCATCATTCCACTCATTGCAAATGCTCTCGTTAGGTTTCAAGTGAAATATTTTATATAACAAAATAATATAATTCACAATTTCCAAATCACAAATTATGTATTACAATTTCTATATCAAATTTCATATCATAAATCACATATATAACATACCAAGCAAAACATTGATGCACGGACCATCCTTATTACCCCAAACCACCCTTATAACCGCTGAATAGAGCCATAGCTAACAAATGATTCATCCATTTAAAAAGATTACACATGATTCCAAATCATGAGGGTCACCTGGCTAAGGTCCCTAGCTCATCATGATTGAACTATGACTCCCCTCCTTTTGATGAAATCAAGGAGGTGTCAGTGTCCCTTGAGCTGACCCTTAACTCAGCCAAAGAAAAAGGGTGATACCAAGGGCCCTGAGAATCTCAAAGCCATCAACTTTACACCGAGTGGTGTTATACCATGTGGTATATACTTACATGAAATCTCTCATCCCAACTCCACAACCATTTATCCCCTCTCGTATCAATACTCAATAGATAAAATGACAATGGATTATCACATACTATTATCAATTCACAAGTTACCAAGAGAATATTTCCAATCTCAAACCAATAATATAATGTCACTAATCATTTTCCAAAATAAATCCTACAAGACAATTTCATTATCAACATAGTTTCATAGATTTATATAGTTAAAAATTACTCACAAACATCATACAAGCATGCACAACAAGAGGATAGTGGTTACCTCTCGTTAAAACCAATTATTATCACACTACTCCTAATCCAAGAGCTCAAACATACGCCAAAATCAATCTACCACAACTAATTTACTAATGGTTAATAACTTTTCAAAACTCCACATAATCAATATTATAACTTATAATTTCATATAATTTAAAATATACAAATTTTGATAATAATATATTGTTATAATAAAAATTGAAAATGACAATTTGGATTTAAGTTTTGAAAATGACCATTTAGTCCTTTAAATTTTAGAATGACATTTTAGTCCTTCAAATTTTAGAAATAACAGTTTAGACCTACAATTTTCATAAATGATAGTTTGGACTTACGAATTTCATAAATAACAGTTTAGTCCTTGAAATCTCAAAAACTAAACTGATTAAAATTTTAATAATATCTCCATTAACCCAAATAAATTATTTAATCCACATTTAATTGGTAGAAATATCCTATACTTTTTTAAATAGAAAATTAATTTTAAATTTTCCCAACAACCAATTGAAAAATCTAAACCGATTAAAATTTACTATTAATCATTCTGTAATTACTATTAATCATCAAATGTGGTTAATTATGTGGTTAATTTTCTAACTATTAATCATTCTGTAATTATGTGGTTAATTTAAAATTAGGATGCCAAAAGTCACTTTTGGTGTCCTTTTCAAAATTTAATTAGGACGCCAAAATTAACCACATAATTCAAAAAATGTCACGACCTTTACTTTTGACTTCCCTTTTTTAAAAAAGAAAGTCTTTCGGAGAAGTAAAAACTATTTTTTTTTTTTTTTTTTTTGGTAGTAGTGTGCCCTTTACAAGACTTTTTTTTTTTCTTCTTGTTTTTTTCCAAATTTTTTTCCTCAATTTCAATTCAATTACATTCATCATATATAATTATTTCATAATTATAATAAAATCCTAAAAATAAAATTTAGGATGTTACAAAATATCTACACTTCTACATTACACTTGGGGAAAAAGTGAACTAGTCTTTTATATGGCTAGCTGACAAGGTTAGATTGGAGCATTGCCAAGCCTACTTGGTATTTTTTTTCTTTTGTTGAATCATTATTTGTATTATAGGGATATGTTTTCCCAACAATTTATTGAAATCAAATTACTGTATTATAATACATACACACACAAACACGCACAAACACACACACACACACACACATATATATATATATATGTATGTATGTATGTATACACACACACATATATGTAACACACACACAGATATAGATATATGTGTGTGTGTGTGTGTACATATGTGTGTGTGTGTGTGTGCACATATATATGTATATATTTATACATATATATCTATATGTGTATACACACACACATATATATACATACATATATAGATATATATACACACATATGCATATATAGACACACACACACACACATATATACACATATGCCTATATAGACACACACACACACACACATATATATATGTGTGTGTGTGTGCGTGCGCGTGTGTACATATGTCTGTGTATGTGACTTACATACACACACACACATGTGTGTGTAAGTAATGGTATTTATGGGTTTAATTTATTCAATCAAATAATCTATCTACTCTCCATATTATAACTTTATTAGATTGATTAACTAAGATAGTGGGTACTAGATAGTCTTCTTTGGTTCAACTCCAAAAGCCAGTTTTGAAAATTGATTTGGTATATTAATTTTCGTTACATGTTCAATCTATCTAAAATATGTAGATGATATATATAGGATCCAATTGTCTAACATAAAGTTGGTCTAGTAGTGTAAGGCGTTGCTAGATCTCTATGGGTATTGATTTCGAGTCTTAGATGTGCTGAGAGAGGCAGCCACGAACCCTGAAACTAGAGTAATCGGTTGCTCAGATACCTAGTCAGAAGGTCCGAAAAAGGTGCCGGATACAGGTTCATAGTATAAAAAAATATAGGATCCAATCGAAAGGAAATTGCTGGATGATGTATTTAAGATAGAGATCACCGAGTTTTGTCTCCTAATGCTAATGACTTTACAATCACATTGACTGTTCCATTCCTATAATAAAGAATAATACTGTCCCCAATGGTTACTCTGATGATTGGGGCACTTACTTCTTTTATGATGGCCTTGTAAGAAACACAAATATTGTTATGAATTGTTACGAAGGTCAGTATGTTTCATAATTTTGATTTGAACAACAGTTTGATAGATTTATTATTTATTCATGTTATATGTTTCTATAATAATAATAATATAATTTTTCTGACTATAAGGTATAGCATGCGGGAGCAAATCAATACACAATCTGGCATTAGCAAGGAAGAAAGTGCTGCTAGGTGACAAGTTCAATGGAATTGCTTTATAATATATTATTATATTAATAAAATAATATATTAATAATGTTAATTACAATTACGTCATTCAATTGATTAAAACTCTTTTAACAAATTCAAACTAGCTACTTGAACATAATTTAAATTTATTTTTCTATAATGTTATGCTTTCTTTTCATCAAATGATTAAGTAACAAGTAATAAGTTGATAAATCAAATATAATTAAATAAATTTAAATAATGATTTAATTTTATGAATTCAATATTCTAATATATAATTTAAATAACCAATCTATAAAATCATTTTGGTTTAATTACCCCACACAAACACATATTTTTATTTAAGTATGCTATTAATTTAAAATTTAGTTTTCTGTACTAAACCTTAATTACTTATAATTTCTTGGTATATCTAAATTTCCAAATCAATTACTTGAACAATAGTTGAATCTATACTTCTCATATTTAATCTGGGTTTTTTTTTTCCCATCTAAGAAAATTTTAATTATTCTTTCTCTCAATAATTAAATTTTTTTTCCGTATAAGTACATTTTTATTGGAAGCAATTGTATATGTGGTGGGATTGGGAGCAGTATGCCGAATTCCTCCACCAAGACGAGTTGCCCAGTGGTGTCAAGTCAAGCTGCTCGATCGATAATATAAATTAAACAATCATGGCTATGAAGGGTCAAACTTTTTAGCTTGGGCCCATAGATGAGGTAGTTCATGTGGGGGAGGCCTAGAACTGGGAATCAGAGTCGGCATGGCCCTATAAGGCTGCCCCTTGAAGGGCCAGGGCCTAAAAGAGCCGGCCCTTTTAGGACCAGGGTAAGAAAAAAAATCTATTTTTCAAAGCTCGGCCCGAGAGCACCAAGGCCAGGGCCGGCCCTATAGGAACGGAAGTTATTATTCCAAATTTCAACTGTTTTACCTCTGTTTTTTCAAAGAAATATAATTGGTAAATTATAACAATTAAAGTTCTAATTTATCAATTAAATGTTGTTAACATTAATATCCAAACAAAAAAACATCATGCAACAAACAAAGACAGTAACTAATTCATAATCAAAAGTAAACTATTGTCCATAAATAAATCACATGAAACATAAGAAGCTAACCACTAAGGCACTAAGCAACATGGGTACGATGACTATCATTGTCAACTTTGAAAGCCAATTGGAACAATTAGTCGACCTAGCATTAGAAGTGTGAGTTGTGATACTAGTGATTCGTGAATCGTGAGTGAGTGTGAGTGAGTAAGAGATTGAAATTCAGACACTAATAAGAGAGTGATAGCCTGATAGGAGAGTTGGAAAGGGTGAGGAAAAGGAAATGGTGATTTAATTTTTATGGTTTCACTTCCTTCACCTCAGAAACTCTCGGTCTAATGGGAAAAAAATTTGATGGGCCTAAAGGGCAGCCCTTTTAAGCTCGCAGCCCTACAAGGCCAACTTTATTTAGAAGCTCCAATTTACAAGCCCAGCCCTTAAAGGGCAAGGGCTTAAACGGGTCGGTCCGACGTACTGACGGTTGTCGATGGAAGCCACCATGGAAACTATTGACGACAAATCTAGAGAGAAAGAAGGTCAAAGAGCTTTTGTAGTGGAGATTTACTGTGAGCACATGAGACAAGAGAGATTGAGAGAGTGCCGACAGATTCACTTGGTAGATAAGATGGAGTGATGGGAAAAGAAGGAGAAAAGGGACTAAAGGAAGTGAGAGAAAGTAATTAATGAGATTTTCAATGACTGTTTTCTTAAAAACAGTTGTTATATGTCAATATTATTATTTTTTGCTTAACTTTCAATTATTATTTTTTTAAACGGTTGTTGAAAATTTTATTTCAATGACTGTTTTAGTAAAACAACCGTTGAAACTAAAAAATATTCATATTTTTTGAAATTTAAGCTTAACTTTCAACAACTATTTTTTATAACGACTTTTATAACAGTCATTGAAAGAAACTTTTAAAAATTGTTTTTAAAAACAATCATTGAAAGTTAAATTAAAATTCCAAAAATGCCACCGCCTCCTTTTTATTTTCTCGTTTTCTAAAAACGGACATTAATTAGTGTCATTAAATTTACTTTTTGAAGTAGTGTTATTCTTTATGATTAAACTTGTAATGATTTTCTATTTTCTATTTTTATCGATTAAGATTTTATCTTTGTCGGTGACATTTACGAAATCTTCAATACCAAATTTTGGTTCTACGGGTTAAGTATGATTTCTTGGTGGACTAGTAAGAATATCGTTGTGCCTTTCATTTTTGTTAAACCTGGCTATCACCCAAGAGTGGGGGTGAATTGGGTGTCTGATAAAACTTTAGGAATTTTGAAAATCTTTTCGCAGCTTCTAAATCAACAATTAGATATTCAGATAAGCATATACTGGAAATATAAAAGATAAGGGAAGAGAATATGCAAACTGTGATTTATCCTGGTTCGGTCCAATCCTTGACCTACGGCCAGTCCCCAAGCTCCACTTGAGATTTTCAATCCACTATCCCCTTGTTTAACCAGGCATAAGAGAAATCCTTTACAACCTCACAAGTTTCGTCGGGCACTTGTGCAGCCTTTACAATCTCTTATCGAGATACTCCACCTTACATACTGTAAGGATACAATTACACACTCTGTAAACGAAGGATGGTCCTCTCACTCTCAGACTCAACTCCCCCTTACAAGTTGTAATTGATACACCCACACTTAAGGTTCCTTAACCTTAAGATTTTGATAACTGAATGAAATAGATAAGTGTTTGATAACTCCTCAAGAGTAAATTACAAATGAACACTGAAGAACAAAATTAATCATCATACTCTCTACTGAAAACTATATAAACATTGTGAAACAGAGAGTATGTAAGTTAATCGTTGGATTCATAATGTTGGCATTGCGTCATTGCAAGCTCTTGTCTCTAACTCCTTCTATCTTGAAGGCTTCTCCTTTTATAGTTGATGTAGAGTATTCGACCGTTTAAGCAATTCTTCACATTTAGCATATGATCGTTGGAGGAAATAAATGTAGCCGTTGGAGCTTCTAACATCATCATCTGCTTTTTGATAATCTGATGTTAATCCTTCATATAATCATCTGAAACTCATTAGCAAATTGATTAAAAGCAAGTAGGAATAGTCATGAGTGATGATATGAAGAAGTGAAATCATAATCAATTAATTTAGATTTCCGGAGACGGTAATTTGAAGAAACAGAGGATGATCATGCTCAAGTAAGAATCTGAGCTTGCTCGGGCAAGCAACTCTGGAGTCCTTTGAGAAATGATTTATATCGATGTTGCTCGAGTAAGGAAGATTCCATGCTGGGCAACCTTCTGAACCAGTCATGCTAGTGCTCGAGTAAGACTCCTTCTTTTGTTGATGCTCGAGTAAGACATGATCCTTGCTCGGGCAAGAAATAGACAGAGGCGAGGATTTATGAATTCAATGATGCTGCTAGAGCATGATTTTTCCTTTGCTCGAGCATGCCTCTCACTCTGCTCGAGCATGCTTCAAACCAAGGCTTGAATAAAACTTCAATCATCACTGATGCTCGAGCATGCCTAATATCGTGGTCGGGCAACATCCACACAGAAGCGAGAAGATCTTTTTTTAACAACGCTGCTCGGGAAAGAAAAGCTTCATGCTTGGGCAAGCTACCTCCAATGCTCGAGTAGCATAGGAAGTGTGCTCGGGCAAGGGGCAATCTGAGGCGAAGAATCAAAATACGTTTGATGTTGCTCGAGCATGCATTTACCTCTGCTCGAGCATGGTGCTCGATGTTGGTTATGATGATTTTTGATGATGTCTTATATAGATGCCATTATCTAGAGCAAAAAGCTTGCATACTACATTTATGTTTTACTTTGCCTAATTCTTATATTTAATGTAGATATGGAGTTTAATAATAAAGAATATTCAAGAAAAGAGCTTGAAGAAGGAAGGACTTGCTCAATGGAATGATAAAATCATTATACAAGTTCTTAGATTGATTCTAGAAGTCCCTACGATGATATGGAAGTTGGAACGGCTCAATTCGGAGTTAAAATAAGCAAATTCAATGAGCTAACTCGAGCCAGGTAGCTTACGTCGAGTTAGAACGTTTATCTACAGTGTTTTGGGCTTCTAGGTTGATTAACTCGAGTCAAGAACATCCCTACCTCGAGTCTGGGTCAAAACTCGAGGCAGTCAATCTTCCAACTCGAGTCAACAGTGTTTTCCAAGTGATTTTCGCTCTCTGGTATGATTAACTCGAGTCAAGCTTCAGTGTACCTCGAGTCAAGTGCACTAACAGCAACTGGTGCACTCTGTTCCACATTCAGTTCTGGCGACTTCTGGTAATTCGATGATATCTCCCAAACCAGGAATCGGATTGATGTGAAACTAGTGGCATATGAAATTAGACTCCCAATGTGTCATTTTGATATATAATTTAAGTCAAAAAGAGTCCAGAAGAGTGAGCTATGAGTTATGAAAGTTGGCACAAGCATCACCGTCACAGTCCAGAGCAACCTTCAATGTTTTGAGTGTATCTCACAAAATACAAATCCAATTGAGTTCAAATTGGTGCCATTGGAAAGTAGATACACTCAGATTTCCATCAAGACTTAAACGAACTAAAACGGAGCTAAGACCAGGGAGATATGGCCCTCAAAGTTGACACTTGAAATTCTGGAATCAATTCAACATAGATTCGGTTTTGCTTCTATATCACACTTTGAGAGAGCTTTTTAACTCGAGTCAAGGAGTGTACCTCGAGTCAAATGGCCTTCCCGAGAGTTTGAAGAATGGAGAGCAGTTTTTAACTCGAGTCGGAAGTGTTACCTCGAGTCGTGAGACTGATACACCACGAATCTGCGAGAATTCACTCGAGTCTCTTCAAATACAACCTCGCGTTAATTCACTCGAGTCAAAGAAGTTTATACCTCGAGTCAAAGAAGTTTATACCTCGCGTTAATGATGTGATACCTCATTGTCACTAATTCACTCGAGTCAAAAAAGTTTATACCTCGAGTCAAGCGAGAGATCAACTCAAGTTAGGCTCGTGGTTTTTGAAATTCGAACATCCGATAGAACATTCTTCTTTATTCTTTTTGCTCATAAATCATAATGTTGAGTGATCTTGAATGATTTGCTATCCTAATGCTTTAGAGTGCTTAAACTTAGGTTAAATGCCAACAAGAGTATTTCCGCATTTGCAATCTCACAAATATAGTGCAAAAGACATGTGGAAATACTTGTTCATATCTTGTGATATAAGCGTGTCTCGATGATTATCAATTACTCTATAAGAGAGCTTTTTCAATTGTATTCAGTTTTAGTTCAAAATCTCAAGATCTTGAGTCATACAATTATGATCTGTAAGGGGGAGGAACCTATTTTGTATAAAACCCCGAGTGAATTGCATAAATTGGACCGACCGGTACCTCTGTCGACTCTATCTACCTTCCATACAGTGTTTCTCATACACTCAAAGAATAAATTTTTTTTAGAAATCACCTATTCACCCCCTCTAGGTGATATTCCTCTTTCATTTGGTATCAGAGCAAGGTTGCTCAATTGGGCTTAACATCCCGGAAGAATCCATGGAGAATTTCAACTCATTTTGGAAGGCTTTATGGCTCACGAGAAAGGTGACTGCAAACCGGTTGTCATTAAAGAAGGAGATAAATTATGGAAGACTTGTTACTCTCAACAAAAAGCTATCCTAATGCTTTAGGTAAAACATTTGAAAGTCTTTGGAGATTCATACGAAGGAACCTATTGTATAAAACGAGAATTGCATAAATACACGACCACCGAGTATGATCTCTCTCAACTTCGCTTTAAGATCGTCAGAAAAATCCTCAATGTCTTAACAAAAGATTGGGAAGCTAAGGTCACAGCAATCGAAGAAGCTCGAGGAGAATCAATGCAATTAGTAGCTGCTCTATTCGGAAGTCTATCTGAATATGAAGGGAAGCTCAAATCAAGAAGGACCTCGACGAAATCAATGGCAACAAAAACAAAAGTATTGCCCTGAATGCTGAGAAAGAACCCAATGGGAAAAGCGAGGATGACGATGAAATGGCCATGTTCGTTAGAAAATTCAAAAAGTTTTATAAACGAGATCAAGGATTTAGAAACAGATTTCGAAAAGGGAATTCTAGCAACGAGAGAAGAACCAAAGGATAAAGAACAAATCATTTGCTATGAATGTCAGAAGCCGGGACACTTCAAATCTGAATGCCCACAGCTAAAGGATAAAGAAAAGGAGAAGAAGAAGAAATTCAATCACTTCAAAAAGAAAGCTTACGTGTCTACCATATGGGGAGATTCCTCAGACGAAGAAAGTGATGAAGAAGAAATAGCAAATGTCAGTCTTGTTGCCAAGGAACAAACTGAAAGTGACAATGAGGTAAATGACTCTGAGTCCACATATGATGAATTATTCTCTGAATACAATGAACTGCTTTCGAGTTTAAAAAATTAGCTAGAGAACTTGTTAACTCAAGAAAGAAAATCAAACTACTTGAGGAACAAGTTAAGAATACTCATCTGGATTGCGAAAAACTTCCTTGCAAAAATTGTCTAGATCTTGAAAAACAAAACATTAAACTTACCCAAACTCTTGAGAAGTTCACCAAAGGTAGTGAAATGCTCAAAGTCATTTTGAAAAATCAAAGATTCACAAATGATCATTCTAGTATAGGATACGATCCCATTTCGGATAAAAGGAAAGGGAAAAAGAAGAGTGGAGGAAAATCTTATCTAAATTATTTTCAAAAATCTGTACATTCTTCAAATCCTTTTGCTCATTGTAACTATTTTACTCAAAAGGGCCACAATACATCATCTTGCTTTCATAGAAAGGAAAGAAAAGAAAAACCAACTGGCAATTATCAATGGGTGCCTAAAGGAACATATTCAGCTTCTTTTGCTCATACTAACCCAAAAGGACCCAAGAAAAGATGGGTACTTAAGGCTTGATCTTATATGAATAACAAGTATGTCTGAGAGCGACAAAAACAAATAAATGGTTTATTGACAGCGGATGCTCCAGACACATGACAGGAGATCAATCCAAGTTCATGACAATAAATGCAAGGGACGGTGGCAAAGTAACCTTTGGGGAAATCAATCCGGGAAGATTGCGGGAATTGGCGAAATTGGAGAAAAAGGAAAACCCCGATCAAAGATGTTTACTATGTAGAAGGTCTATGCCATAATCTTCTTAGTGTAAGTCAAAGTGCGACAAGAACAACTGGATCATTTTTGACTCAGAAGAATGTCTCATCGTCAACAAGGATGACTTCCCAATTGACAAAGGTAATCTTAAAACTCTGTTCAAAGCAACCAGGGAAGGTAACTGCTATACTCTAAATCTCCCTAATACAAACTCTGAAAAATGTTTTGTTAGCAACTTGGATGAAAATTGGCTATGGCATAAGCGTCTGGCTCATGTAAATATGTTCCAACTAGACAAGTTGTTAAGAAAATATTTAGTTATTGGATTACCTAAACTACATTTTAAAAATAATATGATTTGTGATTTCTATCAAAAAGGTAAAGAGACTAAATCATCTTTCAAAAACAAGTTTGAAATTTCGACTAATAGACCTCTTCAATTACTTCACATGGACTTAGTCGGACCAGCTAGAGTTAAGAGTCTTGGTGGTAATTTATACACCCTAGTTATTGTCGATGATTTTTCTCGATTCACTTGGACGATATTTTTACCATCTAAAGATGAAACATTTGATCTATTCGTTGTATTTGCCAAGAAAATACAGAACGAGAAAGGTATATGTATTTCAGGAATACGGACGGATTATGGAGGAGAATTTGAAAACCATGCCTTCAGGGAGTTTTGTGATGCTCATGGTATTGACCATAATTTCTCCGCTCCAAGGACACCACAACAAAATGGTGTGGTCGAAAGGAAGAATCGTGTTCTCACTGAAATGGCTCGTGCAATGCTAAATAAGAACAAGACCTCTCAAGTTTTTTGGGTAGATGCGATGAGTATTGCATGCTATGTATCAAACAGAGCCTATCTCCGAAAGAATCTCAACAAAACTCCATATGAGCTTTACAAAGAAAGGAAACCAAACTTAGCTCACCTTCACATCTTTGGCTGCAAATGCTTTGTTCACAATAATGGTAAGGATGATTTGGGAAAGTTTGATCCCAAATCCGACAAAGGTATATTTCTTGGCTATTCTAATAGGAGTAAAGCATATAGAATTTTCAATAAGCGTACTCGTGTAGTCGAAGAATCAATTCATGTTGTATTCTGTGAATCGAAATCTGATAAGCCCCTGGATGACGATGAGGAGACTTCTTACAAAAACCAATTCTTTTCAAAAACTACTCCTGCCTCTCTTGAAAATCCAGAAAATGTTTTTGAAAACAATTCTCAAAACTCTTGTGAAAACCTTGATCAATCTCAACCTAAAGCTTGGAAGTTCATTAGGAATCATCCTTTGGATCAAGTGATAGGGAATTTAAATCAAGGTGTATGAACTAGAAAAAGCACCTTGAATAAGGTTACGGTTTACGCCTTCATATCGAGATTGAACCCTCTAAGATTGACGAAGCCCTCTCGGACAATGATTGGGTGATAGCAATGCAAGAGGAATTACATCAATTTGATAGAAATCAAGTTTGGGACTTGGTACCTAGGCCTAAAGACCACCCAGTCATTGGCACTTAATGGGTATTCAAGAACAAACGTGATAAATCTGCAATCATAGTCCGTAACAAGGCTAGATTGGTTGTCAAAGGCTATAATCAGGAAGAAGGTATTGATTATGAGGAAACATATGCTCCAGTGGCTAGATTAGAAGCAATACGAGTACTCTTAGCCTTTACGTGTATCAAAGGATTCAAACTTTATCAAATGGATGTTAAAAGTGCTTTTCTTAATGGTTTTATTCAAGAAGAAGTATATGTAGAACAACCTCCCGGTTTTGAAAGTGAATTTCATCCTGGTCATGTTTTCTGATTGAAAAAGGCACTATATGGTCTCAAACAAGCTCCTAGAGCTTGGTATGAGCGACTGAGTAAATTTCTTTTAGATCAAAAATTTGTTCGAGGAAAATCAGACACTACACTCTTTATTAAAACTAATAAGCTTAATGAAATCTTAATTGTGCAAATATATGTGGACGACATAATATTTGGTTCTACTAATGAGTCTCTCTGAGGAATTTTCCAAGAAAATGCGGGGTGAATTCGAGATGTCTATGATGGGTGAATTGAACTACTTCCTCAGCTTGCAAATCAAACAGCGGAAGGATGGTATCTTCATCTCTCAAACAAAGTATCTCCATGATTTGCTCAAGAAGTTTGGAATGGAACATTGCAATGGAGCCGACACTCCAATGAGTTCAACTGCCTCTCTGGATGCGGATGAAGAAAAAGGCAAAGAGTTCAACATAACCAAGTATAGAGGAATGATCGGATCATTACTATACCTGACTGTAAGTAGACCCAACATCCAATTCAGTGTGGGTATGTGCGCAAGATTTCAAGCTGCTCCAAAGGAATCACATGCTGAGCATGTGAAGAGAATTTTCTGTTATCTTGTCGACACAAAGGAGCTTGGACTCTGGTTTCCAAAAGGTCAACAAGAATTCTTGGTCGCATATTCAGACTCTAATCACGCTGGATATAAAACTGATAGAAAAAGCACTAGTGGACAATGTGAGTTTCTCGGAGGCTCACTCGTATCGTGGTTCAGCAAGAAACAAACCACTATGGCTGTATCCTCTACTGAAGCTGAATATGTTGCTACCTCTAGTTGTTGTGCTCAAGTCCTTTGGCTAAAGCAACAATTATCTAACTTGGGAGTTCATCTGAAAGAAATTCCAATCCTTTGTGACAACACAAGCACAATAAGCTACACAAGCACAATAAGCTTGGCGAAAAATCCGGTTCAACGTACAAGAACCAAGCATATTGATGTGAGACATCACTTTATCAGAGATCATGTGCAAAAGAAAGATGTTAAAGTGATGTTCATTCCTACTCACTTGCAACTCGCTGACATTTTTGTTAGTTCTATATGTGTTTTGATGATGTTTTAACAATTGTAAACAAAATGAGAAGTTTTCTCTTGCAAATCGAAGAACTTTGCTTTGTCAAGGGAAAACTCCGGTTTTGAAGTAAAACTCCAATTTTGAGTTTTCGAGAAAATCCCGAACAAAGCAAAAGCGCCGTTTTCGTTAAAACCGGTTTTCGGTTTTCATGAAAAACATGAAAACTCGAGTTTTGGGAGCAAAACTCGAGTTTTGGTTTGGCCTAGAGCCTTTGAATTTTCCAAGTCTCAAAACCTCCAGTTTTCAAAGAGCACTGCCAGTTTTGAACTATTCAAAGCATTTCTCATATTTTGTGAAATAGTTCAAAACTCGAGTTTTGGGGTCAAAACTCGAGTTTTGGTATGTTACTCAAAGAGATGATTTTTCAACATATGAACACCGCCAGTTTTGGTTTGAAAACCGCCAGTTTTAATATCGACGGATTTTTTCAAGAGTTTTCACAAATATATGAAAACTCGAGTTTTGGAAGCAAAACTCGAGTTTTGGTCTGGCAGAGAGCACTCAAGTTTTCACAAATACAAAACCGCCGGTTTTGATATGTTCACGGAGTTTTCGAGTTTTCATGATATAAGTGAAAACTCGAGTTTGGGAAGGCAAACTCGAGTTTCGAGCAACCCGAGAGCATCAGTATTCTCTTGATTTGAAAACCTCCAGTTTTGGATGAAAACCTCTGGTTTTGATGTTTTGGACTAAAACTACATTTTCATATCAATAGTCCAAAACTCGAGTTTTGGGCAAAACTCGAGTTTTGAGTTTTTCATCAGAAAACCTGGTTTGAAGCATAAATCGTGATATTGCTCTCTGGAAGAAGCAAACTCGAGTTTGGATCTTGAAACTCGAGTTTGGTCTTGTGCACAATTGAAAACTCAAGTTTTGAAGAACAAAACTCGAGTTTCGGTCGCTGATTTTTGAAATTTGATTTACACGATTTTTCAAATCATTCTTGTTTGATCTTAATACTTTCCAGGATTATTCTCTACTATTCTTAGCTATGTTTAATGACTTTATTAGTGAGTTTCAGATGGTTTAGAAAATGATTTTGAAGTGATAAAGCAAAAAGCAAAAAGTGGTTGAGAACATTAAATGCACTGATCAGAAAGTTGCACAACTTTGGCTAATCCACCTGCACACATCTGCAAAGCATCTCCAATGGATTAATTTGCAGAAGGTCAACTCAGATTATTTGGCCAGCTGGTTGAAGAGAATATTGGAGAGAGAAAGTGCCTAAGCCACCTCCTAACACTGGGAGAACTTCTCCAACGGATCTATTTGGAAAGCAACGGTCATTTAATGATCTCTATGTATAAATAGAGTTGCATTCAAGTCTTTCCAACAGACACACCTGCTGAAGACAAAAATCATTCAAGTCTCATATTTATTTCTTCGTTTTATCTCGTAGTATCTTGTGATACATTGAGCTTCAGTGCTTATCATTATCTACTCTTAGAGAGAGTTTGTTTCCTTGTATATCATTCATTGTAACAATCTCAAGTCAAGTGACTTGGAGATTGGGAAAATCAGAGTACAACTTGTAAAGGGGAGTGTGTCCTAGGTTGAGGAGCATTCTTCGTTTACAGAGTGTGTATCTGATTATAATCAGAGTACAACTTGTAAGGGGGAGTTAGTCCTAGGGAGAGGATAACTCTTGAGTACGAGTGTGTATTTGATTGTTTACAATTACAACTTGTAAGGGGAGTGAGTCCTAGGGAGAGGATCATCCCGAGTACGAGTGTGTAATTGTAATTGAGTGATAGTGGAAAATCCCAGTGTTTACGGGACTGGACGTAGGTCAAAGAGTTGGACCGAACCAGTATAAATCCTTGTGTCCAGCTTCTTCTTCCCTCACTCTGTTTATCTCTATTTTCATAGCTTCAAAACAGAGCAATTTCTGAAAAGTTTTAAAATACCCAATTCACCCCCCTCTTGGGTATATAGCTCCACTTACAATTTTCACCAAGTTGCTGGCAAAAGAACAATTCACATTTATTCGAAGGGAATTGGGAATGGTAAATCCCAATGAATTGTAAGTAAAAATGCTAGCATGTTGTTATTTACTATAGTTTTGATGATGAATAACTACTGACTTAAGCATCGGAGTAGCTAGAACTTTGTTTTGCAGGATATCAAATTATTGAAAGTGAACTGATAAATACTCGAGTATTGATCTCTGTCATCTAAAAAACTCATCTCTGAATGTACTTGGTTAATCAAGCAGAGAGATCCATAGTACAGATCACAGTAATGCATCAATAGACAAGTTGAGGATTATGACTCACCTGAGAAAAGCTCTGCAAAGCCAGGGAAATTCAACCAAATTGCATACAACAAGCAAATGAACTTCATCGATCATTCATCAAATTTACAGAATATACATGAGCATTTCTAATCTTTATCTTTTTATATTCAGTAAAAATTGTGCACATGTTTAGTATCTATTTGTCTTTAATTATGAAAGATTTCTTGAAAATCTCTCCAAACTTCCTTAAATTTGTTTTCATAAAAACATTCCAAATTGCATCATATTTTGAAAACAATTTCAAATAGGGGAGAGAAAATTGTTTTGACATATGGTTAAGGAGAGACAAGTCATTTCTAACTTGTTTTCATATTAGCCTCGTATTTCATCTTTGAAAACCTCTCCAAAGTGTTTTCAAACATATTTTCATGAAAACTCATTTATACTTGCATCATATTAAAAATCAAATACTTTCAATCATGGAGAGAAAACACTTTCAAATTTGTTTCTTGACTCTTACCAATATGGTTTAATATTTGCCTCTCCAAGTATATCTTCTTTATACCTCAATCTTTTTGCTAATGACAAATAAGGGGGAGAGAATGACAAGAAAAATATGTGATCTAATATATTTTCATATTCATACATATTTTTCTTAATGTATTTGCCATCATCAAAAAGGGGGAGAATATTGGTTATGATGAGTTTTGATGATGTCTTATATAGATGCTATTATCCATAGCAAAAAGCTTGCATACTACATTTATGTTTTACTTTTCCTAATTCTTATATTTAATTTAGAGATGGAGTTTAATAATGAAGAATATTCAAGAAAGGAGCTTGAAGAAGGAAGGACTTGCTCAATGGAATGATAAAATCATTATACAAGTTCTTAGATTGATTTTTGAAGTCCCTACGATGATATGGAAGTTGGAACAGCTCAATTTGGAGTTAAAATAAGCAAATTCAATGAGCTAACTCAAGCCAGGTAGCTTACCTCGAATTAGAACGTTTATCTACAGTGTTTTGGGTCCTAGGTTGATTAACTCGAGTCAAGAACATCCCTACCTCGAGTCTGGGTCAAAACTCGAGGCAGTCAATCTTCCACCTCTAGTCAACAGTGTTTTCCAAGTGATTTTTGCTCTCTGGTATGATTAACTCGAGTCAAGCTTCAGTGTACCTCGAGTCAAGTGCACTTACAGCAACTGGTGCACTCTATTCCACGTTCAGTTCTGGCGACCTCTGGTAATTCGATGATATCTCCCAAACCAGGAATCGGATTGATGTGAAACTAGTGGCATATGAAACTAGACTCCCAATGCGTCACTTTGATATATAATGTAAGTCAAAAGGAGTCAAGAAGAGTGAGCTATGAGTTCTGAAATTTGGCACAAGCATCACCGTCACAGTCCAGAGCAACCTTCAATGTTTTGAGTGTATCTCACAAAATACAAATCCAATTGAGTTCAAATTGGTGCCATTGGAAAGTAGATACACTAAGATTTCCATCAAGACTTAAACGAACCAAAATAGAGCTAAGACCAGGGAGATATAGTCCTCGAAAGTTGACACTTGTGTAAGTGGAGCTATATACCCAAGAGGGGGGGTGAATTGGGTATTTTAAAACTTTTGAGTAAAAGCTCTGTTTTGAAACTATAAAACAGAGGTAAACAAAGTGAGGGAAGAAGAAGCTGGACACAAGAATTTATACTGGTTCGGTCCTAACAACTTGACCTACATCCAGTTCCCAGACTCTCTAGGATTTCCACTATATCAAGGATTACACACTCTGTACTCAAGAGATGGTTCTCTCACTAGAACTCACTCCCCCTTACAAGTTGTAATCAATGAACCCAACCACCAAGTCCCCGACTTGTGGTTCTTTACAATAAATGATTCACAAGTAGAAAACTCGACAAAGAGTAGATAATGTTAAACACCGAAGCTTATGTATCACAAGATACTACACAGATGAAAACTGAAGAAATAAATGTGAGAGTTGAATGATTTTCATTTTCAGCAGATGTAGTTGTTGGGATGACTTCAATGCAACTCTATTTATACTTAGAGATCATTAAATGACCGTTGCAATCCCAAAAGATCCGTTGGAGAGGTTCTGCCAAGGTTGAGAGATGGCTTAGGCACTTTCTCTCTCTAATATTCTCTTAAACCAAGTGGCCAAATAATCGAGTTGACCTTCGTGAATTAATCCGTTAGAGATGCAGTTACTTCTTGTGGAAAACATTCTTAAATGCTTTGCAGACGTGTGCAGGTGGATTAGCCAAAGTTGTGCAACTTTCTGACTAGTGCATTTAACGTTCTCAACCACTTTTTGCTTTTTGCTTTAACTCTTCAAAATCTTTCTCTAAACCATCTGAAACTCAATAATAAAGTCATTAAACATAGCTAAGAATAGTAGAGAATAATCCTGGGAAGTATTAAGATTAAACAAGAATGATTTGAAAAATCGTGTAAATCAAATTTCAAAATCGGCGATCAAAACTCGAGTTTTGTTCTTGAAACTCGAGTTTTCAACTGTGCACAAGACCAAACTCGAGTTTCCAAAACCAAACTTGAGTTTGCTTCTTCCAGAGAGCAACATCGCGATTTATGCTTCAAACCAGGTTTTCTGATGGAAAACTCAAAACTCGAGTTTTGGACTATTGATATGAAAATGTAGTTTTAGTCCAAAACATCAAAACCGGGGTTTTCATCCAAAACTGGAGGTTTTCAAATCAAGAGAATACTTGATGCTCTCGGGTTGTTCGAAACTCGAGTTTGTCAAACTTTTTCAAAAACATGAAAACCCGAAAACTCGTGAACATATCAAAACCGGCGGTTTTGCAATTGTGAAAACTTGGATGCTTTCTAGCAGACCAAAACTCGAGTTTTGCTTACAAAACTCGAGTTTTCATATGTTCAATGAAAACTTAATGAAAACTGAGAAAACGAAGACTGGAGGTTTTGGTTCAAAAACGGCGGTTTTCATATGTTGCAAATCAGTGCACGAGTAACATATCAAAACTCGAGTTTTGAACCCAAAACTCGAGTTTTGAACTATTTCACAAAATATGAGAAATTCTTTGAATAGTTCAAAACTGGCAGTGCTCTTTGAAAAACTGGGAGTTTTGAAACTTGGAAACTTCAAAGGCTCTCGGCCAAACCCAAACTCGAGTTTCACTGGCCAAACTCGAGTTTCGTTTTTGATCATAAAATCGGTGCTCTCTCGCAATACACAAAACTCGAGTTTTGAAAAGAAAACTCAAGTTTTGCTCGATTGTCGAAATAGAGCATATTTCTGCCAAGACCAAAACTCGAGTTTTGAAACCAAAACTCAAGTTTTGAAACCAAAACTCGAGTTTTGTCATGACAGTAAGTTTTCCAACTTACTAAGACAAAACTTTGAACTTGTTTACAATTGTCAATCATCAAAACACATATAGAACTAACAACTTGAAATTCTGGAATCAATTCAACATAGATTCGGTTTTGCTTCTATATCACACTTTGAGAGAGCTTTTTCACTCAAGTCAAGGAGTGTACCTCGAATCAAATGGCCTTCTCGAGAGTTTGAAGAATGGAGAGCAGTTTTTAACTCAAGTCGAAGTGTTACCTCGAGTCGGCGAGACCTGATACACCACGAATCTGCGGAATTCACTCGAGTCTCTTCAAATACAACCTCGAGTTGATTCACTCGAGTCAAAGAAGTTTATGCCTCGAGTCGATAGCATTTTCAAATGTTCACTTTGAATTTAATGATGCGATAACTCGAGTCAAGGTATTGGTACCTCGAGTCACCTTTCGACACGAGTAACCGGAAGCTTGGAAACAAGGTGCAACTCGAGTCACGGTGACGCAACTCGAGTCATTAAGCATTCAAGGAATCAAGCAACTCGAGTCAAGCAGAGATCAACTCAAGTTAGGCTATATGGTTTT
Organism: Acacia acuminata; assembly: GCA_019022655.1. Lineage (NCBI taxonomy): Eukaryota > Viridiplantae > Streptophyta > Magnoliopsida > Fabales > Fabaceae > Acacia > Acacia acuminata. Next base: position 1,502,352 of record JAFJYI010000047.1, on the reverse strand, counting down.
TGAAATTCACCGTGTCCAAAATCTTGGCTTCTCATCAAGAACATCTAGATGAATTCCAAATGAACTTATACTACTTCTAAACATTATTCAACATTTATTGTGAGATCATAAATCATAATGTTGAGTGATCTTCAGATGATTTGGCAACGATTAAATCTTCATCAGATAGCTTTGTGGAATAGAGACAAACAGAGTCAAATTATTAAACCTAATTGAAGCGAGATTAGCGCGAATGGTTAAATGCTAACAACGGTCATAATCAAACGGACGATTTCAAATCCTACCAACAGCTATTTCTCCAACTATTATAAATTCACGAAGAATAGAGTTCATAAAAAAAAATAGCGCATACACAGACAATAGCATTAAAAGTGATCAGTTCTTATACTTGTTCATATCTTGTGATATAAGCATGTCTCAGTGATTATCAATTACTCTATAAGAGAGCTTTTTCAGTTGTATTCAGTTTTAGTTCAAAATCTTAAGGTAGTGGTATCTTGAGTACGGTTGTACAATTATGATCTGTAAGGGGGAGTGATTCCTGGAGAGTGAGAGTCATTCTGTATTACAAATGTTGTAATTGCATTTGTGAGATAGTAAAAATCCTAGAGTGTCTGGGTGCTGGACGTAGGTCAAAGAGTTGGAGCGAACCAGTATAATTCCTCTGTGTCGACTCTATCTACCTTTCATACAGTGTTTCTCATACGCTCAAAGAATAAACTTTTTTTTTTAGAAATCACCTATTCACCCCCCTCTAGGTGATATTCCTCTTTAACTCGAGCAAGCCATTTTCATGCTTGGGCATGCGTCTTTCGGAGATAGAGAATGAAGAGTAGATCGATGTTGCTCGGGCATGTTTTCCCTCTGCTCGAGCATGCCTCCTCAAATGTGCAATTTCCTTGCTCAGCTCATCGTTGCTCGGGCACGCTGACACTTCTACTCGAGAAAGAATTCAAGGTGGTCGTAGTCCCATTACTCAATGATGCTCGGGCAATCCTATATATATTGTGCTCGAGCATGATGTTCCAATCAGCAGAATTTTGTCTTGGCTCGATGTTGCTCGAGCATGTATATATGCTCTGCTCGAGCAAGCTTTCTACCTTCGTTTGACTCGAAGCACAATGCATATGAACTTGAGGCAGAAACTCTTCTTAATTTGCTCTCTACTTCTTCTTGACTTGAGGCAATAATTCAACTCAATATGAATTGTTCTCTCCCTTTCAGAATGCAAGCATATCATCAACACAAGGGTCAATTTCCAGTGAATGTAGCGTCCTTGATATAACTCCGAATTTGACAAACCACTTATCCCCATATAGCTCTTTGATTCTTCTTTCCAATGCAAGAGAAATCACCTCCAAACTAGTTGTAGTTCGTCCATTAACATCAGTTGAATGGAGGTTGTTCTTGATCAATGCTGATTGCAACATCCTGAACTGACCGTCAACTTCAAAATATCATATCTCCTTCAATTGATCTTTGTTTTCCATGTTCTTAATGTTTTTGGAAATATATTTGAGTCTAGTTTCCAATTGCACTAGTTGCAGCCCATTTGGATTTGTCGTTTGTGAGATATGCTCAAACTACCGAAGCTGGGTCCTAATTGTGATGGTGATTTTTGTGGCAACTTGTAAAACTCATATCTCTCTCATATGAACTCCTTTAGGATGAATTGTATATCCAAATGACGCATTGGGAGTCTAGTTTCATATGCCACTGATTTCATGTCAATCTGATTCTTGGTTTGGGAGATATCATCGAATTACCGAAGGTCGCCAGAAACAGAGCTGAACAGAGGAAGCTGAAGAACGTTGTTGCCCGAGAAAGCCAGGTCTCTTGCTCAAGCAAGGTCGTTTTTTATGCTCGAGCAAGGTCATTTTTTTATGCTCGCGCAAGGTCATTTTTCATGCTCGAGAAAGGACTTTGTTATGCTCGAGCAAGGCACTGTTCATGTGAGGAAAAAAGCTGAAATTACATTAATGCCCTCTAACAAACTAGTATTCATTTAGAAGCTTGAACTTGCTTATTTTAACTCCGAATTGAGCCATTCCAACTTCTATTTGATCATAGAAACTTGAATATTGATATTCTCATAATATTTAACAATTTCTTCTTTCTTCAAAATCCATTCTTGATCATTCTTCATTGTATAACATGGACTTCATCATTCTCTGCAACTTATACATACTTCAATATTTCCTCTTCTTCTTGAACTTAACATTTTCTCCAATTTCTTATTTGAAGGTGGAATATCAACTAGAGGGGGGTGAATAGGTGATTCTTGATATTTTAAAATCTCTTCTTGTGTATAAACAAAATAGAGACCAATAACATAAAAGAACACAAGAAGGTTTATACTGGTTTGGTCAAAAACACTGACCTACATCCAGTCCCCAGAAACACTCTGGGATTCCACTAAGTTTCAGAAACAATTACAGACTCTGTAAACAAAGGATGGTCACTCACTCTCCGACTCCACTCCCCCTTACAAGTTGTAATTGATACACCCTCTCTTAAGGTTCCTTAACCTTAAGAAACAAGCTCAATAATGAAATAAGTGTTTAAATACTCCTCACGAGTTGATAAATAAATGATCACTGAAGAACAGTTAATAATATAGATGAAACAGCAAATGGAATTAATCTCGAATTGATTGCACAATGTTTCGGTAGGTGGCTAATTGAATGCTTCTTGTATTTATAGGAGTCTCCATTAATGACCATTGCCGAAGCTCGTGAAGTATCCGTTGTGTCTCTTGGATATGGCCGTTAGACAGATAATACATTCATTGAGGATTTCGCCGTCTTAGGTGGAAAGTGCAGCTGGACATTCTCTTTCATTCTTTCTGTTGTATTGGTTGTGAGATAGCATTAAATGCAAGGTAGAAGAGTATCATAGTAGACTTTATTTGGCTCAGAACATCGGTCTCCGAGAATATCACGTTTTAGGTAGTAGCATTTAATGCTTTTGACAACTGAGATTGATTCATTCAAATTCACTGGTATTTTATGTCTAAATAATCTGAAACTCATGAACAAATTGGTTAATAGCATTTGATAATCATAATCAGCAATAATTAGAAGAGATATTAATCCATTCGATGATTCATGAATTTTGAACACGGTGATTTCAAAAATAGAATGATGTATCTCGAGCAAAGATCCATGCTTGCTCAAGCAAGCTCCTTTGAAATGTAGAAGGAAATGCACTTGCTCGCTGGTGCCCGAGTAGGAAAACTTCCTTGCTCGAGCATGATGCTCGAGCACGAAAACATCCATGCTCGGGCATGCTCTTTGAAATTAGTTTAAATCCCCTTTCCTTCGTTGTTGCTCGAGCATACTTTTCAAATTGCTCGAGCATGTTGCTCTAGCATGAATAAACTCATGCTCGAGCAAGCTCTTTCTCAAATTGGAACAATTGCATAACACTCGCTGTTGCTCGAGCAAATTTTTAGACCTTGCTCGAGCAAGCCTTCTTTGGTTCAGTTGGAAATTTCTGGAATGCGCTTCTCGAGCAGCCCTTCGTTTTAAGCGCTTGGGTAGTATCCAACAGGCTACGCTTGAAGTGCAAATCTTGCACCTGAAGGGCAATGACTTTTCCCTTGCTCGAGAAGAGACTTCAGCAGAGCAAAATATATAGGTCGCTCGATGTTGCTCGAGCAACGTTTTAAGCTTGCTCGAGCATGCTTTTGCTTCCTGGGCGAGTATGCTTCCTGCAGTTGTTTTGATCAGCCTAGCTCGATGTTGCTCGAGCAAGACTTAATGGTCTGCTCGAGCAAGGTTCCATCAGAACACTTCTGATTCACCTCGCACACGACGTTGCTCGAGCAAACTTAATTATTTCCTAGAGTAACATTCTGAAGACGCCATTATCAGATTTATTAGTCATTATCTTTGCTTATCTATTTTCATAACTTCAAGAATTGTTATCATAAAAAACACAAGAGCCAACATTCTCCCCCTTTTTGATGATGACAATTCCAAGAGCTAGTTTGAAAAAAAATTTAATAAATTAATAAACCAAGTAACTGATGAAACTGAAATTGTAATGATGTTAATTTATAATTAGTTCAGTTACAAGATATACTAACTTAAATCAAAAAGTTACACATACAGCTAACAAGACATAAACGACAATACAATCAAACTAGCCAAACTACTCTCCCCCTTTGTCATCGACAAAAAGGGAATCCTGGACATGTGAAGAGGGAGATGGAGGAGAATGAATGGGAGGATCCTCAATAGGAGGAGGAGGATCAATGGGAGGATCCTCAATAGGAAGAGGAGGGTTAACAAGAGAAGGTGGATGAGCGGCGATAGGAGGATGAACAGCAGCAAGGTCAGAGGCAGATGGAACAGGAGAATTAGAACCTGGTGTTGGTAAATCGATGGGACCGTCAGGACCCAAACTAGTGACAAAGTTATCTAATGAGTAGTCAAAATTCTGAACGGCCTTATGAACACCGTATTGCTGACGAGAAAGGCGTTGAAGTACTTTCTTGATTTCCTCCTGTTGATCATAGATGACTGACAAACTATTGTTTATATCGGACTTGAAGTCTTGGAAGTCTAGGTCCAATTGGATGCCAAGATTAGACTTGAGGTTCAACATATCTTGATGAAATCCTGTGATCATCTTCTTGGTCAAATCTTGATAAACATCTAGAGAGCGCAATGCAGGGATCATGGCTTTTTGAATAGTGGCCTCAACAATGGCCTGAGTAGCAGCCTGTGAGAATGATGGCGCTGGAGCAGGAGAGGAGGGTCCAGCCTTAGAAGATTCAGCTTCATCCAGAGGTTGTGAGGTAGATGGCTTGGAGGCAGAGGGCTTAGAGATGGCTGGCTGAGAGGAGGAAATAGGTTCCTTGCCCTTCCCTTTCTTTGATGTTGCCTTAGTGAAGGATATCCTCATACTCTTCATGTGTTCTTTCCCGAATAGCGTAGGATATACTTCTTCGTCGTGCGAGAGATACCAAACATTTTTAGCTTCTAATATCCTCGAGACCAATGATGGATATGGTATGGTAGCACGAAGCCGGACCTTAGCCTCAGAAATAAACGTCATCATCTCTTCCATAATCCACTTGCCCAAATTCTGTGGCTCCATAGCAATAAGAGAGGCAAAACGCTCAAAATCCCTTCTCACAAAATGAGTGAACCTCTGACCTTTCTGAACAAGACTGCGACTGTACACGTACCAGAGTACTCTGTATTCATTTGTCATCATTGCTGGAGTTACATTGATCTTCTTGCCTACAATTTGAACATCCGGAAATAGGATCTGATGACACTCAACATGAGAGAGTCTGGGAGGATCTTCAGGAATATCCACAATACCCAAAATCACGTTGAGATCATGAGCCGTTATCTTGATTTCCTGATCTCACACCTCTGTAATTAGCACATCCTCGTCAGATTTGTTCACCTTTTCCTGCAAACGCATGTGGTGATAGAATATTCGTACAACTTCCGGTGAATACAGCTTGCTTATACTGAGAAGGGGCATGAACTGAGCTAACCAATCTGTCAAGTCTAAATTAAATTTGTCTTTGAAGTGGACTAAGTCAACATATACGATCGGGCAGAAGAGTCTAGACTCGAAATACCAGGCAAACATACGATGATCATCAACAGCGACATCTCCAGTAATCATTTAGGTGAGGGTTTAGGTAGTTTACCATCAGGAGGGCGACTTGACGAAGATTCTTCCTTTTTGTTCTCGGAGCCTTCGGATTTGAATGAGAACGAGATTTTCAATTTCTTGCTCCCTGACCCTTGTGATTTTTGACTGAGGGAAGGCTTGAGTGGTAAAGGATGGTCTTCTTTTATCTTGCCATGAATCTCATCGAAGGACTTTTCGATGCCGACGATTTTCGAGGATGGTGGTGACGGTGACCTCGATCGCTTGTGCTTGCCCAAAGGAAGAGACCCAGTCTTGAGCCTTGTTATTGGAGACGCCGGCGGTTGCACGTACATTTGACTTTTGTTTCTCAACCACTTTGGACTTGGTTGATTTCGGAGCTGACGAGGTTTTGAGTTTGGAGGATTTTGTGGATTTTTCAGAATCCACAACTTTGGGTTTAAAATATTGTGACTTCTTCATGAGAGAGAGTTTGGAGGGAGATTTGTCGCTTGAACTAGCCATTTGAAGATTGAAGATGGGTAATTTTGAAGAAAATAGTGAGAGCTTCGACGGTGTGGGGGTTCGATTGGGAGTTTGAGAAATGGAGGGAAGTGGAGAGATTTAAAAGAAATTAATCGGTTGAAACGGTTGGATTTGAAGAATCGAACAGTCATAACGGAGCAATTTGAAGTAACGATTTTCAAACGGTCGTAACCGAAGAAGGGATTTGAGAGAAAAAGGGTTAGGGTTTCGAACGGAACGGAACAGGGAAGAGAGGTGTTTTCCGTGAAAATGAAACAACGCACCCTTAAAAAAAACTGACTTACGACTTTGCTCGAGCATAAAAATTTTCATGCTCGAGCATGGTTCGTGCTCGAGCAGACTTCTTATCTTGCTCGGGCATGATCGCACGAAAGGAGAGAAAAAGAAAAAAAAATTGAATAAAACACGCAGAACAGAACTCATATATAACCTCCCTTCAAATGTATGCTGTGAACATTTGAATTAAAATAATGTTTGGGGTATTGAGGATTAATTCAGATCATCTATCCAGCTTACATAACCTTCCATCTTTGTGGCGTACTCGAGCAAGCCTAGGAAATTTGCTCGGGCATACTTCCTCATGTTTAAGCAACTTCCTCAATTACCGTTGTTGCTCGGGCAGACTTCTGGGTTTGCTCGAGGAATATCCAAAATTGCTCTAAGTCAAGATCCAACATTGCTCGAGCAGTTTGAACATATGTACTCGGGCAATGTTCTTCGTTAGACTTTCTTCCTTTCTGACATCACTCGAGCATACTTTTTAGTATGCTCAAGTAAACATTTTCTTCTTGATTTTTCACAGCTTCTTGTGATTGCTCGAGTAGATAGAAAATTGTGCTCGAGCAACCTTCTTATTTCATCCTTTTAAAACACAGTTTTCTTTTTCTTGCTCGAGCAAGGACTACTGAGATGCTCAAGCAACCCATGCTCTGTTAGACTCTATTTTAGTTTTTGTATACAGAGGGTCCTGTAAAACACAAGAAGGAGACTCCGATGCCAAAGTCAGTAATATTTTGTTAAAAGCAAATTAACTATAAAATAAATGCTTACAATTCATTGGGGTTAGCCATTCCCAATTCTCTTCGGATGAATAAGAATTGCTCTTTAGCCAGTGGTTTGGTGAAGATATCGACCAGTTGAAGATGGGTGGGGATGAACATCACTTTGATATCTTTCTTTTGCACGTGATCACAAATAAAGTGATGCCTTACATCGATATGCTTGGTCCTCGTATGTTGAACTGGATTTTTTGCCAAGCTAATTGTGCTCGTGTTGTCACACAGAATTGGAATCTCTCTCAGGTGAACTCTTAAATCAGACAATTGTTGTTTTAGCCACAGGACTTGTGCACAGCAGCTTGAGGCAGCAACATACTCTGCTTCAGTTGATGACACGGCGACAATAGTCTGCTTCTTACTGAACCAAGACACAAGAGAGCCTCCAAAGAACTCACACTGACCAGTAGTGTTTTTTCTGTCAGTTTTATATCCGGCGTAGTCAGCGTCTGAGTATGCAACCAAGAACTCTTGTTGCCCTTTTGGAAACCAGAGACCCAATTCCTTGGTGTCTGAGAGATATCGAAAGATTCTTTTGACATGCTCGGCGTGTGATTCTTTAGGAGCCGATTGAAATCTCGCACACATTCCCACACTGAACTGGATATCTGGCCAACTCGCAGTCAAGTAGAGCAAAGACCTGATCATTCCTCTATACTTAGTTATATTGAAGTCTTTACCTTTTTATTCATCTGCATCCACGGAGGCTGTTGAGCACATTGGAGTGTCTGCACCATTACATTGCTCCAAGCCAAACTTCTCGAGCAAATCTCGGAGATACTTTGTTTGTGAAATAAATATTCCATCCTTTCGTTGCTTGATTTGCAATCCGAGGAAGTAATTAAGTTCTCCCATCATAGACATCTCGAATTCACCCTGCATCTCCTTGGAAAATTCCTCACAGAGAGAGTCATTAGTAGCACCAAAAATGATATCATCTATATATATTTGCACAATTAGGAGTTCATTGAGCTTATTAGTTTTAATAAAAAGTGTTATGTCTGTTTTTCCTCTAACAAAGCCTTGATCTAAAAGAAATTTACTTAATCGTTCATACCAAGCTCTAGGAGCTTGTTTGAGACCATATAAGGCTTTTTTAAGATGATAGACGTGGTCTGGATGGTGTTCATTTTCAAAATCAGGAGGTTGTTCTACATATACTTCCTCCTGAGTAAAACCATTTAAAAAGGCACTCTTTACATCCATTTGATAAATTTTGAAATCTTTGATACACGCAAAGGCTAAGAGTACGCGTATTGCTTCCAATCTGGCAACTGGAGCAAACGTTTCTTCATAATCAATGCCTTCTTCCTGATTATAGCCTTTGGCGACCAATCTAGCCTTGTTACGGACTATAATTGCAGACTCATCTTGTTTATTTTTAAATACCCATTTGGTGCCAATGACCGGATGGTCTTTAGGCCTAGGTACCAAATCCCAAACTTGATTCCTATCAAATTGGCGTAGTTCCTCTTGCATTGATATCACCCAGTCATTGTCTGATAGGGCTTCATCGATCTTAGAGGGTTCAATTTGAGATATAAAAGCAGAGAATGTTACTTCATTTAAGGTACTTTTTCTGGTCCTCACTCCTTGATTAACATCACCAATCACTTGGTCCAAAGGATGATTCCTTATGAACTTCCAAGCTTTAGGTTGAGATTGATCAGGATTTTCTAAATTGTTTTGAGAATCAGTTTCAAAAACATCTTCTGAGTTTTCAATAGAGGCAGGAGTAGATTTCGAAAAGAATTGGTTTTTGAAAGTATTTCCTTCATCATCATCCAGTGATTCATCTATTTTAGACTCACATAACACAACATGTATTGATTCTTCAACTACACGAGTTCGTTTGTTAAAAACTCTATATGCCTTATTCCTATTAGAATAACCAAGAAATATACCTTCATCGGATTTGGGATCAAATTTCCCTAAATTGTCCTTACCATTGTTGTGAACGAAGCACTTACAACCAAAGATGTGAAGGTGAGTCAGGTTCGGTTTCCTCCCTTTATAGAGCTCATACGGAGTCTTGTTAAGTTTCTTCCGAAGATAGGCTCGATTTGATATGTAGCTGGCTGTGCTCATAGCATCTGCCCAGAAGACTTGTGATGTCTGATTTTCATTCAATATTGCACGAGCCATCTCGGTTAGTACACGATTTTTCCTCTCTACTACACCATTCTGTTGTGGTGTCCTTGGAGTCGAGAAATTGTGATCGATGCCATGAGCATCACAGAACTCTCCGATTGCTTGATTCTCGAATTCACCTCCATGATCCGTTCGAATAGCTGTAATACAAATACCTTTCTTGTTTTGCACCTTATTGGCAAACACAACAAACAGATCAAAGGTTTCATCCTTAGAGGATAGAAAAATAGTCCAAGTAAAACGTGAGAAATCATCGACAATCACCAGAGTATATAGATTTCCACCAAGACTTCTAACTCTTGCTGGTCCAATTAAATCCATATGAAGTAATTGAAGAGGGCGGTTTGTCGAGATTTCAGGTTTGTTTTTAAAAGATGATTTAATTTGTTTACCTCTTTGACACGAATCACATATCATATCATTCTTAAACCGAAGTTTAGGTAAACCAATGACTAAATCTTTTCTAAGCAACTTATCTAGTTGATGCATGTTGACATGAGCCAGACGCTTATGCCACAGCCAACTTTCATCTAGGTTACTAACAAAACATTTTTCAAAATTTATTTTTGGTAAATCCAGGGTATAACAATTTCCCTCATGTGGAGCTTTGAACAATATCTTCAGTTTACCTTTATCGATTGGGAGATCATCTTTGTTGACAATGAAACATTCTTCGGAATCAAAGATGATCTAGTTGTTTTTGTCAGCACTTTGACTCATACTTCGAATATTGTGATAGAGACCTTCCACAAGATATACATCCTTGATCTAAGGCCCGTCTTTTGCACCGATTTCACGAATGCCAGTAATTTTTCCGGATTGATTTCCTCCAAAAGTGACTCTACCTCCATCTTTAGATCTCATAGCAACAAAATTTTCTGCATCTCCCGTCATGTGTCTAGAGCATCCACTGTCGATATACCACTTGTTGATTCTTGATGCTTTTAAACACAACTGCAAAAACAAAGGAGATCAAGCTTTAGGTACCCACCCTTTCTTGGGTCCTTTAGGGTTAGTCTGGGCCTTAGGAACATAGGTTCCCTTAGGCATCCACTGATAATTACCAACTGGCTTATCCCTTCTAACCTTTTTATGAAAACACGATGATATACTATGTCCCTTTCGATTGCAGTAATTACAATGTGCGAATGGGTTTGAAGAGTGGACTGTTTTTCGAAAATAATTTAAATAGGATTTTCCACTTGTTTTCTTCTTACCTTTTTGTTTATCAAACATAGGATTATATCCTATTCCTGAACGATCGTTTGTAAACCTTTGTGCTTTCAAAATTACATTGAGCATTTCACTGCCTCTAGTGAATTTTTCAAGTATTTTTGTAAGGTACACATTCTTTTTCTCCAAATCCAAGAAATCATCACAAATAAGATACCCACTCATGATATTTTCAACTTTCATTTTAAGAGTTAAGTTTTGTCTCTTCAAATCTATACATTCATTGCAGACTTTTATGTATTCAGAGTGGATTTCATTGTATTCATCAAATAGTTCATCATAGGTTGGTTGTATATCATGTACCTCACTGTCATTTTCAGTTGGCTCTTCTTCTTCTGCCACCAGACAGACGTTGGCAGTCTCTTTCTCTTCTTCGCTCTCTTCTCCTAAGGACTCATCTCCCCAGATTCCTGACACATATGCCTTCTTCTGAAATTGATAAGACTTTTTCTTCTTTTCTTTCTTAGTGTCTTTTAGGTGAGGACATTCTGACTTGTAATGACCAGGCTTCCCGCATTCGTAACAAATGACTTGATCTTTGTCTCTGAAGTCATGTTTGTTACTAGGATTCCTTTTTTGAAATCTATTTCTGAAGCCACGATCCTTTCTATAGAACTTTTTGAATCTCTGTACAAACATGGCCATCTCGTCATCGTCTTCATCGTCCTCGTCCTTTTCTTCTTTCTCCTTCAGGGCATTAAGAGTGATTCCCTTATTTCGGCTACTATTGACATCGGCCAAATCCTTTTTAAATCTCAGTTTGCTTTCATATTCAGACAAACTTCCGAATAGGGCAGCAACATAGGCCATTGATTCTCCACGAGCCTCTTCAATTGCAGTGACCTTTGCTTCCCAATCTTTTGTTAGAACATTGAGGATCTTCCTGACTTGAGGACCTTGTTCGTATATTTTACCTAAGGTCGCCAACTGATTTGTTAGATGAGTGTATCTGAGTTGGAATTCCGCGATGGTTTCTCCTGACTTCATCCGTAGTAAGTCATACTCGGTGGTCAGAGTGTTGATACGGTTCTCCTTGATGCCGAAAGTACCTTCATATGCAATCTCTAGAGCCTTCCACATTTCTTTCACTGTTGATAGATTACATATTCGAAAGTACTCCTTTTGGCTGAGAGCGCTCTGAAGCATCAGAATAGCCTTACTGTTGAGAGTGATATTCTTCTTATCATTCTCATCGAATTTAGCCTCTGTCTTTGGAACAGTAATTCCTCCTTCTGTCTTTACAGGTACATAGTCTCCAGTTTCTATTACTCTCCAGATACCGTATTAAGTAGCCATCACGAACACTCTAAATTTTGCTTTCCAAAAGGAATAGTGTTCGCCATTGAATCCTGGGGGTCGATTGATTGAAGCACCATCAGGTAATATTCCTTCCATGATTTTTCTCAGGATGTTAAGCCCAACTGAGAAACCAGGCTCTGATACCAAATGAAGGTGGAATATCACCTAGAGGGGGGTGAATAGGTGATTCTTGATATTTTAAAATATTTTCTTGTGTATAAACAAAATAGAGACCAATAAGATAAAAGAACACAAGAAGGTTTATACTGGTTTGGTCAAAAATACTGACCTACGTCCAGTCCCCAGAAACACTCTGGGATTCCACTAAGTTTCAGAAACAATTACAGACTCTATAAACGAAGGATGGTCACTCACTCTCTGACTCCACTCCCCCTTACAAGTTGTAATTGATACACCCTCTCTTAAGGTTCCTTAACCTTAAGAAACAAGCTAAATAATGAAATAAGTGTTTAAATACTCCTTACGAGTTGATAAATAAATGATCACTGAAGAACAGTTAATAATACAGATGAAACAGCAAATGGAATTAATCTCGAATTGATTGCACAGTGTTTCGGTAGGTGGCTAATTGAATGCTTCTTGTATTTATAGGAGTCTCCATTAATGACCGTTGTCGAAGCTCATGAAGTATCCGTTGTGTCTCTTGAATATGGCCGTTAGACAGATAATACATTCGTTGAGGATTTTGTCGTCTTAGGTGGAAAGTGCAGCTAGACATTCTCTTTCATTCTTTCTGTTGTATTGGTTGTGAGATAGCATTAAATGCAAGGTAGAAGAGTATCATAGTAGACTTTATTTGGCTCAGAACATCGGTCTCCGAGAATATCACGTTTTAGGTAGTAGCATTTAATGCTTCGACAACCGAGATTGATTCATTCAAATTCGTATTTTATGTCTAAATAATCTGAAACTCATGAACAAATTGGTTAATAGCATTTGATAATCATAATCAGTAATAATTAGAAGAGATATTAATCCATTCGATGATTCATGAATTTCGAACATGGTGATTTCAAAAACATAATGATGTTGCTCGAGTAAAGATCCATGCTTGCTCGAGCAAGCTCCTTTGAAATGTAGAAGGAAATGCACTTGCTCGCCGGTACTCGAGCATGAAAACATCCATGCTCGAGCATCATCTCTTTGAAATTAGTTTAAATCCCCTTTCCTTCGTTGTTGCTCGAGCATACTTTTCATATTGCTCGAGCATGTTCTCGAGCATGAATAAACTCATGGTGATGTGGAGATTGACTTGAGTTCGAGCTTCGTAGGGGGAGTTAATTTGTGTTAGTTCTCTATGTGTTTTGATGATAACCGACAATTGTAAACGAAATGTCAAGTTTGTCTCCTGGTAAGTTGAAAAACTTACGTCAAAGGCAAACTTGAGTTTTGACCTTATAGAGAGTAGCTCAATTTTAATGAACTACGCAAAATCGCCAGTTTTCAGAGAAAACTCCAGTTTTCATCACTCAGAGACTCCTAAATATTTTCTAGAAAAGAAAAAACTCTAGTTTTCATTTGGAAACTCGAGTTTTGGTCATACTGAGAGTCTCCAACATTTTGAGCGTATGAAAACTCGTAGTTTTGATATGGAAACTCAAGTTTTCAGTTTGCCATGAGTTTCCTAAGTTTTGTGAAAACTTGAGTTTTGGTTTGGAAACTCGAGTTTCAACTTGGCAGAGAGCTTTCAAGTTTTACTTAGTTTTTGAAACTGCCAGTTTTCATGGAAAACTCCAGTTTTGACTTGACATAAACTTCTCTAAGTTTTCATACTTAAATGGAAACTCGAGTTTTGGGCAAGCCGAGAGCTTTGCTCTTTTACAATGTTTTGAAAACTCCAGTTTTCACAGAAAACTCCAGTTTTGGTCATACACAGATTTCTCAAAGTTTTCATACTCAAATGAAAACTCGAGTTTCGTTTTGAAAACTTGAGTTTTGGACAAGCCGAGAGCTTTGTTCTTTTTCAATATTTTGAAACCTCCGGTTTTGGATAAAAACTCCAGTTTTGATGTTTTGGACTAGAATTTATATTTCATGTTAAAAGTCCAAAACTCAAGTTTTGGAAATGGAAACTCGAGTTTTGAGTTTCATTCAAAACTATGGTCCAAAGCTCAAATCGTGATGTTCCTCTCTGGAAGAAGGAAACTCAAATTTAGTTTTGGAAACTTGAGTTTTGCTATTAGTGCACAGTGACAAACTTCAGTTTTGATGAACAAACTCGAGTTTGTGTCGCAGAGTTTGAAATTCAAATCTGACGAATTTGTGAAACCTTCTTGTTTGATCTTAATACTTATTATTATCATTCATTACTATTCTTAGCTATGTTTAACCACTTTGTTAGTGAGTTTCAAAAGATTTAGATGATATTAATTGAAGGTTTAAAGCAAAAGCAAAAAGCGACGTCAGCACATTAAATGCAAAGTCCAGAAAAATTGCATCCTTTTGGACAATCATTCTGCACATGTTACCAAAGGATTAATGTTTGCTTTCCACATCTAGTAGCTGTCATTCCAGTGGATTAATATTCAAAGAAGTCAACCATAAACTTCTGTGCAACTGGATTAAGCAAAGAGTAGAGAGAGAAGAAGACCTAAGCTCATCGTAATCCTTCCTGAATGTCTCCAATGGTTACATTAAGGATTTCAACAATCATTTAATGCTCTCTTGATAAAAATAGAGCTATATTCAAGTCTTCTCAACAACCAACCTGCTGAAAACGAAAATAATTCAAGTTTCCAACTAGTCTTTGAGTTTTCTTGAGCAAAGTATCTTCTAATACATCTTGTACTTCAGTGTTCATGTTTATTCACTCTTAGAGAGAGTTTCTTTATTGTACATTATTTATTGTAAGTATTTCAAGTCTGGGGACTTGGAGATTGGGTTATTGATAGCAACTTGTAAGGGGGAGTAAGTTCTAGTGAGATAATTACTCTTGAGTTACAGAGGGTGTAATCAATTGATATAGTGAAATCCCATAGTGTCTCGAGACTGGACGTAGGTCAAGAGATTGGACCGAACAAGTATAAATTTCGTGTGTCTTGCTCTTCCTATCTACACTCTATTTACCTCTGTTTTAGTCCTCAAAAATAGAACTCTTCGAAAAGATTTTCAAAATCCCCAATTCACCCCCTCTTGGTGATTTAGCTCCACTTACAATTTGTTCATTCTATTAGTCTAAATCTATATATTTAGGTTGCCTAGTTTTAGAAATTATTGCGTATAAATTCTGGAACTAAGATTAATGTTTATTGTCTCTGTTAGTTTGATAATTGTAGTTGAGATTGGATTTTGTAGTGTCAAAAATATATGTGTTTTAATTTCTTGTGGTTGCAATGAGATTATATTAATTAGCGTGTTATTGTCTAGTTAATGTGGTTGATTTGTGCCTTTTAAGGGACTGTTATGTACTCAATTTTAAGAAGACTCATGTTGCATTATTCCAATTTTAATTGCACATCAAGTGGTTTTTAACAATTTATCAAGAGTTAGTGGTTAGCTACGGTAGTAGGAGCTACTATTAATTGAGAATATTGGACTCAAGTCGTATCTTGGGGTTTTTCTTAAAGACTTGATGAATTTTAACTCCCATAATTTTTTGAGCAAGCATAGTCATTTCTTCATCACCAAGAGCGCCATCATCCATATTTTCAATTCCATATCATTTAATTCACTCATTCACCAATTTTATAAAAAGACCAAAAATAATAGGTAGCATCTAATTAAATTGCAATGATATTTTAGTTTATTACTTGGAAAAATCCAAAACCAATTTTTCCCTCATTTCAATTGCATTTGTATGTCATTTAGATTATTTAGGATTCAATAAAAGGCTCCTCGAAAAGAGAGAACGATCCGAGGTTTGCCTATATGCAATCCTTGGTTTATTTTTTATTGTGGACCTCATCTAATGGCGCCGTTGCCGGGGAGTTAAGTAATTGGCTCCCTAGGTAATCTAATTGTCAAATTCATTTTTGACAAGGGGTTTCTCGTGTGAAGCTTCTTAGTTTGCATTTTTTATTTTTTCATTGCATATAGTTTAGGATTTTGGCATTTAGATAGCTTGCATAGCTTTCCTTGCATTATTGCATTGTCTTGACTTGGTAGCTTCTGTGTGGTGTTGTTTGCATTAAATCCGATATGATGTTGAGCTTAATTGTTTGAATTCACCATGTCTCCAAGTTAATTCATAGATACTTGCATCTTTTGTCATTTTGCAATTTCTTTTTCTTTTTCATTTGCATTTGTAATTTTTTAATTTTTTTTAGCTTCCTTTTCTTAGATTTTATAGGTTATACATAGATAGATACTTGTAATTCATTTGGGAATTAATTATATTGAACTTTCATGGCTTGGTTTAATAGTAATCAAGATTCACTGTTTCAATCCCACTCTTTTGTTGGAGATTCGACCGGAAGGGGAGAGTCTATCTCTCAAAGCATCGATTCCATTCAACAAACAATACGAGCTCTTCAAGCTAACTTGGGAATTCAAGATAAGAATCCAATTGGTCAAGAATGTCATGGTCCATTCCATCACTCATACCATGAACCTTACCACCAATCTCCATTCCAACCTAATCACTCACCCCATAGATCATACCATGAACCTTACCCACAACTCCCATTTCAACAATATCGTTAACCTTCTCACCTACCATACCATCCATCCTACCAACCATGCATCAACCACTTCATGAACATCCGCCTTCATTCCATCCCACTTCCCAACCATGTCATCCATCTCATGAATCCCTATACCCATTTGAGCCACCTTATGGACCTCATTCTCAACCATGTGTGCCAAACCAAGAGCCTACTACTAGTGAAGTCATTAGAAAATTGCAAAATCAAGTGACTCAGACTGTAGATGAGGACAGACATACAAGGCCAACTTTGACCATCAAATGGACTCTATAATGAGACGAATGGAACATCAAGAGAAAGAGCATGAGAGAATGGAAAACAAAATTGAGCGTCTCACTCAGCAATCACAAGTATTGAAGACTAATTGCCAAGAAAATCCTCTTCCTATGTTCACACATACACAAGAAGTGGATCAACTAGAAGAAAGCAATGAGAAGTTGGAGAAAGCAATGGAGTGGCCTACACAAAAGTATTTTATGTGCCATACTCCATAAGAGACTTGCCTACCACATACACTTCCATATGAGCCACCCATTCCACTATGCCACGAATATCCATCGCAACAATCTACTCCTCAACCTTCTAGACTTGATGCCTTCCTCACCTTGCCATATATGGATGCTCAAACCCTTACCCTAAGAAGAATCTATAACCAACTAAAGCTCCGGCATCTATATTTATTCAATCTCAAAAAGGCTCTTCGTCGTGGGTTTTCTGAGGAAATGGAAGATGAAATGGAGGACATTGAAAATTCAACAAGGATTTCGTTCACCATCTGCTATGGATAAAAACTAAAGGAGAAGAAGGAGCTCCATGGTCATCTACCTCCAATGATGATGGGAAAACCGAAGAGCAACACATAAATGCCACTTCACAAGTAGAAGATTCCAACCCTTCGGTACCTATTCTCACACAAGCACAAGAAGTGAAGGTAGTACAAAAGAGCATTGAAGAGTCTACCCTACCATTTGGTAATGATCCTATCCTAATAGAAATAGACTCTCATACTACTTTAACTAATGAAGCAATTCATGATTTGAGTGATGATGAGGTGGATGAAGAAATCATTGTTGAATCCCCTCAAATATTTGAAAATGTAATTGCTCAACACATTAGCTCTAGTAGTAGTGATTGGATTATACTTGTTGATGAGTGTGCTCCTACTTCTTTAGGTGATGCTTTAACTGTTGAAAATGCTTCTCTTCATAGTACTAGGATGATTGTGATAAATTGAATGAAATATTTTCATTTTCTTGTGCAGAATATCAAATATGTGTAGGCTGTTATCATGAAAAATACCACTTACTAGTTGAGTTTTGAAAGAAAGCATTTAATGAAGTGGTTGATTCTACCATTGATCATAATGCACCTTCTTGTACTATTGATGATAGTAAGCATGACAATTGTGAATATGTTGAATCTTGCATGGATGACACTGTGGTTGATTTGAGTGAGAAAGACCATAGCTTAGAAAAAGATCTTTATATTGATTCCAATGAATTGCATGATAGTTTAATAAGGGAAGATTCGATTGTTTTCATTGATGATATTACAAATGAAAATGAATCTTTCCGTATGATTCTTTCTTGTGATTTGCCACCTGATATAGACAAAGAAAATGATTCTTTTGAAAATTCAAAGTTTTTGGTGGTGACAATTTGCAAAATTATCTTCCTTCTTCCACTCTTTTGTCTTCCATCTCTTGTGATTGCAATGATGATGTGGTATACCCCAACACCAAGTTGGATTCCGCACCTTCCATTTTGCAAGTGCAAGAGAATTTTCACAATATCACTGGTTGTTTGACTCCTACTGATAGGAGTGTAATTGATTTCCTTGGATGTGATAGTTACTTGGAGAGTTTAGAACTTAACATGCCTTTAATTCACTTGAAACCTGTCCATGTTTCTTTTTTTGGATGGGATATTGTTGTTTGCTTGTCTTATTTGCAGGCACATTCTTGGAAAGGTGTTCGATGGAACCAACATCCACCGTACATTCTTGGACCTCTTCCAATTGATCCTGAGCCACCTCCACCAAGGAAATTCAATGCGGGAGAAGATATTTTTAAAGATAAATGCATGATTCTCATCAGGGATGAGAACTTCTCCTTCAAGCAACTCAAGATTCTCTAACGAAGGTTGTCTCTTTCCTCACTTATTTTCTTCTTCATTCCTTTGATTACTTGGGCTTAATTGTCATATAAGGAAGATAAGTGTGGGGGAGGGAGACAATCCAATAGAAAAGTAGAAATAATTTAGTTTAGTAAGTAAAATAAGAACCCCCTATGTATGCTTTGCATTTTCTTAGCCACTACCCTACTTAATTACCATTGAGCCTTGAATTTCAACTTGTTTATCATTCTCTTTAGAGTGATTTTTCTACATTGAAGACAATGTGTTGATTAAGTGTGGGGGAGAGAAATGCATTTTGAGTCCCAAATTAATTGGTTGTTTTAAATGAGAAAATGCCAAAAACTAGAAAAAATTTCAAGAATGACTCTCCTTAATGCATGTCGTAAGTGGTAAAAGGTCACATTTGCCACTTTGGAAGTGTAAATTGAGGGAAATTCTTTGAGCTTTCATGAGATCTAATGTTTTGACAATTTTATAAAACCATGTTTTGTTTTTCAAGTGAATGGGAAGAGAAGTGAACCCACAATTGGATTTTTGCTTACTCCTCATTTTAAAAAAAAGAGAGTTTATATATCATTTATGCATTTAGGAGTTGAGCATTATTTTAACTGATTGCAATGTTTTGATTGGTTGTGTTTGTAAGGTTAGCACTTGGAATTGTTAAGTAGATGTTTTGTGGTTAGTTTACTATGCAGTTGATTGTGTTAGAGTAAGCATTGGAGAAAAACCTTGAAGGAAGGTATTTGAGCCTTAAATTCTTTTCATGTGTGCATGTTCACTTAGTTTTTCACCTTCTAGAACTTGTTTTAACTCTTTTTCAAAACAATATTTGCATTAGTGTCATAAAAATGAAAGAGGCATTCAATTCTAAATCATTTTCACCCAAACACAAACCTACATTCATCTACCCTTTGCTTACCCCTTTTGAGCCTTTCTTATGTTATATGCATGTCATTACTCATAGTGTTCATAGTATTCTAAAAATCAAAAGAGAATTGCCAATAAAAATTTGAAATGCCATGTATGTGAAAAGAATGAAAAAAAAAAGAAAAAAAGAAAAAAGAAAAGAAAAGTGAGTATAGTTTGAAAAGAAATGGGAATTTGGTAGATAAAACTAAAAGCATAAGAAATATCAAGAAGGCTTTTGTTCATGATTTTCAAAAGAATTGGCAAAAGTTTGTAAGGTTATTTAGATGCTATGAACTTGCTCTTTAACTTTGACTTGCATATAAACTACTTTCTTTTTCTAATTAACTCATTCCATTTAGCCTTCATCCACCATTACAAACCTTTTAAGTCCTCTTGATTCATTACATTAGTTGCTATTAGTAGTGGCGATGTTAGAGTTGTTACAAGCCTATGGTAAGGTGTTTATTAAGTGAGCTAGAGTGAAATTATTCCAATCAATGAGGTGAGATGAGTGAAACACTAATATCTTGAGAGTTCTCTTGTGCTTCATTCTAATATTTTCAGTTGTGTAGTCAGCTAATTTCTTTACATCGCTTGATTATCACTCGTGTTGGCTTGAAGAATTTGATTAATTAATCCATTGCTTTCCAATTATGAAATTGCTCATATTTCAAATGCATTAGTGATGTGGACTTGGAATCTTGTACTCAATTGCCTTTGTTCAGGAGTACAAAGGTCTCAGTGTGGGGGAATTGATCAAACCATATTTTGATGTATTATTTTATGATTAATTTGGGATTTAATCATGTTAATTGGGCCAAAAAATGTATTATTTATGATTAATTTGGATTGATTAGTGATTACACACAAAAAATGTGTTAAAAGGGTAAAATTGTCATAATTATTGTAATTACTCTTATTCATTATTTCTTAGGAAGATTTGATGTTGGCTTGATTGGTTTAAAGTGTAGGTGCATGAAGAAATTAGACCAGATTTGAAAATGAAAGTTTGGGCCCAAGTTATAAACATTTCAGTTTGGTCCCTCTATGAAATTTTTTAAAAGTTGCAGTTAGGTCCCTACACTGAAACTGTGCGTTTTAACTAAATTAGGTCAACAGGCCTTTATTCATTGAAGATAGCAGACGAGAGCTGGATATATATTAACTAGCGGCAAGAACCAAGGACCTTCACGCTTGGATTCTCGATCTTCGACTTTGGACCTTCACACCAACGACCTTCGGCAATCATCCTTCATCATTTCTTCTCTGTCGCCGGCGACCTCCATCATCGCCTCCATCGTCGCCGGCGACTCCACAATGCCAACCTCCACCCTTTTAGCCGTCAAACACGCAAAGACCAGACATTCAGAACCAACACCGTGACAGTGAGGATCCAGACCTTGAATCTTTTCTTCCTTCCTCCACCTTCCATCCTTTCCTATTTTCTGATCTTCACCGTCTTCCTTCATTCTCACACTGACCCTCACCGACACCCACCTGACACAGAACCACCATCACCTCCATTCCACCACTGTCGCACATCTCAAGAACTCACTGCCTTCTCTCACTTTTCCCATTAAGTCGACTTTGCCATTAGCTTCAATGGACATTTTGATTGGACAATTGATCTCAGTGGCTATGTGTGTCTGATTCTTTATTTCATGGTGATGTGGAGATTGACTTGAGTTCAGAGCTTCAACAGGGAGTTAATTTGTTCATTCTATTAGTCTAAATTTATATATTTAGGTTGCCTAGCTTTAGGAATTATTGTGTATAAATTTTGGAACTGAGATTAATGTTTATTGTCTCTGTTAGTTTGATAATTGTAGTTGAGATTGGATTTTGTAGTGTGAAAAATATATGTGTTTTAATTTCTTGTAGTTGCAATGAGATTATATTAATTAGCGTGTTATTGTCTAGTTAATGTGGTTGATTCATGCCCTTTGAGGGACTGTTATGTCCTCAATTTTAAGAAGACTCATGTTGCATTATTCCAATTTTAATTGCACATCAAGTGGTTTTTAACAATTTCTCAAAAGGTAGTGGTTAGCTATGGCAGTAGGAGATACTATTAATTGAGAATATTGGACTCAAGTGGTATCTTGGGGCTTTTCTTAAAGACTTGATGACTTTTAACTCCCATAATTTTTTGAGCAAGGATAGTCATTTCTTCATCACCAAGAGCGCCATCATTTATATTTTCAATTCCATATCATTTAATTCACTCATTCACCAATTTTATAAAAATACCAAAAATAATAGGTAGCATCTAATTAAATTGCAATCATATTTTAGTTTATTAGTTTGAAACATTCAAAACCAATTTTCCCCCTTTTTTAATTGCATTTGTATGTCATTTAGATTATTTAGGATTCAACAAAAGGCTCCTTGAAAAGAGAGAAGGATCCTAGGTTTGCCTATACGCAATCCTTGGTTTATTTTTGATTGTGGACCCTAAGGCTAAAGACAAAAAGGCCCTCATCAACATTATCGTCGGATTATTTTATGATATTGTGATAAATATCATATTTCTTAGAATAATATCCTAAAGGTTTCATTTACCTTTCTACCCTCGGTGGATTATGAAAGACGGAATATCACCAAGAGGGGGGGTGAATTGGAGATATTAAAATTTTCTTCACGTAAATGCTCTGTTTAAAGGAACCAAAACAGAGATGAGCAGAGTAAGGTAGAAGATAACCGAACACAAGCAATTTATACTTGGTTCGGTCTAAATCCTCGACCTACGTCCAAATTCCCAAACTCTCCGGATTTCACTAACTCAAATAATTACACACTCGTAACTCACGGAATAATTCTCTCTCTAGAACTTACTCCCCCTTACAAGTTGTAATCAAATATCACAATCCCAAAGTCTCAATACTTTGAGATTCTTACAAGAAAGATAATCAATAAAGAACTCTCTAAAAGAGTAGAATAATAATCACCGAAGTGTAATGTATCCGAAGATATTAACTCTTAGAGTTGAAACAAAGTAGATGAACTTAATGGCTAATTGAATGCACAGTGTTTCGGTAGTTGGAGACTTCAATGCTCCTGGGTTTTATAGATGACAGCATTTGTGACCGTTGAGACAAAATTAAATGAGCCGTTGTGAGTAATGAATATATCCGTTGAGATTACGTTGCACGGTCTCTTTGTATGCTTCCGACATTCGTCCGTTATTCTCCGTTGACATTCTTAATTCAAATTGTCCGTTGAGATACTCTGAGAATGTTGTCTGGGAACAGCTGGAATGCTTTTTACTTGCTCAGAGGGTTTCTTGCCAAAATGGTGAATGTGACTGCTTTGCATTTAATGCTTCTGACAAACATCTTGCTTTATGATTATTTCAAGTTTAAACCTGTTAGTCAAGTCTGAAACACACTAACAAACTGATTAAACTTGGTTAGAAATGATTAGAATGAATAATATCAAGTACCCAATGCATGATGATAAGATTTCACAATTTAAGAACAGCGCATTTCAAAAACTGACGCGAGTAACTCGAGTTATAAATATGCTCAATGAATATTTCGGATGCAAGGGTAACTCGAGTTACATGTTGCAACTCGAGTGCTCATTTAGGCGAAAAAGAAATTACAAACATAGTAACTCGAGTTATAATCCATAACTCGAGTTATGTTAACTCGAAATCGGCCGAGAGCAAAAGTGATTTGTTCTAACTCGAGTTGCTCCATGTAACTTGAGTTACTTCAGCTCTCAGAAAAATGATGTCGCGAAAAACTTTCTGACATGCTGAAGTACATTCATAACTCGAGTTGCTTAGTGGTAACTCGAGTTAGGAGCTCTGCAGAACTATTTTTCTTAATCTTATAACTTGAGTTACGATTTATTAACCTGAGTTACTTTGAACAGTAATTTTGGCATTCTGAGAAATGTAACTTGAGTTATCAACAAGAACTTGAGTTATTCATTTTCTGAAAACATTTTCAAATCAACTCAAATTTACTTTTAGTTCTATTTAATGAAATTGCTAGGCATCATCAAAACACTAAGAGAACTAACATTCTCCCCCTTTTTGATGATGACAATATTTGTAGGTTTGAAATGAAAATGGCTTTTCAATAGAGCCCAAGAAAATGAAACAACTATCATAAACAAGCTGTATTTAGAATCATGGAAACAACAGATGACAATAACACTTAGTGCTTAGCAGAGTTTCAACCCAAAACATAAAGCCAAGTTGCATAGATGCAAGAACACACAAAAAAAAATAAAAAGGAAGACTAAGCTACTGATAACACGACAGATCTAAGCTGCTGCAGTCTTCATTTTCATTTCTTCCCTTTCTCTTTCTCTCAGTCTTCATTTTCATTTCTTCCCTTTCTCTTTCTCTCCCCCTTTGTCATTAGGAAAAATAGGAGAATCAGAGGCCAAAGAAGCATGGAGGGCTTGAAGAATAGGCAAAGGGGAAAAGACAGTGAGAGACAGAGATGGTGGTGTAGGTAGAGAAGTGGGAGATGGAGGAGATTTTGGTTTGGGAGAGGGAGGAGGTGAGACAAAAGTGCCAGAAGAGTGTTCATCAAACAAATCGGCTGTGTCACCTGAAGAAGGAAGAAGGGCGAGAAGAGGTTGGAGGAGAGGGGAGTTTAACGGTGGGAGGAGCGAGAAGATATGAATGGAGCCGAGAGAGGAGGAGTGGGCAAAATGGGTGTGGAGTCGGGATGAGATGGAGAGAGAGATAAGATGGGAGTAGGTGGAACGGAAGAAGGGTGAGGAGGAGACGATGAGGAGAATTTACGGGAGACAAATGGGGGGAAACATGTGGAGGAGATGCAATAGGAGAGTGTCTGGGAGAAGGTATCCCACTCAAAGGACCAGCACCATCATCATTTTTGAGCAATTTGGAGACCTTGATGTCCAAGAGCTGATATAAGACATGCATATTCTCAAATCTATGACCAAGATCATCGAAATGACCTTCAACATTATCCAACCTCTCATCCAGGCAATCAACTTTTTCATCTGTAGAAGCAACTATTTTAGCCAATTTCCCAACCTGAGATTCAGTAGAAGTGACTGATTGGACCAACTTTCCAATTTCTGATTCAAGTTTATCAGAAAGTTCATAGAACTGAGCTGTCATGGTGGTTTGGAGAGTGCCAAAAGTCTCTTGCATAGCCTTGACCACAATGTTCTGGATTTCTGTATTGAGACTTGAGGATTGATGAACTGGCTGAGACCGAGAAGGTCCAGAGAAGACTCACCTCAAGTGGCCTAGAGACGAAGCTCGGATCTAGAAGGTGCTCGGATTGCCCCGAACCCTCTTGAAAAGATATGTTCATGAAGTTCAAGTGAGTTTGCCCAAACATCTGTGGCTTAACTGGTTCTTCAGAAGAATCAAGATACCAGATTTTGTTGGTGAACATTAGGAGAGATACAAGGTTAGGGAAAGGGATTGGTGCAGAGTCACCTGATTGAAATCTGAATCTTTTCATCTCTTGGTAAACCCAGTGACCAATGTTGAATGATACTTTGTTTATGAGGGAGGCAAATAACATATAATCTGTGGAATTGAAGTAAGTGTAGTTTTTGCTCTTTTGAACTAGATTCCTAGAATAAATGTACCACAGGGCTCTATAGGTAGCGGACATATCAACTGGAGATAGTTTAAGCACACCCTTGTACGGTTTGTCAGGCAAAAGAGTCTTGAAGAATCTCTCCTTATCATACTTAATGTTAGGCACATCAGGAGGATTTTCAATAAACGGCGGTTGTTGATAATATTAGCGAGAGATAGAAATTTGCTTTCCCTAACGTAAGTGATGCATTTACTTTCTATGATTTCCCCCTTTTTGTTCATCCTGTCAGCCATGGTCATGTTGAAATAGAAATGTTTGACAAGAGAGGGACAATAGGCAGTGTTAATGGCTAAGAGGTCTCTGAACTGCTCTAACCAAGGAGATAAGTCGAGATTGCACTCCTCTTTGAGTTTGGGTAGATTGACATATACAGTTGGACAAAAGCTACGATGTTGATATTGTTTTTTAAAGTCAAGAAGCTGATCTGGGGAAAAGGGAGTAGGAGAAGTGATAAACTCAGAATCTGGTGGTTTTTCAAGGTTGGGTGGATTAAAGATATATTTGGGTGTGGAAGATACCTTAGGACCTGAGCCACCTTGCTTAGAGCCACTTGGAGCCTTTGAGCCGGACCCTTCCCATTCTTGAACCGGCTTGAGCTTTTGACGCGAGACTCTTGAACATCGAAATCACAACTTTCTTCTTCATGTGAGGCGCAATGACCGGTTCTTTGTCTCTTCGAGTGAAGGCCCCGGGTCGATAGATTTTGGTGGTGGAACCTCGGAGATTCATGAATCTTCAATTTTCTGGGCTTTTTCGCAGGAGATTCATGAATATGCTCATCTTGAAGCTTTGAAGGTGGTCTCCTCTTTCTTGTGGGTCGAGACGCAAACGGAGGTGATGAGGATGCCGAGGGTTCATAATCAGAGGAGGATTATTGCTGGTGTTTCGAGGGTCTAGGGTTTTTCGAGGATTTGGGGGCCATCTGGAGATTCAGAGAAGAGTGGAATCGGTGGATTGAAGAGTAAGCGAGGACCTCGAGTTAGGGTTTTAAAGGATTGAGAGAAAATGAAAGCACCGGTCGCAACTGAAAGGAAAAGACGCGACTGGTAATCATATATCAGAGGACATAACTCGAGTTACTAAGTGGTAACTCGAGTTACCAAAGAGGCATTTTCTTCTCGGGTTGACATACAACTCGAGTTATGCTCAATAACTCGAGTTATACTGAGCCCAGAATGCTTCTGCTTACCAAGATAACTCGAGTTATCTGGTATAACTCGAGTTGCTGCTATAAGTTACAAGTTTTGCTGAAGACTGAGAACACGACTAACTCGAGTTAGCTGGTGTAACTCGAGTTACAACATTAAATATCAGACTTATCAGCAACTAGAAGGAACACAACTCGAAATATGACATGATTAACTCAAGTTACAGCTGACTAAATAACACTTACACAAGGGATAAACCCAGATATCTGTTAGAGACAGAATTTCACTGATGCATGCACACAAGCTCCTGCAAGACAACATCTAAACACTCCGAAGCTTAAGTTAGTAGGAGTAGATGATCAAAAACACATAACTAACATTATTTGAGTAAGTCAACTTACAATTCATTGGGATTTACCATTCCCAATTCTCTTCTTATAAAGGTGAATTGCTCCTTGGCTAGTGGTTTGGTGAAAATGTCTGCAAGTTGAAGATGAGTTGGGATAAACATAACCTTGACATCCTTTTTCTGAACATGGTCCCTTATGAAGTGATGCCTCACATCAATATGCTTGGTCCGAGTATATTGTACTGGATTCTTAGCCAAGATTATTGTGCTAGTGTTGTCACATAATATTGGAATCTCCTTCAAGTAAACTCCTAAGTCAGCAAGTTGTTGCTTCAACCTTAGCACTTGAGCACAACAACTTGAAGCAGCCATATATTCAGCTTCGGTAGAGGACACGGCCACAGATGTTTGCTTCTTGCTGAACCAAGAGACAAGTGAGTTGCCAAAGAATTCGCATTGGCCACTTGTGCTTTTTCTATCTGTCTTGTAGCCGGCATGATCCGAATCTGAGTATGCCACCAAGTGTTCCGGTTGACCTTTGGGAAACCATAGTCCAAGAGTCTTCGTGTCAGAGAGATATCTGAATATCCTCTTCACATTTTCAGCATGGGACTCTTTTGGAGCGGATTGGAACCTTGCACACATCCCAACACCGAATTGGATGTCCGGTTGACTCATTGTGAGATAGAGTAGTGATCCAATCATTCCTCTATACTTTGTGATGTTGAAATCTTTGCCCTTCTCATCAGCATCCAATGAAGCAAGTTGAGCTCATAGGAGTGTCGCACCATTACATTGGTCCATCCCAAATTTCTTCGCAAATCATTCGATATTTGGTTTGGGAAATAAATATTCCATCTTTTCTTTGCTTGATTTGCAGTCCAAGAAAGTAGTTGAGCTCTCCCATCATGGACATCTCAAACTCTCCCTGCATAGTCTTTGAAAATTCTTCACACAAGGCATCATTAGAAGCACCAAATATAATATCATCCACATATATTTGAACCATTAAAATTTCATTAAGCTTATTACTCTTTATGAAGAGAGTTGTATCTACTTTTCCTCTAACAAAACCTTGATCAAGAAGAAATTTGCTTAATCACTCATACCAAGCTCTAGGGGCTTGTTTCAGGCCATATAGAGCCTTCTTGAGACGATACACATGATCTGGACAATGTTCATTTTCAAAATCGGAGGTTGTTCTACATAAACTTCCTCTTGTATAAAACCATTCAAAAAGCACTTTTCACATCCATTTGATATAGTTTAAAACCTTTTACACATGCAAAGGCTAGAAGTACTCTTATGGCTTCCAATCTTGCCACTTTGGAGCATAAGTTTCTTCATAATCAATTCCTTCTTCTTGATTATAGCCTTTGGCAACCAATCTTGCCTTGTTGAGGACAATGATTGCAGACTCATCACGTTTGTTCTTGAATACCCACTTGGTGCCAATGACCGGATGGTCTTTGGGCCTAGGTACCAAATCCCAAACTTGATTTCTATCAAATTGATGTAACTTCTCTTGCATTGCTATCACCCAATCATTATCCGAAAGGGCTTCATCAATCTTAGAGGGTTCTATATGAGATATAAATGCAGAGAAGGTTACTTCATTCAAAGTACTATTTCGGTTCTTACACCCGATTAATATCACCTATAACTTGGATTCTAAAGGATGATTTCTAATAAATTTCCAACCTCTAGGTTGAGTCTGATCGATTTTCAATATTGTTTTGGGGATCAGCCTCAAAAACATTATCGGGATTTTCAATAGAAGCGGGAGTAGTTTTCGAAAAGAATTGATTTTTGAAAACATTTTCTTCTTCATTGTCCAAGGCTTTATCGATTTGGATTCACGAAAAACAACATGTATTGACTCTTCAACAATGCGAGTGCGAGTATTAAAGACTCTATAAGCTTTACTCCTATTTGAATAACCAATGAAGATACCTATATCAGCTTTGGAATCAAATTTACCAAGATTCTCTTTACCATTATTGTGCACATAGCACTTGCATCCAAAGACGTGTAGGTGGCTGAGATTTGGCTTCCTTCCCTTGTAGAGTTCATATGGGGTCTTGTTCAGCTTTTTCCTCAAATAGGCTCGGTTGGAGATGTAGCAAGCCGTACTCATCGCGTCAGCCCAAAACACTTGAGAAGTGTTGTTCTCATTTAACATTGCCCTTGCCATCTCAGTGAGGACTCTATTCTTCCTCTCAACCACACCGTTTTGTTGAGGAGTCCTTGGAGCTGAGAAATTGTGATCAATCCCCACATTGTCACAGAACTCAACGAAGGCTTTGTTTTCAAATTCGCCACCATGAACAGTCCTTATACCTGAAATTGCAAAACCTTTCTCGTTCTGGACCTTTTTGGCAAAGGTAACAAACTGATCAAACGTTTCATCTTTAAATGATAAAAATATTGTCCAAGTAAATCTAGAGTAATCATCAACTATGACCAAAGTGTAAAGATTTCCACCAAGACTTTTTACTCTAGCTGGTCCAACTAGATCCATATGAAGTAATTGAAGAGGTCTACTAGTTGAGATCTCATTTTTTGCTTTAAAAGAAGATTTGGTTTGTTTTCCTTTTTGACAAGCATCACAGACTATATCATTTTTGAAATTCAATTTAGGAATACCAATGACCAAATCCTTTTTCAGCAACTTGTCAAGTTGAAACATATTAACATGAGCTAATCGTTTATGCCATAGCCAACTCTCATTCAAGTTACTAACAAAACAGTTTTCGAAACTGAAGCATTGCTAGAGAAGTTAAGAGTATAACAATTTCCATCTTTAGGTGCTCTAAATAAGGCTTTAGTTTTCAAATCATCAATGGAGACTAAATTCTTTCTAACAATCAAGCATTCATTTGAATCAAAGATAACTAGGTTACCCTTGTCGGTGCTTTGGCTCACACTTAGGAGGTTGTGACACAATCCTTCTACTAGGTAGACATCTTTGATGAGAGGACCTTCATTGTTTCCTATCTCACCAATCCCAAAGAATTTTTCCCGATTGGTCTCCTCCAAATGTGACTCTACCACCATCCTTTGATTTGATTGAAAGGAATTTAGATTCATCTCCAGTCATGTGTCTTGAGCACCCACTATCAATGTACCACTTATTGGGTCCTGATGCTCTAAGACAAACCTGCAATTCACAAGGGATCAAGCCTTAGGTACCCATCTTTTCTTGGGTCCTTTGGAGTTAGTTTTGACCTTAGGAACATAAGTTCCTTTCGGTACCCATTGATAATTTCCCACGGGCTTAATTTTTCTTTCATTTCTATGAAAGCAAGATGAAGTAGAATGACCCTTCTTATTACAATAATTACAATGTGCAAAGGGATTTGAAGAATGAACTGATTTTGTGAAATAGTTCATGTACGTTTTTTGACCACTCTTCTTCTTGCCTTTCTTTTTATCAAAATCCGGTTTGTAGCCAATGCCTGATCTATCATTTATAAATCGTTGTTGTTTCAAAATCACGTCAAGCATTTCACTTCCCTTAGTGAATTTTTCGAGTGCTTTTGTAAGATGTAAATTCTTTTTCTTCAAGTCGACATTCTTCACAAGCGGGATTTTCTAAAGAAGAGAGTTTTTCAATTTGCAATTCAAGAGTAATATTTCGTTTTTCAATTTGAAATATTTTTCAGCAAGTTTTTCAAATTCAAATTGCACAGTCATATACTCATCAAATAGATCATCATAAGGAGGTTTGCAATCATATACCTCTTCAAGTTTAGCACGTTGCTCTTCTTCTTCAGCAACTAGGCATATATTTGCATTTTCTTCCTCATCCTCATCATCTCCATCAGATGAACTATCTCCCCAAATGCCAGAGACATAAGCCTTCTTTTTGAATCTGTTGAATCTGTTCTTTTCTTTGTCTTTGTTCTTCAGATTGGGGCATTCTGATTTGATGTAGCCAGGCTTCTCACACTCGTAGTAGATGATTGGCTTCTTTGCCTCATAGCTGGAGCTACCCTTGTGAAATTTTTTGAAACCTTGGTCCTTCTTGTAGAATTTCTTGAATCTCTGGACCATCATACCAATCTCCTCATCTTCGTCTGGATCTTCTTCATCATCTGATTCCTTAGTCTCTTTGGCAACTTTAAGGGCAATTCCCTTATTTTTGCCATGGACTTCATCAAGTCCCTTTTTGAACTTGAGCTTGGCTTCATATTCAGAAAGACTCCCGAAGAGGGCTGCCACAGATGCCATAGAATCTCCACGAGCTTCTTCAATGGTAGTGACTTTGGCTTCCCATTCCTTATTGAGAATGTTGAGAATTTTCCTCACTTGGACAGGTTGCTCATACTCTTTGCCCAATGCAGCAAGTTGATTGATCAGATGAGTGAATCTCAGCTGAAAATCACCAATAGATTCTCCAGACTTCATACGAAGGAGATCATATTCTCGTCATTAGAGTGTTGACTCTATTTTGCTTAACTCCAACGGTTCCTTCATGAGCAATTTCCGAGCGTCCCACATGGCTTTAGTATAGGTTAAGTTGCAAACGCGAAATATTCTTGTTGACTAAGAGCACTTTGCAGAAGGAGAACCGCCTTGCTGTTGAGTGTGACATTTCTTCTGTCATTTTCATCATAATCTTCTTCTTCCTTTGGAACCCTGAGACCATTCTCCAGGACAGTTGGAGCGTAGTTACCTCGTTCAAAAACTCTCCGCAGACCATACTCGCAGCCATTACAAACACCTTGAATTTGGCTTTCCGAATGAGTAGTGTTCACCACCGAAACCCGGAGGTCTGTTGATTGAAGCTCCATCGGGTAGAATGCCTTCCATTGGATCCTTCTCGAGATGTTAAGCTCTTTAGAGAAGACCCGCTCTGATACCAAATGAAAGACGGAATATCACCAAGAGGGGGTGAATTGGAGATATTAAAATTTTCTTTACGTAAATGCTCTGTTTAAAGGAACCAAAACGAGAGATGAGCGGAGTAAGGTAGAAGATAACTGAACACAAGCAATTTATACTGGTTCGGTCTAAATCCTCGACCTACGTCCAGTCCCCAAACTCTCCGGGATTTCACTAACTCAAATAATTACACACTCTGTAACTCACGGAATAATTCTCTCTCTAGAACTTACTCCCCCTTACAAGTTGTAATCAAATATCACAATCCCAAAGTCTCAATACTTTGAGATTCTTACAAGAAAGATAATCAATAAAGAACTCTCTAAAAGAGTAGAATAATAATCACCGAAGTGTAATGTATCCGAAGATATTAACTCTTAGAGTTGAAACAAGTAGATGAACTTAATGGCTAATTGAATGCACGAGTGTTTCGGTAGTTGGAGACTTCAATGCTCCTGGGTTTTATAGATGACAAAGCATTTGTGACCGTTGAGACAAAATTAAATGAGCCGTTGTGAGTAATGAATATATCCGTTGAGATTATGTTGCACGGTCTCTTTGTATGCTTCCGACATTCGTCCGTTATTCTCCGTTGACATTCTTAATTCAAATTGTCCGTTGAGATACTCGAGAATGTTGTCCGGGAACAAATTGGAATGCTTTTTACTTGCTCGGAGGGTTTCTTGCCAAAATGGTGAATGTGACTGCTTTTTGCATTTAATGCTTCGACAAACATCTTGCTTTATGATTATTTCAAGTTTAAACCTGTTAGTCAAGTCTGAAACACACTAACAAACTGATTAAACTTGGTTAGAAATGATTAGAATGAATAATATCAAGTACCCAATGCATGATGATAAGATTTCACAATTTAAGAACAGCGAATTTCAAAAACTGACGTGAGTAACTCGAGTTGTCTGTCGTAACTCGAGTTATAAATATGCTCAATGAATATTTCTGGATGCAAGGGTAACTCGAGTTATAATCCATAACTTTAGGCGAAAGTTATGTTAATAATCCATAGAAATCGGAAATCGAGAGCAAAAGTGATTTGTTCTAACTCGAGTTGCTCCATGTAACTCGAGTTACTTCAACTCTCAGAAAAATGATGTCGCGAAAAACTTTCTGACATGCTGAAGTACATTCATAACTCGAGTTGCTTAGTGGTAACTCGAGTTAGGAGCTCTGCAGAACTATTTTTCTTAATCTTATA
Organism: Acacia acuminata; assembly: GCA_019022655.1. NCBI lineage: Eukaryota > Viridiplantae > Streptophyta > Magnoliopsida > Fabales > Fabaceae > Acacia > Acacia acuminata. Next base: position 1,469,538 of record JAFJYI010000047.1, on the reverse strand, counting down.
ACTTGAGTTACGATTTATTAACCTGAGTTACTTTGAACAGTAATTTTGGCATTCTGAGAAATGTAACTTGAGTTATCAACAGTAACTTGAGTTATTCATTTTCTGAAAACATTTTCAAATCAACTCAAATTTACTTTTAGTTCTATTTAATGAAATTGCTAGGCATCATCAAAACACAAAGAGAACTAACAGATTAATTATTCCATTTTTACCCTTACATTTTCTTAAAAACGCAATGCTGGATTTTCTAGGCAGATTTTTCAGCAACTTTGAAATATCATAATTAATTCTACAAAAATAATTTTTGAGTGCTCAAAATTCCTCATGACCCTTGACATGTCTATTTTCAAGGACAAATATTTCCAGAAGATAGAACATCAAGAATCATTCCTAGTTTAATCTTTTCTCAACGTTGTCCAGTGTTAATCCTAGAAAAATGGCTTAACTTCAAAAATATATTACTCCTTGTGCAGAACTCAAAATCCTTCATATTTTATATATTTAGAAATCCATACATGTATAATTTATTCCTTTAAATGTTCATAATTTTATGACTTCATTTCATACATAAATAATAGCATCAATTTTCCCTACCAAAGACACCTTTAAAACTGGAAATTCTACAATTTTCACAATCTTGTTCCACTAACTCTAAAAATTATTTCCCAACAAGTTTTTACCTCATTCAGAATTTTTTCAATGCAAGGAGGCCTAAAACAAGTATGAGAATTTACTTCCTAATTTTCTTGATTAAAATACAATTTTACTAAAAATCACAAAGCTAAAGCTCAAGAACTAGAGAACTTACCCTTGAAGTTCTTACTCCTCCTTGCTCCAAGAATTTCACTCTTCTCTTAAACTCTACCATTGTGATATGAGTTTGGTGTGAAGAAATGAGGAGGGCAAGCACCTCTATCTAAAATAGAAAATTTCAAGATTTGAGCATTACCAATCCTTTTTTATTTTTTTGGTAGCATCCTTATTTGTATCATAGGAATATATATGTTTTCCCAACAATTTATTAAAATCAAATTACCATATTATACAAGATACAAAGATTAAGTATGAAGATTTAATATTAATAAATAATAAGATATATAAGTAACGGTATTCATGGGTCTAGTTTCAATAGAATAATATGTCTACTCTCCATATCATAACTTTATTAGATATGATTAACTGAGATAGTGGGTACTAGTCTTCTTTTGTTCAACTCCAAAAGCCTATTTTGAAAATTGATTTGGTATATTAATTTTTATTACGTGCATGTTATTTCTATCTAAAATAGGTAGATAATTATATAGGATCCAATTGACTAACATAGAATTGGTCTAGTAGTGTAAGGCACTGCTAGATCCTTATGGGTATTGAGTTCGAGTCCCAAATGACATACTTGTGCAGAGAGGGGCAACCAAGAACCCCAAAACTGGAGTAGTTAGTTGCTCAGATACCTAGTCATAAGATCCAAAAAGGGTGCCAGATCATAGTATAAAAAAGATATAGGATCCAATCGAAGGAAATTGCTGGATGATGTATTGAAGATAGAGATCACTGAGTTTTGTCTTCTAACGCTAATGACTTTACAATCACATCGACCGTACCATTCCTGTAATAAAGAATAGTAATGTCCCCAATGGTTACTCTGATAATTGGGGCACTTGCATCTTTTATGAAAGTCTTGTAAGAAACACAAATATTGTTACAAATTGTTACTAAGGTCAGTATGTGCAACACATGAATCACACCACAAAGTAGGAAGTGGTCATTTTTCCCTCAAGAAGGTTCAATAAATATCATCAAGTTGAGTCCCCTGATGAATCCTATGCCAGAGATTTTAAACTTGATTATCAATGGAAATTTTGGTGGTAGGCAATTAGATAATGATCATTAAGTTAGGTTAACCAATGTTTTAATTGTAGAAATAGAGTAAAATAAAATGGAGCAGTTATGCAATCATATATGGTGCATTACTAACAAATAATTCATCCATTTAACTTGACTACACATGATTCCAAATCATAGGGTGTCACCTAGTCAAGGTCCCTAGCTTGTCATGATTGGACTATGGCTCCCCTCCTTTTGATGAAATCAAGGAGGTGTCACTATCTTTTAAGCTGACCCTTAACTCAGCCAAAGGAAAAGGATAATACGAAGTGTAACACCCCAGATTCCATACTACTTATTGTGTCCGATGACACGTACTATCAGGAATATCAATAGAGTAGACAATGTTAACAGGTTAGAGTAAAGTGGAACGAAGAGCATGCACTGATGTTTGGATAATGAGTGACTGATATAAGCTGGTAAATTTAAATTCCCGGAGGAATATTCGTGATACAATTTAAACAGACTTAAATACAGCTCTAGCTAGAGCTAAAGCTATGAATCTAACTCAGTCCATCATATCAATTGGCCAGGCAGATGATGGTCATATGGGAGTCTCCCCGTCTTTCATGGTGACTAATTATTGTAACCACCTTGACCAACCCTTTCTTAGTTAAACACCAATGGTATGAACCGCCTTTATCAGATTCAATGCCAGAAACTAGTCCCTATTAACCTTCTTCAGACTATTGTCTTGACCGGTGCCTCTTCATAGCTCTGTCCACTGGTACCTCTTCTCGACTTTGTCCATTTCGTCTTCTCAGATCTAAGCTTCTTTCCTGAACCTTTAGTCAGGGCTGAGATTCAATCGAATTGAATCTCAGGTAACAGTTAACATCTATAGCAGGTATAATCAATATATGATAGATATTCTTAACATTTCATCATTAACAATACATAGCACACAACAAATGTAATGTTACAACAATACATAGCACACAGAAAATGTAATGTCAACAATGTTTGCACTCACCGGTGCCACGAATCCTCAGTGCTAGGAAAACTTAACCAGTGGCATTATCATGGCTATAATCCACGAATAGCTGAATGTAAATAAATAGGTGACCTAAGATTGAGTCTTAGTCACGGTGCATGACCCAAGACCTAGTCTTGTCTATGACTCTATGAATCATTCGATCATATATAATCATAAAGGATATAGAAGATTAGAGTTACAATATGTGTTTGTACCTTCCTTCTACGTAATAAGCCCGTCCCTTGAATCTGACCCCGAGCTTCCTGGATATCCTATAATGTTACCATCAGATTATTTCCTTTTCAATAACTTATATGATATTATAATTAATATTACTTTGCCTAGAATAATATCAAAAAGGATATTTTCACCTATTTTGACCTTTTTACCCCTTAGTGGATTAATTATCCAAAAATTACCCTTAATTTTCCTTAAAAACGAATTGCTGGATTTTCTGGGCAGATTTTTCAGAAACTTTGAAAACTCATGATTAATTCTATAAAAATCCAATTTTAGTGTTTCTAAAATATACATGACCCTTGACATGTCTATTTTCATGGAAAAATAATCCCATAAGCCAGAACATTATGGATCATTCATAGTTTAATTATTTCTCATTGCTGTTCAGTTTTTTATTTCAGAAATACAGCTTAAATTCAAAAATTTCTAACTCCTTGTTCAGAGCTCAAAACATTACATATTTTATATCAATAGAGAGCCCTACATGTCTAATTTATTCAGACAAAATTTCATGAGTTTTAAATCTCATTTGATATATGAAATATTAGCCACAACATTCGCTACCAAAAGAAAGCTTAAAACTGGAAATTCTCTAACTTTTGCTATTTTGTTCTTTGGCTTTCAAAAATTATTTCCTTCCATGTTTTTCATCCCATTTTGCATTTTAAAAGCAATGGAGACCTTCAAAGCATGAAAAGAAATTTTCCTAACTGTTTCCTAGATTAAACCTAAGCTCTACCAAGAACTAAAATCTTGAACTCAAAAATATTACCTTTGGATCTTAAACTCCTTCTTCCTCTTTCTCCAAGAACTTCACCCTTCTCACTCTCATTCTATAATCAGATGTTTTAAACTGATTTTGGTGTGAAGAAAATGAAGAGCGGAGCCTTCTATTTATAGGGAAAAATCCAAGCTCATGTGAATCATATTACATGTGATCCAAATTAGCTCCCTTCTTCCTCACCATTAGATCTAATTGCACTTTTTGAAATTCAATCTCTCCCCTTCATTGTGCATGCCGACCTCCCCTCTCTTTATTAGTCCTTGGATTAGCTTTTTATGTGTCATACATGAAATGATTCAAGTCTCCCATGGCTCCTTTAATTATCTAAGAATTTAGGCTTAATTACAAGGCTAAATGACAACCATTGGATCTTAATACATGTGTCAAAATCTCATGGTTGGATAGTTGCCGTTGTTGACTTTTGGGGCTGTTTCATTAAGCCTTGATTAACATTTTACTCTAGTGTTTATTTTCTCTCTAATCACAAGTCTCATTGTATAATTGATTTATCAATTAATCATGGTAATTAGTACTTATTTAGACAAGCTTTATGCACTTTAATCTTTAGTTATTTCCATTGTCTTTGATTGCCCTTAATCAAGTTGAAATCATAAGCCACTAATTAATCTCAATTAGCACAAGCTACTTTGCTAATTGTTAATTGGTAATTTATGTTAATTTGGCTAAGGGTCTTCATAACCCTTTTCTTACCTCCTTTGATTATAAATTAGCTACTATTTTATGTACTATTTATATCACGTTTTATAGCCCCTAAATAATGTCTCATAATTAACTATTGGTTAATTAATTCCAAAGTGAAATTTGGATAAGAATATAATCAATAGATTATAATTCTTTGAGACGCATATTCACCTTTGTATCTTGCTAATTATTTGACAAAATACAATGTTTACATAAATTATGAAAACTAGGGTTTTACACCAAGGGCTCTAAGAATGTTAAAGCCATCATCTTTACATCGAGTGGTATATACTTACATCAAATCTCTCATCCCAGCTCCACAACCATCCATCTCCTTTCGTGTCAATACTCAAGGGATAAAATGACAAAGGATTATCACATACCACTATCAATTCACAAGTTATCAAGAGAATCTTCCAATCCCATAAATCTATAATATAATATCACTAATCATTTTCCAAAATAAATTCCACAAGACAATTCCATTACCAACATAGTTTCATAGATTTATATAGTTAAAAATTACTCACAAACATCATACAAGCATGCACAACAAGAGGATAGTGGTTACCTATCGCCAAAGCCAATTATTATCACATTGCTCATAATCCAAGAGCTCAAACATACGTCAAAATCAATCTACCACAACTAATTTACTAATCATTAATAACTCTTCAAAATTCCACATAATCAAAATTTATAATTTCATATAATTGAAAATATAAAATTTTTAATAATAATATATTATTATAATAAAAACTAAAAATTCTAGTCCTGGGTTTAAATTATAAAAATGATCGCTTAATCCTTTAAATCGACATTTTAGTCCTTCAAATTTCAAAAATAACATTTTAGACCTACTATTTTATAAATGACAGCTTAGACTTATAAATTTTAAAAATAACATTTTAGTCCTTCAAATCTCAAAAAATAAACCGATTAAAATTTCAATAATATCTCTTTTAACTCAAAGAAATTATTTAATCCACATTTAATTAGTAGAAACATCCTATAGGACATAAATCCTAAACTTTTTTAATTATAAAATTAATTTAAAATTCCTTCAACAACCAATTGACAAATCTAAACTGATTAAAATTTACTATTAATTATTATGTATTAAAACTCCAAACTCTCCCAAAATCAACCCCAAAATTTCACTAATCAGCACAATATTACCCCCATTGAGAAGAGAAAAATATTTGGAACAACTTTTATAAAGGAAGTTTGTTGAAAAGAAGTTAATTTAGCTACTTTAATGATCTTATAATATAAATAACTTACCTCAGACACTCAAATATTATTTGACTCTTCTTCTCTTCTCCACTCCTTTCCTTGCTCTCACACACGCCCTTATCTCCTCACCATTAGACACTCATATATATATATATATATATATAGGAAAGAGAGGGGGTTGGGTATAATCATTACCACCTCCCCAGTTGTCAATATAGCTGGGTAGCAACATGCTACCCTCTCCAAGATATATATTTTATTTTATTTTATTTTTTCTGTTTTTTCCACAATTTCAATTTAATTAGATTCATCATATGTAATTATTTCATAATTATAATTAAATCCTAAAAGTAAACATTTGGATGTTACAATTCTCCCCATCTAAATAGAACTTTGTCCCCAAAATTCTCAACAATTAACTAGAGAATATCATCCAGAATAACAAGATTCCCATACAATAACATCAAGGTTAAAGTAACACAAACAAAATACCACTAAAAAAAAAGAAGAGATTAGCGACAGACAAAATCCGTCACTACATAGGGAAAATCCATCACAAAAAATATTTGCGACGGGCCAAGGTCCGCCATAAAAAATTGTCGCCGCAAAGCGATTTTGTGATGGAAAAAACAATTTTCCATCTGAAAATTTGCAAATTTGCGACAGCTACATCATCGTTGCAAGAAAATAATATTACGATGAAATATAAATCCGTCACAAATTGGGGAATTTTGCGACAAAATAGTTAAAATATTTCGTTGCAAATTGAATTCCTCATGAAAAAATATATTACGAAATTTACGACATTTGCAACAGATTTGTGTTTGTTGTAAGTATAAAAATTTTGCAATGGAATTGTGAAAAAAATGCATAGCAAATATAAAATTATATAAAAAATAGATTTATTACGTCTCTTCCTTAATAACCACTAGAAAAAAATTACGAAATATAAAAGAAGTGTATATAATGAAAAATATATAATAGCAATCATAAAAGAGTATACATAGAGAAAACGAAATATAAACAACAACGTTGCCAACAAAATGGACTGAAAAAAACATGGATAATGTCTATACAGTAGCAGTATGGTCATCATCATCACCAGGAGCCGACCCCTTATCCTTCTTGTCCTTCAATAAGGACTGGAGTAGATCCTGCATCTGCTTCATCATCTACTCTTGGTGATTCATCTTCTCTGCTTGCTGGTTCACCAGCTGTGTCGTAGCCTCCTACTACTAAGTGGTAAAAGTGAGCTGTTGTTCTAACACCTTCATCCTTTTAAGCTCATTTGCAAAAACAACATTAGGAAGTCAGTTTCTTTTTGTACTTCATCTAAATGAACGAGGGAGCGAAAATGTAACAATTAATATCAAAAGTATTACGTTTACGTGTAGAAAAACCTCCAATATGATTGGATGAGCACTTGGAAGCCTTCATTCAGCTGGCAGAGGCACCCAACCCGAACACTCTTCCTTTCTTGTCGAATCCTCTTGCAGCCTAAATGAAGAGGTTCTCGTTATCGGACTGAGAGGATGTGAGGTCATTCACAATTTGCGTGGCTCTCTCCTATGATAGCTTCTCCCAGGTTTCCTAAAAGTACAAAAACACATCACAAATGTGGCATGTAAAATGAAATACATATTTTGCTATCTGAAACAAATAATAAAATATAATAAATGCCTCACTGCTAATTGTTGAGACTTGGAGTTAATCCAAAGCACTTCCCACTAGCTGGAAACTCTTGGGAATGGGTCCGCTAAAAGTTAACCCAATCAACCTAGTCGGAAGATATGTCCCCAGAAGCTTCCTCCAAATACACATGATGACAATTTATTCATTACTTCAAAGTACAAAATATATTGAACACCGAAATAGGAAATAACGTATCCTTACAATGTTTTTTGATGGTGACTTATTGGAATGTAGCTACCACTATATGAGGGTCCATCTATTCGAGACCTATTTAACTTATTTTGCATAGACTTCTACTGCTATTTCTCATCAGCAGCCTATTTTGTCAATAACTGTGCTGTGGTCTCAAGATGAATCCAAGTTGTCTTGCCTTTATTTTGTCTGAATTTATATAAGCGATCAGACAACCACCGGCTTGATTTATAGTTATAAGCTTTTCCCAAATCTCGCCGATGGACAGGTAACCACCTAAACTTTCCCTGAAAATCAATAATGAACAATTAGTGCTCCAAATTATAAAAGTACTTAATCAATTTGAATTTTGATAAGATGAAATTAATAACCATAAAGGACTAACCTACCAAGAAGTCATTGAACCAAGCATCGTGAACAGCTTGAGGAATCTCTAATCAATTGCCTCAAGGGTAATTGTAATTACGGAATAGTTGCTTATACATGAATTCAACAACCACTCTATAAGGCTCAATCATGAAAACAATGATGTGTTGAAAATATATATTAGCATACAAACTAAAGGTAAAAACATCCGAACATTACTAGTAACTTTATATGACTTACTTGATGGTGCCTATAGGACAGATCCACGTTAACCTTGTCGCAAGATCAATTGATCCCCACACTGGTATATTAGAGGAATTATCTTCCCTGACATGGTTCCCAAGCGACGTAGTACGCTGAAGGAAGAAATGTAGAGTATTGAAAAAGTTAGTACATATATGCTTAAAGAAAACAATATACATGTAAATTAATAAAAAAACGTAAAGTAAACCTACTATGCCCCATGTTGTAGATAAGTGGGTGTGGTGGGCACACTTGTACCACCTATAATGGAGTTGATAGACGGTGAAGATGACAAATTAAGTGGAGGCAGATCTAAGGAAGAGGTAAGCCCTCTACCTACAGAGGGGGCAGATGATGTCATCCTACCCCCTCTTATAGGACAGCCCAAGGCCCTGGGCTCTACTACCACTACCTGTACGCCTAGTTGAAGGCTCCATCTGTGAACACTTATAAACATTATGTCAAAGTATATATAAATATAAGAAATATGCTTAATATGTCAAGAGCGAAATAAAATGTATCTAATATAACAAATCTCCATAAACAAAGAACTAACACAAATCAACCAGACGAGCTGCTTGCACACCTTCGTCTGGAGTCTCATAATCGTCTAATTCAAATTCACTACTAGAATAAATATATTGTGCCTCATCGTTTGATTCCTTACTATTCATCTGTATAAGAATCAACTCTAACCCTGCAGCAGAATCAAAGAGATTGCTTGGTATATCATCCTTTGCAATATTTGCGAGCAGTACATGTTCCACATCATCTTGGAATGGTTCGTCATATCTTCATTTATTTCTGACTCTTTAGACTTAGGTATAAATGGGTCATAACCAACTGTATATCTCCTTGCCCAATAGACCTCAACATTTCCATATTTGTCCACTTTTGTCCCACACAGAGTTATCAAACCACTCACATTTAAACAGAGTCACCAACTTGTCCCACTGGTACCGCAGTAGTCGCCCTCGACCCCGTTTGTAATATCCTAAATTTTGGGCATTGAGATTTAAGAATAAGCCTAAATTAGGAGACTACTAAGCCTAGTTCAAGAAGTGTAACATTCCCGAATAAGACCATATCTTCGACCGAGAGAGAAAAAGTTGCAAACTGATGCCCATTGATTACATATTTTCTGAATCAGGTAACAACTCTTGCAGTTACATAAAATAAACTCCATGCAACATCATGTGGAGCTTATTGGTTTTGCATGAAGTAGTCTTGGAACCATTGAGGAAACTCAGCATTCATAAGTTAATCAACTTCAGAATCTGACCTCGAAGGATTTCTCGATCGGAGACATTTAGAGAAGTAACTGTAACAAAAAAATGAAATTAATACTTTAATACTTATCATAATGGTAAGACCATTTATAAAAATAGAGGAAATCTTACTCTAAGTATGGGGTGGTCTCTTCATAGTTGTTTAGAATGTACCACTTCGCTACTAGTTTATCTCTGCCTTCTAGAGTTGACTTACATTGCCTTCCCACGACTCAGCCTAGAAAATTAAATATTGAAATTTGACCACTCGTATTACCGCCATCATCATTTAAAAGTACCCCTCTCCATCTTGATATAATGTCAGGGGGTTAATAGTATGATGCAAATTTAGTGGCCTCTTCAACTAGATGCGCTTCAACGATAGATCCTTCAACGTACCTTTGATTTTTTTATCTTGTACTTAAGTGTGCGTAAAAACCTATAACAGACAATCAGAGGGTATATATAAATTATAGCACCATGTGCGTAAATTAACAACTGCGCAAAAAAAAATTGTTAACTCTCAAATAGATACATCTACCTATATTGTTGCAGACCTCCCTCCCACCCCTGCTTCATAGGCCAAGTGAACAGGCAAATGTTTCATTAAGTCAAATAAGTTAGGAGGAAACACCATCTTTAACTTGCATAGAATTATTGGCATGCTCGCCTCCGATGTCAGTAACTTTTCAACATTAAGCTTAGAAGCACAAATTTCTCTAAAGAACATTGAAAAGTCTGTCAAAATAGTCCATATATGCTTCGATAATGCTTTAAAGGCCCACGACAACAATCTTGTAAAGAAAACACGACAATCATGTCTCTTCATCCAAAATAACTTCACCTCGTTCATGTCAACACATCTTGACAAGTCTGATGCATAACCATCTGGGAGTTTAAGATCTTTAACCCATCACAATAATTCTAAATTCTGCTCTTTATTCAATGTGTACGATGCTCTAGGTTTGGAAGTTCGACCTGTGGCATACTGATGAGTAGTATTTATGCTATGCTTTCCCTATGTGTTTTGACTGTTTTGAATGCTAAATATGAGCTTTAATGTATGCTATCTAATAGAAAGTTTGAGAATTCATGCACATAGGGAAACAAAGGATGGATCTTACAAAGTGTTGCATTCATATCATTAGCCTGCTCTTGTGCATAAGAAAATGACCACTTTATGGTTTTACTGTTAAACCACATAATGAAGCTAATACAATGCTATAGCATAATGTATGCTCACACCTGCGCCAACAATTCAATGCGACCGCTATACTATAACATTGTAAGTGATGCAGAATTATATGCTATGTTATTCTAACCTTTCCTCGTGAGTTTTCAAGAAATTAAGACAGGTCATCCAAATACACGTAAAGACGGTGATTGACTCAAGCTGAATCCAGAAGATGCGGAGAATCAAAAGAAAGATTTGAAGAATCTCGCGATATTAAAAGAAGAATCAATCAACCAAATCTAAGATCTTGGTACTGATAGATCTAGAAGGCCTAACTTACTGGACATACGACGCAAGAAGACTTAACTTTAAAAGGAAAACACAGAAAAACCTAGAAGAGGTCGAGGTCGTGAGAGTTAAGCAGTTAATACAATTCCCATCCGACTGAACTCACATCGAAGGAAAGAAAGAGAAGACCGATCAAGAGGAGAGTAGACCAGACCGAATTCTTCCCTAGAGCAAGACAGATCGTAGAAGATGGAGAGATGTCACATGACACGACGTCTCTTACACCGTTAGCCTTCCGACGAGCTTCTCAGTTTTTCTTTTTGTTATTTTGTTTTCATAGTTATGCCATGGGCAGTTCTCTGCTATTCTGCTTTGTTTGTCCCTCATCAATCATAAAATAAATTCTCTTTTGGCTGAGTGAGGATGGATTTTTGAGTTGTAGAATGAACCCAGTTTGCTAGTTCCTAATTTAATGAATTCAATTTGTTTAACAGTGTTTTAATTCAAAGCAGGTTAGCAGACATTAAGGGCTATCCCAGTGGTATTGGCTTACCGGATGAGAGTCAAGGTTAGACCTCTATTAGACAGTGTTTGTTGGGCTAGCTAATGCACGGCTCAACTTAAAATCTAGATGTCAGGAATGGATTTACCACTTATTACTAGAACACCTAGAGCTAATCAGATAGACTGAACTGGAAATTGCCAAAGGAATATGGGAAAGTAAAGCGAGTACTGTATTTATTAGATTGCAGAAGTTTATGTATAGGATAGTGGTGGGTTAACTGAATAACGTTGTGAAAGGCGGTTATGCTGTAGCATTGCAGAAGTTGTGCAGCATAATTGCTATAGCAATACGTTGCATGCGAACTAGGGGAATGACTCAACTTAGGATGAATTTCGAGCTCAACCTACTTTTAAACTGATATATTCCTTTGACTTCCGATCACCTATTTATTTCTTGTCATTAGAAATAGCTAAAACAACCAAACCAAATATAATTTTCATACAACACACTTGTCTTTTGAAACTGATATCACTCTCGATATCGACAATTTCTGTGGGAAGATACTCTACTCATTCGTTATTTCTTGTTCGACTGGTTTACTTACCATAAGGGAATTCAACCAACACATACTTGATCGAACCATATTTTGATGTGTTATTTCATGATTAATTTGGGCTTTAATCATGTTAATTGGGCCAAAAATGTATTATTTATGATTAATTTGAATTAATAAGTGATTACATGAAAAATGTGTTAAAAAGGGTAAAATTGTCATAATTATTGTAATTACTCTTATTCATTATTTCTTAGAAATATTTGATATTGGATTGATTGGTTTAAATTGTAGGTGCTTGAAGAAATTGGACCAAATTTGAAAATGGACGTTTGGGCTCAAGTTGTAAAAGTTTCAGTTTAGTCCTTCTAAGAAACTTTTTAAACATTTTCACTTAGGTCCCTGACCTAAACTCTGTGTTTTGAGAAGTAAAATTTTAGGTTAGAGATTCAGCTGGATATGGTCATCCATCAGACCCGTGAACCTGAGAGGTAGACCTGAGAGCTAAGAGATAAGAGCATATATATGAGATAACACCCTGAGACCTGGGACTATCAGACCTTCACACGAACACCTACGCCCTTGACCTCTCTCACCGGTGACTTCCTCTTCCACCACGGTCGTCGGCAAGCAATTTCCCTCCACTATCATCATCGTCCACCACCGTACCTCATCGTCACGTCTCAAACTAGAAAAACGAGAGCACCGTGAGAGGAAACGCATAAGAGGGAAGGAGAGAGCACAGTGCGCCGCGTATTGGAGATCATCACCTCCTTCATCATCTTCCTTCCTCATTTCCGATGAAGTCTCTGAATTGTCCAACGAGAGTTCGGGTTTTCCGGCATCTCTTTTCCAGATTCTGGAAACTCTTTCCCAGATTTTGGCTAGTGTTCTGATTGCTATGAGTGGCTGATTCCCCCTGATCTTGGTGATGAGGATTAATGTTTGAGCTCAATGGACTTCATAGGGGAGTTATTCTATCATTCCATTAGTCTATATTTATATATTTAGGTTGCCTAGTTTTAGGAATTATTGTGTATAAATCTGGAACTGAGATTGATGTTAATTGTCTCTGTTAGTTTGATTTTTGTAGTTGAGATTGGATTTTGTAATGTGAAGGTTATATGTGTTTGAATTTCTTTGTGGTTACAGTTAGATTATGTTAATTAGCATGGTATTGTCTAGTTAATGTGATTTATTTGTGCCCTTGAGGGGCTGGTTAGCACTCAAATTTGAGAAGGCTCATGTTGCATTAATCCAATTTTAATTACGCATTAAGGGTTTTAAACAATATCTCAAGAGGTAGTAGTTAGCTATGGTTGTAGGAGCTACTATTAATTGGGAATATTGCACTCAAGTGGTATCTTGAGGTTTTTCATTAAGACATAATGAAGTTTTGACTCCCATACTTTTTGAGCGAGGATAGCTACATTCTTCATTATCAAGAGCTTCCATCATTCATACATTTCAAACTCCATTCCATTTTAAATAAAATACCAAAAATAATAGTTTAGCATTGAATTAAATTGCATTTCTCTTTAGTTTATTAATTTTAAAAGGAAAAAACCAATTTCCCCTTGTTTTAATTGCATTTGCATGGCATTTAGGTTGCCTAGGATTCAATAAAAGGCTCCTCGAGAAGAGAGAATGGTCCTAGGTTTTCCTGTATGCAATCATTGGTTAATTTTTTATTGTGGACCCCAAGGTTAAAGACAAAAAGGCCCTCATCAATACTCAACCAAATGCAAATCAGGCCTTGTGCAAGTCGCTTCTATACCACATCTTGCATTGAATGTATCCTTCATCTTGCCCTTGATATCCATCACAGTGTATAGAATATTGCAAAACACATTCCTCTCAATATGTATGACATCAAGGTTGTGTCTTAACAATTGATCTTTCCAATATGGTAGGACCCAAAATATGCTACGTTTGTTCCAATGATTATCAACACTGTATCCCTCAGGTTTGCAGAAAGCAGCCCCTTTTTCAACACTTGGAATGTGCTTCACCCTGTCCCGTATTTCTTGGCTACTTAAATGACAAGGTTCATGTGACCATTCAACTACACCATGCCTGAAGTCTTTTTTTAATTTTCCTATGGGGATGATTGATGGGCAGGAATCGTTAGTGCCAATCAAACAAACAGACCTTGCAACTATATTGCAAGCTAAAACCCATGTTCTATTCCAGGCATACCGAACATGCAAGCTTCCTTTATGTTTACCAGCCACTCAACATCCCATATGCAGGAAAATCATTTATTGTCTTAAGGCGGCGCACGGTGAAATTCTGCCTTAATGATACATCGTACATTAAAACCCCTTTACTCCACAACATCTTCAACTCGTCTATCAAAGGCCTGAGGTATACATCTATCTTCTTTTTCACGTTGGATGGCCTAGGGATTAACGCATTAAAGAACATAAACTCTTTTCTTATGCACATGAAATAAAGTTGGGAGGTTGTATGGAGTTACAATCACTGGCCAACAGGAATAATTCCTGTCTGTCTTGTTGAAAGGAGCAAACCTATCCGAAGATAAATCAGGATGAACATTACAGGGATCCGATGCAAACAAAGGATTTACCTTGTCAAATCTAAGCCAAGCGTCAGCATTAGATGGATGCGTCATAAATTTTTCATCCCTATGATGCTCCCAGTGCCATCTCATGTGAGCAACTCTTTGTTCTGATGAATACAATCTCTGAAGTCTAGGCATGAGAAGAAAGTATCACATCTTGCTTAATGCCTGAATGGCCGATTTCCTTCCATTTCTCACAACTTTGTAGCCCTCATGTTCACAAAATTTACAATTGGTGTGCTCAGCATCATCCTTGTAATAGAGCATACATCTTTTGGGGCAGCAATGAATTTTTTCACATCTAAGCCCAAGCTCTTTCACCTTTTTCTTTGCTTGATACAAATCCTTCGGCAAATTATTGTCATTGGGAACAACCTTACCCATGATTTGCATCATTTCATTGTAATTCTTCACACTTATATGGTGATCACTCTTCAAGCTTAGTGTTTCTAGGGTAGCCGATAGGAATGAACGTTCACTATTTTTAATGTGTTCGCAACCTTCCCATAATGGACATTGCATATCTTGAAGCATTTTATAGAAACTTTTGTCTTCTGGATTAGGATCCTCTCCCATGTATGATGTTTGAGTATGTGTACCAGAATTCTCTCACATGTATGATGGTTCAACATGAGTAACCAGATCAAAATATTGGTCAATCGATGGTCCCGCAGCATCTATAACCAACTGTTTATATTGATTAAGGTTGTCTCGATGACTACTGTCCCTGTAATAATCACTCACTGTCTGTCGAACTTCCCCATGAAATTCCCAACATTCATAATCCTTCATGAAGCCCTTGCTACACAAATGGATTCTGATTGTGATCAGATTTTGAAATTTGAAACACCTGAAAGATAGAATATCACCTAAGAGAAGGTGAATTGGGTGATTTAAAAACTTTTATTATAACCCCTAAAAAACTCACTTCTAAAACAAAGATAAATAGAGTAGAGAAAGAAGAAACTTGACAAAAGATATTTATACTGGTTCGGTCTAAATCTTTGACCTACGTCTAGTCTCCAGACTCTTTGGGATTTTCACTCACTTCAAATGATTACATACTATGTACTCGAAGTAATCTTCTCACTATGATTCACTCCCCCTTACAAGTTGTAATCAAACAACCCAATCTCAATGTCCCACTACCTTAAGATTCTTACGAAGATATTTATCAGAAATATGACTCTCTAAAACAGCTAATAGATAAACACTACAGATAAATATCTAAGGATATTACACAAATAAATGAAACAGTAAATGCGTATTGATTGTTTAAGCGTTTGTGTTTTTTTAGGAGTTGAATCGTATTCAATGCTTTGCTTATATTTGGTGAGGGAATTAAATGACTGTTGGAAGCTTTCAATGCACCATTGAGAGTAATCAATATAGTTGTTGAGTATTGAAGTTCGTTCATTACTCACAGCTTTGATTCAATATATGTTTGCCATCATTCGTCGCATTGACATTCCTTCTATACTTCTCGTTGGATGATCTGGCAATTAAATATGTAAAGAAACCATCAATGCCTTCAGAATGTTCAGAGATTGATTGTCCAAAATCATGCTTCGTTTTCTGAGCCAGTATTTAATGCAACTGACGTAATCAATGCTTTTCTATTAATCTGTGGTTAATCATTTATCTAATCATTTGAAACTAATTAACAAACTGATTAAACATAGTTTGGAATAATAATGAAGGATGATAAGAAGTAATCAAATTACAAGTAAATATTTAAGATTTACAGACACGGTGATTTACAAAACAGAGATACTTTAGCTCTAGTTAAATTCAAGCAAGCTCGACCATATGACTCGAATTAACCATTCTAAGCTCGAGTCAGAAGTTCATCTTCTTTGAAAATAAATTTGAAGTTTAAGCGAAGATGTCTCTATATGACTTTAACTTGAGTCTAGAATGTTCAGCAGCTTAAGTGCATGACTCTAGTCATAGTTAGTTAGCTCGAGTTAACCTCATTTTCAAGAATGTTCTTTGAGATAGTCTTTTGAAAATGATTTGAACATCATGTCAACTCGAGTCATTAAGTGATGGCTCGAGGCAACAAAATTTATCTTGAGAATAATTTTCAAAACATTGCTTGAGTTAAGGAGCACTGGCTCGAGTCACTAGTCGTGTACTTGAAAAATAAATTTAAGTTTACAAGACCTAACTCGAGGCATAGAGCACAGGCTAGAGGTAAAGCTTTTCATAAAACATTTCATAAGTTCTTATGACTCGAGGCAATAAAAAACTAGCTCAAGTCAATCAATGCTCAATCATATTTTGACTAAGCTTTAAAAGGACTTGACTCCAGTTTGACAACCTAAAACTCAAGTCAATTTGATAGCAGGTTACTGATTCAAGTTTGATCAAGTTAAAACATTTTGGACTTGAATCATTAACCATATCTTGTTTACAATTGTCAGTTATCATCAAAACATATAGAGAACTAACAACACCTATATTTCACATACAGACAACTGATCGCGTTACTTGAACTAGTTACCTACGCCAAAGCAAATTGGATGAACTCTTCCAAGCCCTGCAAGAATACTCGAGTTAGTTGTTTTCTTTGAGTTAGACGATTGTATATCCAACTTCTATCAGGATCGCCTTTCATACTTTCCCAACCCAACCCTACAAAAGGAGTTTGTTTCATTATGATCAATGTTTGCATCCCAAGCATTGGTTGGGATGTTGTTTGCATCCCAAATTTATGCAGTGGGGACATACCCCAATCCATAAAACAACATGTGATAGATAGGTTATAGAAATTTAGAAGAATTAGGGAAAGAAGAGGGAAAAGGGAGAGAAAACACATGTCATTGTGCACTTTCATACATTATTCATCAATATTCAACACAGTACAATAGTCTAAGCTACCCTTCATAAAGGATAATGACTTAGACTTCCTTAGCCATGTGTCATGGTAATAACATAATGACAGCAACAGAATAACATAACAAAGTAATACTAACTAATTAAGTTACTAACCTAATTAACTTACTCTAACTTCCTTACTAATTAACTAACTCATATATTTTCTATATATGCTTTACATATCATCATGCCACAAATATAAGTGGCGAATACAACTGGCCACTTATACCAACCAATTGCCACTTAATCAAGAAAGTGGCAAACAAACACATGCATTCAACATAGAACAGATCCTAGCAAGCAACCAGAGAATGATGATAGTACACCAGAATATGGGGACATGCATGTGGAGGGGGTAAACAAAGAATGGGAAATTATAGAAGAAAATGGGGACATATTACAAAGGGTTAAGGTGCATATTTGCCAATGAACTATTACCCGAGGAGCATCTGGCACAAAAAAAAATTGAGAGTACGAAATTGGCCAACGAACTATTAAAAAGTGAAAAAAACACAATTTGGTGCAGATTTGCCAACGAATTATTACCCTGTCACTGTCTTGATGTCTCCGTCTTCCATTGACTGTCACAGTGTCGGCGACGTTAGCGTCTCCAAAGCTTCCATTGTTGCTGGGTGTTTCACTCACGCTCTTGAACTCATCCAGCAGTCCACAGCTTTCCACCGGCACGCGTCTTGCACCCTGGTTGCATCCCTCTGATGCCACAAGCAGTAATTGTCGCTGCCACAGTGCCTTCTCGCATGGGTCTCATCTCTGTTGGTGTTTGCGTTATCCAACAAGAAGGCTTAACCACTCTTTTCTCCAGTGCCTCTGTCGCCGTCCTACGCCAGCGCCTCATATTTTAACGTAATTGTGATAACTGTTTTTTTAATAGTTATTTGGTACTTTTTTTCACTTTTTAATAGTTTGTTGGCCAATTTGGTACTCTCAATTGTTTTTTGTGCCAGATGCTCCTCGAGTGATAGTTTGTTGGCAAATCTGCACCTTAACCCTATCAAAACATGGGGAAAACATATATACTATTATTTCATCACATTACAAACACACAATTACATCAGGATTCTAGCTTATTACCTCAATTCCAGCAACCTATCGCAAAAAAAAAAAAAAAAAAAAAAAGAAGAGAGTTGAACGCTCCTTAATAACAAGTAAACTTATTATTTCTTGAATTGGAACTTATTATACACTCACTTATAAAAAAATATCTGAGTGAAAAAGTATTATCACATACACATAAAATCAGGAAAATTTAATTTGGTTTTGCCAAATTTGCAACTATTTTTAAACACTAGAGTAATTGAATATACTGTTTAGATTGTAATTCTATCATATCAGTGCAAAGTTAAAAGAAGAGCAAGTAAACAAATGTAAGTGACAACTACAATTGCTACCATATCGCTCTTACTTTTGAGAATTGAGGGTGTGATATCAGACATAAACCTCTACGTAATTAGTGCGCATATATATATATATATATATAACCAACAGAAAGCTCAGATCAGAAAATGAAGGGTTTGATTTTCATACCAGATTATAAGCTTCCACAATTTAGTTGATGATTCTTGGCTTCCAAATTTTCAAGATCCACATAAAAAGAATTCAACTAATATAGATTTACCAGACGCACAGAAAGAAGCGTTTCACTATGAGGAAGAACTCAACTTATTAATAGAAGCGTTTCACTATGAGGAAGAACTCAACTTATTAATATTATAATCTTGTGTGTATTAATTTTTTTTCTAATGTACAGTTGTATGGCTTTTGATTATCTAATTTGATTCAATTATATGACTGACGCGGGATATTCTACTCTTTAAGAACAAATTACATTTTCAAAAATATATTGAAGTAGATTTGACGTACTAACTTATGTGGGTTAGAATTATTTTAATTGGGGGTTTTCAGATTATTTTTTTGTATTTTATCGTACTTTTCCTTTTTTATAATTTGTTTACAAGAACTTGGTAATTTCACTGTTCAGTTATCTTATCACTATTCATTTCTTGACTTCATCAATCTCTCGTGGATAATGGAGACAATAATAATTTTTAGTCTTTCTTTGTCTTAGTTTATATCAAGGAAGATGAGATTTCATATTCAAATTTTTATATGGCCCGCCATTACCTCATATTGGTATGTATGTAAATTATTATTATTTAGATATCATTGATATCTTTGCCCCTAATTTTAATTTATGAAAACTCTTTGAAATAAATTATGTGCGAAAAAATTACAAAGAAGTCCTAATTATAAAATTTAGTTACTAGTAAGTTCTGTAAAAATTTTGACAAAAGCAATCCCAATCCGAAGAAAGAGAGAGAGAGAGACAGACAGACAGAGAGAGGAAGGGAGGTTACCGAAAACACATATGGCTATAAGATCAGTCTAGTATCAAGTTTGTGAGCAATGGTCATTTGAAATTTTTATATGAAGATTAAATGGAGCTTATTTTCATTTTAAAACTCGTCAAATCCCCATGAATAACGAGAAAGGAATTAGCTAGGAAGCGAATCGGCAAAGAAGCAAATAATTAGTGGTGGAATAAAACAGAGAAACATATATATGGGGATTTTGAAATGGAGGAAGGAGGGGAAGGACCAATATTGATGATTTTTTTTATTCCCTTTGGTTTGCTTGTTTGGAAGAAAAAGCCGATGACACTAAGGTGACGACTCCTATTTTATCAATCCACAAGTCATATGAGAGGAGGGGAGGGGAGAGAGGGGGGGGAGGTTACCAAAAATAAGCTTCGGGTGGAGACTACACGGATGGAGGTGGAGATCGACAAGATTGAACCGGAGATTGGAGGGAGATTGAGGCGGAGGGACGGAGGTCGTAAGATCAAGGTGGAGGCATGTGTTTTCATTGTCACAATAAGTTTCTTCAAGCTCAATTACATGGGAAGGATCTGGATAATATTTCTTAAATTGTGACATGTGTTTTCATTGTGCATACTCGGTAGGTGCGGCGGCAAAGCAATTCGATAAGTAACTGGTCCAATTCGCTCCAAAATCTTGTATGGCCCAATGAATTGGGGAGTTGACTTCTTGGCTTTAATGGATTTGCCAATACCAGTTACCCGTGAAGCCTTAAAGAACACGTGGTCACCCACTCCAAACTCCAAAGGTCTACACCACCTATCTACATAGCTCTTTTGTCTACTTTAAGCTGTCAACAACTTTTGGCGAATCATTTCAATTTTCTTTGTAGTTTCATCCACCAAGTTCGGTCTAATCATGGTTCTGCTGCTCAAAAGGAGCCATCTACATGCTCAAATGATAACTATTATTGTAAATAAATTCTGCCAAGGCAGGTAATAATCCCAACTACGAGGTAACTCAATGACACAAGCTTTTAACATATCCTCAAGGGTTTCAATCGTTCTCTCTATCTGACCACTGGTCTGTAGATGATAAGCCGTACTGTGCTTTATCCTAGTCCCTATAACCTACTCTAACTCCTTTCAAAAGATTGATGTGAACCTAGGATCAAGGTCTGACACTTGGCACAATCTCTAACAATCCAATCTACATACAACTGAGCTTAGCTTGCCTCTTTAACCTATATCTAATATGGATTGAAAGAAATGAGTTGACTTTGTCAATCTGCTATAATGTCCCATATAGCGTTATGGAGTACTATAGTCTCCGACAATCCCACAATCAAATCCATGGAAATGTTGTCCCACTCCAATGGGGAACCTCTAAAGGTTGAAGTAGCCCAGGAGGCTTTTGATGTTCGATCTTCCCCTTTTGAAAAGTCATACTCTTCATTACGGAGTTGGTCACATCACTCTTCCTTTTTAGCCATCAACCCTTACTTAGATCTTAATACATCTTAGTGATTCTTTGATGAATAGTGTACTTGCTCTGATGAGCCTCTTAAAAAATAGTCTTTTTAATTTACTCACTATCCGGGACACAAATCATCTTCTTATACCTCAATATACCTCTCTACTCTATATCATAATCCGAAACTTCAACATTCTCCAACTCTTCTCTGATCCTCAACAAACAGTCACCTTCTCTCTTAAGCCATCCTCAAATTGTTATTGAATTCAAAATTCTTGAGTACTATAGTTAAAACCACCTCAGACTTAGGCATAAGATCTACTTCTACTAATCCTCCCAAGAAGTTGTGTTCACACACATACATGTGGAACGGGTGTATCGTCTTATGACTCAATGTGTCTGCTACTACATTGGCTTTTCGTAGACGATACTTCAACTTCAAGTCATAATTCTTCAAGAACTCCATACATCTTCTCAACTAATTATTCAATTCCTTCTTATCCATGAGGTATTTCAAACAATAATGATTGCTATCTCAAACTGCAATCCATATAGATAATGCCTCTAGATCTTCAAAACAAACATCACAGGAGGAAAATTCACTACTACAAAAAACGTCAAAAACGTCCTGAATTAGAGGCAATTAACGTCCTTTTTGCGAAGGACGTCTGACTAGGGGTAGTTGAAAAAATAGCCTATAAGGCGTCCTATGTTAAAAATAGGACGCTTTTTTAGGGCGTCCTATGTTTAAAAAAGGACGCCTTTTTTAGGGCGTCCTACAATATATATAGGACGCCTTTTTTAGGGCGTCCTACAATAAATATAGGACGCCTTTTTTTTAGGGCGTCCTATGTTAAAAACAGGACGCCTTTTTTTGACGCCTTTTTGGTTAAAAAGCGCACTTTGAGCGTCCTTATTTGTAATCGGGACGCCTTATATTATAATTTTTTTTTAAAAAAATGTCCCCCTTTTTGCATTGATATAAAACTCGAAAACCCGTGTGCAATAGAACAATGCAAATAAGACCAACAACGTACAGCAATAGCAACAAGAACAACATCAAAAACCAACAACAAAACAAGGCACTTTGGCAACCAAAGAAGACCAACAACAAAGAACAAGGCACTTGGCAACCTTAAAAATGCATATATATATGAGATGTAAAAACCAACAACAAGAACAAACAAACAACAACGAAGCTAAGTGACCAAACCTTTAAGACCCAATAAGATAGATCAGTTTAGACCAAAACGCACTTGGCAACTAGCAAGACCAACAACAAGAACAAGGCACTTGGTAGCCAAAGAAGACCAACAACAAGAAACAAACAAACAACAAGAAGCTAAGTGATAACCAAAACTTTTAAGACTCAATAAGATAGATCAGTTTAGACCAAAAAGCACTTGGCAACCAAGAAGACCAACAACAAGAACAATAGCAAGTGACCAACAACAACAACAACAAACTATTACTTAAACGACCAAAAATTCAACTTTCAAACTTCGAGTTTCAAATCCAATACGAACAAAGATCACAAAGAACAACAAAACTCTAAATGATTGATATGATTTAATTTTCGGGGCTATTTACAAATCTGAGTTACCAATTCCACGAAACCAAGACTATTAAAGGCGAACAAGGCAACACATGATGTACATATCTATATGCGTTGAAGAAAATTTGCAGCCAAAGCGTCTCGAATCTGTATCAATCTCTTCCTCCGAGCACGGATCCGACTATCAAAAAGCTATAAATTGGAAAACAACGTATAAGTTAAACCAATGAAGCGAATAAAATAATTAACTCAAGTAGAACAAAAAATATTATCATTTGAGAAACAGAGAGCAATCACGTACGTTTTGAAAACCTGTAGTACGCCCGCCCGTAACGATGGTATGCATATAAAACATAACGAAGTATCCGCACTCAGAGTTCCCTGGTTGTTTTGGGCACTATAAATCAAAAGAAAATTGTTAAAATGGATAAAGGCATATCGAAAGCTACCATTGTGTCAA
Source organism: Acacia acuminata (assembly GCA_019022655.1). Classification (NCBI taxonomy): domain Eukaryota; kingdom Viridiplantae; phylum Streptophyta; class Magnoliopsida; order Fabales; family Fabaceae; genus Acacia; species Acacia acuminata. The sequence goes on along the minus strand of JAFJYI010000047.1, from coordinate 1,446,147 downwards.
TGAAATAACTTGAAATGAAACTACTTACTTTCGGATAAAACCACTTTGGTCCGCCCCCGCTCGGTGCTCCGAAGAATCGATCTAGCCGCCCGAATGCACTACATTAAAATGGAAATTAACGAGACATGAAAACAGATCATATAAATGAAGAATCAATGATTTAGACAAAAATTTACTTACTTGGCAAACATAGATTTGATTTCATCGTTCGGCTTGCCACCTCTTAAGGGATCAAACCAATAACATGCGTTCTTGGAGGGACAAACAACACACGGGTCCAATGACCACTACAACAAACACATTATAATATTAATTAAGATAAGAAAGGAATTTATTCTTAAAAATCTTAAATAGACAACTAAATTACGTACCCTTCAAGTATTGGGGCTAGATAACAACGATCTTCTTGCTGGACAATTGTACCACCAACATAAAGCGTCCTTTTGGTTAACACACTGCGAGCCGCGGCCGTGTTTATTGGACTTAAGAATCCATACAAATCCTTTCGGCCTTTACGGACGCATATGTCGTAGCGAGACACTATGATCGAAATAAAATGATAAACGTTGTTAAGTATAGCAAACAAAAAGATCAATGCAATAATCAAAGGGGGAAAAACGTACATTATCGCAGCTTCAAGAACGACTAAATCTAAATCCTCCATATGCAAAAATTCGACAAGATCTTTTTGGTCAACTGTAAAATCATAGGTCTTGTCTACGCCGACAATGCCAGGTTGCATCTTGAAGGAGAGATAGCTAATGTCCTTGTACATGGATCGCAATGGTGCTAAGTGTGGAAATTTGCCCTCATCCACTTCATTCTATGAAAACATAAACAAACATATTATGAGTGAGTTACCAATGAAACGCAAGTTCTAGTAATGTATTTCCTACCATTGGAGGTGTCGCCGCCGCCATCGAATAAGATGATTCGGCCAAAGGATGAACGATCCTATGGCCCGGCCTAAATCAGAACCTCGTCATCTTGAATCGGGATGTCTGTTTTGTCTTCCCCCTCTCGAACACATGTCACAGTCACCCTACGTAGGTCTTTTGGAATTTCAATATTATGGTGGATGGTGTGATCCGTGTAAATAAGAGCATCGGCAACAATACGCCTGTGTGGGACATCCAAATAGAGAGTGCAAGGTTGTCCTCTCTGTGGCGTGTGAGAAGGTTCACCGAGATCAACATCCGGAGGGTGAAAAATCTCTTTACTGCTGGGGAAGGCCGGGGATTCATAAGTTGTATGTTCTGTATTGTCCCTCGAATCCATCATGGTTTTCACTTCGGATCGTACTTGTTGCATGATTTCATCAAATAGTCCCGCCCGTATTTTGGCTACAAGCTGAGGACTAGGGTTGTTATCGTCATAGAACCGTGAACGCCGTCCAAAATATTTTGCGGCTGTAACTCCCCTAGGCTCCCCTCGAATGTTGTCAGGGTAATCCGGCTTCCCAATCGCCGTTGACAAAATGTCCATCCGTGAACCCGGCGTAAATGAACCTTGGGAACTCGCTCCTCAAGTGCATCCCGTATCATAAGATGTTTCATAAATAACAACTAAACCCTATAATATGAAAAAAGCGAGGCTATTTAAAACGTCTAATTTAACTACTTACAATCTTGGAGGCAACCTCAGCAACATCTGCATTTATGTATGTGTCGCCCCTCATCCTCGCAGCTTTCCATTTCTTGTGACGAGGAGGAGGTTCAAGGGGCTGGACAACAGTGGAAGGATCGGATTCGGAAGCTTCCTTCATTCTCTCTAACCGCTTCCGCCATCATTCTCCGTTCCGGCTTTTCGTACCCACCACGAGACATACAATGCGGATACTTATTTACCGCTTGTCTCTCTTTATTGGCTTGACTCATTTCCTATGACACAAAAACAATTAAAACTAAGTTGTGAAATAAAAGAAATGATATGAAATGAAAGAAATTTTAATTTTACAATAAACTCGGATTTTGCCGTGACGCCACAAACTCCCTCCAGTCCTCGGAGAAATATAAGGATATTTCGACATGGATCCTCGTTCCTCCTTTGCCCTCGAACAAACTTTTTAGTCGGCTTATTCTTGAAGTCTTTCCAACGTATACGGACTTCCCCATCCAATGCTTTTCCATTTCCTTAGTGTTAGGGACGTCGTACGTTTGCTGCAAGGTAAAAGGAAAGATAATTAAATTTCAAGTAACAAGCCAAATGATACAAATGCAAATATATTGAAAGTGACGAACCAAAAGTTGTGCCCAAATCAACGCTTCGTTTTCTCCGGAACGAACTTCCAAGCGAGAGATCACAATGCGAACTTTGCTTCGAGCCAAATAGCCTACATAGCTAATGAAATTGTCTTCCTCCGGGCCAATTGGATTCAACTTGTCATCAAAGTCCACATGCGGCCTCTTTTTTTGACCGTCACGACGGGCCACTAGCGCACTCATCTCGTGTGCAACCTCTACCCCTTCTCACAACGGGCTCGCCACCTCTCTCACCTCCTGACTCATCAGAGCTAGAGCTAGACATGTTCCTGTTCATCAAGGACAAATCAATGTTAGATAGGTTATTAAATAATAAACAGATTAATAAAATAAACTAAAATGTTAAACCATCTTAAGTTATGACATATTACTATTTCATAACTTAAGATCTTACTTTATATGGTTTCCCGATTCCTTCACAATGATCTTTTCTTGCAGCATCTTCTTCATCATCTACCAATTCCACATCATGCGTTGTAGGGGATTTGTTGTGAAAGGGGGTGTATCTTCAAGGTCGAAGGATTCTTCACCATACTTCGTTTTTTACTTTGAAGTACAATGGACATCTTTTTATTTGCGGTCTCGTAACATAAAACACTTGTTTCGCCCGGCTTGCTAGAATGAATGGCTCATCTCTATGACCAACTCTATGAAGATCAACTCGAGACAATTCCAAATTGTGGATCTATTACAACAATTATTGCTAACCCACTCACATTTCAATAGAGCAACTTTGAACTTGTTGTAACTCATCTCCCATATTTCTTCAATAACTCCATAATAAGCCATTGATGCTAATACCGGGTTTTTGTCTTTCGTACTCGCAAAGTGCATGGATTCAGCTTCAACCATCACCCCACTATTTTGCACTGAACTTCGTCGTCTTGGCCTTTTGTGTAGAAGGTATACCCGTTTATTTCATAACCTTGCCAAGTGATGACCTGAAAAGAAGGCCCCCGGGCCAACCACTTTGGATTGTATCCGACACTCCGGTCTCGTGCGATACCTTCTCCTCAAACCACTTTATGAACGTCCTCTTTTGCTCATGAGCTATTTGCATGTCATTCTTCCTTGGATTCTTATTCTTCAAACTCTTTCGTGATCATCAATGTATGGTTGAACTTCTTCCATATTATTCAAGATGTACAGGTGTGCTTGCAACACCTCTTCACGACCCTTATTCTTCAGTTTGATTCCTCGAGTTCCCTCGGTTATCCCCTTGTCATGCTAAGATCATATCATCGTCCCTGATAGATAATCTTTACAAAAGTCCATAGCCTCTTCAACTACATATCTCTCAACTATTGAGGCTTCCGGGCGATAAGGATTTTTAGAATACCCTTTTAAGATCTTCATGTATCGCTCGAAAGGGTACATCCACCTTAGGTAAACTGGGACCGCAGAGCGACCTCCTTACCAAGTGCACTATCGGGTGCACCATTATATCGAAAAATGCGGGAGGAAAATGCATCTCTAGTTAAGACAAAATAATATAACCCTCATTTTCCAATTCATCCAACTTTTCAATGTCAATGACTTTGTTACGAGATAGCATTAAAGAAAATACACAATTTTGTTATAGTGTTTCGCACTTCATCTTTCATAATGCCCCTAATAGATACGGGCAATAGTTGTTGCATCGGACATGATAATCATGGGACTTCATCCCCACTAACTTCAGATCGTCCATTGAAACACACCTTCTCAAATTTGAAGAATATCCTTGTGGAACCTTAATGTCATATAAACACCCACACAAACTTTTTTCTCGGCTTTTGATAGTGTATGGGCTGCTTTGCTCCATATATGCCTTCTTACCATCTTCTTTTACTTGTGGATGTAACCGTTCTCTTATTCCCATATCAACCATGTCTAGTCTCGCACTAATTCCATCCTTAGTCTTTCCTGGTATGTGCAAAAGAGTACTGACAAGACTATCACAAACGTTTTTCTCCACATGCATCACATCAAGACTGTGTCTCACATCAAGACTACGCCAATATGGAAGATCAAAGAAAATTGATCTCTTCTTCCATATATTCTTCTCACCCACAATCTTTCGCTGCTTACCCAATATGACATTGATATGTTTCACCCGACTATAAACATCCTCTCCGGTTAATGCCTTTGGAGCCGTTCTATGCTCCGGTAAGCCGTTGAAACGCTTTCTTAACTTACGATATGGGTGGAACCGATCAAGAAACCTCCTGTGACCGAGATAGACCATTTTTCTTCCGTGCTTTAGTTGATGGAAGTTTGTGTCTGCTTCACATATTGGACATGCTTTATGACCCTTGACACTGTACCCTGACAAATTTCCATATGCGGGAAAGTCATTTATCGTGGTAAAAATCATTGCACGCATCTTGAAGGACTCCTTCTTATATGCATCAAACACATCTACGCCTTCCTCCCACAATTTCTTCAAATCCTCAACCAAAGGCGCCAAGTACACATCGATATTGTTCTCAGGCTGTTTTGGTCCAAAAATCATCATAGAGAGCATCACATACTGGCGTTTCATACATAGCCAGGGAGGTAAGTTGTATATTACAAGGAGAACCGGCCATGCACTATGGGTGCTTCTAAGAGTCCGATACGGATTGAAGCCATCTGTACAAAGCCCCGACGAAGATTTCTTGGCTCACTTTGCCAAATTGAGGGAACATTTCATCTATTTTCTTCCATTGTAGAGAGTCGTACCGGTGCCGAGATATTTTCCATCGGATATTCTCTCATCATAATGCCATCTCAACTGCTTCGCCGTGGCTTCACTAGTAAAGAGACGCTTAAACCACGGTATTATTGGAAGATACCACAATGCCTTCACAGGTTGCCTTTTTGTTGTCTCATCATCTCCAGAACCACCACCTTTCTTCACTTTGTATCGTGAAGTTTTACACTTCGGACAATTACTCAAGCCTTCATACTCATTTCTGTACAATATGCGGTCATTAGGGCAACTGTGTATCTTTTTATACTCCATACCCATCGAAGACAAGATTTTCTTGGCCTCATACATACGATTTGGAAGTACATTATCGTCTGGCAACATATCACACAACAATTGAAGTAGGGACGTGAAACTACTATCGGTCCACCCACAAGTTGCCTTTAAGTTGATCAAATGTAAGGTCCCGATCAACCGTGTATACTTAGTACACCCGAGGGAACAACGGTGTCTCTGCATCACTCCGCACGCTATCATATTCATGCGGTTGTGCAAAAGATTCGACCTCAACATCATGAATCATTCTCTCCATTCCATCGTCATCTTCCTCAACTTCATTTTCGTCCGACACATTGGTACTTATTACCTCCTCACCATGCCATATCCACGTTGTGTATCGAAGGTTTATTCCATCACAAATTAGGTGATCCCTTATAGTAGGAATATCCCGTCGAACCCCATTTAAGCAATTAACACATGGACAATAATACATCCCTTTTTTGTAGCCACATGCCTTCTAGCAAATTCAATAAACTCTTCCACCCCATTCTCATATTCTTCACTAGTTCTCAAAGCATTCATCCAACTATGCCCCATTTTAATACCACCTACGATATTTCCACCAACACTCAAGTTTATAACAATTTAAAGAACGACATGCTTTTTTGTCAATCTTGAACTAAAATTTCGGCAGCATTTCCCCTTAAAAGTAACACATCCCAAAATTTCAACAACAAACAATTTCAACTTCAATCAAGAAAAGTTACTAACTAAGCCAATTCAGATCAATATCGCTATTAAATCCAATTGTTTCATCAATACAAAGTATAAAAATATAGCTAAATTGTCCAAGTCATAAACTATTAAATTATGGACTTCTAATCATCTTTATTCATACAACAAAGTTTACCTAGTTCAATGCACATCAACGAAAAACAACAATAATTAACTATACTTACCTCAACTTTAAATTCGATGCTTGAAATTTATTTGCTCTATTCAACCTAAAGACAACAACAATAAAGAGAACATTAGAATTATTCAAACTAACATATGTGAGAGGGAATAATTGTATGACAAAAGGAACATGATTACAAATACCTACCCTATGACCCCTCAAGCTACCTCTTGTGGGTTGCTATCGTGGCAAAGTCACAATAGTCAAAAGGGTTATTAGCTTCCCGTAGTCAAAAAAGAAGTAATCACGAGAACTTAAAACTGCAAATTTGCGAGATAGTAAACTTCTATGATATATCCCAACAACCATAAAGTTTCACAGAAATGAAAAATGAAGAAGGAAAATTGATGTAGAATGACATCAAGAGGTAGTAGCTAGGGAGAACTGTTAAAAGGCAAATCACAGTGTAGGAAAAACTATACACACACTCTTGGCACTAGCATATAGTTAGACCCAAATTTCATGCCTCGGATCCCACGTATACTTTCTCATTCATTGATAATTAATATTAGCCAGCTTTGGATCAAATTCTGGAGATTTAAATTATGCTCACACTAAATAAGGCAGCCAAAACTAGTTGTTTATGTTTCAAGGACGTGCACGGCGATTGCACTTTACGCAAGTGATACTATACTAGCTTCAATTTTAAATATAAGAAATAATTTATAATGTAATTTATATTATAAACTATATCCTATAATTAAAACCGGAGAAGTATATGTTTATTCGTGCCTCTATCTTCAATGTAAAAGTTCTAAAAGGAGTTTATTTTGATAATTAATCTATAAGGAACTCACTTTGTCTCTTAAATTTATCTAAGTTTCATGTTGTAGGTTACATAAGTTTAAGTGTAGAGCTCTAAGAGACACCTCTTGACAGATCATGGACATACACAAATAATATTGCAATTTAAATAACACCTATAAATTACTTGCTCCCAACAAATATTGGTAATTGAATTTGTTCACAAAATTGTACAAGTGACTAATCCCCTGGTTAGACCCAAATCCTATGAGCCGATTGATATGTAAAGCATAGAAATATTAGAGTTAGTTAATTAGTTAGGGAGTTAGAAAGTTAGAGAGGTAGTTTGTTAGTAGTTAGTCGGTTAGGATTATAGGAAGGTATCTCGTTATAGTTGTTAGTTGTTAGAGGTTCTTGTTAGTAGTTGGTTAGCATATTCAATGGGATATTGAGGATCTTCGACCTAAAGTTTACAATGTAGAACAATATTTTTATTCCAACTAGAATTATGAGGTTTCTCACTAAAATTTGTAAATGTTCATATATAACCCTTGCAAAAAAACTTGGAGTGGAAATACAAATCCACAAAGAGGACAGAGGCATTATCACAAGAAAAATTCTGATTTCACCGCATGGTCAAAACGTGTGTGTTAGGATGAAGAAGGGGGCCACAACCAGAACAAAAATCCAAAAAAACTAACCAAGAAATCAAACTCCCCACCATAACTCAAGACGACCTATCTATCAAGCCGGTCGGTGGGTTAGGCAAGAAATTCAATCACGGGCACTTAAGATAATGAGCATGACAAAATTGTTAGTTGCTTACTTCGTTCTTCCCGCCTTGTTAAATATCTCACCGTGAAATTTTAGGATTTGCTTCCAAACTTCCTCTCGCAAACCCGTATAAAGAAATAAAAAGAATGTGAACATATAATCATGGTGTTTGAAACTTTGAACAGTTAATTCATATTCACCACGCCAAGAAGAAAATATCTTATAAGCCCAGCACACTTTAAGTAGTTAAATAGTGGCCTGACAATGTTGACTTCTAAGTTTTGATAACACAATGTCTCGCAACTTCTTGACCAAAGAAAATAAAAATAACTCCTATTTCCTACTAGGAATACAACCAAAACGAAAAAAAGTTTCCAAGAGCAATTAAACACACAACGAGAATTAAATCCCCGAGCTTCACGGTCCGAAGGCAAAGAAGGGAATTTCAATCCCTAGCTAGGTCAAAAACGAGGAAGAAGGAGAATGAGACAAGGCATGGGCAATTTCTTAAAAAAATTAAAATTTAAATACCTTACTCCGCCTCTTTGCGACGGCAACAGAGCAATGAAGCAAGTCGACGGAGCTCTCGCGCGCGACGACAACAGAGAATACAGGCACGCAAAGTCGACGAAGCTCTCGCGCACAATGAGAGGGAAAAATGAAAGGGCTTTTGGTAGGGAAGGAGCCGAGTGAAAGAGCGAGGTGAGTGAGGGTGAGCGATTTTGGGTTTGCTTTCGGCGTGAGTGAGCGGCGGGATCGATGATATGTGTGTGTGAGTAAGCACATGAGTGAATAATAGGGTTAAGTGGGTTTTTAAGGCGTCCCGATCAAGTACCGGGACGTCAAAAAATCAATTAAGGCGCCCTAATTGATAAACAGGACGCCTTAAAAGCCAAATAATTACCAAAAAAAAAAATTTGTCGCCAATTAAGGCGACCTGAAAATAGAGTAGGGCGCCTTAAAATTAATTAAGGCGCCCTAATTGATAAACAGGACGCCTTAAAAGCCAAATAATTACCAAAAAAAAAATTTTGTCGCCAATTAAGGCGACCTGAAAATAGAGTAGGGCGCCTTAAAAGTAATTAAGGCGCCTAATTGATAAACAGGGACGCCTTCAAACCAAATAAATACCAAAAAAAAAAAAAAAAAAAAAAAAATTGTCGCCAATTAAGGCGACACCGTAAATAGAGAAGGGCGCCTTAAAATTAATTAAGGCGCCTAATTGATAAACAGGACGCCTTCAAACCAAATAAATACCAAAAAAAAAAAAAAATTTGTCGCCAATTAAGGCGACACAATGTAAATAGAGAAGGGCACCTTAAAATTAATTAAGGCGCCTAATTGATAAACGGGACGCCTTAAAAGCCAAATAATTACCAAAAAAAAAAAAAAATTTGTCGCCAATTAAGGCGACACGAGAATAGAGTAGGGCGCCTTAAAATTAATTAAGGCGCCCTAACATGAACACAGGGGCGCCCCAATAAATTTTAAGTCGTCCCGATATATTATCAGGACGCTTTAAAGCCCAAAAATTAAAATTTTGACCAAATTAAGAAGACCTACATATACATCAGGACGCTTTAAAATTACGCGCCAAAAAAATTCAGAAATGGCGCTAATAATTAAGACCAATTTGGCGGAAAATATTTTAAAATTAGGCATCCTGATATTTTTTTAGGACGCTTTAATTTATTTTAGACGTTCGAAAGTTATTTCGGGACGTCAAATTTGAGAATATCAAGATTTATTTACAAGAATGCCACTACTTTTATTTTGTAACTTCCTTTTTAAAATTTAGAACGTCTCTTAGGGAAGTAGTTATCATTTTTTGTAGTAGTGATTCTAGATCGTGAGTCAGATAGTTCTCCTCATGAGACCTCAACTGTCTATATGCATATGCCACCACTTTGCCATCTTGCATGAGCACATATCCTAAACCCTACAGTGACGCATTCATATACACTATATACGGTCTCTGTGGGTTGAGTATAATGAAAACATAAGTGGTGGTTAACTAGTTCTTCAGCTCCTACAAAATTGCCTTAAACTTTTCATCCCAAACAAATTGTTTCTCCTTCTTAGTCAATCTAGTAAGTGGCACGTCAATCAAGTAAGTAGCGTGGCAATCTGAGAGACTCCCTTTATAAAAAATAGTAATAATAATAAGCCAACCCTACAGAACTACATACCTTTGTCCCATAGTGGTTCCCACTTTAACACAGCATCAACCTCGCTGGGGTTTAATGCTATTCCATGAGCTAAGATATGACCCAAAACCTTTACCTTTCTCAGCCAAAATTGACATGTACTCAACTTCACATACAAATAATGCTCTCTTAGAATTTTCAGTACTATTCGAAGAAGTTCTCAGTGTTCCTCTCCACTCTTCGAATAGATAAGGATATCATCAATGAACACCACCACAATTTGATCCAAATAAGGTCTGAAGATCCTATTCATACAATCAATGAACACCGCTGGTGTATTAGTTTACCTAAAAAGGCATAACAAGGAACTCATAATAACCATATGTAGTACAGAAAGCCATCTTAAGAATATTTTATACTCTTAACTCTTAATTGATGATAACCCAACCCGAAATAGATCTTAGAGGATATAGGAGAATTCACAAGCTGATCTAGCAAATCATCTATTCTTAGCAAAAGGTATTTATTCTTAATGGTAACTTTATTCAACTGTCGATAGTCAATGCAAAGTCTCAAGTTACTATCTTTCTTTTCTACGAATAACTCTAGTGAATCCCCAAAAGAGACATTATCTAATAAATCCTCAATTTGCTTATTCAATTTAGTCAACTCGTATGGTGACATATTATAAGGAGTCTTAGATATAAGCTAAATTCCTAGTACTAATTAAATTGAAAATTATACTTCCCATTTTGGGTAAGCCAGTCATTTCTTCAAGAAAGACTTTCAAGAATTTATTCATTGTATTAAAACAATTAATGCTTCTTTCTAAGTTAACTAGGACGGAAAAGAATACAACATATGCTTCCTTCACTCTCATTTCCACTTGCATTACAAAGAACAATATTAGACCCTATGGTTCCTCAACCATACAATCACTTAGCAGCCATTTCAACTAAGATTCGACAAATTATCAATTGTTTGTAAACTTAAAAGTCATCCAAACTCTCATTCTTTTAAACTTCTTCTAGCGTACAATCATACTGTTTATAATCCTCTTCCTTGATGATGAGAACATGTTTGCCTACACATTGGCAAACCTCAACAACAATTACTTGGTTGTGCATGTAATAAGATACCACTTGCCTAAAAGGCCATACTTATTACATACCCTTGGAAAAACCTAATTTGACCTTATTTTATCTCAAAAGAGTAAACAAGTTTATGTATTTCAAGGTCCCAACCTCATAAACAAGAGCACCTTCATAGCTGCATCTTGTCAATCCACAAGGCATGAGGTCTAATTATTCCTACTTCCACAAAGGATTATTCTACATTAAAATTACTAAGACCTATCACATATTTATTGTCTCCTTCAATATTCATATTTCCTTCTAAAATTTAATAATATAACGCCTATTCACTATCAAATTGCATCATTAAGAAACACAATTATATTAATGATGTGCAAAATCTCTTGGTTTCACATCCTTTCTCTGTACCTAAGGATGGAACCCACCATAACATTTTAGTGGTGAAATAAAACACAATAGAAACAACTAAGCATGGAAGGTATGCATGAAAATTATATATTATCACTAATGTAGTGCAAGCCAAACTTTTCACTGAATTGTCTACTCTGATACCAATTTTTATCCTCTATTTCCTCAAAACAAAAATTAATTAATGGTTTGATTCATCCATTCATCAAGATATTTCATCAACATCAACACAGTTGAGCCTTGGACTTTACAAGGTCCAAACTCTTTAATTGAATAATGCTTCATCATTTATCAAAATATCCAAAATATACCAAAGTATGCAAAATGAGCCCTAATATAGCAATATACAATAATCCAACGTGTACCAAAACAATGGAAGCACTACTGTTAGCAAAAGTAGCTTAAGCTTCTGAAACCTTCCCTGATGGACCCACACGAGAACTATAACCTGAAAAATATTAGTAACCATCATTCCACTCATTACAAATGCTCTCGTGAGGTTTCAAGTGGAATATTTTATATAACAAAATAATATAATTCACAATTTCCAAATGACAAATTATGTATTACAATTTCTATATCAAATTTCATATTATAAATCACATATATAACATACCAAGAAAAACATTGATGCATCAACCATCCTTATTACCCCAAACCACCCTTATAACCGCTGAATAGAGCCATAGCTAACAAATGATTCATCCATTTAAAAAGATTACACATGATTCCAAATCATGAGGCATCACCTGGCTAAGGTCCCTAGCTCATCATGATTGAACTATGGCTCCCCTCCTTTTGATGAAATCAAGGAGGTGTCAGTGTCCCTTGAGCTAACCCTTAACTCAGCCAAAGAAAAAGGGTGATACCAAGGGCCCTGAGAATGTCAAAGCCATCAACTTTACACCGAGTGGTGTTATACCATGTGGTATATACTTACATGAAATATCTCATCCCAACTCCACAACCATTTATCCCCTCTCGTATCAATACTCAAGAGATAAAATGACAATGGATTATCACATACTATTGTCAATTCACAAGTTATCAAGAGAATCTTTCCAATCTCATAAACCAATAATATAATGTCACTAATCATTTTCCAAAATAAATCCTACAAGACAATTTCATTATCAACATAGTTTCATAGATTTATATAGCTAAAAATTACTCACAAACATCATACAAGCATGCACAACAAGAGGATAGTGGTTACCTCTCGTTAAAACCAATTATTATCACACTGCTCCTAATCCAAGAGCTCAAACATACACCAAAATCAATCTCCCACAACTAATTTGCTAATCGTTAATAACTCTTCAAAACTCCACATAATCAATATTATAACTTATAATTTCATATAATTTAAAATATACAAATTTTAATAATAATATATTATTATAATAAAAATTAAAAATGACAATTTGGGTTTAAGTTTTGAAAATGACTATTTAGTCCTTTAAATTTCAGAATGACATTTTAGTTCTTCAAATTTTATAAATAACAGTTTAGACCTACAATTTTCATAAATGACAGCTTGGACTTACGAATTTCGAAATAACGCTTTAGTCCTTGAAATATCAAAAACTAAACTGATTAAAATTTCAATAATATCTCCATTAACCCAAATAAATTATTTAATCCACATTTAATTGGTAGAAACATCATATACTTTTTTATATATAAAATTAATTTTAAATTCTCCCAACAACCAATTGACAAATCTAAACCGATTAAAATTTACTATTAATTATTCTGTAATTATGTGGTTAATTTTGGCGTAATTCAAATTAGGATGCCAAAAGTCTCTTCTTTAGGCGTCCTAATTTAAAATTAGGATGCCAAAAGTCACTTTTGGTGTCCTTTTCAAAATTTAATTAGAACGCCAAAATTAACCACATAATTAAAAAAATGTCACCGCCTTTATTTTTGACTTCCCTTTTTAAAAAAAGAAAGTCTTTTAGAAAAGTAAAAGCTATTTTTTTTCAGTAGTGTTCCCTTTCCAAGATTTTTTTTTTCCTTGCTGTTTTTTTCCAGATTTTTTTCCTCAATTACATTCATCATATATAATTATTTCATAATTATAATAAAATCCTAAAAATAAAATTTAGGATGTTACAAAATATCTGCACTTCTACTTTACACTTGGCGAAAAAGTGAACTAGTCTTTTATATGGCTATCTGACAAGGTTAGATTTGAGCATTGCCAAGCCTAGTTGGTTTTTTTTTTTCTTTTGTTGAATCATTATTTGTATTATAGGGATATGTTTTCCCAACAATTTATTAAAATCAAATTACTGTATTATAATACATACACACACAGACACGCACAAAGACATATATATATGTATGTATGTATGTATGTATACACACACACATATATGTAACACACACACACATTGTGTGTGTGTGTATACATATATATATGTGTGTGTGTGTGTGTGTGTGTGTATGCACACATATATATGTATATATTTATACATAGATATATATGTGTGTGTATGTCTGTATACATATCTATATGTGTATACACATACACATATATACACATATGCATATATAGACACACACATACACACATATATATCTATGTGTGTGTGTACATGCGCGCGTGTACATATGTGTGTGTGTGTGTCACGTGTGTGTGTGTAAGTAATGGTATTTATGGGTTTAATTTATTCAATCAAATAATCGATCTACTCTCCATATTATAACTTTATTAGATTGATTAACTAAGATAGTGGGTACTAGTCTTCTTTGGTTCAACTCCAAAAGCCAGTTTTGAAAATTGATTTGGTATATTAATTTTCGTTACATGTTCAATCTATCTAAAATATGTAGATGATATATATAGGATCCAATTGGCTAAAATAGAGTTGGTCTAGTAGTGTAAGGTGTTGCTAGATCTCTATGGGTATTGATTTCAAGTCCTAGATGTGCTGAGAGAGGCAGCCACGAACCCTGAAACTAGAGTAATCAGTTGCTCAGATACCTAGTCAGAAGGTCCGAAAAAGGTGCCGGATACCGGTTCATAGTATATAAAAAATAGAGGATCCAATCGAAAAGAAATTGCTGGATGATGTATTTAAGATAGAGATCACCGAGTTTTGTCTCCTAATGCTAATCACTTTACAATCACATTGACTGTTCCATTCCTATAATAAAGAATAATACTGTCCCCAATGGTTACTCTGATGATTGGGGCACTTGCTTCTTTTATGATGGTCTTGTAAGAAACACAAATATTGTTATGAATTGTTACTAAGGTCAGTATGTTTCATAATTTTGATTTGAACAACAGTTTGATAGATTTATTATTTATTAATGTTATATGTTTCTATGATAATAATAATATAATTTTTCTGAGTATAAGGTATAGCATGCGGGAGCAAATCAATACACAATCTGGCATTAGCAAGGAAGAAAGTGCTGCTAGGTGACAAGTTCATTGGAATTGCTTTATAATATATTATTATATTAATGAAATAATATATTAATAATTTTAATTACAATTACGTTATTCAATTGATTAAAACTCTTTTAACAAATTCAAACTAGCTACTTGAACATAATTTAAATTATACAAATTAATTCTAATCTTCTTCAACACTTTTCTTATTTAAGAAATTTATTTTTCTATAATGTTATGCTTTCTTTTTATCAAATGATTAAGTAACAAGTAATAAGTTGATAAATCAAATATAATTAAATAAATTTAAATAATAATTTAATTTTATGAATTCAATATTCTAATATATAATTTAAATAACCAATCTATAAATCATTTTGGTTTGATTACCCCACACAAACACATATTTTATTTAAGTATGCTATTAATTTAAAATTTAGTTTTCTGTACTAAACCTTAATTACGTATAATTTCTTGGTATATCTAAATTTCCAAATCGATTACTTGAACAATAGTTGAATCTATACTTCTCATATTTAATCGGGGGGTTTTTTTTTCCCCATCTAAGAAAATTTTAATTATTCTTTATCTCAATAATTAAATGTTTTTTTCCGTATAAGTACATATTTATTGGAAGCAATTGTATATGTGGTGGGATTGGGAGCAGTATGCCGAATTCCTCCACCAAGACGAGTTGGCCAGTGGTGTCAAGTCAAGCTGCTCGATCAATAATGTAAATTAAAGAATCATGGCTATGAAGGGTCAAACTTTTTAGCTTGGGCCCATAGATGAGGTAGTTCATGTGGGGGAGGTTTAGAGATGGGAATTAGAGTCGGCATGGCCCTATAAGGCTGCCCCTTGAAGGGCCAGGGCCTAAAAGAGCCGGCCCTTTTAGGACCGGGGTAAGAAAAAAAATCTGTTTTTCAAAACTCGGCCCGAGAGCACCAAGGCCAGGGCCGGCCCTATAGGAACGAAAGTTATTATTCCAAATTTCAACTATTTTACCTCCGTTTTTTTCAAAGAAATATAATTGGTAAACTATAACAATTAAAGTTCTAATTTATCAATTAAATGTTGTTATCATTAATATCCAAACAAAAAACATCATGCAACAAAAAAAGACATTAACTAATTCATAATCAAAAGTAAACTATTGTCCATAAATAAATCACATGAAACATAAGAAGCTAACCACTAAGGCACTAAGCAACATGGGTATGATGACTATCATTGTCAACTTTGAAAGCCAATCGGAACAGTTAGTCGACCTCGCCTTCGAAGCGTGAGTTGTGATACTAGTGATTCGTGAATCGTGTGTGAGTGTGAGTGAGTAAGAGACTAAAATTCATACACTAATAAGAGAGTGATAGCCTGATAGGAGAGTTGGAGAGGGTGAGGAAAAGGAAAATGGTGATTTAATTTTTATGGTTTTACTTCCTTCACCTCAGACACTTTTGGTCTAATGGGGAAAAAATTTGATGGGCCTAAAGGGCGGCCCTTTTAAGCTCGCAGCACTACAGGGCCAACTTTATTTAGAAGCTCCAATTTAGAAGCCCAGCCCTTAAAGGGCAAGGGCTTAAACGAGCCGGTCCGACATATTGACGGTTGTCGATGGAAGCCACCATGGAAACTATCGACGACAAATCTAGAGAGAAAGAAGGTCAAAGAGCTTTTGTAGTGGAGATTTACTGTGACCACATGAGACAGGAGAGATGGGGGTGATGGGATGGACTTGGTAGATAAGATGGAGTGATGGGAAAAGAAGGAGAAAAGGGACTAAAGGAAGTGAGAGAAAGTAATTAATGAGATTTTCAATGACTTGTTTTCTTAAAAACAGTTCTTGTATGTCAATATTATTATTTTTTGCTTAACTTTCAATTATTGTTTTTTAAAACAGTCGTTGAAAATTTTATTTCAATGACTGTTTTAGTAAAACAACCATTGAAACTAAAAAAATATTCATATTTTTTGAAATTTAAGCTTAACTTTCAACAACTATTTTTTATAACGACTTTTATAACAGTCATTGAAAGTTAAATCAAAATTCCAAAAATGCCTCCGTCTCCTTTTTATTTTCTGTTTTCTAAAAACGGATGTTAATTAGTGTCATTATATTTACTTTTTGAAGTAGTGTTATTCTTTATGATTAAACTTGTAATGATTTTGTATTTTCTATTTTTATCAAATTAAGATTTTATGTTGTCAGTGACATTTACGAAATCTTCAATACCAAATTTTGGTTCTACGGGTTAAGTATGATTTCTTGGTGGACCAGTAAGAATATCTTTGTGATTTCTTGGTGGACCAGTAAGAATATCTTTGTGCCTTTCATTTTGTGTAACACGTGCAGTTAGCGGAATTCATAGTCAGATTCCATAGTTTTCGTCCAATCAAATTAGACCTTTAATAATTTTTTTCTACCACTAGAAAAGTTTCTACTAGTTTAACCCTAAACTTGAAGGTGTGGACCCAAAACTGACTGCTTATGAAGGAAGTCCCAACATTATTGCGAGTTAGTGTTCTCGTATAGATTGTTGAAATCTAGGAAACTGCAACAAGACGAGGTACAGCGCATCTCCTCCTCGTACGTTTGAAGGCTTTTAGGTTATTCAGTTGTTTTCCTGCCAATTTATAAAGTCATGGAGACAAGCATCACACAATTTTTATAATACCCCGAAATTTGTATTTCTCCTAAATATGATATTTTGGCAAATAGGACCTATTAACAATAGGAGAATATGTTGTCTCTAATTTTGTAGTGTATTTACTTTATTTCTTGGGTTAGTTTTCTTTAGGATTTAATGAGGCAAATCCAACTCTCTAAATTCAAATAGGGGTCATAAAATGATATGAAAATACCTAAATTAATTAGAGAAAATTTCCAACAACTAATAAACAATTAAACTTACATGAATTAAAATATTCACATTTAGTTTTTATATCATCAAAAATAAACCATAAAGGAGTGTGAAAATGCTTAAAGTAATTAGGGAATACTAAAAATAATTATTGGGCAACTAAATTGATGTTGATTAAATTAATAGTCATGGTTAATCTAATAGCAAATAAAATGATCTATTTAAAAGTGTTTTACCTTAGTTAAAAAATGAAGGACCTATGATATGGCTCCAAAACATTATCTAATCAATTAAAATAAAACACAAAGTGGATTAAAAGGAAAGATGAAGGGGGGGGGGACAGTTTTTAGAGCTTGGGGAGCAAGAAAAATAATTCCCACACATGCAACAACTTGTAGGTGAAGTTGGAACATTCCAACTTGGTGATCAAGTTTCAAGACTTCATGGGCAAGTCTCCAAACTACTTGAAGAAGGAGAACAACTTGTTGAAAAAGGTTAGATCCAATGGGTGAGATTAAAACTTCTTAGTTAAGTAGGATCCAAGGGCCAAAATTCAAGATGAGAAATGCAAATAGTGCCATGACTTTTACTATAAACAGGCACCTTGTGCTTCATCAATTCTCACACCAAAGTAAGCTAGAGAAATCTGATTTAGAGAGTGAAATTGAGAGTGAAGGGTCTTGGAGAAGGAGGAGCAAGGTTCTTGGTAAGTTCTCTAGCTCTAGCTTTAAGTTCCTTAAGTTTTAGTTCTTAAATTCTTAGATAGAAGTAGCTTAGATCTTAAATATTCTAGAGTGATTTTATTTTCATGTTTTATGGTCAAAATTAGCTTTATTTCGAAAAAATGATGAGGAAAGTGTTCGCCTCGCAAGTGTACGAGTTTCGCAAGTAATAAAGTGAAAAGTAAAGTATCGTTCCCACGAGGATTTGTTTAACAAATTGGTCAAGCAAGAGGCTTAGTGAATTTCATCAAGTTGAGCTAGAACAAAGTTTTGATTTGGAAAGAGAATTTTTAAAGACTATTTCTAAAACTTAGAATTGATAAAGGCAAATGACTTTTGACTTCAAGGATAAAAGAGCCTAGGATTCTTCTTCCCCTTTTGCATTTCATAAAACTTGGTCAAATACCTCTCTAGTAGCATTTCAATACATACATGTGTTAGTCTAAGGTTCACAAATACTTGACCCGCTCTCTCAAGTCAAAATCAAGTTTCTCTTCTCATTAAAATGCACAATCTCTTGCTACAATTAATGAGAATCAATCTTTAAGCAACAACCCTAATGTGACAATGCAAGGTTAGTAAATATATCTCTATTCTACCAACAAACCATCCATTTATCAAGTAAACTTCAAGACAAGCATGATTTCAATCAAGTTCTACACCTAGATTAGCTCTCTCGAGTCAAAACCTATGTGAATAAATCATCTAAATGGAGGCCAATCACTTAGAAGCATTAAGCCAAGGTTGAAATCAACACATGTGTATATTTATCTACCAAAAGAGAGGAATATTCAAGTTTTAATCCATACAAAGGGTAAGAAGAACCCTAGAATGAAAAGTTTAGCTACTCATATTCAAATACAAAGAGAGTCTAAGCAAAGAAACTGAATACATGAAGAAACTAGGAAGAAAAGAGAAGAAAAGAGGAAGAACCAAGGTGAAATCCCCAAAATCTCTCTTAGGTTGAGCACCCAAGCCTCCAAGATTGTCCAAATCTCTCTCCCAAGCTCTTCCCTTGTGTGCCCACTTGTTTCCTTAGGTCAAGAGTGTGTTTTTCGGCCCTTCCCTTTAGGTTAAATAGGGTTTTTCTGTTTCGAAATGTAAAAACGCGCAGCCTGTACTTTCGCATTTTTTACGACGCTACGGCCGGTTGCGACTTTCCACGGAAAGTACTTGCTGCGGCCGGACTTTCCACGGAAAGTACTGGCTGCGGCCAGTTGTGACTTTCCACAGCCAGTTGCACAGGTTCTTCTAGCTTTGCACTGCTTCACCTCCTTTATTTCTTTCCTTGTTTCTTGGTTCTTATAGAGCTTCAAAACTTTTCTCCATCTTCCTACAAAAGAGGAAGCAATTATCAATTCTCAATTGAATCATAAACTCTATAATAACAAGAATTTCTTTGATTTTTGCCTTGTACTTTGATATGCACATTTTCCTCTATGACTTCATTTCTATGCACATTTTGAACCAAAAATCGGTAAAAGGAGAGAGAAAATGTGCTTTGAATATTGTCAATTTCTAAGAGTTAACACACCCCCAAACTTAAATATTTGCTTGTCCTCAAGCAAAAACATGTATCTTCACTAAATTTCTTCAGTATTTGTCATTAATGCATGAATAAATTTATCCTCATCTACTGCTCAAAGAGTTATATAAAACAGAAATCAACTAAAATGCACAAATGGACACTTCATAGATTTAAAACATGCTTTTCAAGAATTTCCAATGTGAGTGTGTGAATGGAGTTGACATGTACTCCTTTTGCACCTGCTAAAGTTAAAAGCAACAACTCAAGTCATATAACTATATTCAAACAATCAATTCCAACATTCTCTAATTTCTTCCTCTTTTCTTCTAATTCACTTCACTTGACTTAAAAATCAAAGGGACTTTTCAGCTTGTAATGGGGCCGGGGGTTAAGGTTCTCAAAAGAAAAGGTAAAGGATAATCAACAAATACCTCAAGATAGATGATAACCACTTAAGGGGTTTCTTCCTTTTCTCATTAAACACACTCCCCCAAACTTGAACCAAATTGATCTTTTCCATATCAAGCCTTCTTGAACTTTCTTTCTTTCTTTCTCTTTTTTTTTATACACCATTTTTTTCTTTTTTTTTTTTTTTTTTTTTTTTTATACACCATTTTTTTTTTTTTTTTTTTTTTTTTTTTTTTTTTTTTTTTTTTTTTGGGCTTGATTTCTATACATTGTGAACCCTTTTACTTTCTACATTCTTTTCTAATCATTTGACACTCTACTCATCACTATATTCCACAACCCCAATAAATTATCATCTATCTCAAAGCAAAGGAATCATGGTTTTTCACATTAGCCAAGGTAGGTAGATGTTAGGTCTTTCAAAAAGAATCTATAATTGGTTTTTCATTAAGGCTCAAAATAAGGGTTCAAGAGGGAATATAATCAATTAGGTAGGCTTGAAAGGCTCAATCGCATTTTATGAAGTGCCCTAATCCTTTCTTTAAATCTTATGAAATAAATCAAAAGCTTTGAAGAAGTCCAAAGATTATTTTGAAATCAACATTTTGAAACAAAGGCATATAACCTAATTTGCCACAAAGCCCTTCAACAAAAACATCCAGAATAAAGTTCACTCCAATAGTGCTTTCTTAATTTGAAAATTCCTGAATGACATGATTTATCACTACAATCTATCCATTAATACACATTAAACAAAATTTCCTATCAAACATAAAAAATTGAGCAAGAATTTCTATCATCGGATCATTCAAGCAACTTTGACAAATACCTAGAATTTCAGTTCATTTTTAAAATTCTTCACAAACAAAAATTTAAGCATGAGAAATTTCAAACATTCCAACAATTTTCTTTCAAAAACTATTCAAAATTTTCACCGTGCACTCATCAAAGTTTCAAAAATTTTCAAAATTGCAAAGAAACTTTCACCCCCAAACTTAAAACGGACAATGTCCTCATTGTCAACTAAAAGAATGGGAAAGTAACGAAGTAGCACCCGTACTTCGATTCAGCTCATATCCACAAAGATTTACAAACTAACAATTGGGCCCTCAATAGACCAGCCACAACATTTTCAAAATTGCTTCCATTACTAGCTATCAACAACTAGGATATTAACACACACAAAATGTGCAATTCATTGAAAGAGAAAATTATCTAAACCACTCAAACTAGCCATCGTAGCTAGGAAAGTCGATTCACAAAGCTAACAAGAGTGTCAAATAGTAGAAGGATGGAAGTGAAGCGTTGCCATGAAGAGATTAGGGCTTGATGGAGATGGAGGGAAATTACATTTAGGATTAGGGTTTTGAAATTGAGAATGAATGTGGTCCCAATGGTGGGCCGATTCATTGGGTAAAATGGGAATTAAATTAAACAACAAAGGGTGAAGTAGGAAGAGAAGGGGAAAAAAGTAAAATTTTAAAAAAAAAAAAAAAAAAAAATTGGTTTTCTTTTTTTTTTTAAAAAAAAAAAAAAATTTAATTTTTTTTTTTTGAATTTTTTAATATATATATATATTTTTTTTTTTGAAAACGAAAATATTAAAAAAAAAAATTAAATTTTTTTTTTTTAAGAGAGCCACTTTCCACGGCCAAGAGAATTATCTAAGGAAACTTTCCGCGAAAGTGAACACAAAAACTTTCCACGGCAAACAAGTAATCTGGGGACTTTCCGCGGAAAGTGAACACGAGACTTTCACTTTTCCACGAGTGCAAAGTGGGACTTTCCATGGAAAGTGAACACAGAGAGCACTTTCCACGGCCAACAATGTTGGGACTTTCCATGGAAAGTGAACACGAGAGCACTTTCCACGGCCGGTTTTTAAACTTTCCATGGAAAGTGAACACAGAGAGCACTTTCCAACACGAGAGAGCACTTTCCATAGTTGCAACTTTCCGCGGAAAGTGAACAAAACCAAACAACAAGAAACCAAACAAGAGAATTGCAAAACACAAGAAACATTCCCAAATACCACAAGAATCACCCAATTAGCTTTATACCAATCATCATCAACCAAATTACTCAAGATCAAGCACTTTAATCCATCCAAGACCATAAGGCACATATACACACATATCCATAGGGAATACCACAACACATCAAATTTTGAGCACTCAAGTCATAGTCACATATGGATTTCACACGAGACTCAACCAAATGATCACAATAGCCACAAGATTACTCAAAATTAACCAAATCATCACAATTTCACCCTAGAATCATATATATATGAGCTTAGAGTCAAATGAACTTCCCTCAAAAGCATTTCCATTATAGCTCATGCATTCTTCCTCCTTCATAAATACTCCTCCCAAATAAATAACAATCCACTTCTAAGTTGGGTACCTTTTCTTCCTACAAAACGAAAAGATCAAACATAAACCTACTAAAGAAAAAAAAAAAATAAAGACATACACACACAAAATGAAAAGATTTAGTTTAGAACTTGGGTTGCCTCCCAAGAAGCGCCTAGTTTATAGTCTTTAGCTTGACTCTTCATGGTGGTCACTCCTCATTAACTAAGTCGATAGTGGACACAAGCCTATCCACATCTCCTCCCCAATAATGCTTCAATCGTTGACCATTAGCCTTGAATCTTTCACCTTTCTCATTTTCCAGCTCCACTTCACCAAATTTAGATGCTTGAACCACAGTGAATGGACCGGACCATCGAGATTCTATCTTTCCCGGAAATAGACTCAACTTGGCCTTATAAAGGAGCACCCTTTGACCAGGTTCAAAACTCTTGGTTATAATTTTGCTGTCATGATCCCGCTTGATCTTCTCCTTGTATACCCTTGCATTCTCATAAGCATTTAGGCAAAATTCATCTAACTCATTGAGTTGAAGTCGCCTCTTCTTCCTCACAACTTTAGGATCAAAATTTAGCTTTTTGATAGCCAAATAAGCTCCATGCTCCAATTCCATCGGTAAGTGGCGTGCTTTCCCAAAATAAGCATGCTTGAGATGAGAAGGTAATGGCTTCAACTCTAGAATCGGAGGAACTTCAATAGAAGGCTTCAATGGGGTATTTAAGGCATCAGACACCTTAAGTGGTTCAAAAGTCCTTGGTTTAGAATGAGAAATGGTCAAAATGAAAGATTTCTTCAACAAGATCTTCATCAAACTTCTCAAAGCTCTTCTCATCAATCAAGAATGTCTCTAAAGGGTCTTTGATCATAGAAGCATATGATTCTTGAGGAATAACTTCATCTAATGTATCTACAAAAGAACATTGAGTAGAATCATCATGAAATTTCAAGCCCTTTTGCATGTTGAATATCACTTGTTCATCATCAACCCTCAAAGTGACCTCACCCTTCTCTACATCAATGAGAGTCCTTGCAAAGGGCTAAGAATGGACGCCCAAGGATTAGAGGAATTTTCCAATCAACTTCACAATCAAGCACTACAAAATCCACAGGGGAAGATAAACTTGTCAACTTTAACTAAGACATCCTCAATGATTCCTCTAGGTTTAGAAATGCTACGATCGGCCAAGAGAAGAGTTACCGTAGTAGGTCTTGGCTCTCCTAAGCCCAATTGGTTGAAAACACTAGAGGCATCAAGTTAATACTTGCACCCAAATCACAAAGAGCTTTACCATTAAAGTTGGTCCCAATGTTGCAAGGGATGTAAAAGCTCCCGGATCTTTAAGCTTAGCAGGTAGCTTCCTTTGAATGACTGCACTATACTCTTCAGTTAATGCCACAGTCTCAAATTTATTGAGTCACCGCTTCTTAGACAAGATATATTTAAGGAACTTAGCATGTTTAGGCATGCTCTCCAAAGCTTCAGCAAAAGGAATGTTCACATAGAGTTGTTTGAACATATTCACAAACTTTTTGAACTGAGCATCTTCCTCTTTCTTCTTGAATCTTTGAGGAAAAGGTAGTGGTGGCATAAAAGTAGGAATGGTTGGCTTTCTCTTTTTCTCATCATTCATCTCTTGCTCCACCTTCTTTTTTGCCAACATCTGCAAACTTTCTTCAATTTGCTTTCTCTTCTTAGTGACATCTTCTTCCATTGCACTTTCTCCATCAACATCAACAATCACTTGATCATCTTGCTTTGGTCGAGGAGTACTTGAGCTAGGCACATCCGGTAGTAATTTTCCACTTCTCAAGTTAATGGCATTGCATTCCTCTTTTCCAACTCGTTTTGGATTAGGAATGGTGTCACTAGGAAGACTGCTTCTGGACATAACATTCATTTGTGTTGCTAATTGCCCCATTTGCACTTCAAGATTTTTAATAGCCGTTTCATGGAGAGAAAAAGTAGCTTTAGAAGATTCTACTTCAGACAAGATTCGAGCTAGCATCTTGTCCGTTTTAGACTCCTCTTCCTTAATAGGAAGTTGCCTTGATTGCATTTGAAAACCGGGTGGAATAGGCTTAGTACCAGATGTAGAGACCCATGTGCTTGATTCAAATTGTTACCTTGACTCCAAGAAAAATTGGGATGAGTTCTCCAAGCACTATTGTAGGTTTGTGAATAAGGGTTGCCTTGAGGATTTTGAAACTTGCCCATGTAGTTGACATATTCAAAGGGCCATGTAAAGAGGACAATAGTCGGGCATATGGACATCATGGCATTGATCACATACAATTGGTGTGGCATGAACAAAATGCACACCTTGAGAAGTTCTCTTTTGCATTTGAGACTCTAGCACATCAAAACGCTTATTCAAAGCGGATAAGAGAGTTGCAATTTGTGAGGAAGAGTCTTCTTTTGCATTAGGCATAGCTTGGTTAGTCCTCCTATCATTGCCTTGGGTATTGTTTGCGACAACTGATCCAACAATCGAATCACCTCATTCACAGAACATTCCGGTATCCTCCATTGGTCATAGAATCAACCATTGCTTTAGATTGAGGATTAATTCGAGTACAAAAAATTTGGACTACAACCCATTTGTCCACCCCATGATTAGGGCATTGCTTCATTAACATCTTATATCTCTCCCAAGCAAGCGTAAAGATGCTCATCTCGGATATTGTTTAAAGCTTAGAAATTCATCCCTAGCTTCCACAGATTTGTCATCAGAAAAGAATCGAGCTCTAAACTTAGCTTCAAGATCGGCCCAAGAATGGATAGATCCTTCTGGGAGATTGTTGAACCAGTCTCTAGCCTTTCCTTGTAGAGAAAGAGGAAATAACCGTAGCTTCAAAACATCTTGGGGAACTCCATTTTGCTTGAAAGAATCACACACTTCCAAGAAGTACATCAAGTGCTTGTTGGCATCTTCATTGTAAAGACCATGGAACATCCCATGCATTTGAAGCATTGTTATCATAACCGGCTTGATCTCAAAGGTACGTGCTTGCATGTTCGGCATCCGAATGCAAGATTGAGGGCCTTGCATATTCCGACTAGCAAAGTCATTGACAGTAGCTCTATCATATTCATCATCTGCCATGGTTTCAGATGCAGATTCAACCTCTTCTTCAATGAGAGGCACTTCTTCAATAAGAGGCACTTCGTCAAGTACCACCACTACCAATCCGTCCGGATGCAAGTTTTGCATATACAAAATGGTACCTACAAGAGAAACAAGCAAGAGCGAGTATCAAACTAAAACAAAAGAAATCAATAAAGGAAAGAGAGAAATAAAAATTGTAAACCTAACTAAAAGCTCAAGCGAAATTTACTAACACAAGCCAAAGGTTGACCAAAGGATTTGTTTGCACAAATCCCCGGAACGGCGCCAAAAACTTGTTCGCCTCGCAAGTGTACGAGTTTCGCAAGTAATAAAGTGAAAAGTAAAGTATCGTTCCCACGAGGATTTGTTTAACAAATTGGTCAAGCAAGAGGCTTAGTGAATTTCATCAAGTTGAGCTAGAACAAAGTTTTGATTTGGAAAGAGAATTTTTAAAGACTATTTCTAAAACTTAGAATTGATAAAGGCAAATGACTTTTGACTTCAAGGATAAAAGAGCCTAGGATTCTTCTTCCCCTTTTGCATTTCATAAAACTTGGTCAAATACCTCTCTAGTGGCATTTCAATACATACATGTGTTAGTCTAAGGTTCACAAATACTTGACCCGCTCTCTCAAGTCAAAATCAAGTTTCTCTTCTCATTAAAATGCACAATCTCTTGCTACAATTAATGAGAATCAATCTTTAAGCAACAACCCTAATGTGACAATGCAAGGTTAGTAAATATATCTCTATTCTACCAACAAACCATCCATTTATCAAGTAAACTTCAAGACAAGCATGATTTCAATCAAGTTCTACACCTAGATTAGCTCTCTCGAGTCAAAACCTATGTGAATAAATCATCTAAATGGAGGCCAATCACTTAGAAGCATTAAGCCAAGGTTGAAATCAACACATGTGTATATTTATCTACCAAAAGAGAGGAATATTCAAGTTTTAATCCATACAAAGGGTAAGAAGAACCCTAGAATGAAAAGTTTAGCTACTCATATTCAAATACAAAGAGAGTCTAAGCAAAGAAACTGAATACATGAAGAAACTAGGAAGAAAAGAGAAGAAAAGAGGAAGAACCAAGGTGAAATCCCCAAAATCTCTCTTAGGTTGAGCACCCAAGCCTCCAAGATTGTCCAAATCTCTCTCCCAAGCTCTTCCCTTGTGTGCCCACTTGTTTCCTTAGGTCAAGAGTGTGTTTTTCGGCCCTTCCCTTTAGGTTAAATAGGTTTTTCTATTTCGAAATGTAAAAACGCGCAGCTGTACTTTTTTCAGCATTTTTTACGATCGCTACGGCCGTTGTCACTTTCCACGGAAAGTACTTCTGCGGCCGCTTGTGACTTTCCACGGAAAGTCTTGGGCGCGCGCGCTTGTGACTTTCCACGGCCGGTTGCACGTTCTTCTAGCTTTGCACTTTGCTTCACCTCCTTTATTTCTTTCCTTGTTTCTTGGTTCTTATAGAGCTTCAAAACTTGTCTCCATCTTCCTACAAAAGAGGAAGCAATTATCAATTCTCAATTGAATCATAAACTCTATAATAACAAGAATTTCTTTGATTTTTGCCTTATACTTTGATATGCACATTTTGAACCAAAAACAGGTAAAAAGAGAGAGAAAATGTGCTGGAATATTGTCAATTTCTAAGAGTTAACAGAAAGTTATAGAGAAATTTTTTTGGAAGAAAAACATCAAAGTAACGAAGTTACGCGAAATTTCATCGGTTAAGCAATTTCTGAAGTCAGTGATAAAAATGCCAATATTTCATGTTGAAAATGAAGTTAAAAAATTCTGGAAACATTCATGGTTAAATTAGACATATAGGGATTTTCAAATATTCCAATAACATATTAAAATGAGTTCTGTACAGTGAGAGAAAAATTCTCAAAATTAGGCTACGAATTTCTGAAAAAATTCTGGGCAGAGTCTCAAAACTTTAAACCTGGGAATGACTCAATGAATCTGGGGAAAAAAAATATTTTTACTTGAAAATAGACATCCTAAGGATTCCAAGGAATTTTACCGATCCTCATATCAATTTTCATAGAATTAATTATGATTTTTCAAAGTTAGGCGAAAAATCTACCCTGAATCCTGTAATTAGCGTTTTTTACGAAATTTAAGGGGAATAAATTGAAAAGTAATTCCACCAGGGGTAAAATAGTCATTAGTGACTGAGATATCTATTAGGGTATTATTTTTGAATTAATAAATGTGAAATTACCATTATAGGATATACGTGATCATACTCCAACCAACGTACGTACCGCGATCACCGACGAAGGTACGGATGCGTACTGTAACACTAACTCTGATGCTTATTGTATGCTATATGTGATAGATGTTTTCATGAAGTGATGGACAAGACTAGGTCTTGGGCCAGACACTGTGACTAAGTTTATGGGGCTTAGATCACCTATTTTCACACATTCAGCTATATACGGGTTATGGTATTGATAATACCATTACAGTTTTCCTAGCGCTGAGGACACGAATGTACATCATGGCACTAGTGAATAGTGCAAACTATAATAACATTCATATGCAATGGTTGTGTTCTGTTATTATCTTTCATATGTGGTTACTACTGTAATGTCATGAATATCTGTCATACATAACTGTTACATAAGTATGAGGTTAACCGTTACATGAGGTTCAATGGGTATTGAACCTTAGCTCTTACAATAGCTTCAGGATCCGGTGTGAACAGGATAGAAGACAAGGGTAAGCAGCTGGCATGAGGATTGGCCGGAGAAAGTTCTTTTGATATGTACTTAACGTTGTAGTCATTCAAAATTTTTGTATCACTGTGGAAGCAAACATATACATTGCAGTGGATGTTTATCAGTTACTCTTCAATTTAAATACTTCTGATGCTCTACTCTGATCAAACTAATTTGAAAACGCTTTCGAAAATTGGGATGTTACATTTTGGTATCAGAGCAGTCATTCTGGCACGGATTTAACTATGTTACTCCAAACAGTTTGGTGTCTAGAAAGGGTGTTGTGGTTGTCAATCAGTCCCCATAAAGTCGGCGAGACTTCCACAAACACGCCGGCCTGGCCAGGTAGAATACCTTCCATTGTGATCCTTCTCGAGATGTTAAGCTCTTTAGAGAAGACCTTGCTCTGATATCAAATGAAGGTAGAGCTAAATCACCAAGAGGGGGGTGAATTGGGGATTTTGAAACTTTTTTGATTTGCTCTGTTTTTCGTACAGCAAAACAGAGGTGAACAGAAGATGTAGAGAAGAACAACTAGACACAAGGATTTATACTGGTTTGGTCTAACTCCTTGACCTACGTCCGGTCCCCGGACACTCGGGATTTCCACTATATCAATTGATTACACACTCGTACTCAAGAGTAATTCTCTCACTAGAACTTACTCCCCCTTACAAGTTGTAATCAATGAACCCAATCACCAAGTCCCCACTTGTGATACTTTACAATAAATGATTTACAAGTAGAAACTCTCTCTAAGAGTAGATAATGATAAACACTGAAGCTTGTGTATCAAAAGAAATAATATAGATGAAAACTGAAAGAATAAGTGTAAGACTTGAATGCAATTCGTTTTCAGCAGTTGTGGTTGTTGTGAAGAATTGAATACAACTCTATTTATACTAAGAGTGCATTAAATGACCGTTGTAATCTTGATTATAACCGTTGCCTTCATTAGACAAGGTTCTGGTTCAGTTTAGGTCTTCTTCTCTCTCTAAACTTCACTTAATCCAAATTTGCGTATGTTCGAGTTGACTCTCGTGAATTTGTCCGTTGGAATAGCAGCTGCTGGATGTAGAAATCATTCTTTAATTCTTTGTAGGCGTGTGCAGATGGATTACCCAAAAGTATGCAACTTTCTGGGTTTGCATTTAATGTGCTGACATCACTTTTGCTTTTGCTTTAAACCTTCAATGTACATTCTCTAATCTATCTGAAACTCACCAATAAAGTGGTTAAACATATCTAGAAACATTAGAGATTAATCATAGGAAGTATTAAGATCAAACAAGAAGGTTTCACAAATTCGTAAGATTTGATTTTCAAACTTAGCGTTCAATACTCGAGTATGTTCATCAATACTCAAGTTTGTCACTGTGCACTTAAGTCAATACCTGAGTATTCATTTTGATACTCGAGTATTCTTCTTCCAGAGAGGAATCATCGAGACTTGACCTTTAGACCTTAATGTTGAAATAAGGGAAATACTCGATTATACAAATCCATACTCGAGTTTTGAACTTTTGATATAAAAATAAGTCTAAGTTCAAAAACCTCAATACTTGAGTATTGTTTTCAATACTTGAGTGTTCAAATCATTGACAAAGAGCAAAGCTCTCTGTATGTCCAATACTCGAGTTTCCAACTCAATACTCGAGTATGCATTCATTTTGAAAAACTTTGTGAGGTCTTTCCTAAGTCAATACTTGAGTATTGAAATGAATACTTGAGTATTCAATATATGCATAAACCTTGTAGTCTTTCTGTCAGTCCAATACTAGAGTGTCTATACCAATGAAAACTTTGATAGATTGATGTCAAGTCAATACTTGAGTTTTCAAATGGATACTTGAGTATTCATAAACAAGTGTTAAGTATGAAAACTTTGTGAAAATCCAATACTCGAGTATGATAAACCAATACTCGAGTTTTCAAAAGATGAGAAACTTGATGACTCTCTGTTTGACCAATACTTGAGTATTCAAATGAATACTTGAGTATTGAGATCTTAAGTCAATGTTGAAATTGTCTCTGTGTGTTCCATACTCGAGTATTCATATCAATACTCGAGTTTGGCTCAGGGTGAAAAACTTGGAGTGCTCTCTGTAAGTCCAATACCCGAGTATTGTGTCCAATACTTGAGTATTGCTTTGTGTAATGGTTTTTGAGCAACTCTCTCAAGTCAATACTCGAGTATTGAGACCAATACTCGAAGTTTGGCTTTGACAGTAAGTTTTTCAACTTACCAAAGACAAACTTCAATGTGTGTTTACAATTGTTAATTATCATCAAAACACATAGAGAACTAACATTACTCTCTTGCACCTATAGATGATCTTAAACCCAAATACCATCCTTCACCAGAATATAACCTTGAACCCATGCACCATCATGGGCTGGAGTTTCCACTTGAACCTATTTATGACCTCGAACCTCTAAATGCAGTACCCCCAAATCTGGAACAACCCTCGACTGAGCTAAAAGAACCCAATTCATCAGGCCATTCGTCTGAGGAAGACAACTCTGATGATTCTCAATCTAATAACCAAGAGATCTCTGATAGTGAATCTCATACCAACTATAAGCCTGTTTTCCTGAATCACGTATTAGACCAAAATGGGATGCTGTTAGATATCCTACAAACTGACTACACGTATGCCAAGAAACATACAACAACTTTAAAGGGGGAATACTACCAATACCTAGAATGTGTAAGGACGACGTATGATCAAAAAATATGTACTTCCTCCCTTCCTACTCCCGCGAAGAGTGGGCAAAATCTACTTTGTACCACTTCCCTCGAACCCATATTTTGATAGAAAAGACGAACGAACTCTTGGGAGAAGGACCCATCCGAAGTTTTCATGCCTTCCTCTGGCGTCTCAAATGCCTAGTGTACCTGAACATGTAGTTGAGGAACGAAAGTAAACCCAGTACCAGTGAAAGGAAGCCACAAAAATAGTAGTAGGAGTAGTATTGTAGTAGAATGACTAAATATAGTTTACTAGTATGAAGTATTAGGACGTAACAACTACTGTAATATATTAACTACACGATGAATATATATGTTTGCAAATATGTGCTAATTACTACTTCCCTCTAATATCTACGTCTATTGTTCGTAATAGTTAAGGGAAAAAATTTGAAATGGCAAACCTAAGAGGAGCCGGAGTCCCTAGAGGCCGAGGCAGAGGCCGAGGTAGAGGTAGAGGCAGACAGCCACAAGCGATACCATTGCCAGGACCCAAACAACCACAGCAACCAGAGTAGAATGAGATACAAGAGATGAGAAGAATGCTACAAGAACAAAGGGCTCTTATTGATGAACTTCTTACTGAACGACAAGAAAGACGAGTTGAAGAACGACAAGCCGAGGAAGAACAAAATGATGAGGAGAATGAAGACAATGATGAACATGACGACGAACGAAGCAATGAAACTGAGGGATCCGATCGATCTCGATCACCTCCCCCGCGAAAGAGAGCAATGGCCGCACTACATCAACCCAACAGAGTAGTTGAAAACACACAGTATTGGGTAACCCAATTTTGTAAGCTAAAACCACTAGCTTTCTGAGGTAAGCTGGACTCAGCCGAAGACTGGTTAATGAGGCTAGACAAGATCTTTGAAGTTCTGGAGTGCCCGGAAAATCGCAAGGCTCAACTTGCAATATACAAGCTAGAAGGAGATGCAGACAGGTGGTGGAGAAGCATTTCTGTAACCTTACAAGCACGTTATTGTCCCATTACCTGGGAGAAATTTCTGGGGAAATTCAACAAACAATACTTTCCTCCCTCGGTGTAAATGATCAAGGAATCAGAATTCCTCCACATCCGGCAAGGCCACGAAGACCCGTTCGACGACTACTATGCCCGGTTTACCAATCAGTCGTGATATACATCATACCGTAGGAATAATGATGGTGAAAGCAGTATGGCAAACATATTGATTTATGGGCTTAAACACGAGATAAGAGAAAGACTGGTGTCTCAACAGTTCACAGAGTTAATCCAAGCGGTGGAATCTTACCGATTGATCAAGCGTAACTTGAAGGAACTACGCACATCCAGAAATTTCAACAGCAGCAGTGCAAGTCGTGGCGGATTTAGTCGTGGGAATTCCTCACAGAAGAGGGAAGCACCCTGGAGTAACTCCCAAAGCGGAAGCAAGATGCCATTTCAGTTTGGACAGCGGAGAATGCCGGAATCCCGACCATGCCCAAGATGTGGAAAGAATCATTATGGTACTAATTGTGACATGAGACAAGTATGCTTCCATTGTCAGAAGCCAGGGCACTACAGCAGGGAATGTCAGAGGGCTGCAGAGAGAAGGCCACAAAACCCAGGTCGGGTTGTTGCTTTAACAAATGAGGAGGATAGAGAATCTCCAGATCGATGGTCCAAGGTACTATCTCTCTCAATAGGAACCTACTTCACGCACCATATAATTCGGGTGCTAGTCATTCGTTTATATGATTCTACAAATCGCTTAGGGATGCATGCCTATAGATTACCCTATGACTTAATAGTAGCTACCCAACTTGGCGTGGAAACTTTAGTTTCTGCTGCATGTTTAAATTGTATTGCGAGAGTGCATAGGGCGGTGTCCCTAGGCCATGAGACCGGTGGTACTTAGCAGTGTATGGAATGCTAATTGTCATGATGACTTTAGACTAGTATGTCTATAGAACATTTTGTGTCTGGAAAAACATTCATTGTACCAGGTGATATGTGAAATGTCTAAGGCCTAAGGATGATTTCCTAGGTGGTGAGGCTAGAATCTCCAGTGCTGTGGTAATAGATTGAGCCGGAGGGCCAATGTGTGTTAAGCCAAGAGGCTAAATGGGTCAGGCAGTGAGGCCTGCGTAACCAAGCACTGTCAGAATGGACCAATGGGTCCTGTATGCGAATACTATACATGGGTACAAGGTGAATGAAATTGTCAGGGTGCATGTTTAGTAAGCATGCACCCTGACAATTAGGGAATACTAAAAATAATTATTGGGCAACTAAATTGATGTTGATTAAATTAATAGTCATGGTTAATCTAAGAGCAAATAAAATGATCTATTTAAAAGTATTTTACCTTCATTAAAAAATGAAGGACCTATGATATGGCTCCAAAACATTATCTAATCAATTAAAATAAAACACAAAGTGGATTAAAAGGAAAGATGAAGGGGGGGGACAGTTTTTAGAGCTTGGGAGCAAGAAAAATAATTCCCGCACATGCAACAACTTGTGGGTGAAGTTGAAACCTTCCAACTTGGTGATCAAGTTTCAAGACTTCATCGGCAAGTCTCCAAACTTCTTGAAGAAGGAGAACAACTTGTTGAAGAAGGTTAGATCCAATGGGTGAGATTAAAACTTCTTAGTTAAGTAGGATCTAAGGGCCAAAATTCAAGATGGGAAATGCAAATAATGCCTGACTTTTACTATAAATAGGCACCTTGTGGTTCATCAATTCTCACACCAAAGCAAGCTTGAGAAATCTGATTTAGAGAGTGAAATTGAGAGTGAAGGGTCTTGAAGAAGGAGGAGCAAGGTTCTTGGTAAGTTCTCTAGCTCTAGCTTTAAGTTCCTTAAGTTTTAGTTCTTAAATTCTTAGATAGAAGTAGCTTAGATCTTAAATATTCTAGAGTAATTTTATTTTCATGTTTTATGGTCAAAATTAGCTTTATTTCAAAAAAAAAAAATGATGAGGAAAGTTATAGAGAAAATTTTTTGGAAGAAAAACATCAAAGTAACGAAGTTCGCGAAATTTCATCAGTTAAGCAATTTCTGAAGTCAGTGATAAAAATGCCAATATTTCATGTTGAAAATGAAGTTACAAAATTCTGGAAACATTCATGGTTAAATTAGACATATAGGGATTTTCAAATATGCTAAGAACATGTTAAAATGAGTTCTATACAGTGAGATAAAAATTCTCAAAATTAGGCTACGAATTTTTGGAAAAATTTTGGGCAGAGTCTCAAAACTTTAAACCTGCAAATGACTCAGTGAATCTGGGAAAAAAAAGTATTTTTACTTGAAAGTAGACATCCTAAGGATTCTAATGAATTTTACGGATCCTCGTTTCGATTTTTGTAGAATTAATTATGATTTTTCAAATTTAGGCGAAAAATCTACCCCGAATGTTGTAATTAGCGTTTTTTTACGAAATTTAAGGGGAATAAATTAAAAAGTAATTCCACCAGGGGTAAAATGGTCATTAGTGACTGAGATATCTATTAGGGTCTTATTTTTGAATTAATAAATGCGAAATTACCATTATAGGATATACGTGATCATACTCCGACCGACTTACGTGCTGCGATCACCAATGAAGGTACGGACGAGTACTGTAACACTAACTCTAATGCTTATTGTATGCTATATGTGATAGATGTTTTCATGAAGTGATGGACAAGACTAGGTCTTGGGCCAGGCACTGTGACTAAGTTTATGGGGCTTAGATCACCTATTTTCACACATTCAGCTATATACGGGTTATGGTTTTGATAATACCGTTGCAGTTTCACTACTACAAAACAGGGATACGGAGTCCTATTTTTTATACTTTTGGCGTCCTTTTTTGAGGGGAGGTATATCTGGGGGGCTCCGTAGGGAAAACTTAAGGAGTCCTATTTTAAACTTAGACTCCTTAAGTCATGACTTAAGGAGTCTAATTCCATAACTTAGACTCCTTAAGTCATGACAGTTACGCTCTTTGATGTCCCTTAAGGAGTCTAATTCTCTAGACTTAGACTCCTTAAGTCATGATAGTTACGCTCTTTGATGTCACTTAAGGAGTCTAATTCTAAATAATTAGACTCCTAAAGTGAGACTTAAGGAGTCTAATTCAATTACTTAGACTCCTTAAGTCTACATTAGGAGTCTAATTCCATTAATTAGACTCCTTAAGCGTTTTTTTTAAATAATTGATTCGTATATTCACTATCCCACAATTTCTTGCAAAAAAATATCATTACATAAACAATCACCAGAATGTGATAATTGCATACAACACCTAGCTATGTGCTAAAAGGTTAGCTCAGCTAACCTTGTACAGAAACAAAATACAAGCGTACCTTTTATATAAATATCCCAAGAATTGCCTGGGACATCTGCATGCTGACATCTTTAATGTCATTGTACACCTGTTGCAATCGTGCCAAGAAAGGAAATTTTGTCACATGGTGATCATCCTAGTAAAACATAAAATACAGATTATGAGTAGGTTGACAAGAAAATGTAGCAATCAGCTGTACGGTTTAAGTTTATGTAAATATACACAATTTAAGCAATTTCGTGTTTGACAACAAAAATCCCAAAGTCACAAAGAAAATGATGTCATACACAAAAGATTTTCTCTCAAACACATAAGCACAACAATAATGATAGCAATAGTCTGAAATTCAAGTAATAGTTAGTATTTCCTACCACTGGAGGTGCCGACTTGCAATCAATAAGTCTCTTCGGGAACTCTGCAAAATTAAAACTTGGATCAATCTTCTCAATTTCCCACAATAATTATCAAATAAACAGAGTTACTAACATTGATACAATATATATGTAATATAACATTACCTTCAGTCTTTAATATAAAAGCCTATTTGTAGTACAATTTACACTATAAATGAAACCCAAAGTTATATGATTTTTTCATCAAACTACAATATTTATAACATGTAGCATTACCAAAATAATTGTCATTAGAATATGTGAATATGGGTCGGTGAAGGATTGCCTTTAAGTCATTTTAAAAGATAATTCAGCAAAGATTTCCCATTTAAAATAATACATCCTAAAATTTAAACAACAATTCGATTTAGTTTGTATTCAAACAACTTTACTTTAAAGTTGAGTGTGTTTGAGAGGAATATCCCTTACTTTAAAGGCACCCGATTACTATATGACATAAGCACACGACTATTCAATTACACCTTAACTTCTAACCTCCCTCCACATGTACATCCTTACCCAAAAGAGAAATGAAATATATCGGTTGGGTGGGACGAACTATTAGCTTTACTTTATTATTGAATACGAGAATAGTAGAACTTTGCATCTCTATTAATTAAAAGCATTAATTTTTACTTGAATGCTTTGTTTTGCTTTTTTTTTTTTTTTTTAAAAAAAAAGAAATTATTTTTGCTCAAGGTTCATTTGCTAAGCAATTACGCACTATCAATTAATGTACTATTTCTTGCAAATGGAAAGACAAGTTCTAAGATACATCTATGTTGGGCCTTGTGGCCTGGGGAGGGTTCCTGGGAAACATAAGTAGTTATTTTTTTTAAGTGGGTCTGTTAGTGTGCTATGTCTGGAGCCCAAACTGAGCACTCTAAATTTTGTGGGTCTTAATCTCAAAACCAAAATATTTTATTGAAGATTGTCAGTTTTGTTTATTTAACATGTATTTCAACCTGCGGATATTAAATCGAATATCCCTTCTCGTACTCTTGTTCTTGCATCAACTTTTTTGTTAAACCCAAATAGTATACGTACTTCGCATGGTTCAAGCATGGCGTAAGATGCGATTGATGCAAATGCTATTAAATCGAAAGCCGAATGCTCCCAGCGGATGTGTGACCAGCAACCTACGTATTATTGGTGGTGAAGGGTGGGATCCTGCACATTTTACTGTTATTATCACATAATGGTAAAGTTGTTCCTGGAGTAATGGACACTACTACAGCAAAGCACTTATCTCATGCATATGGAACTATGGCTGAACATGTGGCTGCCATAGCTCAGGTTGGTTTGTGTTACTGTATATTTGTCTTTAGTTGTATTTGGACAAGAAGTTTTGGTTTTTTTGTTGCTTATGTTATGTCAATTCTTTTGTGTAGATTTATAAGATCTTGAGCATCAAGCATAACCAATTAGATGTCAATGCCATTGATTTTTTTGGTGTCACCACCAGTTTGATTTAGAAACTGTAGCTATCACCATTGAAACTCTTTTTTAACATATTGCTTCCTGCTATGTCTTTTTTGTGTCTGTTCTGTTCTCATATCATAACCTTGGCCCACCAAGCTTTAGTTTGAAATTCATATGATGATTTTTCCAGCTTTTGTTGAGTTTACATGTCTCTATTCAAAACTTCATAAATTGGGCAACTGTTTTGCCTGAATGGCATCACCTGTTCCTAATAGGGATGGGATCATGGTAAACTGATCTTCTTTTCTTGTACAAAAGAAGGCATGGGGCATGGCCATTTTCTTTAAAATAGCCTTATTGTGCTATATAAAGTAAACATATTTTAAATGTATTATGTGGTCAAAAACTCATCTCGCTTGGATTCAATAATAAATATTTTTGTTTTTATTGTACTTAATCTTATTTTGTTTCACTTATACCATAGATTTAAAAATTACAACTGTTTCTTGTTGAGGATTGGGCTTCTATCTCTTACATTGATAGGGAACTCTTTTGTAGTTATACTTAATTCATTGTTATTGTGGTGTCTTGAAACCGTCCTACATTTTAGAATAAACTCAAGCATTTGTGGCTACAATCTGAATTAACATTATATAAATTATGAACCTATTACATTATGTGGTATAATAATAACAAATACCAACATTAGTCTCACAACCTACTCATTTGGCTTACTCTTCAAATGTCACATCCCAAGTTTCGAAAGCGTTTTCACGGTATCTTGATCAGAGTTGAGCATCGGAAGTAAATAGTATTGAAAAGTAACTGATAAATATCCACTATAATGTATGTGCTTATAACAGCGTTAAATTTTTTTCAAATGTCGATATCGTAAAGTACATGTCAATAGGACTTTCTCCACTGGTTCCTACATCTGTCGCTTACCCTTGTCTTCGATCCTGTTTACTCCGGATCCTGAAGCTATGGTAAGAGCTGAGGTTCAATACCCATTGAACCTCAGGTAACGGTTAACCTCATATTCATGTACAGTTATGTATGACAGTTATCTCATGACATCACAGCTATATTCACATATAAAAAGCAATAACAACACAAACACCACATATGAATGTTATTACACCGCACTATTCACCAGTGCCACGGTGTACATCCATGTCCTCAACGCTAGGAAAACTCAACGGCGTTATCATGACTATAACCCGTATAAAGCTGTATGTGTATGAACAATTCTTTTTAAAAACAGAGTCACAGTTTATGAACATATCTATCACATATAGGTATACAGTAAATATCAGAGTTAGTGTTACAGTACGCGTCCGTACCTTCGTCGATATTGTCGGTACGTTGACGGTCGGGCGGTGATCACGCGTATCCTATAATGGTAATATCGTATTTATTAATTTACAAATAATATCCTACGGGATATCCTGGACACTAATGACTATTTTGCCCTTGCAATATTTATTTTCCACTTTTTTTCCTCAAAATTCGTAGAACAACGCTTGTACAAATCTGGGCAGCATTTTGTCTAGCTTTGAAAAATCATAATTAATTCTAAAAAAATCGAAACGAGGATCCGTAAAATTCCTTGGAATCCTTAGGATGTATATTTTCAATTAAAAATAATAAATCTTTCCCAGATTACATGAATCACTCCCAGTTTTAAAGTTTTGAGCCTCTGCCCAGAAATTTTCCAGAAATTCGTAGCCCAACTTTGAGAAATTTTATCTCCTTGTACTGAACTCCTTTTGACATGTTCTTAAGATATTTAAAAATCCCTATATGTATATTTTAACCATGAATTTTCTCAGAATATTTTGACCATAGTTTCAATATGAAATTCTGGCGTTTTCATCACTGCCTCCAGAAATTCTGAAACCGATGAAATTTCGCCAAAACTTCGTTACTTTGATGATTTTCTTCCAGAAATTTTGCTATATGAACTCCCCCATCATTTTTTCAAAATAAAGCCAATTTTGACCATAAAAACATGTAAATAAAATTATCCTAGCATATTTAGGATCTAAGCTACTTCTATCTAAGAATTTAAGAACTAAAACTCAAAGAACTTAAAGCTAGAGCTAGAGAACTTACCAAGAAATTTGCTCCTCCTTTCTTCAAGGCTCTCACTCTCACTTTCTCTCTACATTTCAGATGTTGCTTTGTGAATTGGTGAGGAATTATGAAGACCCCAACCCCCTATTTATAGTAAAATTCCATGACACTATTCACACCTTTTCATCTTGGATATACACCCTTGGATTTATGTTAATTGGAAGCACAAATCCTAGCCCTCCAAGCTCTCAAATCTGACCCCCCCTCTCTCTCTCCTTAATCCTCTTCCATCTCCATTAATTGCTCTATCCCAAGTACCATATCCTCTTCCAAAGATTTATCCCATGTGTTCTAACTTAGTGCACAAGCCAACAAGTTGCTTCTTCTATTTTTGTGTGTGTTGCACTCCACTAGATAAAAATTCATTTGAGGATCTTAATGAAGTTCGATTCAAATTTCCTTTTTGGTTTTGAAATCTTGGGATTTATAGCTTCATTTAGAGACCATAATCATCCATTTTCTTAATTGATATCAATCTCTAGGAGTTGAGGAAGTTGCTTTGGTTATAACCATTCTCAAGCTTGAATTATGCTTGTTCATAATCTCTTTTTATATTTGATTCATGATTAAGGGATTTCAAGCTACAGTTTAATTTGTATAGGTTTTCATTTGCTTATGTCTTAAATTATTTCCATGGATTAATCTAATTACTTTATGCCTAATTTCCCTATTGGCTAATACCTTGACTTTCCTCTCTCTCTTCATACTACACACACACACATGCACAACAATTGTACATACACATGCACAACCCTTCATCTTTCTCTTTCATTATCCTTTGCCAATATTTTTAAGAGGCTTTATGACAAAGGACTCTTATCCTCTTCCATTTGCTTTCTTCTTTTGTTGACTTAATTTTCCCCATGTGTTTGCTAAATAATATCTAGATATTATGAGCTTAAATTCCTCCCATTGGTTCTTTTATTTTCGCATGGATTAAGCTACCTAATTATTTAAGCCCTTAGATTAGCTTTATGAGGTTAATTCTTGGCCCTTAGATCATAGTTGAAATTGTTGACTTTTCAAAGCTTGATTAAAATTTAATTAACATCTTAATTAGAAGCTCAATTGTCTCTTGATTATTGCATTATTGGTGTTTAGAGTAGTTTATGACCATTGGTAATCCATCTTATGCTAATCTCAATCCCTTATTGGTCTTTGATTTCTTATTTAGCTTAATTCACCTCTAATTGATGACTATTAATATTAATTGTAAATAATTATCCAAATGTTCTATAGTGTAAATTTAATTACTCATTAATTGTTATTGTTTTCTCCAAATTTGTTTAAGTATTTTCATGACAATTTCTTGCTCTTTTTGATTCTACATGAACCATAGTTTAATATGGTATTTATTGTATTTTATGATATTTTATGATGCCTAATAAAATTCAGAAAGTTAAATCATTGGTCACCTTAATTCTAAAGAAAATTTACCTAGAAAATAGAATAAACACATCTCAAAATTTGAGACCACATATTCACCTATTTTAATAGGTTTTATTTATCAAAATATAGTGGTTATGCTAAATGTGATTTTTAGGGTATTACATCAAATGTCAATTTTTTCATACTGTAAAAGCTTCCCAACCAGCTACAGATCAAGCAAGAATGAAAAGGAATAGAAGGGGAAAGCAAGAATCGAAAACGTAACTTCACCTCACTAAGAACAACAATTTAAAAGAAAATTCAGCAGCATTTCCCATTTAAAATAATACATCCTAAAATTTAAACAACAATTTGATTTAGCCGTATTCAAACAAAACTAACTAAAGCAATTATTCAAGACTATATTAACAACAATTTAATCAAGTAATTTCAGCAATCCAGAAGATAAAAAAATAATACTGATAATAACAAAGTTGTCTAATTCACAGTCCCAAGCACAATTCTCAAACTTGCAATTAAATCCACCACAATTTAATCCATTAATAAGATAAAAATTTCATGCTATGAATTGTAGAATTACCTAAGCTTAGCTCCAACACCTTTAATCACCTTTAATCATGTTTTGATATTAAATCATGCTTCCATACTTTCTATGAAATTGGAAAGCATCTCCCTTTGTTTTCTAAGCTTCCCAAAAATTACAAACATAAAAAACAACACAAGCAACGTCATCAACAATAACAACAATGAAATCCATCAATTACCTAAAACCCAAGCTTGGTTTCTTACAATTTCTCTTCTTGGACCCTTGTTCTCTTCTCTTTTCCCTCTTGACAGCAAATATCCAAGAGGTATTTAGAAACCATAATAGATACAGAGCAATATATAATGACAGATATAGAGCAATATATAAGATCAATAAGAAAACTTAATGAGCATAGCAAGTTGGAAGGTCTATGTTTCCTGGGTTGCAGTTTTGGTATACTAGCTTGTGAAAACTTACTACTACAAATGTCAACTGCCCCTGTTATGGATTTTAGCTCACTTTCTAATGAGTGACTGATAGTATTGCAGGGTTCTCCATAGCTTTTCCAGTTTGAATGTCCTCCTAGATCTTTTTTTTTCCCCAAAAGGGTAGGATTACATGAGAATTACTTTTATCAGACAAGAACCATTAAATCCTATAACAAATGAGTAAGGCTCAAGAATTGACATATTCAACACGTTCACCATGAAACTAAATTTAATATCCAGAAGCCACTCAAGCAAAAGTCTTTTAAGCTGAAGCATGTATAAAATCATAGAACCAAATAGTTTGAAGGGTAGAAAGGAAGGTCGTTAACTTGTTTTTATAATATATCTAACACATGCCATACGCAAAACCGAAGAATGGAGATAATAAGGATTGATTTAAAAAGACTTTGAAACAATGCCAAGAACTATTTCATCTCAAAACATAAATTGTTATGTAAAGGCTTGATGTTCTTTTCATCAATATATCTCTAACCAAGGGGAAAATATTTATTCCTCAATTATCTCATCCAAAGGCATCTTTATAAATATTTACCTTGCTTGCTTCGCCTTCAAGAGGTTCAGTTTGTCAAGTGCATGGAAACTTTCAACAGTATTAGTATTGTAAAGTATGCCTGGAACAGAGCACTTGTTCCTGTTGCCACGGTTATGACTCAGCTAAAAGGGTCAAGTGATTTGATATTTGAGAATGTGAGCAAGGTGCGTAGAATCCTGCAATGAGACAACAGCAGTACAAGATCAATATTGCATTGTACCGACAAACTTTACTAACATTACTAACACATAGTTC
This sequence comes from Acacia acuminata, assembly GCA_019022655.1. Lineage (NCBI taxonomy): Eukaryota > Viridiplantae > Streptophyta > Magnoliopsida > Fabales > Fabaceae > Acacia > Acacia acuminata. The sequence continues at coordinate 1,403,458 of JAFJYI010000047.1, read as the reverse complement.
AAATCGCATTTTCTAAAATAGGAAAAAAAAACTGCATAAATCCTCAATCAACATTAGTTTGGACGAAGTTGAAATTATGCAAGCAGAAAACTGAAAGAAGTAATTTATCTTCTAAGATCATTAAAAAATGTGCCTTGTTGATGCCAGAGAGAGCGAGATAGCGTGAACCCAGAACGGACCTATATGACCAGAATGAACAGGCCTACATTGTTCTCGCTGTTCAGTGGCGGTGTGCTCCGACGGCCACGGGTTGAGATAGAATCCCATGCGCTTGGTTTGAAGGAACGGACAGAATCAATAATGAAAGAACTCTAGATTAGGAGATTTGGGAGAGAAGAGAGTACCTTTTGTCGACTTGACTGTTGAGAATTGGAAAACTGAAATGAATACGCGGGAGAGACGGAGATCGGAGGACCTACGGTGGAGAGGAGACGACGAGCAACGGCGGAGTGAGGGCGCATAAGGCGGACCGGGGTTGAGAATAAGAGAATGAGAATCGCGATCGATGGCTCAGCTCTGAGAGAATGAGAAACGACCGCGGGTATGGGTTTTTTTTTTGGGGACTAAGGAGTCTAATTCTAAAACTTAGACTCCAAATTCCAAACTAGGGAGTCTAATTCCATGACTTAGACTCCAAATGGTTTGCTTTTTCTGACCTAGGGAGTCTAATTCTTAAACTTAGACTCCTTTTCGCTTGCATCCGCGCGAACTACACTTTTGGCGTTTAAGAAATAAAATTAGACTCCAAAAGTCACCTATTAATTACAAAAATGCCACCGCGTTTTGTTTTACTTCCTTTTTTAATAATAGGACGCCAATTAGGGTCGTTAAAGCCAATTTCTGTAGTAGTGTTTCCCTAGCGCTGAGGACACGAATGTACATCGTGGCACTGGTGAATAGTACAGAGTATAATAACATTCATATGCAGTGGCTGTGTTCTGTTATTATCTTTCATATGTGATTACTGCATTAATGTCATGAATATTCGTCATACATAACTGTTACATAAGCATGAGGTTAACCGTTACCTGAGGTTCAATGTGTATTGAACCTCAGCTCTTACTATAGCTCCAGGATCCGGTGTGAACAGGATCGAAGACAAGGGTAAGCAGCTGGCATGAGGATTGGCCGGAGAAAGTTTTTTTTGATATGTACTTAACGTTGTAGTCATTCAAAATTTTTGTACCGCTGGGGAAGCAAACATATACATTACAGTGAATGTTTATCAGTTACTCTTCTATTTAAATACTTCCGATGCTCTACTCTTATCAAACTAATTTGAAAACGCTTTCGAAAATTGGGATGTTACAATTTTTTTAAGGTTATTATCACAAATTTAATAAGAAATTTATTTCCACATTATTTAAAATCAAATATTTTCAATAATTTCCAGATTAAAAAGAGAAATTAATTTCAAGAGATGACTGAATGAGGAATCACTCAGTCTCAAGAGACTTCAGCTTCAAATTAATTTTACAATAAAATCCAAATAATACAAATTATTAGTTTAACTTTTTGGTTTTTGGAATTATTGGACTTGGTGTTCTTTTCAAAAGAAATTTGATTTTGGTGAAAGCTTTACGTGTTATACAATTTCGATGTAATATCTCTACAATTGTACGAGTTACCGGTGCTCTGAGATAAAAGGTTAAGTGATATTAAAACCCAAAAGTAATATTATTAAATACTGAGACAAAAATATATATTATAGATATGCTACTAATAATATTATAGAAAATTCCATGTACCCATAATTCTTATGTGGCTCCATATTTCATCGTATCCTTATCAAAAGTTGCCTTTTGCAAGAAAAATATCCGCAACCAAAAGGATGATTCAGTAATTTACAATGCCTAAATCAGCCTATAAATTTCCTCTTGATTCAGACCTGTATATGCACTTCCGAATTCTCATTTGAGTGCTTACTTCATATCTCTCAGCCTCAATGGCAAACAAATTAGGAAATGGCAAGACTTGGGTGCTAAGTGTGGTGTTGTTCTTCTTGTTGTCTTTTGTCCCCATGACAAAGGCAGCTCAAGACACAGTCACCAATGCTAAGGAACTTGATGAAGTTGATAAGCTTTTGAATAAGTTGAACAAACCGGCGGTTAAGTCTTTCTCAAGGTATACATTTCATATTCTTCCACTAGTTTTTATGAGAAGAGGATTTAAAATCAAATAATTAATGCTTCCGCATACAAAGATGACTTCGAACACTATTTAGCCACTTTTAACCACCTGCTTATTTTTTGGATTGATATTTGCACAAATGACTTTTATCCCAGCTGACTTTTGCAAGTTGAAGTTGGATTAAAGTCAACCAGCGTAATGTGATTTATTTCAGGCTGATATATTAAAATTTCAATTTCAAAAGGTTTGTATATGAAAAGAAAAAAACAAAAAACAAAAAAACAAAAGCCAAAAACCAAAAGCCATCATCATAAGCAGGAAAAAAGTTGCTTTAACTTTAAAGTGATTTTCAAGCATATGTTCGTTTGTTTATGTCACTCCCAAATATACATTTTATTGTCCAACTAGTTTTTCCCCGTTACACCATTCCTACCGTTATCCCAAACATTATTCTCGCACATGTTTTAATTTGCAACGTTGGTCGCATTTGTTCTTTTGAGTTTCGCTTAAGAAGAAACTATTTTGGGATTTATTTATTATTGTTTTGGTTAACATTTGGTGTCCAAAAAAAAAAAAAAAAACGCAGAGCCCTGATGGTGACACAATTGACTGCGTACATATTTCACATCAGCCAGCTTTCGATCATACCAAACTGAAACATCACAAAATTCAGGTAAAATAAAATAATTTACCATTAATTTTGTTTTATTAGATTTCTAATTAATTAACTCAATTCTGATGTAATACCCAAAATTTATATTTATATTGAATATTTAATTTTTGTCAAATTAACATCTATTTAAATAGGAGAATATGTTGTCTCTGATTTTAGTAATTTATTTGAGTATTTTTCCATGGAAATTAAAGAGGCAAAAATCCAATACTATATTAGGGACCATGAGTTGCCTATGATTATTAAATGAATGCATGGTGTGTAAATGGCTATAGAAAATCAAAAAGTTGTGAGAAAATAATTAACCCAATTAAAGGAAATGGCCAACAATTAGTTGATAATTAAATCTACATTAATTAAATTAATAAAACTTTCATAATTAACTTAATAAAATGTTTCAAGAGGCAACCAAGGCTTATGTGTGGATGATTGTGGACCATAGGAGAATAAAGCAAAAAAATATATGAAGGAGGAGAGGCCACAATGCAAGCTTGGAGAGTGCATGAAGGAGGAAGAGCCACCAAAGCACTCTTGGAGCCAAAAGCTTTACACATTGGGACAATTGTGACACCCAGGCAAGAGGCTTTGGTGAAAAATCAAAGGAGGAAGAATGGGGGGGAGGTAGGCCACGTTTTTTTGGCTCAGCTAGAAGAGGAATTCAGATTTAAACCCATGGCAAAAAATGAAAGATGTGTAAGTTAGAGAATTACAAGATTGCCATAGCTTTTTTCCTATAAATAGACCCCCAACCTCTTCATAATTCTTCACCAATTCACAAAGGTATTAACAATATTTGAGAGAGTAAGGAAGAGTGTGAAGAGCTTCTTGAAGGAGTAGCAATGTTCTTGGTAAGTTTTCTAGCTCTAGCTTTAAGTTCTAGTTCTTAAATTCTTAGATAGAAGTAGCTTAGATCTTAAATATGCTAGAATAATTTTATTTACATGTTTTTATGGTCAAAATTAGCTTTATTTCGAAAAAATGATGGGGGAAGTTATATAGAAAAATTTCTGGAAGAAAAGCATCAAAGTAACGAAGTTACGCGAAATTTCATCGGGTTCGGAATTTCTGGAGTCGAAATGGAAACACCAGAATTTCATATTGTAAATATAGTCACAAAATTCTGGAAACGTTCATGGTTAAAGGAGATATATAGGGATTTTTAAATATGGCAAGAACATGTTAAAATGATTTCTGTACAGTGAGATAAAAATTCTCAAAGTTGGGCTACGAATATTTGGAAAAATTCTGGGCAGAGGCTCAAAACTTTAAACCTGGGAGTAATCTGTGTAATCTGGGAAAATTGATTATTTTTACTTGAAAATATACATCCTAAGGATTCCAAGGAATTTTACGGATCCTCGTTTTGATTTTTCTAGAATTAATTATGATTTTTCAAAGTTAGATAAAAATCTGTCCAGAATTCTGGACCAGCGTTTTTGAAGAAATTAAAGGTGATAAGTTGAGAGATAATCCTACCAAGGGTAAAAAGGTCATTAGTGACTAGGATATCTTCTAGAATATTATTTGTAAAATAATAAATGCAATATTACCATTATAGGATAAACGTGATCACAGACCGAACGACAGCGTACCGATATCGCCGACAAATGTACGGACGCGTACTGTAACACTAACTCTGATGTTTACTGTATACCTATATGTGATAGATGTGTTCATAGACTGGGACTCTATTTTAAAAAGTTATACATATACAGCTGTACACGGGTTATGGTTTTGATAATGCCGTTGAGTTTTCCTAGCGCTGAGGACACGGATGTACACCGTGGCACTGGTGAATAGTGCAGACTATAATAACGTTTATATGCAGTGGCTATGTTCTGTTATTATCTTTCATATGTGAATATTGCTGTAGTATCATGAATATCTGTCATACATAACTATTACATGAACATGAGGTTAACCATTACCTGAGGTTCAATGGGCATTGAACCTCAGCTCTTACCATAGCTTCGGATCCGGAGTAAATAGGATCGAAGACGGGGGTAAGCGACGAGATATAGGAACCTACTTTGGAGGAAGCCCTTTTTGTTTTGTACTTAACAATGACATTTGCAATTTTTTGTAAATGCTGTTAAAGCTAACACATACATTACAGTGGATGTTATCAGTTACTTTTTAAATACTATTTACTTCCGATGCTCTACTCTGATCAAGATACCGTGAAAACGCTTTCAAAAATTGGGATGTTACATTTTGGTATCAGAGTAGACATCCTGGCACGAATTTAACTATGCTACTCCAAATAGTCTGGTGTCTAGAAAGGGTTTTGTGGTTGTCAATCAGTCGCTGTTAACTTCGGCGAGGCTTCCACAAATACACTGGCCTGGCCAGATTGTTTGAGTAACGGAGTTAGGTTCGGAGTTTTTCAACTAAGAGCATTTTACCTGGCAAGAACCTGGCTCAGTTATAGTAAACCATTGGTGCTGAAGGCAGGGCTAGTTTATGTGGGTCAGTCATTCAGTCGCTGTAAAGTCGGTGAGACCCCCATGATAGACACCTACCTAGCCAATCGGTTGATTAACTAAGTTAGGCTCTAAGCCATTATCTTAAAGGAAATTTTGAAAACAAGTACTGATAAACCCTGGTGTTGTTGAAAAATGAACAGAGACGAGTTTCCCTATGCAGATTATTATGGGATGAGGAGACATGTAACACGTCGGACAGCAGTCCCTGGAAACATAAGAGTCAGACTGAACCCGAAACCATATTTCCCCGCCCCAGAACACCATTTAAACCCAGAAAATATGCCAAACTATCCCGATGACGAACCAGAGCTGGAATATCACCTTGAACCAGAGTATCCACCTCCTAACTCTCTGCCTATGTTTGAACCATTTTATCCTGCTCCCGACCCTACTTATGTTCCACAATATTCCCCATCACCAGAAGAACCAGAGTACCACCTCGGACCCGAGTACCCCGAACATCTATATGACCCAGTACCCATACATGCGGAACCCTTAAACATCATATACCCGCCCGTATACGGAAGTTCCGACAGCTTGCATCACTCCTCAGTGGGCGATAACTTTGACTACCCTGAGATACAAGATCTCAACCACGACTCTGATGCCAACTCTGACGACCTATAATATGTTCTGAATGACAATTCCATCCTGAGTCAAGCCTTGCACGTGAAACTCATCCATGCTGGGCTAATCACTGAGACTGAAAAAGAGAAATACTTCCTGTATCTGACCAAAGTAAAGGAGTCTTACCTAGTAAACTCCCGCTTCATTTTACCATACCCTCCCGGAGATTGGGTTAGATCTACTCTTCATCACTTTCCCCGCACTCGCTTCTGGGTAACCAAAACAAACGAGATCCTAAACGAGGACTACATCGAGGATGTGTGTTCATGTATTTTCCGCCTCAGACACCTAGTCTACCTGAACATGTAGGAAGACAAGGGCAACCCACAACAATCCAAGGAAGCCGTGGAAGTAGCAATAGAAGTAGTGTCATGGTAGTAAGACTAAAACGTAGTTGCTAGTGTGTGTGATCGCTCCTCTAAAAACCTTGAGGGGATCTAAAATACTTGTTAGATAAAAGGGTTGTGATATATGACTAGTTTGGTAAACTATGAGATCTATGTAAAATATCTGCTATCAATATATATCTGTGATATAAGTGTGTGCCATGTTTAAATCTTCTTGTCTCTAAATATCATTATCTATTAATCTTCGGAATTAGAATATGGCAACCTTGAGAGGCACCGGAGCTCCCAGAGGCCGAGGCCGAGGCAGAGGCCGAGGGAGAGGTAGGGGTAAACAACCACGAATAGTACCAATACACGAACTCGACCAACATGAACCACCACCACCCCCAAATGAAATACAAGAGATGAGAAGAATCGTACAGGAGCAATGAGTACTCATTGATACTCTCCTTGCCAACAGACAAGGAGGAGGAGACGAGAGACTAAATGAGGAACAGCAAGCCGACGAAGAACGACAGAATGATGAGGAGGAAGAAGACAGCAACAAAGAATACAACGACGAGCGGGACGATGAATGCAGCGATGAGACTGGGGGATCCGATCAATCTCGATCACCTCCCCAACGGGAGAGAGTGATGGTAGGGCTACCTCAACCTGCCAGAGAAGCTAGGGACACACAGTACTAGGTGGCACAATTCTGTAGGCTTAAACCACCAGCTTTCCGAAGTAAGCTCGATTCAGCCGAAGACTGGCTAATGCGTCTGGAAAAGATCTTTGAGGTCTTGGAATGTCCGGAGGATAGAAAAGCTCTACTAGCAATCTACAAGTTAGAAGGAGATGCCGACCGATGGTGGAGGAACACTGCAGCAACCTTACGAGCATGCTACTGCCACATTACGTGGGAGAAATTTCAAGAGAAGTTTAACGAACAATACTTCCCATCCTCCGTATAGATGATCAAAGAATCAGAATTCCTGCATATCCAATAAGGCCAGGAGGAATCTTTCGAAGACTACTTTGCTCATTTCACCAACTTGTCTCGGTACTCATCACACCTGAAACGAAACGATAACGAGGGTAGTATGGCGAACATACTGATCTATGGGTTGAAATACGATATAAGGGAAAGGTTAGTATCGCAGCAATTCTCAGAGCTAATTCAAGCGGTGGAAGCCTGTCGACTGATCGAACAAAACCTGAAAGAACTTCAAAAAACCAGAGTCTTCAACAGCAGTGGCCCCAATCGTGGCGGTTTTTACCACAGGAACTCATCGCAGAAGAGGAAGGCACCATGGGGAAATTTCCAGGGGAGCAACAAAAGGCCGTTCCAACCGAGGCAGCAAAACTTTCCAAGGATACAGATGTCCCAAGCATGTCCAAAATGCAGGAGGTACCATCAGGGAACCAATTACGAGGGAAAACTTGTGTGCTACAGGTGTTAGAAGCCGGGGCACATTAGCATGAACTGCCCTCAAAGAGCCCTGGAGGCGAGGCCACAAAACCCAGGTCGGGTTTTTGCCCTGACAAATGAAGAAGCTAGAAAATCTCCTGAAATGATCAAAGGTACCATCTCTCTTAATGGGAATCCACTTCAAGCATTGTATGATTCGAGTGCTAGTCACTGGTTTATTTCTTATGACTGTGCACAATGGTTGGGGATGCATGCCTATAGATTGCCTTACGATTTGATAGTAGCTACGCCACTTAGCGCCAAATCTTTAGCTTCTGATGCCTGCCTTAATTGCATTGCGGGAGTAAATGGGCGAAATTCAAATATAGACCTTATCCGACTACCGCTCCGTGGCATCGACGTCATCCTCGGACTTGACTGGCTAGAGGCAAACAACGCGATCATCGATTGTGGTAGTAAGAAGATACTGTTCCCACCTCCGCACGGCCAAGGCAAGATTGATGCAAGCTTGAACTTTCTCTCTATTGCGGAAGCTGAAAGGTGCATGAAGCAGGGTTGCCAAGCGTATATGGTGTTCTTTTCAATCAAGGCGGATGCCGAACCCTCACTCGAAGACGTTCCCATCGCGAACAAATTCCTTGACGTATTTCCCGAAGATCTCACTGAGTTACCCCCTGAAAGGGAAGTTGAGTTCGCCATTGACTTGATGCCTGGAACGGGATCAATATCAAAAGCACCATATCGTATGGCGCCAAATGAGATGCAAGAATTGAAGAAGCAGCTCGAAGAACTACTGGAGAAAGGATTTATCCGACCCAGCGTGTCACCATAGGGAGCCCCAGTACTATTCGTGAAGAAGAAGGACGGAAGCTTACGACTTTGTATCGACTACCGTGAGTCGAACAAAGTAACTGTTAAAAACAAACATCCACTTCCTTGGATCGATGATCCACTCGATCAGCTATCTGGTTCCTGTGTATTCTCCAAAATTGATTTGCACTTAGGATACCACCAGCTGCGAGTAAAAGCCAGTGATGTTCCAAAAACAGCCTTTAGAACCAGGTATGGGCATTATGAATTCCTTGTGATGCCTTTTGGGTTGACAAATGCACCTGCCGTGTTCATGGACTACATGAATTGGATCTTCCGTCAACACCTAGACAAGTTCGTAGTAGTATTCATCGACGATATCCTGATCAATTCAAAGAGCAGAGAGGAGCACGAAGAACATCTGCGATTTGTATTAGGTATACTACGTGACAAACAAATTTTCGCTAAGTTAAGTAGGTGTGAATTTTGGCTACCGGAAGTGAAATTTCCGGGCCATGTCATATCCCGCGACGGCGTTGCTGTTGATCCCAGCAAGGTGGAAGCAGTTCTGGACTGGAAGCGGCTGGAATCAGTGACAGAGATACGTAGCTTTCTGGGTCTAGCAGGATACTACCGCAGATTCATACAGAACTTCTCACGTCTTGCCTTACCATTGACAAAGCTCACGAGGAAGAACCAACCGTTTGTGTGGGATGAGGATTGTGAGACGAGTTTTCAGAGACTGAGGGAGAGGTTGACTACTGCACCAGTATTGATCATCCCAGATCCAAGCGAAACTTATGTACTCTATAGTGATGCCAGTGGGCATGGGTTGGGATGTGTTCTGATGCAGCAGGGCAGGGTGGTAGCTTATGCCTCTCAATAGTTGAAGACTCACGAAGCAAACTATCCCACACATGATTTAGAATTGGCAGCTATCGTGTTTGCTTTGAAGATATGGAGGCACTACCTCTACGGTGCAACCGTAGAACTATACTGCGACCACAAGAGCCTGAAATACCTTTTTGATCAAACGGAACTCAACATGAGGCAACGTCGCTGGATGGAATTGCTAAAAGATTACGATCTGGAGATCAAGTATCATCCGGGCAAAGCAAACGTCGTTGCAGATGCCCTCAGTAGGAAGATGGTGCACGCGGCAAACATGATGATCCAAGAACGGAGACTACTTGAAGATTTCAGAGATCTGAACCTATCAAATCAGATTTGCATGAATTATAATGCGCCCGATGAAGCCTATCTTGCGAACCTTCTTGTTAGTCAAGGGGAATACGACCTGAGAGATGAAGTCGAGGAAGCTCAAAGGCATGACAAATGGGCTGTTGCAACACGAGAGATGATCTCACGGGGCGAGACTCAAGACCTTGACCTATCACCTAGTGGTTTGGTCAAGTACAAGAAGCGGATCTACATACCGAAAGATGAAGAGTTGCGATGAAAGATACTAGATGAAGCCCATAAGAGTAAATACACTCTACATCCCGGAATGTTCAAGATGTATCAAAACTTAAAATTTGATTTTTGGTGGCCCCGGTTGAAAAAGGACGTAACCGAGTATGTGGCCAAATGCTTGACTTGCCAGAGAGTTAAGATTGAACATCAACGACCCCCTAGTCTTCTTCAAGGACAAGAAATTCCGGAATGGAAATGGGAGAACATTACCATGGACCTAGTGGTAGGGTTACCTAAGATCAGGAATCACGACGCGATCTGGGTAATTGTAGACCGATTGACTAAGTCGGCATATTTTCTTCCTATTAGTATCAACTACTCACTGGAATGATTAGCGGAGATTTATATCAAAGAGATCGTGAGACTTCATGGCGTACCTAAGAGCATTATCTCTGATCGGGACCGCGATTCACATCCCGATTCTGGGAGGCGTTGCATGAAGCATTGGGGACAAAGCTACGACCTAGTACGACCTATCACCCCCAGACCAATGGCCAATCTGAAAGGACAATACAGACGCTAGAAGATATGCTTAGAGCGTGTGTATTAGACTTCAAGGGACATTGGGACCAATATTTACCCCTAGCGGAGTTCTCTTACAACAACAGCTATCATTCGAGCATACAAATGGCTCCGTTTGAGGCATTGTACGGGCGAAAGTGTCGATCACCTATATGCTGGACAGAACTGTCTGAGCGAGAATTTCTTGGGCCAGATATAGTTGATAAGACCTCCGAACAAGTTGCTTTGATTAAGCAAAGACTCCTAGCAGCACAGAGTAGGCAGAAGAGCTACGCCGATAAAAGACGAAGACCGTTAGAATTCGAAGTCAGAGACCATGTATTTCTAAAGGTATCCCCGGTAACCGGTGTCAGTAGAACGCTTAAGAGGCGGAAGTTAAGTCCGCGTTACATAAGGCCGTTTGAAATCTTGGCCAAACGTGGACCCGTCTCGTACCAGGTAGCCTTACCCCCGAACTTGAGTAAGCTACATGATGTGTTCCATGTTTCTCAGTTGAAGAAATACCAATCCGACCGCGATCACATTATTCAGTATGAGGATGTCGAATTACGACATGATAACACCTTCGAAGTCGAGCCGGAGCGAATTCTCGAATACCGAGAGAAACGGCTTCGACGCAAAAGCATCCCAATCATGAAGGTAGCCTGGAAAGGGTTGTCTCCTGATGATGCAACATGGGAAACGGAAGAGAACATGAAAGAGAAATATTCGGAGTTCATGGCTCGTAGTTTAGTTAGAGTAGAGTAAATTTCGAGGGCGAAATTTTATTTAACGGGGGGAGAAATGTAATACCCAAAATTTATATTTCTCTTGAATATTGTATTTTGGCCAATTAACATCTATTTAAATAGGAGAATATGTTGTCTCTAATTTTAGTAATTTATTGGAGTATTTTTCCTTGGAAATTAAAGAGGCAAAAATCCAATACTATATTAGGGACCATGAGTTGCCCTATGATTATTAAATGAATGCATGGTGCGTAAATGGCTATAGAAAATCAAAAAGTTGTGAGAAAATAATTAAACCAATTAAAGGAAATTGCCAACAATTAGTAGATAATTAAATCTACATTAATTAAATTAATAAAACTTTCATAATTAACTTAATAAAATGTTTCAAGAGGCAACCAAGGCTTATGTGTGGATGATTGTGGACCATAGGAGAATAAAGCAAAAAATTATATGAAGGAGGAGAGGCCACAATGCAAGCTTGGAGAGTGCATGAAGGAGGAAGAGCCACCAAAGCACTCTTGGAGCCAAAAGCTTTACACATGGGGACAATTGTGACACCAAGGCAAGAGGCTTTGGTGAAAAATCAAAGGAGGAAGAATGGGGGGGGGGGAGGTAGGCCACGTTTTTTTGGCTCAGCTGGAAGAGGAATTCAGATTTAAACCCATGGCCAAAAATGAAAGATGTGTAAGTTTGAGAATTACAAGATTGCCATAGCTTTTTTCCTATAAATAGACCCCCAACCTCTTCATAATTCTTCACCAATTCACAAAGGTATTAACCATATTTGAGAGAGTAAGGAAGAGTGTGAAGAGCTTCTTGAAGGAGTAGCAAGGTTCTTGGTAAGTTCTCTAGCTCTAGCTTTAAGTTCTTTAAGTTCTAGTTCTTAAATTCTTAGATAGAAGTAGCTTAGATCTTAAATATGCTAGAATAATTTTATTTACATTTTTTTATGGTCAAAATTAGCTTTATTTTGAAAAAATGATGGGGAAGTTATATAGCAAAATTTCTGGAAGAAAATTATCAAAGTAACGAAGTTACGCGAAATTTTATCGGGTTCGGAATTTCTGGAGTCAAGTAATGGAAACGCCAGAATTTCATATTGAAAATATAGTCAAAAAATTCTGGGAAAATTTCATGGGTAAAGGAGACATATATGGATTTTTAAATATGCCAATAACATATTAAAATTATTTCTGTACAGTGAGATAAAAATTCTCAAAGTTGGGCTACGAATATTTGGAAAAATTCTGGGCAGAAGCTGAAAAATTTAAACGTGGGAGTAATCCGTGTAATCTGGTCAAACTTTATTATTTTTAATTGAAAATATACATCCTAAGGATTCCAAATAATTTTACGGATCCTCATTTCGATTTGTTTAGAATTAATTATGATTTTTCAAAGTTGGATAAAAATCTGTCCAGAATTCTGGACCAGCGTTTTTGAAGAAATTAAAGGTGATAAGTTGAGAGATAATCCTACCAAGGGTAAAAAGGTCATTAGTGACTAGGATATCTTCTAGAATATTATTTTTAAAATAATAAATGCAATATTACCATTATAGGATAAACGTGATTACAGACCGAATGACAGCGTACCGATATCGCCGACAAAGGTACGGACGCGTAGTGTAACACTAACTCTGATGTTTATTGTATACCTATATGTGATAGATGTGTTCATAGACTGAGACTCTGTTTTAAAAATTTATACATATACAGCTGTACACGGGTTATGACTTTGATAATGCCGTTGAGTTTTCCTAGTGCTGAGGACACGGATGTACACCGTGGGACTAGTGAATAGTGCAGACTATAATAACATTCATATGCAGTGGCTGTGTTCTGTTATTATCTTTCATATGTGAATATTGCTGTAGGATCATAAATATCTGTCATACATAACTATTACATGAACATGAGGTTAACCGTTACCTGAGTTTCAATGGGCATTGAACCTCAACTCTTACCATAGCTTCAGGATCTGGAGTAAATAGGATCGAAGACAGGGGTAAGCAGCAGATATAGGAACCGGCTGGAGGAAGCCCTTTTTGTTTTGTACTTAACAATGACATTTGCAATTTTTTGTAAACGCTGTTAAAGCTAACACATACATTACAGTGGATATTATCAGTTACTTTTTAAATACTATCTACTTCCGATGCTCTACTCTGATCAAGATACCGTGAAAACGCTTTCAAAAATTGGGATGTTACATCTGAGGCCAATAATTATTCGATATTGTATGAAGATGAGGCCAACATTTCTTCCAAAAGGAATGTCAACCGTTTCAGAAACAAACACAATTACTCAATTGTGGCACAAAATTGGAAGTTGTCCTGAAGGAACCATTCCTATAAGAAGAACAACAAAAGATGATGTCATGAGGGCAAGCTCCTTCCAACGATTTGCGATGAAGGATGTCAAGAGCATCCCTAACAATTTGTCTGAATCATTATATTCTTCTGCAAGTAACCATGAGGTACTTAATTGTAATAATATCATTTGAAAAGTCGCAAATGTAAAAAAAATTTAAATGTCCTGTGGAGAACCTTTTTGTTTTGATGTTTGCTAATTTAGAAACCTTGCCTTGTGGGCAAGCACAAGATAATGTTCTCAAACACATTAGACATAGACAGTAGAGTTAATAAACAAGGAATATATATATATATATATATATATATATATATATATTACACCTCCCATAAAGAAACTTGTTGTTATGGGTCCCACATCGGGGATTCTAAGTGGCCTTATAAGTTTAATGAGTTCTCTCAGGCAGCAGGTTAGTCTTTTAGGATTGAGATCGCCTTTTGTATTTTTCCTTGTATGAATATTACACTGGATAGCGTTACAAGTGAAGTAAGATTAATTTATAAGTTCAAAGAGTTCTCCCACCCAATAGGTTAGCCTTTTAAGGCAGGCTCTTCCTTTGGACTTGTATTCGTAACGCATGTTTGTGTGTTTTGCATAGTAAGCATACTTTTTCTTGTTTATTTGATATGGCTTTGGTGCCTCTGTAGTATGCCACAGCTGAAGTGAGGAGAGGTCAATACTATGGAGCCATGAAAACCCTAAACGTTTGGAAGACATATGTTCAACAACGCAATGAATTTAGTCTCTCTCGAATATGGGTTATGAATGAAGATGATTCTGATAATGTTGAAACCATCGAAGCTGGTTGGCAGGTATTAATATTCTATGGTACTTTTATGTCACTTGAATCCATTTCAATGATTTCATCAAGAAATATGGTTCACTGTTTCATGATTTGGACATTTTAGATCAATCCAATGTTATATGCGGATGATAAGCCAAGGCTTTTTGGATATTGGACAGTAAGTTCAAATTTCTCATCAACCCACCAATTATTTCTTGCTTCTTCAAAACATCCTATTTTTTTTTTTGTGTGTGGCTTTTTTTTTTTTTTTTTGTATCCAACAGAGTGATTCATATGAACGTACTGGGTGTTATAATCTGCAATGCTCTGGCTTTGTTCAAGTTTCCAGTGCAGTAGTGATGGGAGCCACCCTTGAACCATTATCTGTCGATGGTGGTTCTCAGTATGTAATCATCCTCATTATCAGGAAGGTACGTACTTTGTTTTTTTTTGGGCATGAACATATATGTGTGTGTGTGTGTGTGTGTGTGAAATGTACTTTCATGATGTAATATTTATCCAAACAATTCATTTATATAGCTAATAACATTGCAGTCAAATGACTTGTCTTTATAAGACATACCATATTAAAATAACTATCCAAAATATATACATATAGAATTCTACAATATCATAGTAGTAGTAAAACACTAAAGACTTATCATTATGCTGGATGATATGAAGCCACAATTGATAAAGCTTTGAATTTAAACAGCGATAACTGAAATCACAAAATGTTGGGGGCTCTTCTAACCAGTCAAGGAACCCTTAAGAGCGGTGATCATTAGGTTTTTCCTAGGGATGCTGCTCTAATTCAATCTACCACTATTTATAACATTCCATATATCAAGGTTATTAATAACTAATCAGATCAAGTAAAAAGTCATAAACCTAAACCAGGTCCAACTATTAGGTTAGCCAGACATTGGGTACTCTCCCTCCAGTCTTTAAATAATATATATTTGGAGAGTTGATCTTGGTCCTAAATATAAGACATATTTTTCATATTTGTCAGTCTTTTCCTAATTTCCTTATATCGATGCTCCCTCAACAATAATCAAATAGGAGATGGAATGAAAGAATTCAGAAAGATGACTAGAGTGTTTTAGAAAATATATGTCATATTAACTAACTTAATCTAGTCAAATTAATGAGCAGCATCAACGAAGTGGGAACTGGTGGTTGCAATTTCAGGACACAAATGTGGGATATTGGCCATCTTCGATGTTCGATCGCCTGTCTGAGAGAGCAACAATAACATGGTGGGGAGGTGAAGTGTTAAACAAGAAGACAAATGGGAGACACACCACAACAGAAATGGGAAGTGGTCATTTCCCAATAGCAGGTCTTGGGAAGGCTAGCTTTTTCAAGGACGTTTCCATCTTTAATGAGAATAATTATCTGGTCGCTCCTAATTACAGTAGTGCCTTTTCTAGCAAACCCAGGTGCTACGACATTGTCTTTAGCGGCTATTCTACTGATTGGGGTTCCCACTTCTACTATGGTGGGCCTGGCAGAAACTCATACTGCCCAATTTAAATGTTTGCCAAAATCATCAAGATGTGGTGTTTACTTTTAAAAGTCTAGTAGTGCAATAATTGAGGCCTCATGCAAGGGATATTGTATTTAAGGGCCTCATATATAAAATAAGACTGGCCGGAGACAATTTTAATGGTACTATGTACGTGCTACTGCTTTGGTGTGACATTGTATAATATCATGTCATGTATAATATAATATTTCCCCTGTTTACTGATGTCTCATGTATAATAAAATACGTAAGTGGCATGGTGTGATATCGTAGATGTATACAATATACTTCTCTTGTCTTTAATATAAAAACTATTTAAAATAAAAATAGAGAAGCTTAATGAGAAAATTGTTTAAAGCGACCTTCTTGATCGACAAATTTATTGTGCAAAAAGGAGCTGAAATGATTTTAAGGACCAATATTCTTCTGGGCAAATGGATATGAGGAGGAAATGATGAAATTACCTTTACGTAATTTTCTCACTAATTCTTTCTTTGGTGTTAGACAACCATACTTTTTATAATTGATTTTGTTCAATGGTGGGTTCAGTTGATGGTGATTTCTATTTGAATTTTTTTTTTTTTTTATACGAAAAGTGATTTTAAGAGACTTTATTTAGGAAGGATACTGTTTATCAAAATGTTTTTTCAATAATAAGAACCGTTTAAGGATCCAGCTCATAGACCTAATGTTGCCATCAGTTGGCCTAATCATATGGTGCAGGGAGTATTCTAGAGGCGAGGTTCCCATAAACCCAACTATCTCGAAGTTCTAATTTCAAAATATCATTATTTAATTTTTATAGTGACTGAATGTTTTTTCTCTCGCATAATTTATAATTTTGTTGCCTGAAATTTTTTTTTTATATTCATTTTTTTATTTTTTGGAAGATGTTTCTTATTTACGTTTGTACTGTGCTCTTGTTTTTTTTGTTATTCCTTTATATAAAAATTATTTTATAGTTTTTCAACGGTGTTGCACATATATATATATATTTAAAAAAAGAAATAGATAAAGTCTTTGTAATTTGTTAGGGTGGTAGTCAGCAATCAGTCTACTTGTACATAGTACACACACCCATTACGTAACAAGTCCCGTATTAATTGAGAGGACCGCCTTAAAAAAGAGGCTTTATATTGTCTTGTGTTCGTTAACTCTAAAATCTAGCTCTTGAGGTACAGCTCTCCAAAGATTTATAGTGTAATACCCTAAAATTTCTAATTCTCATCACCACTATATTTTGATGAGTAATACCTATTAAAAATAGGTGAATATGTGGTCACAAAATTTAGTATCTTATTTAGATTAATTTAGGGAACTTTCTCTTAGAATTAAATAACCAGAGACCCAAATTTTCTAATCTTCATTTAGGAATCATAAAATGACATAAAATTATCATATTACAACACAGTTCATAGTTAATCATGAAGAGCCATAAAATGTTATAAAAATACCTAAATCAATTAAAGGAAATTACCAATAATTAAAGGACAATTAAAGTTACAATAATTAATTTAATTGTATTAAATTTGCAAAATTAATTAAAAGGCATAGTAAAAGTCATCAATTAGGGATATATAAAAATTTAATAAAAGACTTGACAAATAATATAAGATGAAAATCTTCAATACTAAGTAGGATTTTTCTACATAAATGAAGGGCCAAGATTTGATTTAATAAAGTGTAATCCAAGGGTTATAAATAATTGCATAATTAAACTATCCTTGTGAAATTTGAAGAACCAATAGGAAGCCTTACATGCTATGTATTAGAGACATTAGAAGCACAATTTTTGAATCAAATAAAGAAGGAAGCCACGGTTTTGCCTGGCTAAAAGAAGAAGAATGAATTAGTTTATATTATAATAAACCCACATGGGATAATTGCACATAGGAGAAGTAATTAAAGTCAACAAAATTGAAGAGGATAATGGTACTTAGAATAAGATTTTAATGGCAATTAATTAAAGCAAATGGAAGAGGATAAGAGGGGACAAATTGGAAAGAGAATCACATGGGTTCACATGGACCTCTTAATGAATTTAGAAGAGGATAATGTAAGGTACACACTACTACAAAATACCTAAAAGACGACCTAAAAAAGACCCAATTAATGTCCTTATTCTACGGGACGTCGGGGAGAGCGAAATCGTTTGGTGTATATGAGGCGACCTGAAAAGAGTTCAGGTCGCCCCATATAACACAAATCAGGTCGCCTCATAAAAGAGTTCAGGTCACCCCATATGAGGTGACCTGAAAAGAGTTCAGGTCGCCCCATATGAGGCGACCTTAACACAAATCAGGTCGCCTCATATGAACCCAAATCAGGTCGCCTCTTTTTAGACGACCTGAACTCTATTTAGGTCGCCTCATATGGGGCGACCTGAGTTCTGCCATTTTAGGCGACCTGATTATCTATTCCGGTCGTCTCTTATGATCCAAAGACGCCCTGAATTGATTTTCAGGTCGCCTTAAATTTTTTTTTTTAAAAAAAATGTGCTTGCTATTTTGTTTGGCCAATTTGCTGCAAATACTTCACAAAATAATTAAGCGCATATGCAGTAATGACAATAGATAATATTAAATGACTGTATGAATTATATGTATGTGCATTCCATCAAAAGAAGGTGAAATAACAATGAATACAACAAGGTTCAATAAGAAAATTGTAAAAGTGACTTCAACAAAAGAATTGGCTACACATACAAGATCATACAAGAGAATGACAATATAGATGTTCTGATCAGTTCAACAAAATCAATCAAATTCACAACTTAGCTTCCAACATAACCATGAGGATGCAAGAATATCAACAACTCCAAAGAGAAAACTTCAACTGCAGAGCCTAAGAAGACAAGTTCAGGAAAGTCACCTGATAATGAATTAAAGTGTAGCAGTCAGAAACTTTCAGCAAATTCAACAATAGAAAAGAAAGAAGGTATGACCTAGATTTAGGTTACTAAAACTAGACCAAAACAACAAACAAAGCACCACTATGACAACAAATTTTTCTCACATTTGGAGGCAATTAATCTCCAAAATTTCACAACAAATTTCACAATTTAATGCAGCAATTAGATAGCATCAACATTCCCTTCAATTGGCAATAACACCGATATGCGACAAGAGGCAAATATATATAGCAAAGCAATGACTTTTGAACACAAAGCTTAACAGAATTTCAAGGTTTCAAAGATACGAAATTTAGCTCAACTCTAATGCTAAAGTGAATGAGAGCCACCTAGTAATAATCACGGTACCACACAAGCAAATCAAACACCTCCCAAGCAAAAAGCACACATAAAACTTTCAAAGAAATCAATTATGATGGTATGATTCAACAAAATTCTCAAGTCTTGGTTATTGGAAAATCAAATGCGTAAGGTATAATGGCAAAATCAAACCTCATATGACGGTGATCTATTTCCAGAATTAAACAAGTGATCTAACCTCATATTCACAAAGAATTAAAGTGGCAAATTCAAGAGCAGCACCAATAATTTACGAAAAAATCCGAAATCAGCACACGGCTTAATAAGTTTCACAATGACAATTACCCTAACAAGTAATGACTTGCCTATATATTCACATTGAGCCATGTTCAAGAAGATATCTAGCCATCATGTCTCGAATCGAATCGATGTCATCCTGTGAGTACGGATCCTCGATACGAAAAACGTAAATTGGAAAACAAGGTATAATGAACAACTGAAGTACCACAACAAAAAATATCATCATTTGAGGATCACGGAGCATTACGTACGTTTTGCAAGCTAGTAGTACGTCCGGTGGAAACGATAGATTGCATCCAATTGATAACGTAGTATCCGCACTCGGTGTTCCCTGGTTGGTGATGGCACTATAAATCAAAAACAAATTGTTAAACAGAAAGCTACCGTGTCTCGAAAAAAACTTGAATTGAAACTACTCACCTTCGGATAAAACCACTTTGGTCCACCCCGCTCTCGTGCTCCGGCAATGCTGCTATATGTCCTAAGACCACTATCGTTAAAATGGAAATTAACAGACATGAAAACAATTCATTTAAAAAAAGAATCCATGATTTAGACAAAAATTTACTTACTCAGAAAACATGTTTTTGATATCCTCGGTTGGCCTGCCACTTATGGAATCGAACCAATAACATGCGTTCTTGGCAGGACAAACAACGCACAGGGTCCAATGAGCACTACAACATATACATATTAATATTAAACTAAGATAAAAAAGCATTTTTTCCTTAAAAATCTTATATAGACAAAAACAAATACGCACCTTTCATGTATTGACGTTAGATAATAAGACGATTTTATGTCGCCCATTGTTAAACCAACATAAATGGCCCTCCTGGCTAAGATATTGCGAGCCGAAGCTGTGGATCCAGGACATAAGAATCCATACGAATCCAATTGGTCTCCCTTTTTGCATATGTCGTGGCAGACACTACGATCGAAATAAAATGATAAGTGTTGTTGAATATATTAAACAAAAAAAGAGTATTGACATAATTAAAGGGTAAAAAAAACTTACAAGATTGCAAGTTGAAGCCACTTGTATATCTAAACAGTCCATATGCATAAACTCTGTCAAATCTTTCTTGTCAATTGATATCGGATATGTCTTGTCTCGCACCGACAATGCCGGAGGGCATCTCGCAAGCCTATAGAGACGATGTCCCGGTAGAGCTCTCGCAGCCGTGATAAGTATGGAAACTCGCCCGCAGCTTGTTCATGCTATGAAAACATAATAAACAGATTATGAGTGGGTTAGCAATGAAAATCAATCCTAAACCCTACTCATCGTCAATCGATAATGTATTTCCTACCATTGGAGGTGTCGTCCCCACCTCAATAAGATGATGCGGCCAAAGGATGAACGATGTGGTGGCGGCGTCTAGTGTGGGAACCTCCTCATCAACAATCGGGATGGCTGTCTTTTCTTCCCCCTCTCGCACACTTGTCAGAGTCACCCTACGTTAGTCTTGTGGAATTTGCATATTGTGGTGTGTGGTTTGTTCTAGGTAAACAAGACCATCTGCAACAATACGCCGGTGTGGGTCATCCAAATATAGAGTGCAGGGTTGTCCCCCCTGTGGAGTGTGAGAAGGCTCGCCAGGCTCGTCAATAAGTACATCCGGAGAGTGATGAGAAGGTTCGCCAATAGGTACATCCGGAGCGTGAAAACTTTCTTTGCTTTGCTTGGGAAGGTCGGGGATTCCTGGTTTGAAGGTTGCGTATTTACCTTCCCTTGTATCATCTCCCTCATTTCACCCCGTAGTTGTGCCATAACCTCATCTACGAGGACGCTCGAATTTTGGCTACAAGCCGAGGACTAGGGTTGTCATCGTCATGCGAACAACTCGAACGCCGTCCAAAGTATTTCGTGACACTAACTCCCCTCGGGCTCCCCACGAACGAACATCAAGGTAATCGGGCTTCCCAATCGCCGTGGACAAAATGTCCATCCGTGTACCCGCGTGAATGAACCTTGGCCGCTTTGCTTTGCTCAAGCACATCCCGTATCATAGGATTTTTCATAAATAGTAACTAATTAAACTCTAAAAATATGAAACAACCGAGGCTATTTAATACTTCTAATTTAACTACTTACAATCTTTGAAGCAACCTCGACCACATCTTCATTTATGTATTTCTCGCCCTTTATCCTCGCAGACTATCCATTTTTTGTGGCGAGGAGGACGCTCGAGGGCCTGGATAACGGTGGAAGGATCGGATTGAGCAGCTTCCTTCATTTTCTCGCAACTCTTCTTCCATCGCCTCCGTTCAAGCTTCTTATAGCCACCCCTAGACATGCAATGTGGATACTTATTTCTCGCTTGCCTCTCTCTATTGGCCTAACTTGTTTTCTGTGACACGAAAACAAATAAAATTGAGCCTTCGATGTCAAAAAGATTCAACTAAAAGATAAGATATGAAAGAAATTTTACAAGAAATTCGGGATTACGCGTGACGCCACAAACTCCCTCCAATCCTGGGAGAAATGTAATCATAGTCCCGACATGGGTCCTTGTCCCTCTTTACCCCTCGAATATACTTTCTAGTGAGCTTGTTCTTAAAGTCTTTCCAACGTATACGAACCTCGCCCATCCAATGCTTGTTCATGGCCTTATTGTTAGGCACATCATACGTTTCTTTGCAAGGTAAAAGAGAAGATATGAAAGAAATCAAGTGATAAAACTAAAGATACAAATGCATAAGATATCGAAAGTGAGATACCAAAAGTTGTGCCCAGATCAACTCCTTCGTTTTAGGAGGAACCAACTTCCAATGAGAGAATACAATGCAAACTTTGCTTCGAGCCAGATAGCCTACGTAGCTAATGAAATTGTCTTCCTCTGGACCAATTGGATTCATATATGCATCGAACTCCACATGCAGCCTCTTTTTTCTCGACATCACGACGTGCAATTAACGCACCCATATGTGTGCTACCTCTACCCTTTCTCCCCATCGGTACATCATTCCCACCATCACTCGATGACTCGTCAGAGCTAGACATATTCCTGTTCATCAAAGACAAATCAATAATGTTAGATTGAGTTATTATTAAATAATAAACAAATGAATAAAATGAACTAACATGTTAAATCTGTACAAAAATAACATAGGACTTTTTCATAACTTAAGATCTTACTTTATATGGTTTCCCATATTCCTTCGAATGATCCTTCCTTGGAGCATATTCTTCATCATCTACCAATTCTACTTCACGTGTTGTAGGTGGATTTGTTGTGAAAGGGAGTGTATCGTCCGGTTCAAGGATTCTTCACCATACGTCTATTTTTTACTTTGAAGTACAATGGACATTTTGTTATTTGCAGGGTCTATAACATAAAACACTTGTTTCGCCTGGCTTGCTAAAATGAATGGCTCGTCTCTATGACCAAGTCTTTCAAGATCAACTGAGACAAATCCAAATTTAGGATCTATTACAACAAAGATTATTGTTAACCCACTTACATTTAAATAAAGCAACTTTGAACTTGGTGTAGCTCATCTCCCATATTTCTTCAATAACTCCATAATAGGCCATAGATGCTAACACCGGGTTTTTGTCTTTCGAACTCGAAAAGTGCATGGATTCGGCTTCAACCATCACCCCACTATTTTGCACAGAACTTCTGTCATCTTGGTCTTTTGTGTAGAAAGAATATCCGTTGATATCATAACTTTGTCCAAGTGATGACGATAAGAAGGCCCCCAGCTAACCACTCGATTGTAGCCGACACACCGGTCTCGTGCAATACCTTCTCCTGGAACCACTTTATAAATGTCTTCTTTTGCTCATTAGCTATCTCGCATGTCATTCTTCCTTGGATTCATATTCTTCAAACTCTTTCTCGTGTTCATCAATGTATGGTTGAACTTCTTCCGTATTATTCAAGATGTACAGGTGTGCTTGCAACACCTCGGCACGAAGCATATTCTTCAGTTTGATTCCTCGAGTTCCTCACTTATCCCCTTATCATGCTGAGATTGTAACGTCGACCCTGATAGATAATCTTTACAGAACTCCATAGCCTCTTCCACTACATATCTCTCAACGATTGAGGCTTCCTAGGTCGATAAGGATTTTTAGAATACCCTTTTAAGATCTTCATGTATCGCTCGAAAGGGTACATCCACCTTAGGTAAACTGACCGCAGAGCCTTACCTCCCTTACCAAGTGCGCTATCGGGTGCACCATTATATCAAAAAATGCGGGAGGAAAATGCATCTCTAGTTGGGACAAAATAATATAACCCTCATTTTCCAATTCATCCAACTTTTCAATGTCAATGACTTTGTTACATATAGCATTAAAGAAAATACACAATTTTGTTATAGTGGTCCGCACTTCATCTTTCATAATGCCCCTAATAGCTACCGGTAATAGTTGTTGCATCAACACATGATAATCATGAGACTTCATTCCCACTAACTTCAAATCGTCCATTGAAACACACCTTCTCAAATTTGAAGAATATCCTTGTGGAACCTTAATGTCATATAGACACCCACACAAACTTTTTTCTCCGCTTTTGATAGTGTATGAGCTGCGGCTCCATGTATGCCCTCTTACCATCTTCCGTTACTCGTGGATGTAACCGTTCTCTTATTCCCATATCAACCAGGTCTAGTCTCGCACTAATTCCATCCTTAGTCTTCCCCCGGTATGTGCAAAAGAGTACTCGACAAGGCTATCGCAAACATTTTTTTCCACATGCATCACATCAAGATCGTGTCTCACATCAAGACTACGCCAATATGGAAGATCAAAGAAAATTGATCTCTTCTTCCATATATTCTTCTCACCCGCAATCCTTTTCTCGCTACCCAATGTGACATTGATATGCATCACCCGACTATAGACTTCCTCTCCTAAGCAATGCCTTTGGAGCCGTTCTATGCTCCTAAGCCGTTAAAACGCTTTCTTAACTTACGATATGGGTGGAACCGATCAAGAAACCTCCCGTGACCGAGGTAGACCGTTTTTTTTCATGCTTTAATTGCTTTGGAAGTTTGTGTCGGCTTCACATATTGGACATGCTTTATGCCCCTTCACACTTTGTACCCGCATACAAATTTCCGTATGCGGGAAAGTCGTTGATCGTGGTAAAAATCATTGCACGCAACTTGAAGGACTCCTTCTTATATGCATCAAACACATCTATGCCTTCCTCCCACAACTTCTTCAAATCCTCAACCAAAGGCGCCAAGTACACATCGATATTGTTACCAGGCTGTTTTGGTCCGTAAATCATCATAGAAAGCATCACATACTTGCGTTTCATACATAGCCAGGAGGTAAGTTGTATATTACAAGGAGAACCGGCCATGCACTATGGGTACTACTAAGAGTTCGATACGGATTGAAGCCATTTGTACAAAGCCCCACCGAAGGTTTCTTGGCTCAATGCCAAATTACGGAACATTTCGTCTATTTTCTTCCATTAGAGAGAGTCACCGGTGCCGTAGATATTTTCCATCGGATATTCTCTCATCGAATGCCATCTCAACTTCTTTGCTTGTTGCTTCACTAGTAAACGGACGCTTAAACCGAGGAATTATGGGAAGATACCACAAGGCCTTCAAAGGTTGCCTTTTTTTGTGTGATCTCCGAACCACCACCTTTCTTCACTTTGTATCGTGAAGTTTTACACTTCGGACAATTACTAAGGCCTTCATACTCATTTCTATACAATATGCAGTCATTAGGGCAACTGTATCTTTTTATACTCCATACCCATCGTAGCTAAGATTTTCTTGGCCTCATACATACGATTTGGAAGTACATTATTATCTCGGCAACATATCACACAACAATTCAAGCAACGACGTGAAACTGCTATCGGTCCACCCACATGTTGCCTTTAAGTTGACCAAATGTAAGGTCCCAATCAACCGTGTATACTTAGTACACCCAGGGAACAAAGGTGTCTCTGCATCACTCCGCACGCTATCATATTCATGCGGTTGTGCAAAGGATTCGACCTCAACATCATGAATCATTCTCTCCATTCCATCATCATCTACCTCAACTTCATTTTCGTAGGATGCACTTTGGGAGTTATCTCCTCACCATGCCATATCCACGCTGTGTATCGAAGGTTTATTCCATCACAAATTAGGTGGTCCCTTATATCAGCAATATCCCTTCGAACCCCATTAAAACAATTAACACATGGACAATAGTACATCCCATTTTTTGTAGCCACATTCCTTCTAGCAAATTCAATAAACTCTTCTAACCCATTCTCATATTCTTCACTAGTTCTCAAAGCATTCATCCAACTATGACCCATTTTCTTATCACCTAAGACATTTCCAACAACAATCAAGTTCATAACAATTTCAAGAACGACATGGTTTCTTTTAAGAAAATTTCGGAAATTTCCCCTTAAAAGTAAGACATCCCAAAATTTTAATAACAACCAATTTCAGCTTAATTCAACAAAACTTACTAACTAAAGCAATTCAACAATATCAACTATTAAATCCAACAATTTCATCAACTAACAACATTGGAATTATTCCTACCGACATATACTTCAATGGTAATGGAAATGGTAAACCATGAAGCCATCACTTTTTTAATCAAGTTCACGTAGTTCATATGGCTAATAATATAGGAAAGACAAAAAAAAAACACGACCGGATTAAAAACACTTAAACTAATAATGGTAAACCATGAAGCCATAAGACAAAAGTGTTGTTCTCTCTCAAGAAGGTATCATATAAGGACAATATATGTGTGTGTGTATAAAATGAAAACAACTGACCTAATTTGGGAGCGCAACCGTTTGCTTCAAACCTTTGACCAAGATTTCTCGCGAGGTAGTCAAAAAAGACAAAGATGACTGTCCTTTGATCTCTTCTCGTCTATATCTGCATTATAACAATACAAAATTATAACATACGAAATCACATAATTAATCTCAAAATCAACAATATTCCACAAACATTAGGGCCCTTGCTCCAAGATGTTATATAATATATCAAAATATTAAAAGTTAACAATGTAATTTATAATACAAAATTAATAAAACACTATACTAAATGAAACAATTAAAAATTACCTCCAATTAAAAATCAATGTAGTGCGAGAGAAATCATTAATACTCAATTCAATTCTTAAAAAAGAAGAATTCATGGAAAGATATGGGAATAAGATAACTCACATCGATGAAACTAATACACAATTTAAAAGCAACCAATCAATGGTACTAGAAATTGAAGATAAAAAACAAAGAGCGGTGGCCAAAAATTATCCGTTTTCTATTGCTTGTATGGTTCTCAAAAAAGTAATACTTGTATCAGATTAGTCACTATATGATTACTTTCAAAACTAAAATCTTATTATATAAACAAAGGCATTAGGCTGGATTCTTAATTGGCATACGTATGACACCATTGTATGCCTTGTTTATATGAAGGAACAATATGATTATGCATGATTACTAGGTACAAATAGAATTATTGTTTAATCTTACGGAAGGGAGGGGTATATCGGTGACGGTGTTGTCTACACAAGTCTTGCTTATGCTTATTGGAAATCAGGGAATGTAAAGTTTGAATCAAATATATTAGAAGAGATGACAAGAAAGAGATTGATGATAATAAGTAAAATCTATAAATGTTTTGATAATCCTCTTGGTAGTGAAAACAACACTTAATGTTCATTATGGAATCATGTAGAGTCCTAACTGAAAAATTTAACTTTGGAAGAATCTCTAGAATTTAACTGAGACTACCATAAATTTGTAATCACACATCTTTGCATGCAACATTGCTGGTTTTTTCAAAGAAATGCTTACTTGTAAAGGACACTAGCAAATCCACCACAG
Source organism: Acacia acuminata (assembly GCA_019022655.1). Lineage (NCBI taxonomy): Eukaryota > Viridiplantae > Streptophyta > Magnoliopsida > Fabales > Fabaceae > Acacia > Acacia acuminata. The sequence goes on along the minus strand of JAFJYI010000047.1, from coordinate 1,376,215 downwards.
CTTGGAGGTACTTTATTTCATTCTTACTATGATTCTAAAACACAGCTCCTTTTTGTTTTTTAATAGTTTTGTCTCATATAACCACATATCCCGATTCCATATAGCTAATAGCTCACCTATATCAATCAAAGAACATGGTCTTCAATGTGCAACACAAATCAAACAAGCTTCTCCAATACGAAGCCTCAAGTTACCACTCCATAAAGCGATAAAGAACTCATTGACCTATAATACAATATCCAAAGCACTCAGGATATAAAAGTAAATGCATGTACTAATGTTAGCAAATAAAAAAGGGGGAAAACTCGGTTTCCAAACTTCACTCGGATTTTTCCATCCAAAAGGGAAGAATTAGACACATCTATATTGTATCCTGGTGGTGCATAGACAAAGTCCGATCAATGACCATCCATTAGATGCCCTATCTTCCCCATCACTGCCGATACCGTTCGTGTTATGCTATCCCAAAAGATAAATCCATCACAAATGAAAATGAAATTGAAAATATACAATTGAAAATCAAAATAACGAAGATGAAAACGAAAATGTGCCGGTGCTAGTGAAAGTGAAAACAAAAATATGAAAACTATGACACCCCTCTGATATACACGATAATTATCATAGTAGTAGGGCACATCACAAATGGGTTATCAGAGTGTTACAGAAATAACAGCTACTTGGAGCACGAAGAAGAAGGAGGACTGGAGGAGAGTTGACGGTCTCAATCAGCAGCGGTAAGGAAGAAAGCAGAGTTGAGAGCCTGGGAAGAGGGTCGGAATGAGAGACGAGAGCGCGCGGCAGAGGGACGAGAGAGTTGCGGGGTTATCAGAGTGTTACGACTACCGGAGCACGAAGAAGAAGGAGGACTGGAGGAGAGTTGACGGTCTCAATCGCCAGCGGCGAGGAAGAAAGTAGAGTTGAGAGCCCGGGAGGAGGGTCGGAATGAGAGGCGAGAGCGTCTGTGAGGGACGAGAGAGTTGCGGCCGGGAGGGGCTGAAATGAACTGATCGAATAGGGCTTTTGTTCGAGCAAAAAAAAATAGGGTTTTTGCGGTTTTTTATTCTTTGAAAGGCGACTGAAAACCAAATCAGTCGCCATTTGTGTATTTTAGGCGACTGATTGGCTTTCAGTCGCCTTTTTTAGATTGAGGCGACTGAAAGCCAATCGTCGCCTAAAATACACAAATGGCGACTGTTAAGTTTTCAGTGTCGCCAATAATTATATTAAAAAAAAATGTGGTAAAGAAATAAGTTTGGGACCCGACCAAAAAAAAAAAAAGAATTTGGGCGACTTAATATTCAATTTAAAAATAAGCGACTGATTCCCTTTTCAGTCGCCAATAATTATATTTAAAAAAAAAAACACATGTGGCCAAATAAATAAGTTTGTGACCCAGAAAAAAAGAATTCGGGCGACCTGATTTTTTTTTCAGTCGCCAATAATTATATAAAAAAAAAACCCATGGCGCCGAAGAAATAAGTTTAGACCAAAAAAAGGGGCCAAAGGAAATAAGTTTCAGACCAAAAAAAGGCGCCAATGAAATAAGTTTCATACCAAAAAAGGCGCCAATGAAATAAGTTTCGAGACAAAAAAAAAAAAACTTTATTCCAATAGGTGACTGAATAGTTTTCGGTCGCCAATATGAAAAAATTAAAAAAAAAAAAACATGGCGCCAAAGAAGTTTTAGACCAATAAACAAAACCCATGGCGCCAAAATTAGTCAATTTGGGCGACATGAATATAATTCAGGTCGCCTGAATTAAAGATAAGGCGACCTGAATATTTTTTAGGTCGCGAATATTAATAAAATTACAACAAAAAACCACTCGGCGCCAAAGAAATAAATTTTATACCAAAGAAAATTGTATGGCGCCAAAATTTGCTCCAATTTGGGCGACCTGAATTAAATTCAGGTCGCCTAAAATCAAAAATCTAGCAAAAAACACATGGCGCCAAACAACAAAAAAATTTTAATGGCTATTAGCGCCACTCAAACAAATGTAGGACGACAAAATCCAATTTTATAAGTCCTAAACTCTAATTCAGACGCCGAAGGCTAATTTTCCTTCAATATATTTACAAGATTGCCACTACCATCATTTTTTACTTCTGTTTTGAAATAAGGACGTTTTTTAGGGTAGTGATATCCAATATTTGTAGTAGTGACAATTTGTGATAATATAATTATTTAAGAGCACATGGGCACATTAATGCATGGAAGAGTATATGATAAATTAAATAAATAATCTAAATCCCTAGTTAATTAAATTACACCAAAGGGGAGATTTAAACCATGGATTAATGGTGGGAATTAATCTTGAACAAACCATACATATCAAGCTTGGATAAAATATCACCTTGATTTTTACCCAACATAAACATCTAACCTTAAGATAATAAAAGGCAATTAGAGACATCTAATGAAGGCCATGATTTTCGAAAATTAAGGGCTAATGAGAGACTTAGATAAACTTTATAATTAACACCCAAAAATATTCTTCTTTAGTAATTTGCATCTAGTTTCAAAGGACATTTAGAAGCTAACTAATGTCATAAATGAATCACAAAAATCACCCCCAAAGTCTTCTTGCACATGGGAAAGAGAAAAGAAAACTTAAAGAGGAAGAAAAGTTGAAAAATATAAGGGGGGGGGGGGAGGGGGACGTATATGTGTGTGTGTGTATGAGGAATAAATGAATTAATTTAATTCAATATTTGCTAAATCAACCAATGAGAGAATTTCTCTTGGTAATTGAGAACAACCAATGGGAGCATTTCTCTTCACATTTTGTGTCTTCAAAAAGACCAAAGAACATGAGCCCTTGATTAGGAAAAATAATCCAAAGGTTTAGAATCATGGGGTTTTACTATAAATAGAAGGCTTTGCCTTCACAATTCTTCACACCAAAATCAACCCAAGAGGTGATTTTCTAAAGAGAGTAGAGAGAAGTGAGAGCTAGTGGGAAGCAAGAAGGAGGAAGTTCTTCAAGGGTAAGTTTTCTAGTTCTTGAGTTTTAAGCTTTAAGTTCTTGTAGTTTTTAGTAGAAATGTTAGTTTGATCTTTAATCTTCCAATATAGTTTGATTTCATGTTTTTATGGTTAAATAAGTTTTATTTTGAAAATTTGAAAAAAATATGGTCTAGCAAAATTCTTGAAGATTGAAGATCAAAGTAGCGAAATTTTGCCGAAATGTACGATTAGAAGTTTTAAGTCGATCATAAAGAGCCTATTATTTTATGTTGAAGTTGAAGTTTATTAATTCTGAAAATTTTCATGGTTAAATTAGACATATAGAGCTTTCCAAAGGTATCATTTTGAATTTTTTACAAAGAGATAAAAATTCTTGAAGAAAGGCTATGTTTTCTGGGAAAATTTCTGGGCAGCGTGTGAAAACATGAAAACTGGGAATTGTTCTTAAATTTTGGGTAAAAGTTAATATTTTTTCTCAAGAATAGACATCCTAAGGAGTCTGGGGAATTTTATGGATCCTCGTTTTGATTTTTGTAGAATTAATTATGATTTTTCAAATTTAGCGAAAAATCTGCCTGAAATGCTGAAATAAAGTGTAACATCCCATTTTTCAAAAGCAGTATACAAAATTTTTTCATCAGAGTAGAGCATCAGAGCAATTTAAAATATTCAGTAACTGATAAATTTGCAGTACAATATTATTTGTGGCGTATCTTAATAATGTCAATACATTTACCGGAGAATACAAAAATTCTAGCGATGACAGTACGTCTCTAAAAAGAGGCTCCAGTCGAGTCCTCACGCGCGTTGCTTACCCTTGTCTCTTTTCTTCAGTCCACGGTCCTCTAGACCCTGAAGCTATGGTAAGAGCTGAGGTCCAATGCCCACCGGACCTTAGGTAACGGTGAACCTCATGCTTATATAAACAATATATGTATGACAGATATTCATGACATTACAGCAATAATCAATACAAAAGCCCATAACAGATGTATGATTTGTCTGGATAACAGTACACAACCACTGCATATGTTCGTTATCTCTAGTCTGCACCACGTCGTGCCACGATTGGCCTATCGTGTCGTCAGTGCTAGGAAAACTCATGGTATTAACAAGACTATAACTCGCATAAAACTGAATGTGTATGTAATGAACCAAGACATCATCTTAGTTTATGAATACAACTATCATATATAATCATACTATAAGCATCAGAGTTAGTGTTACAGTACGTCGAGTCATACAGAGAGTCTCCAACATTTTGAGCGTATGAAAACTGTAGTTTTGATATGGAAACTCAAGTTTTCAGTTTCCCATGAGTTTCCTAAGTTTTGTGAAAACTTGAGTTTTGGTTTGGAAACTCGAGTTTCAACTTGGCGAGCTTTCAAGTTTTACTCGCTTTTTGAAACCGCCGGTTTTGATGGAAAACTCCGTTTTGACTTGACATAAACTTCTCTAAGTTTTCATACTTAAATGGAAACTCGAGTTTTGTTTTGGAAACTCGAGTTTTGGGCAAGCCAAGAGCTTTTTTCTTTTACAATGTTTTGAAAACTCCAGTTTTCACAGAAAACTCCAGTTTTGGTCGTACACAAATTTCTCAAAGTTTTCATACTTAAATGAAAACTCGAGTTTCATTTTGAAAACTTGAGTTTTGGACAAGCCTAGAGCTTTGTTCTTTTTCAATATTTTGAATCCTCCGGTTTTGGATGAAAACTCCAATTTTGATGTTTTGGACTAGAATTCATATTTCATGTTAAATGTCCAAAACTTGAGTTTTGGAAATGGAAACTCGAGTTTTGAGTTTCATTCAAAACTATGGTCCAAAGCTCAAATCGTGACGTTCCTCTCGGGAAGAAGGAAACTCGAATTTAGTTTTGGAAACTCGAGTTTTGCTATTAGTGCACGAAGACAAACTCAGTTTGATGAACAAACTCGAGTTTGTGTCGCAGAGTTTGAAATTCAAATCGACAAATTTGTGAAACCTTCTTGTTTTATCTTAATATTTCTTATTATTATTCATTAATATTCTTAGCTATGTTTAACCACTTTGTTAGTGAGTTTCAAAAGATTTAGACGATATTAATTGAAGGTTTAAAGCAAAAGCAAAAAGTGACGTCAGCACATTAAATGCAAAGTCAAGAAAATTTGCATCCATTTGGACAATCATTCTGCACACGTTACCAAAAGATTAATGTTTGCTTTCCACATCCAGTAGCTGCCATTCCAAAGGATTAATATTCAAAGAAGTCAACCATAAACTTCGTGCAACCGGATTAAGCAAAGAGTAGAGAGAGAAGAAGACCTAAGCTCATCGTAATCCTTCCCGAATGTCTCCAATGGTTATATTAAGGATTTCAACAATCATTTAATGCTCTCTTGATATAAATAGAGCTGCATTCAAGTCTTCTCAACAACCAACTCAAAAACGAAAATCATTCAAGTTTCCAACTACTCTTTGAGTTTTCTTGAGCAAAGTATCTTCTGATACATCTTGTACTTCAGTGTTCATGTTTATTCACTCTTAGAGAGAGTTTCTTTATTGTAAATAATTTATTGTAAGTATTTCAAGTCTGGGGACTTGGAGATTGGGTTATTGATTGCAACTTGTAAGGGGGAGTAAGTTCTAGTGAGAGAATTACTCTTGAGTTACAGAGGGTGTAATCAATTGATATAGTGAAATCCCAGAGTGTCTTGGGACTGGACGTAGGTCAAGAGATTGGACCGAACAAGTATAAATTTCGTGTGTCTTGCTCTTCCTCTCTACACTCTATTTAGCTCTGTTTTAGTCCTCAAAAACAGAACTCTTCGAAAAGATTTTTAAAATCCCCAATTCACCCCCCTCTTGGTGATTTAGCTCCACTTACAATTTGTTCATTCTATTAGTCTAAATTTATATACTTAGGTTGCCTAGTTTTAGGAATTATTGTGTATAAATTTTGGAACTGAGATTAATGTTTATTGTCTCTGTTAGTTTGATAATTGTAGTTGAGATTGGATTTTGTAATGTCAGAAATATATGTGTTTTAACTTCTTGTGGTTGCAATGAGATTATATTAATTAGCGTGTTATTGTCTAGTTAATGTGGTTGATTAGTGCCTTTTGAGGGACTGTTATGTACTCAATTTTAAGAAGACTCATGTTGCATTATTCCAATTTTAATTGCACATCAAGTGGTTTTTAACAATTTATCAAGAGGTGGTGGTTAGCTACGGTAGTAGGAGCTACTATTAATTGAGAATATTGGACTTAAGTCGTATCTTGGGGTTTTTCTTAAAGACTTGATGAATTTTAACTCCCATAATTTTTTGAGCAAGGATAGTCATTTCTTCATCACCAAGAGCGCCATCATCCATATTTTTAATTCCATATCATTTAATTCACTCATTCACCAATTTTATAAAAATACCAAAAATAATAGGTAGCATTTAATTAAATTGCAATGATATTTTAGTTTATTAGTTTGAAAAATCCAAAACCAATTTTTCCCTCGTTTTAATTGCATTTGTATGTCATTTAGATTATTTAGGATTTAATAAAAGGCTCCTCGAAAAGAGAGAACGATTCGAGGTTTGCCTATACGCAATCCTTGGTTTATTTTTTATTGTGGACCCCAAGGCTAAAGACAAAAAGGCCCTCATCTAATGGCGCCGTAGCCGGGGAGCTAAGTAATTGGCTCCCTAAGTAATCTAATTGTCAAATTCATTTTTGACAAGGGGTTTCTCGTGTGAAGCTTCTTAGTTTTGCATTTTTTATTTTTCATTGCATATAGTTTAGGATTTTGGCATTTAGATAGCTTGCATAGCTTTCCTTGCATTATTGCATTGTCTTGACTTGGTAGCTTCGTGTGGTGTTGTTTGCATTAAATTCGATATGATGTTGAGCTTAATTGTTTGAATTCACCATGTCTCCAAGTTAATTCGTAGATACTTGCATCTTTTGTCATTTTGAAATTACTTTTTTCTTTTTCATTTGCATTTGTATTTTTTTTTTTTAGATTCCTTTTCTTAGATTTTATAGGTTATAGATAGATAAATACTTGTAATTCATTTGGGAATTAATTATATTGAACTTTCATGGCTTGGTTAAATGGTAATCAAGATTCACTGTTTCAATCCCACTCTTTTGTAGGAGATTCGACCGGAAGGGGAGAGTCTATCTCTCAAAACATCGATTCCATTCAACAAACAATACGAGCTCTTCAAGCTAACTTGGGAATTCAAGATAAGAATCCAACTGGTCAAGAATGTCATGGTCCATTCCATCACTCATACCATGAACCTTACCACCAATCTCCATTCCAACCTAATCACTCACCCCATAGATCATACCATGAACCTTACCCACAACCCCCATTTCAAGAATATTGTTAACCTTCTCACCTACCATACCATCCATCCTACCAACCATGCCATCAACCACTTCATGAACATCCGCCTTCATTCCATCCCACTTCCCAACCATGTCATCCATCTCATTGAATCCCTATACCCATTTGAGCCACCTTATGGACCTTATTCTCAACCATGTGTGCCAGACCAAGAGCCTACTACTAGTGAAGTCATTAGAAAATTGCAAAATCAAGTGACTCAGACTGTAGATGAGGAGCAGACATACAAGACCAACTTTGACCATCAAATGGACTCTATAATGAGACGAATGGAACATCAAGAGAAAGAGAATGAGAGAATGGAAAAGGAAATTGAGCGTCTCACTCAGCAATCACAAGTGTTGAAGACTAATTGCCAACAAAATCCTCTTCCTATGTTCACACATACACAAGAAGTGGATCAACTAGAAGAAAGCAATGAGAAGTTGGAGAAAGCAATGGAGTGGCCTACGCAAAAGTATTTTATGTGCCATACTCCACAAGAGACTTGCCCACTACATACACTTCCATATGAGCCACCCACTCCACTATGCCACGAATATCCATTGCAACACTCTACTCCTCAACCTTCTGGACTTGATGCCTTCCTCACCTTGCCATATATGGATGCTCAAACCCTTACCCTAAGAAGAATATATGACCAACTAAAGGTCCAGCATCTATATTTATTCAATCTCAAAGAGGCTCTTCGTCGTGGGTTTTCTGAGGAAATGGAAGATGAAATGGAGGACATTGAAAAATTCAACAAGGATTTCGTTCACCATGTGCTATGGATAAAAACTGAAGGAGAAGAAGGAGCTCCATGGTCATCTACCTCCAATGATGATGGGAAAACCGAAAAGCAACACATAAATGCCACTTCACAAGTAGAAGATTCCAACCTTTCGGTACGTATTCCCACACAAGCACAAGAAGTGAAGGCAGTATAAAAGAGCATTGAAGAGTCTACCCTACCATTTGGTAATGATCCTATCCTAATAGAAATAGACTCTCATACTACTTTAACTAATGAAGCAATTCATGATTTGAGTGACGATGAGGTGGATGAGGAAATCATTGTTGAATCCCCTCAAATATTTGAAAATGTAATTGCTCAACACATTAGCTCTAGTAGTAGTGATTCGATTGTACTTGTTGATGAGTGTGCTCCTACTTCTTTAGGTGATGCTTTAACTTTTGAAAATGCTTCTCTTCATAGTACTAGGGATGATTGTGATAAATTGAATGAAATATTTTCATGTTCTTGTGCAGAATATCAAATATGTGTAGACTGTTATCATGAAAAATACCACTTACTAGTTGAGTTTCAAAAGAAAGCATTTAATGAAGTGGTTGATTCTACCATTGATCATAATGCACCCTCTTGTACTATTGATGATAGTAAGCATGACAATTGTGAATATGTTGAATCTTGCATGGATGACACTGTGGTTGATTTGAGTGAGAAAGACCATAGCTTAGAAAAAGATCTTTATCTTGATTCCAATGAATTGCATGATAGTTTAATAAGGGAAGATTCGATTGTTTTGATTGATGATATTACAAATGAAAATGAATCTTTCCGTATGATTCTTTCTTGTGATTTGCCACCTGATATAGACAAAGAAAATGATTCTTTTGAAAATTCAAAAGTTTTTGGTGGTGACAATTTGCAAAATTATCTTCCTTCTTCCACTCTTTTGCCTTCAATCTCTTGTGATTGAAATGATGATGTGGTGTACCCCAACACCAAGTTGGATTTCGGACCTTCCATTTTGCAAGTGCAAGAGAATTTTCACAATATCACTGGTTGTTTGACTCCTACTGATAGGAGTGTAATTGATTTCCTTGGATGTGATAGTTACTTGGAGAGTTTAGAACTTAACATGCCTTTAATTCACTTGAAACCTCTCCATGTTTCTATTTTTGGATGGGATATTGCTGTTTGCTTGTCTTATTTGCAGGCACATTCTTGGAAAGGTGTTCGATGGAACCAATATCCACCGTACATTCTTGGACCTCTTTCAATTGATCCTGAGCCACCTCGACCAAGGAAATTCAATGCGGGAGAAGATATTTTTAAAGATAAATGCATGACTCTCATCAGGGATGAGAACTTCTCCTTCAAGCAACTCAAGATTCTCTAACAAAGGTTATCTCTTTCCTTACTTATTTTCTTCTTAATTCCTTTGATTACTTGGGCTTAATTGTCATATAAGGAAGATAAGTGTGAGGGAGGGAGACAATCCAATAGAAAAGTAGAAATAATTTAGTTTAGTAAGTAAAATAAGTACCCCCTATGTATGCTTTGCATTTTCTTAGCCACTACCCTACTTAATTACCATTGTGCCTTGAATTTCAACTTGTTTATCATTCTCTTTAGAGTGATTTTTCTACATTGAGGACAATGTGTTGATTAAGTGTGGGGGAGAGAAATACATTTTGAGTCCCAAATTAATTGGTTGTTTTTAAATGAGAAAATGCCTAAAACTAGAAAAAATTTCAAGAATGACTTGCCTTAATGCATGTCTTAAGTGGTAAAGGGTCACATTTGCCACTTTGGAAGTGTAAATTGAGGGAAATTCTTTGAGCTTTCATGAGATCTAATGTTTTGACAACTTTATAAAACCATGTTTTGTTTTTCAAGTGAATGGGAAGAGAAGTGAACCCACAATTGGATTTTTGCTTACTCCTCATTTTTTTAAAAAGAGAGTTTATATATCATTTGTGCATTTAGGAGTTGAGCATTATTTTAACTGATTGCAATGTTTTGATTGGTTGTGTTTGTAAGGTTAGCACTTGGAATTGTTAAGTAGATGTTTTGTGGTTAGTTTACTATGCAGTTGATTGTGTTAGAGTAAGCATTGGAGAAAAACCTTGAAGGAAGGCATTTGAGCCTTAAATTCTTTTCATGTGTGCATGTTCACTTAGTTTTTCACCTTCTAGAACTTGTTATAAAAGTGGAAGAGGCATTCAATTCTAAATCATTTTCACCCAAACACAAACCTACATTCATCTACCCTTTGCTTACCCCCTTTGAGCCTTTCCTATGTTATATGCATGTCATTACTCATAGTGTTCATAGTATTCTAAAAATCAAAAGAGAATTGCCAATAAAAATTTGAAATGCCATGTATGTGCAAAGAATGAAAAAAGAAAAAAAAGAAAAGAAAAGTGAGTATAGTTTGAAAAGAAATGGGTATTTGGTAGATAAAACTAAAAGCATAAGAAATATCAAGAAGGCATTTGTTCATGATTTTCAAAAGAATTGGCAAAAGTTTGTAAGGTTATTTAGATGCTATGAACTTGCTCTTTAACTTTGACTTGCATATAAACTACTTTCTTTTTCTAATTAACTCATTCCATTTAGCCTTCATCCACCATTACAAGCCTTTTAAGTCCTCTTGATTCATTACATTAATTGCTATTAGTAGTGGCGATGTTAGAGTTGTTACAAGCCTATGGTAAGGTGTTTATTAAGGGAGCTAGAGTGAAATTATTCCAATCAATGAGGTGAGATGAGTGAAACACTAATATCTTGAGAGTTCTCTTGTGCTTCATTCTAATATTTTCAGTTGTGTAGTCAGCTAATTTCTTTACATCGCTTAATTATCACTGGTGTTGGCTTGAAGAATTTGATTAATTAATCCATTGCTTTCCAATTATGAAATTGCTCATATTTCAAATGCATTAGTGATGTGGACTTGGAATCTTGTACTTAATTGCCTTTGTTCAGGAGTACAAAGGTCTAAGTGTTCAGGAATTGATCAAACCATATTTTGATGTATTATTTTATGATTAATTTGGGATTTAATCATGTTAATTGGGCCAAAAAATGTATTATTTATGATTAATTTGGATTGATGAGTGATTACACAAAAAATGTGTTAAAAGGGTAAAATTGTCATAATTATTGTAATTACTCTTATTCATTATTTCTTAGGAAGATTTGATGTTGGCTTGATTGGTTTAAATTGTAGGTGCATGAAGAAATTAGACCAGATTTGAAAATGAAAGTTTGGGCTCAAGTTATAAACATTTCAGTTTGGTCCCTATATGAAACTTTTTAAAAGTTGCAGTTAGGTCCCTGCACTAAAACTGTTCGTTTTAACTAAATTAGGTTAGCAGGCCTTTATTCATTGAAGATAGCAGACGAGAGCTGGATATATATTAACTAGCGCCAAGAACCAAGGACCTTCATGCTTGGATTCTCGATCTTCGACTTTGGACCTTCACACCAACGACCTTCGACGATCATCCTTCATCATTTCTTCTCTATCGCCGGTGACCTCCATCATCACCTCCATCGTCGCCGGCGACTCCACAACACCAACCGCCACCCTTTTAGCCGTCAAACACGCAAAGACCAGACATTCTGAACCAACGCCGCGACAATGAGGATCCAAACCTTGAATCTTTTCTTCCTTCCTCCACCTTCGATCCTTCCCTATTTTCTGATCTTCACCGTCTTCCTTCATTCTCACACTCACCCTCATCGACACCCACCTGACACAGAACCACCATCACCTCCATTCCACCACTGTCGCACATCTCAAGAACTCACTGCCTTCTCTCACTTTTCCTATTAAGTCGATTTTGTCATTAGCTTCAATGGACATTTTGGTTGGGCAATTGATCTTAGTGGCTATGTGTGTCTGATTCTTTATTTCATGGTGATGTGGAGATTGACTTGAGTTCAGAACTTCAAAGGGGAGTTAATTTGTTCATTCTATTAGTCTAAATTTATATATTTAGGTTGCCTAGTTTTAAGAATTATTGTGTATAAATTTTGGAACTGAGATTAATGTTTATTGTCTCTGTTAGTTTGATAATTGTAGTTGAGATTGGATTTTGCAGTGTGAAAAATATATGTGTTTTAATTTCTTGTGGTTGCAATGAGATTATATTAATTAGCGTGTTATTGTCTAGTTAATTGGTTGATTCGTGCCCTTTGAGGGACTGTTATGTACTCAATTTTAAGAAGACTCATGTTGCATTATTCCAATTTTAATTGCACATCAAGTGGTTTTTAACAATTCCTCAAAAGGTAGTGGTTAGCTACGGTAGTAGGAGCTACTATTAATTGAGAATAATGGACTCAATTGGTATCTTGAGGTTTTTCTTAAATACTTGATGAATTTTAACTCCCATAATTTTTTGAGCAAGGATAGTCTTTTCTTCATCACCAAGAGCGCCATCATCTATATTTTCAATTCCATATCATTTAATTCACTCATTCACCAATTTTATAAAAATACCAAAAATAATAGGTAGCATTTAATTAAATTGCAATCATATTTTAGTTTATTAGTTTGAAAAATCCAAAACCAATTTTCCCCTTTTTTTAATTGCATTTGTATGTCATTTAGATTATTTAGGATTCAATAAAAGGCTCCTTGAAAAGAGAGAACGATCCTATGTTTGCCTATACACGATCCTTGGTTTATTTTTGATTGTGGACCCCAAGGCTAAAAACAAAAAGGCCCTCATCAACATTATCGTCGGATTATTTTTATGATATTGTGATAAATATCATATTTCTTAGAATAATATCCTAAAGGTTTCATTTACCTTTCTACCCTCGGTGGATTAATTATTCCATTTTGACCCTTACATTTTCTTAAAAATGTAAGTGGAACTAAATACCCAAGAGGGGGGGTGAATTGGGTATTTTAAAATTTTTTGAAGATGACTCTGTTTTCAAGTAATAAAACAAAAACGAACAGAGCAACTGGACACAGAGATTTATACTAGTTCGGTTCTAACAACTTGATCTACATCCAGTCCCCAGACTCTCTGAGATTTTCACTATAACACTTGATTACACACTCTGCACTCAAGAGTAGTTCTCTCACTAGAACTCACTCCCCCTTACAAGTTGTAATCAATGAACTCCCAAATCACCAAGTCCCCTTGACTTGTGATTCTTTACAATAAGTGATTTATAGATAGAAACTCTCTCTAAGAGTGAATAATGATAAACACTGAAGCTTATGTATCAAAAGATATTACACAATTGAAAATTGAAGGAATAAATGCAAGACTTGAATGAATTTCATATTCAGCTATTGTAGTTGTTGAGAAGACTTGAATGCAACTCTATTTATAGTCAGATAGCATTAAATGACCGTTGCATTGTTAATTAGACCATTGGAGATGATCTGCAGTGGTTAGGAGTAGCTTTGGTCTTCTTTTCTCTCTAATCTCCACTTAATCCAGCTGTCCAAGTGTTCAGAGTTGACTTCCTCTGAATTAATCTGTTGGAGAAGCAGTTGCTTGTTGTAGAAATCATTCATTAATGCTTTGCAACCGTGTGCAGATGGATTACCCAAAAGTATGCAACTTTCTGGACTTAGCATTTAATGACCTGACATCACTTTTTGCCTTTGCCTTAAACCTTCAATAAACAATCTCTAAACAATCAGAAACTCACGAATAAAGTGGTTAAACATAGCTAGGAATAGTAGAGATTAATACTGGAAAGTGTTAAGATCAAACAAGAAGGTTTTCCAAATTCGTCAGATTTGAATTTCTGAAACAGCAATGTAAACTCGAGTTTGGTTCATCTAAACTTGAGTTTGGAGTTTCAGCATATGAAAGCATTTTAAGTTCAAAACATTTAAACTGGAGGTTTGCAATTTAAAACTGGAGGTTTTCATCACGATAAAACTTCTTTGCTCTCGGGTTGGGTTAAACTCGAGTTTCTAATCAGAGAACTCGAGTTTTCTCCATCCAGAGAGGAAGTCGTGATTTTGAACTTTGGAACATCTTTGAGCACAGGCCCAAACTTGAGTTTATTAGTAGACAAGCTCGAGTTTGATACTGTTCAAGTCAAAGCTTAGCTTTAGCTTTCAGAATGTAAACCTGAGGTTTCAAGTGCAAACTCTAGAGTTTTCTTAAGTTAAAAATGCTTTGGTCTTTGTAAGACTTAAACTCGAGTTCACAAAGTTAACCTCGACTTTGTTTTACTCGAAAAGCTTTGAATGCTCTCGGCCTGAAGTAAACTGGAGGTTTATGAAATTAGTCTCGAGTTTGTTTTGGTTGAAAAATCTTGGAGGCTCCCGGCCAAGTGTAAACTTGAGTCTATAACAATGAGCTCGAGTTTACGTGCCTTGTAAACTCTTGTGATTTTTCAAAACTAAAAAAGCCTTTACACTTAATAGAGTAATGTCTGGTTTGTGAATTTGAAAATTTTCGCGCCAAAGGTGAACTTCGAGTTTGTCTTCGCAAACTCAAGTTCACAAAATTTGTAAACTCTTTGAAGATTTTCTTTGGAGGTGCAAACCTGAGGTTTAAAACTAATAGGCTTGAGTTTAAAAGTGTTTTAAAAATCAGAATGCTCTCGGCCTCTCGCAAACCAAAGGTTTCCAAGTGCAAACTCGAGTCTACACAAAATATGAGAAGGATTAGAAAGACTCTCAAAAGCAAACCTCTGGTTTAGTTTCAATTTCAAATTGCCAACTTGAAAGTTTAGCTCTCGGTTAGTGGCAAACTCAAGTTTGACAATCCAGGCTCGAGTTTGGCGCTGACAGAGTGTCTTGGATTGTAATCCAAGAGTCTTAACAAACTACTAACTTGTCCAAATACATCCATACAATGTTTACAATTGTTAGTAATCATCAAAGCACATAGAGAACTAACAAAAAACGCAATGCTGGATTTTCTGGGCAGATTTTTCAGCATCTTTGAAAAATCATAATTAATTCTACAAAAATAATTTTTGAGTTCTTCCAAATTCCTCATGACCCTTGACATGTCTATTTTCAAGGACAAATATTTCCAGAAGATAGAACATCAAGAATCATTCCTAGTTTAATCTTTTCTCAACGTTGTCCAGTGTTAATCCTAGAAAAATGGCTTAATTTCAAAAATATGTTACTCCTTGTGCACAACTCAAAATCCTTCATATTTTATATATTTAGAAATCCATACATGTATACTTTATTCCTTTAAATGTTCATAATTTTATGACTTCATTTCATACATAAATAGTAGCATCAATTTTCCCTGCCAGCATAGCCTTTAAAACTGGAAATTCTACAATTTTCACAATCTTGTTCCACTAACTCTAAAAATTATTTCCCAACATGTTTTTACCTCATTCAGAATTTTTTCAATGCAAGGAGACCTAAAAGAAGTATAAGAATGTACTTCCTAATTTTCTAGATTAAAATACAATTTTACTGAAAATCACAAAGCTAAAGCTCAAGAACTAGAGAATTTACCCTTGAAGTTCTTACTCCTCCTCCTTGCTCCAAGAATTTCAATCTTCTCTTAAACTCTACCATTTTGATCTGAGTTTGGTGTGAAGAAATGAGGAGGGCAAGCACCTCTATTTATAGAGAAAATTTCAAGGTTAAAATAGTAATTTACAAGGTGATCCAATTTTGCTTCTTTCCTTTAAACCATTAGATTAATTATCACTTTACAATATCCAATCCTATCCATTTATTGAGTGCCAACATTCCCCCTCCTTTTAGCCATTTAATGTGTTTTTTAATTAACAAAATATTGATTATTTCATGGTTTTTCATTGGTTAGTTGAAAAGTTTGACTTTTCAAAGTGAAGCTTGTATGATTATATGATAAATCATCTTTTTTCTTCCTTCACAATCAGCTGCAAGATTTTGCTAAATTTTGGGGCTGATTAAGAAGCTTAATTACCCCTAATTAAGTATTTAAATGCCCTCTAATTACATGTGACATTGCATAATTGATTTGTTAGCTTAACCATAGTAATTAGTGTTTATTTCAACAAGTATTATTTCATTCTCTTTGGCTTAATTATTTTCAAATATAATTAGCCCTCTTTTGATGCTTTTAATTTGTTTCTATTCATCTTGAAGAATTATGCAACTAATCTCAATTAGTGCAAGCTTATTTTGCTAAGGATAATTGTTAATAGATAACAATTAAACTAAGTGTTTCCCTATTCCCTTTTCTTGTCTAATGAGGATTTTAAATAGCTATTATTTCATGTGATTTATGTCACATTTTATAGCTCCTAATATGTGGTCTCATTAATCAACCATCGGTTAATTAATTCCAAAGTGAAATTTGGACAAAATATAATCAATAGATTATAATTTGTTAGTTCTCTATGTGTTTTGATGATAACTGACAATTGTAAACACAAGATAAAGTTTGTCTTAGGTAAGTTGAAAAACTTACTGACAAAGACAAACTCAAGTTTTGGATTGAAAACTCGAGTTTTGGATTTGACAGAGAGTAGCTCAATTTTAATGAACTGAGAAAACTCCAGTTTGTGTAGGCAAACTCGAGTTTCTGACAAACAGAGAGCACTCTAAGTTTTTCACTTGAAACAAACTCGAGTCTGCACCATACAGTGACTCTCCAATATTTTTCTAAAGTACACAAAACTCCAGTTTGCGATAGTAAACTCGAGTTTTGGGCATACAGAGAGCCTCCAATGTTTTAAGCCTAAGAAAACTCTAGTTTTGATATGGAAACTCTAGTTTGCACTTGGCCAAGAGTTTTCTAAATTTTTCAAAGTTTTGAGAAAACTTGAGTTTATATTTGGAAACTCGAGTTTATACTTGACAGAGACCTTTCATCTTTTATTCACTTCGAGAAAACTCCAGTTTATTTTAGAAACTCCAGTTTTCACTTGGCAAAGAGTTTTCAGAGGTTTTCATCTTTAAATGAATACTTGAGTTTATATTTGGAAACTCGAGTTTGGGCCAAGCCGAGAGCTTTGCTCATTTTAGTGTTTTGAAAACTCCAGTTTACATTTGAAAACTCCAGTTTTGAGCTTTTAGACTTAAACATGTTTTTCACTATAAAAGTCCAAAACTCGAGTTTGTCATTAATCAATTCGAGTTTTGCTCATGCTCCAAAATGTGCTTCAAAGATAAAATCGTGACGTTTCTCTCTAGAAGAAGAAGACTTGAGTTTTAGTTGGAAACTCCAGTTTTGTCTTCTGAGCATAGTTACAAACTCCAGTTTGGATAAACAAACTCGAGTTTGTGTCGCTGAGTTTGAAAATCGAATTGCTCAAATTTCTGAAATCTTCCCGTTTGATCTTAATACTTCTTATCATCACTCATTACTATTCCTAGCTATGTTTAATCAGTTTGTTAATAAGTTTTAGACAGTTTAGAGAACTTTAAATGAAGATTTGAACAAAAGCAGAAAGTGATGTCAGCACATTAAATGCAAAGTTCAGAAAACTTACATCCTTTTGAACAATCATTCTACATACGTTGCAAAGGGATTAATGTTTCCTTTTCACATCCAGTAGCTGTCATTCCAACGGATTAAAAATCAAGAAGTCAACCATAAACATCTGTGGAACTAGATTAACCAAAGAGTAGAGAGAGAAGAAGACCAAAGCTTAACCTAATCCTTGCTTAATGAAGGCAACAGTCATATTGAAGATTACAACGGTCATTTAATGCTCTCCTTGTATAAATAGAGCTGCATTCAATTCTTCTCAATAACCAATCTGCTGAAAACGAAAATCATTCAAGTTTCCAACTACTCTTTGAGTTTTCTTGTGAAAAGTATCTTTTGATACATCTGTACTTCAATCTTTATATTTATCCACTCTTAGAGAGAGTTCACTTATTGTAAATCATTTCATTGTAAGAATCTCAAGTCATGGGACTTGGAGATTGGGTTATTGATTGCAACTTGTAAGGGGGAGTAAGTTCTAGTAAGAGAATTACTCTGGAGTTACAGAGTGTGTAATCAATTGAGATAATGAAATCCCAGAGTGTCTGGGGACTAGACGTAGGTCAAGTGGTTCGACCAAACCAGTATGAATTCCTTGTGTCTTGCTTCTCTTTCTCTTACTCTGTTATAGCCTATTTTCAGTATACTAAAACAGAGCCTTAGAAAAGAATTTTTAAAATCTCCAATTCACCCCCTCTTGGTGATTTGCTCCACTTTCATAATTTTTGAGACACATATTCACCTTTTGTATTTTGCTAATTTATTCACCAAAATACAATGTTAACATGAATTATGAAAATTAGGGTATTACAATATGGATGTTATATCTTCATTTTCTAATAAAATGAAGAAATAACTCTTAATATACAAGTGTTTATATATTTCAAGGATAAATATATTATGCAAATTGAATATAATTTCCCAATTAAAGTTAAAGTAAAAACTAAAAGAGAAACTAAAACTAGATTTAGGCTTTAATAGAAGATGTAAAATGATTATGATCACAGAGTTTTGTCTCTGAATCCTAAAATGACTAGTTCAATCACTTTTTGACAATTCCGACGGATGCGATATTGTCCCCAATGGCTATTCTGATCATTGGGCCTCCCACTTCTTTATTGGTGGTGTTGGAAGAAAACCTTAACTACCTGCCATTTATAAATAATGAATTTAAAGAAGAACAAAGATCTCACTAATGCGGGGACCTTCTTATAGTTTTTATTTTTTCAAAAGTAGCATGAAGAAAGGCATTTCCAGTGTCATTGTATTTCCGTATAGATTACTTCCTCTTGTCCTTAATATAAGATATATCTAGGGAGTTAATCTCACTCCCAAATGTAAAACATATTTTTCATTTTTGTCAAATATTTCTTAATTTACCCTTATTGATACTCCATCAACAATAGTTATGGAGGAGAGGGAAAAAGAGAATAAAGGAAGATAACTAGGGTATTTTAGAAAATAAATGTCATAATAACTAATTTAACCACTTCCTCAATCCAATCAAATAAGATAAATATATTTGATATTAACAATCAAAAGGAGTACATGATGCTCAACCTCTTTTGCAGTTATGTTACACTCTCTCTATTTGTTTTCTTAATATCTTCTAGTGAACAAATACTCATAGATATTACCAGACAAAGCTAGTTTCAAGGTCAATAGATTATTTCTAGTTAACCAACAAGGTGTTTGTTGAGGTGGTAATAAGCGGCTTCTGTAATACCCCTAATTCAAGACTACCCATTATGTATATTAATAAGTAGTATATACGAATATCATCAGAGTGGAGCGATTGAGCGTAATAGTTGGGTTGAACATATGAGTAACTGATACATGGCTATAACTTAAACCGTTTGCGGTGTATCTGGTCGGGGAATATCAATACAATCATCCAAGTGTATAGACACAAAATATCTAATAGTACTAATACAGCCCAAAATATCAAACTCCAACTGAGTCCCTATGCGTGCTGCTTACCCTTTTCACCGGCTCCCAATCCTTCAGATCCTAAAGCTAGGGTCAATTATGAGATTCAATACCCATTGAATCTCAGGTAACAGTTAACCTCATGTTCAAGTAATAACAGTATATATGACAGATATTCATTACATTTCAGCATAAACTATACATAGCACACAGTAGATGTAATGTTAACAACATAACAATACATCACACACAACACATGTAATGTTATCGACGTTTGCACTAACCAATGCCATGATAGCTTCTCGTGTCCTCAGTGCTAGGAAAACAACCCTATGGCATTATCAAGACTATAACTCATATAAAGCTGAATGTATATAAACAGGTGACCTAAGACTGATTCTTAGCCACTGTGCATGACCCAAGATCTAGTCTTGTCCATGACTCTATGAGTTATCCTATCACATATAAGCATACAAGACACACAAGAGCTAGAGTTACAGTATGCATTCGTATCATGGTCCACGTAGTTGACAGTACGTTCTCCTTTTGGTACCGATCCCTGATTCCTTGGATATCCTATAATGTTATCACCACATTATTTCCTTCATAAATAATATCCTAAGATATACCTTAGCCACTATTGACCTTTTTACCCTTGGTGGATTTACTATTACAATTTTTCCCTTTCATTTCTTTAAAAACGCAAATTTCAGCATTTCTGCCTAATTTTTTGGTAACTTTGAAAAATCATAATTAATTCGAAACAAATCTAAATGAGGTGCTTCCAAAGAAAAAATGACCCTTAATGAGTCTATTTTCTAGGAAAAATAACGGATTTAACTCGAAATCCTTGAGTCAATACCAGTTTTAATTTTTCCAATCCTTGTTCAGATTATCTTCCAAAACCGTGACCCAGCTTCAAGACTTTTTTCCTCCCTGTACAGAAATCAAAACACTATGAAGTTTGTATATTTAGAAATATCTGGATGTCTAATTTATTCATGAAAATTTTTATGATTTTAGGACTTCATTTGTCACATAAAAGAATGCCCTTAAACTGACTGACTCCAAAAAAACTGAAATCGGGGAATTTTCCCAATTTTCACAATCTTGCTCTATTGATTCCAAAATTATCTCCTACCATGTTTTTACCTCATTCAGCATTTTTCAATGCAATGGAGGCCTAAAAACAAGTATAGGAATTTATTTCTTAATTTTATGGATTGAACCACAATTTTACTAAGAACTAGTTCAAGATCTCACCTTAAGTTCTTTGCTCCTTCTCTCTAGCTCCAAGAACTCTCCCTCTCACAGATTTTAATTTTCCCCGCGACATAGACATGTCTTTATATTTTAGATTCTAATAAGACCGGTTGTCCTAAAGATATAATTCTATTAATAAATTTTTAAGACCGGAGGTTAACAATGCTTGCGGTCCTAAATTTTAGTATTCATTTAATTTTAAGGCCGGAGATTTATAAAGCGTCCGGTCCTAAAAGTCAAACATTTATTAAGTAATTTTTAAGACCAGCGGTTAAGAATACTCTGTTCCTAACTTTCAGTATTCATTTAATTTTAAGACCAGTGGTTATAAGAACTACGGTCCTAAAAGTATTTCGTTTATTAATTAACCAAAAAAAAAGAAGAGGTTTGCATTTGGCGAGCTCAGCAAAAACTGAGTTAATAAAATAAATTAAAGGAAAACTGGAGAATATGAATATTAGAAAGACACAATCTTAGGTTTACTGCTTCCATACATAACTGGAGAATATGCACGTACACAAGAAAATTAAGAGAGAAAAACAAGCAGAAAATTATCAAAAATAAGAATCTGACTAAACATCCTAAAGCTTATTATCCTCCAAAGCCTTGGTGATTTCGGCGTGAACAGCATTAATTTCCCGTCGGAGATCAGCAAGTTTCTGTCTTAGTCTCATCAGACACAATGCTTCATTAGAGGAAAGAGGAGAGGGGTCAGTAGTAGTTGCAGTGGGGCCAAGAGGTTGGGGAGGGGGAGCGGGAACCTCTTCATCATCCGAAGAAATAACAATGGGTCCAACAACCCGAGACTCTTCTGCAGCAATAGACGGACTCTCGATGGAGGAGGCGCACCGTATAACGATCAACGGAAGGCACGAGCATCACGAGTAAGAGCACCCCTACGAGCGGTTCTCTTGTATCTAACCATGGATTGAGCAGTTGGGGCAGAGAGGTATGAGGAGTTAATTAATAAAGGCAGAGAGTGTTCTCAGATAGCCACGTATGTAGTTTGGAGTTATGAGGTAGTGATGATGAATTAATAAGGAGTTAAGGACAGAGGGGTATGAGGAGTTAATAAAGGCAGAGAAACTTTTAAGAGTGAGATTTATAGGTACGCAGTATAAAATTCTATTATTTAATTTTTATTTTAAGACCGACCTTTTATAATATGTCCGGTCCTAAAAGTCTATTTATTTTTAAAATCAATTCTATTACTTTTAAGACTGACCTTTTATAATATGTCCGGTCCTAAAAGTCTATTTATTTTTAAAATATTCAATTCTATTACTTTTAAGACCGACCTTTCATCATTTACCTGGTACTAAAATTCATTCTTTTCAATTCAGATGGCAGAGTCGTATCCTTACACTCTGTTCAAATGAATGATTCAGAGTCTCTTCCCCTTCCAGATAAACTTCCCAACTAGACGTCTCCTCGTATTCTGATGAACTATGCGTCTCCTCATTAAAATTTCTGGCGTTTCACATTGTTCAGGATGGGTTCACTATTTAAACCCGTTGTTACTGTACTTTCTTCACATTCTTCTCCATCACTTCTACACAGCCTCCTCCACCGCCTAGCCTCCACTGTAATGGCTGCTCCCCCAGGTCCTCTATTTCCTCCTCCTCCTCTTCAACCTCAGCCCCCTCCACCATTCCCTCCTCCAATTTCGACTATGAAGCAGTTGGTGCAGTCGTTGGTGGCCCGCGTCGATCACATGGATCGACGCTTGGTCTAATTGGTTCAACTTGTTCATACCGTGAACAACAATCTGAACATGGTACTTCACGCCAATGACGGGGAGTACGATCCCGCTGAAGATGACTCCGACTCCATCTCTGACGACTCCGGCTCCCCCTCCCACCCCGTCTACGAAGAGGATTAGTTGTTTTTTTGGTTACTTTTTTTTTTGTAATCGCTGCCCCATAAAAATTATTATATAAAACATTATGCGCACTTTTTGTTCTCTTGCGAGTTTAGTACTTTAATTCGTTAGTTTATCCATTATATGAACCTGGAAAGCAATAAACAAGGCAACTATGAAAGATGAATAATGGCAGACTCAAAAAACTAAGATGAAAGAACGAAGACTTTTAGGACTGCACACTTAGTAAATCGAGGGTCCTAAAAACACTGCCTTTTTTTGTCAGCTTTGGTTTCCATATTTGATCGCCTTGTCCTTTTCATTATCGTCTTTCTCTTTCCGACAAAAAGGAAACAAACAAAACATTGTCCTCGTGTAAATCAACAATAGAAATTCGCGGAATACAGTTAAGAACATACAAAAACAAAAAACATCTTTTACCTTATTTGAGTAAAAACAAACACAGTGACAATTCTTCTCAAGGTTGGACCGTCGTTGTCGTCGATTTTACCTCCCCTAATTTGAAACAAAGTACCTTTTCAATATCTTCCTTCTTTTTCCGACAAAAAGAAAAGAGACAAAGAAAAGGGAAACCGATAATGCTGCTCAAGATCAGGAGAGGTAACATCAACTACAATGAAGGACCTAGCTTGAGCAGAATGCCAAAACCTCGGTTGTCTCGAGCCATAATGATTTGGCTGAAAAGCGAGTGAACATTTCTATTTAAAGGAAGACCATTAAGACCAAACATTTAATAATTACATGGTCCTAAAGGTTAAGCCAACTTCTAAAATAAAAATAAGAGGACTTTTAGGAGCGGATAGTAAAATAATATACGGTCTCATAAGACTTTTAGGACCGGATGTTCACAATATACGGTCCTAAAAGTCTATCTATACCTAAAAGTCTCATATTTTTTTAAAACGAACACTTTTAGGACCGGATGTTTATTATGTGGACTTTTAAGATCGCACTTTTAATTAATATGCGGTCCTAAAAATGTCATATTTTTTAAAACGAACACTTTTAGGACCGGATGTTTATTATGCGGACTTTTAAGACCGGACTTTTAATTAATATATGGTCCTAAAGTCGAGATCTTTCTCAAATTTCAAGCACTAAATAGCTTTATCCACCATCCAATACATTTAGAAACCCAAAATGGACACAAGAAAATTGTTAGAAAAATTAAACAAATTTATTTATTGAATTTTACATTGCCTATGTATATTTACAAATGAATATTGTTCAAAAAAATAAAAAAATTTATAGAATATTATTGTTGTACAGGATATATTTACAAATGAATTTAGGACATTAATTATTGTCCCGACTTTATCGAGTCATACGAGATATTCACAAAACAAATTGCGTATGTGCTCCAGTTCATCATCGAAAAGGGATCGGGGGTCAAATATACGTAACATCAAAGACGAAAACTGAATTAACTTGCGTGCATATTTCATATGTAACATTAAGCCGGGTTTTAATCAATTAACTTGTGTGCATAATATGTAACATCAAATACATTTACCTTTGCAGTTAAATTAGTCCTTCCTCCCGTGATAATATCATACATGTGTTTCATGACGTATTGGCCACATAAGTTGGACCTTGGTGGTTGCCAACGAGTCTAAAAAGAACAAGAAATATATATAATAGCATACATAGCTTAATGACCAACTTCACAAGGCAGTGTGCCAGTGTACATATAATGTACCAACCTCTGGTGTGTCCCAGATGGGGTCTTTGGCCCGACGCCTTTTCTTTACCTCGGTTTGGAAGGTCTTCATGGCACTATCATCAAAATCACAAATTTATCAATAATGTTCACGAAAATTCACGGCGAGATTTCAGACAAGAGAATCAAAATGACATGCTTACTCGTTGATGGTCTGCGTCAACGAAGGCAATGGAACTCCATGAGTGGAGCATAAGAAGATAACTTTATGCTTCTCCAAGCACATGAGGACCAACTGCCAATGGTGGCTGAAAATTCACTGCAGTAAAGTATACTCAGTGATATATGTAGCAGAATTAAGTGAATTGCAGACAAGATTTTTGATATGTACTTGTGGAAGAATGGCAACAAGTACACCTTTCTTCTCACTTCACACAACCTCTTTGATATGTACACCTGTCTCTCCTGCATGGATGTTTGACTTGAATAGACAGGGCACAAGAATCCAAAATCGTTGCTCCTGCCCTTTTGAACCAATTCTTGATGCAATAACCTACAATAATGACATCGATCAGGGAATTAGTATATATGTATGTGTGTCTAAACGATGCATTTAAATTATGTACTCATAGACAGAAGATACTTACTTCATAAAAATTTGAACAATTGCATCAGTAAGCTTCTGTCGAGGAAGCAGCAGGGACTCAACATCAACGGTGTCAACTTGAACGGGAAGAGGATGAGGGACGCCTAATACATCATTGACATGCCATGATTTATCTTTAAAATATCCACTGTTCACCAGATCGGATATTTTTTCGTGCCAGTCAACTTAGCAGTAGGGGATAGAGCTTGAGGAGGGGATGGAGCTTGACGAGGGGATGGAACTTTTGGAGGAGGGGATGAAGCTTCAGGAGGAGTAGAGACATGTACAAGCTTCATTAGCCAAGAGATGAAGGTTCCCTTGACATGACTCGCAAGCTTCAGCTGATCAGTTGGGAGAGGGAGAGGTGCATCAATGATCACCTTTTCAACTGACACTCTGACTTCATCATCATCCATTTGTTGGTGGTGTATAGTTGATCCCAATAAGCTGTGGACAGTCCCTTTTGCAACTAATCGTGCAGGACGATCACGATCCTCCATATATAGGTCACAAGGTTGCTCTGACTGTCCAACAATGCAGCTCCCTCTAATGTTATGCTGCACAGGTGCAGGTGAATGTGTGAAGGGAACACTGGTCTCTGGATGATTGCTCAAAATCAGCTTCATTTAATTCGATTCCTCCCTCATCTGGCTCATCTGATTCAATTCCTCCCTTATCTGGCTCATCTCAGATTGATACCTTGCTTCTTTAGCCGCTGCATCCTCACTTAATTTGGCCACCGTCTGTTCCATCTCCTCCCGGGTAACCATACTTTGTCTATGGCGTTTGGATTTACCAAAGTATTCCTTCAGGCCTACCCATCCTCCAATGCCCCTTACACGCCCACCATGATCCGGTTTTCCGGTCCCAACGGTCAAAACATCACTCCTCCCGTCTGACACAAAAGATCCCTCTGCTTCTTTGTTTTTAAGATCTTTCTGTAAGATAGAGATAACGAGAAGCTGAGAAATGAAACATGTTTAGTAACTAAACAATAACAATAACGATACTTACAATTCTTTCAGCAACTACACGAGTTTGTTCACTCGTGTAGGTGCCGCTTGGCTTTTTCCGAATGTGCAACCACAACTCCTCGCGACGTATTGGAGATGGTGGATCATGTACCGCAGAAGGATTGGATTCTGCTTCATCATCCAATCTCTTCTGCTTGGCCGCCATCAATTCTTCTTCAGCATTGAAAACAACTATTAATTATGAATTCCAGCCATCTCACTAACAGAAATTAGAGAACTTCTGCTTGATATGAACCTCAAACACTAGTCAAATTCACTTCATCAAGTTTCAACATTTTATGTAAGGAAGATGTAGAATTGTAGAAGAAATTGGAGCTATGTCTTGTACTGCTAGGTAGATAGGTTAAGAAACAAAAGAGAATTATACTTACAAAATAATAGAAACTTGATCCTTTTTAAGGCATCCAATTAGGATCGAGTAGTCCTCATTAGATAGTAACAACTAACAAAGAATGTCTAACCACTACCTACTATAACAGAACTAAGACTATAATAATGGCTTGACTCTTATGCCATTATTATTTCCCTAATTACCTTCTTATTATTTTACCTTTTCGGGTTTACATATCGGACTTGCATAGACAAAGGCGGGAAATGTATACTTCTATTCACACACCAAACAATTTAACTAGCGGATTAGATGAACACAATAACATTCACATATCAGCACGGGTTAATAAGCAAACAAAAGGGCAAAAAAAAAAACTAAATATAAACTCACCGAGCTTCGGAGTGGTCCGCCTGAAACAACTTGTTGCCAAGTTTGTTCATCAATAAATGTGTACTTGTCCCAAGGATTTTGGTCGTGAACCTCGGCAAAAATATACTTGTTAGCGAGAGGTCTTAAACTTCCTCCACCGATCAGCACAATAAGACAATGTCTTGTCTTTCAACTTCTCAGAGTCAGGGACAGTGTATGTAAGCCGGATAGTGTCCCAAATAGGTTGCTTTACTTTGCCGAAGTCCACATTTTTCCACTCATCAGTCAAGATGCTAACCTTGCTGAGTGCAAGACAGCCGACAAAACTAGTATATTTGCTTTTATTACGACCGAAAGGTCGCAACTTTTCATCAAACTAAATCTCCAGCTTTGACCCAGAAGTCCGACTTAGGGTTACATCCATCATTCTTGTGCCTTTTCTACCACGGCGTCTTTGGGTGGTTACGAGGCACATTGTCGATGAAGAGGGTTCGTTCTGACTCACACCGGTAACTGGCGTTCCGGAACACGAATGGAATCATTTTCACCGTTCATTTTCGAGACAGGAAGAGAGGAACGCCTGAGCAAATGAGAGCATAACAGAGGCTAATGGTACGTGGGCGAGGAAGAGAGGTAATGCAACAGGAAGAGCAGTTTCACAACAACAAGAGGGGTTTCAGAGTTCAGAGGGACAACGTAAGTCGTAAGGTAACGTTTCGCGTGGGCGAGGAAGAGAGGTAATGCACAAGGAAGAGTGGTTTCACAACAAGAAGAGTGGTTTCAGAGTTCAGAGGGACAACGTAAGTCGTAAGGAACATTTCGCGAAGAAGAATATATTTGGCGCTTTATTTTTAAGACCGGATGA
The DNA here is from genome assembly GCA_019022655.1 of Acacia acuminata. Lineage (NCBI taxonomy): Eukaryota > Viridiplantae > Streptophyta > Magnoliopsida > Fabales > Fabaceae > Acacia > Acacia acuminata. The sequence goes on along the minus strand of JAFJYI010000047.1, from coordinate 1,348,705 downwards.
ACTAAAAAGACGTTCTTAAATGTTAAGTTTTAAGACCGTCGTTTATTAAACTCCGAACTTAAAAGTAATAAACTATTTAGTACCGGTCACAATTTATGTCCGGTCTAAATTGTATAATATTTAAGACCGCCTGTTATATATATCCGGTCTTAAACGTTTATTTAATTTTTTCCTCATTATTTTGGACCGCAGAAAATATAAGTCAACCCCTATTCGAGATTTCTCTATAAAGAAATTTGAACTTTCGCTTTTTTCAATAACATTTTTAAGACCGTTTGTTTTGTTAAGCGGTCTAAATAATATATTTAAGACTCATTGATAAAGGATGCGGTCCAAGAAGTTCTTTATATTTACAAAACTGCCACCGGTCATACTTTAAGACCGATGCTCATTAGGATGCGGTCCAAGAAGTTCTTTATATTTACAAAACTGCCACCGGTCATACTATTAAGACGGGTGCGTCATTACTCCGGTCTAAATGAGGCGGTCTTAAAGCCCTTTTTTCCACTAGTGTCTCCAAGCTCCCTCTATTTTAAAATCATCATCGGTGACAATGGATGGAGGTGGATGTCGTCATTGATAGAGGAGTAATGGTGATAGGGAAGTTGATGGAAGAAGGTAAGATGTGATGAAGATCAAAGGTCTGGTATGGTGGTCTTCCAAAACTTCCACAGCACCTCTTGTTCTCAAAACTATTGAGAAGAAGGTCAGCGTCTGAAATTCAGACCTAGTTCCTGGCCAAAACTTGAAGGGACTAAACTAAAAAAATTTAAAAGTTCATGGAGGGACTAAACTGGAAATTTTAAATATTTGTGGGGCCAAACTATAATTTTCAAAAAATTGGGCCTTTTAATTTGTAATTTTCTCAGGTCTTTTTCTTCATTGATTTACAGTTTCCAGAAATTCTAGGTCTTTTGCTATAATTTTCCCCTAGCTTATCTACAAGAAAATAAACCCAAAATGTTATACCTTATATTTTAAAAATCAATGAATTCATGGTAAATCGTGAAATATGTAACATCCCCCCCCCCCCCCTTTTTAACCTTAATTTCATGCAAACAACTTTAATTTCAATTAATCATAATTAATGTAATTTAAGTACAAAAATAGTGATGAAATCCCCAAACATACCATGAAATAGCTTATCAATCAACTGAGATAAAGTGATCGACGCTTTGAGCTATATGGTCCAGTCATATTGGGAATTATGATATTAAAAAACCCCACCATCAATGCACTCCATTGTGTAACAAGTTTTCTTTATATCAGATTCTTCAACTATATCGATTGTTATTCAATTGAAGGAAAGAGGTTGTTCTCTTGTATAATACTTTGAATCTTATTGGGGAATAAGACGGTACATTTGTTTTTCTTTTGTAAGTTGTCATTTTTTTGGCTACCTTCCACCTATTTTCTTCTATTTGGCACACTATGTACGAACCAATTCATTAGCTTATACTCATCATACATGATTGACCTACTAAGCTAAATGACACACAACTGATGCATCATACAATTCACGAGCGCTCTATACTAGTAGTTCTAAAAGTTGAGAACCCAATTTTAGGGGTGTCTTGTGGAAGAACCCAAACCAGGCCACAAAGATTGATGTACATACCAACAAACCAAAATTCTCATATACTTGGTCAAAAATTACAACAACACTACATTACATACTAGCATACATGAACTTTCTAACAAACGAAGTTCTACATTGGCAACTTACATAATGTGGCACATCTTAATTACAGCTAATAGACATGCCAGAGATAATAGGCACACCAGAGGTGCGGACCATAGAAACTACACAAGGAAAAGTCGTTCAGGATGGCATATACGTTACAATTCAAATCCGAGATACCACAACCATTAATAAATCGCCACCGATCTGTTAGTTTGGCTAAATACATCCAGAATAGAAAGCGGAACTCGATCTCAAAGAACCTAAAAGATATATCAAATTAGAGTGGATTCCAACAAAAGGCACATGCATCACTTATTGATTTCCATCACTAGCAACAGCAATGGAACTGTCATCTTCTAACTAACAACCAGAAGAATATGATATTTTGCTATTGCTTGGTCAAGATCGCATCGATCCCACTAACCCTCTTTGAATTCCTTCATTAGTTGAGCTCAAGTCCAGAATGATGCTTCCACAACAATATCTTTGAGTTGTTAATTCAACCCATTGTTCTTAGTGTGTGAGATTGACCCTTGGATTAAGCAGATATTCTTTGGTCAAGATGGTAGATCCACTTTCCAAGCCAATACTCCATTGGACTTGAAGAGTGGGGGGCTTAGTGTAAGGCCAAACTTTCTAGCTTAGGCCCATAGATGAGGTAGTCCATGTAGGGGAGGCCTAACAAGGCATACCCAATGATCATAGCCCAAGAACACATTTATTCTCTCCTTTAGAATACCTTGTCAACGGAAGACAAGTTTTTCCTTTGGACTTTTATTTGTAACACATGTTTGTGTGTTTTGCATATTAAATATACTTTTTCTTGTTTATTTGATATGGCTTTGATGCCTCTGTACGTAGTATGCCACAGCTGAAGTGAGGAGAGATCAACATTACGGAGCCATGGCAACCCTAAACGTTTCGAAGACAAAAGTTCAACAACTCAATGAATTTAGTCTCTCTCAAATTTGGGTTATGAATGATGATTCTATAGTACTTTTATATCACTTGAGTCCATTTCAATGGTTTCATCAAGAAATATTTTTTACTGTTTCTTGATTTCGACATTTTAAATCCATGCAATGTTACATGGGCATGATATGCCAAGACTTTTTGGATATTGGAGAGTAAGTTCAGATTTCTCATCAACCCACCAATTATTTCTTGTTTCTTCACATCAATCTATCTTTTGCTTTTTTTTAGTGGTTTTTTTTTTGGCAACCAACAGAGTGGTTCATATGACCGTACTGGGTGTTATAATCTGCAATGCTCTGGCTTTGTTCAAGTTTCCACTGCAGTAGTGATCGAAGGCACCATCCGACCGCTATCTGTCGATGTTGGTTCTCAACATATAATCAACCTCATTATCTAAAAGGTACGTACTTTGTTTTTTTTTTTTTTTTTTTTTTTGGCATGAACACACACACACACACATATACATACATACATACATACATACATACATACATACATACATACATCACACCCTTCCAATAATACATCACATATCAAAGCATTATAACATAGCGTAGTGGCAAAACGGTTTGGGCGTAGCATACTGATAATGTATTACAAATTTTGGTTATAAAATCTAAACATGATTACATAAATTTCTCTGTAAGTATCCCTCAAACAATCTGGAACCTGTCCGACACCTCCATTTGCTAACATCCGCCTCCTTATTCTGGGAGCCTCGTCTGAAACACTATACAATTCATAGGTAATAACAAGGGCTGGAATCCCAAAGAATCCCAGAGTAACAGTTAATCTCATGTACAATATATAAACAGTATATGATAGCCAACCATAATTGTGAAAATAACCAGCATTCAATATACATGTAGCCACATAATGCAACACGAATCACAAATCATGTAGACTGCGAAATACAGAACCTTACAAGTCTCGAATCAACAGCTAGGAAAAACAACAATAACAAGGCCTCAAACCTAATACGACTGAATGCAATATGCACATGTCCTAGACACGGATCACAATCATGATACAAACAAGCATACACAGATATACAAAGTATGTGATATTAGAGTTACTACTTGATAGATTTTTAGACTGACAACCAACTCATAAATTCTTTTAAAGGCTCCAGGTGACAACACTCCCTATAATTATAAGTAATATTTGTCACTTATGCAAATTCTCGGTAATTCAAATAATACTGGAATTAACTATAATTTGGTCCAATTTATGGCTAAAAGACCTTTATTAGAAGAACATAAATTTATTATCCTTGACCTTTATAACTTCTATTTTCAGATTTTTCCAAAACTGTCCAGAATTTTGCAACAACTTTAAAAATTCATAACTTATTGCACAAATGTCCAATCAAAGTGATTCCAAGGGCTATGTGACCTTTGATAAGTCTATTATATTTTTGTACAAAAATATCATAGGTGGTTAGCCTTAGATCTAACCTTCCTCTCAGGGCTTCGATCCCTGCCAGCGACCATTAGGTTTCCAACGCAAAAAGAAAAAAAAAATTCACTTTCTATATTATGGGTCATTTTCAAAAATTCATATCTCCTTACTCATAAGTCCAAAATAGATCTATTACCTATCAAATTCAAGCTTAGGCTGTCTACTTTAAGACTATAAAATGTCATAGCCATTGGACACCATTTGCTTTATAAAACATGCATCACAAGTCATCTGCCACGCTGGAAACTCACTTTAACAGATTTAGGATTTCTTGAGATTTAGCCCTAATGCTTCCAAAATTCCTTTTTAACCTTGACCCCACACAAATTTTCATTTTAAACACTTTGGAAGCATCAAAATGGACAAAATCCCATCATTTTCCTTATATTTTGGTCTGACCAAAAGTGGATCACAAAGATTTCCAAATTCTCATTTTACCAAGTTTATGATTTTATGCTCTAGATTGTCTTCTAATTCCATTTTTAAGTTTAATACACCTTCTAATCCATCTTATAAACCTTTGGACAGAAACTCTTTTCAGAGTTTATAATCTTCAAATCTACAAGAAACATAAGAGGATTAATCCTAAATCAACTTAGGTCACAAAGAAGTGCAAGAAGACTTAAATGATACTTACCCACTTGAACTTGCACTTTTCTAATCTTCCCTTTTCCTTCCTAGCTTTCGGCCTCCCTTCAAAATGCCATGTATATTGGCTTTTTCAATACTTAAAACTTACATATGTATTGAAGAAGAGAAGTTGTAACTTAATTCACAATAACTCACCTTGGTACCATAATGTTCTCCTCCTTCTTCCTATGATTTCGGCCAAGCTCTCCACTTGGTGTTCCCTTGGTTCCTTTGGACGAAATCTTACATGATAAGAGGGATATGAAGTGTTTTATAATTGGTGAAAAATTGCCTAAGGGTCCCCCTTGGTAATTGTCCAAATTACCCCTACATTGTATGACTAATGGTGGCTTGCTTGATAAATTAACTTCCTCTTCTTATCTTGGCCAAAACATGGCCTGATTTTACCTGCTTAATTTTCCTTGAATATGTGGTAATATACTGGTCTGCATCTCTTCTTCTTATTGGTCGAAATATACAAGGTTTGAAGGATGATTGCATTTGACTCAATTGGACCATTTAACCTAACAATATGGTTGATGTTCCTTCCCTCTCCTTGCCCTCCTTTCAGCCGAAATGCATGGCTTGTTGGGCAAGCATTTGAGTCATTTTCTTGGTCTTAATTATCCTTACTTGGTTGTCCTTTTTCAAGCCATTTTTACCCCCATCAAGACATGTGGCATCATGGGGTTAATTTTGTTGACTTTAACATGATACAAGGTGTCAAGCTTTGTTGAATTTTTCCCTATGCCTTTGTACCACCATGTTGAATTTCATCCTTCCTCTTTTCCTTGCACGGTTGGCTGAAAATAGTGGCTTGGCTTTTACTCTTCCTTAATTTTCCTTTGTCGAATAACCTATGGATATTGCATGAAATATTTTTGCTTCTCCCTTGGTCCTTATATGGGGCTTATTCATGAAACCTTAAATCATCTTTTTCCAACTTAATTATGTGTACATATGTCCCTTGTCATCTAGTTACAATAATCTCCTAGCATGACAAGTGATATTTTAGGGTACTAGTTAGGATTTTACGACTTGTCCCTAAGTTCCATGATGTCAAAAATATCAAATCCATATGACTAGCTTGCTCTTCTTGTTGGACGAATTAGGGCCTTATTTGGAGCTTCGTGAAGACTTTCTTTTATGTCTTAACATGACATAGCTTCATGGCCTTCCATCTTAACACACTTGGCATAAATCCATGGCTTAACCAAGAAGCTTGAGGATTACACTTCTTGACTCTGTGTCATGTACCATTTTAATATTTATCACTCTCTCCTTCTTCATTTACACGAAATGAGAGAGTAATTGGGGCCTCTTAAATGTGCTTCTTCATATGTCAAAAGTGTCTTGACTCCCCTTTGAACACTTGGCAAAATCATAAGCATATCCAAGAAACTTGAAATTTACTTCTCTTGACTTTGGCACATGCTTTTATGACATTAACTTTCCTTGCCATTTCCTTGTCTTTTGGCCGAAAATGATCTTAGAAAAAGGATTGCTAAATTGTCTTATGTTTCCTTGGACACATGTCCATTTATCAAATTAATTTTGCCATTTATTGACGAAAGTCTAATATGACCATTACTTATTTTCCCTTTTCCCTTTTCCCTCTTCCCCCCCCCCCCCCCCCCCCCCCCGATTAGGCCCTGGTCATGTGGTCTCCACATGACACTTTTGCATCTTTTAAATATTGTCACATGATCATTGGAATTTCAATTGTTAAATATTGTCACATGACCATTAGAATGTCACTTGTTAGCAATATCTAACAAGTGATTCCAACTTAGGAAAATAAAAGCCATTACTAACATGTTATTTCCTTTAGCATTCTTTTTAACGAAAAATTCACATGACCTTCTTTTTGCCAAAATTATGAGCTTAATTAGTTATTGGAATATTAATCCTATGACAAATATTTTTATAATACATTATATTCCAAAATTTGAAATGTTGGAAAACCAAATATTCGGCTAAGGTTCACTATTTCATTTTGCTAAATATTCACATTGTACAAGGAATTTTATAAGGCAAAAATTAGGATATTACACACACACACACACGCCCACACACAAATACACACACACACACATGTAGCCCTAAAAATAGTGAGAAAAATAAATTATTTTCTAAAATATATTTCATTAGTAATTGCATTTTTTTCCAACAAAGTGAGCTTATACTAGTTCAATGGCAACAGAGGATGCTACATGTTTTGGTTGCATGTTCGAGTCCAAGTTGTGGGGTAAAGTTTTTCTTATTTTATAACCATAAAATTATTAAAATGTCCTTTTATCCAAACAAAAAAATAAAATAAAAGAGAACCTTCAAGAACTTTGGAAATTTGAAACCCAACGCCTCTGCTTCTCCAATTCTTTGTCTTTCCATCCATTATGAGTGTCGTGGGAGGGAGGGTTTCATTTTCCTCTCTTCTTGTTCGCTGGTTGTGGTCCTTGCTCAACTCCTCACTCCTCACTCTATCGCTCTTCTCCTTCAATCTCATCCTACTCCTCACTCTGCTTCTTTGATTGGAATTCGGTGATGCTCCGACCTCCGTCTTGCTCTCAACTGCTACCTCATTTTCACGAACCGAGTCTCACCTTTCTCTGGAAATGGAAATTGCTCCAACCTTTGTCTGGATTATACTCGAGAACACATCTGATTGGGGATTTAAATCTGGTACCTCCTTGTTGCCTCGCAATCTCTCAATTTCTGGATGACAGCTCAGCACTGTCGGTTTTTCCTTGCTGCTGGTGTGTGCATGTGTACGAACTCCTTTTCTCTTTATTTGTTTTGCTATGTTCGTATGGTATGCAAATCTGCTAGTGTCCGTGAGTTTAGTTGAAGTTATGGTTCCATTTATAAGGCTGTCTTTGCTTATTGTAAACCCAAGAAAAAAAAAGGAGGAAAATGATTGGGGATTGACCGAAATTGATCAAGTTTGTGGCATTACTTATATTGGGTATTTTTATATATTATTCGTGGTCATTACCTCTGCTGAAAATTTACGGTTATGTGTTATTTTCTTTCTTGTATGAGATATATGAATTGGAAAATTGTATTCTTTATTTTAATTTGTGCTTAGTTTGGTTGTTCCAAGTTTGATGATTAAAGAGCATTGCATTATAGTTGGAACACATTAAGTTAGGAGGTTATGATGAGAAAAATATTCTCGGAGCTTGCCAATTAGGAAATGCATTTTAAGTGTTTGATAAAATGTTTGGAAGAAAGGAAGCCTCTGTGGAAAAGCATTCTCATATTATTTTTTGCGTGGAGAATATTTTTTGTATTGTTTTGAATAATTCTGGATTTAATTATTGTTTAAAGATGAAATTTGGGAGTCTGGCAACTATGTGATAACGATAGAAAGATGTTGATTGGAAATTTCAAGGATTAAAACTACTTACTTTGTGCTAGCCTTTGTGATGTCTATGAAGTGTTTGATGATGTCTTCATCAAGAGAGATTATAGGTTATAATCTCAAATTTGTATGTAGCTTGGGGGCAATTTTGATTAGAGTACAAAGGGTTTGGTGTTTCATATTTGTGTTTTCATGTAATTAAAAATCTAAGAAAGAACTTTAGTTGGTAGTCATCTATTAAAAGTATCGTATTGATTAAATAGGGAAAATAAGTGTTGTTACTGTTTAACAACCAAGGTTAATATAATAGCTATTTGATAAATATGTTGGGATTTGGGAGGATTAAGGGTGTAGGTAAAATGTATAAGAAGATGGTGGAAGGTGATGGAAGATTTATGAAGGTCGTTCTTCTACTTAAATCTTCAACTACGTAGCCAAGGTAATGAAATTAAAGATATCTCTGTTAAGCCTTGGGGGTTGCAGCAACAAGTTCATGTGGAAAGTGTTGCAATGTAACAGATGTAATATCTTGAATTTTGGGCCTAGAGACTTGAAGATAAGTCTGTATTAGGCAAATGACTAGACCCAGGTTCAGAAGTGTGACAATATTATGAAAGGATTTTTCTTGAATGAAATAGTGGAATTTACCCGAACATTTAGTTTCTCTGAAATTTTAACTTTCGGGATATATTGTATAAATATTTATCATGGAATAAATCTTCCAATGACCAACTGAGGTCATAATTTTGGACAAAAGAAGGTTATTTGAATTTTTCCTTAATATATATAATTAAGGAAAATGAAATGGCAATTAAGGCTATTATTTGTCAATTTAGGAAAATATTTGTCAATTTTGGTTAACAAGCAAATTTGTAAGATTTTATGTCCACATTGGGATTATTTTAATATTGTAATATGGATACCTATGAATACCATTATTTTTGAAATAATGGTAAAGGAAGAAGGGAATAATGAATTTATTAATTCTTGGGACAATAGATAATGAAAGATTTGAATTCTTGAGCCATTATTTTGGCTCTACGTGGAAGCATGGAGAAGGAAGAAGATTCAATAAAAATATAGGATAAAAAGATCAATTAAAGAACCATAGAATGCCACATCATGAAGTAGGTAAAATATGTGATTTAGAAGTGGCCAACAATGCAAGTGAAGAAGAGGTAAAGAGCAACCGATGAATAAAAAATTTGCCACATCATGTGGTAGGTGGAATATATGCACATAAAAGTGCCAACAATGCAAAGAATTGAAGTGGTAAAAAGGAGACACGAGAGGTAGGTGAAAATTGTGGCAAAAGAAAAGCCAACAAAGCAAGGAAAAAGGGAATAAAATTTGATGATTTATCCTCCCTTCTAACCATAAATTTCGTGCACATAAGAAGGGAGACATGTAAGCCAATATTTTACCACATGTTCAAGGTAAATTGGAAGTCCCAAGGAAGCCATATTCCAGCCAAGCATAAGGAAAGGAGAAGAGATGATGTAACACAAGTAAAAAGAGGCTTAAGGCAAGGGTAAAATAGGTAATGGACTTGAGGGTCATTTGGGTCATTAGCTAACGATTATAAAAGGTGAAATCATCCCTCTTGCCTTTTGTGATTTTCATCTAAGAGCTCAAGGGAAAGAGGAGCCAAGGTAAGTTACAATCCTCTATGCTCTAGGTTCCCATTTCACTTCTTTAATTCTTATGAAAGGTTTATATGTTAAAAGGCCATTGTGTATGGTGTTTTCTTAAGGAAGTTTTAAGGATGGAAGGAAAAGAAAAGAATCAAAGGTCTTCAAGTGCAAGTAAGTATCATAAATAACCTTATACACTTGTACTTATTATTATCTTGGAATTAATCCTCTATTATTTTATAGATTTGAAGATGAAGATTTCATACAAAGACTTGATGTGTATATTTAAGAACATAATAGACCACAACATCAACTTAAAAGGCTAAATCTCACATAAAATCATAAAGATTATAAAGATGAAATAAGCTTCCATTAACACGGTAATTTTGGTTGGACCCGAAGCATCAAGGAACAATATGATTTTGGTTTTCCCAAAGAGGTTAGAATGGAAAATGGTGTGGGATTAAGGCTCATTAATAATATATGGACGCTTAATGATTTAATTAAGATAGATGTTAAACTTTTAGTAGAAAATCTGTCTGGACCAGGGAGCTTGTGACGTGTTTTTGGCCAATCAATTGAGGTTAAATAATTATGAAATTTTCTAGATTTGAATTAGACATCATAATCTTTAATTTGATAGGTAATTTGTAATTTTTGGAGTTTTGTACAAAGCATTATGAATTTTTCAAGTTGACCCTTAATTTTGGAACAAGAATCTGAACAGCAAGAAAATTATGGTAAAACTGGAAAATCACGAAAATTTGTAGTTGATGGAGATATGTTTATTTGAAAATAAACATACCAAGAGATCAATTAGGCTTTGGAATCACTTGATTTGGACAAGTAAATGATTAATTATGAATTTTTCAAGATTGAAGACAAATTCTGAAAATTCTAGGAAAATCATAAAAGTAAAGTGACAAAGGCAAAAATGGAAATTTTGGCATTTTGGAGATAAATAAAGGACTTTTATTTAAAGAAGGACCAAATGGTAATTAATACAAGTATTATTTGAATTTTTGGAGAGTTTACATAAGTAATGAATCTTATTTAATATTTTAGGAAGTGACACAGCCAAAAGATTTAAGGGCACGAGAGTAAATTGTCGAATTGAAAATCAACCAGGTAGTAACTCTAATCTAACATACTCTGTATATCTGTGTATGCTTGTTCGTGTAACACCCCAAATTCCATACTCCAAATTGTGTCGGTTGACACTTAGTTTTAGAAAAATTGACAGCGTTTGAGATGCTACCACTCATAGTAATGTGGAAACGGAGAGTATGCACTTACGTTTGAACAATGAGTGACTGATATAAAATGCCCAGACATATGCTGATGTCCCGACATAAGCTGGTATATTAAAAATTTCCTGAAGGAATATTCGTGTGATACAACAATACAAAGCTTGTATAATTACAATTCTTACATGGTAACTATACAACCTTAAACCAAGTCTTAACTAGACTTGGGGCAATGAACCTAACTCAGTTAATCAAACAATTTGGTCAGGCCGGTGTCTAGTGGAAGTCTTCCGGAATTCACAGTGACTTATTGACTGAACCACATAGACGAACCCTTTCTAGACACCAAACAATTTGAAATAACTCTGTCATATTCATGCCAGAACCTAGTCTCTCATCTCGACCGGTGCCTCTTCACAGCTTCGTCCATCAGTGCCTTCTTGGATCCTGGTTCCTTTCCTGAACCTTAGACAAATCTAAGGTCCAATACCCATCGGACCTCAAGTAACAGTTAACATTTATAGCAGATATAACAATATATGACATATATTCATTACATATCAGCATCAACCATATATAGCACACAACAGATGTAAGGTTACAACAATACATAAGCACACAGTAAATGTAATGTCAACAGCACAACAGTACATAGCATACAGCACATGTAAAGTTTGCAACGTTTGCACTAACTAGTGCCACGACAGCTCCTCGTGTCCTCATCGCTAGGAAAACCCTATGGCATTATCAAGACTATAACCCGCATAAAGCTGAATGTATATAAACAGATGATTTAAGCCTCATAAACTTAGTCACATTGCATGACCCAAGCCTAGTCTTGTACATCTCACTACATGAATCAATCAATCATATACAATCATACAAGATATAGGCGATTAAAGTTACTAGTACGTGAACATACCTTTCACCGTGTAATGGCCAACATGCCTGACCTTTGAACCCGACTTCGGACTTCCCGGATATCCTATACATTATCGTCAGATTATTATATGATATTGTGATAAATATCATATTGCTTAGAATAATATCCTAAAGGTTTAACTTACCTTTCTACCCTCGGTGGATTAATTATTCCATTTTTACCCTTACATTTTCTCAAAAACGCATTACTGGATTTTCTGGGCAGATTTTGCAGCAACTTTGAAAAATCATAATTAATTCTACAAAAATCATTTTTGAGTGCTGAAAAATTCCTCATGACCCTTGACATGTCTAGTTTCAAGAAAAAATATTCCCAGAAGCTATAACATCAAGAATCATTCACAGGTTTTGCGTTTCCAACCACTGTTCAGATTTAAATCCAGTAAACAAGGCTTATCTTCAAAAATTCATATCTCCTTGTCCAGAGATCAAAATGTTACATATTTTACATATTTAGAAAGCCCTACATGTCTACTTTATTCCTGTAAACTTTCATTATTTAATGACTTCATTTGATACATAAAATAATAGCATCAATTTTCACTGCCAGCACAGCCTTTAAAACTGGAAATTCTACAATTTCCACAATCTTGTTCTACTAACTCTAAAAATCACTTCCCAACATGTTTTTACCTCATTAGGAATTTTTCAATGCAAGGAGGCCTAAAAACAAGTATAGGAATTTCCCTTACAATTTAATGAATTAAACTACATTTATACTAAGAATTAAAAAGCTAAAGACTAGAGCTCAAGAACATTACCCTTGAAGCTCAACTCCTTCTTGCTTCTTGCTCCTCAATTTTTGCCTCTCATTCTCACTACTCTACAATCAGATTTGATTGTGGTGTTTGGTGTGAAGAATTGTGAAGGGAGAGCCTCCTATTTATAGGAAAAACTCCAAGGCTAAAATAGTAATTGCAAGCAATAAATTTTCACCACATCCATTGGATAAAAATGCACTTTTTGAAACTTCGTCTCCCCCCTCCACCTAGCTGCCGACATGCCTCTTCTCTTTAACCATTTAATGCATTTTTCTATTAGCAAAATATTGATTACTTCCTTACTTTTCATTGGTTAGTTGCTTTATTTGACTTTTCAACTCTTAACTTTATGCTTTATTAATCCCATCATTTCTCATTCTTCCATTCAGCTGGATGTGCTTGCCAATTGGGGCTGATTTAAGCTTGATTTATTCCCTTAATCAAGCGTTTATATGTCCACTAATTACATATCTCATTGCATAATTTATTTATTAGCTAATTATGGCAATTAATAATTATTTAGACAAGTATTATTTTATTATCTTTGGCTTAATTATTTTCAAATATAATTAGCCCTCTTTTGTGTTGGAAATTATGCCCTAGGGGCAATTCATTGTACTTTGGATATTTAAGTTATTTAAAGTATTCTCTTTAGTTATCATTTTCGTTTGCATGTTCGTATTGATAATCGCATCCCCGGATACATCTTATAGATTATCCTAAATGTCCGGATCGGTCATCTACGCGGAGCGAAGATGAGTTAAGACCAGTATGACTTTGATAAGGTATGGAGATACGAATCAAAGTCATGGGCACTTGTAAGAGTACAAGGTGTTGGACCGACCCACTATGAGAAAGCTGCATGGATCTAGTCATAAGCTTATCTCATGTATAACCGCGTCACGACGCCCTATGACTGAGATCATCATGGATTCCTACATGATGAATCACTCGTCTTTGACCTAGTCAAAAGTCACCTTTGACCGGGTGATGATAAAGGCCGGATCGGGATCAGTGGTTTTCATGCGGAGGGATGTGAATGGTCAAGATGGAATTTGTCCCTCACATTTGTAGAGAGATAATATTGGGCCCCTCGATGAGTGAGTCTAAGAAATGTATGGCCATACTGTGATGGAAAGGAGTTTCCATTTCACTTATTAGACTACTCGAGATCGAGAAAGTAATGGTCAAGAAAAGGAAGTTGACATTATCCATGACTCATCCTTGACCAAATTATCGCGTGACAAAAGGGACGTGACATAGTTGTACGATAGGTTGTATCGTGTCATCGATCCCCATGTGAATTGGGTAGTCGCAATGTCTTGCTAGAGGCCGCTTGCGATTTGTGGGCTGACACAGTGTTGGCCCACTGCCAATCTCTTATGGGCCTGCAAGGTCGCACACAAGAATAACTCAACATGAGCGAATGTGTCCAGATTCATTGAATCTTAGATACGTCCAAGATTTAATGAATACTAAATTTAATCTAGGATATATATATATATATATATTAAATTTGAAATTAATATATGTTAATATTATTAATAGAGATTATAATATTAATATATTTGTTTTGTATTTAATTTATTTGATAAATTGAATATCTAAAACAAATTGAGATATTGTATCTCATTTAATTTTCGAATAAAGATATCGTATATCTGTTTGATATTAAATTGAGATATGGTATCTCAAATTTAAATTGAATAGATAGATATTATTTCTCGGATTTAATTTATAGAGATAAATTAAATCGAGAAGGCTTTTAATTTGGATTAAATAAATGGATTTGATTAGATCTATTAGATGGATTTAATTAATACATTTATTTTAATTCGATTCCAAATTCGAATTTCAAATCAGCTTTAATGAGAATTAAATACGTTACATCGATTTGATTGATGTAATTAATGTATTTTAATTCATATTTGAAATTTGAATTTCAAAATTAATGAGGATTAATTTTATATAATGCGCGAACAGTTTAGAAAACTCACGGCACATTTTGTCGAGCGCATTCAGAGAGCCGCGAGAAAAACCCTAGAGTGGAAAATTAAGAGAGACGCACAAGAGGCGCTAGAACGCTGCCGTAGCCGTGTTCGGGAGTTGTTCGTGTGGATACCAGTGGAGGAAGACGATCCTACGAGTTGTGTTCTGCTGATCGAGGAGGTAGCCCACCTGTTCAACGAAGAACAAGGCGCAAACGAATTCTCCTAAGGTAACTTTGGATTCACTAGCCTAGGTTTAAATGCACCTGAGTCATCCTCGGGACGGGATTCATAAGTTTTTAATCCGCTGCGTTGTACGAATCCCAACAGTGGCATCAGAGCCAACTCAACGTGCGTTTAAATTAGGCTTCTTTCGTTTGATTATTATATATGGCTGATATATGAATGTCAAATCGAATCCTGATCTTTTCTTTCTAAGTTCGCGCTAAGGTTTTTCAGTCGGTTCTCTAACATGGAGCCACATCGGTTTAATCAAGTTCTGAATCGTTCAGGACGTAGAACGATCTGGCCGAATCGTTCATCCACTCGAACCTAGGTCGCGTTTCTGAAACGTTTGGAAACTCGATCGCATTGGGACGTTTGGAAAATCGATCACGCTAGAATCGTTGGGGTCGGAATCATCAGACACGTTTGATGGTGATCGAACGTTGGTGATTCTCGGATGGCCTGCTGTTCGCGTATTGATCGGATTCTGAAACGTTCAGAGACGATGATCATACGCGACGTGGGTTGAAGGCTGAGTCGAACACATCTGGATTCGCGAGGATGTTAGGGTTCATCCTTCAACGTAGTTTTCTGGGCTGTCCAGATTTAACGATAGTCATGTTAGACATGGCTGCGTTCGGACGTTCGGATCAACGGCGTTGGGGACGGCCTTCTTCATTGACGCGAAAATCAGGTTTAGTCGACGCCTTTTTGGGGTTAAAATTATTTTTTACGAAAGAAATATGACATTTTGAAAAGCTCTGGGGGCGCTGCCCCCTGCCCCTTGACCCGCCCGCTAAATATATAAATACTTGTCAAAACCTAGATCACCCATTTGTATGTTCCACCAAAGTGGATGGATTTGAGTTATCTTGGTGAGGCAAGAGAGAGTAATGGTGATACTCTATATTCATTGTTGTCTTGACTTAATTGAGATTATCAAAACGGTTTTGGATCTCAAGGCATTGGATGGGATTAAACATGCTAAGGTCATATGATGATCAAATCCCATAAAGTTCTAAGAGTTACATGTGATGTAATTGGCAAGGTTGTTGCTTACCTAAATAACTTGGTTTTAAGCATCCTGCCAAAGCAGACTTAAGATCAAGCCAAATATGGATCTTAGCCCACTAATTAGAATGAGGGTTGTTAATTCAGTGGGAGAATATTAACTGACTTTGCATAATTTTAATTGTAGAATCATGTCGAACACCAACACCGCTACAACACCACTGCGATTAATCCTTGAGAAGGAAAAACTTAATGGGACAAACTTTCTTGACTGGTTTAGAAACTTGAGAATTGTTCTCAAGCAAGAAAGAAAGACTTATGTCCTTGATCAACCCATTCCCGAGGAGCTGCAGCTAATGCTCCAAGAGCTCGAAAGATGCTTACACGAAGCATACTAATGACTCGTGGATGCAAAGCATGCTTGATGCTTGCCACTATGGTTCCCGAGAACTCCAAAGAGATCTGGAACATATGGAGGCTTTTGATATGATTGCTCGTCTCAAGGAAATGTTCCAAACAAGCAAGGCAAGAGAGGTATGAGACCGCTAAGGCCTTACACTCTTGCAAGATGGCTGAAGGTGCATCAGTTAGCAATCATGTTTTGAAGATGAAAGGCTATCTCGATCACCTTGAGAGGCTGGGATTTCCCATGAGTCCGGAGTTAGCTACAGATATGATCTTGAACTCACTCTCGGACAGTTATGACCAGTTTGTCATGAACTATAATATGAACAACATGGAGAAATCAATTTCTGAACTGCATGGAATGCTCAAAACAAATTGAGCAAAGCATTAAGAAAAAGCCCAAGACTTTGTTTTGTTGGTTCGAAAGGAAAGGGTATGAAAAAGAAAGGCAAGGGCAAAAGATGGGGCAAAAGCTCACCGGTAAGACCAATGAGCCAAATAAGCCCGAATCTAAGCTCGAAGCTAAGAAGGCAAAGCCTCCGAAGGATGGGGTCTGCTATTTCTGCAATGAACCGGGTCATTGGAAGAGGAATTGCAAACTCTATCAAGAAGGTGTGAAAAAGAACAAGAAGGATAGCGGCGCTATCGCTTCAAGTATCTATGTCATAGATATTCATTTTTCTACTTCCTCTACATGGGTATTTGATACTGCATGTGGATCTCACATTTGTACAAATGTGCAGGGTCTCAAGGAAAGTAGGAGATTGAAGAAAGGCGAAGTTGACCTACGAGTTGGAAACCGAGCAAGAGTTGCTGCTTTAGCCGTAGGCACTTATGAACTAGTTCTGCCCAGTGGGCTTTTGTTATTGTTGAACAATTGCTTTTATGTTCCTACTTTGAGTAGTAACATTATTTCGCTTTCTTATTTGGATAAGGAAGGTTATACTTCCATTACTGGGAACCGTAAATGTTCGATTTATCATAATGATGTTTTTTATGCTCATGGAGATTTGCATGCTGGTCATTATGTACTAAATTTAGAACATCCTAATAATGGATGAATCTATGACATAACTACTAAAAGGTTCAAGTCAAATGATTTGAATCCGACCTACCTATGGCATTGTCGTCTAGGCCATATAAATGAGAAACGCATTTCGAAACTCCATCAAGATGGATTTCTGAATTCGTTTGATTTTGAATCATTTGATACATGTGAGTCTTGTTTATTGAGAAAGATGACAAAGGCTCCTTTTACTAGACACAGTGAGAGGGCAACTGATTTATTGGGCCTCATACATACGATGTATATGGACCAATGAATACATCTGCCAGAGGAGGTCATTTGTACTTCATTACATTCATAGACGATTTCGTAGATATGGGTATATCTATCTAATGAAGCATAAGTCTGAATCTTTTGAAATGTTCAAAATATTCCAAAATGAAGTGCAAAACCAACTTGGCAAAACAATTAAGGCACTTCGATCTGATCGGGGTGGTGAATATTTGAGCCAAGAGTTCATTGACCATCTTAGGAGTTGTGGGATCATCTCACAACTTACTCCTCCAGGAACACCTCAATGGAACGGTGTTTCTGAACGGAGGAATAGAACTCTATTAGATATGGTTCGATCTATGATGAGTCAAACAGAACTTCCACCTTCCTTTTGGGGCCATGCCCTACAAACAGCTGCGTTCACACTAAATCGTGTTCCGTCAAAGGCAGTTGAAAAGACACCATATGAAATATGGACTGGGAAGAAACCCAGTTTGTCTTTTCTCAAGATTTGGGGATGTGAGGTTTATGTTAAACAATAAGCCTCTGATAAATTATCATCCAGATCCTCAAAATGCCTTTTTGTGGGGTATCCTAAGGAAACTAAAGGATACTATGTCTACAACCCCACCGATCACAAAGTGTTTGTTATTCGAAATGGTATCTTTTTGGAAAAAGAGTTTATCTCTAAAAGAACCAGTGGGAGTAAGGTGAACCTCGAAGAAGTTCGAGAGTCACAGGACAATGTAGAACAACAGATGGAAACCGGAGAAGACTCACAACAAGAAGTTGTTGAGCCTGCTCAAGTAACACAAGGCCCACGAAGGTCCGGTAGATCATGGCTACAGCCTCAGAGATATGGATTTCTGATTACTGGAAGTCGTGATGTTTTGCTCATTGAACAGAATGAGCCAACCACCTATCGAGAGGCCGTAGTGGGGCCAGACTCCGAAAAATGGCTTGATGCCATGAAGTCTGAAATGCAATCCATGTACGACAATAAGGTATGGACCTTAGTTGATCCACCTGAAGGTTTAAAAACCATTGGGTGCAAGTGGGTTTTCAAAGAGAAAACTGACATGGATGGCAAAGTTAATGTCTTTAAGGCATGGTTGGTTGCAAAAGGATTCACTCAAACTCATGGTGTGGACTATGATGAAACCTTTTCCCTAGTTGCAATGGCCAAATCAATCAGAATCCTTCTTGCCATTGCATCATATTATGACTATGAGATATGGCGGATGGACGTCAAAACAGCCTTCCTTAATGGAAAGTTGCTTGAGGATGTGTACATGACACAACCTGAGGGTTTTGTGCGTCCAGAGGACTCTGGGAAAGTATGTAAGCTTCAAAGATCCATTTATGGATTGAAGCGGGAGCATCTCGGAGCCGGAATCATCAATTTGATGAAGTGGTCAAAGAGTTTGGATTCATTCAAAACATGGATGAACCTTGTGTTTACAAGAAGGTTAGTGGGAGCACAGTCGTATTTCTAGTGCTTTACGTTGATGACATCCTACTCATTGGGAATGACATTCCTACCTTGCAGAGTGTGAAGTCTTGGTTAGGAAAGTCTTTCTCAATGAAAGATTTAGGCGAAGCCTCTTATATCCTAGGGATCAGGATCTATAGAGATAGATTCAAGAGGCTGATAGGCCTAAGTCAGAGCACATACATAGACAAGATACTGCATAGGTTAAGTATGCAGGAATCTAAAAGGGGTAACATACCCATGTCTCATGGCATCCATCTCGAAGGATCTCGTGTCCTAGTACACAAGATCAAAGAGACCGCATGAGTAAGATTCCATTTGCCTCCGCCATTGGATCTATCATGTATGCCATGCTATGTACTCGACCGGATGTGTCATTTGCCTTGAGTATGACCAGTAGATATCAACAAGATCCCGGTGAGAGTCACTGGACTGCTGTCAAGAATATCCTTAAGTACTTAAGAAGGACTAAGGACCTATTCTTAGTATATGGCGGCTTGGAGGATGAGCTCGTGTAACCGGTTACACGGATGCGAGTTTCCAAACCGACCAAGATGATTCAAGATCGCAATCGATATGTATTCCTATTGAATGGTGGTGCGGTGAGTGGAAGAGCTCTAAGCGAGCACCGTAGCCGATTCTCGCAACGGAAGTGAATATATAGCAAAAGATCGGATGCAGCTAAGGAAGCCGTTTGGATCAGAAAGTTCATCACTGAACTTGGGGTGGTTCCTACCATCTCAGATCCAATAACCTTGTTCTGTGACAATAACGGCGTTATTGCACAGACAAAGGAGCCTAGGTCACATCAAAGGACCAAGCACATACTCAGGCGATTTCATCTCATAAGAGAAATCAATGAGAGAGGTGATACTAGCATATGCAAAGTACCAGGAGAAGATAATGTAGCAGATCCTCTTTCTAAGCCGCTTGCACAAGCGACACATGAGCGTTATGTTAGGGCAATGGGAATTAGAGTAATTAATGATTGCACCTAGTGCAAGTGGGAGTCTGTTGGAAATTATGCCCTAGGGGCAATTCATTGTACTTTGGATATTTAAGTTATTTAAAGTATTCTCTTTAGTTATCATTTTCGTTTGCATGTTCGTATTGATAATCGCATCGCCGGATACATCTTATAGATTATCCTAAATGTCCTCGGTCGGTCATCTACGCGGAGCGAAGATGAGTTAAGACCGCATGACTTTGATAATGTATGGAGATACGAATCAAAGTCATGGGCACTTGTAAGAGTACAAGGTCTTGGGACCGACCCATTATGAGAAAGCCGCATGGATCTAGTCATAAGCTTATCTCATGTATAACCGCGTCACGACGCCCTATGACCTGAGATCATCATGGATTCCTACATGATGAATCACTGGTCTTTAACCTAGTCAAAAGTCACCTTTGACCGGGTGATGATAAAGGCTGGGATCGGGATTAGTGGTTTTCATACGGAGGGATGTGAATGGTCAAGATGGAATTTGTCCCTCACATTTGTAGAGAGATAATACTGGGCCCCTCGATGAGTGAGTCTAAGAAATGTATGGCCATACTGTGATGGAAAGGAGTTCCCATTTCACTTATTAGACTACTCGAGAATCGAAAAGTAATGGTCAAGAAAAGGAAGTTGACATTATCCATGCCTCATCCTTGACCAAATTATCGCGTGACAAAAGGGACGTGACATGGTTGTACGATAGGTTGTATCGTGTCATCGATCCCCATGTGAATTGGGTAGTCGCAATGTCTTGCTAGAGATCGCTTGTGATTTGTGGGCTGGCACAGTGTTGGCCCACTGCCAATCTCATATGGGCCTGCAGGGTCACACACAAGAATAACTCAACATGAGCGAATGTGTCCAGATTCATTGAATCTTAGATACGTCCAAGATTTAATGAATACTAAATTTAATCTAGGATATATATATATATATTAAATTTGAAATTAATATATGTTAATATTATTAATAGAGATTATAATATTAATATATTTGTTTTGTATTTAATTTATTTGATAAATTGAATATCTAAAACAAATTGAGATATTGTATCTCATTTAATTTTCAAATAAAGATATCGTATATCTCATTTTAATATTAAATTGAGATATGGTATCTCAAATTTAAATTGAATAGATAGATATTATTTCTCGGATTTAATTTATAGAGATAAATTAAATCGAAGGCTTTTTAATTTGGATTAAATAAATGGATTTGATTAGATCTATTAGATGGATTTAATTAATACATTTATTTTAATTCAAATTCCAAATTCGAATTTCAAATCGCTTTAATGAGAATTAAATACGTTACATCGATTTGATTGATGTAATTAATGTATTTTAATTCATATTTGAAATTTGAATTTCAAAATTAATGAGGATTAATTTTATATAATGCGCTGAACGGGTTTAGAAAACTCACGGGACATTTTGTCGAGCGTATTCAGAGAGCCGCGAGAAAAACCCTAGAGTGGAAAATTAAGAGAGACACACAAGAGGCGCTAGCAGGCTGCCGTAGCCGTGTTCGGGAGTTGTTCGTGTGGATACCAGTGGAGGAAGACGATCCTATGAGTTGTCTTCTGCTAATCGAGGAGGTAGCCCACCTGTTCAACGAAGAACAAGGCGCAAATGAATTTTCCTAAGGTAATTTCAGATTCACTAGCCTAGGTTTAAACGCACCTGAGTGATCCTCGGGACGGGATTCATAAGTTTTTTTAATCCGCTGAGTTGTACGAATCCTAACATGTAATTATCAAAGTGACGACGCTTACAAATCAAAGTAATTCACAATAGAGAGCATGCATAACATTTGGATGACGAGTAACTAATAACATATGCCCAAACAGTGGCGGAACCAGAAAAAAAAAATTAGCCAGGCCAAAAAATAAATATATTGAACTACTCTCTGTAATTCTTATTATAAGGCACCATCTAACAAGTATATTTGGTTCTTTTTATAAAACACTTGCTTGTTTTCAAATAGCATTAAATATTTTTTTATGTATACCTATAATTAAAAAAGTAGTGAATGAAAGTAATAATTAATAAAAAATAATTATTACTCTTTTTTTTTTAGGAAAAAAGAGTAATAATTAATATGATATTAGAGTTTAGTGCAATTAATCGGGATAATATTGAAAATTATTTAAATTTTAGGACAAATTTAATGACTAACTGCTTTTATTGACTTGTGAGACTTGTTCGTTGGTTCCTTAAATAAGGACCGGATGGAGCATTTACTAAATAGTATGAAATAACCTGGAAAATACAAACAAATAATAATAGATAATTATAAATCAAAACAAAGATATAAGATGATACTAATATTTTCGGTATCTCAAACAAGAATTTTGCTTTCCTCTCACAGCCTAATAAGTAATGAAACAAACATTATCCTTATAGAGAAAATAAAAAATTAGCTGGAGCCAAATTTGTGGCCAAATAAAATATCATATGATAAATACTAACAAATTTTATAAGATCAGCCGAGGCCAGTTGGGGCCAAGGCCCCAGCTGGCCATCACTACTTCCGCCCCTATGTCCAAACATATGCTGGTTAATTTTAATTTCTGGAGGAATATTTGCATGATACAATTTTAATAATTTAGAAATAGTCAGGGTTAATCCTGTTGGAGGATATTGGTTGTACAATTATCCCGAATTAATATTAGTCAAATAGTTAGTAATATACAATCTAAAATATCAGAATATAAAAATTCACTTAAATAAATCCCCTCTTTCGGGGTCTTCTTCATCTACTCTAGTTGTGTCGCCTTATTTCCCAATCCAAAACATCTTCCTAAATCTTTAGGTATTTATGAGATTCAATGATCAAATGAATCTCAGGGTAATAGTTAATCTCATATTCAAAGTGTAAATCATACATGACAAATATTTCATATTTTGCGAAATAAAAGAAAGTATTCAGCAAATACATCGCAACCAGACTACATAGCACACAACACATGTATCGTTAACAATGGAAGCATACACAAGTGTTACGTGTCCTAGACACGAATCCTCAGCACTAGGAAAACAAGCATGCAACATTATCATATAAAACAATAATCTATAGTTAGCTGAATAAAACGCATAGACTCGAGTATACAAGCCTGGCCAAGAATCCACAATACATCAACATACAAGACATATATAAAAACACAAGGAATCAAAGGTTAAGTTACCAACCTTTACTTCACATAATTAATATTAATTTCCGACTCTTAAGATTTAAACTTCCTTTAATATCCTAAAGTAAGATTGTTATAAACATTAATTTCCTATTTATTTAGTAAGGTATCATATTTAATACCATTATTAAAATATTAAAAGGGTTTTCCATGTCCCTTAAGTAACTCTTTTTAATTCATATAGGTTATGTTTTACATCTTTGACTTTATTGTACTTGATTTTTGGACTATTCACATTTATGTCCAGAAATGTTCAACAACTTTGAAAAATCATAATTAAATACACAAAAATCCAATTGATGTGCTGAAAAATTTTGTGAGTCCCTTAAAATATCTATTTTCATGAAAAAAAATACTCCCAACAATAAAAAACCTTCGAAAATTATTCCCAGAATAATAAATTTCCCCAACTGTTCAGATCAGACTTTCAGAGACATGATTCAGATTGAAAAATCCATATCTTGTTGTACAAAACTCCAAAACTTTCTTGTGACTTATCAAAAGAAAGCTCTTTTTGTCTACTACATTTTTTGAAAAGTTTCATAATTTTTAGACATCATTTAATTAGTCAAAAATTATGCACAATCACTACTATTCAGATTGCACTTCAAAAAACATAAGTCTTTTTCAAAAATATGTAACTATTTGTACAGAGCTATAAAAATTACATATTATATATCAAAGTAAAGCTATTTTACTTCATTTTTGAAAAGTTTCATGATTTTTAGACATCATTTGATTAGTCCAAAATCATGCACAATCACTACTAGTTTGATTGCACTTCTAGAAAAATAAGCATTTTTCAATAATCTGTAACTCCTTGTATAGAGCTCTAAAAATTATATATTATATATCAAAATAAAGAACTTTATGTCTACTTCATTTTTAAAAAGTTTCATAATTTTTAGACATCATTTTATTGGTAAAAAATCACGCACAACCAATACTGCCTCCAAAAAACCAAAACTGGCAGCTTTTTGCAACTTGTACAACTTTAATTTTTTGCTTCCAAAAATCATTTTCCACTATGTTTCCATTCCATTTTTCATTTTAAACAAATTGGTGACCTCAAAATCATGAAAATCATTTTGATCCACCATTTTCTTGCTTAGGCCAAAATATAGCCTTAAAACCAAGAAAACCTCTTTTTCATAAATCATGATATTTATCTTAGTTTAGTCTTAGATCTTGGCTTTTTGGTCTTTGATCATGTTAGTTCTTATTTTGGATAGCATGACCCCCTTAGGGTTCCATGACTTTATGTCCCAAGGACAATATGAACAAACCATTTTAACTGAAGAAAACTAAGATTTGGCCAACCATAAGAAATAACACAAAGAAAGTTAGAATCCTTACCAACTTGCTTTGATCTTAATGGTTTGTGGAAACTTTGTACTTCTTTTCCTCCTTTAATATTTCGGCCTCTTCACCATAAAACGCCAAAGGAAAGTGTTTCATTAGGGCCATACACAAGAAGGTGAGAAAAAGAGTTACAAGAACCCATGAACTCACCTTGGCTTGTTTATATTTCCTCTTCCTTCTCTCTTCCTTTTTGCTTGAGTTCTCTTTCTCTCTCTTTTCTCTCTTATTGTGTCATCCAAATATGCTAAGAGGAAGGGGTTGAAGTGTCTTGCAAGATCAGCGTGTAACTGTATAAGACTTAATAAGCCAACCACTCTTCACCAACTCTCTCTTTGCTTGCTTTTTGATTCAAACATGTGATCAATGTGTCAAGGCTTCATCCTTGTCCTCCTCTCTCCCGTTTGGAAGAAATTAGTGTCTTGCTTGGGCAAGATATTGTGTCATCTTACATCCTAGTTTGGCATGTGGCATTTTGACTTGTTGACTTTTGATCAAACATGTGATACATGTTCAAGTCTTCCTTTTTCCTCCCTTGTTCTTTGTTGACCTAATTATGTGGTCTTCCCAAGGGGTCCCTATTGACTTTTCCATGTGTCACCATTTATGTGTCAAAATGTCACATTCTCTTGGTCTTTATGCACTAATTTATCTAAGTGACAAGCATTCATTTTTATTGCCAAAATTGACTTAGGAATAATAAATAAATTTCAATGTCACAATAAATATTAAATCTTGGCATTAAATATTCAATTTGAAAATTTTATTGAATATTCATAATATATAGGGATTTTTTGTAAAGCATAAATTAGGATGTTACGTATACATTGTTAGCTACATCATTAATTTGGTTGATGAGCTCCAAAATCATAGTGGACAGTGAAGGCAAAGCAAAATTCCTAGGAGACACTCATTCAATATTCATTTCCTATCATCTATCTCACATCAATTCACCTTGATTAAAAAAAAAAAAATTACAAACAGCAGGATTAGCTTTAAACCAGAAAATAAATCCGAAATTGTGTCCTTCTTTGCTGTGATTAATATGTTTATTTGTGGTCCTATAGATTAGCTCAGAAATTTAACATCTATTAGGCTCCTTAGAGACTAGACCTAGTTTAGATTACCATTTTACCATATTTAACTTAGTTTTCTTTGATTAACTCTCACGACAGGTTAAATCTAGTGGCGTAGTTGCCGGGGAGCCTTACTTGTTAAGGTTCCCTAACGATCCATTGGGAGAGAGAAATAAAAAAAAGTAGATAAAATTTACCGGATAGGAATTTTCTGGTTGGTAGTGACTTTAGTGAGCTTGTTTGGTTGTTGAGACTGATTCTGGAATTTGGTAATGTGGTAACCGTTGTTCTGTGTTGGGTGTTAATTGGGAGGGGATTCTTCTAAATTTGGCTTTGTACATGCTTATTACTGTTAAACTCTATCACTGTGTAGAAATTGATTTTTCACTCTGACTCTGATTTACCTAATGACCTACTGAGGAAGCTATCTGCATCTGCTAGAAGTAAGAGCAATTGGGGAGATTCATTTTTTAATTTTGGCAGATGTGAAGATTGAAGTTTCTAAAACTTTTTGCAGTCCTGAATCCCTTTTGATGTATGGTATTACTGTGCTCAACTTGCTGTATTACTAATGTGAACACTTTATTATGCTATATGAATTAAATTTTGCAGTTGAGATATTACTTTATGCATCGTGGTTAGTTAACAATTGATTCTGTTATGTGTGTGGATTTTGATATGTGTTTAGGCATCTCATTGCATTCATGTTAATTGGTATTAACTTTGGATGTAATATTGTGGAGGCATAATTATGGAGGTTGCTTACAACTTGTGACATCACCAATATTGTCGGAATTAATATTTGGGAGCAAGCACATTTTGGGAATTAAAATACTCTGAATCATTACTTGCTGCATGCATGGATTCCTAAAATCATTTTGAAAGATATGTAAGCTATTAGCATTTTGGTAAATTTGGGTACGAATTTCAATTTGCTAGGAGTTGACTTTGTTCCTTGGTGATTTTAAGAATCTGGACATAAGTTGTTGAATGTGACAGTGTCAATCTAATAATTGACTGCTATTTGGTGCTTTGGAGCTTGAATTGTGACAACTAAGTTGTCAAGATTTTGGACAAAGCAGTTCTGTTTTTTTTTCCATCAATTGTGATAATAAGTTGCAATTAGAACATTGTTATTGAATCATGAAGATTTGTTACTGTGTTGAGAACTATCTTGCTACGATTGATGTCAAAAACTGGAATTCTGTGGGAATTTGAACTTTTAATTGGTGCTGCTAAATTTTAGAATGTCATAAGTTGCTTCTGCTGCCTCATTTTAGCTATCTCTTGTGTGCTGTGTCATTTAAGTTCATTTATGGAAGTCTGAGATTATTTGCATATTTTTGGCTCATCAAATTTGGTTGTCTCTGGACTTCTGTTGTGACAAGAAATTTGGAATTAAAAAGCTTAAATTTTGGACTCTTTTGCTACTAAAGTTTTCGACCTACATTGTAAAACTTAATTATCGTGCTAGTTGACATTTTGTGGCTGATACAGTAAGTTTAGTTTTATGTGAATCCAACTGTTATCAACCTTGAAAGTTGCATGATAATTGTATGTGTTTTGCTGGAAATTTTATTGAACCAAGCCATTTTAGGAAGAAGGGTGGGAAGAATTTAGAACAATTTATTGAACCTTGAAGGTTTTATTAAAGAAGCGGAACTGAAGGGTCCATGTCAATTTTATATCTGTTGTGACAATTGAATTGTTGTCATATATTTGTTGATATTGTCACTAATACTTGAGTCTTCGAATGTGGTTGTGATTCGTATATTGAGCTTTGAGAAGTTTTATGCTGACATCAATGTGTTGCTTGCGATCATAGCTCCGTGATTTCTATATATTGTGACTGGATGTAACATCTCATTTTCAAAAGCGTAATAATTTTTTTTTTCATCAGAGTAGAACATTGGAGCGATTGAGTAACTGATATTTATATTTAAAATGCCGTAAGTCTGGCTGATTATAGTAGCGGTACGTCATACCGAGTGTTTTCAAAAGTGAATAACAAAAGAAGAAAGTCTTCAGCTGAGTCCCTATGCGTGCCGCTTGCCTTTCTCCTCGATCCTCGGTCCTCCTGACCCTGACGCCATGTTGAGAGCTGAGGTTCAATGCCCATTGAACCTCACATAACGGTTAACCTCATGCTCAG
This sequence comes from Acacia acuminata, assembly GCA_019022655.1. Classification (NCBI taxonomy): domain Eukaryota; kingdom Viridiplantae; phylum Streptophyta; class Magnoliopsida; order Fabales; family Fabaceae; genus Acacia; species Acacia acuminata. The sequence continues at coordinate 1,320,824 of JAFJYI010000047.1, read as the reverse complement.
GTAATACAGTATATGAATGACAGATATTCATGACATTACAGCAAAGAATCATTACATGAGCACACAGCAGATGCAAGATTAACATATCAACAAGACATAGCACACAAGACATGTAAAGTCATCCCCGTTTGCACTAGCCAAGCCACGATGGCCCTCGTGTCCTCGACTAGGAAAACTCAACGGCATTATCAAGACTATAACCCGTATAAAGCTGAATGTATAAATAGGTGATCTAAACCCCATAAACTTAGTCACAGTGCCTGGACCAAGACCTAGTCTTGTCCATCACTTCATAAATCATTCTATCACATATATGCATACAAGACACATCAGAGTTAAAGTTACAGTACACGGACGTACCTTAGTCATGATGTCGGTACGTTGACGTTTGGACTGTGATCGTGTTCAACCTATAATGGTAATGTCATATCTATTAATTCCCAATAACTTCCTAGCAGATATCCTAGTCACTAATGACCTTTTTACCCTTGGTAGGATTATCTCTCAACTTATCACATTTAATTCTTCAAAAACGCTGGTCCAGAATTCTGGACAGATTTTTATCTAAATTTGAAAAATCATAATTAATTCTAGAAAAATAGAAACGAGGATCCATAAAATTATTTGGAATACTTAGGATGTCTATTTTTGAGAAAAAATATTGGTTTTCACCCAGAATTCTTGATTCATTCCCAGTTTAATGATCTTCAACCACTGCCCAGAATTTTTCCAGAAAAACGTAGCTTAACTTTGAGAATTTTTATATCACTGTACAGAAATCATTTTAACATTTTCTTGACATATTTAAAAAGCCCTATGAGTCTACTTTAACCATGAATTTTCCCAGAATTTTTTGACTATATTTTCAATATGAAATTTTGGCATATTCATCACTGATTCCAGAATTTTCAAAACCGATGAAATTTCGCCAGAACTTCGTTACTTTGATGATTTCCTTCCAAGAATTTTGCTATATAACCTCTCTCACAATTTTTTCGAAACTAAGCCAATTTTGACCATAAAAACATGTAGATAAAATTTATTCTAGAATATTTAAGATCTACACTACTTCTATTTAAGAATTCTAAAAACTAAAGACTAGAAACTAAAACTAAAGACAAGCTTACGTCTTGAAGCTCTTGAACTCCTTCCTCCTTCTTAGAAATCACCACTTGGTGGTTGATTTGGTGTGAAGAATGAGGAGAGGCAAGGCCTCTATTTATAGGGAAAATCTCAAGGTTAAAATGGTAATCTCAAGCCCAATGTGGGCCCCACCATTTGCCTCTTCCTTAATCTCAACCATTAGATCTAAACTTAATCAAGAAGTTTTAATCCTCACCCTTCATTATAAAGCATGTGCTCTTGTGATGTCATCCTTGTGATGTCATCTTGATGACATCATCAAAGCTTAGGTGTCATTGTTGAATAATTTACTTTAATGAAATCTATTTTTGGTTGCTTGATCAATTACCAATGCTTTTGAATTCTGTGTATGTATCTTGATTAGTAGTTGGATATCATGATTTATGGTCTAATTAGATTTCCCTGGTTGTAATACGCTTATTCTTCAACGTTTGCAAAAATAGCCTTTACTAGGCTTACTTTCGAGGTTAAATTATGTGGGTTCAAGATAAGTCCTCATATTTTCTCCAAGGTTCCTACTTCTTCACAACTATTTAAATTTGTATAAATTCTCACTTTATTTGTTGTTTTGAGTTTTTACTTGTATACATCGATATATTTCTTGGATTTCAAACCATTATCCAATTTGGTTTAATTTTTTTTCTCTCTCTCATTGGTCAAAACCTTTTCTCATGGATTAAGCTTTATGAGGCTTAATTAAGGCCTTTGGATTTGGCTTTATTAAATTTAATCTTAGCCCTCCATATCTAATCTTAATTAGCATCCCTAATATACTGTTAAGTGTAATTGTCAAAATATAATTGGTTCTAAGATTAATTAGAAACCACTTCTATGCTAATCCTAGCCCTTCATTAGCCCTTGTTTCTTAATTAAGGTAATACATCCTTAATTATGCCTTTAACATATGCCACTAAATTAATTGTGAATGTTTATGAAAATAATTCAACTAACATAGATTGAATCATCCACTAATTGTTGGCAATTTTCTCTAATTGGTTTAATTATTTCCTCACAACTTTTTAGCTTTTCATGGTCATTTATGCACCATGTATTAATTCAATAATTATAGGGCAATTTATGATCCCTAAAATAAAATTAGATTTTTTTGCCTCTTTAAATTCCAAGGAAAATAAACAAATAAATTACTAAATTTTGAGACCACATATTCACGTATTTCTAATAGGTATTACTTACCAACATATAATGTTTATAATGAATATGAATTTTAGGGTTTTACACTAGATGTTGTCTTGGGAAATTGAAATGATTCAGCTTGTAGGCTGGGTGTTAAACCCGATTGCTCATTGTTAGTTCTAAAAATGTTACTTTAATCTGTGAGCAAAATTTTTTTATCGAGCCAAATTAAAAAAAAAAATAATAATAAAATTAAGAACTAACTCTCTGGATTTTGGACTCAAATTTAAACTTTGAATTTGAAAATAGTGTGTGAATTATAGTTATCCTTCCTTTCCTTCGTTTTGTTCTTCCCTTATTATTCAATTCATTTCCCTTCACCCTTCTTTCTACAACAGTCTTACATGGGATGTCAAAAAAACCAAATGCTTACTTGTTTAAGAGTCGAGTGAGTACATAATTAAATTTGGAGGACCGAATTTCTTAAGGAGAAAAATGTAGTAGTCCTAAAAATAGTGAGAGAAATAAATTATTTTCTGAAAATATGTTTAATTAGTAGTTGCATTTTTTTTTTTTTTTTTTAACAAAGTTAGCTTATACTAGTTTAATGACAATAAAGGATGCTACATGTTTTGGTAGTATGTTCGAGCCTAAGTTGTGGCGTAAAGTATTTCTTATTTTATAACCATAAAATTACTAAAACGTCCTTTTATCCAAAGTATTACATAGAGAGAGAAAGAGAGAGAACGTTCAAGAAATTTGGAAATTTGAAACCCCAACCCCTCTGCTTCTCCAATTCTTCGTCTTTCCTGCCGTTGTGGGTGTCTTGGGAGGGAGAGTTTTGTTTTCCTCTCTTCTTGTTTGTTGGTTGTGGTCCTTGCTATAACACCCCATTTTTCAAAAGCGGGATAATATCATTTAATCAAAGTGGCGCATCGAAGCAATTTAAAAGAGTGAGTACTGATGAGTATATTACAAAATATTAACCATTGTTGGTTATAGTAGTGGTACATTTATCCCGATAATTAAAAATATAATATACAATCCAAAAACAAAACTCTGGCCTGGTCCTCACGCGGGCTGCTTACCCTTGTCATTGGCCCTTGGTCCTCCAGACCTTGATGCTATAGTAAGAGCTGAGGTCCAATGCCCATTGGACCTCAGGTAACGGTTAACCTCATACTCAAGTAATACAGTATATGTATGACAGATATTCATGACATTACAACAGTAATCAATACATAAGCACATAGCAGATGCAAGTTTAACATATCAACAGTACATAACACACAGCACATGTAAAGTCACCCATGTTTGCACTAACCAGTGCCACATAGCATGTCGTGTCCTCAGCGCTAGGAAAACTCAACGACATTACCAAGACTGTAACCCGTATAAAGCTGAATGTATAAACACATGTGATCTAAGCCCCATAAACTCAGTCACGGTGCATGACCCAAGACCAAGTCTTGTCCATCACTTTATGAAATAATCTATCACATATACATATACAATGAGCGTCAGAGTTAGTGTTACAATACGCGTCCATACCTTAATCCGTGTGGATAGCGGTACGTCTGTTTGTCGGTATGTCTCTTGGATAGCCTATAAATGTATAACCGCATTATTTCTTTATAAATTGTAGTCTAAGAGGTACTCTAGCCACTACTGATCCCTTTTATTCCCGGTGGAATTATTCTAATAATCTCCCTTTATTTCTGAAAAAAAACGCTGCTTCAGCATTTCTGGGCAGATTGTTCGACGACTTTGAAAACTCATAACTAATTCCACAAAATCGAAACGAGGTTCCGTAAAATTATTTGGAAACCTTAGCATGTCTATTTGTGTGGAAAAATAATGGTTTTCACCCAGAATTATGGAATCATTCCCAGTTTAATGATCTTCAACCTCTGCCCAGAATTTTTTCCAGAAAACATAGCCTTATTTCTAGAAGTTTTATCTCCTTGCACAAAACTCAAAATGACACATATTATACATATTGAGAAAGTTATGGATGTCTACTTTACTCATGAATTATTTCAGAATTTTCAAAGATAAATTTTTATATAAAATAGTGCTCTCTAACTGACTGACTCCAATAACCCAGCAAGACCCCACAATTCCCTATCTTACTCTAACTTGTTTCATTAATCCTAAAAGTCACCTCCCAACATGTTTTTACCTCGTCAGGCATCTTTCAATGCAATGAGGCCTAAAGACAATTATGGAAAGTTACTTTACCTATTTTCTAGATGAAAGCTAACAATTCTACTAAAAACTACTAAGAACTATAATAACTAAAGACTATAAACTAGAAACTAAAAGCAAGCTTACCTCTTGAAGCCTCTTGCTACTCCTTCCTCCTTCTTGCTTCACTCTCTACTCTTAGAACTCACCTCTTGGAGGTTGATTTGGTGTGAAGAATGAGGAGAGGCAAGGCCTCTATTTATAGGAAAAGTCTAAGGATTTCAACCTTTGGATCACTTTCCACAATCAATGGCTTAGGTGGCTGTGTTTTCATGAAGGCTCAACTTAGGAGGAAAATGCTCTCATTGGTTGATTCTAATTACATAGGATTAAGCCTTTATTTTTATTTTCCTTAATTTAATTCAACATGTGTTCTAATAAAAATTATATTTTAATCACTCTCTCTCCCTCCCCCCCCCCATGTGCAATCTAACACTTCTTTCTTCTCCAATTGGTCTATTTTCTTTTTCACAAGGATTAAGCTTATTTCTTTGATTTTCCATTGGCTAATTCAATTACACAAGGATTAAGGTTTATTATAGAATTAATTAGGACCATTGGATTCCATTTGTGTTTGTTCAAGTTTAATCTTCACCATTAATCTATGGTTCAAGTCTCCTATTGGTCCATTTAATTTCATGAGGATTAAGATCATTTTCTTGATTTATCATTGGCTAATCAATTTACAAGAGGATTAAGCTTTATTTCTAGGATTAATTAACCCTTAATTGCATATTGACTTTTCAAAGCTTGATTAAAGTTTAATTAACATTTTAATCAAGTGCTTTATTAGACAAGATTTATTCTTCATCAATTAGCCTTTTGATTAATTATGAAGATTTACACAATCATTTAATAAGTGAAAACTTAATTGTTCATTTATCTTTATTAATTTCCCTAATTTGTTTAAGTATTTTCATAACATTATCTTGTTTCTTTTAAGAACCATGGTTTAATATGATGATTATTTTTTATTTTATGATCCTTAAATGTGGTCTTAAATTTAATCTTTGGTTTATTTAATTCCAAGGAAAAATTGCCTAAAATCTAATTAATAATTTGTAAAATTTAGAGACAACATATTCTCCTTTATTTATTATGTATTATTTATCAAAATTAGTATTTATGATAAATAGAAATTTTAGGGTATTACACTTGCTTCACTCCTTACTTGACCACTCTTCTCTTTCAATCTCGTCCTGCACCTCACTCCACCTCTTCGATCGGCATTTGGTGACGCTCCGACCTCTGTCTCGCTCTCAAATGCTACCTCATTCTCACGACGCAAGTCTCACCTTTCTCTACAAATGGAAATCGCTCCAACCCTCTTCTTGACCTTACACGAGAACACATCCAATTGAGGATTTATGTAATATCCTGAATTTTGGACCTAGAGACTTGGGAATAAGCCTAAAGTAGGCAGATGACTAAGCCTGGTTCGGGAAGAATCCCAAGAGTGCGATATATAGGAAGCCTTTTATGGACTAAGTAACTCGGCTATATGGGTCAGTGGACCTAGTATGTACAAGCTATGGAATTAAAGTGCTAATGGAAAAAGGGGTAGGTTGGTAAAAATGCTATCTATCTATGCCCTATGGTATGGGACGTTTATCTGAGCAAAAATGTGCTAAAATAAATATGCACATGACATTTCCTAGACAGATGAAGATCCCCTGCGTTTTTGAGGAAATAGGAAGAGGAAAAGACACTGAAAAAGACACATGCCAAAAAGCAAAAGAGGAAAAAGTAAGGGCAAAACTGTCAAATCCTTACCCTTTAAGTATTCAATTTTGTCCACCCAGGGAGAGAGAAGGAAAATCAGATGATTTTATCTGTACTCAGGCCCAAACATAAAATACAGGTCCCACTGGATGTTAAGTGGTAAAAAGGGGACTGATTAGGGGCTTCTTTTTGGACTGAATAAGACAAATGTGGGGTCATATGGGAGAGTATAGTGGCACCACATATGCATGTCCAATCAGGGGAAAAATATCTGAAAAGTTGAAAAAAAGTGCAAAAGGGAGCATCCTTTGCACCGGCGGTGCACTACAAGGACCAGTGGATAAAGAAGTGGACCGGATAAAGTAGATGAGGTAGAAAAAAACAAGGAATCAGGTTGTGTGGGGCCCAAGAGGTGCCACATATTCCCCTTAGAGATCTCTAGAATTATCTAGAATTCTGGAGAGAAAATAAGCCAATAATTAGGGTACAAGCTTTTAACTAGTGAACAAAAGGGTGTTTCAAGCTAAAACAGGTAGTTTCACAATTTGAAAAGTAAAAATATGCCACTTTTGGATGGGGATGCGCCACATGTCCATGCTCTGGAATTCTCTGGAATTTCTTGGAGGTTAAGTCAAAAGCTTGATCCAAAATTATTAATTAGTGGACAAAAACATACACCAGATAATTCAGGCTGCTCAAATCATTATAGATATTATTAAAAGGACTTAAACTCTTCATTTTTGGACCCTAAGTGATGTGGCCAGCAGAGACAAGAGGGAGAGTCCAGCAAGATTTACACACTTAGAACAAAAGCCAATCGCCAAGAACACCATGCCAGATCTCCGATTTCAGGTAAACACTGAAAACTCAACTCTTTGAGGTTCAAGTTGAGATTTTCGTCCATGGTGTTAGGACTTGGTGTTGTAATCTGATTTTGGTGTTTTTAAGGGTTCCAATGAGTCTAAAACATGATTTTGTATGAGATTAAGTCATGGTTAAAGTTTTCGAACTCAAAATCACCGAAAACACTAAGAATAAGCTTGCTGTCAGTTTCTGGAATTCTGGGCACTGAAGCTTCAACTTTGTTTTACAAATAGTAAATGAAGTCGGTTTGAGCTGAAAGTTTACAGGCGGAAAGCAGACATCCAGAGATTCACCTTGATGTATAATTTTATGACCTTTTGATTTTTCTACTAAGATAAATAAATTGGTAAAGTTTGTTCAAAAAGCTGCAGGATTTTTCTGACCAGAAGCTAAAGTTTTGCCTACACGACAAAATATGAACACTTTTGGATTCTGTAAATATTTTTACTAAAACATAGACGTCTTAAAGGTTCAGATGGCACTGGTTTCGTACAAAAATGATTTTTTTGGAATTTATTAAAAATGTTTAAATTTGGGCTAAAAACGTTGGATTTTCTGGAGCACTTGTGTAAGGCTCGGATTTTGTGATAAATGTAAGGGTGTTTTTGGAAATACTAAAAATAAGGTATTTCGTTGTTATTTAGGGATTAAAGCATACTTGGGGAAGCTATCAGGAACATTGAAATTTTAAGACAGTGTATACTGTTAGTTCTATATGTGTTTTGATGATGTTTTAACAATTGTAAACAAAATGAGAAGTTTTCTCTTGCAAATCAAGAACTTTGTCTGTCAAGGGAAAACTCCGCTTTTGAAGTAAAACTCCGAGTTTTGAGTTTTTTGAGAAAATCCTCGAACAAATACAAAACCGCCAGCTTTTGGTTTGAAAACCGCCGCTTTGATATCGACGAATTTTTCAAGAGTTTTCACAAATCTATGAAAACTCGAGTTTTGGAAGCAAAACTCGAGTTTTGGTCTAGTAGAAGCACTCAAGTTTTCACAATTGCAAAACCGCCGGTTTGAAGCAAAACCGCCAATTTTGATATGTTCACAAGTTTTCAGAGTTTTCATGTTATAAGTGAAAACTCGAGTTTTGGAAGAAAAACTCGAGTTTCGGGCAACTCGAGAGCATCAATATTTTCTTGATTTGAAAACCTCCGGTTTTGGATGAAAACCTCCAGTTTTGATGTTTTGGACTAAAACTACATTTTCATATCAATAGTCCAAAACTCGAGTTTTGGTCAAAACTCGAGTTTTGAGTTTTTCATCAGAAAACCTGGTTTGAAGCATAAATCGCGATGTTGCTCTCTGGAAGAAGCAAACTCGAGTTTGGATCTTGAAACTCGAGTTTGGTCTTGTGCACAGTTGAAAACTCGAGTTTTGATGAACAAAACTCGAGTTTCCGTCGCTGTTTTTGAAATTTGATTTACACGATTTTTTAAATCATTCTTGTTTAATCTTAATACTTTCCAAGATTATTCTCTACTATTCTTAGCTATGTTTAATGATCTTATTAGTGAGTTTCGATGGTTTAGAGAATGATTTTGAAGTGTTAAAGAAAAAGCAAAAAGTGGTTGAGAACATTAAATGCACCGATCGAAAGTTGCACAACTTTGGCTAATCCACTCGCACACGTTTGCAAAGCATTTAAGAATGTTTTCTACAACAAGCAACCGCATCTCCAACGGATTGATTTGCGTAAGGTCAACACAGATTACTTGGCCACCGGTTTAAGAGAATAATAGAGAGAAAGTGCCTAAGCCATCTCCTAACACTGGGAGAACTTCTCCAACGGATCTATTTGGAAAGCAACGGTCATTTAATGATCTCTGAGTATAAATAGAGTTGCATTCAAGTCTTTCCAACAACTACACCTGCTGAAGACAAAAATCATTCAAGTCTCATATTTATTTCTTCAGTTTTTATCTCGTGTAGTATCTTGTGATACATTGAGCTTCAAATGAGTATCATTATCTACTCTTAGAGAGAGTTTGTTTCCTTGTATATCATTCATTGTAAGAATCTCAAGTCAGTGGACTTGGAGATTGGGAAAATCAGAGTACAACTTGTAAGGGGGAGTTAGTCCTAGGGAGAGGATAACTCTTGAGTACAGAGTGTGTATCTGATTGTTTACAATTACAGCTTGTAAGGGGGAGTGAGTCCTAGGGAGAGGATCATCCTGAGTACAGAGTGTGTGATTGTAATTGAGTGATAGTGGAAAATCCCAGAGTGTTTCTTGGGACTGGACGTAGGTCAAAGAGTTGGACCGAACCAGTATAAATCCTTGTGTCCATCTTCTTCTTCCCTCACTCTGTTTACCTCTGTTTTTATAGCTTCAAAACAGAGCATTTACTGAAAAGTTTTAAAATACCCAATTCACCCCCCTCTTGGGTATATAGCTCCACTTTCATATACCCCACCAGGTAATAACTGCTTTACTCAAGTACTTTTATATGTTTGTGGTTGCCATGTGTGTTTGTGTTTTTGCCAAATAGCATATAAAGCATGTTGGGGTTCAAGTCCCTAAGTATGTGATTCCTAGCACTGAGGAGAGGTCAAGGGCTGGCCTTGATTGGCAGCTCTATAGGTCGATAGGTCCGAGGCTGTCCTGGTGCAGGTGGCCCTACGGGTCATGGCTCCGGTAAGTCTGGGGCTTGCCTTGGTAAGGCGGCCTGATGGAACGTTGTAGTCGGTTATTGTATATGTTTATGTTTGCATATATGGTATATTTGACATGTTACATGTGATTTTATATGTGTGGCTGCATGCACACATTATACATATTTATTACATGAGTATTGACAGTTACTCTGGGCACCATTATTGAACTCCAGACACTTCTGTAGATACAAGAGGTCGTGCCTGAAGTTTGAAGAACCTTTTTGGAGAGGTAGGGTATTATAGTGCAGTTGAAGAATAGGGGATGCCCTATTGTATTTTGTACTTGTATTTTGGGATGACTGTATATATTTTTTGGTATTTATTTTTAGATGACTGTACCCTTAACCCCATTGGGGGCTTTTACTTTTTATTAAATTTACTTTTACCAGTACAATAGATCATCCAAACTGGTTAAATGCTCTCTTGCGCTCACTCTGATATATGTTAAATGGACTTAATAATGAAGGAAAGGTAACTAATAAAATGAATCCCTCTAACCCGGCACCCAAAGGGTGAGGTCGGTAGGGGTGTAGTAATTTAAATCTAGTACCTCCCCATTGCCTCTCAATCTCTTAATTTATAGATCACAGCTTGGCACTATCGGTTTTTCCTTGCTGATGGTGTGTGCATGTATACGAACTCCTTTTCTCTTTATTTGTTTTGCTGTGTTTGTATGGTATGTGAATCTGCTAGTTGTCGTGAGTTTAGTTGAAGTTATGGTTCCATTTATAAGGCTGTCTTTTCTTATTGTAAACCCAAGAAATTAAAAAGGGGGGAAATGATTGGGGATTGACTGACATTGATCAACTTTGGGGCAGTACTTGGGTACTTTTATATATTATTCATGGTCATCACCTCTGCTGAAAATTTATGGTTATGTATTATTTTCTTTCTTGTATGAGATATATGGATTGGAAAATTGTATTCTTTATTTTAATTAGTGCTTAGTTTGGTTGTTCCAAGTTCTATGATTAACGAGCATTGGATTATATATAGTTGGAACACATGAAGTTAGGAGGTTATGATAAGAAAAATATTCTCGGAGCTTGCCAATTAGGAAATGCATTTTAATTGTTTGATAAAATGTTTGGAAGAAAGGAAGCTTAAGTGGAAAGGCTTTCTCATATTATTTTTCTCATGGAGAAGAATTTATGTACTGTTTTGAATAATTCTGGATTTAATTATTGTTTAAAGATGAAATTTGGGAGTCTGGTAACTTTCTGATAATGATAGAAAGATGTTGATTGGAAATTTGAAGGATTAAATCTACTTACTTTGTGCTAGCCTTTGTGATGTCTATGAAGTGTTTGATGATGTGTTCATCAAGAAAGATTATGGGTTATAATCCCAAACTGGTATGAAGCTTGGGGGCAATTTTGATTAGAGTACAAAGGGTTTGGTGTTTCATATTTGTGTTGTCATGTAATTAAAAATCAAAGAAAGGTCTTTAGTTGGTAGTCATCTATTAAAGTATCGTATTGATTAAATAGGGAAAATAAGTGTTGTTACTGTTTAACGACCAAAGTTAATATAATAGCTATTTGATAAATATGTTGGGATTTGGGAGGATTAAGGGTCTAGGTAAAATGTATCAGAAGATGGTGGAAGGTGATGGAACATTTATGAAACTTGTTCTTCTACTTAAATCTTCAACTACGTTAGCCAAGTTTATGAAATTAAAGATATCTCTGTTAAGCCTTCAGGGTTGCAGCTACAAGTTCGTGTAGAAAGTGTTGCAATGTAATAGAAGACTTTGACAATGGTTTTCATTGATTAAACTATGTTACAAGTTAGTTAATGATTATAACCTCGCCTTGGGTTAAAGTTGAGTTATGGTTGGAGTGAGAATTGAATGATTATAGTTTTGTAGTATGGAAGGAAATAATGCTCCCCCCCCCCCCCCACCCTTTTTCTTTGAGAGTAATTCAAGTATAAAGGGAAACATCATAATAATTTTAAACCAAGTAAATTATTATGGTTTCATAAATTTTTATAGTTAGTTATCATGATCTTCTTATATTGCAATGTTTCAGGGGAGTGAATGATGTGTTGAAGAATATTAAGGAGGGAAAAACTGAAAATAAGTTGGAAGCCGATAAATAGGAGTAGGTTATATAATTGGTAGTCAACAGTATGTGAATAATGTCCCATTATAAATTTTTATAAATGATCTTTTACGTGTTGTAATTTTATTAAATTATCAACTTTCTTAAATACTAGTTTCTTCGAGATAGTTTTGTTGAAATTATATCAATTGCTTATTGTTATTTATATGTTTAAATGAAATGACGATTTTATTTAAGGTTAATGGTTCATAACATTGTTTATGAATTTTTATGCAAAGAATTGATAAGAAAAGTTATGAGATATATTTGTAATGTTTTATATTGAGATGATCTTATATTTAAAATGCCCTTATGCGAATTACTATTATTTGAAAAGATTTTTTATTAATAGAATTGGAAAGAAATGTTGAGACTTTTGGACTTTTGTAAACTCTCATGATGGGTCTTTTGTTACGAAATAATCTTGTTCGAGTTCTTATCATTAGAGGAAAATCTATTTGTTTTCTATTCGTAAATTGACCCCATGCATGCTTGAAATTGTTTGGAGAGGATTGAATACAGAATGATGGTTACTAACAGTAATACCGTTAGTCCTTGGTCCACCATGGTTAACCTCAAGCTCGTTTATTATTCGTGGGTTTTATAGTCTGCGCTTGTTTTGTGGCTTCAAGCCACGCTTGGTTACTTACCCTCGTAGATCGTGTGTCCAAGCTTGTTTTTGTGGTCTCAAACTGCGCTTAGTTAGTTACCCTCGTGGACTATGTGTCCACGCTTGTTTCTCATTTTCTTTAATAAGTCCTCATTTAGAATGAGTTTTTCATATGAGTTTATACTTAATTTCATTGATGAGTTATTTGTTTACCTAGTATTTTTTATTATTATTAATAATATTTTATATAATGGCATCTACGTTTATGATTTTGTACTTGGAAATTGAATATAATTGTCATTTCATTATTATGAAATTTTACTTGCTTAATTTATTCCTTTAGTATTTTATTTACTTATTTTAATGAGACATTATTCACTGGAAAATATTTTGATCTTAGATCATGGTTGAGTTTGTAGTCATTCTCATCATTGAGGGGCTTATATGTTGAATTGATGTTGAAGCATGATCTTCGACAATCCTCATTTCAATGTAAAATTTAAATTATGTACTAGATTTTGTAAAGCTTATTCTAGGTGCTCTACCTAAATTATAGTTAGGGTCTTTGCCTTCATTTTATGTTGCATATATGTTAGTATGGAGTAGAGCTACTATTGTTGTGCAATTTTTGAATAATGTTGTAATGCAAGTATTTTTATTATTTAGAATTTACATGAAATCTTATTTTCAGGGAGACTTTGTTGAAATTTTTACAGAGATAGAGATGATTTTTGCTATTTGAAGTTTATCAAATAACTTTGTATATTGAATTGTATTATGGTTCAAATATGAATCAAGAATTTTGCTTATTAGAGTTTTAAGGGATGAGGGTTTTTACTCATATTGTAGGCCGGTCAAACCCTAACTTTTGGGGTGTGACATATATCCGTTGAAAAATGTACTTTCATGATATAATATTAATCCAAACAATTTATTTATATAGTTAATAAAATTGCAGTCAAAACACTTGTCTGTATAAGACATATCATATGAAAATAACTATCCAAAAGATATACATATGGAAATTACAATATCATAGTAGTAGCAAAACACTAAATACTTATCATTATGCTAGATGATATGATATGAAGCCACAATTGATAAAGCTTTCAATTTAAATAGCGATAACTGAAATCACAAAATGTTGTCGGTAGAAAAAGAATGTTGGGGGCTCTTCTAACCAGTCAGTAAACCCTCAAGAGCGGTGATGATCAAGTTTTTCTTAGGGATGCTGCTCTAATTCAATCTACCGCTATTTTTAACATTCCATCAAGGTTATTAATAACTAATCAGACCAATTAAAAAGTCATAACTAAACCCGCTCCAACTGTGAGGTTAGCCACACATGGGGCACACATTATTCGGTCTTTAATATAAGAAATATTTAAAGAGTTAATACTAGTTCTAAATCTAAGATATGTTTTTCATAGCTGCTATTTTTTTCCTAATCTACTTCTATCGATACTCCCTCAACAATAATTAAATAGGAGATAGAATGAAGGAATTAAGGAAGATTACTAAACTATTTTAGAAAATACATGTCATATTAAGTATTAACTAACTTAATCTAATCAAATTAATGAGCACGATCCACGAAGTGGGAAGTGGTGGTTGCGTTTTCAGAACACAAATGTGGGATATTGGCCATCTTCGATGTTCGATCAACTGCCTGAGAATGCAACAATAACACAATGGAGAGGTGAAGTGTTATACAAAAAGACAAATGAGAGACACACCACAACAGAAATGGGAAGTGGTTATTTCCCAAGAGCTGGTTTTGGGAAGGCCAGCTTTTTCAAGGACGTTTCCATTGTTAATGAGAATAATTATGTGGTCTCTGCTAATTACATTAGTGCCTTTGCTAGCAAACTCAGGTGCTACGGCATTGTCCTTTTCGGCTATTTTACCGATTGGGGTTCCAACTTCTACTATGGTGGTCCTGGTAGAAACTCATATTCTATCTATATTAAGGACTAAATAGAGGTTTTGTACGTAAGTGGCATGGGATTTAACTCCGGAGCCTCGTCACTGTCACTAGTAGGGCAATAATTAAGGCCTCATGCAAGGGATATTGTATTTAAGGGCCTCATATATAAAATAAGACTGGCCGGGGACAATTTTAATGGTACTATGTGCGTACTACTGTTTTCGTGTGACATTGTATAATATCATGTCATGTATAATATAATATTACTACTTTTTAATGATGTCTCACATATAGTGGATGTGATACAATATACTTCTTTATTTCTGAATATAAGAACTACTTAAAAAAGGAAAAACAAAACTTAATGACAAAATTGTTTAAAGGGACCCAATGTTGTCATCAGTTGGCCTAATCATATGGTGTAGAGAGTATTCTAGAGGCTAGGTTCCCATAAACCCAATTATCTCGAAGTTCTAAGTTCAAAATATCATTTTTTATTTTTTATAGTGACTGAATGTTTTTTTCTCTTGCATAATTTATAATTTTCACTAGTGCAAAAAAGGGCTCTAAGACCGCCTCATTTAAAACGGATTATAGAGGATCCAAATAAAAAGTATGACCGGTGGCAGTTTCAAATATAAGGAACTTTTTGAACCGGATTATAAAGGATCCGGTGTTAAAAGTATGACCGGTGGCACTTTTGTAAATATATAGAATACTTTTAAGACCGGATTATAAAGGATCCAATCTTAAAAGTATGACCGGTGGCAATTTCGTAAATATATAGAACATTTTTAAGACTGGTTTATAAAGGATCCGGTCTTAAAAGTATACTTTTAAGACCGGTTGTTTCAAACAATGAGTCTTAAAAGTGTTTTAAAAAAAGTATGACCGATGACAATTTCGTAAATATATAGAACACTTTTAAGACCTTGTTCCAAAAAATAGGTCTCAAAAGTGTTTAGAAAAAATGACTGGTGGAAATTTCGTAAAAATATAGAACACTTTTAAGACCGGTTGTTTCAAAAAATAGGTCTTAAAAGTTTACTTTTAAGACCGGTTGTTTGAAAGAAATCGGTCTTAAAAGTGTTTAAAAAAAAGTATGACCTAAGTGACAATTTCGTAAATATATAAAACACTTTTAAGACCTATTGTTTCAAAAAACAAGTCTTAAAAATTTTAAGACCGTTTTTTTCAAAAAACCGGTCTTAAAAGTGTTAAAAAAAAAAAAAAAGCTAAATTTGCTAAACTCCGTTAAGTCCGAGAGTCTCGCTTTGTCTTCTCTCGGTGATATAACTTTTACTTAGTTATAGATTCAACGAGTGTCCTAAGAGCCTCACGAATCAAATCCTCGAAGAATGACATCCTCTTCCTCTAACCTACTCGCAATCTTTGTAAGTCATTCCAAGAACCACACAATCAAATCCTTAGCAACGTTGGCGGTGAGATGCTTCGAGGGTTTTGCGATGGCGTCGACTCCAATCCTTAGCAACAGTGAAAGAGTACTACTTCGAGGATTCTGGACGACGGCGGCTCCTTCCTCTTCGATCTATGACTCCTCCCACGCCTCCTTCACACAGATCCGGCTTAAAATCAAACCCAGATCTCTTCTTGCGTAAGTCTGTTTATTCCTACCTTGACTACTCTTGCTTAGATCTGGACTTCGATTTTTCTTGCTTGAAGTTTTGCTAGCATCGACAAGAGGATTTTGCTCAGATTTAGTTGCTTTAAGCTTGTGATTTTTTTGTAGATCTGGATTTCAATTTCACCTTTGATTTTATATTGATTTAAATTTGATTTCCATAGTGAATGATTTATATTTCTTGTTATTTTTTCTTATTTCTGGACTTTGTAATCATCTTTTTTGTTTTTCTTGTTATTGTTGCTTCCAATCTTCTCTTGGTTCTTTGTCGCTGATTCGTAGGGACATTCAAAATGTTGCCAGATCTAGTGATTTAGGACCAATTGTTGCATTTGGGGTTTTTTTATTATTATTCTGAAACACTTTTAAGACCAGACATTTGGGACCATATTTTTAATACCGCCTGGAACGAGACCGAAGTTCTGATTTGGTCTTACGAGGTGTTTTTTGTCCGGTCTTAAAAGGCTTTTTTGTACTAGTGTTTGTTGCATGAAATTTTTAATTTTTATATTCTTTTATATTTTTTGGGAGACGCTTCGTATTTACATTTGTACTGTGCGCTTGTTTCTTTTGTTATTTCTTCATATAAAGATTATTTCATAGTTTCTCAAATGTGTTGCATGTATATTTTTAAAATAGATAAAATCTTTGTAATTAGTTAGGGTGGTAGTCAGCAATCTGTCTACTTGTGTTCCTTAATTCTAACATCTAGTTTTTGAGGTATAACTCTCCAAGGATTTATACTCGTGGCAATGGTGCTTGGGTTTAGATACGGCTAATCAGATTTCCCTGCTTGTGCAGTCTGACCAGACCAATTGGAAATATTATTCTTGTAACAACCCAAATTCCATACTACATATTGTGTCTGTTGACAGGTAGTATCTAAGAATAGTGTGCTATAGGTTAGAGTAATGTGGAACGGAGAGCATGCGCTAACGTTTGGACAATGAGTAACTGATATAAAATGCCCAGGTATAAGCTAGTAAATTAAATATTTCCCGAAGGAATATTTATGTGATACAATTATCCGAAACTTGTATAATTAAAATTCCAACATAATAACTATACAATCTAAACCAAGCCTTAACTAGACTTGTGGATTGGAATCCAATACAGTTAATTAAACCTATTTGCCAAGACGGATGTTAGTCTAGTGGAAGTCTCCCTGTCTTTCATGGCAACTTATGATTGAACCATATAAACCAACCCTTCCTTAGTTTAAGCACCAAATGGTTTGAAATAACTTTATTAGATTCATGCTAGAAACTATGCTCTGATGAACCTCTTCCAGCATTCGCTTTGACCGGTGCCTCTTCTCGACTTCGTCCATTAGTGCCTTTTCACGGCTCTGTCCACGTCGTCTTCTTAGATCCTGGTTCCTTTCCTGAACCTTTAGTCAAGTCTGAGATTCAATCGAATTGAATCTCAGATAACAGTTAACCTCTATAGTAGATATAACAATATATGACAGAAATTCATTACATATCAACATCAACCATACATAGCACACAGCAGATGTAAGTTTACAACAATACATAACACATAGCAGATGTAATGTTAATAGTGTTTGCACACTCACCCTGTGCCACGAATCCACGTGTCCTCAACGCTAGGAAAACATACTTGCGGCGTTATCAAGATTATAACCCACACAAGTTGAATGTATATAAACATGTGACCTAAGCCCCATAACTTAGTCACGGTGCATGACCCAAGATCTAGTCTTGTCCATTACTCTATGAATCATTCAATCATATATAATCATACAAGATATAGGCGATTAAAGTTACTAGTACGCGAACATACCTTTCACCACGTAGTTACCAAAACGCCTGACCTTTTGAATCAGACTCTGGACTTCCCAGATATCCTATAATGTTACCGTCGGATTATTTCCTTTTCCATGATATTATAATTAATATCATATTTCATAGGATAATATCAAAAAGGATATTTTCACCTATTTTGACATTTCTACCCTTGGTGTATTTATTATTCTACTTTTACCCTTACTTTTCATTAATAATGCAATTTCAGCATTTACGCCTGATTTTGTGGTAACTTTGAAAAATCAAAATTAATTCTAACAAAATAGAAATGAGGTGATGTAAAATTTCTCATGACTCTTGGCATATCTATTTTCAAGGAAAAATATTCCCAAAAGCTAGAAAATCAAGAATCATTCCCAGTTTAATATTTTTTCACCGTTGTTCAGTTTTAACCCCAGAAAAATGGGTTAATTTCAAAAATCAAAATGCTTCATATTTTATATATTTATAAATCCCTACATGTCTAATTTATTCATGTAAAATTTCATGATTTTATGACTTCATTTACTACATAAAATAATAGCATCAATTTCACAAAAAGACAGATTTGAAACCGAAAAATTCTAAAATTTTCACAATCTTGATCCATTGATTTCAAAACTTATTTCCCAACATGTTTTTAATTCATTAGGCATTTTTCAATGCAATGAGGCCTAAAAACAAGTATAGGAATTTACTTTACCATTTTCTAGATTAAACTAACATTTTACCAAAAATTAATACCAAAGCTCTAAAACTAGAGACTTACTCCTGAAGAACCTTGTTCCTTCTCTCTAGCTCCAAGAGAAATCTCACTCTCTCTCACTCTACAATCAGATTTGATTGTAGTTTTTGGTGTGAAGAAATGAAGAGGGTTCAAGCCCTATTTATAGGAAAAACTCAAAGGTAGAAATGGTAATTATCCAAGAGAACCAAAATCTCATCTTTCCTCTCATCCTTTGGATTAAATGCACTTTATGAGCTTCAATCCTCACCTTCCAAGATGCTGGTCAACATGCTCCTCCATTTAGCCATTTAATTTGATTTTCCATTAGCAAATTATCCCATTGTTCCATCCTCTTATTGGCTAGTTGCAATGTTTGACTTTTCAACACTACTTTATGCTTTAATAATCTCTTCTCTTCCTTCCTTATAACTGGACATTTTTTTTATGACTTTGGGGCAGATTTAATAAGCTTTAATTAACTCTCAAATCAAGTGCTTAATTTCCCCTTAATTGCCAATGTCATTGTTGGATTGGTTTATTTATTAATCATGGTCATTAGCACTTCATTATTCAAGCTTTAATTCTTCACTTTTGACCTCTTAATTTTTCTTCAATAATCAGCCCTCTTTTATTTCAAAAATGATGACTTTAATTTGCCCATAATTAAATTGAAGAATTATGCCACTAATCACAATTAGTGCAAAGCTTATTTGCCTATTATTTGATAATCGACACTTAATTTAATTAGTGTTTTTATAATCTTTTCCATGGCTCATTTACTCTTAAAATAGACATTATTTTATGTGACTCTATGTCACATATGTTAACCAATTTAATATGGTAACATATTCCAAAATACCGGATTTTCGGTAAATTGAAAATTGGGTATTACAATTCTGATTCAACGGGGTAGTTGTATGCAGCTTCAATTCTCCATGAGCACGATTCACAGGAAATGTTCACTGCTCGCATATTATTCGTTATTTAGTTATACCAATATAATACACTTAGTCTATTGGGAATTGTAGTTTAGTCAATCAGATAATCTAATTTATTCACCATGTTATAACTTTATCAGTCAAGATATTGCATTAGGATGGTGGGCACTAGAGTACTTCTTTTTGATTTAACACTAAAATATTCCACATTTCATTTTTATGATCGATCATACTTGTACTACATTTTATTCTAATTCAAAAGGCATATAACTAACTAATAATATGGATGTTATTTCTTCATTTTCTAATAAAATGAAGAAATAACTCTTAATATTGGCGGAGCTAGGATTTGGAGTTTATGGGTGCACAATTAGTGTAAGGGTTTGGGGGTTCAGGGGTAGCGCCCCCGAATTTTTTTTTTTTTTTTTAGGGAACGTTTTAAATTAATGCATTTTCTAGAAGGAAAAAAGTTTGACAAGATTAAATAACATGTTACAACCTATAAGAAAGCAGAAAAGGAAGAAAACCAAAATGCAAGAGGCAATAGCAAACAAACCTCTGTAGTCTTTTAACACGACAGGGCTTGTGGATTCAGATATCCTACGTTCTACAATGATCATATCACCATATATTTGGGCTTAAAAGCATCTTCTCCTTCATTTTTTATTTCCACGTGGATGACAAATGAGACGGCAAGAGGCAATAGCAAACTATTGTTAGAACCCAAAGAAATCGACCATGAAGTTTTAAATGAGTTGAAGAACAAAACTAGGGTGATGACAATAAAAAGCATAATATACAACTGAAAGTAATGTAATTTTCCAAGTTTGATAAGCTAAATATCATATGTATCATGTTTCAATCAAAGGTGTCACAAATACTTACAATATAATCCAATATGTTAGTTTGGACTTTTCTATATGTTATTATGTTTAACATTTTAAACAGATTCTTTCCCAGAAAATTCACTTCGAATACATGAGAATGCTTTTCCCACAGAAAGGTGAACAAGCCTTTCATCAGTGATGCATAGGTTCAATATCTCAGCGACGAAATTCCACTAATAGCCGAATGTCTCATGTTTAATTTGTGTCTGCTATACTATGAACTTTTGATTCGACAGCATTTAATACAAAAGTTTACAAAATAGCCATCATATCTAAACAACAATATACATCTTCTCGTTTCTCCATAATTAGATAGAGTAAGTCGAAGAAGAGATGGGGATTTACTTCAAAACACAAAACATATCCAGAATTTATGAAGACAAGTTACCAAGAATACAACAAACTAAGCAGACATAGACATTTTCAACATAAACAAGCTCAGTAGAAATAGAACAAAGCAGACATACCCACTTCACTAAAATTTTCAGTGAGCAATCCAAAGCTTGCCGTCCAGCAATGAGCTCCAATAATAGCACCCCTAATTTTAGAAATCGATCAATTTCTGAAAGGGTGAGCAGCAGCAAATTCAATTAGGAAGTGGTTTGTGGAGGGTGAAGAGATGCAAAACAGAGAGACACGCGAACAGGAAAAACCGAAAAACAACAAGAAGAAAAATTTAGGGTTCACCGACTTACGCCACAGAAAAGGGATGCAAGAAGAAAAATACTCACCGACTTACGCCACAAAGTTCACCGACGATAGAGGGGGGAGCCAAGAGCGCCGTGGGTGAGAGACGGATCAATTTGGGGATCGATTACTCCGGTGAGAGATTTGGATGAGGGATCGATTTGAGAGATTTGGGGATCGATTTGGACGAGGGATTTGGAGGAAGGATCGATTAAGAGTGGGTGAGAGATTTGGATGAGGGATCGATTTGAAACGGAGGGATTTGGAGGAAGGAATGATTTGGAGTGGCTAATCGACGGGTTGGGACGGAGACACGGGTGACGGACACGGACGAGGGTGAGAGATTTGGTGATTGGGAAAAAAAAAAAAAAAAAAAGGGTCGGGATGTTAGTTCGAACCCGGGACCTTTAGCCGGTTCTTAAAAATCTTAACCAACTACTCTAATCACATAAGTTGAACTAAAAGTCCTATACTTTTTATATATTTTTTAAATTTTTTATGGTTCACTTGCCCCCATAAAAACAAGTGTGCCTCCTTTGTATACAAGTATTTATATATTTTGAGAATAAATCTATTATGAAAATTGAATATAATTTCCAAATTAAAGTAAAAACAAAAGGAGAAAATAAAACTAGATTTAGGCTTTAATTAATATAAGTTGTAAAAAGATAATGATAACAGAGTTTTGTCTCCGAATCCTAAAATGACTTGGTCAATCACTTTTTGACAATTCCGACGGATGTGATATTGCCTTGAATGGCTATTCTGATCATTGGGCCATCCACTTCTTTAATGGTGGTGTTGGAAGAAAACCTTAATTACCCACGATTTATAAATCATGAATTTAAAAAAAAAAAAATAGAGATGTCACTGTTGCAAAGCCCTTCTTATAGTTTTTTTTTTTTTTCAAAAGTAGAGTGGTAAAAGGCATTTCCAATGTCATTGTACTTCCGTGTATATTGCTTCTTCATATCATTAATATAAAATATATTTGGGAATTGATCTTGGTCTTAAATGTAAAACACATTTTTCATATTTGTCAAATATTTTTTAATTTACCCTTATTAATACTCGTTTAACAATAATTATAGAGGAGAGGGAGTAAGGGAATTAAGGAAGATAACTAAGGTGTTTTAGAAAATACACATTATAATAACTAATTGAACCAACTTCCTTAGTCCAATCAAATTAGATAAATATGTCTTATATTAACAACTAAAAAGGAAGTACATGATGCTCAACCTCTTCTGTATTCATGTTACACTCTCTTATTTGGTTTGTTAATATATTCAATTGAACAAATACTCATAGATATTACTAGACAAAGCCAATTTCTAGGTCAATAGAATATTTTTGGTTAATCAACAAGATGTTTGTTGAGGAAGTAATAAGTGACTTCACCCCTCTAAGGAGGAGAACACAAGTTTGAATTCCGAGAAGTGCACTTGTTGGGAGATGCAAAAATTATGTGTTGTGAGGGGGCTTTTTGTACCTTAGCCTCGGGGTCCACAATCAAAAATGAATCAAGGATTACCTATAGGAAAACCTAGGATCATTCTCTCTTCTCGATGAGCCTTTTATTGAATCCTAAGTAATCTAAATATCGTGCAAATACAATGAAACAAAGGAAAATTGGCTTTGGTTTTTCAAATTAATAACTAAAAGAGTAATGCAATTTAATTAAATGCTGAACTATTGTTTTTGGTCTTATCTATAAAAGAAATGGAATGATTAATGGAATATGAACAGAGCGAATTCTCCTGAGAAATTGGTTCAATGACTATCCTTGCTCACTAAATGATAAGAGACTTTGAAATCCATTAAGTCTTAATTAAAACCACAACTGATTATATTGAGCCTAACACTCTCAATCAATAGCTACTTCTACGATCACATTCATAACTATTGCTTAGATATATTATTCAAGAATCACTTGATGTGTGAAATAGATTGAATTAATGCCAATATTTTCTCTAATATGAATGTATAATCACAACACTCAAATTAACCCAAATCAATTACACAAATAAACCAGTAATCACACAGCAAGCATAATCTCATTGAATTAATAGGAAATACATAACTATAAATCATCCAATCACAACAACTACAATCCAAACACAATCTAAGCAATCTTTGTTCACCAATGTGGAGTTCAAATAACTCAACAAAATTCTACTAAAACTACCTTAGAACACAGCTAGGAATTACAATAGCAATAGGAAATTCATTCTCAAAAAAAAAAAAAAAAAAAAAAAAAAAAAAAAAAAAAAAAAAAAAAAAGAGCTCCCCATTGAAGCTCTAGAACTCAAGCCAAATTCCCCTTCCTCAAAAGTTGAAAGCTTAGCCACTCATTGGAGCTTCACAGACAAAAAGAAAACTATTGTTTTGTTGTAATACCCGAGATTTGTATTTCTCCTAAATATGATATTTTAGGAATTAATACCTATTTAAAATAGGAAAGTATGTTGTCTCTAATTTTAATAATTTATTTGATTATTTTCTTTGGAAATAAAAGGGGCAAAAATCCAATATTATATTAGGGACCCTAAGTTGCCCTAAGATTATTAAATTAATGCATGATGCATAAATGACCAAAGTAAACTCAAAAGTTGTGAGAAAATAATTAATCCAATTAAAGAAAATTGCCAACAATTAGTAGATAATTAAATCTACATTAATTAGATTAATTTCATAAACTTTCATAATTAATTTAACAACATGTCTTAAATTGGGATGTGTGACCCTAATTAAAGACCAATGGCTAATGAAGGGCCAAGATTAGCATAAAGATGATTACTAATGATCATGATTAATATAGTAGCCAATCAAATAAATTCAATAACACCTAAAACACCATTTTTAGGATGAATTATCATCTTAATGGTTACCTAACAAATACAATAAATTCTAAAATGATGAGGGGGTAAGTAAATACTTCTAATTAATCCATAATATTCAAGAATCACAAAACTAATTAGGGAATTGGATTAGACTCCAAACTAAACCCTAAGAGCATTTTGCTTAATTGCTAACCAATCACCAAAGTCATCTAGTTACAAATATACTTAGAGTAACTAGGGAATTAAAGCACCAAGAGAGAAATGCATGAAGGGGGAGAAGCCACCAATGCCATTCTTGGAGCCAAGAGTTTTGCACACATGTGGATAGGTTGGAAAATTTACCATGATGTCATGACAAATTACTATAAATAGGGGCATTGGCCTTCATAAATTTTCACACCAAAACAAGCAATAGAAATCTGAATATAGAGGGAAGAGAGCAAGAGTGAGGAGCTTCTTGAAGGAGTCTAGCATTTGCAAGTAAGTTCTTTAAGTTGTAGTTCTTAATTTCTTAGATAGAAGTAGCTTTGATCTTGGATATGTTAGAATAATGTTAGTATCATGTTTTTATAGTTAGAAATGTTAATATTTCAAAAATAAAATGAGCCATATAGTATAGAAAAATTTCTGGAAAATTATGATCGAAGTAGCAAAGCTCTGGCAAAAATTCATCGGGTATAAATTTCTGAAGTCAGTGATACAAATGCCAATACTTTATGTTGATAATGAAGTAACAAAATTATGAAACAATTCATGGTTAAAGTAGAAATATATGGCTTTTCAAATATGCCAAGAACATGCTAAATTGATCTCTGTACAGTGAGATAAAAATTCTCAAAGTTGGGCTACGAATTTCTGGAAAAAATTCTGGGCAGAGGCTCAAAACTTTAAAACTGGGAATGACTCAATGAATCTGGGTAAAAACAAGTATTTGTACTTACAAATAGACATCCTAAGGATTCCGAGGAATTTTACGAATACTCGTTTCGATGTTTGTAGAATTAAGGGTTAAATATCAAATTTGCCACGGAAGTTTTGCTAATGGAGCGTCCAGCACCTGGAAGTTTTTTGGGTACCAAATTTGCCCCGGAAGTATGAAAAAGGTAGCAAATTTGCCCCGGAAGTATGAAAAAGGTAGCAAATTTTCCCATCCATTAATTTTGACCGTTAAGTTTGACTAACTGTCCACGTGGCATGCCACCTCATGACACGTGGCATGCCACCTCATCAACCAATAGAGTTAAGTATCATTTTTGCCCCAGAAGTTTTCAATGAGAGCAATTTTGCCCCGGAAGTTTTTACTAAGGAGCAATTTTACCCCGGAAGTTTACAAAATGTATCAATTTTGCCCTTCTAAATCAGTCAAAGACCACACATGTCATGCCTTGAAAAGGTCAAACTTGGAGTCAGAGAAGGAGATTCTTGAGATGTTGAGCTCAAGGCAGCCAGAATTTATGAAGTCGAACTGGTCACAAGAAGCATCACTTATGATCTAAGCAAATGATCAATCTATACAAACTGCAGGGCCGTCCCGATTAAGCCCGAGGCCTTGCAGGGCCAATTTCAAATTTCTGGCTTATTTTTCAAGCCCGACCCCTGCAAGGCCAGGGCTTAAACGGGCCGGCCCGATTTCCCAACCGTAGTCCCCGTGACCGGTTTGGCTTCACAAATTCGGCCGCCTTGAGCTCAACATGTCAAAGATTTCCTTCTCGATTCCAAGTTCGACCTTTTCAAGGCATGACATGTGTGGTCTTTGACTGATCTAATAGTCAAATTTAATATTGGTAGAAAGAAGGGCAAAATTGCTACTTTTGTAAACTTCAGGGGCAAAATTGCTCCTCAATGAAAACTTCTAGGGCAAAAATGATACTTTTGATTAATGAGGTGGCATGCCACGTGTGATGAGGTGGCACGTAACGGTCAAAATTAACGGAGGGGCAAATTTGCTACCTTTTTCATACTTCCGGGGCAGATTTGGTACCCTAAAAACTTTCGGGTGCTGGACGCTCCATTAGAAAAACTTCCGTGGCAAAAATGCACCTTAACCCGTAGAATTAATTATGATTTTCCAAAGTTGCTGTAAAATCTGCCCAGAAAATCCAGTATTACGTTTTTAAATAAATGTAAGGGCAAAATTGTAAATAACAAATCCACCAATGGTAGAGAGGTAAATAGAGGTGAAATATCTCTTAGGATATTATTCTAAGTAATATGGTGATGTGTTAGGATATCTGGGAAGTCCGAGGCCAGATTCAAAGGTGGAACATATTGCTAACCACGCAAAAGGAAGGTACATTCGCGTACTAGTAACTTTAATCACCTATAACTTGTATGATTCTATATGATTGATTGATTCATGAAGTGATGGACAAGACTAGGTCTTGGTCCAGGCACTGTGACTAAGGTCACCTGTTTATACATTCAGCTTTACACAGGTTATAATCTTGATAATGCCGTTGAGTTTTCCTAGCGTTGAGAAACGAGGGGCCATTGTGGCACTGGTTAGTGCAAACGTTGCAAAATTTACATGTGTTGTGTGCTATGTACCGTTGTGTGTTGACCTTACATCTGCTGTGTGCTTATGTATTGTTATAACCTTACATCTGATGTGTGCTATGTATGGTTGATGCTGATATGAAATGAATATCTGTCATATATTGTTATATCTACTATAAAGGTTAACTGTTACCTTAGATTCAATCCGATTGAATCTCAGATTTGACTAAAGTTCAGGAAAGGAACCTGGAACAGAGAAGGCAACGGTAGATAGAGCTGTGAAGAGGCATCAGTCAAAGCAAATGCCGAAAGAAGTTTAACAGAGCCTACCTTCTGGCATGAATCTAATAAGGTTATTTCAAACCATTTGGTGTCTAGAAAGGGTTCATCTATGTGGTTCAGTCAGTGAGTCACCCTGAATTCGGGGAGACTTCCACTAGACACCGGCCTGGCCAAATTGTTTGATTAACTGAGTTAGGTTCATTGCCCCAAGTCTAGCTACGGCTTGGTTGAAGATTGTATAAAGATTTGTAATTATACAAAGCTCTGTATTGTTGTATCACATGAATATTACTTCGGGAAATTTTTAATATATCAGCTTATGTCGGGACATCAGCATATGTCTGGGCATTTTGTATCAGTTACTCATCATCCAAACGTTAGTGCATGCTCTCCGTTTCTGCATTACTCTGAGTGGTAGCACCTCAAACTCTGTTAAGTTTTCTAAAACTAAGTGTCAACCGACACATTTTGAAGTATGGAATTTTGGGGTGTTACATTTGTAGTGGTTAAAATGGTCTAATTGTGGTGGTTCTAATCATTACAAATGACATTAGTAATGGCTGGAAAAACTACTATAAAGAACACTGTTGCAAATGATTTTGTAGTGCCTTTTAAGAACAACAACTCACGTTTGTGATATCAGCCAGAAAATCAGCTTGGAAACCTTTGCGTTTGTGATATCTAGCCACTAGGTCTGCTGAGCGTAGTAGAAATCAACTTGGAAACCTTTACACAAATCTCCAAAAAAGTCTCCTCCCTCGGCCTTCTAATGCCAGAGGTCCCTGCTCGAGAGGTTCCAGCCTCAGAGGCTCCGCTCCTACCATAAACTATGCTAGGTCTAGCAACTAGCCCCATAACCCTACAACGTCCAAGGTGCTCAACTGGCCCAGAGTAGCTTTGAGAAGTGTAGTAGTATCCATAGGCCCTTATGACTCTTGTGTCTAGGTCTCTTTCAGTTCAGCCTACGACTATTGAATCCGCTCCTACCACACACATTTTATCAAACAGTTATTAAACAATTTAATTTAATTAAAATAAATAACAAATATTAAAACAAACAATGTCTATATCATACAAAGTGGCCTCCTTTGCCTACTGAGAGGTTGAAATCTTGTCTCGGTGTCTATGGGTGATAGTGAATAACTCCTCGTTGTCCGTCCGACGGTTCTCCTACTAATCTTTCCTCTCCTAAAAGAATTAAAACAATAAATTATTATTTCAAAAAATAAAACAATAAATTATTATTACAAAAAATAAAACAATAAATTTATAGTGTATATAGATAAAATTAATTTAATTCTAAAAAATACTAATTCGCTGTAAGTAACATTAAATGTCTTCAATCCTGCCGTGTGATGGACCCTCTGCTGTGCTCAGCTCCTGGTGTTTCTTTGAAAAAGAGCTTGCACAAAGAACAAAACAATGAAATTATTAAAAGAATTATTATAAAAAATTACTTGTCATTCGGGCTCCTCCGTACTAGACAAAATTTGCTTAGTTACTAGATGGGACATTGCTGGGCATGTTCTCCATCAGTTGCTCCTAACATTTCGTCCCATCCTTATTCATAATGTGGTAGAAATGATTTCTCATGTTCTTTTAGTCATTCCCCATCCTTATCATCGTGTACCTCTTCTTGTTGTCGCACATGGCAAACCTATCATGTATCACAATTGAATAAATAATAATTAAATACAATTAATTAATTAAAAATGACATAAATATAACTATTTACATTTATAATATAATTAAATATAATTAATTACCTTCATAGCCTCGTCCCACACTATATTCTTCGGCTTCTGAGGAATCTTCTTCCATGTCTTGAAGTAGATACGAAACCGCATCTAATTCGTGCCCAGCTTGTTCAGATAGCAATTGAACAGGTAACCACCATTCTCAATTGGCTGGTCCGTAGCCTCATTCCATGGAACTATGACATGTAGTCACCGGTCTAGGCTATTGAGATCAGCCACATCCAGCATCTTGGAGGTTATGTTCTCCTACACAACTGCACAATTTACCACATACTTTAATTAAATTTAAATTCACATTTAAACCTATATATGTAATTTGAATATTGACTTTATTAAAACAATAATGAAAATTACCTTGAACTTGCACCTCAAAGCCCATCGACCGCGAAGACGACAACATGGGTTATTCCGGTCTCAAGCCCATCTTGTTTTTGTCGCAATTGCTGAGACTGATGTTAGCCCCCTTTGGTTGAACAAGCAGCTCTAGTTGGGTCACCTCCTGTGGTGTCACCTCTTACATTGTCACGGGGACATGTCTACCTTCATGCTGGCCTTTATTGCCCCTACCATTGCCCCTACTATTCCCCCTAAAATAGGTTTAGGCGGACACTCAGCCTCCTTCCCCTTGCCCTTATTTCTTTCGAAGTCATAATAACTACAT
Organism: Acacia acuminata; assembly: GCA_019022655.1. Lineage (NCBI taxonomy): Eukaryota > Viridiplantae > Streptophyta > Magnoliopsida > Fabales > Fabaceae > Acacia > Acacia acuminata. Next base: position 1,291,686 of record JAFJYI010000047.1, on the reverse strand, counting down.
TTATTATTAAATAATTAAAAATATTATCAATGTTTATAACAAAATTACAATAATAAGGAAAAACAAAATAAAAGAGTTAACTTTACTAATCTCAAGTGCCTAACTCTTTAAATGCTTGAGCAAAACCTCGAAACTGAAGCAAAACTTTTAGATCATGCACGAGAAACAAATTTTCCAAAAGCTAGGGGTGACGACGCTTATATAGCCTTGATATTTGTAGTAGTTTTACGGAAAACCACTACCTCAACCACTACAAATCTTGATATCCTATCTCGTGCAATGTGAAAATTTGTTGCGGTTTTACAAAACGGCTACAAATGTGTAAACCCTCTGCATTTTTTGGTCTGTTTATACTACAGAACCACTATTGGTGCCACATTTTGTAGTAGTTTGTTTGTGAAAACCGCTACAAATCTCATTCACTAACCAAGGAACCACTTGGCGTGAGTCATACCATTGTAAATTTGTAGCGGTTTCTGATAAAACCACTACAAATCCAGATAATTGTAGTGTTTTTGTCCAATTACTATAAATTAATAGTTTTTGTGTAGTGTGAGTAGCATTGATAGCAACTTGTTTGGAGCTCTGAAAAATCCATGAAAAAATATGAAGAACCAAAACTAAGAGTGGAAATCGCAACTCAAACTAGATTCTCATAATTGTGTCTCCTCTATGTTAGAAATCTTCAGATCGATGGTCCAAACTTCCTCTTACTCTTGTAGCTCTAAAGATCACCGGTGATGAAACATTGGAATTGACAGAGGTGATGGTTTGGTGGAGGAGAAAATGGTTGAGAGAAAGAGAAGGTCGTCGATGAAAGAGAAGGTTTCTGCCGCTATGAAAACAGAGGAAGTGATAGTGAGAAAAGTAAGCACCAAAAGTTGATGGAAAAGTTGCTAGTGGAAGAGGAAGAGAATAAAGGATGGCGATGGTGAATCGAAAGAGAAGACGGTGACCTATGTAATACCCTAAAATTCTTATTATCATAAATACCATGTTTTGGTAAATAATACACATTAAATAAAGGAGAATATGTTGTCTCTAAATTTTGTAGATTTTTTATATTAGATTTTAGACAATTTCTCCTTGGGATTAAATGAACCAAAGATTAAATTTAAGATCACATTTAAGGATCATAAAATACAAAATAATTATCATATTAAACTATGGTTCTTAAATAATCAAAAGGAGCAAGAAAATGTTATGGAAATACCTAAACCAATTAAAAGAAATTAACAACAATTAGTAGGCAATTAAATTTGCACTAATAATTGTATAATTTTTCATAATTAATCTGGTGGCAATTAAAAGTCATCAATTATGGATGTCTTAACCTAATTAAAAATCAAGAACCAATAAGGGTTCAATGTTAGCACAAAATGAGTTTCTAATGACCATGATTAATCTAGGAACCAACCACAACTTGACAAATATACCTAATGGCACCTAAACCACCATATTAGGAATGCTAATTAGGATTACAAATGGAAGGCCAAGATTAAATCCTATAAAGCTAAATCCAATGGTTCTAATTAATTATGTAATTAAACTAAATCCATGTGAAATTTTATGGACCAATGAGGGAGTTTTAAACACAATCTATTTGACTAAATGAAACACAATTTGAGAGCTAATGAAAGGAGGGAGTACACAGTTTTGGTTGAAGGAAAAGATGAAGAGGAATTGTTTATAATATAATAACACACACATGGTAATTAAGCATATGGAAGCATTTAATTAAGGGGACAAAATGGAAGAAGCAACTAAAGGAATCACATGGGTTCATTAATTGAAAATTGATGAAGGAGAGAGGGAGAGTTTTGTGTGTGTGTGTGTGTGTGTGTGCAAATGTTGTGAGTGATGTGAGTCTGGTATAGGAGAGAGAGAAATGTGTACTTTCTTTGATTGGAGAGTTAAAAACCATTGGGATTAATTCAAGACACAAGTAAATGAGAATCTATAGAAAATAAATTGTATCTTGAGATACATCAACCATAGATCAAATATAAGGATTTATTATGAACAAACATATTTTAAGCTTGGGATAGATTGTCTTCAAAATCCTTTCCCAAACTTTTGTGATTAATCTTAAAATAATTAAAGGGCTAGTAAAGACTTCTAATGAAGTCATGACTTTTGATATCAGAGTATTAAAGAGGAAAACTTGAATAAACTACATTAAATAAGTAAGTTTAAATCAATCTTAATTTGAAATCCACCAATAGGAAAAATCAAGAGAAATGCTTTTTAAATTAAATTGAAACTTCTTCATTAAGTATGGATCCAATGGTTAAGATTAAAACTTCTTAACTAAGTTTAGATCCCATGGCTCCAATTGAAGAAGAGGTAGGTTTGAAAGAATTACCAAAGTGCCATGACCTTTTACTATAAATAGGCACCTTGGGTCTTCATAAAATTCACACCAAACTCAACCAAAGTAGATGAGTTTAAGAGAAGCAAGAGTAGAGAGAAAATCATAGTGGAAAGCAAGAAGGAGGAGGAAGTTCTTCAAGAGGTAAGCAAGCTTTTAGTTTCTAGTCTTTAGCTTTTGTAGTTCTTGAAGTTCTAGTTTAAGTTCATAGTTTAAATGTTGTTTTGATCTTTAATCTTCCAATATATTTTTGTTATCATGTTTTTATGGTTAAATATGGTTTTATTTCAAAAAATGGATGGAGAAAGTAATATAGCAAAATTATTGGAAGATTAGGATCAAAGTAGCGAAGCTCTGGCAAAATTTTGTCGGTTAGCAATTCCTGAAGTCAAGGGTAAGAACGCAAGTATTTTATGTTGAAGATGAGGTTCTAAAATTCTGAGCACATTCATGGTTAGATTAGACATATAGGGCTTTTCAAAAATACCTAGAATGTATTATTTTGAGCTCTGTACAGTGAGATAAAAATTCTCAAAGTTGGGCTACAAATTTCTGGAAAATTCTGGGCAGAGGCTCAAAACTTTAAAACTGGGAATGACTCAAGGAATCTGGGAAAGAACGAGTATTTGTAATTAAAAATAGACATCCTAAGGATTCCAAATAATTTTACGGATCCTCGTTTCGATTTTTGTAGATTTAATTATGATTTTGCGAAGTTAACTAAAAATTCTGCCAAGAAATTCAGCATAGCGTTTTTAGAAAATGTGAGGGCAAAGTTGTAATCATAAATCAACCAAGGGTAGAAAGGTAAATTAAACCCTTAGGATATTATTCTAAGAAATATGATATTTATCAAATATCATATAATAATCTGACGATAACGTATAGGATATCTCGGAAGTTCGGAGTCGGATCAAAAGGCCGGATGTTTGGCCATTACACGGTGAAAGGTACGTTTGCGTACAGTAACTTTAACTCTCATATGTCTTGTATGGCTTTGATATGATTGGTTGATTCATGATTGATTGTTTTTATAAACTGTGAATATCTGTCATATATACCTTTATACTTTTCATATGAGGTTAATCGTTACCCGAGGTCCGATGGGTATTGGACCTCAGATTTGACTAAAGTTCAGGAAAGGAACCTGGAACAGAGAAGGCACCGGTAGATAGAGCCTTGAAGAGGCACCGAAGGGAGAAGCCGTGAAGAGGCACCGGTCAAAGCAAATGTCGGAAGAAGTTTAACAAAGCCTACCTTCTGGCATGAATCTAACAAGGTTACTTCAAACCATTTGGTGTCTAGAAAGGGTTCGTCTATGTGGTTCGACGGTGAGTCGCCGTGAATTCGGGAGACTTCCACTAGACACCGGCTGGCCAAATTGTTTGATTAACTGAGTTAGGTTCATTGCCCCAAGTCTAGTTAAGGCTTGGTTTAAGGTTGTATAGTTACCATGTAAGAATTGTAATTATACAAGCTCTGTATTGTTGTATCACACGAATATTCCTTCGGGATTATTTGTAATATATCAGCTTATATCGAGACATCAGCATATGTCTGGGAATTTTTGTATCAGTTACTCATCGTCCAAACGTTAGCGCATGCTCTCCGTTTCCACATTACTCTGAGTGGTAGCACCTCAAACTCTGTTCATTTTTCTAAAACTAAGTGTCAACCGAGACATTTTGAAGTATGGAATTTTGGGGTGTTACAACCTCCCTCTTATCTTTGATTTGCCTCCAAATCGAGCACCTCATCTCATCTCTCTCAGTGTCTCCCTGTCGGTTAGAATCTCATGGTGTTCTTCTGCCAAGAAATGTTGAGAGTGTGGTTATGGAATGCAAGAAGGGCGCTGGTGTCAATGTGGTGGTAGGGTGAGAAATAGAAGGTCACCAATGACCAAAAAGTGTAGTTGATTCAAGAGAGGAGTAATGTCAATGTCTATATGCAGTTCTATTCTCCTCTCTAAAACTATCGTAGGCCGAAGGAAGAAGAAATGCCTATGTGACCTAGCCCTAGTCAAAACGCGATTTTTGACTAGGGACTAAACTAAAAAGATTCAAAAATTCATGGAGGGACTAAACTAAAATTAAAATATTTTATGGGGTCAAACTATAATGTTCAAAAATTTTAGTGTCCTTTTTTGTAATTTTTATGGCCATTTTTTGTCCACAGATTTTCAAATTTAAGAAATTTTGGGGCCTTTTGAGTAATTTTTCTCAGTTCTCAAAAATATTAATTCTGACCCAATTGACATTTTCCACATTCTCCACTTTTCTTCTAAAATGCCTACAAGCAAGATTAAGCATGAGGTAGCATTAAAAGTCCAAGAAATTTGCATGAATTACAAGCAAATTATGACTATTTTGCCCATAATGATACTTAATTCAGTACAAATATTTCTAACTCAAATTATTAGTCCTTAATCATGCTATACTGTGGAAAATGCATGAAAAATCTCAAATTAATCATGAAAAAGCAATCAAAATATGATTCAATCAAATCCTAAGCCTTAAAAGGGAAACTCCCTTGATTAAAACAATTCTGGTTAAACTATACATGAAAAGAAGGAAAATCTTTAACTGCACTCGACTCATCACACCAATAAACTAAAAGCCGATGTTTACTACTTATCGGATGGATTAGCCAATAAGCATAATTGTTGAATTCTTTGGACGTCATGTGATGTAGGGTAATAACCTAATCGCCTAATATTTTTAGGATGTGTAGACTGAATTTGAGTTGGTCAAGAAAATATCGCGCTAGATAACATTGGCTAAAAACTATTTTGTAGGTACCTATAATTTTCTTGAATGTTTAATATGATACTGTTTGTTTTTCTCTCTTAATTAAATTATTTAATTTTGTTCTTTTTCCCATAAGCCCTTGTATATTTGCTTTGTCAACACCATTACCCTTATATAGGAGCTAATGGTGCTAATGGACTAAAGGTTAAATAATTCAATTAAAAGAGAAAAACATGCATGCACCAAACTAAAAACATACATGCAAAATGATTCTCTCAAATAATATATAATAAAGTTAAATTATTTATAAATTCGAGCCTCTAACTTGAGTTAAGATGTGATGTCATCCATTACTTATTGCCCATTTGTTCTCTCCGCGCGCTATAGTATGGAATTTTCTTCCACTAGGTCTCCTTTAATTTTTTATTTGTTCAAGGATTCTGTATCAGTAAGCATCAATAACATAATGGAAAATACTTAGATCAATTTTATTATATCCATTATATCTAGTTCTCCAACTAGATGTAACCATGTGTCTTTTTATGAAATATTATTATTTAACTATAAAACCCACATGAAAAAATTAGTTTTAGTTCTCTATGTGTTTTGATGATGATCAACAATTGTAAGTTCAAAAGGTTGTTATTGACTCAAGGCAAACTTTTTAAATTTGAAAGATAACTTGATTCAATAACAAGCAAAATTCTCTCGTATATGACTCGAGTCGAGATATGTAACTCGAGTCATACCTCTCTGTGTTAAACCAAAAGCTCTTTGAACTCAGTAACTCAAGTTAAGGATTTGCAACTCGAGTTATCACTTTGGAAAACCAATTTGTAAAAAGCTTGTAACTCGAGTTAAGAATATGCAATTCGAGTCAAGATGTCTCTGGTTTTCAAAATATTTATATCGTTCAAAGATGACTCGAGTTAGTCATTTAATAACTCGAGTCATTGCTTGTTTTTCATGTTTTCTCAACTCCAAGCCCGATAGCAACTTTTTGAGATATCTGATATGACTCAAGTCATATGATGTGTAACTCGAGTCAGATGAATTATAGAGAGCTCCAAAGTTATTTCTAAGAAAAAAGACTCGAGTTAAGTCCATGTGACTTGAGTCACCCTATTACAAAGTCACTTCTCTCATTTGAAAATATAACTGCGACTTGAGTCAATTTTACATGACTCTAGTCAAGTAACTCGAGTTTGCCTTGAATGACTCGAGTCATACATATCAGCTTTGAAAACTTCGTTCTTGTTATCTGCAATTGATTGATTATCTTTGGGTACTCCATATTATTGATTCTTACTATTCCTAACAAAGTTTAATTAGTTTGCTAATGAGTTTCAAACATGATTGACATTGATTAACCATCAAAATTATCATAAAGCAAATCTGTGTCAGACATATTAAATGCTTAGCAGAAACAAAGCACGAAAGTGGAAATTGATCTTCTGAGCAACTATAAAGTATTTCAACCATTTCCAGTCAACATTCTACCTGAGTCTCAACAGACAAATCGAATGAAGAATGTCAATTGAGAATAACGGCTAACTTCGGAAGAATACAAAGAGATAGAGTAACACTCAAACTCAACGGATATATTCATTACTCTCAACGGATCATTAATCTGTCTTCAACGGTCAATTAATGCCATCAACTATAAAAGCCATAAGCATTCAATTCTCCAACCATCGAAACTCTGCGCATTCAATTAGTGAAATAAGCATTTACTGTTTCTACTCTTAAAGTCAATATCTTCAGATATTTTAATCTTCAGTGATTATTCATCTGCTCTTTTAGAGAGTTCATTATTGATTATCATTTCTTGAAAGAATCTGAAAGTATTGGGACTTTGGGATTGGGACATTTGATTACAACTTATAAGGGGGAGTAAGTTCTAGTAAAAGAATTACTCCAAGAGTTAAAAAATGTGTAATCATTTGAGTTAGTGAAATCCTGGAGAGTCTGGGGACTGGATGTAGGTCAAGGATTTAGACCGAACCAGTATAAATCTCGTGTGTCTAATCTTTATCTTCCTTCTTTATTATACCCTATTTTTAGTATCCAGTTTCAGAGCATTTTCGAAGAAAATTTTAGATCACCCAATTCACCCCCCTTTTGGTGATATTCCATCTTTCATTTAGTATCAGGGCAAGGTCTTCTTATAAGAGCTTAACACCTCGAGAAGGATCACAATGGACAGTATTTTGCCTGATGGAGCGTTGATTAACAGACCACCGGGTTTTAGTGGTGAAAATTACTCCTTCTGGAAGGCTAAATTCAAGGTCTTTGAATTGGCTACTGAGTATGGCCTATGGAGGGTGTTCGAAAGAGGAGACTACGTTCCATTAGTACTCAAAAATGGTCATAGAATTCCAAAGCAGGAAGAAAACTATGATGAAAATGATTGGAAAAATGTCACACTCAACTTAAAGCTGTTCTCATGCTCCAAAGTGCTCTAAGTCAACAAGAGTACTTTCGTGTTTGCACTTTATCCTCTGCTAAAGCCAAGTGGGATGCATTGGAGATAGCTCATGAAGGAACAATTGGAATCAAGGAAAATAGAGTTAATACCCTCATGATAGAGTACGATCTTCTTCGTATGAAGTCTGGGGAATCCATTGGTGAATTCCAACTAAGATTCACTCATCTTATCAATCAACTTGCTGCCTTGGGCAAACATTTTGAACAACATGTCCAAGTAAGGAAAATTCTCAATACTCTCAGCAAGGAATGGGAAGCTAAAGTCACAGTTATCGAAGAAGCTCGTGGAGAGTCGATGGCCTCTGTAGCAGCCTTGTTTGGCAGCTTGTCGGAGTATGAAGGAAAGATCAAGTTTAGAAAATGACTTGACGAGATCAGTGGCGAGAACAAAGGAATTGCCCTCAAAGCTGTCAAAGGAACAAAGGATTCAAATGATGATGATGAAGACGAAGATGAAGAGCTAGGCATGATGGTCTGAAGATTCAAGAAGTTTTACAAAAAAGACCATGGATTCAGAAAGTTTAACAAAGGTAGCTCCAGTGTTGAGCCTAAGAAGCCAATCATCTGCTACGAGTGTGAAAAGCCTAGCCACATCAAATTCGAATGCCCCCAGCTGAAGAACAAGGATAAAGACAAGAAAAGATTCAACAAATTCAATAAGAAGGCCTACATATCTGCCATACGGGGAGATGGTTCCTCAGATGAAGAAGATGAGGAAGAAGAAGATACTGCAAACGTTTGTCTAGTTGCAGAATAAGAGTAACGTGACAACAATGATGAGGTATATTACTCGCAACCTACATATGATGAATTATTTGTTGAGTACAATGTTTTACAATCTGAATTTGAAAAGGTTGTTGAAAAATATATAGCTTTCAAAAAGAAGAACATAGTTCTTGAACAGCAAGTTAAGAATGTTTCTTGTGAAAACATTGTTTGTGAAGAATGCCTTGATTTAGAGAAAAAGAATTTGTATCTCAAAAAAATGCTTGAGAAATTCACTAAAGGTAGTGAAATGCTCAACGTAATTTTGAAAGCTCAGAGATTTACAAATGACAAATCGGCATAGGTTACAATCCCATTTTCGATAAAATGAAACGGAAAAAGAAGACGAGAGAAAAATCTTATTTGAACTTCTTTCAAAAATTCGTTCATTCTTTAAACCTCTTTGCTCATTGTAACTACTGTAATCGTAAGGGACATAACAATTCATCCTATTTTCATAAGAAAGAAAGAAGAGATAAACATGTTGGCAACTATTAGTGGGTACCTAAGGGAACCTATGTTCCTAAGGCCTGAACTAACCCTAAAGGACCTAAGAAAAGATAGGTACCTAAAACTTAATCTCTTCTGATTTGCAGGTTTGTCTGAGAGCATCAAAATCCAACAAGTGGTATATTGACAGTGGATGCTCTAGATACATGACGAGAGATCATACTAAATTTGTTGCTCTCAAGACCAAGGATGGTGGCAAGGTAACTTTCGGTGGAAATCAATCCGGAAGGATTGCTGGAATTGGTGAATTTGGCAACAACGATGGACCTCAAATCAAAGATGTCTGCCTTGTGGAAGGCCTTTGCCACAACCTCCTCAATGTGAGCCAGAGCACAGGCAAAGGTAACTTGGTTATCTTCGACTCTGAGGAATGCTTGATTATGAGCAAGAATGATCTACCCTTAGTCAATATCAAATCAAAAGCCTTATTCAAGGCTCCTAGAAAAGGTAACTGTTACACTCTAAACCTCTCTAGTAATTGCAATAGAATTACTTCTGAAAATTGCTTTATTAGTAACTTGGAAGAAAGTTGGCTTTGGCATAAGCATTTAGCTCATGTCAATATGTTTCAACTTGACAAGTTACTAAGGAAGGATTTAGTCATTGGTTTACCAACACTAAACTTCAAAAATGATATGTTTTGTGATGCTTGTTAGAAAGGTAAACAGATTAAATCATCTTTTAAATCTAAAAATGAGATTTCATGTAACAGACCCCTCCAACTACTTCATATGGATTTGATTAAACCAACAAGAGTAAGGAGCCTTGGTGGCAATGTTTGTACTCTGGTCATTGTTGATGACTTCTCAAGATTTTGTTGGACTATATTTTTATCATCGAAAGATGAAACCTTTGATCAGTTTTTTGTGTTTGCCAAAAAGGTCCAAAACGAGAAAGGTATCTCTATTTTAGGTATAAGAACTGATCATGGTGGAGAATTCGAGAATTATGCCTTTGAAGAATTTTTTGATGCTCATGGGATAGACCACAATTTCTCTACCCCGAGAACTCCTCAACAAAATGATGTTGTAGAGAGAAAGAATCGTGTCCTCACTGAGATGGCAAGAGCAATGCTGAATGAGAACCAAACTTCTCAAGTCTTTTGGGCTGATGCAATGAGCACTGCATGCTACATATCAAATCATGCATACATCTGGAAGAATCTTAAGAAGACATCTTATGAGCTTTACAAAGGAAGAAAGCCCAACCTTGCCCATCTGCACATCTTTGGGTGTAAGTGCTTTGTGCACAATAATGGTAAGGATAATTTGGGTAAGTTTGATTCAAAATCTAATAAAGGTATATTTTTTAGTTATTCTAATAGAAGTAAGGTTTATAGAGTTTGCAATACTCATACTCGTATTGTTGAAGAGTCTATTCATGTTGTGTTTAATGAAACCAAATCTGATAAGCCTATGGATGATGATGAGGAAAATGCTTATAGAAATCAATTCTTTTCAAAAACCACTCCTACCTCTCTTGAAAATTCTAGAAATGTTTTTGAAACTTCTGAAAATGCTTGTGAAAACAATGTTCAATCTCAACCTAAAGCTTGGAGGTTTATTAGGAATCATCCTTTAGACCAAGTGATAGGTGATGTAAATCAAGGAGTAAGAACTAGGAAAGGTACCTTGAATGAAGTCACTTTTTCTGTGTTTATCTCTCAGATTAAACCCTCTAAGATTGATGAAGCTTTTTCAAACAATGATTAGGTTATCGCAATGCAAGAGGAATTGTATCAATTTGATAGAAATCAAGTTTGGGACTTAGTACCTAGACCTGAAGACCATCCGGTTATTGGGACAAAATGGGTATTTAAGAACAAATGTGATGAAATAGCAATCATTCTCCATAAGAAGGCAAGATTGGTTGCTAAAGTCTATAATCTAGAAAAAGGAATTGATTATGAAGAAACTGATGCTCCAGTGGCAAGATTGGAAGCTATAAGAGTTCTTCTAGCCTTTGCTTGTATCAATGGATTCAAGCTCTATCAAATGGATGTCAAAAGTACATTTTTAAATGGTTTTATATAGGAGGAATTTTATGTTGAACAACCTCCTGGTTTTGAAAGTGATCATCATCCAGATCATGTTTATCGTCTCAAGAATGCCTTATATGGCCTTAAGCAAGCTCCTAGAGCTTGGTATGAGCAATTAAGAAAATTCCTTCTTGATCAAAGTTTTATTAGAGGCAAAGCTTAACAACACTCTTCATAAAGAATAATAAGCTAAATGAAATTTTAATTGTTCAAATTTATGTTGATGATATTATTTTTGGTGCTTCTAATGAATCTATGTGAGGAATTTTCTAAGACAATGCATGGAGAATTTGAGATGTCCATGATGGGTGAACTCAACCACTTCCTTGGTCTTCAAATCAAGCAACACAAGAATGGCATCTTCATATCTCAAACCAAGTACTTAAGAGATTTACTGAAGAAGTATGGTCTGAATGAACGCAATGGAGCTGACACATCTATGAGTTCTACTGCTTATTTGGATGCTAATGAGAAAGGAAAAGAGTACAATATCACAAGATATAGAGGAATGATTGGTTCATTACTCTATCTGACAGCAAGCGAACTTGACATCCAGTTTAGTGTGGGAATGTGTGCTCATTTCCAATCCGCTCCTAAGGAGACTCATACTGAACACGTGAAGAGGATATTCAGATATCTTGCTGATACAAAAGATTTGGGATTATGGTTTCCTAAGGGTCAACCTGAACATCTGGTAGCATACTTAGATTCAGATGATACGGGATACAAGACGGATAGAAAGAGCACAAGTGGGCAATGTCAATTCCTTGGTGGCTCACTTGTCTCATGGTTCAGCAAGAAGCAAACAACCGCATTTGTATCATCAACTGAAGCTGAATATATTGTCGCATCAAGTTGTTGTACACAAGTGCTATGGTTGAAGCAGCAACTCCAAGACTTGGGAATTCACCTCAAAGAAATCTCAATCCTTTGTGACAACACAAGCACAATAAGCTTGGCGAAGAATCCAATGCAACATACTAGGACCAAGCATATTGATGTTAGACATCACTTCATAAGGGATCATGTTCAGAAGAAGGATGTCAAAGTGATGTTCATCCTAACTCATATGCAACCTGCTGATAATTTCACCAAGCCTCTAGCTAAAGAACAGTTCATGTTTATTAGAAGAGAATTGGGAATGGTAAATCCCAATGAACTGTAAGTTAATCCTACTTAATGTTAGTTATATGTTTTGATGATTCACAGTCACTGACTTAAGCTTCAGAGCCTCTATATGTTGTTTTGCAGGATTGTGTGAACGTATATCAGTATTTTTTTAAGTAAGACTAACTCGAGTCACACATGCTCAATTCGAGTTTTTCTCTGTTTCACCATGAAAATGAAAGTGAATTTTCAAAGTAACTCAAGTTAACCATGGGTAACTCAAGTTATATCGGGCCTCCCTCATGATGAATTATCTTTTTAATTGAAGTAACTTGAGTTGTTTAATGATAACTCGAGTCATTGTTTTCTCTATCACTAACATGTTTTGTGAAGTGTTGATAACTCAAGTCAAGTACACTTAACTCGAGTTGACAATCAAACAGAGAGCAATTGAAGTCTTCAGTGACTTGAATCACTCTACCGCAACTCGAGTCAATTGCAGATAAAGAGTAGTTGACATTCAAATAACTCGAGTCACTTTGTATTAACTCGAGTTATATGTATATGAATCACCTTCTAGGTCAGTTGTTCTTATCTCTGACTCAAGTTGCTTAGTAAATAACTCAAGTCATCATATTCTATATATATCTACTTCATTAGTTGCCTGTCATTTGCAACTCTTCACTAAACCCTACTCAAGTCACAACTCGACTCTTCTCTCTGAAATTTTATCTTCCCCGACTCTGAATCCTCCTCAAATGGCTCCTAAAAACCCTAAACCTAAGAAGGATTCATCTTCTGACTATGAAGCAACGGTGTTGGCATCACCTCCTGAATCCTCCAAGCACAAGCGCAAGAAAAAACCTTCTTCGAAGGTGCAACCCAAAGGTTTTTCAGAAACTCCAACGAAGAAACCAAGAAAGCTAAGGATTCAAGAACCTCCTGAGGTTCCAGTTGAGAAACCTGTTAATCCTGTTGCCGCAAAAAGCCGAGACAAAGAAAAGATTGTGGCTCCTCACAAGAAGAAGACTAAGTCTGTCGCTGGTGCTCAAACTTCTGGTTCCAAGTCTACAGCTGCTCAAAGTCACTCTGTGTCGAAGGTATCTGGACAGCCCAAATCTTTTAAACCCCATGAATATTTGAAACCCCCTTCTATGGATTTTCTATGTAATCCCATTCCCTTTTACTGATGTTTAAATCAAAGAGTACAAAGATAAATATTCCACTTGTGGTTTTTGTCCCACAGTATATGTGGACTTTGCTAAGCTAAAGGACCAATGCAATCTTGACTTGTCTCCCTGGCTAAAGCAATTCAGAAATTTGCTTGCTATTTACACTACATATACACCATCTCTAGTCAAACACTTTTATTTCAATATGTCTATGGCAAATGTGGTAGCTACTGATGGTACCCTTATTGAGGATAAGTGCTTTACATCTGTTAGAGGTAGAGCTATTACTATCTCAGCTGAGATTATCAATTCTCTATTAATGATTAATAGTCCTCCTTTTGTTCCACATATTAAGTATGACCCTAAAAAGTTTTTCCAAATTCTCAGGCCAAATGAGCTAGTTGGGCCTCTCAAATTTTCTCCTATGGCCATGCCTCCTCTGTACATGGCACTCTGGTATATCTATTCCAGAAACCTTGTTTAGAAAGGTAAAAATTTTACTCATTTTAATACTACTGACTATGGCCTGTTTTCTTCTCTAATAGACAAAGTCCCTTTCAATATAGGCCACTGGGTGTATCAAGAGATGAAGAAATTTCGATTTGACTCATCTCCCTCTGCTACTATCCCCTATCCCAATTTGGTCTCACTTCTCTTGTTCAAAAACAAAATCTAGTATCTTGATCTTCTTGAAAAACCTGTCAAACCTCACATGTTTGGTCAAGCCCACTTAAATTATATGAAAATCTCCTTTCAAGAAGGTTCAGGGCAATCCAGAGCCCCTGCTAGATCCAGAGCCTCTGTCTTTAGACCACTTGAAGCCCAATCATCTCCCGCACCATCTCAGTCTTAGCCTGCACCTCAGTCTTCAAGCCTCAATGCTACAATCAAGATCATTGTAGAGAAAGCTATGCAAGAGACCTTTGGAACTCTTTAGACAACCCTAACTGCTTAATACTATGAACTATCTGACACTAGTACAAAAAAGCCTTCTAAGACCGGACAAAAAACACCTCGTAAGACCGGATCTGGAACCGGTCTCGTTCCAGGCGGTATTAAAAATATGGTCCCAAATGTCCGGTCTTAAAATTGTTTCAGAATAATAATAATAAAAAAACCCAAATAAAACAATTGGTCCCAAATCACCGAGATCGGCAACATTTTGAATGTCCCTACGTCATCGCGACAAAGAACCAAGAGAAGATTGGAAGCAACAACAACAAGAAAAACAAAAAAGATTATTACAAAGTCCGAAATAAGAAAAAATAACAAGAAACAAAATCATTCACTAAGGAAATCAAATTTAAATCAATATAAAATCAGAGGTGAAATTGAAATCCAGATCTACAAAAAAATCACAAGCTTAAAGCAACTAAATCTGAGCAAAATCCTCTTGTCGATGCTAGCAAAACTTCAAGCAACCAAAATCGAAGTCCAGATCTGAGCAGGAGCACTCAAGGTAGGAATAAACAGACTTATGCAAGAAGAGATCTGGGTTTGATTTTAAGCCGGATCTGTGTGAAGGAGGCGTGGGAGGAGTCATAGATCGAAGAGGAAGGAGCCGCCGTCGTCTAGAATCCTCGAAGTAGTACGCTTTCACTGTTGCTGAGGACTGGAGTCGACGCCATCGCAAAACCCTCGAAGCATCTCACCGCCAACGTTGCTAAGGATTTGATTGTGTGGTTCTTGGAATGACTTACGAAGATTGCGAGTAGGTTAGAGGAAGAGGATGGCATTCTTGCTGAGGATTTGATTCGTGAGGCTCTTAGGACACTCGTTGAATCTATAACTAAGTAAAAGCTATATCACCGAGAAGACAAAGCAGACTCTCGGACTTAACAGGTTTAGCAAATTTAGCTTTTTTTTTAACACTTTTAAGACCGTTTTTTTAAAAGTATACTTTTAAGACCTATTTTTTGAAACAACCGGTCTTAAAAGTGTTCTATATATTTAGGAAATTTCCACCGGTCAAACTTTTTTTTAAAACCCTTTTAAGACCTATTTTTTTGAAACAACCGGTTTTAAAAGTGTTCTATATTTTTACGAAATTTCCACCTAGGTCAATTTTTTTTTTTTTACACTTTTAAGACCGGTTGTTTGAAACAACCGGTCTTAAAAGTGTTCTATATTTTACGAAATTGCCACCAAATCATACTTTTTTTAACACTTTTAAGACTCGTTGTTTGAAACAACCAGTCTTAAAAGTATACTTTTAAGACCGGATCCTTTATAAACCAGTCTTAAAAATGTTCTATATATTTAAGAAATTGCCACCGGTCATACTTTTAAGACTGGATCTTTTATAATCCGGTCTTAAAAGTATTCTATATATTTACGAAATTGCCACCGGTCATACTTTTAACACCGGATCCTTTATAATCCGGTTCAAAAAGTTCCTTATATTTACGAAACTGCCATCGGTCATACTTTTTAGACTGGATCCTCTATAATCCGCTCTAAATGAGGCGGTCTTAAAAGTATTCTATATATTTACGAAATTGCGAGAAAGTTTCATCAAAGTCAACTCCTTGTTTTTGATGATAACACTTTGCAATTAACCTAGCTTTATAGGTTTGTATGTTGCCATCTGCATCGGTCTTCTTTTGGAAGACCTACTTACACCCAATGGGAATTATTGCCTCAGGTGGTAGAACCAAGGTCCATACCTTGTTCTCATGAATCGAATCTATCTCGAATTCCATGGCTTAAAGCCATTCGGAGGAGTCAACATCCTTGACTGCCTCAGTGTAGGAAGTAGGCTCGTCATCTTCAATGGTTTATTGATTCCCAATCATAAAAACGTACCTTTCAGGTTGATGACTAACCCTAGAAGTCCTACAGGTCTGGGTGTTTACAACCTCTACTTGAGGCATCGCCTGACCAACAGACTCGGGCTTTGTTATCTGTTCTTGTAGGTCTTGAATTTCTTCAAGTTTTACTTTACTCCCACTAACTACTTGAGAGAGTAGATCCTCCTCAAGAAAGGTAGCATTCTTGAATACAAACACTTTGTAGTCCTCAAGGTAGTAAAAGTATTATCCTTTAGGATAGCCTACAAATTAGCACAATGTGCTTCTTGCCCCTAACTTATCCGGTGTTAGGGTCTTGACATAGGCTAGACAGCCCCACATCTTGAGGTAGCTCAAGTTGGGCTTTTGGCCTCTTCATATCTCATACGGAGTAGTCTGAACAGATTTCGACGAAACCCTTTTAAGAAGGTTTTAATGTCGTATTGAGGATGAATCCCCAAAACGTTTTTGGGAGCTTCGTACTGCTCATCACTTACCCTACCATGTGAAGCAAGGTTCGGTTCGTCCTCTCATACACACCATTTTGTTGTGGTATGTATGGAGCTATCAAATGTGAGAGAATCTCATTCTCTCTTGGATAATCCTGAAACTCTTGACTCAGATATTCGCCACCTCGATTAGATCGAAGTGTCTTAATCATCTTGTCAAGTACATTTCTCTACTTCATTCCTAAATTCTTTGAACTTTTCAAAGGCTTTGGATTTATATCTCATAAGATACACAAATCCGAATCTTGACCTATCGCCAATAAAGGTGATGAAGTAGAAGTATCCTCCTCTAGCTTGAGTAGATATGGTCCCACAAACATCCAAATGAATGAGTTTTAACAACTCATTGGCTCTGTGACTTACGAGCTTCTCAAGCTTGATCTTCGTCATCTTACCAACCAAACAAGATTCACAAAGCCCATAGGATTTGAAATCCATGGAATCTAGACAATCATCATTATGGAGTCTAGACAATCTTGTCTCATTAATTTGTTCCAACCTACAGTGCTAAGGATAGGATCGATTATCCAACATTGGTTTCTTAACTTGAATACTAAGAAGTTCACTATTCCTAGGATTCTTTAGCACCAAATGTAGAAACATCATCATGTTTCTTTCCCATGAGGCTTGTAAGGTTTAATGGGCAGTTCCTCTTCCAATGTCCTTCCTTTTGACAATGGAAGCATACAACAGTGTCTTTAGATTTCTCCTTGCCCGTGCCCTTCTTCTTTTAGGTTTAGCTTTAGGCTTGAATTTGTCTGTCGCTACAAACTTTTCCTCACCCTTAGCTTTGGAAGACCCACTAATCAGAAGAGCTTGGGTTCTGTTTTTCTTAATAGCACCCTCTGCAGTGGTCAGCAGACTCAACAACTCAGAGAGTGTTGATTCTACTTTATTCATATAATAATTGACCACGAAGCCATTATATGATTGTGGCAAAGACTGCAAGAGCAAGTCAATACTTAGCTCATGGTCCATGATAAAGCTCAGAGAAGCAAGCTTCTCTATCAGCTCAATCATCTTGAAGACGTGCGGTCCAACCGACATGCCCTTAGCCGTCTTGCAGCCAAACAACTCCTTGGAGGTTTCAAAACGCTCAGCCCTCAAAGGGACCATCCATATGCTCATGCTGACGTTAGAGTCCCACAGGCATAGACACAAGTAGTATGCAGACTACATGCTCATTGTCTGCTAGGTGTTGTTTATGGGCTTCCAAATCAAACTGATCAAACCCATCTTGCCCTTCAATAGGGGCAACAGGAACTGAAGAATCTAAAACACATGCTAATTTTCAGAGCGTAAAACTATTTTTACATTCCGATGACAGTCCTTAAAGTTATGTCCAGATATTTTACTAGTATCCAGAATAGAGCAAAAAAATAAAGTTTCCAGTCATGACTCATATGTTGAAAAACAAAAACAAAATAGGACTTATAAGTATTTCATTAACCATATACGGAGACTTTTGAAACATATGTGGCCCTCCCACTATCTTCTCTAAAATCAATGACCCTCAGATATTGATTTTAGAGTTATCTTTCATAAGGATATCCATAGTGGGCTAAGAGAACAACTAGAATCATTTGTTTCCGGCTGAGCCCGCAAAACTTACTTATCCAGTGGTTGATTAACAACATCGCCATGTCTTCTCTTAGATCATCAGGTTGACAACACCTTGTCACTTAGTGTCAGATCACTATATGATAACCTAGCATCTTTACCCTAAATATATAGACCCGGCTGAGCCCGCAAACTATACATCTAGTCTAGCACAAACCATCATCCTAAGTGTCATACACTTCGAATGGCACCGTCATACACTGCGAAATCAATAGGTCCTAGCTGAGCTAGAGAGAGCTACCATTCGTAGGATTCTTAGGCACCACCGATGATGGGAGGTAAACAAACGCGTTAGATAATTTTGTGAGGGTTCTTATCGGTCTCAACATAAATTACTAACTAATAAACTAACTAACATTTAGTCAATTTCTAAGCTAGAATTGGTTTTATCTTGCATGCATAAATTAGACATACATATAAAACAACTATCACATGGTTTAGTTTTAAACGGTATGTCTTTATCATGCATGCTAGTTGTGTGGTGATCGCGTTTACTATTATCATGCATACTAGTTGTACTAATTCTATGCATTATAATAATAATAATAAAATTCATGTATTTTGTGGATGATCATGGTGCCTTCCGATTAATGATCCAAAACATCTCCATGTCTTGGATTATCAAATCTTCAAATATACTCCATTCTTTCATCATGTTCGAATGATCTCTTGGTAAACTCTTGTACTTGCCCACGATCTAAAATTTTACATTCTTATTCCTATTACAATTTCTCTATGCAATATTTAAATTGGGACAACACAATCCCATTTACCAAAAATAAGAAAATAAAATAAAATTTAAATCGAGACAAAACAATCTCATTTACCAAAAGAAATAAAATTTAAATAATAATTTAAATCATTCATTCGAAGCACCATGACCATCCCTTTTCTTGTACCTACAAAAGGTTAGAAAAAACACATGCACATATTTTTTCAAATCCTAACTTATTATTGAATCGAACTCAATAATATTACCCCATATGTTTTCGATAACGAGCCCAAATTTCCGATACCACTTGTTGGTTAATTTTGCCTATTACATGACTTTCATGCAAAGTTTCATGAAGTTGAAAACAAAAATTTGCTTAATCGATGCGGAAACCTGTAACACTTTACAGTCCTCATGAATTATTAACCTTAACTCATTACGCTAATTAATTAATAATTATTAATCCGTAACTCTTTACGGTACTCATGAGAATTCATAACAATTTATAATACTCATGAGTTTTAGGATTACTCGTTAAAACAACTATTGGGGTTTAGGATAATTTGATGAAACGATTATTGGAGATTAGAATACCTTAGATCACTCGAAGACTTCAAGGTTGTTGATGTCCTCTAACGTTGATCCACACAAATATCCCCGATTGCAATGAGAACTTCTTCTCTTGAAACCTCCCACTCCTTGGATGCTTGCTAGGCGAAGACAAGGTTGAGTTGTGGTTTCTTTGGGTTTTTATCTTTTCAAGAAGATGATGGTTTCTTAGGATCAGGTTAAAGATAGGAGGAGCAAGATCATTGGAACCTTGCCTTTCTATGGATGGTGTCTTTTTCTCTCAAACCTTTGGTAAAGACCGAAATTTAGAGAGCATAAGGATCTTGTTTTTCTCTCGAAAAACGTGCGTAAAAAGGCACACCAAAAAATCAGCACTTTATAAGAGTCTAACCCTAATTTAAGTGCTCACAAGAAAGGCCCAATCCAAGCTTGAATCAGACAATCCAAATCACAATGAATTGAATTCATATCTTGATTGATTGATTGAATTTAAGATGATGAATCACATTCATATCTTGATTGCTTGTTTGAATCAATCATTTAAGATGATGGATTACATTTATTTCTTTTCTTCTTCAAAAAACGTCCATAAAAAGGGCACATAAAAAATCAGCACTTTATAAGAGTCTAACCTTAATTTAAGTGATCATAAGAAAGGCCCAATCAAACTTGATTTGGAAAATCCAAATCATAATGAATTAAATCCATATCTTGATTGAATAATAATTTAAGATGATGAATCACATTCATCTCTTAAACTAAAATTCAAAATCATTTCAATCAATCCTCATTTATTATTTCTCCTATCTTCATCCAATCATTATTGGATCTTAATATATATATTAGATAATTCAGAATTATCTTTTATAACCTAATCTCTTGAATTTAAATTCAAATTTAAAATTCAAACTTAAATTCAAAATTCGAATTTCAAATTCAACTTGGCCTAAGACCTCGTTGGGTCTTCCAACAATTTGGGCCCTTTTGTGGAGAAACCGATTTCCCACTAGGGACACCATATATGACGCCATTTTCTCCTCATTGGGCTTGGAGTCCCACTCCAACCCAAATACACATTTACTCTTGATAAAGCTCAACAACAATTATTGTCCCAAGTTTGCTAAGTTTAAACAATCAGGAATAACCTTTTGTGTGTGACCCATTAGGCCCAATTAGTCACTAACATAAATAAACTTGGACTAATTAAAAACCCTTTTAACGAGCCCAATTTATCTAATGACCTCATAAGACACTAGCAATGCTCTACGGCCCCAGAACTAATTGAGTTGATCAAGTGATCTACCTTTCATATTTGGATACCGTGCAGGCATCATCCCTCACATCGTAATTCACATTTAGTCGAGAGCAAAGATAGAGTATCATCTCTCTTAATTGACTAAATGTAGCTATTTCACAGAACTAGGAATCTTCTTATATTAACTATGTAACGGATCATGACTCTTCATGATCATTTGCTGTGCGCACAGACTCTCGAGTTAGTTAGAAGCTATCCAAGCTCTACCGGTCTTGTGAATGACTAATCCCTTGTAGGGGACTGTGAGTCCTCTCAGCATGTTCATCTATACTCATGTATTCGAGTTACACCCAAGAGTACACTTGTTCTCCCCATTTTCAGGTGGATAGAGTTGTACAAAAAAGTATAACCCTAGGACATAGTGTTCGATGACATCCTTAAGTCTAGGACGATCTGTACTAACAAATGATGAGAGACTTTACATATCCAATGATACTCTCTACAATGAATCTTTGTGGAGTCTCTCGGTGTGTCAGTTCGGTACTATCTGTTCTCTAACAGATCTACCCACGACATCAGCTAAGGCATCTCCATGCCTGCATTCTATGGGGTCCCTACCTTGTATCTCTATACAAGTAGACGATGTCGTACTAGTCTTATTGAGATCATCAATGTCATTTCTTGGTGATTCAAGACTAGGAACAAGTTTTAGGCAATAGATATCCAATGTTCTCGAGTCCTCATGATCATGATCTCTATCATTGATCCTCAAGAATAACACATGTTCTATTCCTAGGGCTTTTATCTTCAAACACATATTTACCTTAAAATAAAGGTGAGACATAAATATGATAAAGATAAAATATGCTCATTTATTAATAATGAAATACTATAACGTAGAAATGGTGCTGATCTGTCCTTACAGATTGTCTCTAGGACACCTAAATACTAACAACTACACCTACACCTAGTGAGATAAGGTTTATTGTCGCATCTTTACATCTTATGTCTTTTGCATATATTGAATATATTTTTATTTTTTGCTTGATGGCTTTGGTGCCTGTATATAGTATGCCCTATCTGATTTGAGAGGAGATAGATATTATGGAGCCCAGGCATCAACATTTGGAAGCCTCATATTCAACAATCCAATGAATTTAGTCTCTCAAATTTGGATTATGAATCATGATGATTCTAACAATGTTGAGACCATCGAAGCTGGTTGGCAGGTATATATTTATGTATTCTATAATTTCTTTGACATCACATGTATGCATGAGTAAATGCATTTTTACATATTTTTTCAAGAAATACTATTTTTGGTCTGTATATTTTATTCCGTGATTTATTGTTCCTTGATTTGGAATATCAGATCTATCCAGTGCTATATGGAGATGATAACCCAAGACTCTTTATATATTGGACAGTAAGTTCAAATCTCTTACCATACCAATAAGTAATTCTTGTGCCCTCTAATAATTGTATTTGTTGTTATCAATCATTGTTATTGGTTTTAATTCATATCTTTTTCATAACATAGAGTGACTCGTATGCCCGCACTGGATGTTATAATCTTCGCTGCTCTGGCTTTGTTCAAGTTGATAATGGAATTGCTGTTGGAGGCAGCCTGCAACCATTATCTGTCTATGGAGCTTCTCAATATGCATTCTCCATCCTTATCTGGAAGGTACTATTTTTATGTAAAATCAATTATGTAGTTTAATCCCTCAATTTTTCATAACCTATTGGCGGCCCCCATAATTTATGGTTTACCTCAATTTTGAATAGAGTCCTCATATATAAGTTATTTTATTTAAATTGATTATTTATAGTTTAATCCATTATATATGGGCATTCATCATTTTAGTGTAAAATCCATTAATTTTAATTTGTAGAATTTCATTAATTTTATGAAATTTTAAAAAATTTTATAAATTAAATTTACCAAATCAAATAATAAGGAATCACAAAACTAATTACAGGATCTGATTCAAAATTGAGAGATTCTGGCTAAGGCTTGAAGGACTAAGTTAAATGACTTGAACTTCTATTGAGTTGTAAGCAAATAAAAACAATATAGATTATTAATGGTTAATTGATTACTTTTTCATTTTTTTTTTTTTCAATAACATATAGCCCTTAAGAAATCCAAACAAATTTCAAAAATCCATAATGGCATAATATCATATGATACCTCTATTTGAAAAATATATATATCATAACAATAATGATGATGGAACTGCAGGATCCAGGAAGTGGAAACTGGTGGATGTTACTTGGGAATAGTATATTTCTCGGATATTGGCCAGCTTCTTTGTTCAATCACATGTCAGAGAGTGCATCAAATGTACAGTGGGGTGGTGAAATAATAAACAGAAGGTATTATGGGCAATACACCACAACAGGAATGGGAAGCGGCAATTTCCCTCAAGAAGGTTTTGGAATGGCTAGCATTTACAAGGACATTTCAAATGTTGACAGAAATAATTATCTGGTGTCTCCTAATTACCTTAGAACTTATGCTAGCAATCGCAAGTGCTATGATATTTCCCCATATGCTAATTCTAATGATATGGGTGGCTACTTCTTCTATGGAGGTCCCGGAAGAAACCAATACTGTCCGTAAAATGAGCACACGTACTTGAGAGAATCATACCCCCAAAAACTAGCCGTTAGAGTTAGTTGCTTTTAGGTGTGAGACTCATGAAAGGTGACTTTAAAATGTTGAAAACTATATATTTATGCCTAGGAAATAAATAAAGGAATTGGGACATGGATTGAATTCCATAGCGTCTTTACTAGTATGTAACGCCTGATGGGTTGTTGTGTAAGATAAGGCTTGATAAAACAAGTCTTCATAAGATTGTAATACTATGTTTGACCATGTTGTATGATAAAACAGTGGATAAAATGCAGAGGCTCTAAATATATTATTAATGTGATTTAAGTGAAAAGACACTAGAAAGTGATATATATATATATATATCTATATATATATATATATAAAGGCACTTGATGAATACTCATAAACATGTTTTGTATCAAGCACAAACATTAAGGATTCAAAATGCAAATTCCCAAATCAAAAGTTTCTACCCTTGGAAATAATATACTATCTCCAATTTTTAATACAAGATCTGCTTCTTGGTTCAAATTGAACTACAAAGTATATCTTACATTGTTATGGTATGCAAATTAAAGGAGAATGTTATAATATCAGTAATTGTCATAGTACTCTTCATTTGAAATTGTGATTAAAGGAGATTGTTATAATATCAGTAATTGTCATAGTACTCTTCATTTGAAATTGTGATTAAAGGAGATTGTTATAATATCAGTAATTGTCATAGTACTCTTCATTTGAAATTGTGAAGACATAGTATGGGTGACCTAACAATTGTAATAATTAAGAGGAATATTTCAGTTTTAACCAAATAATTGTTTGTACCAAAAGTGCATGGGTCATGCCAAATAATAAAGTCATAAATAAAGTATTGTTCCCACCAGAATTTGGTTCCAAAACCTGGCCAAGTATTAATTATCATACCTTGGCATAATTTGAGTGACACATATATCAATAATGAAGGGGAACTTTTTTTTAAATTAGAAAAAAGAAAGAAAGAAATTATTCGTGGACTTCAAGGGTAAAATATGACCTAAGATATTTTATCCTCCTTGTATTTCAAAAGTACTCAATTAAATCCCCCACTATATTTGCTTTTTAATGAGAGATTATGCTAGCAAAGAATACTAAATTATCTATAAGTGTTCTCTTAAGTCTGCTGAAATACACCACAAAATGTAATACCTTAAATTCCAAAAATCAAATGATGTTTTTACCCTTTTTAATCTAATTTCATGCAAACAACTTTAATCACAATTGATCATAACTGTAGCAATTTAGCCCTTAAAATAGTGACAAAATCCCCAAATCTGCCGTAAAATAACATATCATATAATATGGCATGATAATCTCTAAATAGGTGTTTAGTTCAATTAATTCCTTTATATCTTAATTAATTAATTAATGAAACCCCCAATTTTCTTTGCAAATCCTATATGACTATGTGAGGTTAATGAGTATATCTTTATCTCATTCACATAACCATCCATTCAACCCACAAATTTCAAGTTTTCGCGTGATTAAACTCAAGTTCAACAATCAACGTAACTTAACCTTCTCTAGCATCAATCAAGTGAACTTAACAGTCTCATTGGTGGCCAATCAATAAAGAAGCATTGAGCAAAGAATAAAATCAGCGTAACCATATCATTAATCACAAATATATAGAAGAAATGAGAAATTAATCCATACAAGGGTTCAAAATAATCCTAGAATCAAAGCTTTAGCTACACATCTTCATAAAAACCATGAAAAAAAAAAACATATAAACCAGAAAAATAACAGAACATGAGATAGGCATGGAAGATGGAGAGGAAAACTCAAGAGGAGAAGCTCAGATCTCTTCAAATCTTCAACTCCTAGCTCACTCTCCATCTAAAGCACCAAACCCTAGCAGAGTAAGCCTCCAACATTGCCCCCAAAGTCCATAATTAATGACGGCCAAGGTCAAAGGTGGAAGAATATAAAAACTCTAGTTCAATTGCTGTAATTAAAACGCGGAGTTTTAATAATCACAGTTGGCTGCAGCCAAGACCTTTATTGCCTGCGGCCAATAACTCAGTTTTGGCTTTGGTTAAGGCCAACAACTCTCCATTTTACATTTGGTTGAGGCCAACATTCCTCTTCTTTTTGTCTCATATTTCCAAAACTCCTTTCAACTTACTAGGTATTGATTTAAGTTTCAAATGGCTCCACATGTGGCTCAAATTATATCCTATCAAAACAAGAAAATCTAATTTTTTTTTTTTTTTTTTTATTGGAGTTTGCACAGGTACATTACATTATGTCAAACCTAAAGCATCATGCCTTACGTGCTCCTGCAGGCATGTAGGTGGATCAGTGAAGAACAGAAAGTCTCTTGTACGCAACAATGCTTCCTTGGTCAAACCATCCGCTGCTAAGTTCGCTTCACGACAACACCAACGTACCTGTGTCTCCCACTGTCGATGAACCATGGCTAGGATCTTCCTTAAAGGACCCTTCGCCTCGTCCTCCAAAATAGCCCCTAAATTAATCTGTTCAACTAATTCAAGACAATCTGTCTCCACCACAACCTGCTTCAGTCCACGATCCCACGTTGTCTTCAAACCCCACAGAAGACCCCATTGCTCAGCATGATAGCTATTCCCAACACCTAGATTTAGTAAGAACCCACCCAGCACAATTCCGTGAGAATTCCTTAAAAGACCACCACATGCTGAGTTCATCCCGTCCCCCGAAGCTGCACCATCTACGTTAAGCTTTACAAAACCCACAAGACGGTGGTAACCAAGAATCATGCATTGCCTCACCACTGCCTTGTGCTATCAAACCAGTCCCCCAACATGCACAAGCACGTACCTTAGAAATAATAGAGCTTGAGTCCTCTACCTTTTGCTCAAAAATTCATGAATTCTGAATCAACCAGAGTTGTCGGCATATAAGTCCAAATATAACATCCCATCGTGCCTCCAAGACCTTGATTGCCAAAAATTCTATTCAATCCATCATTTTATATCTTGAAACGAAAAGAATTGTGAAGTAAAAGAGCTGGGAAGAATCTTAGACCATACCCCAGCCGACACTCCACAATCCCGCAAAATGTGAAGAACATTCTCCGGGTACCCTGAGAGTACAGAACAATTCAGGCTGAGACTCATTCCCCTCTGATGTCTCACTGCATTCGTAAGCAATTTATTTTGAGCACCAAGCCATAGGAAAGCTCTACAACGTTGGGGTACCTTTAGCTGCCAAATCTTCCACCACAAGCTCTTGGAAGAATTATCTCCTTTTGTTCCAATACTATCATAAACTGTTCTCGTTGAAAACTCCCCAAAAGGAGTTTCATTCCAGACTGGAGTGTCCTCGCTAGCCGTATCAACTCACATCGATAAGCTCCACCTCACCATACCTTGCCCATAAGTGCTTGATTTTCCTATCCAGGTAATCAAAATTAACCAGTCGCCCCAAAAGTTTGATAATCAAGGCGTTTTTCAATTTCTTAGCCAATATTTCCTTCTCCTGTGGCGAGAATACAACATTGGGTTCAGTCATCTCTCCCTTACCCCTCTCCTTCCATCCATCTTCTCTCCACCATTCTTCATCTTATGATTCCTCCTCATGCCCCCTAGTTACTACTTTCTTAAACGACTTCCATTTGCTACCTCTCACCGGCCACTCAGCCACCTGATCAACGTCTTCATGCATCAAATCCTCATCCTGTGGAAACAAGGACTGTTCATTCGTAAACTCGCCATCCCCCACTCGCACCTTCTTCTGACTCTGTTTCAGTGCATCCTCCTCCTCCGGCCACATCGGTGAACCTTTGCTAGCCATCATTACTGCTTACTTTACTGCACGCTGGTTCTGTGACTACGGACTGTGGAATGAGGATAACCTAAAAGAGACCTTTTCAAAGATACTTTCAACGTCTATTTTTCTATACAAAACTTATCCCACATAATGTTTTTTCCTCTTGTTTGTTTATATAAAAGCCAAAATTGATGAAACATGGCAAAATGTTTACTACCAACCCAAAAATATAATTCATAGTTTTAGCAGCCCAAACACAATTTCCTATCATTTGCATCACCAAATATGTATGAACTCACCAAAAATTCTAGGAAACTATAGGCAAACTTGTTTCAAATGGCATGAATTTCATTAGGTTAACAATAACAAATGGCACAAGAGCTTCATGAAATACGGAAATAAGTGTCATAAAAAATAAATAAGGAAATAATATTTTGTGGATATTTTGAATGTAAAGCCCATGGAACATGGATAATATGGGAAAATATCATTGAAAATTCAACTGAATTCATTTTCAATAATTATGTATGTGAGAATTAACAGATTTAATTTTTTGTTTATTTCCTCATTCATATATTTGTTTATTTTCATTTATTCAATTATTATTTTATTTATTTTAATGATTAATCTAACATTTATTTACTTAGTTGGTTATTTAATTTAGGGTTAAGGTCTAATTTTGCCCTTAAAGTATGCACCCAAGAACAATTTTGCTCCTGAAGTTTTCGGCGTAGCAATGTTGCCCCTGAAGTTTCAAAACATAGCAATGTTGCCCCTCCGTTAAAAACCCTAATAGTCAACTATGTTGCCCCTTCATTAAAAATCCTAACGGTCAACATTAGTTGACTGTTAGGGTTTTTAATGGAGGGGCAACATTGCTATGTTTTGAAACTTCGGGGATAAAATTGCTACTTTTTTTGGGAGCAATTTTGCCCCTGAAGTTTAAAAACGTAGCAATGTTGTCCCTCCGTTAAAAACCCTAACGTTGACCGTTGGTTGACCGCTGGGGCAGTTAACGAAGGGGCAACATTGCTACTTTTGAAACTTCAGGAGCAACATTGCTACGCCGAAAACTTCAGGGGCAAAATTGCTCCTAGGCGCATACTTTAAGGGTAAAATTGGACCTTAACCCTTTAATTTAATACCAATAAATTAATATTTATTTAATATTAACGGTATAAAAATGGAGCAATGAGCATCTACCTCGCCAATACATCAGCAAAATGGTTGGCTCAAAACACTAAAATAAAAAAGAAAAGAAAAATGAGAGACGATTATGAAAGATAGATAAAGAAGAAAGTAGTTACACAATATTTTGTAAATTCATAATGGGGAGGTAGAAACAAAATATTTAGTAAATAGTTAATTTAATATTTTGATTAGTCCCTTAGAGATCTTTAAAAAGAACAAATATAATACTATAATTATAAATAATAAGTATGTGCAAATGTGTAAAACTGCAAATTTAGGGTATCTACTCAATAGAAAATATAGGATTCTAATAAATCAATTACGACCTTATATATATATATATATATATATATATTATTTTTGAGTATTTTATGTACATGTTGAGAAATGGAAGTCGGAAATGCTATAGCATCACCTCTCCACCCATATTTTATGCACATGGTGATGTTTTACATAACAACATATTAATAAGTACCGCCTCTCACTCCCGTATCACACGGGTCTAGTTTAGTTCATTGTAACAATATACCACAACTAGCTTCAGTGCTCATCAATAATAAGCTAGAGACCGTTTGGATCTAATTTTGATGGAATAGATTTATTTCTTTCACCTTGAATTTTTTTCAAAAAAAATAAATAATAATTTAAATGCGTACAAAATCTAAAATAAAATAATCTCTTAACTGTTAAGTTTTCAAAAAAAAAAATTGATTTAACAAATAATTAGTTAAAAATATTAAATCTAGAGTGCTAAAATTTTATTTGAACGATAGAGATCTCACCAAAGTAAATAGATCTCAGTACTCATTATTATGATGAGCACTAAAAATGGTTCCACAATCTACCATGACCAAAAGCTTCCAACTGGACCAAACAGGGAAATCATAGAGGATTAAGATTGTTCAAAACAAAAATAGAGGATTAAGATTAAATATTTATTTTCAAGATGTTTTAATATAAAAATGCACGTAAAATCTGTATATATATTTATGGCTTAATCGCCAAAAAGTCAACATTGGATACGGATATTATTTCATCTGTTCACAAATTAAAGCTTAGAATAAAATTCATTATAATCAATATAAGCACATTTCAATTGTATATTCATTATGAATCATGAATATTTGATGATTATAATTAAGGATACAATAAGAAGAGAAAGAAATTATACACTAAAAGGTTGCTTGGCTTACTATCCTTTTGATCTTAGGTTTAGAGACTTGAACAATATTTTTTTTTTTTCAATTTAATAAGGGTTTCCCTTTTGCTTATAGCGCAAAGAATTTTCACCTTAGCACTCAAATAAGGGGAATGCATTAAATTTATCCTAAAATTCAAGTGATCGAGGGAGATCATATCAGACTCCTAGCGCTTCCTTAATTACTTAGAGAAATTTATTAAAAAATTATAAATGGGAAATGTGATTGGAAAAATTCCATATAAAGCTGCTTAAAATAGAAAAATTCTAAATTAGATTGTTAAACCTAACAAATCCGTAATTAAGTTATAGACTCAATTTGGGATTTTAAAATATAGGTAAATTGACTTTATTACACTCTCCTAATCTTCTCTATCATCTTTCCTTTTCAAA
Source organism: Acacia acuminata (assembly GCA_019022655.1). NCBI lineage: Eukaryota > Viridiplantae > Streptophyta > Magnoliopsida > Fabales > Fabaceae > Acacia > Acacia acuminata. The sequence continues at coordinate 1,261,837 of JAFJYI010000047.1, read as the reverse complement.
GAACTTTAACTTAGTTTTTTAATAAGTGTGAATATATATTAACATTAATATATAATAAAGTAAAATATGATTCATTTAAACCAAATGAGTTTTTCTGTTCAGGAAGAATAATTAAGAATGTTTTGAGTTTAAAAAAAAGCATAACACCATTATCAATTAAACGTTTTTATTAAAATTTTGAATAAAATTTTATTTTTGAAAGAACTCAAATTAGTTTTTTTTCAATAAAAAAAATCAATCTTCATTAATCACACAGTTTTACTAATGTGATATATAGGTTTTTTTTTTTTTTAAACGTTAATAAATATCTTTACTTTTAAAAAATCATTAATGAAAATCTTTGATATGCAGTTTGCTATATCAAGCAAGTTATTTTTCTATATTAACATTTTTTATCCTCATTGAACAAAAAATCAAGTGATTTTTTTTTTTTTGAATTCTCAATTTTTCAACTTGAAATCATTTAATTTATATTGGGGCTGACACATTTTTCTTTTTTGAATATTCCTGATCATTCTTCCACAAAACATGAAAATTCTTTGATCTAAGTTAATCATATTTTATTTTATTATATATTAATGTTTATATATTTACAATTATTGTAAAAATAAGTTAAAAGGCATTGAAACCCTTTTAAGATGAGAGAGGAAACTATGAGAGGGCAGTAACGCCATTTAATCAAAATTTTGAAATTCTAAATTGGGCCAATAACTTAATTAGGGATTTATTAAATTTAATAACCTAATTTAGAATTTCCTTATTTCAAGCGACTTTATACGAGATTTTCCCCATGTGATTTGTAATTTTAAATAAATTATGATGAAAAAACATATTTACTGTTAAATAAATTATTTATACGGAAAAATAGAGAATCAAATCCCCTAAATGTTGGGCTAGAAATCTCCCCTTGATTTAAACTTTAAAAAAAAAAAAAAAAAAAAATCTTCATTTGTTGCTTTACTATATCCTTGTTACCAGATTCATTTTGCAAGGAAAATCTTGTCAATAAGGATGATAAAATAATTTCAAATCGTAATAACATAAACCAGCCTATAAATTCCTGTGTCATCGTCTTCTTCAACACCCACAAATCAAAGGTGCTCTCGATATTTGTCACCATGGCCAACGATTTAAGAAATAAGAAGACCTGGGTAGCAGATGTGATGTTTTGCTTCATGTTGCTTTTTGTGCAAATAACAATGGCAGATCGAAGCCACGAAGATATCGAGAAGCTTTTGAAGAAGTTGAATAAACCAGCTGTTAAGAGCATTAAGGTAGACTCGTGTGTGTGTGTGTGTGTGTCAAGCAAAAGAAAGCTTTTACTAAAAATCTGAAATGATTTGTGGGTTTTACAATTTATAGATGACGCTCTGTGCTAACAATTTGTATGATTAAATCCAGAGTGCCGATGGAGATATAATTGACTGTGTTGATATTTTAAAACAACCGGCTTTCGATCACCCAAAACTTTAAAATCACAAAATTCGGGTAAGATCAGATTTCTCCCTTTTCTACGCTTTACTATTGCTCTGATTCAGATTTTAATTAATTATTTTTCACATGATTGAAGATGAGGCCAAGTTCTTACGCAGAAGAGATAAAATTTGAAGAAAGCAATATGGCCCCAAAATCAGCACCAATTGCTCAACTTTGGCACCAAATTGGAAGTTGTCCAGAGGGAACCATTCCTATTAGAAGAATAACGGAACAAGACATACTGAGGGCAGGTTCTATCCAACGATTTGGCCGCAAGAATCTTCAGATCAGCCGTCTACCGTCGTACGTTGGAGGTCAACCTGTCGACGAGGTTTGACTATTAAGTGTTGCCTTTCTTCTTCTTTTTTTTTTTTTTTTTTTTTTTTTTGGGATATTATTATCCGGTACCCATTTTGGGGTTCGTGGCTGTTCTTTCCAACACAAATGTCTCCTTTAAGACTCAAACTCGAGACCTAGAGGCATCTAATAGGGCCTTACACCGCTAGACCAATTCTATATTAGTTTTTCTTAAATTTTTTCCCCTTTTAATAAGTAAAAGTGCTGTCTATCTCATAACCAAACCAAAAACTTTATGGTTATGTTTGATTCTACTTTCTGTTTGTATGTTTTTAGAATAGTTTTATATTATAAAAATGTATTTTAAATCAAGTTTTGGGAAAGGAAAAAAAAAAAGGGAGCATCTTATATAAAGACGTTTGAAATACCTAAATTCTAATTGGGGTTACTAAACCTAACAAATTATTAATTAGCTTATGTGACACAATTAAAGACTTAGAATTTAGAATAAATTACCTCTATATCCTTTAGTTATTAAAAAAAAAAAAAAAAAGCAAAATTGGAGAGAGATTGTTTACGTACTATTTTTATATATTCACCCATATTTAATTTTATATATATATATATATCCATCTATTGTTCATCCCGATCCTGAAAACTTGTATTTCAATTCCCAACCACCACCTCACATATGCTTCCTCGGTTCCCCTATTCCTATGGCAAATCGACATACGTTGTCATATCCCAACGAAAGATATTCCGATGGTCGTCTTATCATTGATTTTTCATCCTTAACACAGATCTTGGACTTGATTGTTCTATCTGTTTATATCCTCAAACAGAGAAGGGACAGACGGTATACACTCAGATTTTTGTATGAAATTGTTTTTGCTGTGCAGGCGTGCAGCGAGTCTTTAAGCATTCCTTTGGTGAAACCAGAATGTTGAAATAAGAAATTGGACCAAAGAGGAGGGAGTGAATTTCGCTGTTGCTGGAACATATAGAAGTTTTACGATCTTACAAACTGCAAGGAAGTGTTTGACAAGTCATTGGAGGAGAAATTGAAGGCAATGCCTTCAATAGAACTTTTCAGTTGCGAAGAAATTCATGCTCCACCGGGCACACGAGAGAGAGAGAGCGACGACGGTAATGAGTGGGACATCTGACTGGCTTTACCTTTCCTGTTTTCTTTGGACCATGAATTAGGGGTGGTATTAGAAAATAACCAATATTTAAATATTGTAGATTGGGTTATCGACCCAATTTAAGATTTATTGAGTTTACCGGCCTTATATAGGATTTTCCTATTTCAACCGTCTTTATATGAGATTCTCCAAAAAAAAAAAAAAAAAAAGATAATTGTTCTTAAAAAAATTTACATTTAAATAAACAAAAGTGAAAAAACAAAAAACTTGTTTACATGATTAAATCAATCTATAAAATCAACTTGGAGAACTGAGAGAAATTCAACGATGACGGAAAGAGAGCTGGAGGACTGAGAAATGACACAGACTAAGGCGAGCTACCAAGAAGATGAGTGTGATGTGAGAGATATAGTGAAGAGCACGGCCACGAGTGATAAAGGAATTAGGAAAAATAACAAAACAAAAGCTAAACAAAAAAGAAAAGAAAACTGAGGAGCCATATCATGGAGTTATTAAATAAAAACTAGATTAGTATGCACTATAGTGGAAACTAAGCTAAGTCGATGCTCTAATTTTGTTGCCTAATTATATATCTTTCTAAATAATTCAAGTTTCAAACACAAACTAACCAAGAGAGTGTAAGAATGATTCTACCTATTCAGCTAACCTATTTATCATCTATGCTAAACGTTTGTTTAGTTTCCTTTTATGTCTATGAATGATGAAATGAATGTACTTCCCTTACAGTATTCACATAGCTTTCATTGCTTCAACGAGATTATGGAGTTGAGCTCAGTTACCTAAAGTATCCAGAGACCCTCTAGATTTGGTTCATACAAGAGAATTAAACTTCACCACACTGGAATTTATTTAATTACATTTTCTAATGTCTGCATACTGTAACACCCCAAATTCCATACTACTTACTATGCCCGGTGACACGTAGTATCTAGGAATACGGTGCTACAGGTCAAAGTAATGCGGAACGGAGAGCATGCACTAATGTTTGGACAATGAGTAACTTATATAAAATGCCTAGGCATAAGCTGGTATATTAAAAGTCCCAAAGGAATATTCATGTGATACAATTATCCAGGACTTGTATAATTAAAATTTCAACATAATAACTATATAATCTTAAACCAAGCCTTAACTAGACTTGTAGCAATGAATCTAACTCAATTAATCAAACATATTGGCCAGGATGGATGTTAGTCTAGTGGAAGTCTCCCCGTCTTTCACGACGACTTATGACTGAACCACATAGACCAACCCTTCCTTAGTTTAAGCACCAAATGGTTTAAAATAACTTTATTGGATTCATGGCTGAAACTATACTCTGATGAAGCTCTTCTGGCATTTGCTCTAACCGGCACCTCTTCACGGCTCCAACTACTGATGCCTTTTCCCAACTTCGTCCATGTCGTCTTCTTAGATCCTGATTCCTTTCCTAAACCTTAGTCAAATTTGAGATTCAATACCCATTGAATCTTAACTAACAGTTAACCTCATATTCAAGTAATAACAATATATATGATAAATATTCATTACATTTCAGCATCAACCATATATAGCACACAGTAGATGTAAGGTTACAACAACACATAGCACACAGCAACAGCACAACAATACATAGCACACAGCAAATGTAATGTTTGTAACGGTTGCACTAACTAGTGCCACGACAACTCCTCGTGTCCTCAGTGCTAGGAAAACAATCCTACGGTGTTATCAAGACTATAACCCGCATAAAGCTGAATGTATATAAACATGTGACTACGGCCCATAAACTTAGCCATAGTGCATGACCCAAGACCTAGTCTTGTCCATCACTTCATGAATCATTCTATCACATATAAGCATACAAGACACATCAGAGTTAAAGTTACAGTACATGTACATACCTTTCACGTACTGTGTAATTGTGAAAACACCCGACCTTTGAATCCGACCCCGAACTTCCCGAATATCCTATACATTATCGTCGGATTATTATATGATATTGTGATAAATATCATATTGCTTAGAATAATATCATAAAGGTTTAATTTACCTTTCTTCCCTCGGTGGATTAATTATTCCATTTTTACCCTTACATTTTCTCAAAAACGCATTGCTGGATTTTCTGGGCAGATGTTTCAGCAACTTTGAAAAATCATAACTAATTCTAAAAAAATAGAAATGAGGTTCCGTAAAATTCCTCATGACCCTTGACATGTCTATTTTCACCAAAAAATATTCCCAGAAGATATAACATCAATAATCATTCCCAGGTTTAATTGTTTCTCAACGATGTCCAGTTTTAATCCCAGAAACATGGCTTAACTTCAACAAATTGTATCTCCTTGTGTAGAACTAAAAATGCTTCACATTTTATATATTTGGAAAGCCCTACATGTCTAATTATTCCTGTAAAATTTCATGATTTAAGGATTTCATTTGCTACATAAAATAATAGCATCTTTTTCGCTGACTCCAGAAAACTTTGAATCAAAAATCTACCAGTGTTTGCTATTTTAATCTTCGGCTTTCAAAAATCATGTTCCACCATATTCTCCATCAAATTTTTGTTTTAAACCCATTTTCAATCTCAAAAATATGAAAAAGAAATCACCTTTAAAGATTCAAGATTAAATTTCAATTATACTAAGAACTTAAAAGCTAAAACTCAAGAACTAGAGAACTTACCTTTGAAGTTCTTACTCCTCCTCCTTACTCCAAGAATTTCACTCTTCTCTTAAACTCAACCATTTTGATATGATTTTGGTGTGAAGAATGAAGAGGGGAACCATTGGTATTTATAGGCACATGCCAAGCCCTTTGTGGGCCCCACAAATGTCTAATCACCTTCTATCCTTCTCTTATTGAGCAAGTTGCTTATTTTGCATGTGTTTTAATAAAAAAATCTGATCTTTATTTAGTGAAATCTTAATTGCCAATTAGCATTTGCTAATTTGTTCTAATTTAATTAAGTGTCTTCATAACCTTTTCTTATCTCTTTTGGTTATAAATTAACCATTATTTAATGTGTTAATTATGTCACATTTTATTGTCCTAAATATGTAGTCTCAAATCCAACCATTGGTTAAATAATTCCAAAGCGAAATTTGGACAAAAATATAATTAATAGATTATATTTCTTTGAGATACATATTCACCTTTGTATTTTTGTAATTATTTTCCAAAATACAATGTTTATAAGGGTTATGAAAATTAGGGTATTACACATATGATGCTTTTGGAGTTTGCAGTTTGGCACAGTTTCTGCGAAAGGAGAAAAATATTATGGAGGCAAGGGAACTATGAACGTCTGGAACCCAAATGTTCAGACGGACGATGAATGGAGTGTCTCTGCAATTTGGGTTGTAAATGAGCCTGATGAAAAAAAATACTACTATCAATACAATTATGGCTGGTTGGCAGGTATTCCATCTTTATTATTTAAAAAACAATTACCCAACAGAAATACAAAAATAAGATAATGATTAGAAACTATGTGAATTGTGAACCCATATATACAAGCTTATTTTGACATGCTCACAATATGTTTTATTGGTTCATTATAGTTTCCTTAATAATTGTAGGCATTGATTAATATATTTATAATCTATTAATTTATAAAAGAAACGATGTCAATTGCGGATGAGTGATGATGTGACTTTCACTCAGTATATACCGGATTAATTTTGTCATATTGATATAAATAAATAAAATCAAAATCAACCATATTACAATATATATATATATATATATATATATATAGGGAAAAACACTTCTCATGTTGTAGAAGTGTTTTTTTATGTCATACACATATAAAATGGTGGGACCTATATATATATATATATATATAGATATTAGCATTATATATATATATATGTGTGTGTGTGTGTGTGGGTCCCACTATTTCATGTGTGTGTAGGAATCTTCTTCTTCTCATACAACATGAGAGGTTTAAACCCCATATATATATTGAGAGATATTTACGAGTATAATAATTTATTTTAATGAGATAATATATAAATTTTATTCCATAATTTTATTTTTAAAAACTCTATCTATTTTGTATTTTGTGTTAATTTATATGTTGCTTAACCAGCATTGACATTTAATTAATAAATTATGATCATATGAACTAATGTCTATAATTGTAAAAATCATGAAGACGAAATAAAAAAATAATAATAATAAAAATCAAGTAAAATTAAGAACTTATGAATAAATTCTTACAACCTATATGTTCCATTCTGTATTTATTTATTTTCATGTTGAACAATCAGGTGCATCCATATATATATGGGGATCATCAGACCAGACTCTTTACATTTTGGACTGTGAGTTCGGAGTTCTTAATATAACAGCCCTACATTTTTTTTTTTTTTTTCATGCTCAGAATGATATCACAGAATGATAATGGTATAAGTACAGGATGCTATGATCTTCGCTGTTCGGGCTTTGTCCAACTTGATGCCGGAGTAGCCGTTGGAAGCACCATCAAACACTTATCTGTCTACGACGAGACAAAACAAAATCCCAATATGATATCACCATCATGATTTGGAAGGTACCACTTTTTCCTTTATTTCTCTCTTTTTTCTGCAGGAATATATAGCTCCATCAATCCAATATATATACACACACACATGTATGTACATGTAAATGTGTATATATGTATGTGTGTGTCTATATATACACACATATATATACACCGATATATATATATATATATATATATATGTCGGTGTGTGTGTACGCGTGTGTATATATGTATGTATGTATGGATTGATGATAATAAAACTTAACTCGACGAGACTAGTGATCACCTATCCCTGACTAGTCAGGCGAAGAATTTTGGACGGGTCAATCGAGTTAAATTTTTCATTTTTCGCCCTTTGCTGAGTCTAAAACATCATTTTGAGATAAAAATGGTTATATATCATATTTTTATTTTTTATAACTTCGTTTTATTCAATTATATATGGTTTATACATGCATGTTCCATTTATTCGTGGATTAATACATTTTTTAGTTAAATATTACTCTTTTAGGGTTATATATTAGTATTTTTGTTTATTATAATTAAATTATTTTATTTTATTCCAGATTTAGTTGATTTTTGTATAACTACAGTTGGAATATTGGCCCTTGAACGACTCCCTCCATCAGCTTACTTCCCGATTCGATTTTCAGTACCTTTATATGTGTTTATATCCATATTTTTATTTATTCGTAGAATATAAATTATAAAAAATGCCACAATATTTATGTCATAAATTGCGTCCCTTATTTCAAATTCCTTGTTAGCTTAGAATTAGAATATATATAGTTCATCACTCATAATAACAATGAAATTGACAGAGTTTAGTCAAGCATAAAAATTAAAGAATCTTTGTTGGACCTATATTCAATTCTAAATTTTATTTTTATAAAAATAAAAAAATTGGACAAGTCATGTTGTTTAGTGTTGCCTTTTTCCCTCAATGATTTACCAAAACAAGAAAATAATGTCTCAATATTTCATCATATGACATGATAGAGTTGGTGGACTTGGATATATTACTCTTTAGTGGGATCCACTAATATAATACTTATTTTTCTATTCATAAATATGAAAAATTGATCTATTTGTGCTTTGATGACTCTACTTTACATAATTAAATATTTCTTTGATGAGAAAAATGGGTAAATAGAAATTCATATAAAAAATAGGGAAATTCCAAAAACAAAATACCCTGAAAATATCAAAATGCCAAATTAATCTTGTTTCCTACACTTGAGAAAATGATAACATGTTTTAGGAGGAACCATTGGTTTGGGATTTCTAACTCTGAAGGTTTTAATTTTAATTTTCCTTAAGAAATATGTGTGTATATATATCCTAGCTTCTAATCAGGAAATGATTATAGTCAGGGTCTTGTAACCCAACCACACCAAGCTGTTCCCTTAAGTCTTTCTTAAGTGTAAAGTTGTGATTCCGAACTCTTTATTTATATAATGAATGTGCGTTATGCCAAAAAAAAAAAAAAAAAAAAAAAAAAAAAAAAACTCTGGAAATGGTTATTTAATAATGTGTGAGCAGGATAAGAGCAACGGAGACTGGTGGATTCAATATGGTGCTGATGAAGTGATGGGATATTCGCCTTCAACTATCTTCATACATCTCTCTGATAGTGCAACACAAATAGACTGGGGAGATACAATAATAAATACAGAAACAAATGGAAAACACACAACAACGCAAATGGGAAGTGGCTGGGAAATTTTCTGGAGAGAAATATGGGAAAGCATGCTATTTCAAAAAAAATCAAGTTTGTTAATTCTCAAAACCAAATGGTGCCTCCTGATATCATTTTCCATGAGGTGGATCGTCCCAATTGTTACGATATACAATCTGGTCATTCCAATGATCCTCTAATTGGGGTAGATTTTTCTATGTTGGGGGTCCTGGTAGAAACCTTAATTGCACATGTTCTTTATTTTATTTTAATAATAAGCAATGTTAATCGACCATAAATGTTATCTGAATTTGGTAACAGTTTTATTCACCAATAAATATATGTCTTTGATTTGACACAACCTTTGTCTTCTTTGGGTCAAATCACTATTTTACCATGAATTAAAATGAAATATAGTGCAAACAACTTGGGATCATTTTCTTATCAAGGAGCCATTTTATTTTGAATTCCCTAGGTTGAACTAAGTGCTAAAAGCATGGTTAGAAAGAGGGTTTTGAAATTGACTTTCTCTAAATTAAAATTCATGAAAATAAAACTATTTTTACTATTTTTGGTACTTTTTATAGAACGAAATGGAGTATGAAAATGGGTATGAAATGTATAATGAGTGCCCTTGAAAATGGATTAGTGGCTATCATAATTCAATTGAGTGTAGAAATAAATTTTCACTAAATCTTGATTAAAAAAAAAACCCTAAGCAAGCACTTGAGTCTAGTGTTCTTAATTAGTGATTACTCCTACCAACATAGCTAGCAATAACCTCTTCAGGCACTATTGAAGTAAACTTAGTGTGCGATTAGGATTAGATTAATGCAACTTGCTTCCTCTTGATATGAATACGACAACACGACACTCAATTAATCCAATTCAATCATAATATCTAACAATAACATGTAGAAAGCACAATATCAATTGAAAAAAAAAACAGGAAATACATATATATAAATCCAACAAGCTACAAAAATTCAATTCAATCACATAGGTTCAATCCACAAAGTTATCTAAACGAGTAAACTAAGTCTCAACAATACAAAACAACATTCTAAAACTAGGAAATCCAAATACAATTAGAGAAAATAGATTGAACAAAATAAAGTCCCCTATTTAAGCTCTAAAACTCAAGCTACTGTCCATCCCAAGAAGCAAAACGAGCTCAGTCACACATGATTTTAGATTCTGCTCCAACAAGGTTTAATCCTACGGGCCATGGTAGAAGAGATGAAGATGACGATGGTGATGATGCTGGAAATTGAATCCCTCTTTCTTCCCAAAATCAGATGGAAGTGGTGATGAACGGAGAGAAGACGATGATGGTAAGTGAGAATGGAACAGAGTTGAAGGTGATGGTGAAGCGAGATGGAGTGACAATGGTGGTGAGAGGAAAAAGCTGATGGTGATGGTTGAAACATTGATAGACCTGAGAGGCGAAATACGAAGGAACTGAGAAGAATCAACAGAAATGAAGAATACAGAGGAATAGAAGTAGAGAGAAGAAGAAGAGTAAAGTTGAGAGAAGTGTTCAAAACTGTGGAAACAAAATATTATTTTCACATCTTCATCTCTATACACGTGGTGTTTATATAAGGAAAGTCCTACAACTAATTACAAAAAAATACACATTCTACCCTTTTTCTCTCTGTTGATTTGTACACTTTGTCAACCCCCCCCCCCCCCCCCCCCCCAAAAAAGATGGAGCATGGATATCAATCATGCCCAGCTTCATAATAAGAAAATGGACAGGAGCATAACTAAGTAGCTTGGTAAAAACATCTGCAAGATGAGTCTGTGATCGAATAAGCAATAAGCGAAGCATACCCTCTTGAACTTTTTTTCCAAACAAAACCTAGGTTTTGCCACAAGTCTACCAAACAACCCTTCCATAAGCTATTCTACATCAAAACCTAGGTTTTGCAATAAGTTTGCCAAACACCCCTATTTTTTTTTTTTTTTTTTTTTTTTGCCATAAGCTATTTTGCATCAAAACCTAGGTTTTGGAAGAAAAAAAAACTTTTTTTTCCAGATTTTTCTCTCTCCTCTGCCATCATTAGTATTTTTTAGTAAGATTCAAAGTATCCTTAAGTATTTTTTTAGTACCATAAAATATTTTTTTCAAGATTAGTGATTACCCTGAAATATTTTTTTTCAATATCCTAAAACTTTTTTTCAAGATCTTGAAGTATTTTTTTTCAATATTCTTAAGTATCTTTTTAGTACCCATTAGTACCTGAAATTGTTTTTTCAAGATTAGTCAATAGCTGAAATATTTTTTTAGATCATGAAGTATTTTTTCAATACCCTGAAATATTTCATGATCTTAAAAATTTATTTTAGGATCTGAAAAAAATATTTCAGGGTATTGATGAGTACTAAAAAGATACTTAACACTAACTCGGTATTGAAAAAATACTTCTTATGGTCTTAAAATTTTATTTTATAATCTTTAAAAAAAAATTTTAGGGTACTGACTAATCTTAGAAAACAATTCAAGTACTAACGGGTACTAGAAAGATACTTAAGGATATTGAAGAAGTTACTTCATGATCTTGAAAAAAAAATTTAGGATATTGAAAAAATATTCCAGGGTACTGAAGAGTGTAATATCTCGAATTTTGGGCTCTGAGAATTGAGAATAAGCCTAAATAGGCGGACGACTAAGCCCAGTTCGGGAAAAGTCCCAAGAATGTTAAGATAAAGGAAGCTTCTTAGGGACTAAGCCATATGGGTTAGTAACCTAGTATGTATAAGTCATGGAATTAAAGTGCCAATGAAAAAGGGGCACATAAGACATATACGATGTAAATTCAGTTGCAAAAGATGTCACCCAACTATGTCCTAAGGTAAAGGACAATTAATTGAGCGAAAATATGTCGGTATAAGTAAGTATACGACATTTTTCAGCGCAGTCGGATATGCCCTACGTATATGGCATCATTTTTGGGGTCTCAATATGTGTGTTGTAATCCTAAGAAAAACCCTGAGAAGAATTCTAGACAAGTAGCGCATTATGGACCAGACAAGTGGCACATTTTGGACCTGACAAGCGGCGTGTTTTGAGCAAGACAAGCAGCACGTTTTGGCCCAGACACACAACGCGTTTTAGGCTTGACACACAGCGTGTTCTAGACTGTACTCGTGTTCTATATATACCCCTTTCCCCTTATTTGTCTTGAGGCTATTCTTGACCGAAGCATGGAAAGACAGAAGAGAGGGGGGAGAGAGAGAGAAAGAGGGAAAAACAAAATAAAGACAAAAAGAGAAGGAGGAGGAGGAGCTAGATGAGAAAGAAAGAGTTGGGGGCCGATGTCGCCTCCGACTCAGCGTTTCTAGCTCCCGAGGCCTTCTTTAAAGTTGTTGCTCTCGATGAAAGCAACGTTTCTACCATTCTGGATTCTTGATAGAAGATGTTTGGTGATATATACATGGTGGAGGTGTTACCGGATCTCCAAACCGATCGTGGAATCAAGATAAGGGCCATGAGAAAAAGGGAAGGAGCTTCAAGCAATCTCGATGGTGGGAAGAAGAGGAAACTAAGGACATTAGTCCTTAAGTGTAACAACCCAAGAATTTGAGAAATTTTAAAATTCACAATAATATACTAAAATTATATTTTTTGTTATCTTTATTATTCCATGAATGTTTATTTAATCTTTAATTATTATATATAGATTATTTATTGTGAGGTTCTTATAAAAGTGGATTGACGGTTTGGTGAGAAATTGTTTATTGTCTACTTTTGGGTTTGGGGGTTTGAATCCTATGCGTGTCTTAGGGAAATTTTTATGTTGCTTTATTGATATGAAATTACCATAAAATCCTTCTTTAAAATTAAATCAACAAGTGACCCAGAAGATATTTTAACCTACTCCCTCATTTTTTTAAAAAAAAATCTCGTGACAAACTCGCTTTTAATTATTTAATATCTATAGTTATCTTTATATTTATATAGAATATTCACATTTATTTAATTATTTAAAATCTTTGAGAAGCAACTATGCAACGTAGGTAAAGAATCGCTTCAAGAGAATATAGGAGAGAAAACTTTGAGATTAATTAGAATAGTTGAAGCCGTAAGATCCGCACACGTCAAATTCTGGGTAAGTTACTATTTAATTTAACTATTTATTTTAGTCTATTATTGTTAATATAGTTTCTATATTAGGTCATGAGTGTCAAAATAAAAATGATTTGATTATCTTAAATTCTGTGTGTTATTATTTATATTATGTTATATTGATTTAATATCTACTGTAATTTTTTTAAAACTATTTATATTTTTTTAAGGGATAAGAGTCTTAAATACCATGGAAGTTTTCGCTCAGGAGCACTAGTAAGACAGAAGTTTTTTTTAAAAAAAAATGACACGGAAGTTCACAAAACGTAGCAATTTTGCCCCTCTGTTAATTTTGACCGTTAAGTTTAACTGAGTGCACACGTGGCATGTCACATCAGATGTGGCATGCCACCTCATTAATCAAATCGAGTTAAGTATTGTTTTTGCACCAGAAGTTTTCACTGAGGAGCAATTTTGCCCCGGAAGTTTTCACTAAGGAGCAATTTTGCCCCGAAAGTTTACAAAACGTAGCAATTTTGCCCTTCTGTCCCCCAATATTAAATTTGACTATTAAATTAGTCAAAGACCACACATGTCATGCCTTGAAAATGTCGAACTTGGAGTCGAGAAAGGAGATCCTTGAGATGTTGAGCTCAAGGCGCGGAATTTGTGAAGTCGAACCGGTCAAAGGGACCGAAAGGTCTGTCACAAAATCCAGAGGAAGCATCACTTATAATCTAAGCAAATGATTAGTCTATACAAACGTAAATATTATCACTATTGATTTGTTTTACTGAACTAATTTTTGGAACAATTCATTTCTCGTTTTGCGTTTCATTTCCTTAAATCATAAGTGATGCTTCCTTTGAGTTTTGTAATAGACCTTTCAGTTCCTTTGACCAGTTTGACTTCACAAATTCTGGCTGCCTTAAGCTCAACATCTTAAGGATCTCCTTCTTTGACTCCAAGTTCGACCCTTTCAAGGCATGACATGTGTGGTCTTTCACTGATTTAATAGTCAAATTTAATATTGGGGGATAGAAGAGCAAAATCGTTACGTTTTGTAAACTTTCAGAGCAAAATTGCTTCTTAGTGAAAACTTTCAGGGCAAAATTGCTCCTCAGTGAAAACTTCCGGGGCAAAAGTGACACTTTTAATTGATGAGGTGGCATGCCACGTGTGCACTCAGTTAAACTTAACGGTCAAAATTAACAGAGGGGCAAAATTGCTACGTTTTGTGAACTTCCGTGGCATTTTTGGTCTAGAAAAAACTTTCGTCTTACCAGTGCTCCTGAGCAAAAACTTCCATGGCATTTAAGACCCTTATCCCTTTTTTATTTATTTAAATTATACTTTATATTTTATCCATTTTATTTAATTTTAAACCTACTAATTATTTAATGTATGAATTGAAATATAATTTGATTAATAGATAATTATTTATTCATTTTGAGGGTAAAATGGGTCTTTTACTTTTCTTTCTCAAGTGCTACCCCTCAATTTTCTTTATACCAAATAACACATCTTCCCTCTTCCCTCAACCCTCGCAATTTTCACTTCCCTTCCCTTCATTAAGTTGCTTTGCTACGTCAAATTTTCCCTATACCAAATGGGCTCTTAATTTGGAGTCAACTCAATGTTAATTATAACACTAGACGTGTAATCTCATTGCATACGATCATCTCAAAAGCGATCTAAAATGTTTGTTTTAGCTTATTAGAAGTGTTTTTGCAATTTATGAGGTAAGTATGTGAGAGAAATGTTGTCTCGACTTACGAAAAAAAGTTTCTAAAACCATGGTTTGGGGGTTCCCCAAACATGTTTAAATTGCCAGCTCATGGAGGGGGCCGTTCATTAAGACTTCTAATTAATTACTCCATAGGTTCCTTTTTATCAGACAACATTTGATAAATAAGTAAGTTCATTTTCATATTATCGTTTTTAGAAATGTTCAAACATTTAATGCTCTTTTTCTTTTTCAACCTCACTCAATTTTCATCACTTTTTTCACTCACTCTCTCTCCTACTCACCTTTTCTATAAAGAAAGATTTTTTGTTTTTTGAGAAAATTATAATAAAGGACCTAAGAAAAATAATATTAATTAAAAAGGACCATAAAAATGGTAATTATTTTAAAGAACCAAAAATTAAAAAATAAAAATAAAAAGACTAAATTGCCTTTACCCAAATTTCCTAAATTCTCTCTAACAAAATCAATCAGAATCTAAAGTCATTGAAGGATAATAACAAATAGATATCAAATTATCAATTCAGATTTCCAATATTGATGACGAGTTGTCAACAATCCAAACACTGCCTAGGTTTGGTCATCTCTAGAAACCCTTTGGAAACTTACTGTTGTATTTGCAGCATCTTTCTCAACAAAGAACACTTACATCACAACTGATTATATGATTATATTTACATCTTTAATTTACACGGATGAAGCACGCACATGCTGTTGGACGTGGTAGCATGTTATCCCAAGCAAGATTGGCCAGCAAATGCTGTTTAATGTTTTCTGTGTGTTAAGGAATTAGGAGTCTTTTGATGATTCCTACATAGTACACCGATAATCAAATAAAGATTAAACTATTATATATAATATAAATAATTAAATAAAGGAGAAGGAAAGAAGCAAAAAAGATGAGTTTGTGAGTTCTGGGACTCTTATGGACTCTCGTTACTGACTACGACTCCAATCCATAGAACACAGTGTCTCTCCTTGAGTTGCTTGCATAGAACAATGGTTTTTGTTTTGATCTCCTCTAATTTCTCATTCCCCCTCTCTGCTTTTTTTCCCCAAATATTTTCTTCCACAGTTCTATTTTCTACGACCTCTTGCCGCTTGCCATCTTTCTAAACGGTTTTGCAGTTAGATTGAAAGTTGGATAAGAAGAGTGAGCAGTACTATGAGGAGGAGGAGGAGAATAGATGGAGAGAAGTCTCAAAGTAATTTTTGGCTAACGGTAATTTAGTCTTTCTATTTGAATGTTTTAATTTTTGGTCCTTCAAAATAATTACTATTTTTATTGTCCTTCTTAATAAATATTATTTTTCTAAGGTCCTTTATTATAATTTTCCCTTTTTTAGAAAAAGAACTTGCATTTTTTACATATTTATTGTCTTTAACCAATTTTAATAAACTTTTTAATTTACGTAATTTAGTTATTTGTATCTTATAAAAAGAAACTGAGGAAAAAGTTAAGTTGTAGTGAATTTTCACTGACAAATTATTTTAAATGTGATATATTTTACCTATTCTTTTAATTATATAATTGAAGAAGTTTATATACTTAGAATTAAAAACTTGGCATTCACTGATGAATAAATATCTGAGTGATAAGAAAAACAAAACTCAAGCCAATGAGTTACACGTCAGAGGAAATAATTTCGTTTCACTTGCGAGAATTTCATAGGAAATAATTAAACAAATATATAGTAGAAATTTTAAAAACACCGTAAAAAGAGAATAAAAATCACGGGTTACCAACCAAAAATCAGCTCCACTAAGATTAAAATAGATTACACGAGAGTCTCAATTAGATGCACAAACAAATGCAAACAATCATTGCTACAAATTTACAATTGAAAATGAAGAAGCTGAAAAATACTCAAACTAGAGGCTGTGAAGTAAACTCAAGAACTCTTACTCCAGTGAATTAATTGACGATCTAACCGTTGAAAACTACGAGCTGGATGTTTCAAACCTATTGACCAAAGTTTAGCTCAATCCGATAGTGAACAAGTATGCAAATATCAGTTTACTAAGACTACCCTATAAATATGTGCAAATAGTTTTTTTGCTCTCTTTTTTTTGTTTATCAAATGCCTTCCATTTTTCTTTGAAATAGTCCTTTGTTTGTGCCTTAATCTGTCTCCTCTCTACTTTAACAAATGAGACACAAATAATCTTCAAATCGCATGTTATCCAAATACAAAATATCTTCAAGAAAAATATTAAAATACGTTGAACCACTCTCTTGGTATACTTTTCTATATATCAGTCCTCTCTCTCTCTCTCTCTCTCTCTCTCTCTCTCTCCCCCTCTCTATTATTTTCGTTCACATTAAGTCCCCGGAGAAAATTGAGCAAAAAAAAAAAGTCCCCGGAGAAAAGAGACAAATCGATAAAATCAAAGGCTGGAAATTAGGCATCTTGAGATTAGGTGGTGTTTGAAATTAGGCTGGCAATTAGGCATCTTGAAATTATGTGGAAATTAGTTTTATAGTACCAGTGGTGTTTGAAATTAGGCTGGAAATTAGGCATCTTGAAATTAGGTGGGTAGATTATTAAAGAGTTTTGTTGGGTCATTCAAAATAAAATCTCTTTGATGAATCAGTCGATAATCAATACAATTGAAGAAATTATTAACAATTTTAATTATCATGTATAACTGGTCTATTTTAACAATCTTCAAGCGGGAAAACCACGATAATGCTGCAAACTATAGATCTTACAACTTTTATTTTTACCATCAAGCCTTTTTCAATAATTGCTACAAATGTGCAGACCCTGCATTCTGTAGCAGTTATTCCTTGAAACCGCTATAAATATGTGACCCTTTGCATTTTGTAGTATTTCTTGTCATAAGACCTTTGGTCAGCTCTTCTCTTCTCTACTCTAGAACTGTTGTAAAGAAGAGTGTGAATTTTGACCAAGGGCTAAACTGAAAATATTAAAATGTTTGTGGAGGGTAATGAAAAAAATAAAAAATTTTATGGGTAAAACTATAATTTTAAAAAATTCTGGGTATCTCTGTAATTTTCTCAGACCCTTTGTCTTCATAGATTGCAATTTCCAGAAATTTTGGGGATTTTCTGTAATTGTCCTCAGTCCACAAAAATATTAATTCTAATTCCAATTGACATTTTCCACATTCTCCTCTTTTCTTTCAACATGCCTACAATGCAAGATTAAGCAAATATAGCATTAAAAGTCCAAAAAATCATTTGCATGAATAATTAACAAATTATGACTATTTTGCCCCTAATTGAACTTAATTCGATACAAATGTTCTTAACTTAAATTAGTGCTTAACAATGTAATAATGCCCTAAAAAATGCATTAAAAATCCCAAATTAATCATGAAAAAGTATATCAAAATATGGTTTAATCATGCCTAAGCCTTAAAAGGGAAACTCGTGATTAAAAAAAAAAAAAATCTGGTTAAACAACTATACATGAAAAGAAGGAAAATTGTTAACTACCCTCGACTCATCAACCCAATAAACTAAAAGCCGATGTTTACTACTTATGGGATGGATTAGCCAAACAGCATAATTGTTGACTTCTTTGGACGTCATATGATGTAGAGTAATAACCTAATCGCCTAATATTTTTAGGATGTGTAATGTGTGTGAATTTGAGTTGGTCGAGAAAATATCGCACTAGATAAAATTAGGTAATTTTTTTTTCTTTTTTTTGTAGGTACCTATACTTTTCTTGAATTCATAATTTGGTACTGTGTGTTTTTCCTCTTAATAAATCATTTAATTTTATTCATTTTCCCACCATTAGCCCTTGTATATTTTCTTTGTTAACACCATTAACCTTATATAGGAGCTAATGGACTAAAGGTTAAAGAATTTCATTAAAAGAGAAAAACATACTTGTATCAAACTAAAAATTGTGGGAAAGTATAGCTAGCTGCAAAATGATTCTCTCATAAATAATATCTAAAAAAGTTAAATTATTTATAAATTCAAGCCTTTAACTAGAGTTAAGATGTGGGAGGTGGCTTTCGTCCGATTCTTTTACCATCCACTGCACTCCTGTTCCACCAAATGGCGCCGTTTTGGTGCCAAAACACGTTGTTTCCCTCTTCTTCTCTCTCTCTCTCTTTTTTTTTTTTTTTTTTTTTTTTTTTTTTTTGAAAAATAGCATTCACTATACTAAAGTATTTTTTTAGTACCAATCAACCTCTGAAATATTTTTCTCAAGATGCTAAATTTTTTCAAGAGCATGAAATATTTTTTTCAATATCCTAAAGTATCTTTTTAGTACAAGTAAGTATCATAAAATAATTTTTCAAGACCATGAAGTATTTTTCTAGTACCAGTTAGTATCTTGAAGTATTTTTTTAGTACCAGTAAGTACCCTGAAATGATTTTTCAATATTCTAAAATAATTTTGAGTACCCTAAAGTATCTTTTTAGTACCATTCAGTATCTTAAAGTTTTTTTAGTACCAATCAGTATCCTGAATTTTTTTTTATGATCCTAAAAAATTTTAGGATCTTGAAAAAATATTTAAGGTACTGATTGATACTAAAAAAACTTCAAAATGATGGATGCTATTTTTCAAAAAAAAAGAGAGAGAGAGAGAGAGAGAGAGAGAGAGAGAGAGGAACAATGTGTTTTGGCACCAAAACGGCGCTGTTTTGTGGAAAAGGAGCGCTATGCCGCTGTGGGTTGGTAAAAGAATCGGACGAAAGCCGCGTCCTAAGATGTGGTGTTATCCATTACTTATTGCCCATTTGTTCTCTCCCCTACTATGGAATTTACTTCCACTAGGTCCCTTCTTTAATTTGTTATTAATTTAAGGATTTTGTATCAGTTAAGTATCAATAACATAATTGAAAATATTTAGGTCAAGTTTATTGTATTCATTATATCTAGTTCTCCAATCAAATGTAGCCATGTGTCATTTTTTTGAAATATTATTATTTAACTATAAACCCAAAGGAAGAAAATTAGGGCACATAGTAATGTGTAATTGGAGGACTTGACATAATGGATATATAAAACTTGATTATGGTCCTAATATAATTCAAAATAAAATAATGCAATATGACAATTCTAAAAATTAAAAATTAACTTTTTAATTAGTATATATTAACTTTAATTTTCTATCATCAATTAAACATATCCCGGAAGTATATTATGAAAATGTCATAAATAATCATAATGTCCTCATGAATAAAACAATATATAATATTGTTGAAAAAAATATATCTCTAACATAAAATATTATGTTTTAAAAATAAAAACGAAAGGACCAAAAATATTTTTATTCATCCTCTTAGTATTATATTTTGAAATCTGGAGCTGGGGACGAAAAGCAAATATGAAAAGAGGAAGAGTTAAAAAGTGAGATAATTAAATAAGAGCAGTCATTGTAGTTGTAATACACAACGCTCGTAACACTTGCAAGTTACAACAGTAATTTTGACATTTTTATGTTGTTCTAATCACAGAATTAAAGAGCTATTGGCAATTTCCACCTAGACGAGTAATGATCTAGTGATTTTTGGTCAAGCAGCAATAGTGTTAGGGTGCGTTGCTGGATCAATCAAGTAAACTAAAGAATTAAAATACAGTACTATGATACCTTGGTAGACCGGTAGGGAGAAAAAGGTTTCCAAAGCTCACAACAGTCACATTAACATTCCTATAAATTTGTGAACAATCAAGGCTTGAATATATATCCACTTGAGAAGTTTAATTTAGGTGCCTGCTTCTTATTTCTCAGCTTCAATGGCGGACAAACTAATAGGAAATGCAAAGACTTGGATGGTGAGTGTGGTATTCTTCTTCTTTTTGTGTTTTGTGCACATAACAATGGCAGGTCAAGACACACTCAGTAGCAATGGAAAATTGGCTAAGGAACTTGAGGTTGAGAAACTTTTGAAGACGTTGAATAAACCAGCTGTTAAGTCTATTAAGGTATACAATTTAACTCTTCCACTAGTTTTAATTGGTTAATTATGACTGACGTTTATATTCAAATGTTCCTACATACAATATAAACTTGATCACTATCCAAAATATATTTTTAAAAAAACTTTTGAAAAAAAAAAAAATTGTTTGGATAGTTATTTTAAAAAATATTTTTGAAGTTATGTGGCAACAACCATCGGCATTCGTGACATGGAGTTGACAGTTGTCGGCGGGGATGTTCCGATGGCTGTCGCTAGTAGTTGATGCTGGTGGTGTGGTGGTGATGGTGGCCTTAAGCCTTTAATTGGAGAAGAAAGAGTTTCCCATTTTTCAAAACAGAAAACAAGAAATAGAAAAAATAAATAAAACACCTAAAACCTGTTTGATTTTTTAGTTTTTAAAACAACTTATTGTTTATTTTAAAAAACACCTGATTGAAAAATATTTCCAACAATTTTTTTAACCAAAAAATATGTTTTAAAAAATATAAACAAACATGCCCTTAGTTTACTGAAAGTAACTTTTTTCTCCATTTTCATAATTCAGAGGTTTATTTGGGTTAATATTCCCTTTAACCTTCTGGGTTTTATAATTTACCAGTTTATTTTATTAAACTTTGGTATTATAAATTGCAGAGTCCTGATGGTGACATATTCGACTGCGTACATATTTTAAATCAACCAGCTTTTGATGATCCAAAATTGAAAAAACACAAAATTCAGGTAAAATAATTTTTCTTGATTATTTTCCTTTTTTTAAATTGGGATTTTCAACTCACTATTCTGAGACCAATTATATCATATTGGATGAATGAAGATGAGGCCAACATTTTATCCAAAAGGAAGCAATTTTTCAAAATCAAACCCAATTGCTCAATTGTGGTACCAAAGTGGAAATTGTCCAAAGGGAACCATTCCTATGAGAAGAACAACAAAAGATGACATATTGAGGGCAGATTCTATCCAACAATTTGGGAAGAAGATCAACCAGACCATCCCTGATCTGTCTGGATCTCTATACTCTACATATGGTCATGAGGTACTAATACTTGCTGATCTCACTTAGTGAGATAAGGCTTATTATCGCATCGTTACATGTTATGTGTTTTGCATATATTGAATATATTTTTATTGTTTTCTTGATGGTTTTGGTGCCTGTATATAGTATGCCATCTCTATTTGAGAGGAGATAGATATTATGGAGCCCAGGCATCAATAAACATTTGGAAGCCTCATGTTCAACAATCCAATGAATTTAGTCTCTCTCAAATTTGGATTGTTAACGATGATGATTCTAATAATCTTGAGACCATCGAAGCTGGTTGGCAGGTATATATTTATATATTCTATAATTTCTTTAACATCACATGTATGCATGAGTACATGCATTTTTACATACATTTTTTGAAGAAATAATATTTTCGGTCTGTATAATTTATTTCGTGATTTATTGTTCCTTGATTTGGAAAATCAGATCTTTCCAGGACTATACGGAGATGATAACCCAAGACTCTTTGTATTTTGGACAGTAAGTTCAAATCTCTTACCGTACCTATAAGTAATTCTTGTGCCCTCAAATAATTGTATTTGTTGTTATCAATCATTGTTATTGATTTTAATTCATATCTTTTTCATAACAGAGTGACTCATATAACCGCACTGGATGTTATAATCTTCTCTGCTCTGGCTTTGTTCAAGTTGATAATAGAATAGCTGTTGGAGGCAGCCTGCAACTGTTATCTGTCTATGGAGCTTCTCAATATGTATTGTCCATCCTTATCCGGAAGGTACTATTTTTATGGAAAATCAATTATTTAGTTTAATCCCTCAAGTTTTCATAACCTATTGGTGGTCTCCATACTTTATGAGTCAATTACAATTTAGTCCTTGAAAAAATAGATAGAGGAAATTTTTTTTGCAGGTCTTTATAGTTTACCTCAATTTTGAATAGAGTCCTCATACATAATTTATTTTATTTGAATTGATTATTTATAGTTTAATCCATTATATATAGGCATTCATCATTTTAGTGTAAAATCGATTAACTTTAATCTATAGAATTCCATGAAATTTATTCCATTTTATTTAAATTAAAATTATCACAAATTTTATAAATTAAATTTACCAAATCAAATAATAAGCAATCACAAAACAAAATACAGGACCTGATTCAAAATTGAGGCATTCAATGAAGACTTGTGGATTAATTTTCCCTTTATCAACTGTCTAAGCCTTGAAGGACTTAAATGAGTTGAACTTCAGGTATTCAGTTGTAACCAAATCAAAATTGTATAGATTATTAATGATTAATTTATTATTAATACATTTTTTTCAATAACATATAGCCCTTAAGAAATCCAAACAAATTTCAAAAATCCATAATGGCATAATATCATATGATACCTCTATTTGGGAAAAAAAAAATTATTATAACAATAATGATGGAGCTGCAGGATCCAGGAAGTGGAAACTGGTGGATGTTACTTGGGAATAGTACATTTGTAGGATATTGGCCAGCTTCTTTGTTCAATCGCATGTCAGAGAGTGCATCAAATGTACAGTGGGGTGGTGAAATAATAAACAATAGGGATCATGGGCAACACACCACAACAGGAATGGGAAGTGGTAATTTCCCTCGAGAAGGTTTTGGAAAGGCTAGCTTTTACAAGGACATTTCAACTGTTGACAGAAATAATTATCTGGTGTCTCCTAATTACCTTAGTACTTATGCTAGCAATAACAAGTGCTATGACATTTCCCCATATGCTAATTCTAACGATTGGGGTGTCTACTTCTTCTATGGCGGTCCCGGAAGAAACCAATACTGTCCGTAAAATGAGCACACGTACTTGAGAGAATCATACCCCAAAAACTAGCCGTTAGAGTTAGTTGCTTTTAGGTGTGAGACTCATGAAAGGTGACTTTAAAATGTTTAAAACTATATATTTATGCCTAGGAAATAAATAAAGGAATTGGGGCATGGATTGAATTCCATAGCGTCTTTACTAGTATGTAACGCCTGATGGGTTGTTGTGTAAGATAAGGCTTGATAAAACAAGTCTTCATAAGATTGTAATACTATGTTTGACCATGTTGTATGATAAAACAGTGGATAAAATCCAGAGGCTCTAAATATATTATTAATGTGATTTAAGTGAAAAGACACTAGAAAGTGATATATACATATATATATATATATATATATATATAAATAAACATAAAGGCACTTGATGAATACTCATAAACATGTTTTGTATCAAGCACAAACATTAAGGATTCAAAATGCAAATTCCCAAATCAAAATTTTCTACCCTTGGAAATAATATACTATCTCCAATTTTTAATACAAGATCTGCTTGATAGTTCAAATTGAACTACGAAGTATATCTTACATTGTTATGGTATGCAAATTAAAGGAGATTGTTATAATATCAGTAATTGTCATAGTACTCTTCATTTGAGTCTGCTGAAATACACCACAAAATGTAATACCTTCAATTCCAAAAATCAAATGATGTTTTTAACCTTTTTAATCTTAATTTCATGCAAACACCTTTAATCACAATTGATCATAACTGAAGCAATTTAGCCCTTAAAATAGTGACAAAATCCCCAAATCTGCCATAAAATAACATATCATAATATGGTATGATAGTCTCTAAATAAGTGTTTAGTTCAATTAATTCCTCTATATCTTAATTAATTAATGAAACCCCCAATTTTCATTGCAAATCCTATATGACTATGTGAGGTTAATGAGTATATCTCTATCTCATTCACGTAACCATCCATTCAACCCACAAATTTCAAGTTTTCGCCTGATTAAACTCAAGTTCAACAATCAACCTAACCTTCTCTAGCATCAATCAAGTGAACTTAACAATCTCATTGGTGGCCAATCAACAAAGAAGCATTGAGCAAAGAATAAAATCAACATAACCATATCATTAATCACAAATATATAGAGGAAATGAGTAATTAATCCATACAAGAGTTCAAAATAATCCTAGAATCAAAGCTTTAGCTACACATCTTCATAAAAACCATGAAAAAAATACATATAAACCAGAAAAATAACAGAACATGAGAAAGGCATGGAGGATGGAGAGGAAAACTCAAGAGGAGAAGCTCAGATCTCTTCAAATCTTCAACTCCTAGCTCACTCTCCGCCTAAAGCACCAAACCCTAGCAAAGTAAGCCTCCAACATTGCCCACAAAGTCCATAATGACGGCCAAGGTCAAAGGTGGAAGAATATAAAAACTTTAGTTCAATTGCTGTAATTAAAACGCGGAGTTTTAATAATCACAGTTGGCTGCAGCCAAGACTTTTGTTGCCTGTGGCCAATAACACAGTTTTGGATTTGGTTAAGGCCAACAACTCTCCATTTTGCATTTGGTTGAGGCCAACGTTCCTCTTCTTTTTGTCTAATATTTCCTAAACTCCTTTCCAACTTATTAGGTATTGATTTAAGTTTCACATGGCTCCACATGTGGCTCAAATTATATCCTATCAAAACAAGAAAATCTATTTTTTTTTTTATTGGAGTTTGCACAGGTACATTACATTATGTCAAACCTAAAGCATCATGCCTTACGTGCTCCTGCACGCATGTAGGTGGATCAGTGAAGAACAGAAAGTCTCTTGTACGCAACAATGCTTCCATGGCCAAAGCATCCGCTGCTAATTTCGCTTCACGACAACACCAACGTACCTGTATCTCCCACTGTCGATGAACCATCGGTAGGATCTCCCTTAAAGGGCCCTCTGCCTCGTCCTCCAAAATAGCCCCTAAATTAATCGACCCAACTAATTCAAGACAATCTGTCTCCACCACAACCTGCTTCAGTCCACGATCCCATACAGTCTTCAAACCCTAGGGAAGACCCCATTACTCAGCATGATAGCTATTCCCAACACCTAGATTTAGTAAGAACGGACCCCGCACAATGCTGTGAGAATTCCTTAAAAGACCACCACATGCTGAGTTCATCCGTCCCCCGTGTTGGAAATGGGACGTATAGGTAGACGAAGAACAATAATTTTATTATAAAAAAAAAAAAAAAAAAAATACTCAACAATATTTCTCTCACACACACAAAGTAATTCTCACACAAAATAATTCTCTAATTCTCTTCTCTAAGTGCTACAGCACTTTATCTCATAACTCTCTTCTCTCTCTTTTCTATGCTTTTTCGGATACACACATATATCCTACTACAATGAAACACACATATATATAGGTGATATTTGCCGACTGATTTTTGCAACACATATTATTTTATTGTTCCTTGTGCCGTCATTGTACTTTGGTGCAGCGTTCATAATTCTACTAATCAGCTTCCAATGTTGACTATTATTTGTGGTTTAAATCATCATGACAATTCTTCAATTAATTAGCTTGCGGTGGAAGAGAAAAAGAAGAATTGCCTTGCTTCTTGTAATCGTGACAACTCATGCTTTTAATTGACACCTTATCTTCCACTAATCCCATGCATGTAATTGACAGCTAATACTTGCATCCATTTGACAACTCACGTACTCATTAATTCTGGCAGGGAATTTTTTTTTTTTTTTTTGTCAGGTGGGAGACAAATTGAGTTTGAACTTTATCACCCCGAAGCTGCACCATCTACGTTAAGCTTTACATAACCCAGAAGAAAGTGGTAACCACGAATCATGCATCGCCTCACCACTGCCTCAGTGCCTTGCGCTATAAAACCAGTCCGCCAACATGCACAAGCACGTACCTTAGAAATAATAGAGCTCGAGTCCTCCACCTTTTGCTCAAAAATTCATGAATTCTGAATCAACCAGAGTTGTCGGCACATAAGTCCAAATATAACATCCCATCGTGCCTCCAAGACCATGAATGATTGCCAAAAATTCCATTCAGTCCATCGTTTTATATCTTGAAATGAAAAGAATTACGAAGTAAAAGAGCTGGGAAGAATCTTTTAGACAATACCCCAGCTGACGCCCCACAATCCCGCAAAATGTGAAGAACATTCTCTGGGGATCCTGAGCATACAGAACAATTCAGGCTGAGACTCATTCCCCTCTGATGTCTCACTGCATTCGTAAGCAATTTATTTTGAGCACCAAGCCATAGAAAAGCTCTACAACGTTGAGGTACCTTTAGCTGCCAAATCTTCCGCCACAAGCTCTCTTGGAAGAATTATCTCCTTTCGTTCCAACACTATCATAAACTGTTCTCGTTGAAAACTCCCCAAAAGAAGTTTCATTCCAGACTGGTATTGGAGAATATTTCAGTTCTGTTTTGTAAATAGTTTTCTAATTCAGGAATTAGCATATGTTTAGTTAGTAATTAGTTACTGATGTAACCACTTTAGGGAATTAGTTAGAAGTAATTGTTATGAATTTATTTGCACATATTGCCTATAAATAGGCCTGTACATACTCTTAATTACTTACTTCAATACAATCAGATTTTTCCTATTCTTGCTTTTACAATATGGTATCCAAAGCTATGAGTCATTGACCACTCGATTTTTTTTTTCTATACATTTTTTTTAATTCCTCTTTAATCTTTTCAGTGATTTCTCTCTCCTCACCTCGAGGCTTCCGTCATTTCTTCGAGCTCTCACTTTCCTCTTAACTGAGCAAACCCTAGCTCCTCTTTCACTAATCTTCTTCCTCGGTTTACCGTCCAAATCCACCGATCAACCATGGCGTCTGAACCTATCACTTCTTCGTCTTCTCTCGCTGCTAATCGCGGCGGTGATTCCTCTCAAACTTCTTCCGATTCCATTCAGAACGTTCGGAATCCTTTCTACCTTCATCCGAATGAGAATCCTTCATTGATTCTCGTCTCTCCGATTCTCTCGGCCCGAACTATCATTCACGGGCACGCGATGAAGATGGCGCCGATGTCCAAAAATAAACTCATTCATCGATCGAGCTTCTTCCATTCCACGAACCACCGATCCCCTTTATTCAGCTTGGGAATGGTGTAATATGATGGTACTGTCTTGGCTGACTCGATCCATGGCACCAACACTTGCTCAGAGCATTCTTTGGATAGCTCGTGCTTGTGACGTCTGGCAAGATCTACATGATCGCTTTTCTCATAACGATGTCTTCCGCCTCGCTGATCTTCAAGAAGAGATACAAGGTTTGAAACAGGGCAATCTCTGTGTAAGTGATTACTTTACCAAGCTGAAAATTCTTTGGGACGAGTTTTTGATTCTTTGCCCTATATTGCCTTGTACATGTACTCCTCGCTATAATTGTGGTGTGGTTGAGCTTTATAAGAAGCACATTGATCAGGATTATGTCATTCATTTTCTGAAAGGTTTGAGTGATCGGTTTGGTGCTTTGAAGTCTCAAATTATGTTAATTGACTCCTTACCAAATATTAACAGAGTGTTTTCTTTGGTTATACAACAAGAGAGAGAGCTAGGCTTTCCAGTTCCTGAAATTACTACTCTATTTAATAAGTCTTCCCGACCTAGTTATGTTTACAATCCTAAGCCTAGTTTTAATAACTCAGACAAACAATGTACTTAATGTGGGAAGTATAAACATACTGAGGCCACTTGCTATTGGAAACATGGTTTTCCCCTGGTTTTAAATTTAGAAATGCTTTTGTTAATGCTCCATTCTGTCACGACTCTGTTGATGCTACTGTTTCTATTGGTAAAACTCTTCTTACGCTTGGTAAGGTTGAAAATCAAGCATACGGCTTTACCCCTGACCAATATCGCAAGTTGTTAGCTTTAGTTCAAGCTAATCAAACTTTACCACAGCCCTCTGCATCAGTTAATCATGTTTCTGCCACTGGTAAGCCTATTTCCTCTACTGTTCATTCTTTTTCTAACTCCTGGATCATAGATTCAGGAGCAACAGCTCATGTTTGTTCCAATTTTGCTTTGTTTACTTTTGTTAAGACAATTTCCCCTATATCAGTTAACTTACCAGATGGCACAAGGGTTCTTGCTACTTCTAGTGGGACCATTCATTTTTCGGATATCTTCTTTATTCATAATGTCTTATATGTCCCTGAATTTCGTTTTAATATCATATCTGTCTCACAATTAACTCAGTGCTTCCCTTGTACTATTTCCTTTCAGACCTCTCATTGTCTAATTCAGGACTTGTTTTCAAAGAGGATGATTGGTTCAGCTGATGTGTATGAGGGCCTTTACATCTTGAAACATCATGCAAATTCGCTGCCACCCTTCATTAGTACTGTCTCCACCAATTCAATCACAACTCCTGCCTTTGATCTTTGGCATTTTAGATTAGGACATCTTAGTAACTCTACATTGTATTCTGTACATCAATAGCATCCTTATGTTTCCTATAATTCTTCCTTTTCTTGCTGTGATGTATGCCACTTTGCTAAGCAACGAAAGTTGCCTTTTCATGTAAGCACTACAAAAACTAATAAACTCTTTGGTTTAGTTCATATGGACATTTGGGGCCCTTATCATTTACCTTCTGTACATGGCCATAAATATTTTCTTACTGTTGTTGATGATTTTTCACGATACACATGGATCTATTTACTTAAAACTAAATCTGAAGTTAGATCTCATGTTCATTCCTTTGTTCATATGGTTTCTACAAAATTTAATATTTCTGTGCAAATCATCCGTTCTGATAATGGTGCTGAGTTTATCATGGATGATTTTTATAAACAACATGGTATACTTAATCAAACAAGTTGTGTAGAAACACCTAAGCAAAATAGCAAAGTAGAAAGAAAACATCAACACATTTTAAATGTTACAAGGGCTTTATTATTTCAAGCTCATGTACCCAAAGTTTATTGGTCATATGTGATCTCTCATGCCATTTACCTTATTAATCGTTCACCCACCCTGGTTTGAATCATAAATCTCCTTTTGAACTATTATTTCAAACAAGTCCAGATTTGACCAATCTTAGAGTTTTTGGTTGTCTTTGTTTTACTTCTACCATTACCCATAAATGTACTAAAATGGATCCTGGGGCTCATAAATGTGTTTTCCTTGGTTCCCAACATGGTACTAAGGGTTTTCTTACTTTGGATCTGCATACTCGTCACATTTTAGTTTCTAGAAATGTTCATTTTTATGAATCTCTTTTTCCTTTTTGTAATGTTGAGTCACCTTCCCTTCCAAATACCATTCCTTTACCTCAAGAATTACCCTCTTTAGATTTTACTACCTCTTCTCCTAGTCTTCCAACTGCCTCTAGTTCAGCCCTTCCCTACGATCCAAATGATTCTTTTGTTCTTCTCCTTCTTCTCCTTTACCATCACCTAGACGATCCACTAGGTCTAGGCAGCTCCCTTCTTATTTGCATGATTACCACTTGGCTCTTCAATGCACATCAGCCATTCGGACTCTTTGGAAAAATGTAGTTATCATCCTCTTTCTTGTGTTCTTTCTTATACTCATCTTTCTCCTTCTTGTCGTCATTATTCTTTGTCTATTTCTCTTGATGACATTCCCAAAACTTATTCCCAAGCTATTAAGCATGAGGGTTGGAAAAATGCTATAGATGCTGAACTTAATGCTTTACAACAAAATAACACATGGGTGTTGACTGATTTACCTCCTGGAAAACGACCTATTGGGTGTAAGTGGGTTTTTGCTAAGAAATATAATTCGGATGGTACTTTAAATCGATATAAAGGTCGATTAGTAGCAAGAGGGTATACTCAAATTGAAGGAATTGATTACAATGATACTTTTTCTCCTGTTGCAAAGCTAACCACAGTTAGATTATTGCTTGCTCTTGCTGCCTCTCATAATTGGCATTTGAAGCAACTTGATGTGAACAATGCTTTTCTTCATGGGGATCTAGATGAAGAGGTTTATATGCTTCCTCCTCCTGGCTTGGCTGTTTCTTCTCCCACTCAAGTATGTAAGTTGCAACGTTCTCTTTATGGCCTTAAGCAAGCAAGTAGGCAATGGTTTTTTAAGCTTTCTAAAGCTCTCCTTTCGTGTGGTTATCACCATTCTAATGCTGATCATTCCTTGTTTATTAAGCATACTATTCAGCCTTTACTGCTTTGCTAGTATATGTGGATGATATCATCATTTCTGGTACAGATTTGATTGAAATAAATAATATGAAAGTTTTCCTTGATTCTTGCTTGAAGATCAAAGACTTGGGTGATGCTAAATACTTTCTTGGTCTTGAGATTACTAGAACTTCTAAGGGTATTTCTCTTTGTCAACGCAAATTTGCCTTGGATATTTTGTCTGATGTTGGCTTTCTTGAGTGTAAATCGGCTGTTACTCCTATGGCTAAAGATTTGAAGCTTTCTCTTGATTACGCACTCCTTTAGATGATGGTTCTGGTTATAGGACTTTAGTTGGCCGCCTCCTTTATCTTGCTAATACTCGGCCGGATATCTCTTTTGCGGTTCAGCAATTGAGTCAGTTTATTCAATGTCCTACTGATGTTCATTTACAAGCTGCACATAGGGTACTTCGTTACATTAAAGCTGCTCCTGGTCGTGGTTTGTTCTTCCCCACTGGTTCTGTTTTGAAGATTAATGCCTTTAGTGATTCTGATTGGGCTGGATGTATTGACACACGACGATCTATTACTGGTTTTTGTGCTTTCCTAGATCATGCCTTGATTTCTTGGCGCTCTAAAAAGCAACAAACTGTCTCTACTTCTTCTTCTGAGGCTGAGTACCGTGCTCTAGCTACTACTACTTGTGAACTTCAATGGTTATCCTTTCTACTTCGTGATTTTGGTTTACCACTGACTTCTCCTGCTGCCTTATACTGTGATAGTCAATCTGCATGCCATATTGCTGCTAATCCTACTTTTCATGAAAGGACTAAGCATCTTGACATTGATTGTCATATTGTTCATGAAAAACTCAAGAGTGGGTTGCTTCATCTTCTTCCTATCAAGTCTAAAGATCAGCTTGCGGATATTTTTACTAAAGCACTTGCTCCTAATCAGTTTTGTACACTCCTTTCAAAGCTGGGAATGATTGATATCCATTCTCCAGCTTGAGGGGGGTATTGGAGAATATTTCAGCTCTATTTTGTACTTTGGTTCTGTTTTGTAAATAGTTTTCTAATTCAGGAATTAGCATATGTTTAGTTAGTAATTAGTTACTGATGTAACCACTTTAGGGAATTAGTTAGAAGTAATTGTTATGAATTTATTTGCACATATTGCCTATAAATAGGCCTGTACATACTCTTAATTACTTACTTCAATACAATTAGATTTTTCCTATTCTTGCTTTTACAATAACTGGAGTGTCCTCGCTAGCCGTATCAACTCGCGTCGATAAGCTCCACCTTGCCCATAACTGCTTGATTTTCCTATCCAGGTAATCAAAATTAACCATTTGCCCCAAAAGTTTGATAATCAAGGCGTTTTTCAATTTCTTAGCCAATATTTCCTTCTCCTGTGGCGAGAATACAACATTGGGGCCCTTTTTGGTCATCTCTCCTTTACTCCTCTGCTTCCATCCATCTTCTCTCCACCATTCTTCAACTTATGATTCCTCCTCATGCCCCCTAGTTACTACTTCCTTGAACGACTTCCATTTGCTCCCTCTCACCGGTGACTCAGCCACCTGATCAACGTCTTCATGCATCCAATCCTCACCCTGTGGAAACAAGGACTGTTCAATTGTAAATCGCCATCCCCGCTCGCACCTTCTTCCGACTCTGTTTCAGTGCATCATCCTCCTTCGGCCACACCAGTGAACCTTCGCTAGCCATCATTACTGCTTACTTTACTGCACGCTGGTTCTGTGACTACGGACTGTGGAAAGAGGATAACCTGAAAGAGACATTTTCAAAGATACTTTCAACGTCTATTTTTCTATCCAAAACATATCCCACATAATGTTTTTTCCTCTTGTTTGTTTATCTATAAAAGCCAAAATTGATGAAACATGGAAAAATGTTTACGATCAACCCAAAAATATAATTCATAGTTTTAGCAGCCCATACACAATTTCCTATCATTTGCATCACCAAATATGTATGAACTCACCAAAAATTCTAGGAGACTATAGGCAAACTTGTTGAAACGGTATGAATTTCATTAGGTTAACAATAACAAATGGCACAAGAGTAACTTGATGAAATAAGGAAATAAATGTTATAAAAAAGAAATAAGGAAATAATATTTTGTGGATATTTTTAATGTAAAGCCCATGGAACATGGATAATGTGGGAAAATATCATTGAAAATTCAACTGAATTCATCTTTAATAATTATATATGTGAGAATTAACAGATTTAATTATTTGTTTATTTCCTCATTCATATATATATATTTATTTTTATTTATTCAATTATTATATTATTTATTTTAATGATTAATCTAACATTTATTTACTTAGTTGGTTATTTGATTTAATACCAATAGATTAATATTTATTTAAGTAGAGCAGTAAGCATCTACCAGGCCAACACATAAGCAAAATGGTTGGCTCAAAATACTAAAATAAAAAATAAAAGAAAAATGAGAGACGGTTATGAAAGATAGATAACGAGGAAAATAGTTACATAGTATTTTGTAAATTCATAATGGGGAGATGGAAACAAAATATTTAGTAAATATTTAATTTAATATTTTGATTAGTCTGTTAGAGATCTTTAAAAAGAACAAATATAATACTATAATTATAAATAATAAGTATGTGCAAATGTGCAAAACTGCAAATTTAGGGTATCTACTCAATAGAAAATATAGGGATTCCAATAAATTAATTATGACCTCACATACATACATACATACATATATACATACATACATATTATTTTTGAGTTTTTTATGTACATGTTGAGAAATGGAAGCAAAAATGCTATAGAATCACCTCTCCACCCATATTTTATGTATATGGTGATTTTTTACATAACAACATATTAATAAGTACCTGGTCTCTCACTCATGTACCGCACGGGTCTAGTTTAGTTCATTGTAACAATATACCACAACCGGCTTCGGTGCTCATCAATGATAAGCTACTGATCGTTTAGTTCTAATTTTGCTGGAATAGATTTATTTCTTTCACCTTGCTTTTTTTCAAACAAAATAATTTAAATGTGTACAAAATCTAAAATAAAATAATCTGTTAACTATAAATTTTTCCAAAAAAAAAAAAATTAAAAAAAAATTAGTTAAAAATATTAAATCTAGAGCACTTAAATTTTATTTGAACGATACATATCTCCCCAAAGTAAATAGCTCTCAATACTTATTATTGTGATGTCCACTAAAAATGGTTCCACAATCTACCATGACCAAAAGTTTCCAACTGGACCAAACAGGGAAATCATAGAGGATTAAGATTAAATATTTATTGTCAAGATGTTTTAATATAAAAATGCACGTAAAATCTGTATGTATTTTTATGGCTCAATTGCCAAGATTAATGGGAACAGGATCAATAAAGTGATAATCAGAGAAACAATCCAGGGAACGACAGACATGATAAATAGCACCAGACACCAGTATCAATGATCCAGGATGTTTTATGAGAGAACAAAAGAGAAGGAATGAGGTACCTGATTTTGAAGAGAGGAGGAAACAGAGTGAATATTGTGAAGAGATGGAACATGAGGTTGATTGAAGAGAAGCAGTGGAGGCAGACTGGATAAGAGCAAGAAGCTTCTGATATTGCTCTTGTGTGAATTGAGGGGAACGTGTAGACAAAATACCATAAGATGCTTTCTTCTGCTCTAGCACTCAATTATTGATAGGATCTTGAGACTGGAATCGATTGGCTGATGTTGAAACTTGATTCTAGAACTTGAAGCCAGGAGGAAAACTATGTTTAGGATAACATGTGTCAATAGTATGACGAGGCCAATCGCAATAAGTACAAAATTTCATCTTAGCAGATCCAGCAAGTGTGTAATTCTTCAAACCAGAACCAGAATGAGAAGGGCCTGAATATCTATGTGGTCCTTTGTTAAACAGGATAGTCAAGCATTTCTCATTCTTGTTGCGAAAGCATAGAGAAAACCTTATTTACAGAAGGCAAGGGATCAAGCAACATAGATGAGACTTAACATATGCAAATCGGTCATTCAAACCTTTCAAAAATCTTACGGTATAATCATTCTCACAATACTTAACACAAGAACAAATGAAATCACGGCAACAACGTGCAATCGGTCTTAGGATAGTATATTCATCCCAAAAAACTGTCAGTCGACTATAATATTCACTCACCGTTAGATAACCTTGTCGGAAGGAAAAGATTTTGTCCTACAATTCGGCTACTCAAAAAATATCACTCTGAGCAAATCTATCCCTCATATCTATCCAAATATCGTAGGCCCTGTCTAACCACAGAATACTCTGAGCAATTGTTGGAGATATTGACCTTGTGAGCCATGAACAAATCATAGTATTACACTGCAACCAGGCGGAGTAGGTCGAAGCTGAGATTGACGGAGTGAGAATAGTTTCATCAACGAAAACGAGTTTGTTCTTCGATTAAAGGGCCATCTCCATAGCTCGGGACCATGTATGGTAATTTGGCCCCAATAGGACCAGAGTAACCAAGGCAAGTGCTGGATTTGCATTAGGATGAAGATAACAAGGGCTTGAGACATTTTGAGACGAATCAGATGAATTTCTAGTGGTTGAACCACCGGTGGTGAAAGAAGAACTATCCATGGCAACATTATTGCTCTAATACCATGAAACAATGGGAATCAATGGTGACAAGAGAAATCGCCAATAAATCGAAGAGAGCTATCCCCACGGACGAAGGAAGAACAGAAAGCTGAGGCGAAGAACGAAAACAAAAGGCTGAGAGGAAAGAGTAAAGTGAACAAAGGAATAGTGAAACTGAGAAAAAGTAACGGTTCAAAAAAAGAAGGGTTACCAAGCACTCAGGTAGTGCAGTGGTATGACGCTGGCCTATCCAGCCTTTGTATCGACGCGGGTTCGACCGACCGTCCGGGACCATTAGGTCCTCAATTCCAAAAAAAAAAAAAAAGAAGGGTTAAGGAGTATTTTTACCAATAAACTATTGCCTCAGAGCACTCAACACAATAAACTATTTTGTGGACCTTAAATGCCAACCAACTTTTAAAAACATTAAATTTACACAAAACCGTTAGTTGAAATCAAACGGCGTTATACTGCTCTCGGGTCAACTCAAGCTCCTTCCTCAACTCTCCCACTTTATTCGATCAAAAAAAAAAAAAAAAAAAAACTCTCCCACTTTATTACTTTTTGTTTTTTGTTTTTTTGTTTTTTGTTTTCCTCGAACCCACTTTATCACTTGGATTCACTTCCATTGGCGTCTTTCTCCCACCCGAGATCTCAACCATCACCCTCATCAACATCCTCGAAACTCCAGCGAAGCTCGGAATAGACCACCGATCGGAGCTTCTTCCTCCGTCGCTAGCACCACACACCGTCATCGAATTTGGATCTATCCTCCATTCTCGTCGCCAGCGAGCTAGAATTTCAGATCTCGCAAATCGGTGATGCCAGACCCGGAGTCGTTGAAGGCGAAGGCGTCGACGATGGTGGAAGTACTGGTGGTGGTCGTCTCGACGAGCGTGTTCCTTGCTCCTCGATTCGACTCATCCTCATCGGCTTCCTCTCCTTCTTCTCGCTTTTGGTTCCTTTGCCTCGATCCTTCTCTCCTTCGTCCCCATAGCGGTGTGATAAGTAGATATTTTATAATTAAATAAGTGTAGATTCGAGATATATTGGAATGAATTTATTAATATTATACTTATTTAATTATCTTTTGTATATTTATCTATCTTTTAATTAAATATAGGATAAGAGAATATTATAACAAAAATCTATTGATATCCTATTCTTATTTTTACAAGAGATATCTTGTAATCCAAGAGAAAAGAAAGCATCAAATAAAGGGAACAATTCATTATTTTTATATATATATATATATATAATATGTATTGAAACCAGTCACATGGGTCCCACGCAATCAATTCAAGGAGTAGCAAGGTCACAAGACGTAACTTGGATATTGGATAATATATTAGATGAATAAGGAAAAAGAAAAGAGATCGATATTACAGATTGGATAGAAACGCACAACGGCCCAACGCTAATAAACATGAAGTAATATATATTGAGAGCTGAGATGCATTGACGCACAGAATTCGAGACGCAGAGAAAAGAAGCGTGATTCAAAGACGGACGTCAGCGCGCACGGACAAGCCTGGAGGTAGCAGATTGATGATGCACAACACGGATCTTGACAGCTGAAGAAGGAGTGCGAGACATTCTTTGGGAGTCTTATTTCTCTTTTCTTTTCTGTCTTGCCCGAATCGAGTTTTATCTTTTTATGGATTTTAGTATAGCCATGTGTGGCTAACTTTCTTTTTCAACCTAGAGAACCTATGAACTTGTTTGGGTTCTAGGTATTATTTCCCACTATTAGTTTTGATTAATTTCAATCGGTTTATTTATTCCTCGCTTTTCTTGCTATTGTTTATTAATTGGCCACTAGTAAGCATGTTTAGGGGATTTAGGGTTAAACTTGGAAGAGGAAATCCTAAATAGACCTTGGGATTAAATAATGTGGAATTAGGTTTAAATTTAATAAGGAATTAGGTTTTAATCTAATTTGCATCTAGGATAGGAATATACCTAGAAGCTCCGCATAATCAAATTAGGGTGAGTTTGATCTAAAACGCATTTTAGTTAATTGTGTGAGGCATTACATAGTTAATTAAGATAGGTTTATAAATGGACCGGAAGGCATTTATAAACATTAATACTCTAGGTTAGCTGAGTAAATTAAGTCAAAATTAATTTAGTGGGGATTAATTCTAAGAAACCAACAAGGGATTAGCGACTCTAGGTTGTACTTCTCGAATTAGAATTCGCTCTTTTGCTATTATTAGTTTCTTATTTAATTTCTTTTTATTATTCAAAACAAACCTGACTTACTCAACTTAAACGAAATAAAGGAATTTAATATCTACTCGCTAGTTAATTGAGTCCTCGTGGGAACGATATTTTTCCTACTTATCACTTTATTACTTGATACGGCCCGTATACTTGCGGAGTCTATAGGCTTTAAATTTTGCCCTATCAAGTTTTTGGCGCCGTTGCCGGGGACTCAAGGCAATTGGTGACTAGTATTAGAAATCCTTTAGTAGTTTTAGTTTGAGTATTTTTTTAAAAAATAAAAAATAAAAAAAAAAATTTCTTTATTTATTTTTTTTTTCTTTTCAATTTTTGGTGTTAGTTGGTACTTTGAGATTTATTTGGTTTTGCAGTACCTCGGTACATGTCTCGTAGAACCAAATCTACTAAAACGCCACGTAAATCAAGAAATATCCAAGAGCTTTTGGACGCTACAACATCTCGAACGAAGAGGAGGAATTGATACTGATCGAAACCGAAGAAATGGTCATGAGATGA
The DNA here is from genome assembly GCA_019022655.1 of Acacia acuminata. Classification (NCBI taxonomy): domain Eukaryota; kingdom Viridiplantae; phylum Streptophyta; class Magnoliopsida; order Fabales; family Fabaceae; genus Acacia; species Acacia acuminata. Next base: position 1,223,607 of record JAFJYI010000047.1, on the reverse strand, counting down.
AAATGATCGTTTGTGTATCAAAGATTTTCTAGGAAGACAATCGCGAGGATATCGATCGGGAATCGAGTGCCCGAGTTTCCAGCCAACAATTTCGAAATCAAGCGAGACTATGCTTAAGATGCTTGAACTACGTGGTCAGTATGCAGGGAACAATTCAGAAGATCCAAATCGGCATCTGATTCAATTTCTTGATGTTTGCAACTCATTCAAGATGAATGGAGTTCCTGACGGTGTGATTCGCCTTCGGCTCTTTCCTTATTCTCTACAAGGGAAAGCTAAAGAATGGCTCAACAACTTAGAAGAGGGTAGCATAACCTCTTGGGAGACACTGGAAGAAAAGTTCAGATCAAGATTTTTTCCACATAATAAGATTGTGGACGCACGAGCCGCTCTTACAAATTTACGGCAACAATGTGGTGAACATCTGTATGAGGCCAGGGAGAGGTTCAAGTTGCTTGTCGGCGAGCCCTGGTCACAATCTAGAGAAGTGGGTCTTACTTCAAATATTCAAGACTCGGTTGACTCCACGAATCTAAATCGAATTAAATGCTTTGTCACTAATGGAGGAATTACAAAGCAACCTAGGTGAATCATGTCTCGGAATTGTTTAGATGACTTATCGATGACTTTATACGTAATAACAATGAAAGAAGGCCGGTGAAGTCGGTTGATAAAATTATTGAAGCCCCTTCTTCACAAATGATGGCAATGTTAAATACAATCAACAAGAAGGTTGATCACTTAGAAGCTCAAGTAAACCGATCTAATGGTAGATACATGGCGAGTCAATGCTATTTATGCCCCTTGTGATTATTGTGGAAATTGCCATGAAAATGGACAATGTCTCATATCTCAACAGGTGGAACCGTGAACTATGCGAGAAAACTATCGTGGCAATAACCGAACAATCCCTACTCAAACACCTACAATTCTGGGTGGCGTAACAATCCCAACTTCTCTTGGAAATATGGGGCGACTCTTAATGAAGCATCAACCTCCAATACAAAACAAGTCGTACCTCCTGGGTTTTATCAAGTGGAAAAGGAAGTCATTCCTACCCAAGAGCCTAAACCTGAGCTAGAGGCAATGATAACTAAGCTCGTGAATTTGCAATTAAAAAGTACTCAGGATCAAGCTGCTACTAATGCAGAAGTAAACTCATCTATCAAGAATCTTCGGAGTACAAATGGGACAAATTGCAAATGCTGTGAATGTTTTACAACAAAGAGAATTGCCAAGTAACACTATGCCTAATCCTGGTAGAAATGAAAGAGCGGATTGTAAAGCCATTGCCCTTAGAAGTGGTGAAGAATTACCTGAGGTACAACAACCAACAAGGAAGCCTTCAAGTTCTAATAGTGAAGAAACTCCTGAGAGCCTTGGAGGAAATGATAAAGAGTCTACACAAAAGGCTAGGGGAGTAGATGAGGATAGTGAATCCCAAAAGAAGGAGGTAGCGGAAAGGGAAGCAAGTACTGAGATTCCTAAATGGAGACCACCTCTACCATTTCCTCAAAGATTCCAAAAAAGGCACTTGATGAGCAATACAAGAAATTCTTGGATATTTTCAAGCAATTACATATTAATATCCCATTGATAGAAGCTTTGGAGCAAATGCCTAAGTATGCTAAGTACACGAAAGAGATGTTGAGTAAGAAGAAGCATTTTACGAGTTTGAAACGTAGCATTGACCAAGGAGATCACTAGTGTCATTAAACCTAATGTTCCTTTAAAGTGTAAAGATCCTGGTTCCTTCACTATTCCATGTGTGATTGGTGATCAATTCGAAGGTGGTGCACTATGTGATTTGGGGTCTCATAAATCTTATGCCTCTATCTCTCTTTAAGAAGCTACAACTAGGGAGGCTAGTCCTACAACCGTTACACTCAAGTTAGCGATCAAAGTCTCTCTTCTCCATATGGTATCATTAGGGATGTCCTAGTAAAAGTTGGCTCTTTTATCTATCCCGTGACTTCATTGTTCTTGACATGGATGAAGATCAAGAGATTCCGCTAATTGTTGGGAGACCATTCCCCTCTTTGCGAGAGCATTGGTAGATGTCGAACAAGGAAAGATAATTTTACGACTTGGTGATGAGCAAGTCAAGTTTAAGAGGACAAAGCAATGGAGTCTCAAACTGAATTCAAACAATGTGCAAGGGTTGTTGTGATAAATGACCTCAATCAAGCTAAATTGGATTCAGTTTGCCAATAAAGAGCCCCTTAAAACGATCGTCATGGAGAAAAATAATATGGAGAATACTTGTTGGTGCGAAAGAACAAATTGCGAAGAACTCTCCATCCTCTTCTGGGAAACATTGGCGCGCTTGTCTCAACCTCCTTGACATTTTGACATAGTCGGGGCCGAAGACTATAAATCAAGCGCTTCTTGGGAGGCAACCCAAGGGTTTTCCGTGCATTATTTATTATTAGTATTATTATTATTTTTTCTTTTGTTTTTCTTTTTCTTTCAGTTTTATTCAGATTTGAAGATGATCACTCCTCTTGTTGCTGTCAAGTCTTGCGAGTGCACTCTTTCCCTTAAAATTCAAAACATCATGGAAGGTACTAGAGGAAGCACTCCACATCAGAATTAGAAGTTTAAACCAGGGGAGTACTAGTTCTTTTCCCTCTTTATATTTTTGCAACATTGAGGACAATGTTTGATTTAAGTGTGGGGGAGGGATATAATTTCTTTGGTTATGCTTGTCTTTATGCAATTGAAAAGATTTTTTTTTTTTTTTTTTGAGATTTTTGCATTGTTTAGGATTGACCTTAACTTTGAGCCTTCCCCATCTTAGAAAAATATTATCAAGTCAAAAATTTAAAAAAAGAAAAAGAAAAAAATGTTCTAAAAGTCTTGATTTTTTTCAATCTTGAGACTGACTATGAGAATAGAGATTAGTTTGTAATATGATCAACAGATTATTAGTTTATGAATATTTTGCTACATGATTTTTTTAGAAAATTAGATGATGACCTTTGCCAACCAAGTAAAACTTTGTTTGGGGAAATGACTCGAGGTAGTGTAAAAAAAAAAAAAAAAAAAAATCACACACACACACATGCACACAACTCCAATGACTTCTCTAGATCTTACTTAGTAACCGGGGGCACTTCATCACCAATGTTGGCACTCGCGTCAAACGGTAAAGTCAAAGAGGGTTATGAGTTAGGCTAAAAGCCTCTTGAGGTGCCCGTTAAAGTAACGAGTAACCGTCTTTGCATCACCCATGTGCGGGTCGCGTAAAAAGGGGACCTACAACGGCTCAAGGAAAAAAAAAACGAAAAAAAAAGAAAAAAAATTCCTACCTAAGGATCCTTATTAAATTAAATGAAAAGCTTGGTTTAGTGGGGGCATTTGAATTTTTCTGGAGAAATTGAGTAGCGTAATATTCTTTTATTAATCTTATTGTTGAACTTATTGCGTGCCGATCTTTTGATCATGGGATGTTAAAAGATTGTTACAATTTTATTAAGACTATTGGCTTAGTGATCTATCCTTATAAGATATTAACATAAATCAGATTTGATGATATGATCTAAGTGTGGTGGTTTATTGCTTTCTGTTTAGGAATTTTATGAGCAATGTTCCTTTCAAAAAATGAATTCTCTTTCTTCTGCTTGAGGACAAGCAAATGTTTAAGTGTGGGGGAGTTTGATAAGTAGATATTTTATAATTAAATAAGTGTAGATTCTGAGATATATTGGAATGAATTTATTAATATTATACTTATTTAATTATCTTTTGTATATTTATCTATCTTTTAATTAAATATAGGATAAGAGAATATTATAACGAAAATCTATTGATATCCTATTCTTATTTTTACAAGAGATATCTTGTAATCCAGGAGAAAAGAAAGCATCAAATAAAGGGAACAATTCATTATTTTTATATATATATATATATATATATATAATATGTATTGAAACCAAATCACATGGGTCCCACGCAATCAATTCAAGGAGTAGCAAGGTCACAAAGACGTAACTTGGATATTGGATAATATATTAGATGAATAAGGAAAAAGAAAAGAGATCGGATATTACAGATTGGATAGAAACGCACAACGGCCCAACGCTAATAAACATGAAGTAATATATATTGAGAGCTGAGATGCATTGACGCACAGAATTCGAGACGCAGAGAAAAGAAGCGTGATTCAAAGACGGACATCAGCGCGCACGGACAAGCCTGGAGGTAGCAGATTGATGATGCACAACACGGATCTTGACAGCAGCAAGGAGTACTGAGACATTCTTTGGGAGTCTTATTTCTCTTTTCTTTTCCTGTCTTGCCTGAATCTGAGTTTTATCTTTTTATGGATTTTAGTATAGCCATGTGTGGCTAACTTTCTTTTTCAACCTAGAGAACCTATGAACTTGTTTGGGTTCTAGGTATTATTTCCCACTATTAGTTTTGATTAATTTCAATCAGTTTATTTATTCCTCGCTTTTCTTGCTATTGTTTATTAATTGGCCACTAGTAAGCATGTTTAGGGGATTTAGGGTTAAACTTGGAAGAGGAAATCCTAAATAGACCTTGGGATTAAATAATGTGGAATTAGGTTTAAATTTAATAAGGAATTAGGTTTTAATCTAATTTGCATCTAGGATAGGAATATACCTAGAAGCTCCGCATAATCAAATTAGGGTGAGTTTGATCTAAAACGCATTTTAGTTAATTGTGTGAGGCATTACATAGTTAATTAAGATAGGTTTATAAATGGACCGGAAGGCATTTATAAACATTAATACTCTAGGTTAGCCGAGTAAATTAAGTCAAAATTAATTTAGTGGGGATTAATTCTAAGAAACCAACAAGGGATTAGCGACTCTAGGTTGTACTTCTCGAATTAGAATTCGCTCTTTTGCTATTATTAGTTTCTTATTTAATTTCTTTTTATTATTCAAAACAAACCCGACTTACTCAACTTAAACGAAATAAAGGAATTTAATATCTACTCGCTAGTTAATTGAGTCCTCGTGGGAACGATATTTTTCCTACTTATCACTTTATTACTTGATACGGCCCGTATACTTGCGGAGTCTATAGGCTTTAAATTTTACCCTATCACGGTGCTCCAACTTCTGAAATCGCTCCAACTTATTTTTTAGCAGCTTAGGGTCTGTAACATCCCAATTTTTGAAAGCGTTTTCATGGTATCATGATCAGAGTAGAGCATCGGAAGTAAATAGCATTGAAAAGTAACTGATAAGTAACCACTGTAATGTATGTGTTAGCTGTTAACAGCGTTACAAAAAATTTCCAAATGACATCATTAGTAAGTACAAAACAAAAAGGGCTTCCTCCAGCTGGATCCTATATCTGCTGCTTACCCCTGTCTTCGATCCTGTTCACTCCGGATCCTGAAGCTATGGTAAGAGCTGAGGTTCAATGCCCGTTGAACCTCAGGTAACGGTTAACCTTATGTTCATGTAACAAGTATGTATGACAGTTTATTTATGATATCACAGCAATATTCACATATGAAAGATAATAACCGAACACAGCCACTGCATATGTATGTTATTATAGTCTGCACTATTCACCAGTGCCACGATGTACGGTCGTGTCCTCAACACTAGGAAAACTCAACAGCGTTATCAATACCATAACCCGTGTACAGCTGTATATGTATGCTGAATAAATTTTTAAAACAGAGTCTCAGACTATGAATACAACTATCACATATAGGTATATAATAAACATCGAGTTAGTGTTACAGTACGCGTCCATACCTTTGTCGGTGACTACGGTACGCTGTCGTTCGGTCCATCATCACGTTTATCCTATAATGATAATATCGCATTTATTAATTCACAAAAAATATTCTAGAAGATATCCTAGTCACTAATGACCTTTTTACCCTTGGTGGAATTATTTTCCAACTTATCACCTTTAATTCTTCAAAAACGCTGGTCCAGAATTTTGGACAGATTTTTGTCTAACTTTGAAAAATCATAATTAATTCTAAAAAAATTGAAACGAGGATCCGTAAAATTCCTTGGAATCCTTAGGATGTCTATTTTCAATTAAAAATAATCACTCTTTCCCAGATTACACGAATCACTCCCAGTTTTAAAGTTTTGAGCCTCTGCCCAGAATTTTTCCAGAAATTCGTAGCCTAACTTTGAGGATTTTTATCTCACTGTACAGAACTCATTTTAACATGTTCTTGGAATATTTAAAAATCCCTATATTTCTAATTTATTCATGAATTTTCCCAGAATGTTCTGACCATATTTTCAATATGAAATTCTGGCGTTTTCATCACCGACTCCAGAAATTCCGAAACCAATGAAATTTCGCCGAACTTCATTACTTTGATGATTTTCTTCTAGAAATTTTGCTATATGACCTCCCTCATCATTTTTTTTTTTTTTGAAATAAAGCCAATTTTGACCTTTAAAACATGTACATAAAATTATCCTAGCATATTTAAGATTTACACTACTTCTATCTAAAAATTTAAGAACTAGAACTTAAAGAACTTAAAGCTAAAGCTAGAGAACTTACCAAGAACCTTGCTACTCCTTCAAGAAGCTCCTTTTTCTCACTCTCAAATCTCTATATCAGATTTCTTTGTGAATTGGTGAGAAAAGATGAAGGCCTTACCTCCCTATTTATAGCAATCTTGGGAGTTAACTAGTTAGCAACTTTCTTTCATTTTTAACCTTTGGATTTAGGATAGTTTTCAAGCCTTTATCCTTGCCCTCCACCTCTCAAGTTCATCCCCCTCTCTCTCTCCTTCACCCCTTCCATTTTCATGATGAATCCTAGCCCAAAGTACCATATCCTCTTCCAAAACTTTTTGCAAAATATCCTACTACTTCTTGGCTTCCTCTAGAATTTCCTACCACTTCTATTGATAGAATCTCTAGATAAAAATTCATTTTGGGGACCTTAATGAAGTTTGATTCAAATTTTCTTTTTGGTTTTGAACTCTTGAGATTTTTGGCTTTAATTAGAGACCATAATCTCTCATTTCCTCAATTGGACACAATCCCCACAAGTTGAGGAAATGACTTTGATTATAGTCAATCTCAAGCTTGAATTTTGCTTGTTAATACTCACTTCTTACATTTGATTTTTGATCAAAGGATCTCAGGTTACAATTTATTTTGTATAGATTTCTCTTTGATTAAGTCTTGATTTAATCCTATTGATTAATCTAATTATCTTATGTGTAATTTTCTCATTGGATATCAATTTGACTTTCTTTCTTGATTTTTCTCCCACCAATTTATCCTCTTCCATTTCACCTTTTTATCCTCTTCCATAATTTATGACAAAGCCTTCAAAGTCTTCATGGAATTAATGTTTTGCTTATGACTCATATGCAAGTGGGTATTTTAATTTATTGGACAACTCTCTTCTCCCTTTTTCCTTTCTCAAAACCGTGCCCCCCCTTTATTTAATTTTATTTGTATTTTGTTGATCCAATAAATAGCATGTGGGGGCTATTTCATTGGTTGTCCTCTTATTCACATGGATCAGGCTTTATTAGAACTAATTAGAGTCATTAGATTAGCTTTATGAGGTTGAATCTTGGCCTTTAGATCATAGTTGAAGTTGTTAACTTTTCAAAGCTTGATTAACACTTGATTAACATCTTTAATCATAAGCTTAATTATCTCTTGATTGTTGCATCATTGGTTCATAGAGTGATTTATGATTGTTAACAATTCATTTGTGATAATCTCAATCCCTTATTGGTTCTTGATTTTTAATTAGCCTAATACACCTCTAATCAATGACTATTAATATTAATTGTAGAGAATTACCTAAATATTCCATTAGTGTAATTTTAATTGCTCATTAATTGTTAGTAATTGCCCCTTAATTGTTTCAAGTATTTTGATAATTCTTCATGGCCTTTTATGATTTAAATATGAGTAAGGTATTAAATATAGGGTACTAGAAAATTTAGTCTCTTAATAAATTATAATAATTGGTGTTTAAGGTCCTTTGATTAATTATGAAGCCTTGTAAAATTTATTTACTTTCATGAAGACTTAGTTGATTTAATTATCATTGATTTCACTAACTTTATTTAGGTATTTTTATAATACTTTCTTGCTCTTTTAAATTCCATATGAACCATAGCTCAATATATATGGTATTTATTTGTATTTTATGGTATTTTATGATGCTTATTAAATCATTGGGTATTCTAATCCTAAGGAAAAATTACCTAGAAAATAGAATAAACACATCTCAAAATTTGAGACCACATATTCACCTACTTTAAATAGGTTTTAACTATCAAAATATTGCATTAAGATAAATAGAAATTTTTGGGTATTATAGGGTTCATTCGATTTTCATGGTTTTCATGCCTGATATATGCTTAATGCCTTGATTTTATCCGATTAAGTTTTCACGGGTTTTCAGTCTGGATATGTGATGAGGAGTTTTGTTCTCTTCTCTTCAAAATCATCACCATAGTTAATTTTCTCATGGTTTCGTCGATTGATGATTTTATGAAACCTGAAACTGGAATTGTATCTGCCATTATTGAATGCTCTTAATCAATTCCATGTTTATGCTTTGAATCTGGATTTTCGCATTTAGTTGTTTTGTTCGGGTTTTCGATTTTGCATTTGAAATCCATCGTAAGAAAACGCAAGAAGGAGGAGGCTATAGTTCTTCAATGATGCGTTGTCATCGGTCCGTGTTTTCGATTTTGCAATTGATTAATAAATCATGACTGGATGGATTGAGTTTTCAAAGAACCTTAAAATCGCATGAACCAGAAAGTGTAACGTCCGTTTGATTTCAACTAACGGTTTTGTGTAAATTTAATGTTTTTAAAAGTTGGTTGGCATTTAAGGTCCACAAAATAGTTTATTGTGTTGAGTGCTCCTGGGCCAATAGTTTGTTGGTAAAAATACTCCTTAACCCAAAAGAAACTGAGAAAAGTATAATGCATTATTGTTTTCCTGCATACATGTGTATCCTCTATATATGGAAATATTCTATACATATGGCGGCTAAAAATGCAAATTAGTTACAACAAATAATAACAAACAATAACCAATTAAATTACAACTATTATCGTCAGTCCTAATTATAAGGCATATTTAAATGATTTTGGAGGGATTAAGGATAGAAGTTAAATTACCTAATTTTACTCATTTTTCTAAAATGCCTTTATATAAATGTTGCATTTCATTACCTTGCTGATTTCACATAATCCTCATTCATATCTTAGGAAGAAATTGAAGGGGTATTTTAGGAAAAAATTGATAAAAATTAGAATATTGTCTTATAATTAGGACTAAAACCAACTTCTAAAAGTTGTCCTATAATTAGGGTGCAATTTTACCCTAAAAGTTTTCACCAAGAGGCAATTTTCTACAAGAAGTTTTTTTGGGGACAATTTTACCCTAGAAGTGTTAAGAAGGGGTAAATTTTTCCCTGAACGTTATTCTAATTAATTTTGACCGTTAGTTGGCCAAATATGTTGAGCTGATGACAATCCATATGTCATCCACGTCATTTATGTTAAGATGCAAATTTTTCGTGAAAGTTCATGTATCATCTACTTGAGTTTTTCAAAGTTAGATTTAAAATTCTCAGTACAAATTTGCACTTTAACAAAAATGACATGTGGATTGTTAGCTCAACAAATTTTGTCAACTAACAAGGGGTAAAATTGCTCCATTTTTATATTTCTGGAGCAAAATTGCCCCTCAGTGAAAACTTCTAGGGCAAGGTTACCCCTTAACCCACAATTTTATCTTTGGATTGAAATGGCTATGAATCCCGAGGACATCCAATAACGTGTTTCCATCTTACTTTGCTATTTTTTCAATTTTAATTAATTTATGTGTTTAGATCAGTAAAAGTCATGTCAAGTTTCAACGCATATGCTATTTTTTCAATTTTAATCTCTGTTTTCAGCAACAAATATTGAAAATACTTGGCGGAGAAAAGAGACCTTGATAAGGACATCATAAATTGATTGCTGCGCCATCGGAGAATGAGGAGATGAATAGGCTATCCTTCGGGTTTCGTAGGTTTAGATTGATCAGTTTGACTTCAAATTTTAATAATCAAAATTAATAACAGAATAAAATATGAAATAATATATACTATTTTATGTTAAACTTATTTGATGAATTCAGAAAGCATAGACAGTTGGCGATACAATGAAGATCTTTAAGTATGGATTGCACTCCCAACACTAAAGTCAAAACAACAATAACTTTTACGAAGTGATAATTTGAAGTGATGGTATAACTCGATGTGTGTTATTTCACATATAAAGTGATGATGAAGGGTATTTATATACCATGAAGTGATGTCTTGAAATGATGCATTTTTAAACAACACATGTAATATCCCGAATTTTGGACCCTGATAATTGAGAAAAAGCCTAAAGTAAGTGGACGACTAAGCCCAATTTGGGAAGAGCCCTAAAATGTCGAGAGACAGGAAGCCTCATAGGGACTAAGTAACTCGGTTATACGGGTCAATGGATCTAGTATGTATAAGCCATGGAATTAAAGTGCCAATGGAAAAGGGGCACAGAGGACCTATACGGTATAAATCTGGTTGGAAAAGATGCCACCTAACTATGTGCTAAGGTATAGGACAATTAGTTGAGTGAAAATATGCCGGTATAATAAGTAAATATACAGCATTTTCTGGGCAGTCGGGTATGCCCTACGTTTTAAAGAAAACATCAGTATGTGAATCGTTTGTCGGGTCTTGACATTCGTGTCACAATCCCGAGCAAACACCGATGAAGCAACTTTAATAAAGTAAGTCATGATGATCCATAATGACATGCTTTTGTGATGGTCTAATAAGGGCATGACACATGTCCCGTCATGATTACAAAAGGAAAAGCTACTTTTCTGTTGGCGCAATGAGAATGTGACACGTATTGACTCATTATGACAAGTGAAAAAGCTTCTTTAATAAGCTTTAAATTCGTCCAAAAAGGTAAGGGAGAGAGAAAAGACATAAAACTTGGAAAATAAGCCAAGTTAAGAAGATATTTTGTAAGGGCACTTGAGTAATTTGATTTGGGGAATTTTTAAGTGCCTTCTTGACGTATTTTAAGACGTTTTGCACTTTCTTTTGCATGAATATTTTGATGAAGAGCTCAAGGGTCATAGAAATTAAAGTGTTAGTGCAGAAGGGCACAGAACACTTATACGGTGTTAATCGGTTGGTGAACAATGCCACGTAGCTATATCCTAAGGTATTAGACAATTAGCTGAGCAGAAATATGCCAAAATATATATGCACATAATATTTCCTGGACTAATAGGGGATTCCTGCGTTTTTGGAGGAAAAAATCTAAAAAATTTGAAGAAAAGTGAAAGGGGAGCAAGCTATCAACCAAATTGCACAATAAGAACCAATGGATAAAGGGGTGAACTGGATAATTCAATTAAAAGCACATGGGATCAGATTTTCATGGTCTGGAATGCGCCACCTTAGCCCTAGAAAAGTCTAGAATTTCTTGGAAATAAAGAAAGAAGAAAACATGCAAAAATCCAGGGAACGTGCTTTTAAGCATTGGATCAAAGGGCATTTTGGGTAATTTAAGTAATTTGCACATGGAAAATTATAAAAATCTGATTCCTTGGACTAAAATGGCAACACATCAGCTACTTCTAGAAGAATCTGGAATCTTCTTGGAAAAATATCAAGAAACCCTAATATATGTTATTAACAAGTGGAAGATAGCGTAAACCGGATAATTCCCTGCACCCTGATCATTTTTTAAAGGCTTCATCCCTTACATTCTTGGCTACAAGGGACGTGCTCAAGAAGTCCTAGGGAGTGTCCAGCCAAGTCCACATACCCAAAGGAAGAAGCAGAAACACCGGTTTAAGCTCCAAATTTAGGTAAGCCCAAGACTAGCTCCTGTAACTTGAAACTTAGGATTTTCATCCAACTGATCTAAGAATGAAGTTGTGATGTGATTTTGAAGATTTTGAGGGTTCCAATTGAGTTTAAAACAAGATTTTTCATGAGAATAGGTTTATTTCATGATCTATGAACCTGAAAACCCCGAAATCTAAGAGAAACAGCTAGCTGCCAGATTCTAGAATTTTGGGCAGCGACGCTTAATCAATGATTTTTAAATATTAAATGAAGTTTGATTTCCATTAAAGTTTACATGCTTAAAGTAGACATCTAGAGATTCATTTTGATATATTATTTCGTAATTTTTCAAGTTTTCTACTAGAAGAAATTAATTTTTGAAAATAGTTCGAAGAACTGGATTCTCTCATTGGTCAGCGAGTAAAGATTTGGCCACGTGAAAGAATATGAGCCCTTCTAGTCTTTGAAAGTATATTTAACATGAAGTAGACATCCCAAGGGTTCGATGGCTGCTAATTTCACGTCAATTGGATTTTTGTGGAATTAATTAAAAATGTTTGAAGTTGAACATGAGTTTTTGAAATTTCCAAGTTATGGTTGGATTTTCTCAAAAGTAAAAGAAGAGTTCCTGGAAATACTGAAAATGAAGTATACTGGTTTTGTCTAGGGTAAAAACACATCCGGAAGGGATTTCGGGCGTTGTAAAATTTTAAATCTCCGAACGCCACCGTAGTAACTTGTTTACTCACGTACTTTATGTTATTGTTGCATGTTTGTATGCCATGCTTGTGTTTGCCTAATATGCATCCATAACAATTGGGGTTCGAGGTCCTAACTATTGTGTTATTCCTAGCACTAAAGATTTTTTGGGGCTTGCCCTGTTAGGTGGCTCGACTGCTTTGTGAATTTCGGGACTAGCTTTGTTCAGGCGGCTCAACAGCTTGTGATTCTGGGGCTTGCCTTGGTAAGGCAACTCGACGGCTTGTTAATATTGTGTTGTGATTCTGAATGAATATATGGTATGTTTGCCATGTACATGGCAAACATATGGTAAATGAATTTAACAGTTACTCTGGGGTTCAATTTTGAACTCCAGACCATTCTGTAGACATAGGTGATACACCCTGATGAGCTGTTCAAAAGATGAAAGGTAAAGGCATGCAGCGGAGGATTGAAGAAGTAGGGAATGCCCTATCTCGTGTTGTATAGTTATTTTGGGATAACTGTATGAGTTTAATTACTGTTAAGTATTTTATCATGGATGACTATACCCTTAACCCTACGAGGACTACTTTATATTTGTTGTTTGTACCTTTACCAGTATATTGTAGTTGTTCAAACTGTATATTGTAGTTGTTCAAACTGATCATATGCTCTGCCGCACACACTCTGATATTAGTTAAAAAGGGACTAATTATCAAAGAAAAGGTAATAAGCAAAAAGAATCCCTCTAATTAAAATTCATAACCTAGACCCCATATATTGATTCATGAACCAACATAACTAGAATAACCAATGGTTATTTAAAACAATTTTTCCATGAAGAGTTACACATTCATAGTATGTAGAGTTACCACACTTTTGGTTATAATCTTCCATTTGTGTCTTTAGGAACTAAAGAGACATAACATTAGTGACCTTTAGTATTAGACAACTTTTCAGTCATTTGGGAAGGGGAAAACCCTAAAATTTGAATTCTCTCCTCTCTGCCTCACAATCCTCCTTCATCTCTTTCTTGCTGGCTGCTTGTGGTACCATCACAAGCCACCGGCGAGTATCATTCTATGTCGCAATTGTGTCAGAGTGGTAGATCGATTCCCAGATCTTTGATCTGTGGCCTTCTCCCTCTGATTTATGAGGGTTGTAGACTTCTCTCGTCATTGTGGCGAGTTTTTTTCCTCTTTTTCTTCAGATATATTATACGGCGGTGAGAGCTATTTGTCTTTTGTTTCTTTTTTTGTGGTGATGGGTTTTGTGGTGGTGTTCTTGTTTTCTCAAGAAATAAATAGATATATGAGATCTAAGTATAAATCCTCCTGGTTGGATGGTTGTTTGAACGTTATTGGATTCGACTATCTCTTGGTGGCTCAGATCTGCGTTCTTGGGGGAAGATTTCAAGAGGTGTTGTTCGGTGTGTAGTCGAGGTCACCATATTTGCTTGAACGGAGGAGCAAAAGTGTTCTTCAAGATATCATGGGTTTTCTTCCTTCTAAGGTTGGGTTTTCTTTGATCTTTACCCCAAGTCGGGGTGTTTGTGAGCTGCTCTAATTGTAGCTAATGCTTATAAGAAGGTGTGCCCGTTAGGATGGGTTTTACAACAACACTTTCTTTCACGTCACTTCTAACCTTGGATATCGAGGAGGCCGGTTTTGTCTATACTTCTACTTCTACTCTTAATTTTTTTTAATATACGGTGATTGGCTGTTCTTTTAATAAATAATATAAAAAAACAACTTTTCACATAAATTCATTCATTTATAATAACATGACTTCACAAAAATTTCAAATTTGAAGTATTTATAAGGTTTTTTCCCCAATTCGTATTTCTTTATAGGATTTCAATCCTTTCAAAATCTACCTCATTAATTTCTCCAGATTCCAATATTAATTAAAAATAATATTAATTAAAAATTAACAGCAAAATGAAAAAAAGGGAAAATCCCATATAAAGCTACTTAAAATAGAAAAATTCTAAATCGGGTTGATAAATTCAATAAATCTTTAATTGAGTCATTAATTCAATTTATGATTTTAAAATATGGGTAAAATAACTTTAATACCCTCCCCTCTTTCCTTATTAATGAGTTTTATTACTCCTTAACTTATGTTTCCCATGTATATATCAAAATTAATTTTGGTACAAAGAAAAATATGATTCGCTCAAATATATTAAGTATATCATCATAAGAATAAAAACCTACAATATTTTCAGCAAAGAGTTCATTTTATTAACATGAACAATTTTTTTAAAGAAAACCTATAATATATATCACTATAAAAAGGACATATTTTGGTAAATATATTAATTAAGTATGAATTTTTCTGTATTTTTCACACACATATATAGGTTTTATTTGGAAATTTTTATATTGATGTAAACCATTTTATGAAATTTTAAGTACATTTTACATCTTTTTTTTGAAATATCCATAGAAGTATATCAACTTTAAACATCGCTTTTTAAAAAAGATAAATAATATTACTGATCTATATTAAAGAATTAAAAAATTAAAATTGAAATATTAACTGAATTACTATCTAAATACTCACATTTATGTGTTAAGGAAAATTATTCTGGTTTAGATTAATATTGGTAAAAATGAATTTTATTTCGATTCAATTTTGCAAAGGGTGAAGTTGGCATGGGATATGCTCTTTTTTTTTTTTTTTTTTGCTTTTATCTCACCGATAAAAATAACAACTTTTTTTTTTTTAAAAAAAAAAAAACTCACATTTATTGTTTTTTTGTTCATTAATACAATTAGTTGACTTTCAATTAAAATATATTTAATTGATATCAAATGATACTATTATGGCATGACATACTTGAATTATTCTTGATTATCTTTTTATATAAAGTCATAAAGCAATAATACTTTTTTAAGAGGGGAGAAAAGAAAAGCTAGCAGAAAAGAGAGGAGTAACATTAAAGTTATTTTACACGGATTTTGAAATCTTAAATTTGGTTGATGACTTAATTAATGATTTATTGAATTTACGAACCAGATTTAGAATTTTTCTATTTTAAGTAGCTTTATATGGGATTTTCCCATGAAAAAATAAGAAAGATCAGCCCTTTAAAAGTAAGCACTAACTTATTCCAATCAGTATCTTTATAGAATTTAAACCCTTTCAAAATCTACATAATTAATTTCTCCCGATTCTAATATTAATTAAAACTAATAGTAGAATGAAAAAATAAGAAAAAGTTACCCCTTTAAAGTAAGCACTAACTTATATAGCAAGTACAAATTACTTACCAGTTTCTATATATAGGGATAAATTACTTACCATTAATTGACCGTTTACAGTTAAAATATGACGAAAAGAAACTTAAAATAGAGGGGAAATCAATATCGGTAACTCCAGCATTATTACCGTTTCCTAAAGTTATTGTCAGTAAAATAAACCTCAAAACCTATCTTAATTGTTCGGTTTTCGTTTCCATCGAAATCTCGTAACAAAAAGGATAAGAAAGAAATTTAACATTAAAGGAAGGGTGATACGAAGCTTGCTATACATTCTCGTTTTTGTGCTTTCTTTTTATTTCATTCAATAATTGATGACAGTAAAATTAAGAGAGGAGAGGACTTGGGTGATGGCAAAATTGTTCTTTTGTTTCTTCTTGTTTTCTGTACCCATCATCATCAAGGCAAGCCGAGACCCCTTCATTGGTGCCGCAACCAGTAATGCTAGTTCTACTCAGAAGCTTGAGGTTGAGAAGATCTTGAAGAATTTGAATAAACCGGCCGTTAAATCTATTCAGGTACACATATAAACAACTTCATTGCTATATTGAACCAATTTTTAATTTTTAATCAACTAGAATTATTATTTTTTGGAATAAAAATAGGTGAAGTCTCTGTTTGAAAATTTTATGGGCCAAAGGATCTGAATTAATCGAGTAGTTGCTTTCATTGTATAAAATCATATCAAGTTCTTCTCACCAATAAAATTTACAAACAAGATCTTTTCACCGATTTACCTCTTTCTTTTTGGGTTTCATGTGAGAATTGAATGTATTGCCAACTTTAATTATGTGTGTTCAATTCTGGTGGGTACTTAAAACAGAGTCCTGATGGAGACATAATCGATTGTGTTGATGTTTTAAAACAACCAGCTTTTGATCATCCAAAACTTAAAGATCACAAAATTCAGGTAAGAAAACTTTCCTTTTTTATGTTTTCACTATTCCACTAATTCAGATCTTTGATGCTAGATAAGACAAACAAAAAATTTATTATTTCTCATTTGGCTTTAGATGAGGCCAAGTTCTTACCCAGAAGGGATAATATTTGAACAAAGTGACGAGTCTTCAGAATCAATTCCTCAACTATGGCAACAGAATGGAACTTGTCCAGAGAGAACCATTCCTATAAGAAGGACAAGAGAGGAAGACATATTGAGAGCAAGCTCTCTGCAACGATTCGGAAAGAAGAATCCCAAGAACATCCCTATGGCACCACAAGTAGTCGGTAATGTTGGCCATGAGGTACGTACTTGTGATGAGCACTCATGGTGCTCACAACTACTGTGAGATCAACACGATTTAGATACAGTTTTAATGATTTATATTTGAAATTTTCATTTGATGATAGGTAAGGTAATAGATTATCTTTATTCTAGATTATGTACATACATTAAAATAATTTTCTGAATTTTGTTTTTGTTTCTTTGATGGCTTTGGTGCCTACAGTATGCCATAGCTTATACGAAAGGTGATAGATATTACGGAGCGCAGGCACACATGAACTCTTGGAAGCCTAATGTTGAACAACGCGATGAATTTAGTCTCTCTCAACTTTGGGTCGTAAATAAGGATGATAGTAACAATCTCAACACTATTGAAGCTGGCTGGATGGTGTGTGTGTTTATATATATATATATATATATATATAAAAATTTTAAATATGCTACAAAACACCCCCATTAATTCCCCTAACTCCTAAAACGCATGTTTAAATATTTCACCAATTTAAAAATGTCTCTATATATCAATTCTATCTAATTATTCCCCATTTCTCTTCCCTTAAACTCAAATAATAATTAGGTGAATCCAAATCTATATGGAGACTATCGCACTAGACTATTCACATATTGGACTGTGAGTTCAAAATTCTTTGAAACCCGACATTTTATTTTTTCTCCAAATTAAATCAGGCTATTAATTATTATTGTTATTTAATTGTCTCAACTTTGCCATACAACAGAGTGATTCATATAGAGATAAAGGCTGTTATAATCTCCTATGCTCTGGCTTTGTTCAACTCAATGCTGGAGTATCTGTAGGAGCCACCGTTTGGCCATTATCTTCCTTTGGTAATACTAAATCCCAATTTGTAATCAAGATCCTCATTTGGAAGGTACCATTTTCAGTATATTGTATGGATCATGCTTTTAGATACTCCTTCTTATCCTTAATATAGTAGCATAAATAACTAATTTGCAAATATTAAGAAATAGTTATTTGTGAAAAATGTATTAATTTTTTTTTATAAAAAAATTACCCTATTTCATTATCATTTGCACTAAAACTATCCTTGATAAAAAAAAAATAATAATCAATGTCTTATATTCAGGGTGAAAGTAAACCCTATAACTAGTTCCTATTTCAATCCTATTCTCTCATGCCCTTAATACATGACCTAATTAGAGAGTTCATTGTAGTCCTAAATATTTCTCATATTTATCAATATTTTCCTGATTTTACTCCTATTGATGCTTCATCAATAATAATCAAGTAAAGAGATTGAGAGAATTAAGAAAGATAATTAGGGTGTTTTTTTTAAAAAAATGTCATATTAACTAACTTCCTTTATTAAATAAAATTAGATAAAAAAAATTTTATATTAAGGACCGGAGGATGTATATAACTTATGAATAGTATGACTTGTTATTGATTTGATGTTAATAATGATGAGCAGGATAAACTCAACGGAAACTGGTGGATGCAATACGGTGACAAAGTTATGGGATATTGGCCATCCTCTATATTCACACACCTCTCTGGTAGTGCATCATTGATAGAGTGGGGAGGAGAAATAACAAACTCAGAATCTAATGCACAACACACAAGAACACAAATGGGAAGTGGCCATTTTCCTAGTGAAGGTTTTGGCAAAGCAAGCTATTTCAACAACATTAAAATTGTTAATGGCAACAATCAAATTGTGCCTCCTAGGTACATTGATCCTTACATTGATAATTCCAACTGCTACTCTGTCCAAACTGGCTCTTCTCGTAATTGGGGCACGTTCATCTATTACGGCGGTCCAGGCAGAAACCCTAGTTGCCCTTGATCCTTTAACTTGAATAATGTTCACAGATATATGATAGATATATATATATATATATATATCAACTTATCGATGTTGTAAAACTGTTTTTTGGAATATCATTGTTATTTTTTAAGGTTCTTGTTGTAGTTACAAGGTTTTATTAAAACTTCTGACAAGGATTTGATATTTTCCTCCTCTTGGTTGATCCCAAAAGCTACGTCTGTTGTGGCTGAGAATAGAATATTATATTGATTTATAGGTGAATGTGTATTGTTGAATATGTTATTTGTGTGTCAAAGCTTAATCTGCTTGTTGTAGTTCTTAACATGACTTTTTTCTTAGTAAAATTCATCGATATATGAGAACATGAATCATTTAGAGGAAAATGAAAAATTGAAGTTATAAAAATATGACTTTGTGGATATGAAATAAAAAAGTCAATATGAAAAAGGCCAGTGAAAATAAATTTAAGGGATAAAATTTTTGTAAAAAACAACATTTTAAAAAGGTGTCAGTTTTTTTTTTTTTTTTTTTGGGGGGGGGGGGGGTCTATATACTCCCTCTGGTCCTAATTATAGAAACACTTTTATAATGCAATTTATACTACAAAAGTGTTCATATAATTAGGACCGAATGTAGTAATGTATAATGGGTTATTTTTTTCAGGAAAAAAATTCATGTTACCCTGCTCTCAATGATAAAATTTAAAAATAGAAAGATAACCATTTAAATTTAGTATGGATGAAAAATCCATACTAGAATAGGTAACCTATTTAAAATTCAACATATAAGTTCTCATTTATAATACAAATTTACGCTATAGATGACATCTTACATTAAGTACCAAAGATAGTATTAGATACTATTATATGGTTGCTACTGACAATAAAGTATGATCAAACATTTTTTGAGGCAATGTTTTATGATAACAAAAATGCAAAAATGTTGAATCTATCAAGAATTATTAGTCTCGGACGTCAAAAAAAGAACAGCATTGTATAGATAATAAATTAATATAGGTATTTTTTCTCCTTTTTTTCCTTTTCTTGTAATGGATTTTTTTTTTTCCCTTTTAACAATGACAAAAAAGCCTTATCCTACTATATATGGATTGTATAACTCTAAATTATGCTTTATCAACAATCAAGTATTCTTTGAACACACAAAAATAACAACAAGATACTTCTCTTAGTAGAGTACGGGGTCAACCAATGAATAGCACGACGTCATTATTCTCTATCAACAATAAAATATTTACTTAAATAGTTAACCAAGAGGTCATTCTAAATAACTCCATTGACAATGTGGTTGGATGGAGGAAAAAAAAATTAGAGTGGCAGAAAAGTTGAAAAAAAAAATCATATGGGTCCCATGGTTTTTTCACCCCAAATTTTCTCTCCAAATTTGGAGAGATTTCGGAGGGTAAGTTTGTTTTCCAAAACTGTCCGGATTGCATGATATGATCTCTTTTTTCTTTTTCTTTTTTGCCAACAAGTACACTTCTCAAGAGAACATTTGGCTTTATTACCTAAAGCCCAACCGTGGGGAGAGTTTGTGAGCTGCAACAACAACTTGTTGTTACTTTTTTATTATTTGTTTATGAGGTAATGGATTCTTCTCAAAATCTTTATTTTTAAATAAAATATACTCATCTTAATTTCACTTTAATCTTTAATTTCATGGTGTTAATTTTTTATTTGATTCTATTTTTTTTCATGCCATTACATGAAAAAATGTGTTAAAAATTAAATAAAGGTATTATTTTCATTGTGAATATTATGCATTTTCCTTCTCCTCTCTATCCAAACACAAGGAAGGATAATAGTATCTCTCCATATTTCTCTTCCCTCTATTTTCTCCCATGGCTTAATATTGCCCTAGAAGTTTTTTCAAGTTCAATGTCACCCTGAAAATCTTGAAACGTAGGAATGTTACCCGATACCATTAAAAAACTTACGTTGACCAAAAATTGACGTTGACCATTAACTTTTTAACGAAAAGGTGCAACATTGCTATGTTTTAAAACTTCTAGGGTGACATTGAACTTGAAAAAGTTTTCAGGGCAACATTACTCTTAGGCATATAATTCCAAGGTGAGTTTGCTACTTAACCCTTTCTCCCCCACCATTTTCTTGTCCGACAAGTTTTCTCACCGTCCAAACATAGTGTGAGCATACACTTCACTACTCTTCCTCTACCTATTTTCATAGAACTCTATATATACTATTTGATCTATCCTTCTTACTCATGCATCCAATAGCCTTCAAACATATATGAATCACCTCAAATGTTATCCATTTTCTTTTCAATAGATGTAGGAGAGGAGTGTCTCCACTAATCTTCCTTTCCACTTCCTCTCCACTTAATTTCTCCAACTTTGAAGTGATTTTTAATGGTTGAGATTTAATCCTATATAAAAAATTTATTGTTATATTAAATATAATAAACACCTACAATTGTAACACATCAAATTTAAAATTTATACATTTTTATCATTTAATATTTAATATTATAATAATATTCTTACATAATAAATTGCAATCATTGAAACTTGATCAAATGTTACTGGAGAAATTAAATGGAGAGGAGGTGGAGATAGAGATTAGTGGAGACACGCCACTCCTCCTCTAGCGATAGGATCAACCCCAACTCTTCCGTGTGTGTGTTTATTACGAATCTTATCTTTCCAAAAAAGCTTTAGTAAATAATACTACCTCCGGTCCTAATTATAAGAGCTAGTTGATTTTTTTTTTGGAGAGGTTAAAGAAGCTAAATAAGTTACTTAATCATATCATATGTTGTGCATCATTAGATCATATATTAGTTTATTAGTCAAACCAATTAGTTTTGAGGAAAAAATAAAAAATAAAAATACTCTAAAGTAATTTAATTAGTTTCCTCAATCTCTCCAAAAAAGTCAACTAGCTCTTATAATTAGGACCGGAGGGAGTATATGGCTCATCTTTAAATTCAGTATTTATCCACACCGATTAAAAGATTAACATATTAAGAAATATATTACAAGGGAAAATAAGAATATTTTTTTTCTATTTTTGGGAAATAGGAGACATGGCCCCTTTATAATACCAACAAGAGTAAACGAATCTTATTTATTACAACAATAAAATGTTTCTTTATGCATTATTATCAACTTTTCAAACTCACAAATGTAAGAAAACTTATGACAAAGACGTGAACTCATAACTCATAAGAGTTTATTTTTATTGATAAATAGGTATTAAACATGTCTAATTAAATAATTAAAATATAAAAAATGATAACAATTTGATTTAAAAATATTTTAGATTCAAATAATTAAAATTATATGTATCAACATACATGATTGATCATACTCAACAAATAATTTTTTATGAAGTTCATATATACAAAGTGACTAAATATGATCAATTAAAAAAAGTTTGCATGAATTTAAGAGTGAGTATACATGATTTTACAAGCTAGAAATGTAAAAATAATAAACTTAGTCTGTGAGCTCGTGAGTTTGCCAACTTTACAGGTTGGCACAAGTTTAAGAACAAGCTAACAAGATTTTGTTAGTTAGGAACATAAAAACAGGAAAATTGGAGAGTCAACTCACGAGTTTTTATTTTTGGTTTCTTCGATGGTTTTGGAGGATGCAGATTGCTTCAGTTTTTTTGGAAGGAGAAAAATTTTGTGGAGTCACAGAAACTATGACAATCTGGCAGCCTAATGTTCAAAAGGATGAGATTAGTGTCTCTCAAATTTGGGTTAGGAATGAAGCTGACAATAATGATTTGGTCAACAATGTTACACCCCTATCGGCATCACCTTCATAGGTGGCGGGTAGATCAGAGCAAAATAATGCAGTGTAGTGGTAAAATAGTTTGGGCGTAGTATACTGATAATAAATTCAAACCTTGATTAAAATATAATTACATAAAATCTCTACAACAATTCTTCGAATATTCTGGAACTGGTCCAACACCTTCATCTGCTGATATCTACTTGGGAGCTAAATCCAAGAAACTGTACATCATACAGGTAGCAACAAAAGTTGAAATCCCGAAGGATCCTAGAGTAACCATTAATCTCATATCCAAAGTATATACAGAGTATGTAAGAAAACCACAAACCATTAGCATTTAAAGGTCTCACACAGCGAGGCATACAGCTTAAACTGGAACGAGCAGTCACACATAACATGGATCGCTCAAATAAGGTACATAACCATGTTGGGGTCGCACACAGCGGTTCCGGTATCCAAAGCACTTGGAAAACATAACATCAAATGTATACACAACCATGGTAAAACATACATACAAAGTCATACAGAGTATATGAGATTAAGGTTACTTACCTGCAAGTAGTTGATTAGTAAGATAGCAAATACCCGGCTACTAAACAAGAATGATAGATTTGTTATAAATCTTTTCTTCTCTCACTACCTCTTGAATTCCTTTGTAATGGTGACTTGGTGCTCAATTCCCTTTATAACTCTTATTGTGCTCCTTCTTTTGCTATTGCCCAAGCTCACTATTCTCTTCTTCTTTTTGTGTGTATGGGTGTCTTGCTCCTCTTTGTTGCCAAAATGGGGAGGATGAAGTCCTATTTATAGAGGTTCTTGGCTCCAAAATATCTCCTTGTGATTTTACTTATTTACCCTTGTAATTATCTCTTTTATCTTGTATTTTCCATAAGTTTCTAGACTTTTCTTGCTTCTTCCCTTATTCTTTCTATCTTTATTTGGCCAAAATATTTGGCTTATTGGAAAAAAAGAATCATAGTCTTTAATTATCATTGATTGCCTAATGCTTATGCGTCCTTATATTAGTCAGCTTGCCTTATCCATGCATTGAATAACTTGTCCTTATCTTCTTTATTCACTTGGCCGATATTGTGTATCTTGGAGAGGAAGAATTGTTGATCAACAAATAGCATTAATTACCATGTACAAGTGTCCCTATAATTAATTCAATGTGCACATGTGTCCCCAATTTATTTTCTTTAAATATTATATGGACACTTGGTAGCTTAGGTGTCCCTTATAATTAATTAACCAAGCATATGTGTCCCTTCTAGAAATCCTTTAATTAATTAGGGGCCATGTGGACTTATTCTAGGCATTTTTTATTAACCATATGATAAAATTCATCCTCCCATTTCCTCCCTCTCTATGCGTGAGATTTCAAGAAATGAATAGGCATAATGTACTCTTTTATTCATATATTAAATTCTTGCCCATGTGTCACTTATTAATAGCATTATCAATAAAGTCATCATATTAAGATCAAAGATATTTCTCTAATAATCACCTTAATCTTGCCATGTGTACATGTCATTTTCAAAGGCATAAATGTTTGTTGTTAATAGTCTTCCTACTTGCCATGTGTTCATGTTCTTGAACCATCTCTCATCTTCCTATGCCATTTCATAATAATTATCCCTTGTTAGCCAATTAGATGGAAACACATATTATTTGCCTTAAATTAATGAAAATTCCATATATCTCAATAATATAATATTAATTAGCTTCATACAATAATTAACATGAAAATCTTGTTACAAGCTAATTCTCAAATTGCTAGTTCCAAAATTCAGGATATTACAAACAATAATCTCAATACTATTGAAGCTGGTTGGCAGGTATATATACATTCTATAATTCTGTTGCACAACAAAAATGGAAAATAATTCGTAATTTAAAAAATGTGAACATATAAAACTTGCTTTTAACTTTCTCATGTTCTTAATTGAGTGCATTTGTGTGCACATATATATGAAGAAGATTCATTCATATTATTTATTATCATTGTTCCTAAGAATTGCATATAGGCATCAAGTAATAATAATTCAAATAACAATTTCATATATTCAGTTTACCCAGTGACAAGCCATGTCATGGGGGCTATGAAATATATGCTAGATTAATATGCACTATACAGTGATGCGATTCTCTATTTAATTGAAGCCTAATTATCTAAGTTCCTAGTTTAATTGAGTACCAATCACAAATTAACAAGGATGTGATGAGAAAGTATTATCTAAACTATTTCTAGGTCATATGCATCTAGATTATATGCTAAGCTAATTTGTCTTTGATTTTCTTTATTTTGAATTGATGAGTGAATGTGATGGAAAAATTGGTGATATGAACCCTCCTTGAGATGAGTCTTTGGCTCTCATTGTTCATTAAAGATATGGAGTCAATCTCTAAGTCTGTAGAGATGAGTTTAGAGAGATCAAGTGGTAAATACTCCTAGCCACCTAGCAAGCAATTATTCCTTTGTTATTAAGCACAACTTAGCTACAGAAGAAATTAGATTATATAGTTTGCTTCCTTTTAGAAATTTTCACCATATAATTCCTAAACAGTAGATAATTCAGTTGTTCATTTTACACTAGACTAGCGAATAAAATGCATCGTATCATTAACACTGAGGAAATAGAGAATTTTAAAAAATGTGAACATATAAAACTTGCTTTTGACCTTCTCATGTTCTTAATTGAGTGCATTTGTGTGTGCATATATATGAAGAAGATTCATTCACATTATTTATTATCATTGTTCCTAAGAGTTGCATATATATAGGCATCCAGTAATAATAATTCAAATAACAATTTCATATATTCAATTTACTCAGTGACAAGCCATGTCATGGAGGCTATCAAATACATGGTAGATTAACATGAACTAAATAGTGAAGCTAACCTAGGTCGATTCATAAGGTCATTAAGTGTCATAAAGCTTTATATTAAGAACCATATGTTGTAGCTAGTACTATTTACCACTCAACAGAATTTATAAGTAGAACAATGAGTATTTACTATTTGTGGTCATTAGAAATACAGTTTTGTGAATTTGATACTAATTGTGCCTATTTCTCAATGTCCTATCTTAACTATCATCCTTAATTTGGTCAATTAGGTGAACCCGCAGCTATATGTGGATGACGCGACCAGACTTTTTGCGTACCGGACTTTGAGCTAAAATTCCCTAGCAATATATATACACACACTTCAAGTCATTTTCTTGGGCATTTTTATTCTCTCAAAATTATTTTAATATATGACAGAGTGATTCATATATAAGTACTGCGTGTTATGATCTCTTCTCTTCTGGTTTTGTTCAACTTGATGCTGGAATTGCCGTGGGAGAGCGCTTAAACCAAACATCTGTCTATGGCGGCAAACAATATGACATGACTCTCATGATCTAGAAGGTACCTTTCTTATTGCAACAATATACAGCTTCACGTACTAGATGAACAAACTCTCATAATTTCATCATATGTACCACCTTGGTTCTTTAATGTAAGAGCTAAATAACTAATTTGTGGATATTAAGAAAATTAGTTAATTAAGTTTTCTGTGTTGATTTTCCTAAGATACCATTATTAATCATGTACATTGGAATACCCCTTGATCTTCCTTAATATGTGGAATCAATAGGAATAATTTAAGAAAAAATTACTTTTTCCGGTTGCTGAGACTTAGTTGACTTTTTGAACAGATTAATTGTTCTCCTCATTAGTCCCCAGGTGGTTTGGATCGTTATTGTATTGCCCTTAAGGGTTTGTAAAAAGTAGCTAAACCACAGTTATTTGTACTTGTAGATCAAATATATGTGTGTAAAGATGACTTGTTTGATTGTTTTTTTATTTTTTTATTTTTTTCTTTTTTTTTTTGATTCTTGATTGTATTAATTAATGAGCAGGATCTTAGCAACGGGGACTGGTGGATACAATTTGTTGAGGATAGAGTTTTTGGATATTGACCTTCGTCTCTGTTCTCACACTTATCTGATAGTGCAACAGCGACACAGTTGGGAGGTCAAGTTACGAATTTAGCCTCAGTCAACAGACCACAACGCAAATGGGAAGTGGACAATTCCCTATAAAAGGTTTTGGGAAAATTGCTTACTTCAACGGAATTAAATATGTTAATGACCAAAATCAACTCGTTCCTGCTGGTAACATGCGCGGTGTCGTTTCTTATGCCTTTTGCTATGATATCCAAATGGCTTATAGCGATGATTGGGCAACTTCTTCGGTTTTGGTGGACCTGGTAGAAACCCTAGGTGCTGATGATCATCACTTGGCCTCAATTAATAATGTATCAAAATAAAATGGTTGGTGAAAGAAGTAACCTTCAACAAATGTTATCTGGATAATATTACAGTATGTGTCATTTTCTTTATATATCTTTCCTCGTCTTCGTCCTTGAGCTAGAATTCTGAAATATGGATCGAAAGAGAAAACAGACATGTCTGTATGAGAATGCGTCTTGATTGGATGTTTTCATCGTTTGAATTTGCAAAGAGCTTTACTTGGCAAAAAAAAGCATATATTTTTATAAAAAAATTTATCTTTATATATGCATCTTGTTAATAGAGTCGTAAAAATGGATTAAATGAGTTGAAAGTTTTGATTTGTTTAACTCACCTTAATTGGATGGATGAAAGTTGAAACCCAACTCACTAGACGGGCTGAATGAGGTAGCACACTTAAGTTACCAAAAAAATGATATGTATGTGTTATCATTTATGATCTTTCTTACAATGAAAAATCCATTAAACTTTTAATTTATAGATTTCATGATAATGATTAAAAAAATATTTGACTAACATTTTAGGCAATAACAACTCAACAACCTCAAGATTTGCTTAAATTTTTTTAATGTGATTTTGCATATTACGTTTAATCAGTTCTTAAATTATTTTCCTAGAAAAAGAGAAAAGTTAATTAGCTCTTTAATAAAATTATCATCAAGCTATTAAATTATATAAAGAAAAAAGTTAATGAAATTTATATTGTTAAAATTCTTAGTAAAATTTATATTATTTCTAAAATGAAATGTTAAACCTTTTCACTGAAATTAAAAGGACAAGTTGAAGTTATAAAATTATGACTTCGTAGCAAGGTTTTGAAACTCAAACGGTCACCGAACCGGTGGAGATCTTTGGATCAAAGGTCGATATCGCATCGGACCGGTACTAATTAAAAAATATAATTTAATTAAATAGGTAAAAATATTCATATTTTAATAATACAAAATATTTTATGGTTAGCATTACTACCAAGCCCAAATCTGGCCCAATATCCATTCTACTCCCTACCCTCAATTTTGAATTTTCCTACCTGTTATTAATAACTTATAGAGGGATAAAATCCAAAGAAGAAAAAGTCAATATCTCCCTCAAGTTATTAATGCTAACTTGCCCTCTTTGCTGCAAGTCACACTCACATCATATCGCCGACCATGCGTGAGTTGTGAAGCAACTTCTCATTCTTTGAATTTTGAAGCAGCTTCTCTCTCTCTTCTCCTTCCTCAACCCCACCTGCATCACTTTGCCCTTCATAGATTTCTCTCTTGGTATCCCATATAGAAGGTCGAACTAGAGAGAAGCTTGGAATCCAGACTGCACCAGAGAGCTTCAACCAAATCGTTGCTCCTGCTCCTCCTTCGGCTTCCACAAGACTATCGCTGGCGTCAACATTGAGAAGCATTCCAAATCTCTCTCTCTCTCTCTCTTCTCCTTTGTTTTTTTTGAACAATCTCTCTTCTCCTTCTAATTTTGCACTTCTATGTCTCTTTCACTTTGTGACTCGGCCAACTCGGCCGTTCAGGTCGATCAAGTTGACCGAGTTGACTCCGGGTCAACTCGTGACCCTAGTTTTACCCTTAACTCGGATCGGTTTTCTAGTTGATTCAACGGTTTTCGGTCCAATTGATCAATGTCCGAATTTCATAACCTTGTTTTGTAGATGGAAAAAAGTCAATATGAAGAGATTAGATTAAATTTAAAAATCAAAGGCCAATGCAAAGAAATTATAGAAAAAGAATAAAATTTTTAAAAAGAATAAAAAATTTTGAAAAGGTATCAGTACGTAATTGGAGAAAATCAATATAATGTATAGGAAAAATTAGGGAGAAAGATAAAGGAAGAATAATATTTATTGTAAAGGATCTTTAAAAATGTAATTATTTATAAGGAACAAATTTTAAAATATTAATTTAAAACTACAAAATTATTCTTAGTCAAATTTCCTATAGTTTCTCCTTCAA
Source organism: Acacia acuminata (assembly GCA_019022655.1). Classification (NCBI taxonomy): domain Eukaryota; kingdom Viridiplantae; phylum Streptophyta; class Magnoliopsida; order Fabales; family Fabaceae; genus Acacia; species Acacia acuminata. The sequence goes on along the minus strand of JAFJYI010000047.1, from coordinate 1,194,709 downwards.
TCTCTCCGACATTATATTTAAAAACTAATTTGAATTTTATTTTCCATCAAAATTATATATATATATATATATTTGACTTTTATTTTTCACAAACATCAACATAATCATACTGTATTATTTAATTCTTAACATAGATATTGATTCATTTATATCTTTAAGGTTTTTTTTTTCTTGATTTATATAATATGATATAAAATAAGTTTTATTCACCAAGAAAATAAACAGATTTAATATTGTAACATCCCATTTTCAAAAGCGGTATATATATATTTTTTTTATCGAGTAGAGCATCGAAGCGATTGAGTAACTGATATTTATTCAAAATGCCGTAAGTCCGGGCGATTACGATAGCGGTACGTTATACCGAGTGTTTTCAAAAGTAAATAACAAAAGAAGAAAGTCTTCACTGAGTCCCTATGCGTGCCGCTTGCCTTTCTCCTCGATCCTCGGTCCTTGACCTCGACGCTATGTTAAGAACTGAGGTTCAATGCCCAATGAACCTCAGATAACGGTTAACCTCATGCTTATGTGTGACAAAATATGTATGATAGATATTCATAACATTACAGCGTTAACCAATACATAGCATACAGCAGATGTAAGGTTACAACAATACATAAGCACACAGCAGATGTTATGTCAATCACAACAACAAGTACATAGCACACAACACATGCACAATCAACCATGTTTGCACTAACCCGGTGCCACAACAGCTTCTCGTGTCCTCAGCGCTAGGAAAACTCAACGGCATTACCAAGACTGTAACCTGTATAAATAAAGCTGAATGTATAAACAGTGAACTAAGACAAAGTCTTAGACACGGTGCATGACCCAAGACCAAGTCCTGTCCATGACTCTATGAAATAGTCTATCACATATAAGCATACAATAAGCATCAGAGTTAGTGTTACAGTACGCGAACGTACCTTTCACCGTGTAATGGCCAACATGCCCGACCTTTGACCCTGACCCGGACTTCCCGGATATCCTAACATATCACCATAATACTTGGAATAATATCCTAAGGGATATTTTCACCTCTATTTACCTCTCTACCCTTGGTGGTTTTTTTATTTACAATTTTGCCCTTACATTTATTTAAAAACGCAGTGCAGTATTTTCTGGGCAGATTTTTCGGTAACTTTGAAAAATCATAATTAAATCTAAAAAAATCGAAACAAGGATCCGTAAAATTTCTTGGACTCCTTAGGATGTCCATTTTTAAGTAAAAATACTCAATTCTTCCCAGATTATACAAGTCACTCCCAGTTTTAAATTTTTGAGCCTCTGCCCAGAATTTTTCCAGAAATTCGTAGCCCAACTTTGAGAATTTTTATCTCACTGTAAAAAACTCATTTTAACATTTTATTTGCATATTTGAAAAGCCCTATATGTCTAATTTAACCATGAATTTTCCCAGAATTTTGTAACTTCATTTTCAACATAAAATATGGGCATTTCTATCACTGATTTCAGAGATTTCTACCTGATGAATTTTCGCCAGAGCTTCGCTACTTTGCTCATAGTTTTCCAGAAATTTTGCTATACCAAGTGGCTCATCTAATTTTATAAATATCACCATTTTTGACTATAAAAACATGATATTAAAATTACTCTAGCATATTTAAAATCAAAGCTACTTCCAACTATGAATTTAAGAACTAAAACTTAAAGAACTTAAAGCTAGAGCTAGAGAACTTACCAAGAACTTTGCTCCTTCTTCTCCAAGACTCTCACTCTCAATTTCCCTCTATGTTTCAGATGTGTTGCTTTGTGAATTGGTGAGGATTTATGAAGACCCCAACCCCCTATTTATAGTAAAAGTCCATGGCACTATTCACAACCCCTCATCTTACATTATGGCCATTGGATCTAGGTAAATTAAAAGCACAAATCCTAGCCTTTAGAACCCTAAAATCTGACCCCCCCCTCTCTCCCCGATCCTCTTCCATTTTCTATCCTATAGTACCATATCCTCTTCCAAGATGCAAAATATCCTATGTGTTCTAGCTTTTTCCTAAGCCAACTTTCTCCTTCTTCTATTCTTTGTTCTTCACTAGATAAAAATTCATTTGGGGATCTTAATGAAGTTTGATTCAAATTTTCTTTTTGGTTTTGAACTCTTGAGATTTTTAGCTTTAATTAGAGACCATAATCTCTCATTTTCTCAATTGGACACAATCCTCAAAAGTTGAGGAAATGACTTTGATTATAGTCAATCTCAAGCTTGAATTATGCTTGTTAATAATCACTCCCTATTTTTGATTGATGATCAATGGATTTCAAGATACAATTTATTTTGTATAGGTTTCCCTTTGATTAAGTCTTAAATTAATCCTATTAATTAATCTAATTAATTCATGTGCAATTTTCTCATTGGATGACAACTTGACTTTTACTCTTGATTTTTCTCCTACCAATTTATCCTCTTCCATTTCACCTTTTTATCATCTTCCATAATTCATGACAAAGCCTTCAAAGTCTCCATTTAATTAATGTTGGTTCAAGACTCATAGTGCAAGTGGCCAACTTGATTTTTAGCACACTCTTTCTCTCTCTTGAATACTAGACACACACACACTCACAACTCTTTTCTCTTATTGGTGGATTTAATTTCACATGGATTATGCTTTATGAAATCCATTTTCAAGCCTTTAGATTAGCTTTATTAGATTTAATCTTGACCTTCAACTTATGCTAATCTCTTATTGGTCCAATTAATTTTATGAGGATTAAGAATATTTTCTTGATTTGTCATTGGCCAATTCAATTTCACAAGGATTTGGCTTTATGAGGCTTAATTAAGGCCTTTGGATTTGGCTTTATTAAATTTAATCTTAGCCCTCCATATCTAATCTTAATTAGCATCTAATAAAGTAGTTAAGTGTAATTGTCAAAATATGATTGGTTCTAAGATTAATTAGAAACCACTTCTATGCTAATCCTAGCCCTTCACTAGCCCTTGTTTCTTAATTAAGGTAATACATCCTTAATTATGCCTTTAACATATGCCACTAAATTAATTGTGAATGTTTATAAAATAATTCAATTAACATAGATTGAATTATCCACTAATTGTTGGCAATTTTCTCTAATTGGTTTAATTATTTCCTCACAACTTTTTAGCTTTTCATGGCCATTTATGCACCATGTATTAATTCAACAATTATAGGGCAATTTATGATCCCTAAAATAAAATTGGGTTTTTTGCCTCTTTAAATTCTAAGGAAAATAAACAAATAAATTACTAAAATTAGAGGCAACATACTTTCCTATTTTAAATAGGTATTATTTGGCCAGAATATAATATTTAAGAGACATATGAATTTTGGGGTATTACAAATATTTCATCATAGCTAGTTGTGTATAGGCTCAAATGACCAAAAAAAAAAAAAAATGTTACTAGATTTGGTCAAAAATTAAAGCTTCCGAATATATCAAGAAGTTAAGAAAAGCTTTATCCTCCCAAAATATAAGAAACCTCATCATCATATGTTTATGTTGTGTTTTATTATATATTTTTTCGGTTATATTAAATTTTTGGGAAAATTGCAAATAAATACCATTTGAATTTGCAAAACCCCTAGAAGTCTGTTGAATTTGTAAAAAGACTGAGAAGCACCGATGACCTATGAGGGATATGCAAATTCGGGTGAAATTACCCTTTTGCCCTTAGTTTTAAATTTTAAAAAATAAATAAAATACCCTCAAACACCCCATCGCCGGCGGGGCCCGTCGGCCACCACCGCCTCACAGTCGGCCATGAGAGTGCGCTGGGGTGGGGCTGGCCCTCTCGGGCAGCGGCGGTCGGTGGTGGCCGGCCGGTGGTGGTCCCGTCCGTGGGGTGGCCGTCGGCCTATGGGGGGGTGCTTGAGGGTATTTTTTATTCATTTATTTAAAACTAAAGGCAAAAGGGTAATTTCACCCGAATTTGCATATCCCTCATAGGTCATTGCTGATTCTCGTCTTTTTACAAATTCAACTGACTTTCCGGGGTTTTGCAAATTCAAATGGTATTTATTTAGAATTTTCCCTAAATTTTTTGTCCCGTAGAGGCAATTTTGTTATAAAAAAATATATAGGTTAGGTATGTTATAAATATAACGATATATCTAAGATAGGAGATAGGGAACAAGAACAAGAGAATAGAGAAGAGAGAAAGGGGGCAGTAAATCTTATTCCAGTGTATGTATTCCAATGTGTCCCAAATATATAATATATGCCTTCTATTTATAGGCTCAATTCCAAAAATATACAATTAATGTGATTCCATAATCATAGTGATTAATGGGTGAGAATAGAAAACTATGAAGAATATGAAATAATAGGAGATATGGACATCCCCAAATAAAATATTCATAACACCCCCTTGGATGTCCATTATGAATGTACCTCATTAAAAATTTCAACTAGGAAAAACCAAATGGGATAAAAACCTAGCCAAAGAAAAGAGTACATCTTTCATTTATACACTTTCCAATGCTGCCTCATTTCAGGAAAACCCAGTGGGACAAAACCTAGATAAGGGAAAAAGAGTACAGCATGTATCGACTCCCCCTTTTGATGACATCAATTTTACTCCCCCTAATGACAACATTAATATTGCTCCTTTTGATGTCAACATTGCTTTCAATGTCTGTGTTGGCAAAGAAAACTATATCTTGATGATAGCATGATACATTAGTACTCCAGTAACACTAAGATATGGTACTTCTAGACCAAGTAGTTCTTCAACAATTAATTTCCTTTTGAAGCTCTTCAGGAGTTCTAATGATGTTGGTATCATTAACATGAATAGATATTATAACAAATTTATTTCTATGTCTTTTCATAAAGATGCATTGGCATATTGGGTTATTTTTATACCCTTCTTTCCATTGGATATTCCTTGAGACGATTATATCACATGCACTCTAATTGCTTCAAGTCATACAGAGACTTATGTAATTTAATTGAATATTGTTCTCGAGAACTTGAATTAGATGCTTCTGACATCTTGAGTCCTTCTGGGACATGTGCTTCTGGCACCTTGAATCCTTCAAGGACTTGTGCTTCTGGCACATTGAGTCCTTTGGGGAGGTGTGTTTCTGGCATCTTGAGTCCTTCAGGGACATGTGCTTCTGGCACCTTGAATCCTTCAGGGACTTGTGCTTCTGGCACATTAAGTCCTTCGGGGACATGTGCTTCTGGCACCTTGAGTCCTTCAGGGACTTGTGCTTCTGGCACCTTGAGTCCTTTAGGGGCATGTGCTTCTGGCACCTTGAGTAAGCCATATGCATATGCTATATAACAATATCTAATAGCTTCTAGCACCCTAATTTATCATTCATAAACTCTAAGCCCATTTATCATATCCACCACAAAATCATATATCCATATTTGGACTTAAGTCCTTCCATAACTATCACAATATGATTATATTGTGGCTCATTCTCAATTTCATTATCATTACACCATAATCTTTATATAATATCCTCATTTGGTCACGTGATATCATCATCAAAATTGTTTATTGAGATCTCATTACTTTATCTTTTTCGGTTCTATTTTTTCCAATTCGACATAACAATATCAATATTACTTACGGAGATAATAACCTCTCTTGAGGTTTTGCAATAAGTTATGTCTTGATATTCTTCATTTAGTATCTACCTCCTTAATATGATCATCTTAATTATTGCTCCAATTCATCCATGGTACGTTTATTTTAAATTCATTTACTCATGCTTCAACATGTTACTAATTGGAGCATTTTTTAGGAATATGAGATTTAATAAATCTCATTTAGGTCGAAAATTTATTTGATTAGTTAAATATATCATGAATGCATAATCTTGTGAACTTCTAGTTCATACTTGTTTATTCGAGGATATATAACTTTGATAATGCATTCCATTTATTCTCTTTCCAACTATTCAATTTCTCCCCTCATATTGAGAAAATAATGTCAAATATGAATTGACTAATCGACAATAGTATAAGTCTCCTTAATCCATTTATTTCCTTTAGAAACATCATTTTGTTTCATATTAAAGACAAACAAGAAAAAGAAGGTCCTTATACAACATCATCTTAACTTTCTTTCCATCTATGTGCATTGTGGTGGATTTCCAGGCATTGCACATTCAAACCTTTTAAGATGGAATTTGTCTGGCTCTTGACCAAAAGCCAATTTTACTAGGAAAATTTTGCTGGCTTATATAAATGCTTTGCAATAAAATCAAATATATCAACATAAAATTTTGGTCTTATAAGAATTGATCTAGCTATTTATGGATGCTTTAATTCATGATTTCTTGATCATATAATCTGGAAATTGTGCACTTAATTCATTCAAACATTATTGCAAACTTCAGGATGCAAACATTCTTACAAACTTCAAGTTGCAAGATAATAATCTGGCATGTAACCATCTTATAGATGCATCTTTCAAGTTTATATGGTTTACATGCTATTTCAATGGGCCCATATAATTTTGTTTGATATATTTCCAGAAATACTGAAATCTATTACAATCATGATCAATGATAGTTTTGCAAACAATTTATTTTTGAGAACAGAAAAAGATATAATTCATAAATAATATGTTGGTTATTCATGAAGAATCTTCTCGATTCTTCAATGGATGTCAATATGTTTTTTTTTGCATTATATTTATGACTCGATGATCAAACAAGTCATGCCAACAATAAATTTCTTTGAATCAAAACCACAACTTCTCGGTTTACTTTGTAACATATCTCAATAATAATAAACATTTCAATATTCTAACATCCTTTTTGGGAGATCTATTAAACTTTGTTTGAGAAGTATATAACTTTTCAAAAATTAGCTCACACATGTATTGTAACTCACACTTGTTTCCAACAATCTCCCCTTCAAGTGTGAGTTATATAAACATAATTTCTTTATATATGTATTTCAAAATCACTTTAAAAACCCTTTAAAGCTCAAAATAAAAATCTATGTTGATTCTTCAGGAATAAACATATAATATTACATCACTAGATAATCTCATCACTCATTAATAATATATATTCAATTTACTTATATATGTAAAATATATATACAGTTCACCACATATGAAGATATTCATGATCAAAATAACTTAGAATCACATAGATTTAGAATTATACAAGTGAAAATTTTCCATCGAAAAAATTCTCATAGAAACAAATTTATGATATAAGATCACATAAATTTAAATAACAATAACAACAAAAAGTAAGCATCATATTACCTTCTGGGCTTATTTATTTCTCTTGGGCCTTGGCTTCAAAATAAGTATGGACATATTTCTCTGTAGCTCATTGCCTCTTTAATATCTCATTGGCGGTAAACTTCTAGTTTACATTGGCAAACATTTGGTTTGCATTGACAAACTTATGGTTTGTACTATTATGTGTAAACTTCTGGTTTACAATAACATGTGTTTACTATATGATATCTATTTTTGCATATATCTTTGAAACTCAATAAGTTTCTTTTATACTTGGTAGAATAAAATGCATTATCGATGTATAATTTTGTTTCTTCAGGTAACAAAATATTAGCTCTTTCGGAGACTTTAATCAAATTTATACTACCAACTATAGTTTAAACATTGGCCTCTTGCATTATAAGTTGGGCAAAATATGCTAATTAGTCCATAAGACTATTAGCCTTTAGAATTATTACTCTTGAGTGGCATAATTCTCTGCAAGTTATTTTTCTTCAGGACAATAACTAAAAACACTTTGTATCATTCAATATTTGATACATTAAACCTTCAAGGCCTTAATATTAATAACAATCCAATACCACTTCCTTGTTCACCCTTCATATCAGGGTGTGAATAGGTTGCTATACCTCTTTCGTGGATATAGAAGCCTAAAGGACCAAATATCTCATGAATTGTTGTACTTCACAAATAGTAAAATAGTAATTATTATGTAAATAGTGCCCTGCATTTTTGCATTTTATATCAGATCTAAAAAACCTTTTAAACCATATAATCATATAAAACCAAATCACAATATATTAAAATACATATAAAATATGTATATGATGGGGAGCAAGACATCATAAATTTCTTAAAACCTATATCACAATCATATGGCTTCAGGTCATTTATCTTTAGGATAAATGTAAGTTGAACATTATGGCTTCTAGCCATACAAAAAGATAGAAGATGAAAACTATATGACTTTTAGCTATATAATATCAAAATTTTATGGCTTCGTGCCATTTATCACTTTGCTTCACAATGCGAATTTGACTGTCTCAAAATTTAGCTAATTTATCTTGAATAAATCAATTTGTCTCTTCTAATGGTTTCCAAATTTGTTTCATGAGAAATGAATCAATATGGCTTCTAGTCATTTATCTTCGGATAAATAAAAATTGCATATATGGCATCTCGGTCATATAACAATGATCAAGAATATTAAAATAAAAACAATAAAAATTAAAACTTTATGGCTTCCGCCATTTATTCTTCATATATAAAATTTAAATATATGTTTCTAGCCAAAAAATAAAAATTAAAAAGTGATATGACTTCGGTCATAAATTTCAAATAAGAAATTAGAGAATCAAAAAGAAAACTTAAATCTAGACTTCCATGTAGGATAAACCTTCCAAAATCAAATTAAAATAATAAAAAGGAAAGTTAAATCAAAACTTCCATAAATTAAAATGTAAAAATTAAAACAATAAAATAAAACAAATAGGAATAAAAAGACCATGGCTTCTAACCATGTAATATGAAATCAGAACAATATGACTTCGGTCATATAATTTCAGAATATGAAATCAAAGGTGTATGGCTTTTAGCCATACAAAAATAACAATATCAATAATATAAAATAAATCGTAAAGGAGATCAATATAAGATATACAAACAATAATAATCTCCAATCTTAGCCATGGAACCCGACGTATAAAACAATCGGTAAAAGTATCTCTTTAATTCCATATGGTGGCTCAGATTATCCCAGATAGATAAAAGAAACATATAATTTAAGAAGGTAGGCTGAAATTGCTAAAGAAGCGATCAGACCTTCGTTCGAGCTTCTCGTGCTGATAACGTGTTATAAATATAACGATATATCTGAGATAAGAGATAGGGAACAAGAACAAGAGAAAAGAGAAGAGAGAAGGGGGCGTAAATCTTATTCCAAAGGTATTTCAATGTGTCCCAAATACATAACATATGCCTTCCATTTATAGGCGCAACTCCAAAAATATACAATTAATGTGATTCCATAATCATAGTGATTAATGGGTGAGAATAGGAAACTATGAAGAATAGGAAATAATAGGAGATATGGACATCGACAAATATAATATTTATAACAAGGTAGACTTTTTTAGTATATTTATGTTACAAAGTTTTTTTTATATATATTTTTAAAACTCTCGTAAATATATTTTAAAATAAAAATGAGTTCTGCAAACTCCTTTCAAATTTATGTGAGTTTTAACTATATAAAAGTAGTGTGCATAATTTACTTTTATTTAAAAATAAAATTGTGTGCTCTTTTTTTTTTTTTTTTGGTTAATAAAGGGACTGATCAAATAGATCAGTGACTTCCTCAACACAGACGGACAGACCCCACTCCCCCCGTGTCGTCGCGAAGCAAGCGTTGCAAGCCCTTCGGAGCATTGTTGTCAAACTCGCGAGTTGACTCTCCGAGTTTACCGCTTTTACGCTTCTAGCTTACCAAAACGAGTCGAGTCAATGGTAAACTCGTGCTAGTTGTAAACTTGGTTAAACTCACGAGTTTATACATCGAGTTTACCGTTTTTACGTTCCTAACTTACAAAATCGTGTTAATTTACTCTTAAATTCATGTTAACCTTTTTGATTTGATCATACTCACGGGCTTTATATAGAAATTTCTGTATTAAATATGATAAATGATGAATGTTAGTGGATTTAATTTCAATTATTAGGATTTAAAATATATTTAAATCAAATTTTTGTCATTTTTTATATTTTAATTATTTAATTATACACTAGTAATACCTATTTAATAATAAAAGTAAACTCTTATGAGTTTACGATTCGAGTTCACGATACGAGTTTACGTGACCGTCACGAGTTTGTTTAAACTCGTGAGTTTGACAACCTTGCTCCGGAGGTTCCAGCAGCCTATGGTATGTAGATGTTAATGAAAAATAAATGTTAAAGAAAGATCTTGACATCTTATCATGAATGATTTTAGAGGTTATAATTTTGGTAGAAAATAAAATTCTCACCCTACTTTTCTCCTCCAATCAAAACAGGGGAAAATCATTTTCCCCCTGTTTTGATTGGAGGAGAAAAGTGGGAAGAAAGAAATCATGTGGGCCCCATGGTTTTTTCACCCCAAAATTTCTCTCCAAATTTGGACAGATTTTAGAGGGTAAATTTGTTTTCCAAAACTTTCCGGACTACACGATCTCACTCCGCCCGTTCATTTCTCTCTTTTAATGTCTGGATGTGGATATCGTGATATGTCATAGATTGGTATATCCTGTGTTGAATTACCTTGGTATATCCTGTTCCCATCTCATATAGTATATTTACATACAAACATATATATCGTTTTCGGTCTCTTGGCTGTGGGTAGCTTATTTAGAATATCATATGCGATTGTCACGTAGCTTAGTGCATAAAACTTAATGCATAAAGGGCTTTCACCTCCCTCAACAAGTGCACTTCATAGAATTTTAACTTATGTTCTCCTTACCAGATGAGGTCGCTTACCACATCAACCAGCGGCTTATTGGTATTTTTTTATTATTCATTTGTGAGATAATGTATTCTTCTCAAAATCTTCATTTTAAAATAAAATATACTCATTTTAATTTCACTTTTAATCTTTAATTTCATGGTTTTAATTTTTTATTTGATTATATTTCTCATGGCATTACATGAAATTTACTTGCCAACGAAAAATAACAATTTTTTTAGAAACTTTTTATATTTGTATATGCATCTTATTAATAGAGCCCTCAAAATTTATTAAATGATTTTTTTTCCCCCTAAGCACAAGTATCTTTCTATTGGAGGCAATCTTATTTGAAGAACTATCAAGCACTGAATGTGAGTACTTCTCCCAATGGAGATTCGAATATTGGTTCAGCATATTTCAACTCACCTTAATTTGATGAATTGAAAGTTCAAACCCAACTCACTAGACACACACACTCTAACACACACATATTCAAAATTTAGCGTTCATAATCTTTGCTGCAATCAAAAAATCCATAAATATTTTAATTTATAGATTTCATGTTAGTGATTAAAAAAGATTTGCTTAACATTTTAGGCAACAACAACTCAAAGAGCTTAAGATTTGCTTAAAAATTCTTAAATTGATTTCGTATATTTTGTTTAATCTGATTTTGATTTTTTTTTTTTTTTTTTTCCTGAGAAATGAGAAAAGTTAGCCCTTTAATAATAAGAACTAACTTTTACCACTTTTCTATTGCTGCCTTTTATAACAACTATTTTGGCCCCGTGGTCCCTTATATCTTATCCCTTTAATTTCAAGAGGTAGAGATATTGTAACTTGTAAGTGTGATCTGCCTCTCTCGTTTATCAAGTTAGGAGGGAAGGACATTCTTTCCCATCTTTTCATCCACTCCTCTTCCCTTTTATAACCAGGTTACCATTTAAACAGTTTATATTTGCCCTTTTATATAAGGAAGAATTTCAATTAAATGCAGCTAAAATACTAAAATTTTAAAATGGTCAAATTTTTAATCAAGTCAAATATAATGTATAATGGGTATCGAATAGTTTTAAAATGGTATCGATAACTGGGAAAAATCAATGGGTTTAGTTTTTTTTTTTTCCTCCTTTACAAAAACGAAATCATCCTATTCTACTCTAAACTCTCAATGATCAAATAAAACACATGGAAAGATAAGATCTTCTTCTACTCTATGAAACTCTTCAAAGGACCCCAGTCGGTCAAAGCAAAAAATTCTGATATTGTAGGAAAAAAAATATAGTATACATATTTTTTTTTGGTAAAAAGTATAGTAATTATTAAGTTTTAGTAAGAAAAATATAGTATATTTTTGGTCGGTGAATTGAGAAATAATTTATGATACCCAATCTTGTCATTATTAATTCTAAAAAAATCTTGTCAACATTAAATGGATCCTATCGTTTTTGTGGGTTTGTGTGAACAATTACCATATCTCAATAGAGATGAATTATAATAATTATAAGAATGACAAAATAGATACCGTAATAAATTTTCACAATACTACTATAAGCAAATACATAAGAGATTGATGTAATTTATTCTTACTGTGTATAATTATTAATTGCAATTATAAAATAAAAAAATTTCCTTAAATAATGCTGCTTTCCTATTCTTGTAAACATACTCATCATTTTGAGAATAATTCTGAACCTAAATTTCTGAACCTTCAATTCTCCAATACCAACTTGAGAATAATTCTCTCAGTTGGACTTTGGGTGCATTGGGTGCAGATCTGCTCTTGATGAATCAGACTATTTGATTAGGAAATAAGTAGCCTTATCAAATAAGAAACAAATCAACATTACTCATAGATTTGTTGGATGAGAGAAACAAACTAAGTTATTGTATATTACGAAATTAATTTTAATTTCCTGATTATTACTTAGAGGGCAAGCAAAAGTGCGCGTAACTTCCTAATTAGTAGTATCCAAAGAACTCTATAAATAAGATGCGCCTCTCTCAGTTAGCTTCACCCCTGCCATTAGCAATCTGGCAATCTCTTTTTTCCTTCTATCCTTCTTGTTCTGGCATCTCTTCTCTCCTACCATCATATTTTTTTATTTTTTTTTTTTTTTATAGTCTCCTACCATCTTTCTTGTTATGAAGAAGTTGAATGGACCAGCTGTTAAGTCTATCAAAGTATATACTATTTATTTTTAAAGTGTTATGTTACAAATTTATCATGAATAAGTAATTATTAGTTGTACTATGGTTGGCCCTGGCTCTGCCTTTTCTATGAATATTCATATGACCCCCTAGCTAATGCCTGAGTGTTGGTGAAGCCTCTTCTGCAATAAAATGCGCAAAGATCGTCTCCTCTCTCTCGAATCTCCATCTTCAAGTTGATGAGTTTCTTCGCCGCTCGAATTTATCTGAACTGTTCATGGCAACATAGAAGCTCTTTTTAGGGGAATTATTATCAAACAATTTTTTTTTTTTGGCATATAAAAAAACTGATTGAATATAATGCCCCTTAAAAAAAGCTTGTGTGTTACCACGAACAGTTCAGAGAATTCGAGCGGCGAAGAAACTGATCAACTTAAAGATGGAGATTCGAGAGAGACCAGGTGATCTTATGAGTGCACATTTTGCAGAAGGGGCTTCACCAACCCTCAGGCGTTAGGGGGTCATATGAATATTCACAGAAGAGCCATGGCTAAACATAGTACACCTAATAGTACTTATTCATGGTAATATTGCAACATAACCCTTAAAAAAATTAATAGTATATACCTTGATAGAAACTTGAGGAATGATGTTTGAAGAAACTGATGTATCTTCAAAGCAAAAGCCAATTTCTCAGTCATGGCACCAAAGTGGAAGTTGCACAAGAGGAACCATTCTTATAAGAAGAATAACAAGAGAAGACATTTTAAGAGCAGATTCTATCCAAAAATTTGGGAAGAAGAATCACACTAGCGTTTCTGAATTTACATCTTTTAAAACCGAAGCTCAACACCAGGTAAATATCAGGAATTGAATTTACGTATATGAAAATAGTTTCTTGATCAGTTTTATGTTTACTTACTTATTAATGTATCATTTGTTTCCTTGTTTCTTTGATGATTTTTGGATGTCTAGTTTGCCTCAGTTTATGTGACCGGATATAAGTATTATGGAGGCAAAGCATCTATGAACATTTGGAAACCCGTAGTTGAAAAGCATAACGAATTTAGCAACTCTTAATTGGGCATACAAAATATAATGGTGATACTGCTAAACGTTACGATAGCAATCAAGCTGCCTGGCAGGTATATATTAATTAATTTCTTTCCAAAAATAATTATATATAAATACATTTACGCGCGCGCACATACATATATAAACCAATAATGAAACTTCTTATTTCTCATGTGCTCACATAGGTATCTCTTTTTCTAGGTCAATCCACAGCTATACGGAGATGATAACACCAGACTTTTTTACATTTTGGACAGTGAGTTCATCATCTTTGTTAATTCACAACCATAAGTGTAGTTTGATATAGTCATTCTCTTGGTTGTTATTATTATCAAACAAATGTACTGATTTTATATGACAATTAAAACAGGCAGATTCAGGTAAGAATACAGGATGTTATGATATGCTTTACTCTGGCTTTGTTCAACTTAACAATGAAGTAGTTGTTATTGATTAGTTTGGAGAAAAATGATTACGAAACAAAATGTATTGAGATCTTATATTTATGATCAAATCTAACCCTCGAACAAACTTTTATATCGAGGACCAAAGGTAGAATCAGATTATATTCATATCCATATATCTCTATTCATGTGATACATACGTTTACCATAATACCATCATTCTAATAGAAACATATAATTTTTTCTTGCAAGGTACGTAATCTCATTTACAATCAACATTGTTGTTTCCTCATATCTGATGTAGGATCCAATCATTGGAAACTGGTGGATCCAATATGGGAATGAAAAAGTGGTGGGATATTGGGCATCGTCGTTGTTTTCACGCCTCTCTATGACAGCGCGACGACAATACAGTGGGGAAGTGAAGTGTTACATAGCATTTGACGATGGGAAACACAGCACAACACAAATGGGAAGTGGACACATTTTGATGGGGAAGGTCCTGGGAGATCAAGTTTTTTCAAGAACATTAAAATTATGAATAGAAAAAACCAATATGTGGCTCCTCCTAATGATAGATTTGGAGCCTACTTCTATTTTGGTGGTCCAGGAAGAAAGCTTGCTTGCTCTTGAGAGAGACAGGAGTTATTGTTATACTTGCAGATTTTGATATTATTGGTTTTCTTTTCTGAGTAGTGATTTTTGGTCAAATAAGAAAGCGTCTTGTGGTAGTTATGCTGAGTTTTTTATGTTGTTACCTGGTAAGAAAGAAGTACATTTATGTTTGTTTCCTCGGGGAAATTAATTTTCATATAAACTCTCCTGAATTCTATTTATTAGTCAGTTCTAATATGTTTGACCGGAATTAAGAAAAATCTTAAATCTCATCAACTTTATTTTAAGTTTTTATAATTTTTAATTTTACCGCCATTTAATAAATACTTAACGCAAGAGTAGACGTTCTACACAGTAATAAATAACAATAAAATTACACATTTAAGTGAAAGATTTAACTATATGACTTTTTTCTTTGCCAACTAATGATATGACTATTATATAAGATAAAACGGAAATAGGACCTGATGAGTATTTATATGGAAGAATATCATGCTATTTTAAACCTTTGCAATCCCCAGCAACGAAGCTAAAAACTTGATAGGCGCAAAATTTTATAGCCTAAAACTCCATAAGTGCACAGGCCGTATCAAGTAATAAAGAATAAGTAAAGTATCGTTCCCATAAGGATTTAGTGTAACATCCCATTTTCAAAAGCGGAATAAATTTTTTTTTTCATCAGAGTAGAACATCAGAGCGATTGAGTTAAAATGCCGTAAGTCCGGGCGATTATAGTAGCGGTACGTTATACCGAGTGTTTTCAAAAGTGAATAACAAAAGAAGAAAGTCTTCACTGAGTCTCTATGCGTGCCGCTTGCCTTTCTCCCTCGATCCTCGGTCCTCCCGACCCGACGCTATGTTAAGAGCCGAGGTTCAATGCCCATTGAACCTCGTGTAACTAACCTTATGCTCGTGTAATACAAAGATATGGATGGATGATGATATTCATGACATTACAAAGAAGAATCAATACATAAGTACACAGCAGATGCAAGATTAACATATCGACAGTACATAGCACACAAAGACATGTAAAGTCATCCCCGTTTGCACTAGCTGCCACGATGGCCCCTCGTGTCCTCGCTAGGAAAACTCAACGGCATTATCAAGACTATAACCCGTATAAAGCTGAATGTATAAATAGGTGATCTAAGCCCCATAAACTTAGTCACGGACTGGCCCAAGACCTAGTCTTGTCCATCACTTCATAAATCATTCTATCACATATATGCATACAAGACACATCGTAGTTAAAGTTATAGTACGCGACGTACCTTAGTCGTGATGTCGGTACGTTGACGTTTGGACCGTGATCGTGTTCAACCTATAACGGTAATGTCATATCTATTAATTCCCAATAACTTCCTAGCAGATATCCTAGTCACTAATAACCTTTTTACCCTTGGTAGGATTATCTCTCAACTTATCACATTTAATTCTTCAAAAATGCTGGTCCAGAATTCTGGACAGATTTTTATCTAACTTTGAAAAATCATAATTAATTCTAGAAATATAGAAACGAGGATCCGTAAAATTTCTTGAAATCCTTAAGATGTATATTTTCAAGTAAAAATAATCAATTTTTCCCAGGTTACACAGAATACTCCCAGGTTTAAAGTTTTGAGCCTCCGCCCAGAATTTTTTCAGAAATTCGTAGCCCAACTTTGAGAATTTTTATCTCCCTCTACAGAAATCATTTTAACATGTTCTTGGCATATTTAAAAATCCCTATGAGTCTACTTTAACCATGAATTTTCCCAGAATTTTACGACTATATTTTCAATATGAAATTTTGGCATATTCATCACTGATTCCAGAATTTTCAAAACCGATGAAATTTCGCCAACTTCGTTACTTTGATGATTTCCTTCCAAAAATTTTGCTATATAACCTCTCTCATATTTTTTTTGAAACTAAGCCAATTTTGACCATAAAAACATGTAAATAAAATTTATTCTAGAATATTTAAGATCTACACTACTTCTATCTAAGAATTCTAAAAGCTAAAGGCTAGAAACTAAAACTAAAGACAAGCTTACCTCTCGCTCTTGAACTCCTTCCTCCTTCTTAGAAATCACCACTTGGTGGTTGATTTGGTGTGAAGAATGAGGAGAGGCAAGGCCTCTATTTATAGGGAAAATCTCAAGGTTAAAATGGTAATCTCAAGCCCAATGTGGGCCCCACCATTTGCCTCTTCCTTAATCTCAACCATTAGATCTAAACTTAATCAAGAAGTTTTAATCCTCACCCTTCATTATAAAGCATGTGCTCTTGTGATGTCATCCTTGTGATGTCATCTTGATGACATCATCAAAGCTTAGGTGTCATTGTTGATTAATTTACTTTAATGAAATCTATTTTTGGTTGCTTGATCAATTACCAATACTTTTGAATTATGTCTATGTATCTTGATTAGTAGTTGGATATCAAGATTTATGGTCTAATTAGATTTCACCGTTGTACTAAGCTTATTCTTCAAATATTTTGCAAAAATAACCTTTACTAGGCTTACTTTCGGCGTTAAATTATGTGGGTTCAAGATAAGTCCTTATATTTTCTTCAAGGTTCCTACTTCTTCACAACTATTTAAATTTGTATAAATTCTCACTTTATTTGTTGCTTTGAGTTTTTCTACATGTACATCGATATTTACAGATTTCAAACCATTATCCAATTTGCTTTAATTCTTTTTTCTCTCTCACTCTCTCATTGGTCAAAACCTTTTCTCATGGATTAAGCTTTATGAGGCTTAATTAAGGCCTTTGGATTTGGCTTCATTAAATTTAATCTTAGCCTCCATATCTAATCTTAATTAGCATCCCTAGTAAAGTAGTTAAGTGTAATTGTCAAAATATGATTGGTTCTAAGATTAATTAGAAACCACTTCCATGCTAATCCTAGCCCTTCACTAGCCCTTTTTCTTAATTAGGGTAATACATCCTTAATTATGCCTTTAACATATGCCACTAAATTAATTGTGAATGTTTATGAAAATAATTCAACTAACATAAATTTGAATCTTCCACTAATTGTTGGCAATTTTCTCTAATTGGTTTAATTATTTCCTCACAACTTTTTAGCTTTTCATGGTCATTTATGCACCATGTATTAATTCAATAATTATAGGGCAATTTATGATCCCTAAAATAAAATTGGATTTTTGCCTCTTTAAATTCCAAGGAAAATAAACAAATAAATTACTAAAATTAGAGACAACATACTTTCCTATTCTAAATAGGTATTATTTGGCCAAACTATAATATTTAAGAGGCATATGAATTTTGGGGTATTACATTTAGTATCCAAACTTTAGTTAAGCATTAATTTTATACTTTCGTTTAAGTTGAGCAAACAAAATTAAATTTAATGAAGAGAAGAGACAATCAAAATAAACTAGCCATCAGAAATAATCGAACCAGCAACCTAGAGTTACTAATCCCTTATTGACTTCATAAACCTTCTTTTCACTAATTTAATTAGCCTTAATGTCAATTTTGTCAATCTCGAGTATAAATAGCTATAAGTGTCTGTCAGTCCACTTACAACCCTCTCTTGAGTATAACTTGTTATGTCTAACCAGGGGCGGAATTAGGGGGGCTAAGGGTGGCCCCCTAAAAAAAAATTACACAATTAGACCCAAATTTTTTAAAAATTATGCTTTAGCCTCATAAAAGTTTCAATTTTTCAGTTTAGTCCCTATCCAAAAGCCTCATGAAGGGACTAAAGCAAAAATTTTGAAATTTTTATGAGGCTAAATCATAATTTATGAAAATTTTGGGTCCAATTCTGTAATTTTCGCCCACTAATTTTAAATTTTGATTCCACTGGGTTTCACTCTGTAATTTTCGCCCCCCTTGGTTTTCATTCCTGGCTCCGCCCCTGTGTCTAACATAGTTACTCAAGAGGCAACAAAAATTGAACACACTTTTCAATAATTATATGGGGCTATTAGGTGTATGTCTATTCTAATTGCAAGTTAAATAGTAATTTAATCTCAAATTACTTAATCTCAGAGTTTAATTAGAATTCTCTTCGTCAAAGTAAATCCTAATGCTCAGAATCATATTCAATGATGGTCAGTTAATAAATAGATAAAGCTAAACAAGATTAAGTAACGAAAATTAATATTAATTATAAATGAACAATGAAAACAAAGTCTCATCCACTTATAAGTTCATAGCTCCTCAAGGTTATTGAGAAAAGTTAACCAAACATGGCTTTAACAAAAACCTTCACAGTACAGAAAATTAAAATCCATATTCAAACAACAAACAAAAAGAAAAGCATGTCTAGCCACTCCACTAAAAGAAGGTCGCTCACTTCTCTATTTCTTCGACTCTCTGTTCTTTTCTTTTGTTCCGTTTGAATCTGCCTTTAGAGCTTCCAAATCATAGCTGTGTGCCTGAGATGGTGAGATAGACGAAGGTCCGAGGTGCGTTGATGGTGGAAAGGTGGATGGAGATGTGGTGAACGACGCTCGCCGGCGACCGTGGTGGAGAAGAAGCCGCTGGCGAGAAAGAAGAATGGTCAAGGTAGATAAGGATGAAGAGATGGATTTCTGCGGCGCTGTTCGCTGCTCCTCTATTTTACTCATGACTCAACGAAGGAGAAGGATGAGCAGTAAAATTTTTCTACCACTGTTTCTTTTTTCACCACTCGGATTTGGCTCCCATCCACTTCTCATCCTCTTCATTTCATTTCAGTTGGAGTGAAATCTCAATGGTTTAGATTTAATCTTTTATAAAAATATTAATAAAATATTAAATTATTAAAAATATTTGAAAATAATATTTTTATAAAATATTAAATCTAAACCGTTGATATTTCAATTCAACGGTTGATTAAAAAAGAGGATGGGAAGTGGATGGAAAGGGAAGAGGATGTGAGCCAATCTCACTTTTCTAGTGGCCCTCTTGAAGCTTTTAGGTCTTTAAGTCTCATTCAATTTGTGGGGCCCGACCCATTCAAAATCTCCTTTAATTGCCGTATCAATTGTCACATCCGAATTTTCGAAAGCGTTTTTACGTATCTTGATCGAGTTGAGCATCGGAAGTAAATATTATTGAAAAGTAACGATAAATATCCACCGTAATGTATGTACTTATAACAGCGTTACATTTTTTTTTTCAAATGTCGATATCGTAAAGTACATGTCAATAGGACTTTCTCCAAATGGTTCCTACATCTCGCGCTTACCCTTGTCTTTGATCCCGTTTACTCGGATCCCGGGCCAGGTAAGAGCCGAGGTTCAATACCCATTGAACCTCGTGTAACGGTTAACCTCATGTTCATGTACGCTATGTATGACAGTTATCTCATGACATCACAGCTATATTCACATATATAAAAACAAGTAATAACAACACAGCCACCGCATAGTGCCACGGTGTACATCCGTGTCCTCAGCGCTAGGAAAACCCAACGGCGTTATCATGACTATAACCCGTATAAAGCTGTATGTGTATGAACAATTCTTTTAAAAATAGAGTCACAGTCTATGAACATATCTATCACATATAGGTATACGCAAACATCGAGTTAGTGTTACAAGACGCGTCCATACCTTCGTCGGTGTTGTCGGTACGTTGACGGCCCGGGCGATGATCACGCGTATCCTATAATGGTAATATCGTATTTATTAATTTACAAATAATATCCTACGGGATATCCTGGCCACTAATGACTATTTTGCCCTTGCAACATTTATTTTCCACTTTGTTTCCTCAAAATTCGTAGAACAACGCTGGTACAAATCTGGGCAGCATTTTGTCTAACTTTGAAAAATCATAATTAATTCTACAAAAATCGAAACGAGGATCCGTAAAATTCCTTGGAATCCTTAGGATGTCTAGTTTCAACTAAAAATAATCACTCTTGCCCAGATTACACAAATAACTCCCAGTTTTAAAGTTTTGAGCCTCTGCCCAGAAATTTTCCAGAAATTCGTAGCCCAACTTTGAGAAACTTTATCTCCTTGTACAGAACTCATTTTGACATGTTTTTGACATATTTAAAAATCCCTATATGTCTATTTTAACCATGAATTTTCTCAGAATATTTTTACCATAGTTTCAATATGAAATTCTGGCGTTTTCATCACTGCCTCCAGAAATTCCGAAACCGATGAAATTTCGCTAGAACTTTGTTACTTTGATGATTTTCTTCCAGAAATTTTTCTATATGAACTTCCCCATCGTTTTTTTGAAATAAAGCCAATTTTGACCATAAAAACATGTAAATAAAATTATCCTAGCATATTTAGGATCTAAGCTACTTCTATCTAAGAATTTAAGAACTAAAACTCAAAGAACTTAAAGCTAGAGCTAGAGAACTTATCAAGAACTTTGCTCCTTCTTTCCTCAAGGCTCTCACTCTCACTTTCTCTCTATATTTCAGATGTTGCTTTTTGAATTGGTGAGGAATTATGAAGACCCCAACCCCTATTTATAGTAAAATTCCATGACACTATTCACACCTTTTCATCTTGGATATACACCATTGGATTTAAGTTAATTGGAAGCACAAATCCTAGCCCTCCAAGATCTCAAATCTGACCCCCTCTCTCTCTCCTTAATCCTCTTCCATTTCCATTAATTGTTCTATCCCAAAGTACCATATCCTCTTCCAAACACTTTTGCAAAATATCCTACTACTTCTTGGCTTTCTCTAGAATTTCCTACCACTTCTATTGCTAGAATCACTAGATAAAAATTCATTTGGGGACCTTAATGAAGTTTGATTCCAATTCCCTTTTTGGTTTTGAACTCTTTGTTGGTTATGATTAGTTTTGATGATGTCTTATATGGATGTCATTATTGAAAGCAAAAAGATTGAGTAATATAGTTATCTCCTACATTGACTAACTACTGTATTTAATGTAGATTAATCCAAGATGAATTATAGAGATTGATCAAGAGAAGAGAAGAAAGAAAGAGTTAGAGTTATGGAGAATGATCAAGAGAAGAAGAAAGAAAGAAGAGATTAATCCAAGATGAATTATAGAGATTGATCAAGAGAAGAGAAGAAAGAAAGAGTTAGAGTTATGGAGAATGATCAAGAGAAGAAGAAAGAAAGAAGAACTTGTTGAATGAAGTGAAGATATCATTATTCAAGTTCTAAGATTGATGCTAGAAGTCTCCAAGGTCATATGGAAGTTGGAATGGGTCAATTTGAAGTTAAAGTCAGCAAAAATCAACTTCGATGAGAAAACTCGAGTTTGGAACACAAAACTCGAGTTTGAGACTCAAAACTCGAGTATACAACTCAAAACTCGAGTTTGTAGTGTCTTCAGCACCTCTGGCGTCTCTGGACAAGTGAAAACTCGAGTTTGGAACACAAAACTCGAGTTTGGGACTCAAAACTCGAGTATACAACTCAAAACTCGAGTTTGTAGTGTCTTCAGCACCTCCGGCGTCTCGGACAAGGAAAACTCGAGTATGCAAGTGCTAAACTCGAGTAAGGAAGAGCTAAACTCGAGTATGCAAGTGTAAACTCGAGTTTGCAGCGTGATCAGCTCTTCAGCAACTCTGTTTCACGTTTCAGCACAAAGCGAGGTCTAGTAATTCGATGATATCTCTCAAACCAGGACTCGGATTGACGTGAAACCAGTGGCATTTGAAACTAGACATCCAAAGAGTCATTTTGATATATAAATCAAGTCCAAAGGTGTCAAGATCAAGGAGCTATAAGTTTTACAAGTTGCCATAAGAATCAACGTCACAGTCCAGACCCACCTTCGGTATTTTGAGTGTAACTCTCAATCTACAAATCTTATTGAGCTGAAATCAGTGGCATATGAAAATAGACTCAAAGATATTTCCATCAAGAGTTGAATAGACCAAAACGGAGTTTAGACCAGAGAGATATGGCCCTCGAAATTTGACAGATAATTTCAACTTAAGTGCAAACTGCAGTATAGGTTTGCTTACTCAAGTATTGACTTCCAGAGCAACCAAGTCTTTCAAGTTAAGTCAATACTGCAGTATAGGTTTGCATACCGCAGTATTGGACTTCCGAGAGCAACCAAATCTTTCAAGCTAAGTCAATACTGCAGTATAGGTTTGCATACCGCAGTATTGGACTTCCGAGAGCAACCAAGTTTTTCAAACTAAGTCAATACCGCAGCTTTGCGTAGCCAAACTCGAGTATTGGACTTCCAGAAAAGCAACCAAGTTTTTCAAGCTAAGTCAATACTTCCACCTTTACTGCAGTATGTAAGTGAAAGTATGCTATACTCCGAAAGCAAGATCTATACCGCAAAGTATTGGACTTCCGTAGAGCAAAAGGATTTTTTAAATTAAACCAATACTGCAAGAACGAGTGCAAACTCGAGTATAGGATTTGTCTTTCGAACATAAGACACGATGGTTTGCCTCAAAAGTGCATACTCGAAGTTTCCCATTGGAAACTGCAGTATGGACACTTATGTATGGCAAAACCGCAGTTTGCATGAACATACTTTGCAGCTTTACAACTAAAAAACTGATTTTTGAATTACACGAATTTGCAAATCACTCTTGTTTGATCCTATTGCTTTCATGAATCATTCACTTATGTTCCCAGATATGTTTAACAAGTTTATTGAGTGAATTTCAAGTTAGCACGATGAAGATTAATGAAGATCAAGGCAAAAAAGCAAAAAGTGCTCGCCAAAGCATTTAATGCACTTCGCAAATCAACCTTCTTTTGGATAATCCACCTGAGCACGCATTGTCAACGGTCCAAGAATGCTTTCTTCATCAAGTAAACTCTTCTCCAACGGGCAAATCCTCGAGTTCCACATCGATCATATTAGCACCTGGATTAGTTGGAGTTTAGAGAGAGAAGATGACCGCACTTAATGCTAATCACCTACAACGGTTGGATTCATCATTCAACGGTCATTTAATGTTCTCTACCTATAAATAGAGTGCATTAACTTCTTCTCAAGCTGATACACCTACGAGAACACGAGCGTAAAAACGCAACACACATGCTTACATCTTCAACATGCTAATACTATGTTTTTCATAGCATTTACTCTCTGTTTTCAATGTTTACACAGCTTATCATTGAGAGTGAAATGATTTGTAATTGTGCTTCAGTGTTTATTCATCTACTTCTGAGTGAGAGAAGATTTATTGTAAACATCTTATCCTTCTATTCGTGAGTTACTCAAGATTGGGTGATCTTGAGTGGGAAACACATTGTGTTGATTACGGCTTGTAAGGGGAGTGAATCCTAGGTAGAGGATTACTTCGAGTACGAGTGTGTGATCAAGCGGTGTATCCTTACAAGTGTGTAAGGGGGAGTATCTCGGTAAGAGATAGTAAAGGCTACACAAGTGCCCGACTAAACTTGTGAGGTTGTAAAGGCTTTTCTCTTGTGCCCTTAAACAAGGAGATAGTGGATTGAAAATCTCAAGTGGAGCTTGAGGACCGGACGTAGGTCAAGGATTGGGCCGAACCGCATATAAATCAAAGTGCATATTCTCTTCCCTTATCTCTTACATTTCCAAAATATATATCTGAATGTTCAAACATGTTTGATTAACTGTCTATTGCTTTATCAATTATTATTGTCATTCAAACTGCTTTCAATAAGTTTTGAAAAGATTTTCAAAGTCTCTAAAGTTTTATAAAACACCCAATTCACCCCCCTCTTGGGTGATAGCCAGATCTTTCACTCTTGAGATTTTTGGCTTTAATTAGAGACCATAATCTCTCATTTCCTCAATTGGACATAATCCTCAAAAGTTGAGGAAATGACTTTGATTATAGTCAATCTCAAGCTTGAATTTTGCTTGTTAATAATCACTTCTTACATTTGATTTTTGATCAATGGATCTCAAGATACAATTTATTTTGTATAGATTTTCCTTTGATTAAGTCTTGATTTAATCCTACTTTGATTAATCTAATTATCTTATGTGCAATTTTCTCATTGGATATCAATTTGACTTTCTTTCTTGATTTTTCTCCCACCAATTTATCCTCTTCCATGGTCATTAAGTCTCTTAATTAAAAGTACATTATCCTCTTCCATTATTTATGACTTGCATGTGCTCAACTATCTTGAGTTATTCTTTTAATTGATTTCTTCAATTTCTTTATTCAGTTTTTTGTGTGTAAAAACTGTGCACCTCCCTCTTTTCTCTTCAAATTTTGTGTTTTAATTACTTTATACTCATCTAGAAAGAATTCTCTCATTGGTTAATTTTTACTTCACAAGGATTACACTTTATGATACTTAATTAGGGCCTTAGGATTTATCTTTATGCTAGTCTTGGGTTTTTATTAGCCTTTGATCACTAATTAATCTCATACATTTCTTAATTATGCCTTTTTAATTTAATTATTAATTAATTACGAAAATTAGCATAAATATTTTAATGTTTGCAAATTTAATTGCAAATAACTACCCAAATATTCTTCTAGTGTAATTTTAATTGCCCACTAATTATTGGTAATTGCCTCTTAATTGTCCAAGTGTTTTGATAATTCTTTATGGCCTTTTATGAATTAAATATGAACTAGGTATTAATCATAAGTTATTAGAGAACTTAGGCTCTTAACAAATTATGAAAATTGGTGCTTAAGCCCCTTTGATTAATTGTGAAGTCTTGCACAATTTATTTAATTTAGTGAAGATTTAGTTGGTCTTTAATTGCCATTGATTTCTCTAAATTTATTTAGGTGTTTTCACAACACTTTCTTGCTCCTTTAAATCCTATATGAACCATAGCTTAATATGGTATTTATTATATTTTATGGTATTTTATGATGCCTAACAAGATAAATTAAATCATTGGTTATCCTATTCCTAAGGAAAAATTACCTAGAAAAATAGAATAAACACATCTCAAAATTTGAGACCACATATTCACCTATTTTAAATAGGATCTATTTGTATTTAAGACAAATAAGAAATTTTGGGTATTACATCAATCAATCTCGTGCTCTTTGGTAATTGTGAAAAAGAAAAATTATATAATAATAATTAAAACCTAAACCTTTTTTTTATCTACCTTATATCATTATAATTTATTTGTTCTTAACTTCTTATATATGAACCTAAATATTTCTATTTATTTAAAATTAAGATATTTGCTATAAAATCCCCTAAATAGTGTACTAAATTGATATCTTATCAAAATCTCTAATAATTAATCTCTT
The DNA here is from genome assembly GCA_019022655.1 of Acacia acuminata. Lineage (NCBI taxonomy): Eukaryota > Viridiplantae > Streptophyta > Magnoliopsida > Fabales > Fabaceae > Acacia > Acacia acuminata. The sequence goes on along the minus strand of JAFJYI010000047.1, from coordinate 1,168,609 downwards.
TAGTTTAGCATTGATGACTTCCTAAATATAACAAAATATGTTTCAAATCTATTAAAAATTGGAAGTCATCAACCAGAGGAAATTAAAAACGACAAATGGAGGATTGTTCTTGTGCTGCATTACAAAGGTCGGATATAATAATGATAAAAGACAAGGTTACAGTACATGTATTTCCACCCATAGGTAAATATATAACTGATACACATAATTGAACAAAAACATTATATATATAACAAAGTACTACCTCCGGTCCTAATTATAGGATCACTTTTGCAGTGCAAACATAATCCTATAATTAGGACTAGAGGAAGTAGAACCCTTGTTATTTCACCAACAAATCTTATTTGAAGCATTAGTAAAGAACTAGAAATATGAAAAGGCCTCCAATAATAACAACGTAAAGTTATATATCATTGGTTCGGCATGTTTTAACTCACCTTAATTTGATGAATTGAAAGTTAAAATCCAACTCACTAGACACACACACATTCAAAATTTAGCGTTCATAGTCTTTGCTGCAACCAAAAAATCCATAAATCTTTTAATTTATAGATCTCATGATAAGGATTAAAAAAGATTTGCTTAACATTTTTGGCAACGACAACTCAAAGAGCTTAAGATTTGTTTGAATTTTCTTAAATTGATTTCGTATATTTTGTTTAATCAGATTTTGATTTTTTTTTTTTTTTCTGGGAAATGAGAAAAGTTAGCTCTTTAATAATAAGAACTAACTTTTACCACTTTTCTATTGGTGCCTTTTATAACAAGTATTTTGGCCACGTGGTTCCTTATAACTGATCCCTTTAATTTCAAGAGGTAGAGATATTGTAACTTGTAAGTGTGATCTGCCTCTCTCGTTTATCAAGTTAGGAGGGAAGGACATTCTTTCCCATCTTTCCATCCCTTCCTCTTCCCTTTTTATAACCAAATTACCAATTAAACTGTAACATCCCAATTTTCTGAAGTGTTTTCAAAATCGTTTGATCAGAATAGAGCATCGGAATAATTTAAAAAAAATGAGTATTTGATAAACCTTCACTGCTGGTGTGTCTAGTTGCTATTACAAGGGTACAATTATCCGAATATTTAATAATACGGTGATACAATAATTCATAACAGTCTTCTTCACCCGTGTCCTCACGCGTGCTGTTTACCCTTGTCCTCGGTCCTGGTTCCCCTGGAGCCTGAAGCTATAGTGAGGGCTGAGGTTCAATTACCATTGAACCTCATATAACGGCTAACCTCATGCTTAGTAACAGTTATGTATGACAGATATTCATGACATTACAGTAATAATCAACATAAAAACTCATAACAGATTTGTCCGGATAACGGTACACAGCCACTGCATATGTCCGTTATCTCTAGTTTGCACTATTCACCAGTGCCACGATGTACAGTCGTGTCCTCAGCGCTAGGAAAACTCAACGGCATTATCAAAACCATAACCCATGTATAAAGCTGAATGTATAAGTAGTGATCTAAGCCCCATAAACTTAGTCACGGTGCATGACCCGAGATAGAGTCTCGTCCATGTCTTTATGAAAGTATCTATCACATATAAGCATACAATAAGTATCAGAGTTAGTGTTACAGTAACAGTACACGTCCGTACCTTCATTTGGTGATATCAGTACGTTCGTCTGTCGGTGTATGATCACGTATGTCCTATAATGGTAATATCGCATTTATTAATTCACAAATGATATTCTAGTAGATATCTTAGTCCCTAATGACATTTTTACTCTTGGTAGGATTATTTTTCAACTTATTTCCAAAATTTCGTAGAAAAACGCTGGTACAGTATTTCTGGACAGATTTTTCGTCTAATTTTGAAAAATCATAATTAATTCTAGAAAAATCGAAACGAGGATCCGTAAAATTTCCCAGAAATATCAGCATGTCTAGTTTTGAGAAAAATATTGGTTTATACCCAGAATTTGTGATTCATTCCCAGTTTGATGATGTTCATCCTCTGCCCAGAATTTTTCCAGAAAAACGTAGCCTTACTTGCAGAATTTTTATCTCCCTCTACAGACCTCTAATTGATGTATATTTTATATCAATAGAAATCTATACATGTATACTACACTCATGAATTATTCCAGAATTTATGAAGATGCTTTTGTATATAAACTATCACTATCTAACTGCCTGACTCCCATTGTCCAGCAACACCCCACAATTCTCATCTTACTCTAACTTGTTTTATTAATCCTAGAAGTCACTCCCCAACATATTTCCACCTTGTCAGACATCTCTCAATGCAATAAGGCTTGAAAACAATTATGGGAAATTACTTTACCTATTTCCTAGATTAAAACTAACAATTCTACTAAAAGCTACTAAGAACTAAAAACTAGAAACTAAAAACTAAAGACAAGCTTACCTCTTGAAGTCTATTGCTTGCTACCTCCTTCTTGCTTCTACTCTATTAGAAATCAACTCTTGAAGTTTGATTTGGTTTGAAGAATTATGAAGGGCAAGGCCCCTATTTATAGTAAAAACTTATGAATTTTATCTATTGGATCAACTTTTCTTATCAAGGGCTAATATTAATTTGTGCTTCTATGGTGATACAATTTGTGAGCAAATGCTTCCCATTGGTTAAAAACAATTACATTGGATTTAGCTAATTATCTTAATTTCCAAAATTAAATCCCACATGTGCTCTAATAAAAATCATATTTTAATCACTCTCTCTCTCTCTCTCTCTCCATCATCTTTTTCCTTGTTTTAACGAAAATTCATTTTTGGTTGCCTGATCAATCACTAATACTTTTAAATTCTGAGTATACTTTTTGATTAGTAGTTGGATATCCAGATTTATGGTCTAATTGGATTCCACTGGTTGTACTAAGCTTATTCTTCAACGTTTGCAAAAATAGCATTTACTAGGCTTACTTTCGAGGTTAAATTACGTGGGTTCAAGATAAGTCCTTATATTTTCTCCAGGGTTCCTACTTCTTCACAACTATTCAAATTTGTATAAATTCTCACTTTATTTGTTGTTTTGAGTTTTTACTGTGTACATAAGATATTTACTGGATTTCAAACCATTATCCAATTTACTCTAGGATTTCAAACTTTATCAAATTTGCTTTAATTTTCTTTTTCTCTCTCTCATATACTAGACACACACACTCACAATTCTTTTTCTTATTGGTGGATTTAATTTCACATGGATTATGCTTTATTAAATTAATTGTAAAACCCTTAGATTAGCTTTATGAGGTTTAATCTTGACCTTTAATTTATGCTAATCTCTTATTGGTCCAATTAGTTTCATGAGGATTAAGAATATTTTCTTGATTTATCATTGACCAATTCAATTTCACAAGGATTAATATTAATTATTGGTTTAATCACAACCATTGGATTTCATTGTGTTTGTTTATATTAAATCTTCTCCCTTGATTAATTGATTTAACTAATCATGAAAATTAGTGCTTAATTAGGAAAGTATTATTTCACCCTCATTTTATACTTTTATTTTGCCTCTTGATTATTTTGCAACTAATCCCAATTAGTGCAAGCTAACTTGTTCATTTACTGTTGCTAATTCTCATTAATTAGCTTAAGTGTTTTCATAATGTTTTCTTGCTCATTTGTTCATATGAGAACTATAGTTTAATATGGTATTTATATCATATTTTATGATCCTTAAATATAATTTCAAAATTGGCCCTTGATTCTTCATTAAGTTAAAATATCCCTAATTGATGACTTTTAATTGCCACTAAATTTATTATGGACATTTATAAAATTATTTTAATTAACGTAAATTTAATTGTCATTTATTTATTGGTAATTTCCTTTAATTGATTTAGGTATTTTCATAACATAAAATTATATTGTAATATAATAATCTTAGGGTATTTTATGATATCTAAACCAAATTAGAAAATTTGGGTCTTTGGTTTATTTACTTCTAGAACAAAATTCCCTAAATTAAGCTACTAAATTTTGAGACCACATATTCACCTATTTCTAATAGGTATTATTTGCCCAAAAAAATAGTATTTATGAGAATTATAAATTCTTGGGTATTACATAAACGGTTTATATTTGCCCTTTTATATAAGGAAGCATTTCAATTAAATGCGGCTAAAATACTAAAATTTTAATTCAGGTCTACATTTTTCGGAAATTTTTAATCAGGTCAAATATAATGTATAATGGGTATCAAATTGTTTTAAAATGGTATCGATAACTAGGGAAAATCAATTTAATGTATGATAGGTTTAGATTTTTATTTCCCTTTACAAAAGCAAAATCATGCTATTCTACTCTCAAGTCTCAAATCTCAATGATCAAATAAAACACATGGAAAGATAAGATCTTCTTTGTAATACATTAAAAATCCTATTTAACATAAGTATTATATTTTGATGAATAATTAGTACATAATAAAGGAGAATGTGTCACAACTCATTGTAATTTATTAATTATAATTTTAGGCAAATTTTACTTGGAATTAAATTAACAAAATGCAAAATATAAGACTAAGATTAGGAATCATATAATATGATAAAACTAACACATAAAATAATGGTTATTTTATGACTAAAGAGGGCAAGAAAATGTTATGGAAATACTTAGTTAAATTAAAGTAGGTTAGCTAAAACTAAGGGGTATTTAAACTTGCACTAATTAAGATTAATTGCATAATTATTCAAGATGATTAGAGGCAAATTAATATCATCAAAAGGGGCTGATTATTTCGAAATATAAAGGCCAAAAATGAAGAATTAAGTTTGTCTAATTAAGCACTAATTTTGATGATTAGTTAACAAATCAATTAACCAATGACAAATGCAATTAGATGGCATATAAGCAACTTGATTAAGGGGGTAATTAAACTTAATCAAGGATGCCCAAAAGTCAAAAATTGAAACTAAGATTAATGGTTGAGATTGTTGCATATGTAATTCAATCTAATGGTCCTCATTAATCCTATAATTAACCTTAATCCTCATGAAATTAAATTGGCCAATTAGAAGCTTAGACATAGGATCCTAGACCCATATAAAACACATTTCAAGAGCTAAAAAAGGGAGAGGGTGTTGGTATCCGTACACGCAGTGGAAGGATTTCATCCATTAAAACTTACGAATCCCATAGGAGGATCTATCAACGACGTTTAAATCTAGTTCGTTAGAAACTGTACCTGTGCAAACTCATGTGCGTCTCGAACGTCGTGCGATCTTGTTCTATCAAATAGGAGCTGACTCTGCGAATCCACTCCCTCTACCGGTATCCACACGAGCAACCTCCAACACTAACGGCAGCGTGCTAACGCCTTCAGTATATTCGCGCCTCTCCTTTTTTCTCTAGGGTTTCTCGCAGCTTTTCTAATACATCTTGCAAAATGTCCCGTAGGTTTTTCAAAACCCTATAGGCGTATTATATATTCAAAATTAATCCTTATTAATCTTGAAATTTGAATTTGGATTAAAACAATATATTAATTAAATCTATCCAATAGATCTAATCTAATCTATTTATTTAATCCAAATTAAAAAAACTTCGATTTAATTTATCTCTATAAATTAAAGATGAGAAATGATATCTATCTATTTAATTAAATCGAGACACTATATCTCAATTCAAATTAAATCGATATATGATATCTTTATTCGAAATTAAATCGAGTTACAATATCTCTATTTGTTTTAGATATTTAATTTATCAAATAAATTAAATACAAAACAAATATTATATAATAATATTATTATATTATTTTCGAATTTACTAATATATATATATATATATATATATTCATCCTAGATGAAATATAGTTTTTATTAAATCTTAGACATATTTAAGATTCAATTAATCTGGACACTATTGCTTGTGTTGGGCTATTTTTGTGTGCGACCCTGCAGACCCACATGAGATTGGTAACAGGCCATCCTAGATTAAATACACTTTTCATTAAATCTTAGACATATTTAAGATTCAATGAATCTGGACACTATTGCTCGTATTGGGCTATTCTTGTGTGTGACCCTGCAGGCCCACATGAGATTGATAACGGGCCAATACTGTACCAACCCACAAGTTGCAAGCGGCCTCTAGCAAGACATTGCGACTACCCAATTCATATGGGGATCGATGATACAATACTACCTATCATACAACCAAGTTATGTCCCTTTTGTCACGCGACAATTTGGTCAAGGATGAGGTATGGATGATGTCAACTTCCCGCTTTGTAATACCCTAAAATCGCGTTTAGCATAACCACTATATTTTGATAGGTAAACCCTATTTAAAATAGGTGAATATGTGGTCTCAAATTTTGTGATAAGTTTATCCTATTTTCTAGATAATTTTTCTTTAGGATTAAGGTGACCAATAATTTAATCTTCTAAATTTTGTTAGGCATCATAAGATATCATAAAATATAATAAATACCATATTAAACCATGGTTCATGTGGAATTTAAAAGAGCAAGAAAGTGTTATGAAAATACTTAAGTGAATTTAGAGAAATTAATGGCAATTAAAGACCAACTAAATCTTCACCAAATTAAATAAATTGTGCAAGACTTCACAATTAATCAAAGGGGCTTAAACACCAATTTTTGTAATTGTCAAGAGATTAAATTAATACCAAGTTCATATTTAAGTCATAAAAGCCAAAAAGAATTATCAAAACACTTGAAACAATTAAGGGGCAATTACCAACAATTAAAGAGCAATTAAAATTACACTAATGGAATATTTAGGTAATTCTTTACAATTAATGTTAATAGTCACCAATTAAAGATGTATTAGGATAATTAAAGGTCAAGGACCAATAAGGGGTTAGGATTAGCATAAAGATGATTATTAATGATCATGATTAGCAACCAATCAAATAAATTTAATAACACCTAAAACACCATTTTAGGATTAATGACCAAAGATTAAGCTAATTAAAGACTAAACCCTAAGAGTATTTTGCTTAATTGCTAACCAATCACCAAAGTCATCTAGTTACAAGTATACTTAGAGTAACTAGGGAATTAGAACACCAAGTTGGGAAATGCATGAAGATGGAGATGCCACCAATACATGCTTGGAGAGTGCATGAAGGAGAAAGAGCCACCAAAGCACTCTTGGGGCCAAAAGCTTTACACATGGGGACAATTTTGACACCAAGGCAAGAGGCTTTGGTGAAAAATCAAAGGAGGAAGAATGGGGGAGGTAGGCCACGTTTTTTTGGCCTTGTAGGAAGAGGTATTCAGATTTAAACCCATGGCCACAAATGAAAGATGTGTAGGTTAGAGAATTACAAGTGTGCCATAGCTTTTTCCTATAAATAGAGCACCAACCTCTTCACAAATTTCACACCAAAGCAATCTTAGTAAAATCTGATATAGAGATTGAAAGTGAGAGTGAGGAGTCTTGAATAAGGAGGAGCAAGGTTCTTGGTAAGTTCCCTAGCTCTAGCTTTGAGTTCTTTGAGTTTTAGTTCTTAAATTCTTAGATAGAAGTAGCTTAGATCCTAAATATGCTAGGATAATTTTATTTACATGTTTTTATAGTCAAAATTAGCTTTATTTTGAAAAATTGATGAAGAAGAAGTTATGGAAAAATTTCTGGAAGAAAATCATCAAAGTAACGAAGTTCTGCGAAATTTCATCGGTTATGAAAATTCTGGAATCAGTGATGAACATGCCAAAATTTCATATTGAAAATATGGTCAAAAAATTCTAAGAAAATTCATGGTTAAAATAGACATATAGGGATTTTTAAATATGTCAAGAACATGTCAAAATGATTTCTGTACAGAGAGATACAAATCCTCAAATTTAGGCTACGAATTTCTGGAAAAATTCTGGGCAGAGACTCAAAACTTTAAAACTGGGAGTGATCCGTAGAATCTAGGCAAACTTTATTATTTTTACTTGAACCTAGACATCCTAAGGATTCCAAGGAATTTTACGGATCCTCGTTTCGATTTTTTTAGAATTAATTATGATTTTTCAAAGTTAGACAAAATGCTGCCCAGATTTGTACCAGCGTTGTTCTACGAATTTTGAAGGAATAAAGTAAAAAATAAATGTTGCAAGGGCAAAATAGTCCTTAGTGGCCAAAATATCTCTTAGGATATTATTTATAAATTAATATTACCATTATAGGATACGCGTGATCACCGTCCGACCGTCAACGTACCGACAACACCGACGAAGGTACGGACACGTACTGTAACACTAACTCTGATGTTTACTGTATACCTATATGTGATAGATATGTTCATAGACTGTGACTCTATTTTTTAAAAGAATTGTTCATACACATACAGCTTTATACGGGTTATAGTCATGATAACGCCGTTGAGTTTTCCTAGCGCTGAGGACACGGATGTACACCGTGGCACTGGTGAATAGTGCAGACTATCAAACGTTCATATGCAGTGGCTGTGTTCTGTTATTATCTTTCATATGTGAATATTGCTGTGATATCATGAATAAACTGTCATACATACTTGTACATAAACATGAGGTTAACCGTTACCTGAGGTTCGAATGGGTATTGAACCTCAGCTCTTACCATAGCTTCAGGATCCGGAGTAAACAGGATCGAAGACAAGGGTAAGCAACAGATGTAGGAACCGGCTGGAGAAAGTCCTATTGACATGTACTTTACGATATCGACATTTGAAAAAAATGTAACGCTGTTATAAGCACATACATTACAGTGGATATAAATTGGGATAGAAGCTCTTTTTAGGGGAATTATTATCAAACAATTTTGTTTTTCTTTTGGCATATAAAAAAACTGATTGAATATAAAACCCCTTAGAAAAAGCTTGTGTGTTACCACGAATAGTTCAAAGAATTCGAGCAGCGAAGAAACTAATCAACTTGAAGATGGAGATTCGAGAGAGACCAGGCGATCTTGTGAGTGCACATTTTGCAGAAGGGGCTTCACCAACCCTCAGGCGTTAGGGGGTCATATGAATATTCATAGAAGAGCCATGGCTAAACATAGTACACCTAATAGTACTTATTCATGGTAATATTGCAACATAACCCTTAAAAAAATTAATAGTATATACCTTGATAGAAACTTGAGGAATGATGTTTGAAGAAACTCATGTATCTTCAAAGCAAAAGCCAATTTCTCATCATGGCACCAAAGTGGAATTTGCACAAAAGGAACCATTCTTATAAGAAGAATAACAAGAGAAGACATTTTAAGAGCAGATTCTATCCAAAAATTTGGGAAGAAGAATCACACTAGCGTTTCTGAATTTACATCTTTTAAAACCGAAGCTCAACACCAGGTAAATATCGAATTGAATTTACGTATATGAAAATAGTTTCTTGATCAGTTTTATGTTTACTTATTGATGTATCATTTGTTTCCTTGTTTCTTTGATGATTTTTGGATGTCTAGTTTACCTCAGTTTATGTGACCGGATATAAGTATTATGGAGGCAAAGCATCTATGAACATTTCGAAACCCGTAGTTGAAAAGCATAACGAATTTAGCAACTCTTAATTGGGCATACAAAATATAATGGTGATATCTTGCTAAACATTACGGTAGCAATCAAGTGCACTTTCAAGCGTGTATATATTAATTAATTTCTTTCCAAAAATAATTATATATAAATACATTTATGCGCGCGCACATACATATATAAACCAATAATGAAACTTCTTATTTCTCATGTGCTCACATAGGTATCTCTTTTTTTAGGTCAATCCACGGCTATACGGAGATGATAACACCAGACTTTTTTACATTTTGGACAAAGTGAGTTCATCATCTTTGTTAATTCACAACCATAAGTGTAGTTTGATATAGTCATTCTCTTGGTTGTTATTATTATCAAACAAATGTACTGATTTTATATGACAATTAAAACAGCGATTCGGAGTAAGAATACAGGATGTTATGATATGCTTTACTCTGGCTTTGTTCAACTTAACAATGAAGTAGTTGTTGTTGATTAGTTTGGAGAAAAATGATTACGAAACAAAATGTATTGAGATCTTATATTTATGATCAAATCTAACCCTCCAACAAACTTTTATATCGAGGACCAAAGGTAGCATCAGATTATATTCATATCCATATATCTTTATTCATGTGATACATACGTTTACCATCATTCTAATAGAAACATATAATTTTTTCTTGCAAGGTACGTAATCTCATTTACAATCAACATTGTTGTTTCCTCATATCTGACGTAGGATCCAATCATTGGAAACTGGTGGATCCAATATGGGAATGAAAAAGTGGTGGGATATTGGGCATCGTCGTTGTTTTCACGCCTCTCTATGACAGCACGACGACAATACAGTGGGGAGGTGAAGTGTTACATAGCATTGGAAGATGGGAAACACAGCGCAACACAAATGGGAAGTGGACACATTTTGATGGGGAAGGTCCTCGGTTCCTCGGACCCTGAAGCTATGGTAAGAGTTGAGGTCCAATACCCATCGAACCTCAGGTAACGGTTAACCTCATGCTCATGTAAAACAATATATATATGATAGATATTCATGACATTACAACATTAATCAACACATAAGCACACAACAGATGTAAGATTAATATATCAAGAGTACACATCACATGTAAAGTTATCTATGTCTGCACCTCACCGTGCCACGATGGCCTATCATGTCCTCGGCCGCTAGAAAACCGTAACGACATTATGAAAACCATAACCCGTGTATAAAGCTGAATGTATAAGTAGTGATATAAGCCCCATAAACTTAGTCACGGTGCATGACCCAAGACCAAGTCTTGTTCATGACTCTATGAAATCATCTATCACATATAAGCATACAATGAGCATCAGAGTTAGTGTTACAGTACGCATCCGTACCTTAGTTTGTTTGGATGGTAGTACGCTTGCCTGGTCGCACGTCTCCGATTTTTCCCGCATATCCTATAATCGTTTTATCGTATTACTACCTCATAAATAATATCTTAGGAGATATTTTAGCCACTACCGACCTTTTTACCCCGGGTGGATTTATTATTCCAATTATATACCTTAATTTTCGTTAAAAAAAATGTTGTTCCAGCATTTCTGGGCAGATTTTTCGATAATTTTGAAAATTCATAATTAAATCCACAAAAATCGAAACGAGGTTCCATAAAATTCCTTAGAAACCTTAGCATGTCTATTTTTGTGGAAAAATAATGGTTTTCATCCAGAATTAGTGAATAATTCCCAGTTTAATGATCTTCAACATCTGCCCATAATTTTTCCAGAAAACCTAGCCTTATTTCCAGAATTTTTATCTCTCTCTACAGATCTCTATTTGATACATATTTTACATCAATGGAAATATATGCATGTCTACTATAACCATGAATTATTTTAGAATTTTTGAATATAAATTTACTCACAAACTAATGCCCTCTAACTGACTGACTCCCATAGCCCAGCAAAACCCAACAATTCTCTATCTTATTCTAACTTGTTTTATTAATCCTAAAAGTTACTTCCCAACATGTTTCCACCTTGTCAAGCATCTTTAGATGCAATAAGGCTTGAAAACAATTATGGAAAATTAATTTACCTATTTCCTAGATTAAACTAACATTTATACTAAGAACTAAAAAACTAAAGACTAGAAACTAAAAACTAAAGACAAGCTTACCTCTTGAAGGCTCTTGCTTCTCCTTCTTGCTTCTTAGAAATCATCACTTGGTGGTTGATTTGGTGTGAAGAATTGTGAAGAGGCAAGGCCTCTATTTATAGCAAAAGTCCAAAGATTTCCACCTTTGGATCACTTTCCTCAATCAATGGCTTAGGTGGATTTGTGTTTTCATGAAGGCTCATTTTAGGAAGAAAATGCTCTCATTGGTCAATCTTAATTACATAGGATTTAGCTAATTATTTTTATTTTCTTTTTTAATTCAACATGTGCTCTTGAAAAAACTATATTTTAATCTCTCTCTCTCTTTCTCTCTCCCATGTGCAATCTAACACTTCTTTCTTCTCCCATTGGTCTATTTCCTTTTTCACAAGGATTAAGCGTATTTCTTTGATTTTCCATTGGCTAGTTCAATTACACAAGGATTAAGGTTAATTATAGAATTAATTAGGACCATTGGATTCCATTTGTGTTTGTTTTAAATTATATCTTGGCCCTTCACTATAAAGATGAGCTCTTGTGATGTCATCCTTGTGATGTCACTTTGATGACATAATCAAAGCTTAAGTGTCATTAGCAAAGTTTAATTAACATCTTAATCAAGTGCTTTATTAGACAAGATTAATTCTTCATTAACTAGCCTTTTGATTAATTATGAAGATTTACAATTATTTAATTAGTGAAGACTTAATTTGCCTGTTAATCCTTAATAATTTCCCTTAATTTAAGTGTTTCATAACATTATCTTGCTTCTTTTAAGAACCATGGTTTAATATGATGATTATTTTGTATTTTATGATCCTTAGATGTGGTCTTAAATTTAATCTTTGGTTCATTTAATTCCAAGGAAAAATTACCCAAAATCTAATTAATAATCTACAAAATTTAGAGGCAACATACTCTGCTTTATTTAACATGCATGCTTTATCAAAATATAGCATTCACTACAAATAGGGATTTTTTTTAGGGTTTTACAGTTATTAGGTGTAATTGTCAAAGTATGATAGGTTCTTAAATTAATTATGATCATTAATAATTCACTTTATGCTAATATTGAACCCTTATTGGTTCTTGATCTTTCATTAAATTAATATATTCCTAATTGATGACTTTTAATATGTCTTTTAATTAATTTCGTAAATTAATACAATTAAATTAATTATTGTAAATTTAACTGTCCTTTAATTGTTGGTAATTTCCTTTAATTGATTTAGGTATTTTTATAACATTTTATGGCTCTTCATGATTAAATATGAACTATGTTGTAATATGATAATTTTAGGGTATTTTATTATCCCTAAATGAAGATTAGAAAATTTGGGTCTTTGGTTATTCAATTCTGAGAAAATTTCCTAAATTAAATTGAATAAGCTACTAAATTTTGAGACCACATATTCACCTTTTTCCAATAGGTATTTTTCACCGAAATATAATGTTTATAATGGATATGAATTTTAAGGTATTACATGACCTACTTCTATTTTGGTGGTCCAGAAGAAAGCTTGCTTGCTCTTGAGAGAGACAGAGTTATTGTTATACTTGCAGATTTTGATATTATTGGTTTTCTTTTTCGAGTAGTGGTTTTTGGTCAAATAAGAAGGCGTCTTGTGGTAGCCTTAGTTATATTAAAAATTTATTCTGAGTTCTTTATGTTGTTAACTGGTAAGAAAGAAGTACATTTATGTTTGTTTCCTCGGGGAAATTAATTTTCATATAAACTCTCCCGAATTCTCGTTTATTAATCTGTTCCAATATGTTTGATCGAAATTAAGAAAATCTTAATTCTCATCAACTTTATTTTAAATTTTTATAATTTTTTAATTTTACCGCCATTTAATAAATGCCTTAACGCAAGAGTAGACGGTCTACACAATAATAATTAACGGTAAAATTATACATTTATGTGAAAGATTTAACTATATGACTTTTTTCTTTGCCAACTAATGATATGACTATTATATAAGATAAAACGGAAATAGGACCTGATGATGAGCATTTATATGGAAGAATATCATGCTATTTTAATTTGATAGGTGCAAAATTTTATAGTCTTAAAACTCGAAAGTTCATAAGTTGTATCAAGTAATAAAGAGTAAGTAAACCAAATTAAGAGAAAAGAAAATCAAAATAAACTAGCCACTAGAAATAATAGAATCAAGAACCCGCAGTCACTAATCCCTTATTGGCTTCATAAACCTTGTTTTCACTAATTTAATTAGTCATTTTAATTTATATTTTGATATTGGGTCCTTCTAAATAATTATAATTTTTTTGAACCTTTAGAATAGATATTATTGGCTCTAGGTCCTTCATTATAATTTTCCTAAATTTGTAAACAAATTAACTTAATTTGCAATATATTAGGAGTTAAAATATATAAAATAACTAAAAACATAATAATAAAGATATTAGGGAGTTAAAATTTATAATTAATAACACGATATTTAGCAGTTTGATATACATACATACATACATACATACATACATACATACATACATACATACATATACAAAGATGTATATATATATATATATATATATATATATGAGAGAATCTCATATAAAGACGGTTGAATTACTCAAATTCTAATTTTGGTTACTAAACTTAACAAATTATTAATTGGGTTACATAACACAATTAATGATTTAGAAATTGGGTCAAACTACCTCTATATCCTCCTCTATATCCTTAGTTATTAAGGAAAAAAAAAAAAAGCAAAATTGGAATGGAAGAATAAAATCCCCTTCGCCGCACAGTACCACACCTACCTTAACTCCATTGTGTCAGCAGCCAACTTATTGCAGTCTCCGTCCACTACAGGAGAGCCCCAGAACCCTCTTCTTGTTGCCGTCGAAGACTCCTAAACATCCCTCAAATGGGTCGCTTCCCATTCTGGTGGGAACAGATTCGATGAGTTACTAAACTACCACACTGATTTCGAGAAAGTATTCTTCGCCGAATCTTTGGCAGAAAAGATTCGCTTGATGGACCCATGATCTTGTGGCGATCATGACTGCTTCATGAATATGGTATGGATGCTGCTTAGGTTGTTGCCCTACTTTTTTGCTTCTACATTTAGGTTCTCTATTTGCATCTTTCTACTCCTTATGGGGTGCATGAACCTTTATATTTCCTTTTGGTGGCTCATGGTTAGAGCCGTCAAAATGAGCCAAACCCGTTGGGCCAACCCTTTTAAACCCTCTTAAGTCAAGGGCTGATCTTAAATTTTACAGGGTGTAAAAGGAAATCGGGCCTAAAAGGGCGAGCCTTTATAACCTTACGAATGAAAAGGCCAACACTTTAGGGTCGAGTGCCAGCCATTTAATTATTATTATTGATGTTTACTTGATGGCTTAATTATTATTGTTATTGGCATTTTTGTGATTCAAAAATTTCAGAATTTCGAAATAAGTAAGGGGGAAAATTGAAAGTGGAGCTAAATACCCAAGAGGGGGGGTGAATTGGGTATTCTAAAAATTTTCGAGGATTGCCCTGTTTTCTAACAAGAAAAATGAGATGAACAGTAAGGAGAGAATAGTTGGACACGAGATTTATACTGGTTCGTCCTAACAACTTGACCTACATCCAAATTCCCGACTCTCGGGATTTTCACTATCACAAAGATTACACACTCGTACTCAAGAAGTAGTTCTCTCACTAGAACTCACTCCCCTTACAAGTTGTAATCAATGAACTCCCAAATCACCAAGTCCCCTTGACTTGTGATTCTTTACAATAAATGATTTACAAGTAAAAACTCTCTAAGAGTAGATAATGATAAACACCGAAGCTTATGTGTCAAAAGATACTACACAGTTGAAAACAGAGGGAATAAATGCAAGACTTGAATGATTTTCGTTTTCAGCAGTTGTAGTGGTTGAGAAGAATTGAATGCAGCTCTATTTATACTTAGAGTGCATTAAATGACCATTGGATTTATCAATATAACCGTTGCTTTGATTAACCAAAGTTTTGGTTAAGCTTTGGTCTTTTCTCTCTAATCTCGCACTTAATCCACTGCGTGTTCGTAGTTGACTCTCTCGCGAATTTATCCATTGGAATAGCAAACTACTGGATGTAGAAATCATTCTTTAATTCTTTGTAGGCGTGTGCAGATGGATTACCCAAAAGTATGCAACTTTCTCGGGTTTGCATTTAATGTGCTTGACATCACTTTTGCTTTTGCTTTAAACCTTCAATGTACATTCTCTAATCTGTCTGAAACTCAGGAATAAAGTGGTTAAACATGTCTAGGAACATTAGAGAATAATCATAGGAAGTATTAAGATCAAACAAGAAGGTATTGCAAATTCGTCAGATTTGAATTCCTGAAGACGCTGAGAAACCTAGAGGTTTCTTCCACAAACCTCGAGGTTTTGGACTGTAGCAAGTGAAAGAAGTTTAAGTCCAAAACATCAAACCTAGAGGTTTCTCCAAAACCCGGAGGTTTTCAAAGTGGCGTAAAAGCGTCACTCTCTCGAGTGTCAAAACCTTGAGGTTTTCTCAGAAACCTCGAGGTTTCACTTTGAGAGTGAAACCTTGCAACAACACGCCAAGAGCAAACCTGGAGGTTTTTCTAGAAACCTAGAGGTTTTCAAAGTCAGTGAAAAGTGTTTGCTCTCTCCGGATGTCGAAACCCGGAGGTTCTCTCGGAAACTTGGAGGTTTTCAAAATCATTGAAAAGTGTTTGCTCTTCGGATGTCGAAACCCGGAGGTTTTCCGGAATACTCGAGGTTTCACTTAGATTTCAAAATTCTCGCTTTTGCGTCAAAAAAAAACCCGGAGGTTTGAGAGAAACCCGGAGGTTTTAAAAACTTGGAAAAATGCAGAACCTCTCGCCTAGACAAACCTCGAGGTTTGTCCAAACCCTCGGGGTTTCATATTTTTGAGAAACACCGTTGAGTTCAAACCCGGAGGTTTTCCTCAAACCCGGAGGTTCGTAAAACCGGCGATAAACCGAGTTTTCTTCGGAAGGGCAAAACCGAGGTTTCTTTCCAAACCTCGAGGTTTCACATAACTTTGTGAAACCCAGATTTTTCAAGTTAAAAGCACGTAACCTTGAGGACTCCTCCGTAAGGCCAAACCTCGAGGTTTTTGTGCAAGCCTCGAGGTTTGCTCTCACAAAGTGAGTTTTTCAACAACCGAGAGCAAAACCTCCCGCTTTGTTTACAATTATTATTTGTTATATTATTTGTTGCAGATAAAGATTATGGATGTGTTCGGATGCGGAGAAGAAATTCATGACATTTTTACTCCCGGCACAAAATTTCTAATCAAAGTGAAGCACAATCAAATATCTATGAAATTGATGATAGTGATGAAGAAGGTGACAATTGACAATCATAGTGGTATGCTTTTTATATTTTATGTGAGTTATCTAACGTTGTTTAGTTTAATGCTTCTTATGTTTTATGCAAGTCAATTGTGGACAATGGTTTGTTAGATGATTTGTATTGTTTAGATATTAATGTTTATAATATCTATTTGATAGATTAGAACTTTAATGGTTGCAGTTTACTAATTATATTTCTTGGAAAAAACTAGAAGAAAAATAGTTAAAATTTGGAATCATAATTTTCAAGCCCTGTAGGGCAGAGCCTGGCCCTGGTACTATCGGGCCGGGTTTTGAAAAACAGATGTTTTTCTTATCTCAGACCCTGCCCGGGCCGGCCCCGATTCCCGCCTCTATATATATATATATATATATGTAGGGTTTATTGTTTGTCATATCATTTAACATAAGGTTATGTCAAGTTATCCCAAAACTACGTCGTTTTGGGGTTAGAGGAATTAATGAACTCTCAAAACGATGTAGTTGGGGTTATGAGAATTAATGAAGGATCTTTTAGTAAAATTCATATAATAAATACAAAAACACCCTTTATTAATTCCTCTAACTCCCAAAATGACGTAGTTTTGTGTAGGGGTGAGCATTCGGTTTTCGGTAAAAACCAAAAAAACAAAATACACACATCCGCACAACCGAACCGAAACCGAAGTGGCTAAAAAACCGAACCGAAATATTTCGATTCGGTTTGACAGATAATTCGGTTTTTGGGCTTTCATTGGGCCTTCTTGTTTGGGCTAATTTTGTGTAATGGCCAATCCTTTTTTTTTTTTTTTTAATTCAGTTCTTTTTTAATTCAGTTCAAGGCTTTGGAACCTCATTAGTTACAATAGAATAAGTTGTGAGAACATCATATTTTGCAAGTTCAACAGGATCCTTTGTCCTATTACACCCATGATAAATCAACATAGAGAGCTTCTCTTCATCTCCTACTTTGTCATCCAACTCCCATGCCCACTGTCGAAGAACACTAGCAGGACTCTTCCTCCAATGTACCAGCAAATTGTCTTTCCAAGGCCCTATTCAAACAACGCTGGACATGTTAAGCAAAACACTTAGATAAGCATGTCAAGTGATACTAATCAAACAAACAATAAAAACACAAGATATAAAAATGCCCACATGATCATCAGCCAGAATCCCCCCCATAATCATCAGCCAGGGATACATTACTGCATAAATTGAACTTGTCAAAGCAAATCTCAAATTAAAATTAAAATATTCAACGTCTTGTAGTAGGATTTTCCCTAAGCATTTCATTTCAAGCATGAAGTAGTAGGCAGAGTAAAATAAATCAGGGCAGTAAATATACAAACATTTTAATTATCAGGATGAATCAGAGAACTACATTCCATCAATATCCTTTTAAGTGTTCTTTCTTAGCTGCTTCAGAAAATAACAACATATTGACATTTTTTAAAATTCAACAATCAACAACACACTATTGAATCATTCAAAGAATCTCTTCCAAATGTCATAATTATAAGAAAACTTGAGAGCAAACACTTCAGAAATACACCTAAGTTTCTTTTTCCTTAAATATGTCTTCTAGAAATAAGTAAGCAAGAGAAGGAAATGGAGAGCATATCAAAAGCTGGAATCTTTTAGAAGGCAATGCCACAGGAATTGAATAGTTATACTAAAAATTCCTTCCACGGCAACCTAAGTAAAGAAAGAAAGACGAAATTATTTGTTGCTGAAACCATCCAAGTCCAACTATACCGAAAGCCTCAATCATGTTCTGTTTCTCGTTTTTTACGACGCTATAATTTGGTTCCCCAGTTCAACGGCTAGTAATGTTGAGGTCGATTACAGAAAGATAGAAGAAGATACAGTGTATTATTATTTCCTGCAAATTGAAATTAGGAAGGGAAATGTTGACTGAATAGCTATATTTTGACTGAATCAATTCTGCGCAAGAAGCGAAATTTTGTCACTTGGGTATAAGGAAAGTTTTCTTAGTCAAGGAACGTGGGTGAGTTGACCAAGATCGAACCCTAAATTCAGACCCACATCAGAGAAATACAAGCATATGGAGTGAAGGGAAGGAACTCACCAAAGTGATAGACGACGCTTAGACGGTAAGATCAACCTTTGCTTCGGACTTACACTTCGGAAAATTGATGAAGAGGCAGATTTGCAGAGTCCGGCACGATTGAAGCTGTGAGACTCAACCGGAAGTGAAAGGAGAAAGCAAAGCGAGAGTGCAGAGTTGAGAAGTCGAAGTAAGAGGATGACTGTGTGAGGAGCCGAGGCCTACGACGGGAATCGGAGCTGAGAAGGCGAAGTGAAGAGTTGGGGTGAGCTGAGAACTACGACGGGACTGAGTGACTGACGGCTTAGGGTTTTTTTTTTTTTTTTTTTTTTTTTTGATACATGCGGCTTAGGGTTTTCAGTAGAGAGGAATTTGAAAGTGAGGAATTGGGCTGGGTTTGGGTTTGGTACTTGGACTGGTCTGGACGTGAGGTGGGCCAAGGGTTCTCTTCTCTTCATGGGCCAAGTAAATTCGGTTATTCAGTTATAACCGAATTAAAGTTAAAAACACCGAACCGACAACCGACAACTGAATACTGAAATAAGTCTATTTTATAAACCGAATCGAAACCGAAAACCAAATAGACTGGAACCGAAAAACCGAATAGCCTTCGGTTTCGGTTTGGTTTTCGGTTTCGGTTATGATTTGCTCACCCATAGTTTTGGGGTGATTTGACATAACAAACGATAAACTCATATATATATAAAGACAACACTAATTTTAAATATATATTTTATTATATAATAGTTTATTAAATTTGTTTTTACTTAAAACTTATATAATAAATATTTTGTTCTAAATACAAGGGAGAGATCTGGATGACATAGAAGTAAAAGAAGAGAAAATTCAAGAGAGAAATAGGAGGAACAATTTCCTTTCACTGGTATGTTCTGTATGTTATGTATTACAAAGCTTTATATATGGCCTCTATTTATAGGCCTTCAAGAGTCATCACTAAAAGCCACCATTAACATACAATGAATATGGTACAATAAATACATATAAATATATACTGTATGACCATTTGTATCATTCATGCATCTAAATGTACATTAAATAGGCTAGTTTCCCAAATACTATTTGTTCTGGTATAGAACACAGATGTCCGGCCAAGGGCTGGAAGATTGATCTTGGATGTATCTATCTATGAAGGAGATAGCCAGAGAGCGGGGATCACCGTACACCCACAAAGGGGTGCGGTGTGTGCACAAGAGACCGTATGTAAATAGTCTAGGTTTAGAGTGTGTGCACCTTGTTACCCGCCTTCTATATTTATAGAGGCGCCTGGTGCCATATCCGAGGCACGCCATTAACGGGGGCCATTAATGGGGCGGATATTGAACGATATTCCATTAATGTGACGTGTCATTAAGGGGCGGATATCCGAGATACTTTCTAAAAGGACGGGTATCTCGGTGGATTGATATGATTGGGGCGAATCCCCGCCTAGCCGGGATTTCTCGGCTCTCCCGCCATTATTGGCGGATTACGCCTTCGCTTGGGCCTTGCTATGGACTTGGAGGCTTTTGGGCCGGTCCGTAATCAGCTTGCCCCCTGCCTTGGCCGTTCATGTTGTTGGACGGCCGAGGTGTGTGATACTCCCGGCCCGGCGTGTGTCCGGGCCTATGCTTTGGCCAGCCCGGCCCTTATGCCGCGGCTTACCTCTCGTGATATCGCCCGGATGGTGCCTTGGGCCGTTCCCTGCACGGGGCACATTAGGCGGCCTCGGATTTAGATTGTAAGTCCCCCGTTCGCGGTAAACCGTTTGGTCTTCTTTCCGTAGCGCCATCATTGTGTCTTTCACACCCGGCGTGTCCCGATTGGAAAGGGTCTCGCATACGTCGCGCCGTTCCGTGTGCCGATTAGCGTGCGCATTTAATGCTCCTTCATCATGTCGTGCATTTCCCATCGTGTCCATGTTTAAAGACCGAAATGCCCCCGCTGCCTCCTCTCCTTCTTCGCAGCTTTCGCTTTTATATTTGCGTTTTTCACTATTTCACGCATACAATCTTGTAGTGAACTTGCTCCGAGTTTCTTTCCCTTGAGAACTCCATTGTCCTACAATTTGGTTGTTCAAGTCATCCTCTTCGTTACATTTCACTCGCTCAAGTCATCTTCTTTGTTTCTACTCGTGTATTTTCCGTCCTTGCCTTTACTCTTTACGGCATACTTCGTCTTGTTTGGATAATCTCCGGGTTTTTCCTCTGTTTTTCCCATTCTCCCGGCCTTCGAGCTTTCTTTTAAGATTAGTTTCGTGTTCTCGCTCTATATGCTCCTTGCCTTTGACGTGAGGTCTGTAGTCCTTAGGTTCTAGTTCCTCTTTCGATGGATAGACATAGACCTTTCCTTAGAGTCAGAACAACGCTCACCCCTGAGGAAGAGGAGTTTCTTCGCGCTCGTTACCCGAGAGCTTCTTACTGGGTTCTTGGGACCGAGCTCCCGGAAACAGAGAGGTTAGCACCTCTTCGTCGAGGTGGGAATGGTTCTTCTGGGCGAATTGGGCCTCAACCCATATCTGCTAGAGCTTTGTCACCTTCCATGGTTCCAATTCCGGCAAACACCGTTCCTACCTTTTCACCTTTCCGGCCGGGGTAGGTTCTTTTACCGGTTCTAGTGCTCCCGCCTTGATGGCCCAACCGATCAAGTTTTTGTGAGGGTCCATCCCCCGCAAGTTTGGACCCTTATCCTAGTGATTATCTCGGCCCCGTTGGGACCGCTTGGCCGAGAGTTCATTTCACATCGCGCGTGGCGAAGACTTCGAGCTACCTCGATTATTGGATCTTGTCGGATCGGCGTCCTTTGGCCCCCCTTCCGGCGTGCCCTTTCGTCCGAGTCCGCCGTCTCGTTTTGCCTTCTAATCCCGTTTTTCCAGTATTTCCAACTCGCTGATTTCCTTTATGTTGCATATAGGTTAATGGCTCCGAAATCCGTGCCTTCAAAGAAAAGGGCCGAGGCCGAGACATCTCGATTCTTCTAGTCCACCCGAGGCCCCGTGTCGTAGGTATCCCTGGGTGTCCCACGAGGTCTTGAAGACCCGGTCCATTATGTCGACCGAGGATATTGCCCGGTTAGACCTACCCGCCATGGAGGGGTGCGTCCTACGCTGCCCGGAAGCCGACGAGCCTGTTTGTGTTGAACGAGAAGTGGGCAATCCCAATTTCTTTCATTTCTATCGGGATTACCTTACACGGGTTGGTGTCCGGTTTCCTTTCACCCGTTTTCAAATGCTTGCCCCGATGCACTCGAGACTCGCCCCGTCTCAACTTCATCCGAACGGGCTGGGCTTACCTCGGTAGCCTTCGAGCAATTGTGTCGCTCCTATCCGGCTCCAATCCCTTGTTCGACCAATCTCTTCTTCTACTATTTCGGCCCTTTTACCCCGGCACACCTAAGGAAGGTGATAAGTTAAAAGGGCTAGTGTCTCTCCGCGTTAATCCCGACCGGAAACTTATGAAGCCTTTCTCAGAATCTTTTAAGCGGTTTAAGAGTGCGTTTTTTAAGGTTGTCGCCGTACCCGGTAAGCCGGCTTGGTTTCTGAAGGGGGTTGAGGCTGCCGATGTAGGGTGGCGCTTCCCTTTATACTGGGTGGAGAATCATCACAAGGCTAGCCCCTCGTCCTTCCAGATCTCTCAAGAGGACCTCCTACCCGAGATGGTTCCTCACGTCCCAAGATTGGACGCCTTTGTGAGCATTATGGCATCCCGAGTGCAGCCTTTTTCATATCCGGAGGGATCTAGGCCAATTCCTTCGAATTGTAGGAGTCCCTTGTTTGCCATGCTCTTTATTCCTTTAGTCATGTTTTGTATATTGGCCGCCTATTTTGTGCTTAGTGTTGATTTCTTTTTACCCGTCCTTTTCAAATTTCAAGACATGAAGGCCCTTCCCGGCTACTTGAAGAAGGTGAATCCGGCCGCGGTTTCTTCGAGCGGCCGGTCTCTAAGCGGGCTGCCCCTACCAAGGCTACCATGCCCGAGGCTGATGCCCCCGTTGTGGCCAAGAAGGCCAAGGTGTCCGGTGTTGAGACTTCGGCCCCATCCGTGCCCGATGGATCCCCTCAGGCGGGCGTTCCTGAAACTTCCAAAGGGAAGCAGATTGTCGTTCCGGGTGAAGGTGCAGCTACCGGGGCCGCGACCGTTCCTTCGCCTCGGTTCTTCCAAATGTTTTCGATCGCCCGCCGCCGCTCTCCACCTCCTTCGACCGGGCCCTTACGTCCTTCTTCCATGCTTCCTCGGGGTTTTGTATTTGAAAAGGGGGTGACCAAGGAGCTGGATGTAGCGTTTCTCCCCCCTCGGGAGTTCATGGAGAGCCGGGCCTTGTCCCCTCCTAGTGTTGAGGAGGTGCTCGCCGCAGAGCGGTACTGTAAGTCCGTTGGTTTCCCGCAAGCTTATATGATCGCGAGGGAAAAATACGCCCGGGCCGATGCAGAACGAAAATCAAGGCGTCCAGGGCCGAGGCCGAGGCCAACCGTGCAGGCTCGCAGGCGGCGTCCGTGAAAAGGGCTTTAGCCGATGCCGAGGCCAAGCTCCGCCTTATGGAGGAGGAGCGGATGCCGCCCGGCTGAACGGATGCCGCCAAGGAGGCGTTTGTTAAGGTGGAGTCGATATGCAACAGCGCGAGAAGGGGCGAGAAGTCACCGAGTGTGTTCGGCCCGAAAGCGCCGAGCGAAAGTATGGATGTGGTGAAAACCCCGCAAAAACAGCGTGATTCGTTGTTTGATAAGGTTAAAGCCGTCGAGGAGGCTCGGCCGTATCGCAATGAACGCTTAGAGTCCGACGAACTTCTAAAGCAGACCGCCGATTGCTTCGAGAATGCACCGGAGCAGATCCAACTTTTGAATCCGAAGACGGAGCTTAACTTGACGGCTATGACTTCCGTGCCTTTGTGGAAGACGGAACGTTAGTTTCAGACGCCTCCTTCCGCCGCCGCCCGGTCCGGAAGGGGAGAGTCGGATGCGGAGAGCGAGGCGACCAAGAATGCTCCCGAGGCCGGTCCTTCTAGTTAAGCTTTAATCTTCATTGTTGGTGGGCGTCTCGCCTTTTGTATTTTATTGACTCCTACGTTTGTGCCGTAATTTTATATGACTTATGGGGAATGTATTTATCCGCCCTTCTCGCGCTTTCTTAAATTCCATTGTTTGAAATTTATTGACCGCATTATATACAAGTCATGTACTCGACCAACACCGCGGGGGAGAGTGGGACAAAGGTTGTGTGTCGTACCCTCGGGGGTGTTCACTTAACCGCACCGCTCATCCTAGCTTAAATAGCCGGAACGATGGTAGGAACCGTTTTAAGGGCGAGGCTGTCATATGTCGACCGAGGTGTCTAGTACCTCGACGGACATTTTGACTTGATCGTGGTCGGATGACAAATTTCGCCTTCTTAAACCGGGCGAGCGTTGACGCGTCAATTTCGCGAAGGCCACGTATGGCGTTTTTCGCCGAGCTCTTACCTATGCGCGTCGGAGTACAACGGCGGTGTCATACATCTAGATGTTTTTTTTGGTTTCGACCGGTATGGGTACCTCGAGTCGCTTTTTGCCGGCTTGGTGGCCTCGGCTTCAAGCTTAAGCAAATAATCGTGCACGTTGGCGCTCCTCTTTGAGGTATTCCTTCATTAAATAAAGCAGCTCTAAAGAGCGTACAAATGGTCATAAATTATTCAAATGCAAAGCAAGGGAAAGTTGGAAAGCAATTGCAAAAAACATGAAAGAAAGTAAGGAATGACCGAGCCGCGGTCTTGGGCTAGCCGTAGTAGATTTTCAACTTATCGGCGTTCCATGTCCTTTTAACCGGCTTTCTTGCCAAAGTTTCGAGAACATATGCCCCCGCGTCAAGCTTTTCTTTAACACGATACGGTCCCTCCCAGCTTTGCTGCGCTTTTCCATCTCGGAGTTCTTATTACCTATATCGGCCCTCCGAAGTACCAGTTACCCCGCTAAAGGATCGTGGCCGAACCTTGCGATTATATTTGGCCGCGAGTAACTGCTTGGCGGCAAGTTCCCGACAATGAGCTGTGACTCGGATCTCATCTATCAGGTCCAGATCTGTCTTTAAGGCGTCTTCATTTGATGCCGGTCCATCCTGTCCGGCTCTGATCTTCCTCCACGATGGCTGCCCGATTTCTACCGGAATCATTGCTTCGCATCCATATGTGAGCCGAAGGGAGTTTCCGGGTAGAGGTCTCGCATACTTGTCCCGTATCCCCATAGAACACCGTGGAGTTGTTCGGTCCAACTAGAGTCGGCCTTTAACATGCGTTTCTTCAATCCGTCGAGAATGATCTTATTGGCGGACTCGGCCGCCATTAGACCGCGGATGTTCGACGGAGGAGAAGTGTTGTTTGATGTCGAGGTTGGACATTAAGGCCTGGAATCTTTGGTCCGTAAATTGGGTTCCGTTGTCGCGACGACTTCAAAGCAGTATCCCGAACCGAGCGAAGATATTGTGACGAACGAATTTCATAATCCCGGATGACGTTATCATAGTTAACGCTTCCGCTTCGATCCATTTGGTGAAGTAGTCAACAAATGCCGACAATGAGCCATTTGAGCTGTCCGGGCGCCGGTTTAAATGGGCCAAGAATATCCATTCCCCATTTATAGAAGGGCCATGGAGCCGGCATCCCTTTTAACTCTGTGGGCGGCGGCCATAAGATCCCGCCATGTTTCTGGCAACTGTCACACCGTTTGGCGGTCTCCATGGCGTCATGCATCATGGTGGGCCAATAATATCCGGCGCGCAATGCCTTCCTAGCCAAAGCCTTGCCGCCCATGTCGCTCGGCCGTTGCATCCTCGTGTATTTCGGCCAAGACATACCGATTCGGACCGGCCGAGGCATCGCATCATCGGGCAATGTACTCCTTTCCGATAGCCGGTCATCGACCATAGTGTAGATGGCGGCTTCTCTTATCGCCTTTTTCGCTTCGGTAGAGTCTCGTGGGAATGATCCCTCTTTCCGTGTAATCTTCGATTGGTTTTCTCCACCCCGATCCGACGAGATAGTCATGATGCACGTGGGCTCGGCCAAATTCTGTTGGATGACCGTTCTTTGACTCCCCGACCTTTGGTGCTTGCGAGTTTGGATAGGATGTCGGCCCGGCATTCTCTTCTTCGGATGTGAGAGACAACGACTTCTTCGAATTCCGTCATTATCTCTTTTGCTTTATTCAAGTACTTGGCCAACAAGGGGCCTTTTGTTTGATAGCCGCCATCAATTTGTGCGGCGACGAGTCATGAGTCGGTGAACACCTTAATTCGCCCGGCTCCGCTATCTTTTGCTTGAGCCAATCCGGCTAAGAGGGCCTCGTATTCGGCTTGATTGTTAGAGGTCGGGAACTCCACCGGAGGAATGTTCGCAGCGATTCCCTCGGGCTTTCGACAATGACTCCCGCTCCGCGCTTTGGGTTGGAGGACCCGTCCACAAATACCTTCCGACTCGGTGTCGGGCCATAACCGGAGTCAATTCCCCGATGAAGTCCGCCAATGCCTCGTGATTTGATTGCCCGCCGTGCCTCAAAGGTGATGTCGAACTCGATAATTCAATTGCCCAGCTAGTCATCCGCCCACCCGATCCGGTTTGTGCAAAATCTGCGGACGGGCCGATTGGTCCGACCACAATCCGATGCCCTTGGAAGTATGGGCGAAGTCTCCTTGCCGTTGTCGAATGCGAATGCCATTTTTTCCAGCTTTTGATATCTTAGCTCGGCGTTTTGTAACGCTTTGCTCACAAAGTAGATGGGTGTCCGTCCGGCCTCGGTTTCTCTTACCAAGGCGGCGCTTACCGCTTCATCCCCTACCGAGAGGTATAGGAACAAGGTCTCCCCCGCTCCGCTTTGTCAAGACGGCGGGGGTTGCCAAGCATTTCTTGATTTCTTCAAAGGCCGTCTCGCAGTCCGTATTCCATCCTCCCTGGGTTTCTTTCTTCAATAATTTAAAGAAAGGTAGAGCTTTCTCGGCTGACCTCGGTAGGAATCTTGTCAGGGCCGCCAAGCGACCTGTCAGTTGCTGCACCTCCTTCTTGGAGTTGGGGGCCTGCATATCTAGCACGGCCTTGCATTTGTCCGGATTGGCCTCAATCCCTCGGTTGGTCAACATAAAACCCAAAACTTGCCAATGGGCACCCCGAACGCACATTTCGCCGGTTCAACCTCGATGCGGTATTGTCTTAGTTTGTCAAACGTCTCGCTTAGATCCCGATGTGCTTTGCTCCGGTGTTTTGACTTCACTATCATGTCGTCTATATATACCTCCACATTACGACCGATTTGATCTTCAAAGACTCGATTCATCATGCGTTGGTATGTAGCTCCGCATTCTTCAATCCAAATGGCATGACGTTGTAGCAATAGTTCGCCTTTATCCGTCATGAAGGCGGTTCTCTCTTGATCGTCGGGGTGCATAGCGATCTGATTGTACCCGAGTAGGCATCCATAAAAGAGAGCAGCTTGGTATCCGGCCGAGTTATCCACTAGCCGATCAATGCCGGGCATGGGAAAGGAGTCTTTGGGGCATGCTTTATTCAGATTGGTGTAGTCGGTGCACACCCTCCATTTGCCTCGTTGGTTTTAACACCATGACCACGTTAGAGAGCCGTCGTGTATTGTATTTCCCTTATGAACCCGGCAAGGAGCTCTTCAATGTGACTCTCAAGGGCTTTCTCGCCCGTCGTCCCGAGATATTTCTCCTCTTCTCGGGCCACCGGTTTCGACCCCGCCATATGGCTAACTTGTGACAAAGAAGTGTGGGTCGATCCCGGTATTTCGGCCGACGTCCAGTGCGAAGACGTCCCGGTTTTGCCTTAAAAATTTGATCAGCCTTGCCTTGATCTCGCGTCCATGTCCCCGCGATTTTAGTTGTCTTGGCGGGGGGTCCGTCCCGAGGATTAATTCCTCCAACTCTCCTTCCGGCTCGGGCGTGGGTTTTCTCGGTTCACGAGGTCTAGTTCTACCATGTTGACCGATTGCCGGGTCGCCCTCTTTTCTCGTCATTAGTCATTACCTCGTTGGTTTGCAGCCGTGGCGGGGATGACGCTCTTTTCCTCCTCTACACGGAGGGCTTCAAGTAACACCGCGCGACGCTTTCTCGGGTCCCCGACACTTCAACCACCCGATTCTCGATCATTGATCATTTTCAATTTCTCGGTGCTTAGTGGATGCCAAAGATATCCCAACCGTGTATAGTGGGTCGGCCCAAGATAATGTTGTAAGGGGAGCGGAAATCCGCCACTACAAACCTTACCCGTCCCGATTTGAAGGCTTCCTTAGTCCCCCAAGGTCGCCTAAGGTCGACATATCCTTTTGGGAAGGAACGCTCTCCATTGAACCCGATGAGGGTAGATTTGCATGGCTTTAGGTCTTCGACATCGAGGTGCATTCTCTCGGTATGCATCCTGCCTATTATGTCGGCCGAACTACCTCGCGCCGACAAATATCCGTTTGACCCGGCAAGCTTACGACGATCCCGGTGATGACCAATCCGTCTTGATGGCCGGAATAACCTCCTTGAGCTCCTCGTCGGTGAAGACCAAGGGTGGTTTTGGGTTTGCCGACGTGCCCTTGAACCTCGGCACCTCTTTTACCGTTAATACCTCTCGCAGTATTTCTTGCGCCGACTTATTGTATCTCCACCTCCTCCGCCGCCACCGATCCCCGTGCATTGGAGATCGGCGTCCGGTAGCCCCCCGCGGGAGGGCCGGTTCTCCGCTTCTTTCGAGTCCGAAGCGTTCGTGGCCGGACTCCCGCTCGGGGCGGCTACCATTCCGCTTGCCGGATTTTCCTTGAGTTTTGATGACGTATTGGCGTAGTTTCCTTCTCTTACAAATTTTTCAATAGCATCCCCGAGTTCGTAGCATTCGTCCGTGGTGTGACCGAACAATGCGTGGAAGCCGCAAAACTTCCCCCGATCCGTATTGGCCCGGCTTTCGAGAGGCTTTGGCTTCGTCACCTTCCTCATCTCGGCCTCATGCGCGACCTCCTTCCACACTGGGATCGCGGGACATTCAAGGGGGTATAGTTTCCGTACGTCCCCTTATTGTCCGTTCGCTCCGGCCTCGGACCGCTCTCTCTCGCCACGTCGGCGAGGCTCCGCCTTGTGTTTGTCGGTCCGGGCTCTTCTTTCGTGTGATGAATTCCTTGCCTTCTCGGCTCATCTCGCATTGGCGATTTCCATTTGCTCGACATCTAGATATTTCTTCGCTTCAAGATAGAATTCCGTCAAGGAATATACTCGATTCTTGCATAGATGTCGGGCCAGCGCGTCATCGGGTCCAAATCCGTTGACGAGGCAAAGGTTACATGGACCTCTTCGGATAAGGATCGTACCGTATTGCCGTATCTCCGAACCGATCCGATACTTCTCGCAATGTTTCGCCCTTCTTTTGCTTCACTTTACTCGGCGTGAATTGAGATTTCGGTTGTTTCTTGCTTGGCTGGTGGCAAAGTGTAATTCAAACTTACGACCAAGGTCTTCAAAATTCCGAATGGAATTATTGGGTAGCGAACTCAACCATTTGTGGGCCGGCCCGATTAGCGTGGCCGAGAAGAGTCTTAGTATCACCGCACCTTCTATTGATCTTACCCACATTAACTTCTCAAATAGCTCGAGGTGATGACGTGGATCCCGGGTCCCATCATATTGGGGGAGGTCGGCTAGGTCAAAATTCTTCGGGTAAGGAGCCGTGGCCGTAGCTCGTGAGAATGGAGTCCCCCCGCGCCGGCCAAGTATTTCATCTTATACCGCCGCGGCGATCCTCGTGTCCGCGGCGTAGTAGATCGCCTCACGTAGTTCGTCCGAGTCGTGTTCACGATCTCGGCCCTCCGGCTCCCTATCATCGTCATGGTGGCCCGCTCGCCTCCGGCCTTCCCTATCCCGGCTCCGCAAAGGTGCCTCTTTGTGCCTTTTGGGGGTTGGTTGGCGGTCTCGGTCCCTCCCGGCGTCCCCCTTTTCCCGCCACGGAATGTTGATTCGTTTCTGGGCTGGTACGCGGACTATTGCTATCCAGGCGTACAACCTCCTTCCTCTTACGTGGGCTTCTCGGGTTTCCGCGTTGGAAAAGGTTCTCAAGCTTTTCCTCTATCATTTGTTCCAGAGCATGGAAATCCTCCTGTCTTTGGAGGTGATCGAACTTTTCCTTGTTTTCGAATCTCTGAATCATCGCCTCTTGGGTTCTCCTCGCATGCGGACGTCGGTGTCTAGTACCCGAGCGTCCGAACCGGATCTGTCGTCGGGGCCGACCCTTTGGGGATTCTTCATGCAGAGATTTGTCGATGGAAGGCGAGGTGGTTTCGAGTCGCAAACGTATCCTTCCGGAGTTTTTCCTGGGATGGTCGATCATGGGTCTCCGTGACCGGCCGGGGCCGGCCGAGGTTGATTTGGGGGTACCAGCTTTCCTCGTTCGGGGCTTGTCCAATTGCTGGTTTTGCGTGTGGCTTCGGTGTGTGAGCCATCGATGGTCGCGGATAGAAATTTATGGTCCCCACGGTCGGCGCCAATGTTCTGGTATAGAACACAGATGTCCAGCCAAGGGCTGGAAGATTGATCTTGGATGTATCAGCAGACCTGGGTATCTATGAAGGAGATAGCCAGGAGAGCGGGGGATCACCGTACACGACAAAGGGGTGCGGTGTGTGCACAGTGAGACTGTATGTAAATAGTCTAGGTTTAGAGTGTGTGCACCTTGTTACCTGCCTTCTATATTTATAGAGGCGTCTGGTGCCATATCCGAGGCACGCCATTAATGGGGCCATTAATGGGGCGGATATTGAACGATATTCCATTAATGTGACGTGTCATTAAGGGGGCGGATATCCGAGATACTTTCTAAAAGGACGGGTATCTCTAAGTGGATTGATATGATTGGGGCGAATCCTGCCTAGCCGGGATTTCTGGCTCTCCTGCCATTATTGGCGGATTACGCCTTCTGCTTGGGCCTTGCTATGGACTTGGAGGCTTTTGGGCCGGTCCGTAACACTATTCATGAATGATGATTTGAATAGCCTCAAACAACATCCACATAATTGATATTCATAATATATTTAAAAGTTTTCTTCCCAGTATCCCATTCATTGTCCCAGTATCCCTTCATTGTCACCGTACATTTACCACTAACGTATCTATTATAAAAATTTATTTGAAACTTGAAGGTGAACAAACAAATTGTTAGTTGTTGGTGGTAAGGGAGCTTACCACTAGAACGAGAAGAACACAAATTTGAATACTGCGAAGCCCACTTTTGGGATGTGTGTGAACCCTCTCGCCCTCTAAGCTTAGAGAGAAAACCCTTGATTGAAGAAAAAAAGAAATTTGAAAGTAAAAATCAAAATGTGTCATCTCCTCTCCCACGTCAATAACGCGCTGTTTGACAACATATATTATGAACAAAATTTCCCTCTCAAATCCCCTAATTACTAATTCCATTGCTTTAGATTAGGTCAAAAACTTGAAACACCCAGTTATATTTCTTTTGGGTCCAGATCCTCTCATTATCCACTTTCTCCTTATCTCTCATAACCCAATCTACACTATTGATTTCACTTAATCTTGGCCATTCATTTCATATTTTTAAAATTCATTTCCAACCTCTCAAATGCTTCGACTCACTAACTGGTATTAAAAAGATATTTTAGGATACTTGATTTGATCGGTATCGAAAAAAATACTTCAAACAAATCGATCCTGAAGTATATTTTAGCACCATTCAAGAGCTTGAAATATTTTTTCAAGATCCTTAAATAATTTTTCAAGATCATGAAGCATGAAGTATTTTTTAAGTACCAAGATCTTTTAGAACCATTCAGTACCTTGAAATATTTTTTCAAGATCATGAAGTATTTTTTCGACTAGCCAAGATCCTTAATTATATCGCTTAGTACTCTGAAATTTTTTTTATGATCATAAAATAATTTTTCAAGATTATGATTTATTATTTTAAGA
This sequence comes from Acacia acuminata, assembly GCA_019022655.1. Taxonomy (NCBI): domain Eukaryota; kingdom Viridiplantae; phylum Streptophyta; class Magnoliopsida; order Fabales; family Fabaceae; genus Acacia; species Acacia acuminata. The sequence goes on along the minus strand of JAFJYI010000047.1, from coordinate 1,136,676 downwards.
TCTTGAAAAAAAAATATTTGTGGTACTTGAATTGTGCTAAAAATATACTTTAGGATACCGACTAGTACTAAAGTATTTTTTCAGTATCAGTCAATATCCTTAAGTATATCAGTTAGTAACTTGAAATATTTTTTTAAGATCCTAAAATAATTTTTCAAGATTATGAAATATTTTTTCAATAACAATCAGTATTGTTTAGTACCATTCAATACTCTGATTTTTTTTTTTAACAAATCCTAAAATAATTTTTTAAGATCATGAAGTATCTTAAAGTATCTTTTTAGTATCCGAGTCGAAGTATTTGAGAGGTTGGAAATGAGTTTTAAGAATATGAAATGCACGGTCAAGATTAAGTGAAGTCAATGGTGTAGATTGGGTTATGAAGGATGAGGAGAAAATAGGATCATGAGAGAATCCATTCCCATTTATTTTTCTCTACCGGCGACCACTTCATCTTCTTCATTATCTCCTCTGCGACTTCTTTTACCTACATTTTAACTTCAACTTTCAAACCAAGAACCACAACAGATGATAGATGCAAAAGCACGAGGAGTTGGAATAAGATGCAACAACGAACTACGCACACAACCGACAAGACATGAAGGAGAACCCTCATTCATCTCTTTCATCGTTTTTTTTTCCTCCACCTATTTCTCACTCAAAGTTTAGTCGTCCGGTTTTTGCGCAACTGTTTTAGGATTCCAACCCCAAAGCAGGTTTTGGATCAAAAGCAGCTTTTCTTCAATCCAAAACGGGCGAATGTCAAAAACAGCTCTTACCATAAACGCGAGCCGTTGCCAATTCTGCCAGTTGGACTGTCCGGTCCGGTTTGACTCTGAAAACCTTACTTTGCATAATTTTTTTTTTCCAATTTCATATAACTTGCATATGTCATTGACTTGGCAATATTTTGTGGACATGTAGGATGATTGAGCCAGAGTTGAGCTGACTCATAAATGAGTAGGATCATTTTCTTTTTTTTAAAAAAGGGTGAAAGTCAAGGGACTAAGTTATAAGCGAGTTAAAAATTCAAAAATTGAATCTCACCGGGTCATAGTTGAAGAACTAAGTTACAATTGGGTTAAAGGTTAAAGAACCAATAGCACTACAAGAAAACCGGTAAATGGAGGCGGTTTTAGGAGCATTTAGAGGCGGTTCAAACCGCCTCTAATTGCACAAGCAAAGGTTGAAAAACGTCGAAGTTACCACCGTCGGGAGCCAAACCGAGGCGGTTTGAAGGAACTGCTGGTACAACCGCCTCAAAATATAATTCAGAGGCGGTTTTGTGAACCGCCTCTGAATATCATTCGGAGCGGTTTCGCAGGCGGTTTTCAACCGCCTAAATATGATTCGAGGCGGTTTTCGAATCGCCTCGAAAATGAAAAAGGGATCTAAAAGGAAAAGGGAAGGTTCGAACCGGCACCTCCAGTGTGTTGGGTGATAATGTAACCAACGACACTATCGAAACAAGTTGTAACAAGATTCGTTCTAAATATATATATTCTAAACTTTTTGTGAGTGTGGGTCCGCCATCGCGCCTCCCCCAACCGCCTCTAAATGTAAATTAGAGGCGGTTTATAATAACAAAGACCGCGGAATGATTCAGATTTTTGGGCAAAAACGCCTCAGTAACCGCCTCTATATGTTCCATTTAGAGGCGGATTAAGATAACCGCCTCTGTTTTTTAATAATATTGAGGCGGTTTGTAATTCTCTGAAAACCGCCTCTAAATGTGTTTTAGAGGCGGTGTACGTAAAACCGCCTCTAATAATCGGTCGGTATTTACCTTTTTTCTTGTAGTGTAGATTAATTTTTTTCATTTACTTATAATGGACGCTATACTGATATGGTTTATTGGCTGTCCATTTTGTGTCCAATTTGATATTTGGCATTATGGAGGCTATGAACTTATTTATATTTAAATGTTACGTTAAGAAGTATATATGTAGTAAAAAATTTTACCTTTATATATATAATTTTAATTAGAAAATTAAAAATATGTTATTTTTATGCAACAAAAAGTATATCAATTTAATTCCTACCAGATTCAATCACCCTTCGTCCATGGTTCAAAATCAAAATAATAATGAAACTAAAACATTCTTTTTTGTCATCCAATAGAAGAAACTCATGCACTCATTATATTCATAAAACAACAAACTCAGTAGTCAACTTTCCATTTAAAAATATTTAAAAGAAGCACTTGGTATCATTGGGCTAGAAAGGCGCAACCATTTATTTGGCTAATTAATTTAACCACCAGTCTCATTCTAACAAGAATAAAAATGAAAAATTAACGTCAATAAACCACATGGAGGAACCATATAATGTAATGTTTTTACTTGAAGTGATTATGGAATTTTTTTGTCATACTTATAACCCACGTACTCATTATACCATAGAAAGGGGTTCAAACTCAAAACCCCATGAAAGACTTGATGGATGAGTTTAACTTATTGTACTACAAGACCCTCAAATAATGTCATTGATTATAACATGAATATTTAACTAAGTAATCATGTCTTATTAGATAATGACAAATGATGATGAAACTTTACATGTCTTATTTATCTGATTGTTTGGAATAAGCCCGTTCGTTTCATAGCGTTTTGACATCACTTCAATCAAGAGTTTAAGATACCAAGTGCTCCTAGGTGAATAGTTAAAAGGTAAAACTGCCATTTAACCTATTTATATAAAGCGTTTTGACATCACTTCAATCAAGAGTTTAAGATACCAAGTGCTCCTATGTGAATAGTTAAAAGGTAAAACTGCCATTTAACCTATTTATATATATAAGTGATGGCCCCAAGTAAACCAAAATCAGACAACACAAATTAAACTTATGCATGGGATAATATTTTCCCACATCTCTTTAATTTGGATTTCATAAATGTATTGTTTATACTGTTTAGTCTATCAATATTCAAGGGAACCTAACTGTGATATCACTACAAAAAAATGATGCTTTGTAGAAGCTAAAATTATGTAGTTGTAGTGGTTTCAAACACTACAAACGACAATATTAGTGGTAATACACTATTGCAAGCTATTTTGTAGTGGTTTTTTAAAAACCGCTACTCATGTAATAAAACTGCTACTATATCGGTAACGGTTTTACGTCATCAAATGAGATCAAGATGACAGATTGTGTAAAAATCTTGTAGCAGTTATAAAATGGCTACAAATTACAACGCGAAAATTTTGAGTGGCGGGATGGAAAATTGAGAAATTAGTGCCAACATTTTAGTGGTTACAAAACCACCACTAAGTAATCCATGAATCTAAAAAAATTGGTGGCAAAATTTTCTAGTGGTTTTGGATGAAATTTCAAAAATTGTGCCAAATTTTTAAGCCGAATTTGAATTAAAATTTGTAGCATGTGTAAAATCGCTAGCAAATTTTTGTAGCAAAGTAAAATCGCTACAAATATTGGATGAAATTCCAAACACCAAAATCTTAAGATGAATTTGAATTAAAATTTGTAGCGGTTCTAAAACCTCTACAAAATATTGCATTTTTTTAATAAAAAAACCATAATTTTGGTCCATAATTACAATATTTTATTATTTATGTTACACTCCTACTGGCCTCGCTTTTTCAAGTGGCGGGTAGAGTGTCTTTTACTTTCAAAAAAAAAAAAAAGCATTGCGCATTGCGAGCAAGGAAAATGTTTTGGATAATATACTACCGATAAAGTAAATAACTAAATAAAAAGTCCCTCCAAGGGTTATTATATAGTCATCCAGATAAAATGTCCCAAAATAATGATTAATATACAGTCATCGAAAACTAAAGATGCAATAACAAAAAGCTGCCTCCACGCCCCACAAATCCTCAATCAAGCTCTCCTGTCTTACCTCTAGACTCTTGCTTCGTTCTTGATGCACTTCCTGTATTCTTATAATAGATTGGGATTCATAAATGAATCCTAGAGTAACCGTTAATTTCATATACAATGCATGTACAAAGTATGTAAGAAAAACCATAAAACATATGGCATTCAACAGGTTGCACACAGCAAGGAATATAACCTAAACCGGAACAAGCAGTCACATATAACATAAATTGCTTAATAAGGCACTTAACCATGTCGGGTTCGCACACAGCGGTTTCGGTATCCAAAGCGCTTGGAACACATAACATCGAATGCATAACCAATCATGGTAAAACATACATACAGAGTCACACAAAGTACATGAATTTAAGGTTACTTACCTGCGAGTAGTTGATCAGTAAAATGGCTAACACCCAACTACTAGATAAGAGTGATAGACATAAAATAAAATAATATAACAGTGTCATTGCTAATATAACTTCTCCCTTATAATTATACACTTTCAAAAAGGGTCTGTCTACTTTTGAAACTCATTAATTTCCTTTATTAATGAGTATTTCTTCCTTGGTGAATTTTCTCTTATTTTCGCACATAGTGCAGAAAATTTCTAAAATTTGACCCAACTTTAAAAATTCATAACTAACTGTAGAAAAATCCAATTGGGGTGTTTCAAAAATCTACATAATCCTTGATATGTCTATTTTTGTCTAAAAATACTTGCTTAGTTCAGAAACATGTGGAAAATTCCCAGTTTCTGAAAATACCCTTATTGGTTTTTCTACCTCCTTATTTGCATATTTCATGCTTTATGTTTTTTCAAAATTATCCTCCATACCCTTCCTCATACAAAATTCCATTTTAATCACTTTTAAACCATCAAAATCATCAAAATAAAATCATACCATCAAGTTCTAGCTATTGACCATACTTTTCTTAAACTTTTGTAAAATTCTAAGAAGTTAGAGAAGGAAACTTGCTTGAAGTTTCAACTTCCTTGGCTTTTTCACTTTAACCTCTTTGTAGTTATAGCTAGAACTCCAACAATATCATTCAAGATCATTAATTGGAAGCTTAAACAAATTTGAAGGAAGTAGAATAAATTCTATAACTTTCTTACCTTGATTCAACTTTCTCTTATACTCTTCTTCTTGCTTGACTTTCACTCTCAATTCACTACTCTCTTTCCTTTTCCTTATGTGTGGTGTCTCTTTGGTGTCAAAATGAAGAAGAATATGGTCCTATTTATAGTGGTCCTTGGTCTTAGAATATCTTATTGTGATTTTACCTTTTTGCCCTTGCTAGTTGCCCTTTGAATTCTCTAGATCTCTCTTGCATTTTCTAGCAAAAAACTGATTTTTCTTCTTCCTCTCCCATGCACATGCCACTTGGCCCTCTTTGGTCAAGAATATCTTCTTCCATCACATGCCTAATTTTGTGGTTGAGATACTTTGCTTAATGAGGAAGAAGATTAGGTGTCCCTTGCCATTAATTAGATATGCACAAGTGTCCCTTGTAATTAATTCAAGATGCATATGTGTCCTTAATTTATTTTTTCTTCAAATATTATTTGGGCACTTGGTAGCTTAGGTGTCCCCTATATTTAATTCATCAAGCATATGTGTCCCTCATAATTAATTCACTAGGCATAGGTGTCCCTTATAATTATTAAGGTGCCATGTGGACTTATCTAGACATTTCTTCTTTGACTCATGTGATAAACTCTATTTTCTCCTTTCCTCTCACTCCCATGTGTGGTATTCCAAGAGGCATGGGGATTTTAATATTCTCCTCTTAGTACCCAAGGTTATGCCATGTGTCTTTGGGAAATTAAATAGCATCATAAATAATGCTTTTTTTTTTTTAAAGTCAAAGATTTTTCACCACTATTCATTTTAATCTTGCCATGTGTCCATATTCTTGAACCATCTATTATCCTCCTATGCCTTCTTACAATAATTCTCTCTTATTAGCCAATAAGATGGAAACACATATTATTTGCTTTAAATTTAATGAAAACCCTATAATAAAATATTAATTAGCATTTATTAGCTTCATACAATAATTTACATAAAAGTGGGATTATTACAATTTAAGTGACAATTTAAATGATAATAGTTAATATTTAAATTAAAATGATTAACATAAGTTAAATAAATATAAATATTATATAGGTATAATACTAAGAATATGTAGATAATAGAACTTATTATGTTGTCCATTAGATGATATTTGATTATTGAATGAATGTTGATGATGATAGAAGGAATGTTGAGGAAATGTCTTGACAAAACTCACCCGCTCATTAGCGGGACGCCATCTAGCACATTCTTGATCAGTTTGCTAGAAAGGAATCATCTCATCCGTATTCATGATGTACTAAAGACAATTCCTTTGGTTCTTCCAACCAACCCCAATCTTGATCAATGTGTACCTCTTCCAAGTGTCGCGGATGACAAGCTTATCCTATACCACAATTGAATAAATAATAGTTCAATATAATTAATTAATTAAAAATGACGTAAGTTATAACGATTTACATTTATAAAATAATTAAATACAACTAATTACCTTCACAGCCTCATCCCATGCTAAATCCTTCCACTCCCGGGGAACATTCTTCTAAATCTTGAAGTGGATGGGGAACCACGACCAATTCGATCCCTAATTAGATAGCGGTTGAATAGGTGACCATCGTTCTCGATCAACGGTTCGTGGCCTCATTACACTCGGCTTTGTCCAACCTCCTGGTGGTGATGTTCCCTCACCTATCTACACAATTTACCACATTTTTTGTTAAATTTAAATCCATAAAATAATTCGTCACTTTCAATATTTTTCAGAACACAAAGAAAAGAAGAAGATCAATTTACTCTATTATTTAGATAGGATATATTATTTATTAGAACAATAATTAAATTTACCTTAGACACCTCAAACCCCGTCATTGCAAAGATGATCGTCATGGGCTATTCTGCTCCCTCCTCCTCATCCAAGAACCGCTCCATCTTGCTAATAGAAATGTTGAAGTCAAACTTCTCATTCTCCTCATAGTCGCTCCCACCGAGGTCATCCCCATCATCCCGAATAGGCGGCTTGGCTAAGGTGGACTCTTGTGGGGTCCTCTGTTGTGGCTACTCTAGGAGGAGCTACTATAGCGAGGTCACCTCCTACGATGGTACGAGGACATTTATACCTTGTATTGCCCTCGTCTGGCCCAACCACTGCCCCTTCTACTCCTACCTCCCTGCTTAATAGGTTTGAGATACTCAACCTCCCTCCCCTTGTCCCTATCTCTCGTAGAAGCCATAATAACTGTAGTTATTATAAAATAAATTAAAAAATTACTAATATTTACAACAAAATTAGAACAATAGAGGAAAAAATACGAAATAAAATAGTTAACTTTAGTAACCTGAAGTGGCTAACTCTGTAAATGCTTGACCATAACCTCATAGATGTAGCAAAATCTTCCAAAGGGCGCATGAGAAACAAATTTGCAAAACGGTTAAACTGTGGGGGTGACGTCATGTATAAATGCATGAAATTCATAGCGGTTATACAAAAAAAATTGCTACAAATGAAGAAACTCACTCATGCACCGTAAAACTTTGTAGCAGTTCTATGTAATTGCTACAAATGTGCAGGACTTGTTGCATTCTATAGCAGTTTCAATGAATAACCACTATAAATATGTAAGACTTTTGCATTACGTAGCGGTTTCATGGAGTAACCGCTACAAATATCATTTTTAGCAGTTCTTATGATATAATCCGCTACAAATTAGCCGCCACAAAATTGCTGTCAACTTGGCACCATTATTCATAGCGGTTATTACAAAATAACCACTACAAATGTCGTTATCCAACCAGCGTGTCACTTGGCGGGACTCATACCATTACAAATTTGTAACGGTTTAAGAATAAAACGCTACAAATGTCTCATATTTATAACGGTTAAAATAAAACACTACAAATTAATCGTTACGAATTGACAGGTTTTCTATAGGGTATCCTAAAATTTTATAGAACTTTTAACTTTCAATTTTGTTAGTTTGCTTTTGTTGTATTATTTTAGGTGCTTCATTTTCTCACTAAAAACGTCATGCCATGTATGTGTCTGTCTAGATATAAGAAAACGAATATGAAAACAGGGATAAAAGTTGAGAAAGTATGAAACCATGTAAGTTCCAGTTTTCATTATTTTATTCATCTACATATAGGAACCTGTATATATAATAAAACTTATATATATATATATATATATATATATATATATGTATGTATGTATGTATATGTATATGTATGGCTTCCAAAGTCTCAACTTCTCAATATTGCACTCCACAATAACCAATCCTGCAGAAGACACATGTAAATTCAAAGATGTTAGAAAATATGTTGTCATACCGAAAAAGGTTCACCCACATATGTTAATTTGTACGTTACAAATTACTACAAATAATGACTTATTTTAAAATTAATTTTATATAACACACCCAGATGAAAATTTATCAAATTATTGAAAAAAAAATGTAAATATATCTTTCTGTTGTCAGAATGTATTGTAAATATATCAAATTATTTTAATACATAATTAAATGGAGTGAATCAATCATACATAATTCTATCATTATTTTCATTGGTCGAAATTATTACCTCTAGGTTTCATAAATCAATATTTTTAATCAAAATTTCTCACAAACCAACATTAGTAAGCATTTGCTTAAACTTGAAGGGAAACGGTTTTCCTGCTAAGCATTGCACTTAGCAGTGAGAACCAAGCATATCTAGACAGTCCGGATTTGATTTTTTAAAAAAGTCTATATGTTTTAAAAAAACTAATTTTAATGGATAGATAATCTAAAATAAAGATAATATATTAACTATTATTTTTAAAAATTATTTTTATTTTTTTGTAAATCACTATTTAAAAAACTTCAAACCCAAATCAGATTTAAAGGGAAAAGAAATGAAACAAATCCAAATGAGAAGTAAATAAATAAACCAAAGAGACATAATGTTAATAATGAAAACCTACTTGTCGCAGTTCAAGTCGGGAGTAATCTCAAAGGGCAAATGGATGTTACAAGCATGAGGAAGATCATGAGCGTTTTGAGGATTAATTGGGATCGTTTGAGCAACAGCCTTGAGGCATACACAAGCAGCCTTTCTATCTTCCGGTGTTGGCGTTGCAGCTACCAAAGCTTTCGCTCCGTCACAACACTGCGGTGGCGGCTTCGCTCCTGTCGGGCCGATCAAGTACCCTTCACATGGATTCAGGTAGCCTATCGCTTGGTCACACGTAATTACAGCCTCACAAGAAGATGAAGCAACAGCTAGCAGAACCAGAAAAACTACACAGTAGTGAGATGGATTCATGGTTTGATCGATAACAGAAGAAAGAAGCGATTATTTTAATTTCTTTGGTTTTTGATTTTGCTTGGATCGTTTTCTATATATACCTAGACAGAGAAAGAAGAGGCAAAGAAGTGGCTTAAGTGAGAAGTTATGGAGTTTTGGAATGATAGGCGCCGTTTAGAGTGATGCTCATAAAGGCTATGACTGGTGGTCGCATTTGCTAAAATAGGGTTATGGTGCAAATTTTTTTCAAAATTTTCACGCAATATTGCTTTATAAGTTTTTTAGATTCAATATGATCCTGAAGGTTTTAAAATATATCAATGGTATCTCATACCTTTAAAAAACTAATATTGACCGTTAAAAATTGACATTGATTTTTAACTTTTTAATGGAAAATAACAATATTGCTCTATTTAAAAATTTATGGGACAATATTAAACATAAAATAAATTCACCGTGAAAAACTTCTAGGGTAAATTTACACCTAAACCTATTAAAATAATCAAGAAAGCTGAAAATTTCGGTATCTTCATATTTTGAGGGGGTTTAAGCGGTGATGTACAGATGTTAGTGATTAAAGGTTTAGTTATGACTTGCGGAACATCTGGCCAAAAGAAATAAATAAATAAATAACTTGCGTGACAACAAGTCAATAACCATTCAGTCAAAGCAGGGTTGGAGAATTAAATAGACCAATAACGGTAATTAGTTACGTTTTGAATATAGATCGTTCAAACAATGACTTCATCTAGCCAATTCACATGTATTAATAAAAACATTTAAAAGTATTAAATTTATCATAAAATTCAAATGATTTTTAATATTACCGTTATTAATTATATTAAACTCCTGTCATACTAATTTAAGAGAATAATTTTGAGGTTATGCCTAAGCAGGGGCGGAGCTAGGATTTGAAAATGGGGGGACGAAAATCACAGAATAGAACCCAAGGGAGTTAGTATTTGAAATTAGGGGTGAAAATTACAGAATTTGACCCAAAATTTTAAGAAATTATGCTTCAGCCTCATAAATATTTCAATCTTTTCAGTTTAGTCCCTCTCTAACCATTTTAATAGGGACTAAATAGAAAATGTTAAAAACTTTATGAGAATAAATCATAATTTCCTATACTTTTGGGTCAATTTCTGTAATTTTAGGGGCGAGGGCCACTCCTAGCCCTCTGATTCCGCCCCTGTGCCTAAGGAACATAATCATCAAAAGCTCTCAATAACAAATGAAAAACATGAACTTATTGTTGTTTCTTTCACTAGAACTTGACGTTGCATATTGTTCAATTATTATGGGATATTTTTCGTGATTACACATTCCTTGTGTTCACATAGTAAATTTCCCCATCGATTTCTACCCTCTCTTTCACTACCCTTATTAAATATTAACATATATGAAAAAACTATTTAATACTCTTTGAAAATAACAAATGTCTTATAAAAATGACAAAAAACACTTTTTAATAGGTGCCTTATATAATAGGGACAATAAGACATATTAACATCTTAAAATTATGATTTTAACCAGTAAAAGTGCATCTCTACCACTCTACATAAGGTTTTATTTTTGTCCTTTAATTTTATAATGTATCTTTTCAATTCTTTAACCCCAACCTCGTTAATAAAAAATGATGAATTGAAATTAAATTTTGACAAAACATTCTCTAGTGTTAGAATATTAAATTAAATTTTTTTAAATACTAATGATTGACAAAAAAAAAAAAAAAAATTCATTTGAGACAAATGGTGTTAGGGTTTAGGGTTAAGGAACTAGATTGAAACCTTATGTCAAGTTAGATAATAAAGTATACTGAATGTTTTGCCCTTCTATTTTACCCGAATTACAAAATTAAATAAAGACTTGGATCCAAATCGTTAACTCCGTTAATAGGATAATAAAGTATGATGAGAAATTAAAATTATAAAATTTATAATATGATAAATATTAATAAATTTTATAACATATTACAAATTTTAAAAATATAAGATTAATTTTTTTTTTTTTGTATAATTTTTTTCGATAGACATAAATGTTTAAATAATGCTTATGTAAAAGAGGGTTATTTTGATGAAAAATAGAGTTTTAGGGTCAAATTTAATGATCTACTAATAGTTGGATGGATAGAAATGTAATATATAGTTTGATTTCAATGGAGATTTATATGAGTTTTCAAAATAAATAGAAGGTATGTGTTATTAACGCAAAATGTTATACCCTTACCGCCTCGCCTTTACGGGTGGCGGGTAGTATGACTTTTTCCTTATTATCGGTTATATTTATATATCGAGTGATCACGCGAGTAGAGCATGTAATAATTTGGACAATATAATATTGGTAAAGTAAACAAGTATCCAAAAAGAATAAGTTTCTCTACGAAGGGTCAATATACAATCTTCCCGAGTAAAGTACCAACATAATCGAAAGTATTATACAGTAATCCGAAGTATAAAAGATAATAACAAAAAGCCATCTTCAGTAATCTCCACAAAATCTTCAATCATACTCCACCATCTTACCTCTAGCCTCCTGCTCCGCCCCAGATGCACTACATGTATTCTTATAATGGCTTGGGATTCATGGGTGAATTCCAGAGTAATCGTTAATCTCATATTCAGAGTATATACAAAGTATGTAAGCAAACCATAAACACAAACCATAAGCATTCAATAAGTCACACACAGCGAGGCACAAAGCCTAATCCAGAATAAGCAATCCTAACTACATAAATTGTAGGGCACGGCACACAGCAAGGTCTTAGTCACACACAAAATGAGTTCTAATACCAAAGCGCTTGAAAAATACAATAACATTGAATGCATACACAATCATAGTAAAATATATATACAAATTCATACAAAGCATATGAGATTAGGGTTACTTACCTGGAAACAATTGACCAGTCAAATAACCAATTCCCGACAATTTAGTAGGAATTATAGACCTAAAGTAATACAATATAAATGATATCATCACCGATAGAATCTTTCCCTTTTAAAATATGTAACTATATAATTTATATGAAGGATTCTTTCACCATTTGAAACTCATTAATTCTCTTTATTAATGACTATCCCGTCATTGGTCACTTACCTTTCATTTTCGCCTAAACCCACAAAATTCTAGAAATTTTATCCAACTTCAACAATTCATAACTAATTGTAAAAAAATCTGATTGAGGTGTTCAAAAACTCTACGTGACCCTTGACATGTCTATTTTTGACTAAAAATACTTTCCAAGACCAGATTTATGAAGATCATTCCCAGTTTACGAAAATGCCCTTGTTGGTTTTAAAGCTATTTAATTTGTATTTCTTGATATTTTGACCCTAATACTTCCAAAATCATACCCCTTGTTTTTCTTATATAAAATTCCATTTTAAACACTTTAAAACCATCAAAATCACCAAAATAAAATCATATCATCATATTCTAGCTATTGGTCAAAATCCCTTTAAAAATCACAAGAGATTAGAAAAATGACTTACTTGTTCTAAGTCCTTACTTCTTTCACCGCCTCTTCCCGAACTTCTTTGTAAGGACGACTAGGGCTTCAATAACATCATACAAGGGTATCAACTAAGACCTCAAACATTATTACATGAATTTGAGGGAAGTAGAATAAATTTAACAACTTCCTTACTTTATCTCAACTTCCTTGCTCTTCTTCTTGCTTGGGTCTCTCTAAACTCTCTCATTTTCTCTCCTTAGGATTCTTACCATTTTACCCCTTATAATTATCCATGGAAATTCTAGGGTTTTCTTCCTTTTTCAAGAGAAATCTTGATTTCTCTCCTCCTTGGTCACGCCATGTGTTATTCTAGGGCACAACAATATGTTCAATTATATGCCTCCTTTGTAGTTGAAATCCCTTGCTTAAGAAAGAAGATAATTATGTGTCAATTACCTTTAATCATGGATGTCCAAGTGTCCTTATCATAATCTTCTTTAAATATTATGATAACACTTGGTATCTTAGGTGTACTCCTCTTTAATTTCTATGATTCCATGTGTCTTTGGCATTTTCCTCTCTTGTCTTCTCCTAGGCACAATTTTTCACTTCTTTGGAGGAGTCATTAATGTCTTCAATCTTTATTAGATGAAGGTGTCCATGTGTCGCCCAAAATCAAATCTTTAATTCATATGAAGACATGTAGCCACGTTGTAGATGTCTTCCTATTAAAATGTGATAAATCCATTTATTTCCCTCTTGCCTCATCCAATTCAAAATTCTTGCCCTTTTTGGAAGATAATTATGTCTTCCAACTTTTATTAAGTATAGGTAGATAAATGTCTTTTTCTATGAAGCTAAATAACCTCATATCATGACACTTGTCTTTATAGGTTTTTCTACATGATTTTTATCTCCAACTTTGTATAAATTGCTTTGTCTTCATCTTTTCTTCCTAGCTATGCGCCATTCTTCATGAGTCAAGGGATATTTTATGCTCTTGATTGTATTTGGACTCATGTTCTCAATTCAACTTATGATGTCATCAATGACATAAGCATAGAGCTATCATTTTCAAAGTCAAGGATATTTTGTTGATAATCTTCTTATTTATGCCATGTGTGCAAGTTCATGAATTTTCCATTGTCTTCTTATGCCTCTTCTTTTTAAGCACAATAATGATCCCTTCTAGACTCCCAAATTTGATCTTTAACTTAGTTAATTTGTCTTATACTTTTGCTTAGTCCTTTGGTAACACTAAATATCTACTTATAATGTTGGCATTTCCTTCCTTCCCTTGTCTTCTTTTGGTTCAAAATTTTTTTTTGAAAAAAAAAAAAAAAAAAAAAAAAAAAAACCAAAGGGGAAAGAATATTTGTCTATTTGAGTGTCCAAAGTCATATTCATTTGGCCAAGTGTCATAAACAATTCCTCATCCTTCTCTCTATCTTTATATAATCATATACATGGCATATTTCTTTTATTAACCACTTAAATTAAAGCAAATATCATATGCCATGGATTTAATAAAAATTCCATATATTCCAATAACATGATACTATTTCACTTTATACAATAATTTACATGAAAATGGGGTTATTACATAAAAATAGAACAGTGGTTAGAGTATTTTACTCTAAAATACATACCTTTTCCTCTTTTTATCCTATTAGAACTAAGATGTTTAATCTATGTAAAATTTAGGAAAAATTAATACTTTAGTCTCCCAACTATCAGTTCAATTATGACTTGGTCCTCTATGACTCGCCATGACTTAGTCCATAAACTTTTAACTTGGTTAAAACTCAGTCATTCATATGTTGTTATTTAATAAATTAATCTTTGCCATACACAACTCATCTTGACACATCACCCATTCATCTTGCATGGCAAAATACACTTTGTTGATGTGGTTCCAAAGAAACTACATCGCCTACGCTCCCCGTTTTCTTCTTGCCATTTTATTCCTCTTTCCCCGAATCATCCCTAACGTGAGACCATGTGATAAAAGAATAAGGTCACTTTTGATTAGAGGGTGAGCCATAATTAAGTTGATAGTAGGGGACTAAAAACTTAATTTTTCCTAAAATTTATCATCTTTATCATTATTACATTTTAAGTTGGGGCATTTTGTCATTTTCTTTCCGTTATTGTTCTTTACTCTAGTTTAATTTTTTTGGTAGATTGCGGTGATATTCCCGGCCGATAGCTAAAGACTAATCCTTCCGATAGGTAGATATCATTGAAGTAGGTTTTGTCTCTCCCAACAAAGCCTTTTTCATGCCGCCAATACTTTTATACAAAATAAATGTTCTACTTCAACAATACTTTAAGCCTTTTCGATTTTGCAGCCTTGAACCCAATGGGTATTTAACTTATTCCTCTGACTAATGTGAGATGGATTTTTTTTTTTTTTTTTGTTGATAGAATGAGAGAGGCTGCTACCTCTATATATCAATGTAAGTCAAAAGAGGGATGAAGTCCCATACAATCACTATTGAATATAGTCCTCATAGTATCCGAGACAAACCTCAAAGTAGAAGAACGTAAAATACCGTCTTTAGCAAGAGCATCGCAAGTAAATTGTGCCCTTGGAATCTTAAGAAAACTATCCCTCCAGTCTTTCGAAAGCATGGACCTAATTTGAAGAAAGACCAAAGTGCAATTTGGGTCATCCTTCCCCGTAGTAACTTATCCAATAGTAATTTAGAGTCGATTCGATGAGGAGATTCTTGATGCCTTCATCCCGGTGCAAGTTTAAGCCTTAATAGAACCGCCCACTCTTCAGCTCATATGCTCCGCACCGACCGAGGGAATGAGTATAGCCTAAGACCCATTGACCTCTGGAGTCCCTAATGATACTTTGCCACAACCAGATTTCCTAGCCACGGAGACATAGCTCCATCAACGTTTAGCTTAAACCAATTGCGGCGAGGGGCGTCATGAGGCGGCTATAATGGTCGATTACGTTGTCCATTTTCCTCATCGATAATTAAATATAACATTTTCCACATCCTTTTGATAACCGCCACGGGATCGCAGGTTTCAAGAAGTCGTAATGAAAGTGCTTTTGCATCTCCAATTCCACGAAACCAAGTTGCAACACCCCAAAGAAGGTACCGGTGCCCCTTAGTAAAATCACACTTAGGTTTTCTTTTAGATTTAAGGACATCCAATCTTGAACTGAAGCGAGAAAAAATGTAGAATAAAATCTAGGATGTATCGAGACATCTAAATCATTTCGCATAATGGCGGTCTCGTAAAATGTGCGCTCATTCTCTAGACCGAAAGACGAAACTACAATTTGCAAAGATAGCTAACCATCTACTTAATCATTCATTAGTAGCAAGTCTCTACCTAAAGGTTAGCCATAAGAAGACCCTTATCCTCTCGGAACCATTCCAACTCCGGATTGCATTAAATGTTCTATTGTAAAGGCGGGGAAGGCGGAGGTTCAATCATGTAATACGCGCTTTTCGCGAGAGAAGATATCATTCGATGTGTTGGTTAATTTTGCCTATTACATGACTTTCATGCAAAGTTTCATGAGGTTGAAAAGAAAAATTTGTTTAATCGATGCGGAAACCCGTAACACTTTACGGTCCTCATGAATTATTAACCTTAACTCATTACGCTAATTAGTTAATAATTATTAATCCGTAACTCTTTACGGTACTCATGAGAATTCATAACAATTTATAATACTCATGAGTTTTAGGATTACTCGCTAAAACAAATATTGGGGTTTAGGATAATTTGATGAAACGATTATTGGAGATTAGAATACCTTAGATCACTCGAATACTTCAAGGTTGTTGATGTCCTCTAACGTTGATCCACACAAATATCCCCGATTGCAATGAGAACTCCTTCTCTTGAAACCTCTCACTCCTTGGATGCTTGCTAGGCGAAGACAAGGTTGAGTTGTGGTTTCCTTGGGTTTTTATCTTTTCAAGAAGATGATGGTTTCTTAGGATCGGGTTAAAGATAGGAGGAGCAAGATCATTGGAACCTTGCCTTTCTATGGATGGTGCCTTTTCTCTCTAAACCTTTGGTAAAGACCAAAATTTAGAGAGCATAAGGATCTTATTTTTCTCTCGGAAAAACGTGCGGGAAAAAGGCACACCGAAAATCAGCACTTCATAAGAGTCTAACCCTAATTTAAGTGCTCACAAGAAAGGCCCAATCCAAGCTTGAATTGGACAATCAAAATCATAATGAATTGAATTCATATCTTGATTGATTGATTGAATTTAAGATGATGAATCACATTTATATCTTGATTGATTGTTTGAATCAATCATTTAAGATGATGGATTACATTTATTTCTTTTCTTCTTCAAAAAACGTCCATAAAAAGGGCACTTAAAAAATCAGCACTTTATAAGAGTCTAACCCTAATTTAAGTACTTACAAGAAAGGCCCAATCCAAACTTGATTTGGAAAATCCAAATCATAATGAATTAAATTCATATCTTGATTGAATAATAATTTAAGATGATGAATCACATTCATCTCTTAAACTAAAATTCAAAATCATTTCAATCAATCCTCATTTATTATTTCTCCTATCTTCATCCAATCATCATTGGATCTTAATATATATATATATATATTTGATAATTCAGAATTATCTTTTATAACCTAACCTCTTGAATTTAAATTCAAATTTAAAATTCAAACTTAAATTCAAAATTCGAATTCCAAATTCAACTTGGCCTAAGACCCAGTTGGGTCTTCCAACACATTTGGGCCCTCTTATGGAGAAACTGATTTCCCGCTCGAGACACCATATATGACGCCATTTTCTCCTCATTGGGCTTGGAGTCCCACTCCAACCCAAATACACATTTACTCTTGATAAAGCTCAATAACAATTATTGTCCCAAGTTTGCTAATTTTAAACAATCGGGAATAACCTTTTGTGTGTGACCCATTAGGCCCAATTAGTCACTGACATAAATAAACTTGGACCAATTAAAAACCCTTTTAACGAGCCCAATTTATCTAATGACCTCATAAGACACTAGCAATGCTCTGCGGCCCCAGAACTAATTGAGTTGATCAAGTGATCTACCTTTCATATTTGGATACCGTGCAGGCATCATCCCTCACATCGTCATTCACATTTAGTCGAGAGAAAAGATAGAGTATCATCTCTCTTAATTGACTTAATGTAGCTATTTCACAGAACCCGGGAATCTTCTTATATTAACTACGTAAGGGATCATGACTCTTCATGATCATTTGCTTTGTCTTGCATGACTCTCGAGTTAATTAAAAGCTATCCAAGCTCTACCGGTCTTGTGAATGACTAATCCCTTGTAGGGGACTGTGAGTCCTCTCAGCATGTCCATCTATACTCATGCATTCGAGTTACACCCAAGAGTACACTGTTCTCCCCATTTTCAGGTGGATAGAGTTGTACGGTCAAAGTATAACCCTAGGACATAGTGTTCGATGACATCCTTAAGTCCAAGACGATCCGCACTACCAAACGATGAGAGACTTTACATATCCAATGATACTCTCTACAATGAATCTTTGTGGAGTCTCTCGACGGGTCAGTTCGGTACTATCTCGTTCTCTAACGATCTACCCACGACATCGGCTAAGGCATCTCCATGCCTGCATTCCATGAGGTCCCTACCTTGTATCTCTATACAAGTAGACGATGTCGTACTAGTCTTATTGAGATCACCAATGCCCTTTCTTGGTGATTCAAGATTAGGAACAAGTTTTAGGCAATAGATATCCAGTGTTCTCGAGTCCTCATGATCATGATATCTATCATTGATCCTCAAGAATAACACATGTTCTATTCCTAGGGCTTTTATCTTCAAACACATATTTACCTTAAAATAAAGGCGAGACATAAATATGATAAAGATAAAATATACTCGTTTATTAATAATGAAATACTATAATGTAGAAATGGTGCTGATTTGTCCTTACAGATTGTCTCTAGGACACCTAAATACTAACACGATGTTCCATTCTAGAGTAAAACATCCTCACTAGCAGCAACCACGGGAGGAAGAATCGCTATGAGGCTTTGAATTACCTCATTATGAACCAATCAGTAAGTCTTGAAAAGTCTTATGCCCTGTGGAGGGCCCAATCGGCAACTACACTTCCTTCCACCTCAGTTGAGAGTGTACAACAACAAAGATCTTTAATTAATCTATTTGGAAGGACATAGCCAACCTCCCACTCAGGAAAAAAACTTCAAAATTCATATTACTAGGTCAGAATAAACAAAAATTTGAATATTATGATTTCAAAGCTTTGCATGAATCACATCTATAGTTTTTTTAATCCAAGCGGATAGAAAAAATGAAGTGGGAAAATAGATCTAATTATCATACATAATCTTGGCCCCCAAAAAAAACATCATCCATAATGTGTATCAGTCCTTCAAACTGCACAATTTCATAATTATAAAAACTCTAGCAAAAAAAGCTATAAGAACTCTAACTTGATAGATGAAAATGGATAAACATTGAATGTCTTTGTGGTGGAGGAGAAATGCTCAATAATGTCATATAGAGTTTCAGGATAATCAAATATTTATGTTGCTGAAAGAAACTCATAGTTTTTAGGAACAATGAGACAAATTTCACAATTTACTGTTCATAAGTAATACCAAAAAAAAAAAAAAAAAATCAGAAATATGAATTGGATAATGACACATTGACACTATCTTTCAATATCTGAAACAGAGTTTTTGTCCTAATACAAAGCAATCACTGACCATAATTCTTGAAAGAAGAACATTAAACAAGTACAACATACAATATCGAACATTCTCATGGAGGAATGAATTAGCAAGAGATGCAGAGTACAAGGAAGCAATAAAATTTCAAAACAAGTATTTGAATCTGTGAATTATAGTAACACCAATTTCAGTGAGTGTTTACGGTTGGTCCATTCTTATGCATAGATACACATGCCAGGGTTTCTAACTCAAAACGTCAGTTATATGAAAGACTTAATGGATGAGTTTGACGTTATTGTACTACAATACCCTGAAATCATGTTATTGATTATAACATGAATATTTAACAAAGTGATCATCTCTTATTAGATAATGATGATGATGAAACGTTACATGTTTTATTTATAATATTTGTTTCGAATAAGCCCGTTCCTTTTATAGCGTAACTTGGACATCAATTAAGAGTTTAAGATACCAAGTGCTCTTATGTGAATATTTAAAGGGTAAAACTGCCATTTAACTCATTTATATAAGTGATGACTGATGGGCCAAGTAAACCAAAATCAGACAACACAATTTAGACAGTTTAGTCCATCAAGATTCAAGGGAACCTAACGGTGATATATCATGAAATTTTATAGAACTTATAACTTTCAATTTTGTAAGTTTGCTTTTGTTGTATTATTTTAGGTACTTCATTTTCCCACTAAAAACGTCATGCGATTTACGTGTCAGTCTCGATATAGGATAAGGAATATGAAAACAGGGATAAAAATGGAGAAAGCAAGAAACCATGTAAGTTCCAAGTTTTCATTATTTTATTCATCTTTTTTCCGGAAAATTATTTTATTCATCTATATGTAGGCATCTGTATATATAATGAAACTTATATATAGATATGGCTTCCAAAGTCTCAACTTCTCAATATTGCACTCCACAATAACCAATCCTGCAGAAGACACATGTAAATTCAAAGATGTTAGAAAATATGTCGTCATACCGAGAAAGGTTCACCCACATATGTTCATTTGTACGTTACAAATTACAATAAATAATGACTTATTTTTCAAATCAATTTTACATAACACAACAAGATGAAAATTTATCAAATAAATGAAAAAAATGTATCAAATTAAAATAATTTATGCGTTACAAATTACAATAAATAATTACTTATTTTTAAAATCAAATTAAACTTGAAGGGAAACGGTTTCCCTGCTAAGCACTACGCTTAGGAGTGAGACTCAAATATATCTAGACAGTTTAGATTTGATTTTTTTTTTTAAAAAAAAGTCTATGTTTTAAAAAATTTAATGGGTACATAATCTAAAATAAAGATAATATACTAGCTATTAGTATTTTTTTAAAAAAAAATATTTTTATTTTTAAAAAATCACTATTCCAATCTGAATCATCCAGATCATATGAGAAATGAGAAGGGGAAAAGAAAAGAAAGAAACCCAAATGAGAAGTAAATAACTAAACCAATGAGGCATAATGGTAATAAAGAAAACATACTTCTTGCAGTCCAAGTCGGGAGTAATCTCAAAGGGCAAACGGATGTTACAATTATGAGCAAGATCGTGAGCATTTTGAGGATTAAGTGGCATGCTTTGAGCATAACGCTTGACGCATACACAAGCAGCCTTTCTATCTTCCGGTGTCTGCATTGCAGCTACCAGAGTTTTCACTTCGTCACAACACTCCGGTGGCGGCTTCGCTCCAGTCGCGCTGGTCAAGTAATCGTCACATGGAATCAGGTAGGTTAACACTTGATCACACGTAATTACAGCCTCACAAGAAGATGAAGCAACAGCTAGCAGAACCAGAAAAACCACACAATAGTGAGATGGATTCATGGTTTGATCGATAACAGAAGAAAGAAGCGATTATTTTATTTTGTTTGGTTTTTGATTTTGGTTGGATCGTTTTCTATATATAGCTAGACAGCGAAAGAAGAGGCAAAGAAGTGTCTTAAGTGAGAAGTAATGGAGTTTTGGAATGATAGGCGCCGTTTAGAGAGTGATGCTAAAATAGGCTATGACTGGTTGTCGCATTTGATAAAATAGGGCTAAGGTGCAAATTTGTCTTGAAATTTTTTGCAGTAATATTGTCCTAGAAGTTTTTTTTTTAAAAAAAAAAAATCGATAGAGCCTTGTAAGTTTCAAAACGTATTAGTGTTGCCCTATACTATTAAAAAACTAATGTTGACTCAAGTTAAAGAATTGACATTAAAAACAACATTACTCTATTTAACTACCTCTGGGTAATATTGAACCTAAAAAAATTTACAACGTAACATTGCTCTTCCACAAAAACTTTTAAGAAAAATTTACACCTTAACCCTTTAAAATAAGCAAGGAAACTGAAAAATGTCGGTATCTTCATATTCTTAGGGGATTTAAATGTTTAAGGGGTGATATATGGATGTCAGTTATTAAGGGTGTGTTTGATTTGAGGTGAGGTGGGGTGGGGTGGGGTGGGGTGAGGGGAGGGAGGGAATGGAAGGCTAATCTTAGATGCTAATATTAGCCTCTAATATTAGTCCCCACTCGAACCAAACACACCATAAAGGTTTAATCATGACTTGCGCAACATCTGGCCCAAAAGAAATGACTTGCGTGACAAGAAGTAAATAACCATTCGTATATGGAAAAAAACAGTCAATAACCCGTCAGTCAAAGAAGGGACGTTGGAGAATTAAATAGACCAATAACTGTCTTTAGTTACGTATTGAATATAGGTCGTTCAAACAATTACTTCATCTAACCATTCACATGTATTTCCTCTGGTCCTTATTATAAGCTACCAACTAATAATTCTCACAGACCAATAAAAATAGTTAAAATTAATAAAGTTATCATATAATTTAAGTAACTTCCTATATATTACGTACTCACATTAATTACATTAAACCCTAATATCATATTAATTATTACTCTTACCTACGACCCTTATTAATTATGGGCAAACATAGAAAAAGATAATTAATGCTTCTTGGGAATAAGCAAGTGCCTTATAAAAAGGACCAAATACAATTGCTAGTTGGTACCTTATAATAAGGACTAGAGGGAGTAATAAAAACATTTAAAAGTATTAAATTCATCACAAACTTTAAATGATTTTAGGGTTAAATGCCTAATTTACCCCGGAAGTTTTGCTAAGGGGGCGCCCATCACATGGAAGTTTTTTTGGTACCAAATTTGCCATGGCAGTATTCAAAAGGTACCAAATTTGCCCCGGAAGTATGAAAAAGGTAGCAAATTTGCCCCACCGTTAATTTTAACCGTTAAGTTTAACTGAGTTTACACGTGGCATGCCACCTCATGACACATGGCATGCCACCTCATCAACCAATAAGAATTAAGTATCATTTTTGCCCTGGAAGTTTTCATTAAGGAGCAATTTTGCCCCGGAAGTTTTCACTAAGGAGCAATTTTGCCCCGGAAGTTTATAAAAGTAGCAATTTTGCCCTTCTTTCTCCCAATATTAAATTTGACTATTAAATCAGTCAAAGACCACACATGTCATGCCTTGAAAAGGTCGAACTTGGAGTCAGAGAAGGAGATTCTTGAGATGTTGAGCTCAAGACGCCCGGAATTTGTGAAGCCGAACTAGTCACGGGATTGCAACGGACCTTTCGGTCCACAGTGGCCGGTTCGGCTTCACAAATTTTGGCCGCCTTGAGGTCAACATCTCAAGGTTTGTGAGGCCGAACTGGTCACAGGATTGCGACAGACCTTTCAGTCCCTGTGACCAGTTCAGCTTCGCAAATTCTGGCCGCCTTGAACTCAACATCTCAAGGATCTCCTTCTACGAATCAAGTTTAACCTTTTCAAGGCATGAAATGTGTGGTCTTTGGCGATTTAATAGTTAAATTTAATATTGGGAGAAAGAAGGGCAAAATTGCTACTTTTGTAAACTTCCGGGGAAAAATTGCTCCTTAATAAAAACTTCCAGGGCAAAAATGATACTTTTGATTGATGAGGTGGCATGCCACGTGTGTTGAGGTGGCATGCCACGTGTGATGAGGTGGCACATTTTAACGATCTACGTGGACGTCCGTCACTTTTGGGTAAATTTGATACCTTTTAATACTTCCGGGGCATATTTGGTACAAAAAAAACTTCCGTGTGATGGGCGCCCCCTTAGCAAAACTTCCAGGGTAAATTAGGCCTTTAACCCATGATTTTAAATAATACCCTTATTAATTATATTAAACTCGTATCATAAACTTGAGTTCCCTAAAAGATTGAATGCTAAAAATGTATTAAATAAAGGAACTTGTTCACCTTCCTCTTCCTTCCCACCTTTTCATTGTACCAAACGGCCCTGAGGTAGCTAGGCGTGGGATGGACGTGGTTGGTGGATTAAGGAAACAGCACACAAAGAAGGTAATAATAAATGTGGGTGAGTTGAAGATGCATGCATAAGTAGGATATGGGAATGGCTCTGGTTTTACTCCGCCTGAAGGAGAACGAATAAGCAGCTACTCCGTTCAACGAATTTGCAAGACTTGTTATTTTTTTACGTTTGTTAATTAAAAAAAAAAAATTATTCCACCGACACATGAACGAGTTTTTAAGGAAGGAACATAATCATCAGAAAATCTCAATAACAAGCGAAAAATATCAACTTTTTGTTGTTTCCTGCATTAAAATTTGACATTGCATATTGTTCAATTGTTGTGGGATTTTTCCATGATTACATTCTTTCGTTGTGTTCACATAGTAATTTTTCCCTATTGATTTATACCCTCTCTTTCACTACCCTAATTAAATATAGACATGTATGAAAAAAAAAAAAAAACTATATAATACTTGTTACACCCCTACCGGTCTTGCCTTCTCGGTTGACGGATAGAGGGATTCTTATTTAGTTGTTACCTTACCTTTAATTTATTGATTTTAACACACATCAGAGCGTTACGTAGCAAAGTGTATGATCAGTTTGAATGAATACGTAATACTAGTAAAAGTAGGGAAAATAAACAATAAACAGTCCCCATAGGGTTAGGATACAGTAATCCCAAAATAAATATATTCAGTCATTCAAAAAGTAATATACAAAAGCGATAGGGCATTTCCTATTTCATCAACTCCCAGCTTCATGCCCTTACCTCTTTTCTCCAAACAGCTTAACCAGAAACACCTGTGTCTTTTGAACGGACTGAGATTCAAAATTGAAATTCCAGAGTAACTGTCAAACTCATATACAATATGTATGCAGTGCATGTATGCAACCATAACTAGGAAAAACATAACATCGACCATGGCAATACATACCATATGCATTCAGTACACATCACACGTGATAACATAAAACAGCATCTCACATATGCACATGTTCATTACGTAAGGACCTAGTTCTCAAAAACCGCAGAACCGCCTAATAAGACAAGCCTCTAGATCCGCAGCGCTAGCAAAACAACAGTAGTCGGGTCTCAAACCCTAACTACATTGAATGCATCACCGGCTTGAAAGTGACCCAAGGACACACAGTCTGCTAGACCCTACAGTAGCGAACCAAGGACACACAGTCTACTAGTCCCTACAGCCCAATCGCATGTCCCACTCATAAGACATGTTCCTCAATCATGTCAAAACAAACATACATACGAAGTAACATAGAGTATGAGAGTAAACAGTTACTACCTGACAGTTGATCAGTAATTAATAAATTTTCCTCGGCATCCGAAAATCACTCTGGATATGGACTTTCCCTAGAAAAAGCAAATACATTCTATTTTATTCACTTATGCAAACTCTCGTCTTAATTACATGAAATTCGTCCATTTGCCAGAAATTCCAGAAATCATGTATCAACTTCAAAAATTCATAATTAATTCTAGAAAACTCCAATTGGCTTGATTCCAGTGGACATTTAACCCTTAACATGTCTAGGTTTTATTAAAAATATTTTTAGAGGACAAAAAATTTCTCATCTTTTTACTATGTTCAAAATTATCCTCTGGTCAGGGGCCAAAAATCCAGTTTCTGGACTATTTTCAAAAATTAATATCTCCTAATAAATATCCCGAAAAATTAGAAAATTATATACCAAATTAAATCCCAAGATGGCTAATGCATTCCTATAAAATTTCATGGTCATCAGACATTGTTTACTATTTTAAAACCATTTATCAACTATGTCTGCCCAGAATTTACTGAAACTGGCAGATTCCTTAGTTCTTTAAGATTTAGGGTTTTGAGTTCCAAAATCGTGTTTACCTCATGGACCCATACAAATTTTCATCCTCAACCCTTTGGAATCATCAAAAACATCAAAAAAAAAAAATCACAATCTCATGTATACAGCCTTGCACAAAAATCACAGTTTATTCACAATAATCGTATTTTCTATTTTAGCTTCGTATTCTTTTGTTTAATTTCTTAGCTTAATCTTTCCTTTCACACCATGAACTTCACTTTAATCTTGTGATACTTCATTTTATTGGTTAGGGAAGAGCCTTCCCTTGCTAAAACATCATTTCTTTTAGTCAGCCCCTTTTTACGAAAATTGCTCAAAATTCCTATTACAAAGTCACAAGGAGCTAGGTTAGTAACTTACTTGCTTTATGACTTCGTTTAACTGAAATCTCTTCCTCCATGGATTCCTAGGTGGCGTCAACCTTGAGCATAAGGACACCATGGAAGATTTTTTCATAAGTATCTTGAAGTTATAAGGTGAGTTAAGGGGAATGGAAGACTAATCCTTAAGCTTGGAACCTACTTACCTTAGTACTTCAAGTTCTGCTCCTTCTTCTTCCACTTTGTGAATCAGCTTTTCCATACTCTCTTCTCTCTATCTTGCACAAATTAGGGCAGCCAAAATAGGGCAGATAAGTCCTTTAATAAACCTCATTGACCATGTGAAATATCCTTGCAAGCTAATGTCCAATGGTTCATGGCTTGTCCTAGGGTTTTTAGCTTGTTTTCCTTACTTTTTCTCCAAGTTTTCTTGACTTCTCTTGATATTTTTATGGCTGGAAGAAATCTGCACTTTTTTTTTTTTTTTTTTTTTTTTTTACAGAATATTGGCTTGTCCCACAAACATTTTTAGCTTTGATATATTAGGTCTTATTCGTGCTTTCTTATTGGCCATGAACTCCAAGCTTTTTGACTAAGATTCCTATCATTATTGCTTGACTTTTGCTTCATCTTTCTTGTCTTTCAGGGCTGAAAGAAATTTGGGCAAAATGGGGAAGGATTTTGTCTCCAATTGCTTCAAAAGAAGCCTCCATTTGTCCCTTGTTGGTGCTTTTCCATTGATCAATTTTTCCTAAGTCCTGACTTCTTCATTTTGGCTTTCACATTGGCTTTAATTCCT
The DNA here is from genome assembly GCA_019022655.1 of Acacia acuminata. Classification (NCBI taxonomy): domain Eukaryota; kingdom Viridiplantae; phylum Streptophyta; class Magnoliopsida; order Fabales; family Fabaceae; genus Acacia; species Acacia acuminata. Next base: position 1,109,977 of record JAFJYI010000047.1, on the reverse strand, counting down.
TTTCTTTCCCCTTATCCTTAGCTGATTCGAATTTGGGGCTTGTTGGGAAAGATTATTTGACTTCCATTTACCTTTTAATTCACTTGTACAATTGCCCACTTCAATTCAAGCTTAAATCCCTAGGTTGCCACTTGTTACACTAGGGTTGTTTACCTTGACTTTGCATTTGGTTTCCCTTGTTCTTTCCTTGGCCAGCACCCTCATGGCTTCTTGGGGAAGATTTTGTGTTATAATGATGCTTATTTGACTCTTGCACATTAAGTTGGCTTCTCAAGCAAGCCTTATGTCTTCATCATGAATCAATCTTCTTAAGCAAGCTTCTTGATTATCTTCCTATGTAAGCTTCTTGACTTATTCATGTGACAAATTTCTTGAACACTCTTCCCTTCTTATTTCCTCAAAAACGTAGGGAACCCTTATCAGTCCAAGAAATGTCATGTGCATATCTATTTTAGCACATTTTTGCTCAGCTAATTGTCCCATACCTTAGGACATAGCTAAATAGCATTTTTACCAACCGATTAACACTGTATAAGTGTTTTGTGCTCTTATGCACTTGATACTTAAAATAGCACATTTCTATGGCCCTTGAGCTCTTGGTCAAAATACTCATGTAAAAGGGAGTGCAAAATGTCTTAAAATGTGTCAAGAAGGCACTTAAAAATCCCCCAAATCAAATGACCAAAGTACCCTTATAAAATATCCTCTTAACTTATCTTATTTTGCAAGTTTTGTTGACTTTTCTCCCTCCCCTCGCTTTGCACGAATTTGATGCTTATTTAAGAAGCATATGACTCATCTTTATGACATAAACACATGCTTATGTATCTCTCATAGCATTTGACTAAATTTCCCGTTCATTCATTTCCTATCACATAGCTTTTTTCGCAAGCTAACTTTTCAAACAAGCTTCTAAATTTAATAAATTCATTATTCTCCTTTTCCTTCTTTATCATTTCGAAAATCATAATACTCATAGGATATCTATGTTTCATTTTTAATTAATCCCATATTTCCAAAATTTAATATCACACTTCCCGAATCGGGTCTAGTCATCTACCCGATATAAGCTTATTCTCAAGTCTCTAGGCCCAAAATTCAAGGTATTACAATACTCTTTGAAACTAACAAATGTCTTATAAAAATCAAGGTTAAACCCGAACCGGTTACTAGACCAGTTGGGGAGTCTTGGGTTAAGGGTTAGTGGGTTATTAGCATGAAATTCTCAAGAAAGTTTTTTAAAAAAGAAACATATTTTTATTTTTTAAAAAAATTTACCAGTTTGACCCCGGGTGGATCGGTTCTTGGCCGATTCATTCACCGCTATGGTCCCGGTCAGGTCTAAGAACACTGATAAAAATCATGGAGAACACATTTTAGAATGTGCCTTAATAAAGACTATAAGAAGGATTAACATCTTAGAATTATGAATTTTTACCGGTAAAAGTGCCTCCCTACCACTCTGACTTCACACAATGTTTTATTTTGATCTCCTAATTTTATGTATCTTTTCAATTCTTTAACTAACATTGTTAATAAAAAATGTTGAAATTGATATTTTAAATTTTGGCAAAACATTCTCTAATGCTAGCATATTGAATTAAATTTTTAAAAATACTAATAATTGACACAAAAAAAGTCATCATTTGAGATAAATGGTGTTAAGGTTAGAGAACTGACAAAAGATACCTAAAAAATTAAGGAATTAAATTGAAACCTTATATCAAGTTAGATAATTAAACATATAGAATATTTGGCCCTTCTATATTGAAAACATTAACTTAGATCCAAACCGTTAAGAATTATTCCAAAATGATTCTTTAAAAAAAAAAACTGATTAAAGTTTATATTACAATAAATTTTATTTACTAATTTTCCTTCATCATATTTAACCCCTAATTTATTTTTGAATGTTTTCATACTTTAGGAGAAAAAAAATCAAAGGCCGCAATGATGAATTATTTATATAATATCGTAAACTTTTATTATGTATACTCTATGACAACAAAAATATGTGTTTGAAATATTTTTTTATCTATTAAAAAAACCCAAAATAAATACGTTTCAATAAATATGATGAGAAATTAAAATTATAAAATTTTATAATATAATAAAAATTAATATATAACATCTTAGAAATTTTGAAATATTACATATTTTTGGTGTTTAATTTTTTTGGCAGATATAAATGTTTAAATAATTCTTATATTAAAAAAAAAAAAGGGTCATTTTGATTAAAAAAAGTTTGAGAGTTAAATGAACGATCCACTAATGATTGGATGGATAAAAAAGAAATCTTAAAAATATAAAGCATGTTTATGTGACATATATTTTGATTTCAATAGAGGTTTATATGAGTTTTTAAAATAAAGAGAATGTATGTGTTATTAATACAAAAACAAAGGGATGGTTAGAATATTTTACTCTAAAATATATATACCTTTGCCTATTATTGATCCTATTAGACCTATGATGTATAATCTCTATAAAATTTAGGAAAAATTAGTCTTTTAGTCCCTCAACTATCAACTTAGTTATAGCTCAATTCTTCAACTACTAATTCCATAAACTTTTAACTCAGTTAAAACTCAGTCCTTCAACTTTTATTATTTAATAAATTAATCCTTGCCATACACAACTCATATTGGCACATCACCCATTCAACTTACAAGTCAAAAAATGCTACGATATGGCTCCAAAGAAACTCCATTGCCCACAGTCCCTGTTTTCTTGCCAATTTATTCCTCTTTCTCAAAATCATCGCTAATACGTGACCATATGATAAAAAATAAGGCCACTTTAGTTGGAGCCTAAAAGATTAATTTTCCCTATCATCTTTATCATTATTATGTTTTAAATAGGGGCATTTTGTCATTTTCTTTCCATTATTGTTCTTTATTCTAGTTTAATTGTTTTTGGGTAAAATCCAGATAGTATCCCCGTACCGATAGCTAGAGACCAATCCTCCCGATGCATAGAGGTCACTGAAGTGGGGTTTGACTTGAAGTGGGGTTTGACTTTGCCAATAAAGCTTCTTTCCTACACACAATACTTTTATACAAAATAAATATTCTACTCCAACAATACTTTAAACCTTTTCAATTTTGCTGACTTGAACCCAATGGGTATTTAACTTTTTCCTCTTACTTGTGAGATGGATATTTTAGAAAGAACATAACAATAAGAGATGTTCATGGCTCGGGTTAGAAGGCCCATCTTATGACCTTCTAGGCCACAAAGGCCCACTTTATGACCATAGGTCTGTAAAAATGAGACTGATCTATGTCTAAGACAGGTTCAATTGGATCTTTAAGGGTTCACTAGGTTCAATTAAGATTGCCCTGTTCTCTATGGGTTGTTTCAAAGCTCTTGGCCTAGATGCTTTCCCTCTAATCTTTTACAAATCTAATTGAGGAATGGTGAGGCCTTGATGAGGGCCTTTTTGTCTCTAGCTTTGGGGTCCACAATCAAAAATAACCAAGGATTGCGTATAGGAAAACCGAGGATCGTTCTCTCTTCTCGAGGAGCCTTTTATTGAGTCCTAGGTAATCTAAATGACATGTAAATGCAATAAAAATAAGAGGAAAATTGGTTCTAACTTTTCAAATTGATAAACTAAAATAAGAATGCAATTAAATCAAATGCTAACTATTATTTTTGGTATTTCCTTTATAAAATGGAATGGAGTATGAAATGTATAATGGATGCTCTTGGAATTGGAATAGTGACTATCATAGTTCAATTAAATATAGGAGTACATTTTCACTAAGTCTAGATGAAAAACTCCAAGATACCACTTGAGTCCAATATTACCAATTAATAGTAGCTCCTACTACCGTAGCTAACTACTACCTCTTGAGATATTGTTTAAAACCACTTAGTGTGTGATTGGGATTAAATTAATATAACTTGCTTCCTCTTGATATCAATGCGATACCACGCCGCTCAATTAATCTAATTCAATCACACTATCTAACAATACCACGTAGGAAGCAAAATATCATTGAATCAATAAGGAAATGCATATATATAAATCCAACAAGCTATAAAATTCAATCCAATCACAAAGGTTCAATCCACAAAGTTATCCAACCGGGTAAACTAAGTCTCAATAATACAAAACAATATTCCTAAAACTAGGAAATCCAAACAAAATTAGAGAAATTAGATTGAACAAAATAACTCCCCCTAATTGAAGCTTTAGAACTCCAGCCACTTAATCCATCCCCAAGAGTTGGAGAATCAGCCACACATTGAACTCAGCACTGTCACCAACTCCAACTAGATTTCCATGGAAATTGAAGGAGGAAAGGATGAATTTGTGGTGTTGGTGAGGCAGAGAAAGGCAAAGGAATTGGTGATTGACGAAGAAGCATGTGTGAAATCAGAGGGTAACGGTGGAGTAAAAACAAACAGAGCACAGTGACGAAAGGTATGATGTGAGCGAGATGAACGACGGTGAAAATGGTAGCGGACTAAGGTTATTGGTGAGGTTGAGAGTTAAAGAAGAATAAATGGCTGAAGGTCGAAAGTGGGTCCTTTTCTTGTTTGTAGCGTCTCTGTCTGTTGTCTCCCCCTCCGTTAACAACGTCTCGCCATGGATGTGGTGGATGAGGAAGCCGTCGGTGAGAGGGTAGGTCCGAGAGGAAAGAAGAAGAAGGTCGATCTGTGTATGGTGATGAAGGCCCGAAGGTGTCGTGGTCCGAGAGTCAAAGATCCAGAGATGAAGGCGTGAGAAATTCCTGTTTGTGGCTTCGGTGGAGGGTGAAGGAAGGGGGTCACCGCAACGACGGTGGTGAGGGTGAAGACCGCCGGTGACTAGAGAGAGGAGGAGGTTGGCGATGGTCGATGAAGGTCTAGAGTCCAAGATGCTCCCCGTAGTCGCGGCGCTATCTCTCATTATATCGTCTCCCAGCTCATTTTCGCGTCTCAAAAAATCAGACCTAGCTCTCCCTTGGTCAAAACACAAACTTAAACGTAAGAATTGAAAGTTTCCGAAGGGACTAAACTGAGAGATTTTAAAATGTTTCTGGGGTATAACTGAAATTTCCAAAAACTTTGGTTAAATTTCGTAATCTTTCCCGGCTCCTTTTCCCATTGATTTCCAATTTTCAGAAATTGTTGGCGTCTTTCTTGTAATTGTCCCAAGTCCTCAAAATATTAATTTCGACCTCCAAAATCTCCATTTTTCTTCGTAAACACCTACAAAGCAAGATTAACCACAATGTAGCATCAAATGTCCGAAAAATCATTTGCATGAATTATGAATAAATTATGACCATTTTGCCCCTAATTACATTTAATTCAATACAAATGTCTCTACCTCAAATTAGTGCTTAATCATGCAATAATGTCTCATAAAATGCATTAAAAATCTCAATGTAATTATGAAAATCATATAAAAATATGGTTCGATCAGGCCTTCACTGTGTAAATTTTTTAAGAATGCTTTTCAAGGTACTCTCTCTCTTGAAGAAGCAAACAGAATACTAATCTCTTTGATTCCCAAAAGGAACAATATTGAACTGGTAACTCACTTTCGACCTATCTCTTTATGTACCGTGCATTATAAGTGTATTATCAAACTTATTTCAACACGGCTGAAAGAGGTGATGAAAAATATTATCTACCCCTTTCAAGTGAGTTTTATCGAGGGATGGCACATATAGGATAATATCCTAATTGGACAAGAACTGCTGCATATAATGAGCAAAAACATAAGTAAAGAGGTAGTAATGGCAATGAAGATTGACCTCAAGAAGGCTTATGACAGGATTAGCTAGAGATTCCTACAGTAGGTACTTGTGGATACTGGATTTGATAGCAATTTTGTCACTCTTATAATTAATTGTGTCACATCGGTATCTTTTAATGTCTTATGGAATGGGGCTAAAACTGTTTTTTTTCTCTCCTAGTAGAGGTCTTAGACAAGGAGATCTAATTTCACCCTTGCTATTTGTGTTGTGTATAGATAAATTGTCTCATTTAATTGGTGATTTCTGTTGATATCGAACATGGAAACCTATCTTTGTCTCTAAGTCTAGGCCGGAGGTGTCGCATTTAATGTTTGCAGATGATTTGTTGTTTTTTGGTGTTGCATCGAAAACACAAGTGGAATGCATGTTGAATTCTTTAGAGCAATTTGTTAGTGCCTCAACAAGAAAAATGAGTCTCTCTAAGTCCTCTTTTTTTTCTCTCCTAGAGTGCCCTTGCTTACTAGGCACAAAATTAAGGATCGTACTAAGATGAAGATTTCTAGTGAAATTGGGAGATATTTGGGCTTCCCTCTTACTCACAATAGGAAATCGAAGGAGAGTTTCGAAGGAGAGTTTCCATTATATTATCGAAAGAGTTAGATATAAATTGGTGGCTTGGAAAGCAAACTACTTGTCTATGGCGGTCGAATTACTCTAGCTAAGTCGTGTTAAGTACCATCCCCCTATACCCAATGCAAGTTGCCAAGATACCAAGGTGATTGAACAATATTTTTATATGATTTTTCATGATTAAATTGGGGTTCTTAATGCATATTTTAGAACGTTATTGCATGATTAAGCACTAATTTGATGTATGAACATTTATATTGAATTAAGTGAAATTAAGGGGGAAATTGTCATATTTTATTAATTAGTCATGCAAATGATTTATTGGACTTTTGATGCTAAATTGTGTTTAATCTTGTATTCTAAGTGTTTAAGAAGAAAATTCGAGATTTCAGAAAATGTCACTTGGAGTCGAATTAATATTTTTTAGGACGGGGAATTAATATTTTTGGGGTGGATAGCAACTTGAGTTCTAAAGCTTCAATTAGGGGAGTTTATTTTGTTCAATCTATTTTCTCTAATTGTATTTGGATTTCCTAGTTTTAGGAATGTGGTTTTAATTTGTATTGTTGAGACTTAGTTTACCCATTTGGATAACTTTGTGGATTGACTTGTGTGGTTGAATTGGATTTTTGTAGCTTGTTGGATTTATATATATATATATATATATCCCTTATTGATTCAATGATATTGTGCTTTCTACGTGTTATTGTTAGATAGTTTGATTGAATTGAATTAATTGAGCATCGTGTTATCGTATTCTTATTAACAAGAAGCAAGTTGCAAAATCTAATTTTAATTACACATTAAGTTGTTTTAAACAATATCTCAGGAGGTAGTAGTTAGCTATATTTGTAGGAGTTGCTATTAATTGGGAATGCTAGACTCGAGTGTTATCTTGAGGTTTTTCATCAAGACTTAGAGAAAATTTACTCATACATTTAATTGAATTGTGATAGTCCCTATTCCATTTCCAAGAGCATCCATTATACATTTCATACTCATTTTCATACTCCATTCCATTTTATAAAGAAAATAGCAAACACTAGTAATAGCAAACACTAGTTAGCATTTAATTAAATTGCATTCATAATTTAGTTTATTAATTTGAAAAGACAAAACCAATTTTTCCCTGTTATTTTCATTGTATTTGCATGTCATTTAGATTACTTAGAACTCAATGAAAGGCTCATCGAGAAAAGAGAATGATCATCGGTTTGCCTATACACAATCCTTAGTTAATTTTTTGATTGTACGCCCCAAGACTAAAGACAAAAAGGCCCTCATCAAATCCAAGGAGTATTTGCTATGAGGTTGAGAGGCTAGAGTGGAACTTTATTTGGGGACATGGTGAGTCTTCAAAGGGTTTCCATCCTATTGGATGGCACCAGATCACAAAACCAAAGGACTATGGTGGTCTTGATTTTAGGAAACTAGATTCATTTTACCGTGCTTGTGGAGCTATGTTAGCTTGGAAACCGATGATAGGGGAGATCGGCCTATGGGCAGATATCTTTCATAAGAAATATATGTTGCGTGAGGAGGATTCATTACTTGTCATGTAGACCGGAGACTCGAAGACCTCGAGATTTATCTCGCTCCCAAAAGGATATTGTGGATCGGGGATCAAATGGCAAGTGAAGAATTGGTGTATGGTGAACTTTTTTAATGATATCTGGATTGCTAATGATATAAGGCTCATTAACTGTGTAAGAGGTAGTTGTCGGTAGAAAGAAGACCACCATTGGTTATGGATTGGGTCCTAGAGGGTGTATGGGACTACGGAAGATTGATTGAGATTTTCAGTTCGATGGTATTAAAAGAATTCGCATGCTTACCTCCTAGGCGACACGCCGTAAATGATTATTTAGTGTGGGGGCCACTAGTAATGGGATTTTTTTCTATTCGTAGTGCTTATTTCCCGTTGGAACATAACTCACACTGGTCAAGCATAAATTATTTAAAGATATTTGGTCATAGAATGGGGCGGAGAGGATTATCTTGCTTTTGTGGAAGGTTGTTTTGAATAAATTGCCCACTAATTTATGGCCAAGTTCTTGGTCTCAAGCCTCACCTTATGTACATGGTGTTCTTCAAGCTTGGAAGATGTCCTTCACATTCTCGCGTGATCGCTTTCATACGCTAGACCGATGTGGACAGAGCTTCTCAATCCAAGGTTTGTAACTTCCTTCTTTGTTGCTGACTTGAGGGGATGGTTAATAATGACCTTAGAAGGAAGCTAGGTAGGGGACAGGGACTGTGTTGGAGTGTAATTTTTGGTGTGGTAGTTTAGAAACTAAGGGGATGAAGGAATCTCTCTAACGATAATGGCTTTACTAAGCCGATAATCCGACTTGGTAATTCCCGCATTTGTAGTCATTTTACTATGAACCATGTTGATCTTGTTCATGTTGTGAATCTTACGAAAATATTAATCGATCTTTATGGCCAAAACCTCCTGTTGATTGGAAAATATGGAATGTGGATGGTGGCGTGCTTTCTGCTGTCCTGGTTTGGCTGGATGTGGGGAGTTTTGAGGAATTGTTCGGGTCGCCGGGTCGTCGGGGTTTATGAAGGAGATTGGACCCCGCCAAACCGAAGAATGGGCGATTTTGGTAGGCTTGGATTGGCGTGGGATTTCAGGTTTAAGAAAGTTATTCTTCAATCAAATGCAGAGGAGATCATTAACTTGCCGCTAAATGAGTCTTGCAGTTCGAGCAATTTGCTGATTATACGGATAAAGGATATGCTAGCTAAGGTTTGGCAAGTTAATTAAATTACATCGTATTTCCTGGGAAGCTAATAGAATTGCTGATGCATTGGCCACACTGGGTATCAACAAAATCTGAGGTTTTTGAAGTGTATCCGAGTTTCTTAAGAACTTGGATGCAGTAGGCGGAGCCTTTGGGATTAGTTTCCCATTTGTGTAATTTTCACAGTTTTAATGTAACTTCATCTTTCCTCTTCTTTTTATGTTTTTTTGCCTTGGTTATTGATAATTGAATATTTCATACACTACTTTTTGTCTCTTGATTTATAATTTAGGACTCTTTAGCTAATAAATAATGGCTTTTATACTTATTTGGGCTTTGGGCCTTTTATTATATTTTAGCCATTATTTAATAATAAATTCCAGTTTTACATTGCTTCACTGTTTTTACCATAACTCTTGAACCAGACATCGGATTCGCCTCATTTTTGTCTCATATTTCAGATGATTCAGAGAGCTACAATTGTTATGAAGACATGAAGAGCAAATTCAGACAAGACGGAGGTCAAATTTGGAGCCGAAGCATTTGGATTTTTGGATTTTTTTTGGGCTCGAACTTTATAACTAAAGCCCAATTTTATTTTAATTTCGTTTTTGGGCTGACCCATTTCCATTTTAGGTTTAGGTTTAAATTAGTGGCAGCCACAAACATCTGATTCATTTACGTTTTGAGAATTGAGAGGATCAAAATAGTAGTTTTCAAATTCTCTCGCAATGTTCTTCGTGTTCTTCGGGTTCGTCATCCGTTTTTCGTCTTTCTTCATTATGTTCGGCTAAATTTCTGAGATTGATCCACGATGAGGGTTCCATCCACTATCCAGGAGGATTCGCGCCTAATCGGTAACCGTCTAACTCATTTCGTATCCCTTAATCAGATTTGATTTTTGGTTCGGATTGGGTTTTTGATTAAAAACCCAAATCGATATTTCCCAAGGACGAAGTTCGATCGGGTTAAAGTATTTCTGTGCGATCGTACGAGGTGCGCCAACCGATTCGAACAAATTCTGAACGATTGTTCAGTTGAGGGAATTTCTAGACAAATGCGTAGAGATTTCGGTTTGTCTAGAGTCGATTACGAGTTCGGTTATTAATGCTTTTCGTTCAAGGAAGGGTAGTGGGTGAATCCGAAATCGTGGGTTGATCCTTTAATCCTCTCGTTTTCTCATTCAATTCGTGTTATTTCATTTTCTCTCTGTTACCTCGTCTTTGATATTATTCTGAATCAAAAAACCCCCCATTTACCCACCGTTTTTTATTGTCGTGCGAATTGAACCGACTACGAATTCGTTGGGAAACGACCCAGTTACATTATACGCAAATCCTTTTCTAATCTGGTTATTTTGGGAGATTACGGCAAATCTATGTCAAAATATGGCGCCACCGCTGGGGAATTTGCATCGGTTTGATTAGTAACGATGGTGTAAATAGCTTCGTTTTTCGGTAGTTTAGGTGGTTCGGGTGGCTGGAAAAATTTTCTCGACCCAGATCACTCAACCCGTGTCTTATTCACAAGGAATTGGGCATTCTAAGAAAGAGTCACTCCCAAGAAGGGAGTGAGGTATACCCTATTTTCCCCAAATTCCAACGTTTAGACCACTTTTTTTCATTTGTTTTAAGTTTCACTTTTTTGATTTCTACTAGGGTCATTTTTTTCGCATCTCCGATTTGGTTGAAATTTGGTCCGGTGATAGAAAATGGCCTATCTCACAATGCACATTGAAAATCTTTGATTTTCCATGTGCGAAGCTCCGTTTGCCAAATTCCATCGTTTAGACCACTTTTTCAATTTTTGAAGTTTTTTTATTCCATTTTTGGGTTCCCCAATGGTCTAGGAGTTGCCCCGTCCAAGTCCCAAAAATTTTAAAAATCATTTGATAGTGTTTCTGGACTTGTTTAGGTCAATTTCTACCATAGTTTCTTTGTTTTTGTGTTTGCTTTTGTGTGTCTTAGTGTTTTTATACTTTTACCACTTTTAGTGGCATTTTCGTAATTCTGATTGGCTGGTGGCATTTTTCGTAATTCTGATTTTCTGCGAATTCTGCCTTGTGTTTATGTTGCTGCATTAGTACTAGGAGCACTATAAATCCAGAAGACTTGTTGCCATTTGATCCTGAAATAGAAAGAACCATTCTCACTACTAGAAGGGTTGTTAGGTTAAGTCGTGGGATTAATACTGAATTGGACATTAAACTTGAGTCTGATAGTGGCCATTCGATTGTGTCCATACTTGTTGATCTTTCGATTGTGCTTCTGATAGTCTTGTTGTTTTCACTGATTCTAGTAGCAATTTTCATAACTCAAAAATTATGGCAGAAGAACAAGAAAATCATCTTACTTTAAAGGAATTGAATGAACCTGATGTTAATTATCAACCTTTGTGCATTCAATATCCCGCCCTTGCGCTAACTTTGAGCTTAAATCTGGTCTAATACATTTGCTTTGCCTAAGTTTCATGGTCTTGCGGTGAGTGTGCCATTAAGCATTTGAAGGAGTTCCATCCAAGATGCGACAATGAAACCGCGTGCCATTGATGAAGATCAAATCAAGCCGAGAGCTTTTCCTTTCTCATTGGAAGGTGGAGCCAAAGATCGGTTGTTGTACCTTCACCTTCATCTATTGGGAGCTGGGCAGGTTCGAGGTTATTTATGGAGAAATATTTCCCTTCTTCAAGAGCAACTGCGATCAAGAAGGAAATTGCCAACATTAAGCAAGTCAATGGGGAGACTTTGTATGAGTACTTGGGAGAGGTTCAAAAGGTTGTGTGCAAGCCGTCCACACCACCATCTCTCGAGAAAGACTTGATTACCCATTTCTATGATGGTGTGCTACCAGTAGACAAAGGTTTGGTGGATGCTTCTAGTGGTGGGGCTCTACATAACAAGACACCTAAAGATGCCCGAGAATTGTTATCCGAGATGGCAACCAACTCTCAGCAATTTGGCACTAGGGCCAATAGTACTCCTGTTTACCATGTTCAAACACCTCCAGTCCAAGTATGATTCTCGAGAGATTAGAGAATAGACTTGATGATCGACCTCTCTGGTGAGGCGGTTAGCGTGTGACATGACAGATACAATCTTCTCCTCTTCATATTGGGTACTCATGTGGGTTACATTCCGACCCTTACCATTCTATCGACTCTTGCCCTACCTTGCATGATCCTCGCTTATCAAGACCAATCGGTAGCTTCGGTGGGAGCTTTTCCAGGGAAAGCCACAATACCAAAGAGAATAATGCCTTCTCCAACACCTACAATCCCGGTTGGAGAAATCACCCCAATTTCCGTTGGAACCGAATCGAACCGAGTAACCAATATCGCGGAACTCCGGGAATTACCAACGAGAGACAGACGGACCACGAAATTTCCAACAAGCAATCTGCACCTCCTTTGCCTTTGCCTCACCTCCTCGACCAGCCATATGTGCACCTCCACAGGCGACAACAAAGAAAGCTAGTAGTAGTGGTAGTGGTGGTTCCTCACTTGAAGATATGATGAAGCAATTTGTCACGACCAATATGCGGTTCCAACAACAAAGAACCGACACTTTCATTCGAGTTTGCAAACACGGATCGGGCGGTTGGCAACCTCATTGAACCGGCTTCAACCTCGGGGATCCAACACTCTTCCTTCACAAACAATTCCTAATCCTAAGGGGAATGTGAGTGCTATCTCCCTTCGTTACGGCAAGCAATTGGAGGAACCTAAACCAATGCGAGATGTGACTTCCACATCGAAAGAGAGTTAGAAACTGTGAAAATTGACTCTAAAAATAAAAAGGCGATACTGACAAGGTGAAGAGGAAGACATCCCCATTCCTCTTCCTTTCCCTCGAGAGAGCTTCAACCCAAGAAGTTGGCGTAAAAAAGCACAAGAGAAAGGATATACTTGAGACATTCGGAAGAGTAGAGATCAACATTCCTCTCTTAGATGCGGTCAAACAAATTCCTAAATATGCCAAGTTTCGAAGGAGTTGTGCACCAACAAGAGGAGACCCGAAGGGGAGTGAACGAGTGAGTTTGAACCCGAGAATGTATCGGCACTCATCCAAATTACAATGCCTCACAAGTGCAAGGATCCAGGGGACGTTTTCTATCCCTTGCTTTTTGGTAACTATAGATTTGATGATTGCATGCTAGATTTAGGTGCTTCTATTAATGTCATGCCCGCATCTATTTATAAATCTCTTGGTCTTGGTCCTTTACGTCCCATCTTGGTGTTGTTGTTCAGCTAGCTAATAGGAGTAATGTTGATCCTTCTGGTTTAGTTGAGGATGTATTAGTCAAGGTTAATGAAATGATATTTCCTGCTGATTTTTACATCTTAGATATGGAGGACGAGTCTCCCAATAGTAGATCACCTATCATTCTAGGGAGGCCTTTCATGAAAACAACTAGGACTAAGATAGATTTGCATTACGGTACTCTTTCCATGGAGTTTGGTGATATATCTCGTGAATTTCAATATTTTTGATGCCATGAAACATCCTAGGGAAGAACACTCTATTTTCTCGCATTGATGTGATTGATGATCTTGTGGATGATGTTATTGCTGATTGGTGTCTTGACTATCCCGATTTTGCATCTCGAGAGTGATTCTCCCATTTGTACATGTGCTTGATAATGAATGGTGCTCGCTTGACCGATTTGCTTAATGTTGCATTATTTGGTGATTCGACTTGCTTGGTGATTCTACATTACATGTAGATTCCGATATTGATTCCGAGTTTGAGCTTCATCCCGATTCTAATGTACATCCTGATTCTGATTTTGATGAGCTTAACTCTGATGTTAACATTGAGTTGTATAGACACAGTTCTTCTGCTTCTTTGAATGTGGTTTCAGGCATTTCCAGTGTGATGACATCAGAGTTGTTGCAACAACCACCCAAGCTTCTTCCCTCCATTGAGCAACCACCCAAGCTTGAATTGAAATCCCTTCCGATCACCTAAAGTATGCATTTACGGAGGTGGATGAACAATGCCGATCATTGTGGCAAATAATCTTCTTCCCGACCAAGAAGATAAGCCGCTAAGCTTATTGAGGGCGAACAAGAAAGCCATTGGGTGGACATTAGCCGACATCGTTGGCATTAGCCCTTCCATGTGTATGCATCGAATTGTTGGAAGAGGACTCTAAGCCGGTGAGGCAACCCCGAGACGCCTTAATCCTATTATCCTTGATGCGGTGAAGAAAGAGGTCACTAAGCTTCGCAAGCCGGTATCATCTATCCCATTTCGATAGCGCTGGGTTAGCCCGGTCCAGTGGTTCCTAAGAAATCCGAGTCACCGTGGTAGCCAATCGGAAGAATGAGCTCATTCCTACTCGAGTTCGAATAGTTGGAGAGTTTGCATCGACTATAGGAGACTCAACCAAGCCACTCGCAAGGATCATTACCCTCTACCTTTCATTGATCAGTTATAGAATGGTTCGGTGTTGAATAGAAGTATACATTTCCTACCTTTGTCTATGCAAGTCTGATATGTCAACCCTGAAAAGGTAAATTACGATGAGAAGGTATTAATTGTGTAATGGTTTGTCTTGCAAAGGAGGAAATGAATAGTCTTAAAAGGGGAAACTTTATATACCCAATTGTTACTATCTAATGGGGACTACGATCCCACTGGATGCCTTAAAAAGGATCAAGTTTGTATTATTCTCGTAAGCATAATTCTCTTTTGTTTCTTAACCTATCTATCTAGCTAGCACTACAAAACATAGCTCCAATTTCTTATACAATTCTACATCTTCCTTAAATAAAATGTTGAAACTTGATGAAGTGAATAATTTGACTACTTGTTTGATTGACGTTCATATGAAGCGAAGTTCTCTAATTTACGTTAGTGACATGCATGGTGGAATTCATAATTAATAGATGTTTTTAATCCCGATTCACGAAAAGAAGGGAACAAGCACGGAGATAGGTAGAAAGAATGATTGCCCTCATAGGGCTTCTCGCGGATATCAAAAGGCCGAAAAAGATTTGATGGCGGCCAAGCGAGAAGAGATTGGATGATGAAGTAGAATCCAATCGTTACGTGATATACATGCTCCTCCATCTCCAATACGTCGCGAGGAGTTGTGGTTGCATATTCGGCAAAAGCCAAGCGGCGCCTACACGAGTGAACAAACTCGTCTAGTTGCTTTGAAAGAATTGTAAGTATCGTTATTGTTATTTTTTAGTTACTAAACATGTTTCATTACTAAGCTTCTCGTTATCTCGTATCTTACAGGAAGATCTTAAAAAAGAAAGAAGCAGAGAGATCTTTTGTGTCGGACGGGAGGAATGATGTTCTGACCATTGCGACCGGAAAACCGGATCACCCGGGGCGTGTAAGGGGGATTGGAGGACGGGTAGGCATAAAGCAAGTCTTTGGTACATCCAAACGCCATAGACAAAGTATGGTTACCGGAGGAGATAGACCCGACAACGGGCTGCTAAAGAAGCATCAATGATTGCAATGTTTCAATCCCGGATGAGCCGGATGAGGAGGAACTGAGTCGATGAGGCTACTTTTGAGCAATCGTCCGTAGACCAAGTGTTCCCTTCACACACTCACTCGCAATCGTGTAACGAGAGCACTAGAGGGAGCTGCATTGTTGGACAGTCAGAGCAACCTTGTGACCTTTATGTGGAGGATCCCGATCATCATGATGGACGATTATTGGTTGCAAAAGGGACTTTTCACAACTTGGGATCAACTGTACACCACCAACAAATGCCTAATGATGAAGTCAGAGTGTCAGTTGAAAAAGTGATCATTGATGCACCGCTCCCTCTCCAAAGTGATGAGCTGAAGCTTGTGAGTGATGTCAAGGGAACCTTCATCCCTTGGCCAGTGATGCTTGTACATGTCTCTACTTGCTCCCGAAGCTTCAACCCCTCCTCCTCAAGTTCCATCCCCTCGTCAAGCTCCATCCCCTCCTCAAGCTCTATCCCCTCTTTGCTAAGTTGGTCTGCGCCGGGAAAAAATATCCGATCGATGAAGAGTGGATATTTTAAGGATAAATCGTGGCCTTGAATGAAGTAGTAGGCGTCCCTCATCCTCAGCCCGTTCAAGTTGACACCGTTGATGTTGAGTCCCTGCTGCTTCCTCGACAAGAGCTTACTGATGCAGTTGTTCAAATTTTTATGAAGTAAGTATCTTCTGTCTATGAGTACATAATTTAAATGCATCGTTTAGACATACATACATATATACTAATTCCCTGATCGATGTCATTATTGTAGGTTCTTGCATCATGAATTGGTTCAAAATGGCGGGATCAATGATTTTGGATTCTTGTGCCTGTCTATTCAAGTCAAACATCCATGGAGGAGAGACAGTACATATCAAAGAGGTGTGTGAAGTGAAAAGAAAGTTGTACTTTTATCCATTCTTCCACAGTACATATCAAAAATCTTGTCCGCAATTCACTTAATTCTGCTACATATATCACCGAGTATAGTTTATCTTTGCTTTGTGAATTTTCAGCCGCCACTGCGCTTGGTCCTCATGTGCATGGAGGAGCATAAAGTTATCTTCTTATGCTCCACTCACGGTGAGCCATTGCCTACGTTGGTGCGTACCATCAACGAGTAAGCATGTCATTTTGATTCTCTTGTCTCAAATCTCTGCTGTGAATTTTCATGAATCATTGATAAATTTGTGATTTTGATGATAGTGCCATGAGGACCTTCCAAAGAGTAGAAAAGAAAAGGCGTGGTACTCGGACAACCCCATATGGTACAGACCGAGAGGTTGGTACAATATTTGTAGCACACGCCTTGTGAACTTGGTCATTAAGCTATATATATATATATGCTTTTATATATATTTCTTGTTCTTTTTAGACCCGTCGGCAACCACCGGCGTCCAACTTATGTGGCCAGTACATCATGAAACACATGTATGATATTACCACGCGAGGGGATACTAAATTAACTGCAAAGATAAATGTATTTGATGTTACATATTATACAAGTTAATTCAGTTTAAAACTTCTTGTTACAAATGAAATATGCACGCAAGTTAATTCATTCTTGTCTTTGATGTTACGATGTTTCAATGCAAAACTCCCTTTTCTCATGATGAACTGGAGCACATACGCAATGTGTTTTGTGAATATCTGTATGGTCTGATCTTAGAGTCACAAAAAGGACAATAATTAATGTCCTAAATTCATTTGTAAGTATATTCTGTAGCAACAATAATCGATCTTCCGTAAATTTGTTTATTTTTTTGAATAATTCATTTGTAAATATACATAGGCAATGTAAAATTCAATAAATAAATTTAGTTAATTTTTTGAACAATTTTCTTGTGTCCATTTTGGGTTTCTGAATGTATTATTGGATAGTGGATATAGCTATTTAATTTAGTGTTGGAAATTTGAGACTTTTAGGACCGTTCATTAACAAAGATGTCCGGTCTTAAAGGTCCGCAAAAGTCTTCGGTGTAATAAGTATGAGACTTTTAGGACCGTATATTGCTTTAGTGTTCGCTCCTAAAAGCTTAAAAGTCCGCATGAACTTTTAGGTCCCGACGTATTATAAAAGGTCGGTCTTAAAAGTCACGGGAACTTTTAGGACCGTGTTATTATAAATAATCGGTCTTAAAAGTCCTTTACTTACAAGTCTCGCTTAACTTTTAGGACCGTATGTTTTTATTTGTGTGATCTTAAAAGTCAATCACCTTTAAATACATCTTTTCACACAAATTAAATGGATAGGGTTGAAGACAACCGAGGTTCTAGCGTTCTGCTCAAGCTAGGTCCTTCATTATCTTCGTTTTACCTCTCCATGTGTAGAAAGCGGCATTATCGGTGTCCCTTTTATTTTGTCTTTTGTCTTTTTGTCGAAAAAAGAAGGAAGATAATGAAAAGGACACTTTGTTTCTAACATGGGGAGGTAAAACCGATGATAACGAAGGTCCAACCTTGAGAAGAATAGTCACTTTGTTTGTTCTTATCCGAATAAGGTAAAAGATCCTTTTTTTTGTATGTTCTTAACGTATTTTGCGAATTTACGTTGTTGGATTTACACGAGGACAATGTTTTGTTTGTTTCCTTTTTGTCGGAAAAAGAAAGACGAGAATGAAAAGGACAAGAGGCAATCGGATATGGAAACCAAAGGCGACAAAAATGGCGGTGTTTTTAGGACCGTCAATTTACTAACTAAAGTCTTCGTTCTTTTATTTTAGGTTTTTTAGTCGCCATTATCCATCCTTCATAGTTGCCTTGTTTATTGCTTTCCAGTTCGATAATGGATAAAGTACTAAACTCGCACGAGAACAAAATTTAAAAATATTTTATTTACTAATTTTTTTATGCTTTGCCCGTAGGGCAGCGATCACAAAAAAAACAAAAAAAATGCAACAAAAAAAAACTAATCCCTCTCGTAGTCGGAGAGGGAAGGGGCGTCAGAGTCGTCAGAGTTGTTGGAGTCGTCGGAGTCATCTTCAGCGGGATCGTAGTTCACGTCATTGGCGTGGAGTACCATGTTCAGCTTGTTGTTCATGGTATGAGCAAGCTGAACCAATTGGCCCAAATGTCAATCGATTTGATCGACGCGGGCCACCAGTGACTGCACCAACTGCTTCACAGTCGGATTTGGAGGAGGCGGTGGCGGAGGGGGCTGAGGTTGAAGAGGAGGAGGAGGAAACGGAGGACCTGGGGGAGCAGCCATTATAGTGGGGGCTGAGGTTGAAGAGGAGGAGGAGGAAACGGAGGACCTGGGGGAGAAGAATGTGAAGAAAGTACAGTAACAACGGGTTTAAATAGATAACCCATCCTGAACAATGTGAAACGCCGGAAGCTTTAACGAGGAGACGCATTGTTCATCAAAATACGAGGAGACGCCTAGTTGGGAAGTTTATCTGGAAGCCGAAGAGACTCTGCATCATTCATTTGAACAATTAGTGTAAGTACGGGTAAATGATAAAAGGTCGGTCTTAAAAGTAAGACTTTTAGGACCCGGACTTATTATAAAAGATCGGTCTTAAAAAAAATAAATAATAGAATTTTATACCGCATACCTATAAGTACCGGGTTAATGATAAAAGGTCGGTCTTAAAATAAAATGAATTGCAAAAATATTAAATAATGGAATTTTATACCGCGTACCTATAACTCCTTATTAATTCCTCACTACCTCGTAACTCCAAACTACGTACGTGGCTATCGAGAACAAATCTGCCTCTATTAATTAACTCCTCATACCTCTCTGCCCCAACTGCTCAAACCATGGTTAGATACAAGAGAACCGCTCGTAGGGGTGCTCTTAGTCGTGATGCTCGTGCCTTCCGTCGATCGTTATACGGTGCGCCTCCTCCATCGAGAGTCCGTCCTATTGTGACGAAGAGTCTCGGGTCGTTGGACCCATTGTTATTTCTTCGGATGATGAAGAGGTTCCCGCTCCCCCTCTCCAAGCTCTTGGCCCCACCGCGACTACTACGACCCTCTCCTCTTTCCTCTAATGAAGCATTGTGGCTGATTCGAGTAAGACAAACTTGCCGATCTCCGCGGGAAATTAATGTTGTTCACGCCGAAATCGCCAAGGCTTTGGAGGATAATAAGTTTTAGGAGATGTTTAGTCGATTCTTGTTTTTGATAATTTTCTCGCTTGTTTTTGTTTTGTATTTTTTCTTGTGTACGTGCATATGCAAGTAATATATATAATTAAAGAAACTCCAGTTTTCCTTTAATTTTTATTCATTCGATTCTTTGTGCTCGCCAAATCCTTTTTTAGAAATCACATGGAATTTTAGAACCGAAGTATTATAAAACGGCGGTCTTAAAAAATTTTATATATAGAACCGTCTACTTTTTAATGAACCGGTTTAATTGTCTCAATTTAGGTCCGGAGTATTATAAAACTCCGGTCTTAATAAAATCCAAAATATAAAACATGTCTCGCTCTGTCGCGCGGAATATTAAATTTCCCTCTCTGAACTTCTCTTGTCGCGCCTAAAGTGTTACTCAGGTTCTATCGCCACTTCGTCGCTGGTTCGCGTTGCTCTCTCGACAATCACTTTCGGTTCCTTAGCTAAACGTCTATAGACCAAGCTGTAAGAGGTGTTTCGGTTATATAACTTTATGATTTTCCCGCTCATCGTTCGGGTTTTCTGGGTTGAGCGAAATCGATCAAATGTTCTTGTGGATTTACTCGTGTTGTTAATGGATATTGTATTTTGAAGATTATAATTACACTTTAGACCTACCCAACTGACCAATAAATGTTTTTAGGTTACTCTTCTTTGTCTACAACATCAACGTTCGTGGCGGGAGAAGAAAGACTAAGCAAACGCATTTGAATTTATATCTTTGCAGTGAGTCCACAAGACCTTCACGCGATGCATTTAATTTCCTCGTCATGCATTTATTTTGGTTCTTGGATTCACTGCCATACATTTATGACCAAAAGTGATTCTTCATTCTGCATTTAATGAGCAAGTTTATCCGGAAAAAACAAAAAGGAAAAAAAAAAGACATAACTGACATTTGAGCATATATATGTATGTTAAATCTTTCCGTCTATATATATAGGAATTCTACTATGGATCACGGTTGGATAAATGCTAAACGGACGAGTGTTGAATATCGAGAATGGGGTGAGGGACTTTATAAAATTTGCTAAACAAAATGCACATGCTTTGAGGGTGGGAAGTTTTATTGCCCTTGTGTAAAATGTTTGAATGAGAGGCGACTAAGTCCTGAAGTTATACACACACATTTAATTTGAGAAGGAATTTGTAAGACTTATACAGTATGGGTATGGCATGGTGAAAAATACCAAGTGGGTCTCAACATAGGGAAGTGGCCTTTGATGATAATGACACGGATATGGATGATCACATAGAGGACATTATCCGTGATGTAGGAGAAGAGGCTTTTCATCAATCACATGCATATGGTAATATGTGCGGTGATGCGAGACCCTCTATACCGTGGGTGTAAAAAATACCAATTGTTGAATGCTTTGTATTGAAATTGGTAAGCTTGAAGGCACGTCATGGATGGAGCGACAAGAGTTTTTCGAAATGCTTGAGGCTTTTAAGGACATGCTTCCGGATGATAATGTGTTGCCGCATCGATACTATGATGCTAAGAAAATACTTTGTCCACTTTGGGGATGGAGTACAAAAAGATCCATGCATGCCCGAATGATTGCGTATTGTATAGAAAAGAGTTTGAAGAGGAGCAGAATTGTCCGAAATGTGAAACCCCACGGTACAAGTCAAATAAGGGGCCTGCAAAAGTGTTGTGGTATCTTCCAATCATACCAAGGTTCAAGCGGTTGTTTGCGAATAAAAATGATGCAAAAAAATTTGAGGTGGCATGCAGATGAGAGGATTTCTGATGGAAAACTTCGACATCCGGTCGATTCTTCTCAATGGAAGAAAATCGATCAATTATTTCCGAACTTCGGTGAAGAACCTAGGAACCTTAGGCTTGCCCTTAGCACGATGGCATGAATCCATATGGAACCCTTAGCAAAGATACATAGTTCATGGCCTGTACTACTGATTATTTACAACTTATCTCCAATGTTATGCATGAAACGAAAGTACATCATGTTGTCTATGTTGATTTCGGGACCGAAATAACCCGAAAATGACATTGATGTTTACCTTCAGCCCTTGATCGAAGACTTGAAGGAGTTGTGGGCAGAAGGTGTTGATGTTTTTGACTCTTTCAAGAAGGAGGTGTTTAAAATGTGAGCCATGATATTTTGTACTATAAACGACTTCCCAAAGATATGGGAACTTGTCAGAGTATAGTGTAAAAGGCCATAAAGCATGTCTGGTTTGTGAAGAAGGCACACGCTACCATCAACTTCAACATGGAAGAAAGACGGTTTATCTTGGACATAGGAGATTTCTTAGATGGAGCCACCCATATCGTCGATTAAAGAAAGCCTTTTTTGGTGGCCAAGAGTATGAAGATGCTCCGGTGGCATTGACTGGGGAGCAAGTTTATGAAAAGGTGAAAAATATCAATGTCGTCTTCGGTAAGACTGCAAAGAGTAGAAAAGAAACAAATATATGGAAAAAGAGATCTGTATTCTTCGATCTTCCATATTGGCGCAATCTTGATGTGAGACACAATATTGATGTCATGCATGTGGAGAAAAATGTATGTGATAGTATTGTCGGCACGCTTCTCAACATACAAGGTAGTTCCAAGGATGGTGTGAAGGCAAGATTGGATCTCGATAGCAATGGGAATACGTGAAGAGTTACATCCAAGGCCGATGGGAAGAGAACTTATTGTCCCCCCGGCTTCTCATACTTTGTCTAAGGATGAGAAACGAAGTTTTGTGAGTGTTTACATGGCACAAAAGTTCCCACGGGGTATTCTTCAAATTTGAAGAGGCTTGTATCGATGAAGGACTTGAAATTAGTAGGCCAAAAGTCTTATGATTGTCATGTCTTGATGCAACAGCTACTCCCAATAGCTATTCGAGGCATCGCCGAATATGATCTTCGGGTCGTTTTGACTAGACTTTGTGTCTTCTTCAATGCGCTTTATGGTAAAGTTTTCGAGATTGAAAAGTTGGATGAATTGGAGAATGAAGGATATCTTATCTTGTACCACCTTGAGAAGCTTTTTGTTCCTACATTTTTTGACATCATGGTTCATCTAATTGTTCATCTAGTGAGGGAGATAAAGATGTGCGGCCCTATCCATTTACGGTAGATGTACCCAATTGAAAGATCTATGAAATTCCTAAAAGGGTACGTGAAGAACGCATACCGGCCGAAGCATCGATTGTTCGGAAATATGTTTCGAAGAAGCCATAGAATTTTGTCAAAATTATTTGGCCAAAGTAAGACATATTGGGCTTCCAAAACGTCGATGCGATGGGGGTAGACGAGGGGCTTCCGTAAAGAGTGTGGATCCCGATGAATTGTCACAAGTCCACTTATACATCTTGAATAACGTCGATGAAGTTCAAGCCGATAGCTGCACATAAAGCAAAGTTGTAAGGAAAGAAAATCATCGAATGACCGAACAAAGGTTGATTAGGGAGCATAACAGAACTTTTGCAAACGGTTCAAACAAAAGGTCGAGGGAGAGGAATGTGTTTCGATACAATCAAATGGTTAGCGGTGGTCCCGAGGTTGATGTCATAAGTTGGAATTCGTATGTGATCAATGGTTATACATTTTACACGAAGTCCCTAGATGATACGAGCACGATCCGAACGGTGATGTTATGTTAGAGGCTGAATCTATGCACTTCTCCGATTCGAAAGACAAGAGCCCTTTATTGGCAGTCATGCCATATTATGGGGTTATTGAAGAGATTTGGGAGGTGGACTATGTGAAAATTAGATTTCCCATTTTCAAATGCAAGTGGGTTAATGTCAATAATGGTGTTCGATCGATCGGCTAGGATTTACATTAGTCGATGTCAATGGTAGAAGTTTTGGAGATGAACCTTTTATTATGGCGGACCGGAGTGCAAAACAAGTGTTCTATATCACCGATCAAGAAAATAAAATGTGGTCTCGTAGCTCTCCAAGGAAAGAGGGTCATTGATATTGATGAGGAAATGAATTCAAATTATGGTATTCCTGAGAGTACTCCTTTTTCAAGGGGTCTACTGGACATGAACGAAGAAGATGAAGCGGATAATGAACCCGGCATAAGAAGTGATCATCAAGAAGGGATATGAGAAGATATCACTTTATAAAAGAGTCAATTCATAAGGTAATATTCATATGTAGATTTCTTTGAAGACTTTAAGGCTTTAACTATATATATTATATTCCTTCTATCTATGTTCATAGTTAATGTCACCGACTATGAATTTTGTTCTTGTTTTATTTTTGTGGCGGATCCGATCCAAAGGGGCATGTTATATAAGAGGATGTTACGTTGTTAGGTGGGGGAATCAGATGAAGGCATGGTGAATATTATTTTGGGCGCATGTATGTTGTACTTGTAACTTATTGTATTTATAAGTAAGTTATCTTATTGTATGAATTAATTTAGGTGTTGTAGTCATAGTAATCATTAATTAAGAGGCCAAATAGCTCATGGTGAATAATATTTGTATTCTTTTTCCAATTCAATTTATTCAAATAATTGTTCATAGCTTGTAGCTTAAAATATCGACTTTTATGTCTTTGGATTGGGTGGTGGATTTGTGTATATATATATATATATATATAATCAGGAAGAACAAACAAGGAAAAATTTGGGAAAATTTAGACCGGAAATAATAAGCCGGTCTTAAATGTTCACTTGTTAAGACCGGATGTAATTATATGACCGGTCTTAAAGGTCGACGACTTCGAGTTTTGATATTAAACCCGGTCCTAGAAGTTGGTCTTTTAAGACCGGTATATTTAGAAGTCCGGTCTTAAATAAAAATCTTTAAGACCGGATGCATTTATCATCCACTCTTGAAAGTCGAGTCTTTTAAGACCGTATGTGTCTTATCCGGTCTTATAATTACGATCTTTTAAGAGCGGCCTATTTTTGACCGGTCTTAAAAGTCGAGCTTTAGGACCGAACAAAAAATATTTCGGCTTCATTTAGTACAACTTTTTAAGACCCAAGTTTTTAAATGTCTCGGTCCTAAAAGAGTTTCTTTAAGACCGGTTCGAGTCCGGTCTTAAATGGTAGACTTTTAATACCGGCTGGAACAAGACCGCCGCATATCCGGTCTTACGACCCCTCTTTTATCCGGTCTTAAAAGCCTTTTTTGCACTAGTGATTTCCTGTTGGAACATAATTCACAGCTGGTAAAGCATAAATTATTTAAAGATATTTGGTCATAGAATGGGGCAGAGAGAATTATACTGCTTTTGTGGAAGGTTGTTTTGAACAAATTGTCCACTAATTTATGGCAAAGTTCTTGGTCTCAAGCATCAGCCTTATGTACATGGTGTTCTTCAACCTTGGAAGATGTCCTTCACATTCTGCGTGACTGCTCATACGCTAGACTGATGATTGGAGCCTGCCAAGCTAATATAGCTGAAGAATGGGTGATTTTGGTAGGCTTGGAATTGGCGTGGGAGTTCGGGTTTAAGAAAGTTATTCTTCAATCAGATGCAGAGGAGATCATTAACTTGCCACTAAATGAGTCTTGCAGTTCGAGCAATTTGCTGATTATGCGGATAAAGGATATGTTAGCTAAGGTTTGGAAAGTTAAATTACATTGTATTTCCCGGGAAGCCAATAGAATTGCTGATGCATTGGCCACACTGGGTATCAACAAAATCTGAGGTTTTCAAGTGTATCCGAGTTTCTTAAGAACTTGGAGGCAGCAGGAGTCTTTGGGATTAGTTTCCCTTGTGTAACTTTCATAGTTTTGATGTAAGCTTTCAGCCTCTCTTATTTATCAAAAAAACAAAAAAGTTCAATTGGATCTAACTTCATCTTTCCTCTTCTTTTCATGTTTTTTTGCCTTAGTTAACTCTTTTCCTATTTAAAAGGACATACGCAACCTCCCAGTCATAGAAAAAACTTCATTATTCATATCACTACGTCAGAAAGACATTAGCAAGTCTATAAACAAAAATTTGAATATTACGATTTCAAAGCTTAACATGAATCACATCTACAGTTTTCTGAATCCAGGCTCATACAAAAAATGAAGTGGCAAAATAGATGTAAAAGTCATACAAAATCTTGGCCCCAAAAAAACATCACGCATAATTTGTATCAGTCCTTCAAAATACACAATTCCATAATTATAAAAACTCTGGCCAAAGCAGCTATAAGAACTCTAACTTGATAGATGAAAATGGATGAACACTGAATGTCTTAGTGATGGAGGAGAAATGCTCAATAATGTCATATACAGTTTCTGGATAATCAAATATTTATGTTAGTGAAAGAAAGTCGTACTTTTTTAGGGACATGAGACAAATTCGTACTTTATTGTTCATAAGTAATACAAACAAAACAAAAAACAAAAACAGAAATATCAATTCGATAATGACACATTGACACTATCTTTCAATATCTGAAACAGAGTTTTTGTCCTAATACAAAACAATCACTGACAAAAATTCTTGAAAGAAGAACGTTAACAATGAGTTGAATCAAACTCTATCGCATTCAAAACAAAGTACAACAGACAAAAATAGAACATTCTCATGGAGGAATGAATTAGCACCAGATGCAGATGACAAGGAAGTCATAAAATATCAAAACAAGTATTTGAATCTGTGAATTATAGTGACACCAATTTCAGTGTGTGTTTATGATCAGTCCATTCTTATGCATAGTTACACATGAATATTTAACTCAGTAATCATGTCTTATTAGATAATGAATTAAGCCCGTTCCTTTTATAGCGTAGCTTGGACATCAATTAAGAGTTTAAGACAACACAAATTAAGATTCAAGGGAACCTAACTGCGATATATCATAAAATTTTATAAAACTCTTAACTTTAAATTTTTGTTTGTTTGCCTTTGTTGTATGATTTAAGGTACTTTATTTTCCCACTAAAAACGTCATGCGATTTACGTGTCTGTCTAGATATAAGAAAACGAATATGAAAATTATTTTATTGAGAAAGTAAGAAACCAAGTAAGTTCCAAGTTTTCATTATTTTATTCATCCTTTTTTCCGGAAAATTATTTTATTCATCTATATATAGGCATCTGTACACATAATGAAACTTATATATAGATATGGCTTCCAAAGTCTCAACTTCGCAATATCGCACTCCTCAATAACCAATCCTGCAGAAGACACATGAATATTCAAATATGTTAGAAAATATGTCGTCATACCGAAAAAGCTAAGGTTCACCCACATATGTTCATTTGTACGTTATAAATTACGATAAATAATGATTTAAAAAAAAATTTAATTTTATATAACACACCGAGATGAAATTTTATGAAATTATTGAAAAAATGTAAACATATCAAATTATTTTAATACATAATTAAATGGATCGAATCAATCATACATTATTCTATCACAATATTTCCTTTGGTCGAAACCATTACCTCTAGCTTTTATAAATCAATATTTCTCACAAACCTCAGTAAGCATTTTCTTAAACTTGAAGGGAAACGGTTTTCCTCTAAGCAGTGAGAATCAAGCATATCTAAATAGCCCAGATTTAATTTTTAAAAAAGTCTATATGTTTTTTTAAAAGAAAATTAACTTTAATGAATACATAATCTAAAATAAAGATAATATATTAATTGTTATTTCTTAAAAAAATTATTTTAAAAATATCAGATTTGAACCATCTAAATCAGATCAGGGCGAAAGAAATGAAACAAACCTAGATGAGAAGTAAATAAATAAACCAAAAGAGACAAAATGTTAATAATGAAAACGTACTTGTCGCAGTCAAAACCGGGAGTAATCTCAAAGGGCAAATGGATGTTACAATTATGAGGAAGATCCTGAGCGTTTTTAGGATTAATTGGGTTGGTTTGAGCAAAACCCTGGAGGCATATACAAGCAGCCCTTCTATCCTCCGGTGTCGGGGTTGCAGCTACCAGAGCTTTTGCTCCGTCACAACACTCCAGTGGCGGCTTCGCTCCGGTCGGGCCTTCCAAGTACCTTTCACATGGATTCAGGTAGCCTATCGCTTGGTTACACGTAATTAGAGCCTCACAAGAAGATGAAGCAACAGCTAGCAGAACCAGAAAAACCACACAGTAGCGAGACGGATTCATGGTTTGATCGATAACAGAAGAAAGAAGCGATTATCTTAATTTCTTTTGGTTTTTGATTTTGCTTGGATCGTTTTCTATATATAGCTAGACAGAGAAAGAAGAGGCAAAGTGTCTTAAGTGAGAAGTTATGGAGTTTTGGAATGATAGGCGCCGTTTAGGGAGTGATGCTCATAAACGCTTTGACTGGCTGTCATTTGATAAAATAGAGTTAGAAGTATAAATTTGCTCTGACGTTTTTGATGAAAAGCAATATTACCCTATATGTTTTTTTAGATTTAATATTGCTTTTAAAGTTTCAATACGTATCAATATTGTCAGTATACTATTAAAAAACTAACATTGATAGCTAAAAAAAATTAAAGTTGGCTATTAATTTTTTAACAAAAAATGACAATATTACTCTATTTAAACACTTCCGGGATAATATTAAACTTGAAAAAATTTACAAAGTAACATTACGTACTCCTCTGCAAAAACATAAATTTACACCTTAATCCTCTAAAATAGTCAAGGAAACTGAAAAATGTCAGTATCTCCATACTTTGAGGGGGTTTAAGCGGTGATATATACTCCCTCTGGTTCTTATTATAAGACACCAACTAACAAATTTATTTGGTTCTTTTTATAAGGCACTCGCTTATACCCATGAGCATTAATTATTTTTTTCCATGTGTGCCCATAATTAATAAGGGTAGTTGATCGAGTAATATATAATTAATATAATATTAGAGTTTAGAGTAATTAGTAGGGGTAATATTGGAAATTAATTAGATCCTAGAACAACTTTATTGACTTTAACTGTTTTTATTGATTTGTGAAAAAGGTTAGTTGGTACCTTATAATAAGAACCAGAAAGTAGATGTTTTTTTTTATATGAAAAAAGTTTTGGAGGGATTCGACATCGGGCCCCACCAGGCCGGGCACGGCCCCGGGCTCTGTGAGCACTTAGAAGGGACTTACGAGATCGCCTACCAAAAGAGTCCCAGCGACGGCAGAGGAGATCGAACCCACGACCATTTAGACCTAGTCCTGGATCCCTTACCATCTATACCAACTCTCATTGGCTCCAGAAAGTAGATGTTAGTGATTAAAGGTTTAGTTATGACTTGCCCAACATCTGCCCCAAAAAAATGACTTGCATGACAATAAGTCAATAACCATTCGTACATTAATTAAAAAAAGAACAGTCAATAACCAGTCAGTCAAAGCAGGTTTGGAGAATTAAATAGACCAATAACCGTCATTAGTTACGTTTTTGAATATTGGCCGTTCCTTTGACCAAAAACAAACATAGGTCGTTCAAACAATTACTTTATCTAACCAATTCACATGTATTAATAAAAACATTTGAAAGCATTAAATTTATCATAAACTTAAAATGATTTGTAATATTATCCTTATTAATTATATTAAACTCATATCATAAACTTGACTTTCCCATAAGATTGAACACTAAAAATGTACTACCTCCGAACCTAAATATATGACAAAATTTGTAATGTAAATTGTACTATAAACTTTGTCTTATATTTAGAACCAAAGAAAGTATTAAATAAAAAAATTTGCTCACCTTCCTCTCCCTTCCCACCTTTTTATCGTAACCCTAAGGTGACTAGACTTGGGAGGTGTGAATAGACGTGGTTGGTGGATTAAGGAAACAACACTCAAAGATGGTACTCCTCCAATACTAATTGTAAGACCGGGGACTTTTTTTAGAGAGATTAAAGAAGCTAAATAAGTTATTTAATCATATTATATGTTATGTATCCTTAGATTATATATTAGTTTAGTAGTCAAAATAATTAATTTTAAAAAATAAAAATAATCTAAAGTAATTTAATTAGTTTTCTTAATCTGTCCAAAAAGATTAATGAGATCTTATAATTAAGATCGGAGAGGGAGTAATAATAAATATGGGTTGGTTGAAGATGCATAACTAGTATATGGCAATGACTCAGGTTTTACTCCGTCTGAAAGGGAACGAATAAGCAGCTACTCCGTTCAACGAATTTGCAAGACTTGTTTTTGTTTTACGTTTGTTTATTAAAGAAAAAATATTACACCGACACATGGATGAGGTTTTAAGAAAGGAACATAATCATCGGAAAGTCTCAATAACAAGTGAAAAATATCAACTTATTATTGTTTCTTGCATTAAAACTTGACATTGTATATTGTTCAATTGTTGTGAGATTTTTTTATGATTACATTATTTCCTTGTGTTTACATAGTAATTTCTCTCCATTGATTTCTACCCTCTCTTTCATTATCCTAATTAAATATAGACATACATGAAAAAACTCTTTACTACTCTTTGAAACTAATAAATGTCTTATAAAAATGATTAAGAACACTTTTTAAAATGTGCCTTATAATAAAGACTCTAAGAAGTATTAAAATCTTAGAATTATGATTTTTTTTTTTTTTTACCGGTAAAAGTGCTTCTCTACCACTCTAACTTTACGCAATTTTTTTATTTGATCCCTTAATTTTATAATGTATCTTTTTAATTCTTTAACCCTAACGCCGTTAATAAAAAAAATGTTGAAATTGAAATTTTAAATTTTGACAAAACATTCTCTAATGCTAGCATATTAAATAAGATTTTTAAAAATACTAAAGATTGAAAAAAAAAATCATCATTTGAGACAAATGGTGTTAGGGTCAAAGAACTGAAAAAAGATACCTAAATAATTAAGGAACTAAATTGAAACCTTATATCAAGTTAGATAATAAAATATACAGAATATTTGGCTCTTCTGTTTTGCCTTAATTATATTTCTCTTCTATTTTGAAAATATACTCTTAGGTCCAAACCATTAACTATTATTTCACGAAGATTCTAAAAAAAATTTGGTTAAAATTTATGTTAAAATAAATTTCATTTACTACTTTTCCTTCATCATATTAAATCCCTAATTTATTTTTGAATATTTGCATACTTATGAATTATTTATATAAATCTTAAACTTGTATTATGTATACTATATGATAACAAAAAATATGTATTTGAAATATGTTTTTATCTATTTAAAAAAACCAAAATAAATATGTTTGAATAAATATGATGAGAAATTAAAATTATAAAATTTTATAATATAATAAATATTAATAAATTTTATAACATGTTAGAAATTTTGAAAATATATACTATATTTTTTTGGTTGTTTAATTCTTTTGACAGATATATATGTTTAAATAATGATTATGTAAAATAGGTTTATTTTGATTAAATAAATTTGAGGTTAAATTTAACGATCCACTAATGATTGGATGGATAGAAAAGAAATCTAAAAAATATAAAGGATGTTTAAAATATACCTTTGCCCTTTTTTTATCCTATTAGAACTATGATGTTTAATCTCTGTAAAAATTTGGGAAAAATTAATCTTTTAGTCCCTCAACTATCAACTCAGTTATGACTCAATCCTCTAACTAGGACTCGCTATGACTCAATCCATAAACTTTTAACTCGATTAAAACTCTGTCCTCCATCTTTTATTATTTAATAAGTTAATCCTTACCATACACAACCGATCTTGACACATCACCCATTCATCTTACATGGCAAAAGACACTACTGATGTGGCTCCAAAGAAACTCCATCGCCCACAGTCCCTTATTTTCTTCTTGCCATTTTATTCCTCTTTCTTGAAATCACGCCTAATGCGAGACCATACGATTGAAAAGAAAAATGTCACTTTACTTGGAGACTAAAAGATTAATTTTCCTTAAAATTTATAATCTTTATCACTATTACGTTTTAAGTAGAGTCATTTTGTCATTTTCTTTCCATTATTGTTCTTTATTCTAGTTTAATTTTTTTGGGGTAGAATCCAAGATATCCTCAACCGATAGCAAGAGATTAATCTCTTGATTCATAGAGATCACCGAAGTGGATTTTACTTCTACCAACAAAGCCTCTTTCATACACACAGTACTCTTATACAAAATAAATGTTCTACTTCAACGATACTTCAAGCCTTTTCAATTTTGCAGCCCTTTTTTTTGGGTTAAAGATACTTCTATTACTATTTCAACAAACATAGCGAATACATGAACAGAAAACATACAGCAATATACATCCTGTAGAAAGCACATAGAAACAAGGAAACAGGAAAAACAAAGTCCATAATAAGGTTACAATATCAAAATAGTCACCATCCATGAAAAGAGTGGATGGAAGAGGTGAAAAGACCCTTCCTCACTAAATAATAATTAACTATAATGTTTTCATAAAATTGGATTAACAAGTATGATTAAAGAAAACCCTTTTTCTTTACAAAAATAATTACATCGGAGTCCATGGCACAAATTTAACCTACAAACTCACTACAGTAAAATCCAAAACTCGGGCACAACTATCGAACAGAAAAATAATACACAGCCCACATGTTTTACAACACCAAATCCACAACAAAAGGTCTACACCAAAATATTTTCCACACAAGTTTTTGATTGTGGATCCACCAAAATATTATAACGTATAAAGTAAAACCTTTGGTTCAACAAAGATAAGCGAAATCCCAAAACAGCTAAAATAGTATTTCCAAAACATGTGAGCCATAAAATGGCAATATATAAATCCATACAACACCAAAACCAAAAGAGGCTTACGAAGTTCGCAACTTATTATGCCTCTAGTTGCTTTCCTTTGCTACTAGAGAAATTAGAGGTCTCGCCTGAAAAATATTGATAATGATAGGGTGAGACATGAAGTCCCAAGAACCAAAATTAATTTATCACATATGCGGGAAAGGATTATAAGTTAGGGAAGCGATTGCTAACATAATTATAATATCAACAACAAATAATTAATTAGTACATAATAAGTAACAATAATTAAAACCATTCCCCACTCAATCATCCCGCTCCTCCTTATATCTTCTGGATGTGAAACAGCTTATCAATGCTAGTAGTCACTTCAAAAAGAATGTCCTCTCCCATGCTACCACCGATATACCATAACAGGGAGGTGTCTACTCAAAATACTCAACTCAAATTCCAAGCTAGGAATGAGAGAGCCGATGGGCACAATATCACCCTAAATCTCTTTCATAATTACAATTAAATCCTAAAAATAAAATTAGGATGTTACAAGAGGAATCCTCCGCCAAAATACCAGCCTCCTGAGCATCTACGGTTAAAAGTGAAGTAAAGAAGGTGTTGGTTGTGAAATCCATCCAATAGAATACATCCCTTTATAAGCATCGGTTGTAAGAATATCGCTTGCATGGTTGCCTCGTCTCAAAGTAAAGGATATAGAAAACCCAACCTTAGAATCCAAGAGACAAATGATGTTCTGCACAATATCTCTACTTCTCCGATCAAACAAATCTAGTGACTTAGCATCAACACAAGTAAGTAAGGAAAGACAACCAGTTTCAAAAATCACATTAACATGCCCTAAGTCCACAGCTAAGAGTAGTGCCCTTTACATAATCAAAGCCTCAGTCATAAAAGCTAAAATGGATTTCACTTTATCCATATAACCCCATTTGAAGTTGCCACCGTTATCACGGCAGATCACCCCAATAGCATCTCCTTCCTTAGTAGACAAGAATGCCCCATCGCAGTTAATTTTCAGGCTACCAAGAGGGGGAGGGGCCATTTAACAACCGGGGCAGTATGAACAATGGGTGCATCAGATCCCAAATGCACAGAGTCATAGGAAACCAATATTCGAAGTTACTTTTCATAGCCATTTCAATTACATTGCTAGGGTTTGGTTCATTGTGGTTAATAGCATTTCGTTACTTTCATGGAAACCACAAGATCCAACAAATTAGAGAGATATCATGTTTAATTAAAGAGGGCATACATGTTCTCTCGATCCACCAAATATTGAAATTAGTCACACGAGACGTATCAAGTCTAGCACTTAGCATGCAACCAAACCGTATACACCTGGTCCTGGGACAGTGGAAAAACAAGTTCTCGATAGTCTCATCAGTTTGTACACAGATAGGACAAAGGCTAACCCAGGACATTTTCCTTCGGAAGAGGGGCTACATTGGTAACAATGGCATTATTGAGTAGGTGCCAAATGAAATGCTAAACTCGTCGAATGGTATTAATTTTCCACATCGACTTCCAACATGATGTTGGGATGACAATAGATGACCCTGCTTTGTTGGCAGTGACCGATGGATATTAATTTTGCAGCCTTCAACCCAATGAATATTTAACTTTTTTTTTTTTTTTAATAAGGAATATTTAACTTATTCCTCTAAGTAAGATGTTTATGGCTTGGGTTAGAAGGCCCATTTTATGAATTTATGGGCCACAAAGGCCCACTTTATGACCATAGGTCTGTAAAAATGAGACCGATCTATGTCTAAGACAAGTTAACTTCATCTTTGCTCTTTTTTTATTTTCTTTGCCTTGGTTTTTTTCCCCCTATTTAAAAGGACATAGCCAACCTCCCACTCATTGGAAAAAATTCATAATTCATATCACTACATCAGAAAGGCATTAGTAAGTCTATAAACAAAAATTTGAATATTATGATCGCATGAATCACATCTACAGTTTTTTGAATCCAGGCGGATATAAAAAAGAAGTCGGAAAATAGATGTAAATATCATACAGAATCTTGGCCCCAAAAAAACATCATACATAATTTGTATCAGTCCTTCAAAATTAAAAACTCTTGCCAAAAAAGCTATAAGAACCCTAACTTGATAGATGAAAATGGATAAACATTGAATGTCTTTGTGATGGAGGAGAAATGCTCAATAATGTCATGTACAGTTTCTGGATATTCAAATATTAATGTTGCAGAAAGAAACTCATACTCTTTTAGGGACAATGAGACAAATTCATACTTTATTGTTCATAAGTCATACCCAAAAAAAATCAGAAATATCAATTCGATAATGACACATTGACACTATCTTTCAATATCTGAAACAGAGTATTTGTCCTAATACAAAACAATCACTAACAATAACTATTGAAAGAAGAACATCAACAATGACTTGAATCAAAGTTTATCGCATTCAAAACAAGTACAACAGACAATATCGAACATTCTCATGGAGGAATGAATTAGAAAGAGGTGCAGAGTACAAGGAAGCAATAAAATATCAAGACAAGTATTTGAATCTGTGAATTATAGTGACACCAATTTCAATGAGTGTTTATGATCAGTCCATTCTTATGCATCGTTACACATGCCAGGGTTTCTAACACACCAAAGTGGCTGAATTGGCTCAGCCCCGATACCTCTCCTTACCATTCTGCTTCTCCACTCATTCAATCTATCTGTGGCCTCTGCATATCGCTTCACACCCTTCCCGTCTCTGTTTCCAGACCACAATGACTCAGCCATCGCCGATGTTCTCGGCCAAAGCCTCGAATCTAAAACAGTTTGATCCGCTTGCTCACTCCACAATGCCACTTCCCCACCAAGAACCAGCTTAGCCTCATCTTCACTCAAACCATAAGTGATGTCATAGTTATAGATAAGTTGCCAGGACTTGAAGGGCCCACACCAGGACCCTCCATCCCCTTGGTTCCCACTTTGAATATCATACTGAGAATAATTCCCAACAAATTCCCCATGTCCACAGTCCAGATAATAGAAATCTGCGGACGAAACAATGGTTCGGTATCCAGAAGAAACAAGGCGCTTGGTGTTGTTGTGTCCGTTGTTCCATGTCTGCAGAATCACGTTTTCTTTAGGAAGCATTGTGGAGGGAACATGAACTTGATCCGACACGAAAACATCTTCCCAATAGACGACGGTTCGGTTGAGGGATACGATATAAGGGAGAGTCGAGTTGATGAATGTCTCGAGAAGTTGGTTGAGGGTTCCATTGTTGGCAAGGAAGGTTTGGATTGTGGGGTCTGTTTTCCAGCAAGCTGGGATGACCTCATCAGCACCACCATGGTAGAATGGTTCTGGAAATAATGAGGTAACGTCATTGATGACATTCTTAAGTACAGTGTAGGTCTTAGGATTTAAGGGATTTAAATGTCCTGTTCCAGGTTCTGCGGCAAGTGGTTCGCCTCCCGGCGGATTCCAGAACATGTTGGCACATGTTACAATCTCTGGGTATGCCAATGCCCAAGATCCTGTGTGCCCTGTCAAATTCACAGTCCCTTTTCATCAGTAATCATGGTAATCTGAAAATTATAAACATTGAGGACGCCATGTGTGTTTGAATCAGCTTATTTTGAGTGGTCTTTAGCAAAACAAGATAAATATGTGAGAAGGATAACCTCCTAAAGCACAAAAGCACTTATTCTAAGTGCTGCCAATGGAACATGATAGATAGAGATCCTGTTCAGCTTGCCAATTCACATTTTTCTTTTGAACAGTAACCAACATTGTCTAAAACTCAAACCTTAAAAGTAGAGGAAAAATTGGAGGGAGGGAACATTAGGATTGAAAACTTTCAAAAATAGTAAAGAAATTTACTATATTTGGGAGTTTTCCCTCATAGTTTTCTTTTCGCCTAATTTTCTATCAATCCAAACATAGGATAAATGCATTGGCTTTATACAAGCTTTATGTATCATGTGATACCTAGTACCATGGGTGACTTATGTGAGTGTGAAACATGGGGTATATTTTAAACTTTTCCCTTGTTTATGAATGTATATCTTTCAACTTTTTATTCTTTCTCTATTTTCATTGGTACAATTAATATGGGCAAAATTATCACAATCTCATTTATTACCTAAAAGAGAACTTATAAATAAGACCAAATTTTTTAGTCAAAAAAGACTTAAAAATAATACTAGAGTGATAGAAAGTATCAGTATCCCAATGTTTTAATAAATTATACCTCCAGTCCTAAACATAGGCTAATCGACTATAAACCATATCTTATATTTAAGACCGGAGGAGTAATTATAAAAAGTCCTTGTGAATGGAATAATAATAAGTCCTGATGATTCTTCTGTACGCACTTTCCAACTTAATAAATTGGGCAATCCCTAACTTTACAGTAACGCGACTTACAAAAACACTTCAACTCAGTATTATAATTTTAATTGTAAGATAAGAATGTTAGACACGTCAAACACAAAATATGACAGGTAATCCTCAGAACGACTGTTTTACGAAGCTGAAAGTGGGCAAAACGACATACCTTTGAACTGTAATAATATGCTAAAGCTAACATAAATCATTACTTATCCGAAGCTCTAAACATTCAACTCATACGAAAACTATAGAACAAATAATTACATCAATCAGCCTCTTCTTTTTAGTTTCGAACAGAATACTAGTATTATAATACTGCATATTTATTTATACACAGATAAGACAAAATACTAGTATTACGTATTTGAAAATAAGGGATAAGTTGACTTAGTAGTACATCATCATCTCATGATCTGTCTGTTATGTTTCTCCGTCTTACTGGGGGGAATATTCAATTTCACAAATAATTTTTCTTGAATTTTAGTTTTTTCTTAAAAAATGAAAGTTTTTGAGCTTTGTATAAATATAGTCACAAAATCTCATATTCCCCCAAAAAAAAGAAAAAAATTCCAGGCCCACGGTGTAAAAATTATTTACCAGGCAAGGGCCTCAAATTCAAAGGAACAAAGCATCTTGGGTGAATAGATATCGTCAGATTTCTTTTTTTATTTTTTATAAAATATTATTTTAATAAGTACAAAAACTAAAATAAAAATAATCTCTAAATTAACATTTTTTTTAAAAAAAAATGATTTTTTTATTTAAAAATAAAAAATGAAATCTCCACGCTAACGGTTCCCGTGTTTCTCAATTGGGTGCAAAAAGATAAATAATAAAAAATTAAGGGCGCTGAGTCAATTAGATAAACTAACCAGGTGAGTCAATTTCAGGCAAAACTCTGACACCATGATCAAGCCCAAATTGAACGATCCTTCTAACATCGGCCGGAGAATACAGCATATCGGAGCCATAAGATCCCTTATCGGCCAAATCTGGTTCCGATGGAACCACCAACGGAAAAGATTGCGAGTCCGTAATGTGCCAGTGAAACACGTTCATCTTGTTCATACTCATCGCCGATATCATCCTCAGAATATCCTCCACCGGAAAGTAATTCCTCGACGTATCAAGCGTAATCCCTCTGTGAGCGAATATCGGCGCGTCGTAGACATACACTCCCACCGCCACGCGCGTCGGATTTCCCCATACGAGCTGCAAGAACGTCTCCAGTCCTCGGATGGCGCCCCACGGCGTCGCGGCGGTGAGATTGGCAGGTCCGGTGGTTGGAATTGTGAGAGAGTAGGACTCATCGACGCCGTGGTGGAGCGGAGCAGTGGGTTCAGCGACGGTGATGGTGAGGGATTGTAAGGGAGGGGTGTCGGTGGAGAAATTGACGGCGGAGGGAGGCACAAGAGGACGGTGGTGCTCGGTGAGGATGAGGCGGAGGTAGCGGGTGACGGCGGCAGCGAGGTGTATGTGGTGGTTGGCGTTGGTGGTGATGGTGAAGGAAGGAGAGAGGAGAGTGGCTTGTTGAGGTGAAGGCCATCTGAGAATTATTGGTTGAGGCCACACGGTAATGCTAGTGGTGGTGCTAACAGCAGAATGTACCTTCCCAATCGGAGAACTGAAAATGCACAATGCTATTACAAGAAGTGATAGGGAAGGTGCGTTGAATTTGGAACCCATTGTTGGTAGAATTGACAATTCAGTGGACTTGGTGGTGCCTCAATATATACTAAATTTTTCGGTAAAAAAAATTTATACTAAATTTTTCGGTAAAAAAAAAAAAAAAAAAAAAAAAAAAAAAAAAAAAAAAAAAAAAAAAAACCTTTTTATGGTGTGTATATCCTATCCATAGTATAAAATTTATAGAAACCAAATGTGTTATCTATTAGTGTGATTCACCCCAATTAACTTTATAAAAAACATGGGTTCACTTCACAATCTTAAGCTTATTTTCAAAACATTTTTTACTTAAAATTAGATTAAAAAATGTTAAAAACAATATATACTCTTAAGAATTTAGCATACTCTTTAATACTATATCATTTACTTTTTATAAGGGCATTATAATCGAATTACATTGTTTAAGACATTAGTAAAAATTAGTTAAAAATAATAAATACATAAAAAATAAACTTTTTTTCACACATACCCTTATTTATTAAAAAGAAAGTAAGAGGAAAAAAAATATAAAAGTTAAAAAAAAAATCAAAGAGCTTGAATATTATATGCCAAAAAGATAAAATTAGTTTCAAAAAAATATCTTAAAAACAACATTTACGCTTTAAAATGCACATACTCTTTAATGCACCATCATGTTTTTTTTTTTTTTTTTTTTTTATAAAGGGCATTATAACCAAATTACATTATTTAATAAATCAGTTAAAATTAATTAAAAGTAATAAATATGTATATAAAAAAAATGAACCTTTCTTTTTTCAGGCATACCCTTATCCATAAGGAAGAAAGAAAGAGAAAGAAATAGAATTGTAAAAAAATAAAAGTACGAAAGAGCTCGGATGTAATATATGAAAAAAAAAATTAGGAGATATAATAAAATTAAATAAATAAAAAAATGGTAAAAACACATTAACTAGCCAATGACAACCCCAAATGCGATATTATAAAAAAGACTAAAACAATTCAAATTTCATGCTCTTATAAAAAAAAGGCAAGAAGGTATATTTATTTTAATTTTATATTTTATAAAACATCATGGAAACATATGCTTCCTGTATGATAATAATAATTACTCTCTTTGATTCAAGATATAAGTCAAAACTTAAAGAAAAAATTTCACATATATTTTTACCAAGAAACAAAGAGTAAAAAGTTTAATAAAATAAATTTGTGGAAAAAAAAATATCACTACTCTTATCAAGTTCAGATGCATTACTACATTAAATTCATAATTAATTAAAATTAAGGGTAAATAAAAATTCTTTAATGTATCAAATGACACCTAAATCTGACTTATATTTTGGAGCATAATATATGTCGTTGAGATATGAATCCCTACTAGAGGGAGTATTATACGAATGAAAAGGCGATGGAATCAACGAAAATTATGTTAAAAAATGTTGGGTATGCATATAAATTAGAATAGTGCTCTACATATATGAACGAGTCCACATTAGATGCCCAATAATTAGGTGCCCCTTATGTATTCATACCTTTATTAGAGGAATGAACATTTTTTTTTATATTGTATTTATTTATATTTAAATTATATGTTGCTTTTTAAAATGTTTTTTGCATTCAATATCTCAAATTAATTATTTTTAAATCCTGCATTCAAAAATATTTGTCTGCAACACCAAAAGTATGAAGCGTAAACTAATTAATTTGAGATAGTGGATCAAAAAATATTTCGAAAACAAAGATATAATTTACATCTAAATAACTATAATATATATATATATATATATATATATATGCTCATCCCACTAATAGAGGTATGAGCATATAAGGGGGACTTAATTATTGGGCACCTAATGGACTCTTGTATGAACATTTAGCTCTTGTTTTCTTATATTTGGCTTGTTAGTGTTTGGCCTTAATAGACTCATGTGACACTTCCGATAATCCTACGTAAATGCCATATGTTCCTTAATTAAGAAGGTCAGGCGCCCCGGCGCACAATGTAATAATCTTTTCTTTTCTTTTTTTTGGCCAACGTCCAATATAATAATCAAAGTTTTTTTTAAAAAAAAATTCTCAGATAAATATAATTTTTAATTTTAGTCTTGTCTTTACAAAGTCATCTCGTCATTGCCGTGAAGCTTCTTCTGCAATTTCTTTACAATTGTCATCGGGCGGTGATTCAAAGGCAAGCACCATATGATAATGCTTTAAGCCATGATCACGAATTGGATTAGTGTGGGTGGGTAAAAAGATTCTTCTAGGTAAAAAGAGTATAGAAATGTCACCATTGAGATTCTTCTAGATTCCTTTTCTTTTAATGATAATTAGTGGGTGTTTGTTTTACTCGCAATTAACTTTATTATAGGCGTCAACTAACAAGTTTATTTGGTCCTTTTTATAAGCGCACTTACTTGTTCCCAATGAACATTAATTATTTGTTTCCATAATTAATTAGGGTAGTATGTGAGAGTAAGAATTAATATAATATTAGAATTTAATGCAATTAGTAGGGGTAATTTTAAAAATTACTTAAATTGTAGGGCAATTTTATTGACTTTAACTGTTTTTATTGGTTTGTGAGAAAAGTTAGTTGGTACCTTATAATAAGGACCAAAGGGAGTATCATATAATCAATTTAGGGAAAAAAATTTACCTTTTATTGATAAAACTTATCTTACATATTTACCTTTTTTCTTTTCTTTTTTGTGTGCCCTACATTCTCATTTTGTACAATATAAAAT
Source organism: Acacia acuminata (assembly GCA_019022655.1). Taxonomy (NCBI): domain Eukaryota; kingdom Viridiplantae; phylum Streptophyta; class Magnoliopsida; order Fabales; family Fabaceae; genus Acacia; species Acacia acuminata. Next base: position 1,068,918 of record JAFJYI010000047.1, on the reverse strand, counting down.
AAGCTACTCCAAAAACTCATCTTACATAAAGCTAGTTCATGAGAGTCATCATGTCATGAGGAATTTTGGAGTTCATGCTATGGTTGATGTTTTCTCTGCTGATAAGTCCATGCTTAGTATTCATGATTTTAAGGTAAAGAAATATCCGAAGTGCACTCTAATGTTAGTTTTCAAAGCATAAATTACCTTAATCTTATTTATAATGTATCTAACATTCTGAATGTTATTTTTCTTATGGTTTTATTAGCAACTTAATCTTATTTATAATTGGGTTTAGGAGCAAAAATACACACGTATGCTTTATCCTCGGAGCGCCTAAGCACCATATGCTTTTTTTAGGAGCAAAAATACACATGTGGTTACATTTTAGGAGCAAAATTCACACTACCGTTAAAATTTTGTTGTAAATACAAAGACTTCCTGTTGTAAATCTAAATTTCAGTAAATATGGTTTTTTCTCGTAAATAGCCATATTTTAAATTTTGTTGTAAATACAAGACTTCCTATTGTAAATATAGCATTTTTTTTTAATTGTAAATGAACTTTCTATGTTCAAAATCCGGTGTTTAAAATGTTGTTGTAAATATGGCATTTTCTCGTAAATATGACATTTTTTGTTACAAATGCACCGTTAAATTAGATTTTAACGGTGCCGTGATTTTTGCTTCTAAAATATAACCACATATGTATTTTTGTTCTCGAAAAAAGCATATGGTGCTGGGCCCTCCCGAGGGTAAAACACATGTGTATTTTTCCTCCTTTACCCTTTATAATTAATGTATTCAACACCCCAAATTATAAATAAGGTTAGGGCTCTACATGTAAACGAAAAATAATAGAGTTAAGCCGGAACAATGTTGCTCTTAAATTTTCTTTAATCTCAATATCACCTAAAAGTTTTAAAATGTAAGATTGTTGCCTTCTTTTCAACAACCGTTTATGTTACTTTTAATTTTAACTATAATTAGTTAAATAACAGCCACATGTATTCTAGCTTTTCCACCAAATCCTCATTCCTTTTCTCACTCCCTCAATCAATATTTGTGGGGAAAAAAATCTCATTCTGTCTTATTCCTCTTTGATCGTTCACCCACTTCGTTGGAATAAAAAATAAGAAAGATCGCTTGCACACTCACAACTATGGAGATGAAGCCCACCCTCATTGCCGCCCTTTCCCTTGCTGCCGCCGGCGAAAGCCAATTCGGCCTCAACAGAAGATTTCGAATGGGTTCGGCATTCCGATGCGGTGAGGGAAGAAAGTAAAGTTGATTCAGCTTGATGGCAACGGAGGTGGGGTTTTGTACCTTAACCCAAAATAATTAAAATGCTAAATGCACCATGAATGAGATTAAGGCGATGGTTGCTATAAGAAAAAAATCAAGGTGACTGGTGCTACTTTACCTTTAAGTTTAATTAGTTTCAAACATTTTGCTCATGAGAATTAAATTCTAATTTCTTTTTTGATGATAAATTAAATTCTAATTTGTATTACAAGAAAGTAAAAAGAGAGGGTAACGCCTTAGTGTTCAGCAACTAGAGTTGGGACGGGCTGGTCCTCATGGGCCTGTACCTTTCACAGGCTGACAAAATGTCAACGGGTTGTTGTTATTCACTTCTTTTTGTTAAGAAAAGGGACCAAACCCTATTTAAAAAAAAGGGGGTAAGGCCCATTACATTTCCTTAATCCATTTTTTGGGTGATATAAAGTGATTGAACCCATTAACCGCCCTTAATCCCTTTTTCTCCCACTAATAGAAAGGGGTCAGACTCATTACACTCCCTTAAGTCCAATTTCCCCCCTTTAAAACCCGCAGGTTGAATGGTTTGGGCTGCGAAATGCCCAATCCTAACACTACCAAACCTGCCAGCTCATAGGTTGAGCCCGTTGTACTGAATCTAATGGAAACATTGCTTGCACGAATCCGTGTTTTAGTTATTTTGACAAAAACATTCAGACATAACTAATGGGTTTGTTTGGGTTAACAGTGGGAATGGTGATTTATTTTCTATCTGACCTTTTTAGAAACTCAGTAGAAAAAAAGTCAGGTTGTAAATATGATTTGTGTTTGGATTGATAGTGGTAGAAGTGGCGGGGCCATGACAAAATGCTAAGAGCTTTATGGAAAAAATTACCCCGCTGAGTTTTTTCCTTAATTGACTTTTAAGAAAGCTTTTTTTTTTTAAAAAACCAAACAACTTATACCAACCCAAACACTCCACTTCCGACTTTTTTTTTTTTTTTTTTTTGTACTGCTACTTTTTTTCTAACTTGAAGCTACTTAAAGCTCTCTTTAAACAGACCCATTATCCTCACGAAAATTTTTATGAACAAGCAAAGACTCAATAATTTGATTAAAACAAGCAACTTGTAAAGAATGATTTTTTTGGTGAAATGTAAGGAATGATTAAATATAGGGTTAAAGGGCTATTTTGAAAGGCTATAGTTTGAGTTTCTCCAATAGAAGAAGGAGAGCGATTGACCTTTGGCAAGGAGCTTGGCCAAATCCATCCGCCCCCCCCCCCCCCCCCCCCCCCCCCCCCCCCCCAAACAAAAAAAAAAAAAAAAAAAAAAGTGGTTGAAGCCTCGATTTCTCTAGATTGTATGTCAAATCACTAGATCTTCCTCTTCTTCTTTTCTATATCCAGATCATGCAATCGTCTTCATTGTTGCTGTTGCACGAGGAGAGGCTGCCGCCACTTGAGGTGGGAAATGGAACTCGAGGTTAAGGAGATCCTAAATCAGTGACGATGACGGCGACAACGAGCCAAATCTGAATCTCTTCTCCCTCAATCATCGTTTGATGGTGGTTAAAGGTGATTCTGCTTTATTTATATTTGGATTGATTTTCTTGTTCCCACAGCTTCAATTAACCGAGGTTGCTTTGACTTATCATGAATGAATGCAATTTCTAATGTTTGATTGTTGATTGAATGGATTCTGGGTGATTTGCTCTTGCTTGATTACTTTTCTCCTACCTTATTCATTTTTTTTTTTTGAGTTCTTTATATTGTTCATAGTGCTTGCAGAAAGGTAAAGATTGTTCGTGATTATTTACCTCTTTTGCGGCCATGGCTCTCTAGATATATATCTGTGTGGATGGAGAAAAGGAAGACATGTGTGGCAAGGAAGAGAGAGGGATGAAGTGATTTGGATGATGATGTAGTTCTTGAGGATGAGGTGGCTGTGCTGATTGTGCCATGTAAATCAGACTACTCGTCAAAATTGGGAGCAGATTCTCTCAGTATTTGATCTCTCTTCATCCCTCAGTATCCCTCAATCTCGGCCGTCCAATATTTGATCTAACCGTGTAGAAAGGGACACATCATACATTTTAAAATACTGCATGCCGTAAATATGAAAATTTTGAAATGTATGACATGTCTCTCTCTACGCTGTTGGATCAAAAATTGGACGGCCGAGATGGAGGGATACTGAGGCGCCAACTTTTGAGGCAATCCGTGTTCGTCAAAATTAACTCTTCTAACATATAAGGTAAATTTGCTCTTTCTTAAACTCTTTTAGGGTAATATTGCTCCTTAAAAAACTTTCGGAGTAAAATTGTTACAACTTAATAATTTTCAAGGCAAAATAGCCCTTCAACGCTTAAATATATCAAGAACTTATTCACCAACATGTGTGTGTAGATCAAGACGTTTCTTGAGTCACCCATTTGTTCTTCCGCGAGAATTAGATGGTACAGTTTTGGCATAATATGTTTTAAGAAATTAATAAATTTGATTCAATATGACAATTCATAAATTATATTATGAACTCCATTCATAATTTTAGTCTCCCTCTTATCCCTAATATAAGAGTTGTTTAACTAATTTAGATAGGTTAATAAAGTAAAATAAATTGATTAATTTGTATAAATGTGACATGATCTCCATAAAATATTTTGGTATAATATTATATTATGTATAAGTTTATAAGTTAGGTAATTTAGTTTAAGGAAAACTAAAAAATATAATTGATTGAGGTGTTAATCCATGCCTAACTAGCTTTTTTTATTAAACAATATGGGTAGTATAGTTTAATGAATGATCTAAATTTTAAAACATGCATGGCCTTGGAGTATTGTTTACGTCTCAGTAAAGCCATATAAATTAAAATAGCGGTTGCCGACCTCCCACGCTATTCAAGAGTAGTTACATTTGACTAACAATTGTTTTTTATGGACGTTCGAAAAAAAAAGGGTCCATGCCCCACTACATTTCCTTGAAATAAAACAATGTTTTTATTTGTAACCAAGGGGGCCGACTTTTGGTAAAGGGGTTGGACACTCTCACCAAAGGGAGGAGATTCGATTTTGGAGTTAGTCAAAGCGCTGGGAGAGGCATCCTAACTCCTAAGTGTCTAGGTAAACGCTGAGGATAATAGAGCGGTTTCACTGCGACCTAGGAGGAAGGGAGATTTAACCCCGTCTTTGATCGTGGGTGAACCCAATCCCTTTCATAAAATTTTTATATAAAAAAAGGGGGCCTACTTTCATTTCCTTTGTTTGTACGTTCACAGACAAATAAATTGTTGAGCAAGAAAAAAAAAAAAAGATTTAACGCATGTTAAATAATAAATATAATTCATGTTCTAAATATAAAACGCTCCTAATTAATCAAAAATATTAATTTTATAAAATTTAAACATTTTTTATATTATCATCCTATATCCTGTTTGAAGTTTATGGTTGCTTCTCCCATCATATGTGTCTTGTTTAGAACTTGAATTTGAATGCTAAACTCCACCATGTTAATTACTTCTCTCTATGTCACCATCTCCATTAAATGAGTATGTATTGAAAAAAAAAAAATTATACTCCTTCAACTATCAAATGTCTTACTTATAAAAAAGGACCTAGAACACTATTAAAAAAGCGCAAAGGAGTAGTGCCATTTTATATTTTGAATATTATGTTTATATATAAAATAATGCAATTTACCATATATTATTTTTATAAATTGAAAGTTTCAAACAAATTAAATATTACTCAAGAAACAATACACAAGCTCTCACTTGAAATAAGAGATACCAAAACTAAGCCAGGCTAGGTAATACTTCTGTAACCCAAGCAACAGCATGCCTTCATCTTTGTTAGATGTCTTTTAAGAGTAACAAGGTTATTTAGTTATCAATCCTAATGAATTAGATGTCTTTCTTTACCAAAGAGAAAAAAGGATACCAAAACGAAGCAATTAGCACGAATGTTTTTTCTTTCAATTTAGTAAAAGGCCTTATAAGGAAACATTAATTTATGTTCAATATATACAATGATTCTACTGGTATTTTTATCAATATTATTGTGCTTGATTATGTTTTGCTAACAGGCATTTTTTCTTAAAAAATTATTGTACAAAGAAAGCATGAGATTTATAGCCTGAATCAGCCTTCCAATTGTAGATAGGGTCGTAATAGCTTATTGTAATTTTCAGGAGATTGTTGATGGACTCATATTTTCCTCTAAAGGTTCAAGTTCTCTTGGTTGGATTTGCTGACATGCAATGCAAGAGAACTCAACTTCTAATGGTTTGATGAAATTGAGTAGTCTATGCATGCAAATAGGACATTGTTCTTTGACTTTTTTAATATTATCCTATTGCATAATAGAAATAGAATAACCGTATTGCACAATTTTGATTAGGTAGAGGCCTAATTTTAATCCAGAAGATTTTGTGTAGGAGTTGTAGGTATTCATAATTTTTTTATTATCAATTTCACCAGAAGTGTTACAAAAAGAGCAATGCCGCACTTGGTCGCACTTGGTCGTTAACAATTAACATTAGTTTTTTAACAGTTAGGATGACTTTACTCCATTTCTAACACTCCCAGAGTAAAATTGATTTAAAAAAAAAAAAAAAAGGTCCAAATACCTACAGCTCCTACATGAAAACTTATAAGGAAAATTCAACTCTAACCCTTTTGATTAACGTATGCTTAATCCTTATTGCACAATGGAATAAATAAATGCATAATACATTTTTGTTATTGGTTTGTGTATTTCTTACTATTTATTTCTTGTCTAGTATTTCAGGCAGAAATGAAAACCCTCTATTTGAAACTAATAATTAAGGGTCTCTATATACTTCTTTCAGTCTTTACATATTAATGTCTATAGTCCTTACACGTGAGGTAATGTTGACGTACCCACTTGATCTCTCTTAATCCCTTCCTTTAACAGAACCTGATCAAGTAATTAGCTCCTTGGCAAGTGAAAGTGCTGGTTGCATCATCATAAGCATAACTATAAGCCAGAGGACAAGCTGCCTTAAAGGCCCTTGAATAACTTGATGGCTTGCATTTGCTAGGGCTATTGAAATCTCCAGAACAACAATATTCTGGCTTGTTAAATGCCAAACATGCACTCTTGCACCCAACAACTCTTCCTTTGTTCTTAAGCTCCAATCCTTGTGGGCATCTTAAATTCAAATTTTTAAGGCATGTTATAGGTTTACATGTCCCAGATCCCCCAGAAGGGAAAATTGATACTGGCATGTTATAACCATCAACAAGGCTAAGATCATAGAAGTCCATGGGACTATCTAGAGTGAATTCTGCAAGTGTGACCGGTGGCGCTCCTCCGGCTCCATTGCATTTGAGTTTGCCTCCGCAGTCTCCGGTGACACACATTCCATTGCCAGACGTGTCAAAGGAGCAGTGGCGTCGGCCCCAGAACCGGCCGGACCACCCTTTTGGAGCGACGACGTCCATGGTTTGGTTAGGTCTTAACTGAACCCCACCATCCATTAGTTGAGGTTTCCCTGCAGCTGTTAGGATTGCAGGCCATATTGTCTCCCTACACTTATTTTGCAGAGTGAAAACTGCTGCTTCTGATCCTGTAGAAAAAGAGCCCATCAAGAAAATAAAATGTCAGTAAATTGTCATAAAAAATTTCAAGAATAATCTATTATTAGAGCATGTCTGAATGGGACATTAATATTAGTACCTAAGAAGGAGAAGAGGAAGACAAGAACGGGAAGGTGTTTAAGTGCCATAAGAATTTGATCTGTGGTGTTTGGCTTTGTGAAACTTGGAGTTTAGGAATGTGTTATATATACTTAAAGAATTAGAGCATACTTTGATGTTAGAGGAAGTTCCAACTACGAAAATCACAAGTAACAAACAAACCCAAACAGACTGGCAAATAAAGAAAAACAAGGTTAGGGTTGTTTTTATGTTTTGACAATTGGCAATGTTGCAGATAAAAATTAAACAGATGACTAATTTTTGTTTCAATTGTTAAACCGAACGGATTTTAATGATCACCAATATTACACACACACATTATATTATTATTCTTATACTTTAATTAAATTAAATTTGAAGAATATAATAGTACTCTACCATCTCTATCTTTAGGTTATTTTTCTTTTGGATTATTTACTTAAACTGTTATAAAAATTAGAGTTATTTAAATAGCATATAGACTTAACTATCCTTTAGCAGGCACAAGGCCTTCTTAATTAAGGCCTTCAAGGCCTAATTTCTACTCCGTTTTTTTAAACTACTAAAGTGGTTAAATTATACATAACTCCCTCGAATTTTGCGCAAGTGCATATAACCAACCTAATATTTTAAAGTTTAAATTTAACCTACTTAATCTTTTTCTTTTTTATTACGGACATCTTTTTGTTAACTTACCCTTATATTTTTAATGAAAATTGCCACATCATATCAATTATAGAAGACACCTCACATCCTATAACTAATAATTTTATAGTAATTATATCATTTTTACATAAATGTTAAAAAGTCACATAGGATGCTATTCATGTGCCGTGGCAATTCTGTTAAAAAGATATAGTAAGTTAATGCCAAGGGGTGCGAAATTAAAATAAAAAATAAAAAAAAATGAGGAGGCTAAATTTAAACTTTGAAAAGTTATGAAGTTTATATGCAACCGCCTGAAAGTTCAATGAGTAAAATTAAAGGAGTAAAATCGCCTTAATCTTTAAAAAAAAAAAAAAAAAAACTAATGTTAACAGTTAAAGAAATTAATATTGATAGTTAAATATTGATCCAAAAAACTTCTAAATACCCATTTTTTGTTAGGAGAAAATTGGACCTTAATCGAGAAACGAAAGTACATCCACCAACATAGTTTATTTAGCTTAAACCTGAATTATTTTCTTTTCTTTTCTTCTCCAATAAAATATGAACACAAATTGTAGGAGTGAAAATAGGTCAGGTTTTGGCCAAATAGGCCTGAGCCTAAGTCATAGTCTGTATATAAGTTTTTTTTTACGCTCAAGCCTGAGACTTTAAAATGCTTTTATAAAGCCGAAACCTTTTTAAAGGCCTCAAATATCAAGCCTTAAAGCCTTTTAGCCTACAAAAGCCTATATTAAAATATTTTCATATACTAATAAACAGAAAAGCAATAAAAGCATTTCACATTATATTGATCAATTCTCTTTTAAAAGACACGTTGGCAAAAAAAATTATTTGAAAAAAGATATAGATTAAAAATAAGAGAAGGCTTCTGCAGAGAACTGAATTTTGTTTTGTTTTGTTTTTTTTGTAAACTTGGAGAACCGAAATTAAATATATGGTGAAGTGCCTGAATCAAATAAGCATAAAATAAAATACATATCTAATATTTTTTTAAAAAAAAAATCTTATTATAACTTTTTAGGAAGCAACAAAATAAAATAAATCACTCAAACACACCCTTGTCAATAATTTGAACCATATTCAATCGATATTTCCAAGTCAAAAAAAAAAAAAAAACACACACACACACACACAATAAAATATAAATAAATGAAATAGTGTATATTAAAAAAATTAATAAGGTCATACTTGTAGGTTTGGAGGATAGCTTTTTTTTTTTGAAAAAAAAAAATTATAAGCCTAGCGTTAATTAAGGCCTTTGAAAAGGTTTGAACCTAACTTTTTTGCTAAACATTTCAGTCTAGGTCAGACCTTAATCAAATTAGATTGTATGCTGCCTGATAAAGAGTAGGTATTCCAACCCCCAAGGCCCTAGCAAATTGTATATGGTTGGATGGGTTCTAAACAAAATTTCTACAAATTTTTTTTTTTTTTTTAAAAGTATTCAAGCTATTTTTGTGTGGAGCATGACTCTGTTTTTTTTTTTTTTTTCATTTGAAAAATACGAGTCAATACGCAAGGGAGGTGTGCAGAGAGAATGAGACTTCATTTATTTTTTAAATGGAAACTAAGATGATATGAAAGGTGAATAAAATGTTTATTGCTGAATCATATGGCATTTAGATTCAATAGGCTTAATGGTTTATCGGGTTCACATTTCATGTTTATCCCTTACATGTGTTTTAGTTGCTTGTTCGTCTAATTAGAAGGATGAAAGTATTTTTTTTTTTTTTTTTAAAAAATTTGTTATATATTTTATTTATTTAGATTGAATTATATGTTACATCCCGAAATTTTTAGTCCTGTATTTAGAAATATTTTCCCTATAACACCAATATCATGAAAATTAATTACTTTGAGATACTTGGGTGCAAAAAAAATTTTAGGATGCATTATATAATTTAATCTAAATAAAAAATAAAAAAATGCTTTTAACCCTCTAATTAGAGGGACAAGCACCTAAGAAGCATATAATGTGAATTCATGGTTTATCAAGTACTCCTTCTTATTTTTATTATAAGACACCAACTAACAATTCTTATAAAAACCAATAAAAACAGTTAAAGTCAATAAAGTTGTCTTACAATTTACGTAACTTCCAATATTACCCCTACTAATTGCACTAAACTCTAATATTATACTACCTCTGATCCTAATTATAGGAACACTTTTGTAGTGGAATTTACACTACAAAAGTGTTCCTATAATTTGGATCAAGGGAGTATTAATTATCATTTTCACCCACTATCTTTATTAATTATGGACATACATGAAAAAAAATAATTAATGCGCTTTAAAAACAAGTAAGTGACTTTAAAAAAAAAAAAAAAAAAACCAAATACAATTTCTAGTTAGTACATGATAATAAGGACCAGAGGGAGTAGATTGTTAGTTTTGACTAAACACAATAATTAGCATTTCCATTCAATTCAAATTTGTACATATTGATATTCATGCAAAACAATACAGTTGATGGGACTTGGATCACTGAACATCTTTTCGAGCGAATTTCATTCACGAGTGACGTGAATTGCGCTACATTTGCAATATGCATTGATATATACATTGATCATTATTATCAACTTCATCTCCATTCCAGTTTTTCTTCACCTTCGGACCTGTTGGCCCTTCTTCTCCCAACATTACATTTGGCAAACTGTTCACTATATTCTCCACAAGCTTCTTCAACTTCCCAGGCAACCATTTCACTTTCTTCATCTCTTCTCCAATGTCATATCTTATTTTCGGTCCCCATTCTAAGAAATAGTTCAGCCATGGTGGCTCCTCCACTATCTCCGACCCCAAATAATTCGCAGAAATCACTTCATACCCTAATCCCATATCCAGTACCATATCACTCTTTGAAGTAAAAATCGCTCCCTAGAAGGTGGATCCCTGGTTTGGGGTAAAACGGATGGCCGTGGAACGAAGAATAAACGACGGGTTTAATTTTGTTGTCGAATTCGAGATCGGAGGAATCGACCCAAGTACCTGCACTGTGTTCTGAGAAATATACTCTTTTGAGTTCTCCATTGAAGTTGCTTACTCTCAGTGTCACATGTTCCCAGTCCCCCACGTGTTCGCCGATTTTCCCCAGTGAAACAGTGATGAACTCTACTTTTACTCTTGCTGGTCCATTGAATGGGTAGTATACCCAGAAGACTATGTCTGTGAATGTTCCACCAAACATGGGTTTTATGTGCAGATACGCTTGAAAGCTTTGTAAGTCACCCCTTTTAACTCTTCCTCTGTCGGGTTCATCTGCTGGAAGATCCAGCCAATATGAACCGGCTTCCTTATCACCATGAGGAAGATTAGTGCCATTTGGTTGTATTGGGGTAGGTTGTGATTCATGTCCTCTTTTATAGAGTAATCCTCCATTGGCGAAAAACCAGTTTACAGAGGAAGGAAGGTACTCTTCATTAGGATGTAAGTACATTATTGGAGAGTAAGCTTGGATTATTGCTTTAATTTGTTGTAGATTTGGCATAGATTCTAAGTTTAAATCGGTGTTTTTCAAACAGGATATAGATAGAGGACTGATATTTCCACCATTTTGAATTATAAATGTACCTGCAAGAAGACCTTGAGCTTTAATTCCTCTGTTTGTTGGTCTTGTTTCATACATATTGAACTCATTGGAGTCACTAGATTTTCCTGGTCCCCAAATCCAATTATATGTCTCAATATAGTCAGTAAGGTCTGACCGAACAACCCGAATTTTATCGAGCAGAGGCTTGTCTGGTGTGGTGGTCACAAGATGGCCTATTGCTTTATAGCCATCAGAAGGAATTGGTAACCAAAAGTAAGCAGGGCTAGTTTGACTAATTTGCATAGAGTTGGTGCTCCATATTAGTGTGTAGTCTAGTGGTTCCTTTAATGCTGGCTTGCTTGTTGAAGAGTTATCTTTGGCCACAAGAACCCATCCAAAAAGGGGCTTGTTGTTAGGTTGGCTATAATAACCTAACATAGAGAATCCGTCTGGTAGTCTTGTTGGTTCAAAGATTGTAGCCCCAAGATTATCTGGACCACCTTCATAAGATGTCCACACTTTGTTGAACGTTGAAATCTGAGCCACTTGTATCTCACCTAGATTGATGATCCCACTTGCAAATCCATCACCTACATGCAAAAGAGTGTAATATCAGACACATCATTTACTTCCAAAAGAGTGTTCTATATCGCTGGTTTTGTACAACTAATAGAGAGCACAGATGAGGATAATGGTTATTTACCTGGTGGCCAGACTGGGATTGGAGCTGGAAGCTTGAAGCTGGTATCAATGGGAAGACTTTGATGTTTCTTGGAGATGATCTCTGCAAGGGAGAAAGCAACAGAATTTCCAAGCTCTGTTTTGTTCACAAGAAGATTGAAACCCAAAGTATATAAGGAGCATATTCTTTTGATGCTAAATTTGACGGTAGAAGGCTGGAAGCTATGTAATGCAACGTCTCGTTAAAACGACGTCCCATAGTGATGTGTCGGGCAAGGAACTGCCGTCACTTCCCTACTATTTTATTGCTTGAATTTCTTGTTGAGCCTGAACTCTTTGGCTCAAGATACCAGATTTTTAAATTGATTGTACCATTCAACTGATTTTGAAAAAGTATCAAAGTCATCTAAGATCATGAATAAAAGAATATTCATTTTAGTTGTTTTTCCAGCATGTTGTGCGTAAGTAATAATATATATATATATATATATATATATATATAAAATGTGCGCCCGAGCGTGTGTGTGTATCTGTGTGTATGTGTGTGTAAGTTACCAGATAAAACTGGCTTGATTATTAATATGCAAATTATGATACACTTATTTTGAATATTTTATATATATATGAAAGTCACCAACATCAAATGAGAAACTAGCTAACTTCCATCAAAACCTACAGGTTATCCTTAAAGAAAAGCTACAACATAAAATATTTCAATACATTATTTTTAGTCTTAGTTTTATCACTGAATTTAATTTATTTCATTTCATTTACTAATTATAAAATTTTAATAATATTTATAATATGATTGCAACCCTTTTTTAAAAAAATAATTTCAACTTTTTTATCTTTATTCTCAAATTAGAGTAAAATTATTTACTTTCTTAATAGTTAATTTCTACTTTTATATTTGACGTTATTATTTTCACTATGTAATAAATAAAGCATTATTTTTCCTTATTATAATGTTTACCGTTTTACATAAAATTAGTATTTGTATAAATATATGTGCAAATGTGCAAAACAAAAAAAGATTTGAAGATTATATTTTGATTTTTTTTTCTTATGTTCATTTTTCCACTTTTGACCTTCAAACAAAAACGACATACATGAGAAGTTTCTAGATCCAATGAAATTAGGAAACAACAAAATGGAGGGAAAAAATGAGAGAAAATAGCAAATTCTACAGAATGTCACCTGAGAATGCCTTCAACTTCCCGGCTGCAGCTCTGGCCGGTAGCCTCGCTGCCTCATGATCTCCCCATAGAAACGCAGACCATGCAAACCATAAAAATACCATTTTCATCATTTTCTTCATCATTGTTCTCTAAAACCTACTTTCTCTCTCCCTCCACTTATTATCAACAAAACCCAGAAACCTCTCCTTGTGTGTGTGATCAGAGAGAGAGAGAGAGATAGGGGGAGAGGGATCATATATTTCCTTCACAGCTTTTCCTTGTTTTGGCAACATATGTGTGTGTATACAAATGTGCGTGCATGCAAATTTATATATTGATTCGACTATATGGGAAGATTAAGCCGTTAAATCCTAGGTTAGTATATTCTTCTCTCTCGTTTTCTTATGCCTTTCTTTGACAATATCAGAACCGGCTTTTCTTGGATAAGTAGTTAACAACTCAGAGATATTTAAATGAAATGTAAATTAATAAGATTAGTTTTGGTTTCTTATACAAGGGTTTGAGTATACAATGATGCATAGAGACACTTTCACGACTTTTACAACTAAACGAAGCTCAAAGCTAGATAATACCTTAAAGGGTTAATATGTAAATTTAGGAATAAACTATTTTTTTTTACGAACATAAGGTGTAAAAGTAAACATAATCAATTTTTTTCTGATTTTTTTTATAGTATATATAACAACGTCGTTAATTCGATTAACTTCCGTTACTTTTCCCACTTGTTGGTCCTACTAGTCCTCTCACCTTCTACTATTTTAAGATATTTTTAGAAATATGTACCTTTCTTAATGTGAAAATATCACTTACATCCTATGAAAAGTAATTTTATTTCAATCAACCAGAAGATATTTTAAAATTTTACTTTGCATTCCGTTGGATCAAAATAAAATTAAGTTTTATCGGTGAAAAGATACTAATGCCCTTACTTTATTTTTCAATAAGAGCATTTATAAGATAAATAAGGGTATTCAAAAGAAAAATAAATGGATTTAAAAGAATCAAGGGAGTTAAAAAAATTTAAAAACAAATATGAGTATTTACAAGATAAATATGTAAATGAACAAATTTTTTAGCTCACTAGATTTTTTTAAATCCCTTTACAAGATAAATATGGTCATTCATAAGACAAATGATGGAATTTACAAGACAAATATGTGTTTTATAAGACAAAAAATGTGTCTACTTTTTACCCTAATAAAAGATAATCATGTTGGTTGCTTATAGCGAAATAGTTTATTGCTAAATTTGCACATTTTCCTTCCAAAAATATATTAAAACAATAGAGACTGAGAAAACTGGTGGGACACACAATGCAAAAAATAACGGAAGTTAACTAGCCTTAACAACGTTGCTATATATGCTACTAAAATAATTAATTATGTCTACTTTTACATCCAAAATAGTTAATTTGTTGGGTGTCAAAAAAAAAAAAAAAAAAAGTCTGATACTAAGTTTGCACCTTTATCCTACTTTAAACTTTGTTTTTTGTACTATTAACCTTTTGTCCGTTGACATATATAACTAAATAAACTAATAACGGAAACTTGTAATGCCTACCCTAAGAATTATTTAATTAGGAGGGAAATCAGAAGGCGATATGGATTTAGTGACGTGAAAAGAAAGTAGGGCAACCAGAGAGAAGATGATATTCGTAGGTTTAGTTTAATGGATAATTATCTCATAAATTGTTGAAGTATACACTTCAATCTATGTGACATGCACGGAGTTCTAATTCGTTTTGGCGTGATGAATTTCATTAATGCTTTAAAAGATACTCCTTTTAATCCTAAATACGTAGTATAAGATAAAGTTAATTTTTTTTGAAGAAATTAAGGAAATTAAATAAGTTACTTAATTATATCATATGTTATGTATTCTTATATTACATATTAGTTTATTAGTCAAACTAAGTAGTTTGGAGGGAAAAAAAAATCTAAAAAATCTAAACTAACTTAATTAGCTTCCTTAATCTATCCAAAAAAATCAATTTTATCTTATACTTAGTAATGGAGGGAGTTCTTTTTTTTTTTTTTTTTTAACAAGGGGTTCATAGTTAAAAAAATAACTTTTTTATAGAGGGTTATTTTAAATATTCTAAACAGCAATGACAATTATGCGTAGTTTATTCAAATTTTAAATTAAAAAAAGGTGAAATTTTATTCAATTATCAGTCTTCATCCATTCATATCATTCTGCTTGCATCCAGATCGCTTTTGGTTTTATCTTGAATCGAAACATAATACCAACCAAAAGTTAGTTTCGTCTAGGCACAATTCTTAACATTTCTATTTAATTATAATACTGATATATTTCATATTCATAAGAAACAATACATGTACAGGCCGGTCTAAATATCCAATCAACGAACTATTTCACCTCCATTCCAACTGTTCTTCACCTTTGGACCAGCGGGTCCTTCCTCTCCGAACAGTTCATTTGGCAATTCCTTCAAAAGCTTTTTCAACTTTCCAGGCAACCATTTCTCCATCTTCTTCAGCTCTTCTGCAATATCATGAACCCCCATTATATGCACGTATCTTATGTACTTCTTATATTCTCATACCTCTATTGAGGTATGAGCATGTTTGTTAATTTTTTTTATATATTTTATTTATTTAGATTTAAATTATATGTTACTTTTTGACATGTTTTTTGCACTCAGTATCTCAAATTAATTAGTTTATATGATACTAGTGTTATAGACAAATATTTCTGAATGCGAATTGGAAACTAATTAATTTGAGATATTGGGTGCAAAAAAATATGTCAGAAATAAACATATGATTTAAACATAAATAAATACAATATATAAAAAATAAAAATAAATTAAAAAAATGCAAATAGCACATAAGATATGTGCATATAATATGGACTCGCAATATCATAGCTCATCTTTGGACCCCAGTCTCTGAAATAGTTCAACCATAGCGGCTCCACTATCTCCGACCCCAAATACTCCACAGAAACCACTTCATACCCTATCCCCATATCCAGTACCATATTACTCTCCGCCGTATCGCTCCTAAGCCCAACACTATTATTCCCTTGAGGATTCAACCCTTCTTTAGGGTAAAACGCGTGGCCATGAAACGAAGAATAAACGACGGGTTTGTTTCCATTGTTGAACTCAAGATTGAAGGAATCAACCCAAGTACCTCCACTATGTTGTGAGAAATATACCCTTTTGAGTTCTTCATCAAAATTGCTTACTCTTGGTGTCCCATGTTCCCAGTCCCCCATGTGCTGGCCAATTTTTCCCAATGGAATAGTGATGAACTCTACTTTTGCTCTTGCTGGTCCATTAAATGGGTAGTATACCCAGAAGGCTATGTCTGTGAATGTTCCACCAAACATGGGTTTTATGCGTAGACATACCTTTGAGCTTTGTAAGTCACCCCTTTTAACTCTTTCCTTGTCGGCTTTGTCTGCCGGAAGATCCAACCAATAAGAACCGTCATTGTTATGATCTTGGGGAAGATTAGTGCCATTTGGTTGTATTGGGGTAGGATGTAATTCATCTCCTTTCTTAATGAGTAATCCTCCATTGGTGAAAAACCAGTTTACAGAGAGGGAGGTATTCTTCTATAGGATGCCAGTACATTATTGGGAGTAAGCTTGGACTATTGCTTGAATTTGTTTCAGATTAGGCATAGAGGCCAAGTTTAAATTGGTGTTTTTCAAACAGGATATAGAGAGGACCAGTATTTCCACCATTTTGAGCTAGAAAGAGGCCTACAAGATGCAACACCCCATTGCAATACCTGTAGATAGTAATATTAAGCATATATAGGTTTTATAATACTCATTAGGTTTGATTCTGAAAAGTAAAACCTTTTACAAAAATATTTCAAAACATAACCCATTTGTAGTTTCCAAAATTTTAGTTCAAATGGGCTTTCTAAAAATTTAAAACTTTTGAAACTTTAATCCGTGGTTCAATCTCTTTATTGAAAATACATCTACCCTTAGTTCTAGTTAGATTTCATCAAAGTAATTCTTATGATTATATCTAACCTAGTGCTCTAGGATTCGGTTATCCATTCATCACATTATGGGCTCGTGACATACTTGCCCAATACCTATGGTAATATTAAGCATATATAGGTCCTACTTCTACGATTATATATATCAAATTAAATATATACATCCCAGTAGTTACATATGGCTATCTCAAAATAATGTCTAAGTCATAAGGAATATAAATAACTATAAACAAAAGGTGAATCACAAATGATTCCTCAACACTATCATCACCACCACCTTCTTCGCTCAAGCAATTACTACCCTCTTGCTACTTGAACCTTGCTTACTAGATTGCCTATGACCTAGATTATTGGAAGGTTCTAAGATTCAAAAGATGAATCCTAGAGTAACAGGTTAATCTCAAATTCCAAGCAATAGTCCTGGAGCTTGAGTCCCTCTGTTGCTTGGTCTTGTTTCATAGAGATTGAACCAATTGGAGTCATTGGATTTTCCTAAGCCCTAAATCCATGTACATGTCTCAATCTCATCAGTGAGGTCTGACCGGACGCATGGGATTTTATAGAGGTTTGACTGCTAGGGTTGTTAATGGAAGGGCGATATTGCTACATTTTTAGACTTCCAGGGCAACGTTGCTTCCAAAAAAAATCTAGGACAACATTGTTCTTGGGCGTGTACTTCATAGGTAAAATTGATACTTAACCCAAATTATAATAATGAGCTTTAAAGCTATTAAATTAAATTTAATAAAATCAGAAAAGTTTTCAAATTAAATATACTAATACAAAACATGTTATCAATCAGCGGCAAGAAATTAAGACGGGAAAAGCAAAAACAGCTATGTGGAATTTTGTATTAGTATATATATGGATTTTTTTTTTTAATATACTCAGATGAGTTATTATTTGTCTATGATGGATTGCTCTTGTATGAACTTTCTATTGGTGGATTTGAATTTTGTTGAACTTATTTCCTTTCGAATTAATGAAGTTATGTATTCTGTGATTGCTAGCATTTGTGATGGATTTATTTCAATTTGAATGTCACGATTGTGCTCTCATTTAAGAGGAAAGTGATTTTCAAACACACATCAAGTGATTTTTAACAAGCTATCTAAGAGACGACTATGAATGCAATTGTAAGATTAGTCATTAACTATCACTGCCAAAAAAAAAAAACCTTGTTTAGCAACGGACAAAATTTGTCACCGAAAAGACAAAATCCGTTATAAAAAAGGTCTCGTGATGGAATTTGTGTGCGAAAAACATTTGTCGCAAAAACTCTCATTACAAACGAATTTTGCAACGGATTTTGTGCAAAATCCGTTGCAAACTGCAATGGATATATTTTGACGCAAAATTGTGTAAATCTGTCGCAACATGCACGCCTTTACATTTGAAAAATTGCGTAAATGCAGAGCAAATTGTGACGGATTTTTTTCCGTCGCAATTTGCGATAGAATATGGAAAAACATCCGTTGCAAATTGGGGAATTAAAAATATAATAATTATTATTAGGGCTCTTCCATAGCAACTACTCAAATAAAGAAAAAAAATATTATGAAATAAAAAATATTGAATAATGTATTAAAAAAAAAAGTATATATGAAGAAATATATACAGTAGCAATCCTAAAAAATTAGACATAAACAAACAAAATATAAACAACAATCTTGACAACAAAATGAACTAAAAAGCACAAAAATCATAAATAAGGTCTATATACTAGTAGTTTGGTTATCCTCATCATCATCACCCCGGAGCCGACCCATTATCCGTGTTTTCCTTCTTGTCCTTCAATAGGGCTTGAAGCTGTTCCTACATCTACTCCATCATCTCCGTTTGCTGATTCATTAGCCATGTTGTAGCCAAGGTCAATTTAAGTGACAACAGACTACATTCATAAAGGTATATTACCCAATGGCAAGTTTTATAGCTTTCATCAATTAAAGGAAACATGATAAACCATGACCTCTTACAGAATTAAAGCAAATGAGAAAACATCCACCTTGGTGTCATACTCTTCGTGATTGAAAACCTCTGGAGCCACATGGCGGCCTATGAATA
This sequence comes from Acacia acuminata, assembly GCA_019022655.1. Classification (NCBI taxonomy): domain Eukaryota; kingdom Viridiplantae; phylum Streptophyta; class Magnoliopsida; order Fabales; family Fabaceae; genus Acacia; species Acacia acuminata. The sequence continues at coordinate 1,049,850 of JAFJYI010000047.1, read as the reverse complement.
AAAAAATAAAGAATGTTTGAGTTTTAAGAATCTAATCCATCAAGTGGCATCTCAAACTCAGCTCCATTAAATATCACAATATTCTCCACTGAATAAGAAATTATGGCCGTACTGATGTCTAAACATTTCAAGCATTCAGACAATCTTATACAAATTACGTTCCAAAAGATAGCATGACTTACAAGAAGTCTCTAGGAAGGTTAGAGGCTTGTCTTCTTTAGCTGCCAGCAATTTGCTGACCCCATAGTCTGCAACTTTATAAATTTTAGGATATTAAAAAATATATTACTGTTAGCTTACTCAAAAGATATAGATTTAAAAGTGCAGATCACATCAGGATATTAAAGCAGATCAATTTTATTGAAAACACTAGTCTTGACATGATCTAAATTTAATTTTTTTGAGGAAGAAAAACTAATTGAGAAATTAAACTTACGAGGGCTCAAGATCACGATGAATTATCGGCGATGGCTTATTTTCATACAAATAGTTCATTCCCTTGCATAGTTTCCAGAACAGAGTAAAGACAACGAAGAATAAACAAGCTAAGTTGGTATTATCTTTCAATTAAAACTGCACTCACACAGGACAAAAGACATGGAGAGAGAACAACATTATAATTTACCAATTAGAATCTTTTGTGAGTTTGATGGAACCTTAATACAGAGGATAAAAGAAAACTAACATCACAACAGAAAAGTTAAGCAAATATGACATACGAAGGTATAAGCCACAAAACTGCAATGTATTGAACTTTTTGAAGACCAAAAAACTTCGGCAAAACAATAATTAAATCTATACAACTGATTCAATGTGGCGAACAAAAAGAAAGGTTCTAAGAGACAACTGATTCAATGTGGCGAACAAAAAGAACAAAACTTGCTCAGCATGACATAATAAGACTTTTAAGGGGAAAAGGTTCTAAGAGATTAATGTGTCAATTGACCTAGCCATATCAAGACCAAATCTCACTGCTGTTGTTGGTTTCACACCTCCTTTTCTTTTTCATAAATTCTTGTGGTTCGTCATTCCAACCCCAAAGTCGAGCTAATAGCAGAGGCGCACAACATATTATATATGCCTTAGGAACCCCCTAAGTCCAACCAATGGGGGACTTGCCATAACACTCCACGGTCTTGACACGCTCCCCACCCATCCAGGTGATGCCCCATTATCAGCCCCCCATTCCATCCACGGGGGCCACCTAGCTTATCACTGAGTGAGGGTCCACCTCATCACCTCGTTCAGGGGTCACCGCAACGGACATGGAGAGAGGTAGGTTCTGATACCACTTGTAATGCCCGAAGTGCCTCAATACGAGGAACTTCCACAACGACGTGAAGCAAGGAAGGCTCTGATACCACTTTGAACGCCCGAAGCGCCTCAGCACCTGGAACTTCCTAGGATGTCACCCATCCTGCGACTTCCCCTGTCTGAGCACGCTTAACCTTGTGAGACGCTAACCATCATGCCAAAATCTCGAGCTGAGGGATTGGACCACGAGGAACTTCCCAGGAGGTCACCCATCCTGAGACTTCCACGGGGGACTACCATAGACCATCATCGAGTGAGGGTCCACAACATCTCCTCACTTAGGGAGACACCACAGCGGACATGGAGTGAGGTAGCCTCTGATACCAATTGGGTTTACCCTTGCTATTGTTAGAATTGCGACAAGCATGAAGGGGGAAAAACATATTAGGGGATGGATTCATATGTTGGAATGTCTTTAAAACTTGGGCAATAGGCAATATAAAATGGACAAATGGGTGCTTCCAACTTTGAGATCTAGCTATGATTTCTTAACTAACAAATTGCAAAGGTTCTTCTTGTATCATGTCTTAAATACCAATGATGGATCTCTTTATGAGACGATGCTAATTGTTTCATAAGAAGATTTGTTTATGAAAGCATAGATGAGACAACGAAGTTGAGGGTACTTATAAATGAAGGTTAACATGTTGATAAATTAAAGAATCATAGTGGAGCGAGGTAGGCTTTGATACTGCTTTCAACGCCTAAAGTGCCTTAGTACAAGGAAATTCCTATAAGGTCACCCATCTTGGCACCTCCCCTAGGGGCCACCACAGCCCATCACCGAGTGAGGATCCACCCCATCTCCTCGACCAGAGGGCCACCATATAGTAGATGTGGAACGATGTAGGCTTTGATACCACTTGTAACGTCGAAACTCCTTAGCACGATGAACTTACTTCCTAGGTGGTCACCCATCCTAAGACTTCCTTGGGGAGCCACCACAGCCCATCACAAAGTGAGGGTCCACCACATCTCCTAGCTCAATGAGGCCCTCACAATGAACGTGGAGTGAGTTAGGCTCTAATACTTGGAGCGAGGTAAGGTTTAATACCACTTGTAATGCCTAAAGCGCTTCAGCACAAGTAACTTCCCATCAGGTCGCCATCTTGAGACTTCCTTGGGGGCCACCACAGACCATCACCAAGGGAGGGTCCACCCCATCTCCTCGCTTAAAGGGCCACTGCAGCGACGTGGAGCGAGGTAGTCTTTGATACCAGTTGGGTTTACCCTTTGCTATTGTTAGAATTATGACAAGCATGAAAGGGGAAAACAGGTTAGAGAATGGATCCATATTTTGGAATTTCTTGAAAACTTGTGCAATGAGAAATATAAAATGGACAAATGGGTGCTTTCAACTTTGAGATCTTGCTATGATTTCTTAATTAACAAATTGCAGAGGTTCTTTTTGTACTATGTCTTATGATGGATCTCTTTATGACGACGATGCTAATCGTTTCATAAGAAGATTTATTTATGAAAGCAAAGATGAGACAACGAAGTTGAGGGTGTTGAAGGTTCCAATATGTTGGATAAATTAAAGAATCATAGTGGAGCAAGGTAGGCTCTGATACTACTTTGAATGCCTAAAACGCCTCATCACGAGGAAATTCCCATAAGGTAACCCATCTTGAGACTTCCCAGAGGAGCCACCACAGCCCATCACTAAGTGATGGTCCACTACATCTCCTCGCTTAGGGGGCCACCATAGCGGACGTGGAGCGAGGTAGGCTCTGATACCAGTTGGGTTTACACCTTGCTATTGTTAGAATTACAACAAGCTTGAAGGGGAAAAACATGTTAGAGAATGGACTCATATGTTGGAATGTCTTGAAAACTTTGGCAATAGGCAATATAAAATGGACAAATGGGTGCTTCCAGGTTTAAGATCTAGCTATGATTTCTTAACTAACAAATTGCAAAGCTTCTTCTTGTACTATGTCTTAAATACCAATGATGTATCTCTTTATAATGACGATGCTAATCGTTTCATAAGAAGATTTTTTTGTGAAAGCATAGATGAGACAATGAAGTTGAGGGTATTGTACAATGAAAGTCACAACATGTTGGTTAAATTAAAGAACCATAATGGAGTGGGGTAGGCTCTGATACTACTTTGGACGCCCAAAGCGCCTCAGTATGAGGAAATGCCCATAAGGTCACCCATCTTAGCACTTCCCCAAGGGGGCCACTACAGCAGACATGGAGTGATGTAGGCTCTGATACCACTAGTAACGCCTGAAGCGCCTCAGCATGAGGAACTTCCCAAGTGGTCACCTATCTTGAGACTTCCCTAGGGGCTACCACAGCCCATCATCGGGTGAGGGTCCACCCCATCTCCTAGCTCAATGGGGCCCCTATAGCGAAGGAGGACTGAGGTAGGCTCTGATACTTGGTGGAGCGATGTAGGCTCTGATACCACTTGTAACATATTGGTTAAATTAAAGAATCATAATGGAGTGGGGTAGGCTCTGATACTACTTTGAACCCCTAAAGCGCCTCAGCACGAGGAAATTCCCATCAAGTCACCCATCTTTAAACTTCATCGAGGAGCCACCACAGCCCATCACCGAGTAGGGGTCCACCCATCTCCTCACTTAGGGGAGCCACAACTACGGACGAGATTGAGGTAGTCTCTGATACTAGTTGGGTTTACCCCTTGCTATTGTTAGAATTGCGACAAGCATGAAGGGGAAAACATGTTAGAGAATGGATTTATATGTTGGAATGTCTTGAAAACTTGCGCAATGGGAAATATAAAATGGACAAATGGGTGCTTTCAGCTTTGAGATCTTGCTATGATTTCTTAACTTACAAATTGCAATGGTTCTTCTTGTACTATGTCTTAAATATCAATGATGGATCTCTTTATGATGATGATGCTAATCGTTTCATAAGAACATTTGCTTATGAAAGTATAAATGAGACAATGAAGTTGAGGGTGTTGTACAATGAAGGTTACAACATGTTAGATAAATTAAAGAATCATAGTATGTTGGATCGATGTAATGAGGGATGAGAGATGAACAAATTTCTTAGAGCCTTTGCTATCAACATTGTTGAAGACACAAAAATTATGGCAAATGCTTATAAGAATTTAATAGAAATACCAATGATGACCAATGGAAAGATGATCTACAAAAAAGTTTTTCGATGGGAAACAAGTTACAAACAATTCTAGATAGCCCATCTCCTAACCATCTCCTAGGTGTTCTAAACTTTCCACATTGCTTTTAGATGGTAACGCAAAGCTCAACTACATCTCAAATGATTTTTTCAATAACATGGCTGCTCTTCAACACTTGATTTGTCTGATACTAGGATCAAGTCTTTGCCCAAATCCATGTCGAGCCTGAAACGTCTCAATGCTTTACTACTTTTAGGATGCAATGAATTGAGTTGCATTCCTCCATTAAGAAATTTGAAATGACTGATATTATTGGATCTATCTTTGATTGCCATCATTGAAGCACCGGCTTAGAATCATTGATCAATCTTACATACTTGAATTGTGACACCCGTTCTTAATACGGCTTTATGCGCCTTTATTTATCAGAGTTTTTAAGCGCCACAGGCATCGAAATGATTTGTGTGTTGGTATCAGGGATAGGGTATCAGAGTTCGAGATAGTATGTTGTATCGGAGTCTGAGGTAGTGTGTTGGTATCAGAGTCTGAGGTAATGTATCGGTATCAGGGATGAGGTATTAGAGTTCTAGATAGTGTGTTGGTATCGGAGTCCGAGATAGTTTGTTGGTATCGAAGTCTGAGGTAGTTTGTTGGTATCGAAGTCTGAGGTAGTGTGTTGGTAGTAGGGATGGGGTATCAGAGTCCGAGATAGTGTGTGGGTATCGGAGTCCGAGGTAATGTGTCGGTATCAGAGTCCAAGGTAGTGTGTTGGTATCAGAGTCTGAGGTAGTGTGTCGGTATCATGGATGGGGTATCATAGTTTGGGCTAGTGTGTTGGTATCGGAATCTGAGGTAGTGTGTCGATATCAGTGATGGGGTATCGAGATCCAAGATAGGTGTTGGTATCAGAGTCCAAGGTAGTGTATCAGATCAGGGATGTGTATCAGACTCTGAGGTAGTGTGTTGGAATCAGGGTTCACACCAAGTTGTTCCCTACACTTATACTTATTCAATGCCATATATATACTCCGACATACGGTCTAGAAAAATGCCGATTTAATAAGTAAAGGTTTTGGCCAAATAGGCTGAGCACAAACTAAATAATTGTTTGTATATAGGCTTTTTTTAGACTTAAGCCTTAAACTTTGAAAAGCTTTATAAGGGCTGAAGCTTTTTTAAAGGCCTCATCAAGCCTTAAAGCCTTTTATCCTACGGATGCCTATATAAAAATATTTTCATATACTAATAAAAATAGAATTGAAAAAAAGAATTACAAATTATATTGATCAATTCTCTTTAAAAAAAAAAGCGTTGGCAAAAAAAACTATTTAAAAAAAGATATAGATTAAAAATAAGAGAAGGCTTCTGCGGAGAACTGAATTTTGTTTTTTTGTTTTTAATAAACTCGGAGAACTGAAAGTAAATATATGGTAAATTGCCTGAATCAAATAAGCATCAAATATAATACATATCAAATTAATATATATATATATATATATATATATATATATATATATATATATATAAATCTTATTATAACTTTTTGGGAATCAACAAAATAAAATAAATCACTTAAAAACACCTTGTCAATAATTTGAACCATATTCGACCGATATTTCCAAGTCAAAAAAATTACACAAAACAAAATATAAATAAATTAAATAGTGTACGTAGTATATTAAAATATTTAATCAGGTCAGGCTTGTAGGCTTTCAAGATAGATGTTTTGAAAAAAGCCTAGCCTATTTAAGGCTTTTGAAAATACATGAACTTAACATTTTTGCTAAACATGTTAGTTTAGGCCAAACCTTAATCTGGTTAGGTTGTAGGCTGCGTAATAAATAAAGACTGGGGTATTCCCACCCTAACGGCCTGACAAATTGTATATGGTGAGATGGGTTCTAAACAAAAGTCTCAAAGTATTGGATAAAAGAATCGAACAAAATTTCTACCAAAAAAAAAAAAAAAAAGGTATTCAAGCTATTTTGTGTGGAGCATGATTCAGTTTTTTCATTTGAAGAATGCCGAGTCAATACGCAAGGGAGGTGTGCAGAAAGGATGAGACTTCATTTATTTTTTAAATGGAAACTAAGATGGTAAGAAAGGTGACGAAAATGTTTATTGCTGAATGATATGGCATTTGGATTCAACAGGCTTAATGGCATTTGGATTATTAGTTTTGACTAAAGACAATAATTAGAATTTCTATTCAATTCTAATTTGTACACACTGATATTCATGCCAAACAGTACAGTTGAAGGGATTTGGGTCAACTGAACATGTTTTTGTGTTAATTTCATTCACGAGCGACGTGAATTGCTGTACATTTGCAATATACATTGATATATACATTGATCATTATTATCAACTTCATCTCCATTCCAGCTTTTCTTCATCTTCGGACCCGTTGGCCCTTCTTCTCCCAACACTACACTTGGCAAACCGTTCACTATATTCTCCACAAGCTTCTTCAACTTCCCAGGCAACCATTTCACTTTCTTCAGCTTTTCTTCAATATCATATCTTGTTATCGGACCCCATTCTCTGAAATAGTTCAGCCACGGCGGCTCCACTATTTCTGATCCCAAATAATTCGCAGAAATCACTTCATACCCCAATCCCATATCCATTACCATATCACTCTTTGAAGTAAAATCACTCTCTTGAAGGTGGATACCTGGTTTAGAGTAAAACGCGTGACTGTGGAACGAAGAATAAACGACGGGTTTAATTTTGTTCTCGAATTCGAGCTCGGAGGAATCCACCCAAGTACCTGCACTGTGTTCTGAGAAATAAACTCTTTTGAGTTCTCCATTGAAATTGCTTACTCTCAGTGTCACATGTTCCCAGTCTCCCACGTGTTCGCCGATTTTCCCCAGTGAAACAGTGATGAACTCTACTTTTACTCTTACTGGTCCATTGAACGGGTAGTATACCCAGAAGACTATGTCTGTGAATGTTCCACCAAACATGGGTTTTATGTGCAGATACGCTTGAAAGCTTTGTAAGTCACCCCTTTTAACTCTTCCTTTGTCGGCTTCATCTGCTGGAAGATCCAACCAATAGGAACCCTCTTTTTTATGACGATGAGGAAGATTAGTGCCATTTGGTTGTATTGGGGTAGGTTGTGATTCATGTCCTCTTTTATAGAGTAATCCTCCATTGGCGAAAAACCAGTTTACAGAGGAAGGAAGGTACTCTTCATTAGGATGTAAGTACATTATTGGAGAGTAAGCTTGGATTATTGCTTTAATTTGTTGTAGATTTGGCATAGATTCTAAGTTTAAATCGGTGTTTTTCAAACAGGATATAGATAGAGGACCGATATTTCCACCATTTTGAATTATAAATGTACCTGCAAGAAGACCTTGAGCTTTAATTCCTCTGTTTGTTGGTCTTGTTTCATACATATTGAACTCATTGGAGTCACTAGATTTTCCTGGTCCCCAAATCCAATTATAAGTCTCAATATAGTCAGTAAGGTCTGACCGAACAACCCGAATTTTATCGAGCAGAGGCTTGTCTGGTGTGGTGGTCACAAGATGGCCTATTGCTTTATGGCCATCAGAAGGAATTGGTAACCAAAAGTAAGCAGGGCTAGTTTGACTAATTTGCATAGAGTTGGTGCTCCATATTAGTGTGTAGTCTAGTGGTTCCTTTAATGCTGGCTTGCTTGTTGAAGAGTTATCTTTGGCCACAAGAACCCATCCAAAAAGGGGCTTGTTGTTAGGTTGGCTATAATAACCTAACATAGAGAATCCTTCTGGTAGTCTTGTTGGTTCAAAGATTGTAGCCCCAAGATTATCTGGACCACCTTCATAAGATGTCCACACTTTGTTGAACGTTGAAATCTGAGCCACTTGTATCTCACCCACATTGATGATCCCACTTGCAAATCCATCACCTACATGCAAAAGAGTGTAATATCAGACACATCATTTACATTCCAAAAGAGTGTTCCATATCGCTGCTTTTGTACACGTAATACAGAGGAAAAGAGAGCACAAATGAGGATAATGGTTATGTACCTGGTGGCCAGACTGGGATTGGAGCAGGAAGCTTGAAGCTGGTATCAATGGGAAGACTTTGATGTTTCTTGGAGATGATCTCTGCAAAAGAGAAAGTAATACAATTTCCAACCTCTGTTTTGTTCACAAGATTAAATCGCAAAGTATATAAGGAGCATATTCCTTTGATGCTAAATTTGACGGTAGAAGGCTAGAGCCCTGTTATGTAACGTCTCATTAAAACGACGTCCCATAATGACGTGTCGGGCATGGAACTGCCGTTTTGTCCCTATTGAGCCTGAACTCTATGACTCAAGATACCAGAATTTTAATTTGAGTGTACCATTCAACTGATTTTGAACAAGTATCAAAGGCATCTAAGATCATGAATAAAAGAATATTCATTTTAGTTGTTTTTCCAGCAAGTGTGCGCGCGCGCGTGCAAGTTACCAGATAAAGCAAGTTATGTGACACTTAATTTTGAATATTTTATATATATGAAAGTCACCAACATTAAATGAGAAAGTAGCTAACTTCCATCAAAACATATAGGTTGTCCTTAAAGAAAAGCTACTACATAAAATATTTTAATACATTATTTTTACTCTCAGTTTTATCACTGAATTTAATTTATTTCATTTCATTTACTAATTGTTAAAAAAAAAAAAAATTAATAGTTTCAACATTTTTTATCTTTATTCTCAAATTAGAGTAAAAAATATTTACTTTCTCAATCGTTAATTTTTGCTTTGATATTGTATGTTATTATTTTCAACATGGAATAAATAAAGCACTATTTTTCCTTATTATAATGTTTATCATTTTATATCAAATTAGTATTTGTATAAATATATGTGAAAATGTGTAAAACAATAGAAGATTTGAAAATTATATATATAATTTTTTCCTTATGTTCTTTTTTCCTCTTTTGACCTTCACATTGCCTATCTAGTCCAGAAATCTCAAACAAAAACAACATACATGAGAATTTTATAGATCCAAAGAAATTAGGAAACATAACAAAATGGAGGTAAAAAATGAGAGAAAGTAGCAAATTCTACAGAATGTCACCTGAAAATGCCTTCAACTTCCCGGCTGCAGCTCTGGCCGGTAGCCTCGCTGCCTCATGATCTCCCCATAAAAACACAGACCATACAAACCATAAAACTATCATACTCATCATTTTCTTCATTATAGTTCTCGAAACCCTACTTTCTCTCTCCCTCCACTTATTATCAACAAGACCCAGAAAACCCTTCCTTGTGTGTGTGATCAGAGAGGGAGAGAGATAGAGGGAGAGAGATCATATATTTCCTTCACAACTTTCCCTTTTTTTTTTTGGCAACATGTGTGTGTATAAAAAATATGCGTGCATGCAAATTTATATATTGCTTTGACTATATGGGAATATTAAGTCATTGAATCCTAGGTTAGTATATTCTTCTCTCTCGTTTTCTTATGCCTTTCTGTGATAATCTGATCCGGCTTTTCTTGCATAAGTTATTGACAACTGACAGATATTTAAATGAAATGTAAATTAATAAGATTAGTGTTGGTTTCTAATACAAGGGTTTGACTACAATGATGCATAGATATACTTTTACGACTTTTGCAACTAAACGATGCTCAAAGCTACCTAATCCAAATTTAACAATTACGAACTATTTCTCTATCTGTACCAAACATAATTAACTATTTTGAGGTATAAAAGTATACATAATTAATCAATTTTTTTGGTAGCATATATATATATATATAGAGTAACACCATTAACTTTTGTTAACTTTCATTATTTTTTTCATCGTTTGTCCCATCATCCTCTCACTCTCTACTATTTTAATATGTTTTTAGAAATATGTGCCTTTTTTTTAATGTGAAAATATCACTTAGACCATATAGAAGCAATTTTATTTCAATAAACTATTAAAATATTTTAAAATTTCACTGCATCCCGTTGGATCAAAATGAAATTAAGTTTTATCGAGAGAAAAGATAATAAGCCCTTACTTTATTTTTTCAATAAGGGCATTTACAAAATAAATAAAAATATTGAAAAGACAAATAAATGGATTTAAAAAAATCAAGGGAGTTAAAAAAAAAAAAAAATTTTACAAAATAAATATAGGCATTTACAAGATAAATATATACATAACCAAACTTTCTTAGATTTTTGGATTCTTTTAAATCTCTTTACAAGACAAATAAGGGAATTCACAAAATAAATATAGACATTTATAAGACAAAAAATATTTATTGTCTACTTTTTCTCCAAACAAAAGATAATTGTATATGTTGGTTGCTCAAAGTGAAATGATTTATTGCTAAATTTGCACATTTCCCCCATTACTGGTGGGACCCACAATAAAAAATAACAGAAGTTAACTAGGTTAAACAGGGTTGTTATGTATGCCATTAAAATAATTAATTATGTCCACTTTTACACTCTAAAATAGTTAATTGTACTGTGTTGGGTGCCTATAAAAAAATAGTTCATTACCAAATCCTACGTTAACCTTTATTTAATTAGGAGGGAAATCAGAAGGCGATATGGATTTAGTGACGTGAAAAGAAAGTAGGGCAACCAGAGGGAAGATGATATACGGAGGTTTAGTTTAATAATGGATAATTATCTCATAATTTGGGCAGTTTCTTGTTTCTTGACGCAGGAGGAAATTAAATTATTGAAGTATACACTTCATTCTATGTGACAACTGACGTGCACGAAGTTCTAATTTGTTTGGCGTGATGAATTTCATTAATTCTTTAACATATTTTTTTACAAGGGATTCATGGTAAAAAAATTAAAATTTTAATAGAGGGTTATTTTAGATATTCTAAAAAGCAATGACAATTATCGTAGTTTATTCAAATTTTAAGTTAAAAAAGGTGAAGTTTTATTCAATTATCAGTCTTCATTCATATCATTCTGCTTGCATCAAGATCGCTCTTGGTTCTATCTTGAATCGAAACATAATATCAACCAAAAATTAGTTTCGTCTATGGACAATTCTTAACATTTCTATTTCATAAGAAACAATATATGTACAGGTCTAAATATCCAATCAACGAACTATTTCATCTCCATACCAACTGTTCTTCACCTTTGGACCAGTGGGTCCTTCCTCTCCTAACAATTCATTTGGCAATTTCTTCAAAAGCTTTTTCAACCTCCCAGGCCAACATTTCTCCATCGTCTTCAGCTCTTCTGCAATATTATAGCTTATCTTTGGACCCCAGTCTCTGAAATAATTCAGCCATGGCGGCTCCACTATCTCCGAACCCAAATACTCCACAGAAACCACTTCATACCCTACCCCCATATCCACTACCATATTACTCTCCGCCGTATCGTTCCTAAGCCCAACACTATTATTCCCCTGAGGATTCAACCCTTCTTTAGGGTAAAACGCGTGGCCATGAAACGAAGAATAAACGACGGGTTTGTTTCCATTCTTGAACTCAAGATTGAAGGAATCAACCCAAGTACCTCCACTATGTTGTGAGAAATATACCTTTTTGAGTTCTCCATCGAAATTGCTTACTCTTAGTGTCACGTGTTCCCAGTCCCCCACGTGTTGGCCAATTTTTCCCAAAGGAATAGTGATGAACTCTACTTTTGCTCTTGCTGGTCCATTGAATGGGTAGTATACCCAGAAGACTATGTCTGTGAATGTTCCACCAAACATGGGTTTTACGTGTAGATATGCCTTTGAGCTTTGTAAGTCACCCCTTTTAACTCTTTCCTTGTCGGCTTTGTCTGCTGGAAGATCCAACCAATAGGAACCGTCATTGTTATGATCTTGGGGAAGATTAGTGCCATTTAGTTGTATTGGAGTGGGATGTAATTCATCTCCTTTCTTATAGAGTAATCCTCCATTGGTGAAAAACCAGTTTACGGAGGAAGGGAGGTATTCTTCTTTAGGATGCAGGTACATTATTGGAGAGTAAGCTTGGACTATTGCTTGAATTTGTTTCAGATTAGGCATAGAGGCCATGTTTAAATTGGTGTTTTTCAAACAGGATATAGAGAGAGGACTGGTATCTCCACCATTTTGAGCTAGAAATGTGCCTACAAGTAGTCCTGGAGCTTGAGTCCCTCTGTTGCTTGGTCTTGTTTCATAGAGATTGAACCTATAGGAGTCATTGGATTTTCCTGAGCCCCAAATCCATGTATATGTCTCAATCTCATCAGTGAGGTCTGACCGGACGCATCGGATTTTATCAAGGGAGGGCTTGTACGGTGTAGTGGTCACAACATGGCCTACTGCTTTATAGCCATCAGGAGGGTTTGGCTTCCAAAAATACGCTGAGCTATTTTGATTTATTTTTAGGGACTTGCTGCTCCATATTAGTGTGTAGTCAAGTGGTTCCTTTAGAGCTGGGTTAGTGGTTGAAGAGTTATCTTTGGCCACAAGAACCCATCCAAAAAAAGGCTTGTTGTTAGGTTGGCCATAAGAACCCAACATAGAGAATCCTTCTGGTAATCTTGTTGGTTCATAGACTGTAGCCCCAAGGTTGTCTGGACCACCTTCATAGGATGTCCACACTTTGTTGAATGTTGAAATCTGCGCCACTTTCAGCTGTCCCAGATTGATAATCCCACTAGCAAATCCATCACCTGCATGTAAAATGGTAATAATCCTTCCTCATTGTGTCAGTATTTGACATAACACATACTTCAAACTGTACTTAAAACCTCAAATATTTTGTCGTAAACTAGAAAACAATATGACACATGGGGTGTTATACATAAGATATGAAATAACTGTGTTTCTGAAGTCTAAATGCTTTGCGGAGTGATGCTTCAAATATGGAATAAGGAGCTTAATTATGTTTGATAAGTGTTACAGACTTGTTCATAACATGCGAAATAATTCATAACTGCTTTGAATCTGTTATGGTTTGTATCTTTGCTTTTGGACAAGCAAGAATTTGAACAACAAGAAAGCAGGAAAAACAAGTATATGAAGATAATCGTTATATAATTACCTGGTGGCCACATTGGTGTGGGAGCAGGAAGCTTGAAAGTGGTATCAATGGGAAGACTTTGATCCTTCTTGGTGAGACAATTGCCCATCTCTGTTTTTTATCGAAAAGAAAATTGAATCCAAAGTGAAGGTAAGGTGGGTAATAGTAATGATCTTATACAATACATACGGATTTTGCAAGAAGCATATTTCATTCGACGATAGAACAAGTTTGAGTGCAAACAAAAGGGACGGCCCAATGTAATGATGATGTGTCGTGCAAGGAAGCCTCTCTCTCTCTCTCTCTATATGTGTGTGTATACTTACCTATTTCTTGCCGTTCTTGTTAATACTACCTTGTTAATTAATATCATCGAATACTCCTCCAAGATGCATGATTTTTTAATTCGAATGAATGACGACTCTGATTTAGGACAAGTGTCAATTAAGGGATAAATATTATAAATAAAGATATGCATGATTTTTAATTTGGGAACCTGTCTTATTTGGGTTTTTTTAATGAGGTTATCAGACTATGTAAGAAAAAGGCATGCCGATGAACTTGGATTTTGAAAGATTCCATTCGTAATGAACTAATTAATACTCAATGCCGCACTTTCTTTCTTTCTTTCTTTTTTGGTTTTTCCAGTTTTAACATCTCACGTTAAGGGAACATCGTTAAACAACGCTCAAGGAATATTTCTTTTTTTGTTTGATTCATATTTGGTATGATTTTTGAAAGTCCTAAACATCAGTTTGGCCCCAAGAAGTCAGTGGATAGAGGAAAAGCACATGGTTAATTAGATAAACGGCAAAGCAAATAAGGTTTTAGTTAAAAAGCTAAGTCACGCGCTCCCAAATTTGAAGATTCTACAGTTGAAAGAAGGAAAAAGCAGACAATAACCTCTCCAACGTTCATTTCCCTCATCTTTTTTATTTTGACTGTTAGATCATCTTTTTTATCCCATAAAAAGTACTCCTTTTGGTCCTTCTTATAAAATACCAACTAGTAAGTTTATTTTGATTCTTTTTATAAGACATTTGCTTGTTTCCAAGGAGCATTGATTATTTTTTTCCATGTATACTCATAATTAATAAGGGTAGTAGCTGAGAGTAATAATTAATATAATACTAGAGTTTAGTGCAACTAGTAGAGGTAATATTAGAAATTACTTAAATTTTAAGACAACTTTATTGACTTTAACTATTTTTATTGATTTGTGAGAATTGTTAATTGATACCTTATAATAAAAATCGATGAAGTATAATATATATAATATATTTATTTTTTATGGGATATCAAATGTAAACTGTTCAGAATTGATCTAATAGTGAGAATAAAGAAATAGAGGGAAGTGGATGATAAGAAAAGTGGAAGGGTTCTTTTCCCACTTAAAAGGAAGAAAGAAAAAGGTTCTTTAAAATGGATTACTGGAGAATAGAAGGGCATGTTTGTTTCTGTTTTATGTTGTTTTTTGGTTTCCAAAACAGTTTTACAAAATTGTTTTTAAAAACAAAACAATTTTTTTGTTTTGTTTGGATAGTTGTTTTTTAAAAAAATTATTTTTTGAAGTGACGAGGTGGCAATGGCCTTCACTAGCAGTGACATGGCGACGCCATCTCTCACAATGACATGGCGGTGGTCGGCGCTAATGGTGTGGTGTCAAAATAATGGACAAGTGGTGGCCTCAAAAATTAAGAAATATAAAGAAAAAAAATTGCTTTGATTTTTTAGGTTTTGAAAACAACTTTCTATTTTTTTTTTAATAAAAAAACTGCTTTAATAAAAATAATTTTTCAAACAAGTTTTATTATTTTCTTTGTTTGTTTTCGAAAAACTGTTTTTAAAAACAGAAACAAACAAACCCTAAGTTTCCATTTTGGAGCTTAGGAGAAGAAAAGACTCCCCTTGAAACAAAGCTGAGAAGATAAGAGAGTTAATGAAATCCATTGAGGATGGGATCAAAAATTGCAGGAGCTATTTTAAACGACCCTGTGCTTCATTAGTATAAAAGCCTCTTGCTCCAAGTTAGTTATACTCATGTCGTTTAAATTGATGAGCACCTGGTGCCCATCACCTGATGAGTATGGAATCCGATCATTTAACGAGTGGGTACCATACCTTACTTTAATGAAAGAAAAGATAAAATTACTCAAAGAGACCTATGGCAGTATAGTTCGATATTTCCAAAAACACTCTAAACCAAAATAATAATAATAATAATCAATAAACATAACCCATCCCTCTCATTGCTCTTTAATTTAAGTTCTGAGAATAGGTAGAAAATATAATAATGTTCAATAACGCCCACTATCTAATTAAACACTTTATCCATTAAATATATTTAATTAAATACTTTAGTGTTTTTAATTTTTTTTAATAATAATTTAACTTTTTTTATCAAATTTAAATTTTTATTTTCAATTATTACAATATATATAACTAATATATATATATAGGGGAAACCATTTGTGCAGTCACTGCACCTAAGGTTTTTTTGCATTGAATAAAAAACGAGGCAGTTTGGTTTAGTTTAATTGACATAAAAAAAAAAAAAAAAAAACTCATTCTCTCTCTCTCTCTCTTGGCTTCACTTCTCTCTTGTGCAGAGCAAGAACAATGGCTAGTGATAGCGCGCCAAAAAAAAAAAAGTGTCCACTGGATTGCTCGCGACACTCCCTCCCTCCCTCTCTTTCTCTTCATCGCCTGTGTGTTCGTGGACGTTTCCATCTTCACTCCATGGCAGAATAAACAACAAATGCAGAACAATTCAGATCTTGCAGCAACCAGAGAAATCGAGCAGAAATTCAGGCTAGGTGCACAAGAAGACAGCATCACCAACGTCAAGAAAAGAGAGAGTGAGAATGTTGGAGTTTGAGACTGAGTAAGAATGTGAGACGAAAGAGAGTTGAGAACTGAAACTTGCAGAGAGCAAAAGGAAGCATCGGAGAAGGGAACCGAAGGTCGGACCTCTCACATACTCTCAAAATTCATTATAAAAAAAAAAGACCACCAACAACAGCGAAAGAGAGATAACTCAGCGTTCATGTTCCACTGTTTTCTGCATTTTAGCATAACGCTGGCGATGGAGAAGGAAGTTGATCCAAATGCAAGCTTGATCTGCGTTTGAGCTTTCTCTGCTTCCTGTATTTCTCTGGTTTGAGCTTTCTCCGATTTGGATCCATATGTCTGCTCTGCTCGATTTCTCTGGTTGCTGCAACCCACTGGAGAATTGATTGGAAAAGTGCGGGACACTATTAAATTCTCTGGTTGCTGCAATCCACTAGAACAAATGAGAAAGTAGTAGCTACAATGTAAAGAAAATAATAATAAAATAATGTGTGCAATTGTAATATAATTTGAAAAGTCAACAAAGGCTGCAATTGTAATATAAAATAATGTAATTGCACATTGAGTACTTGCCAGCTTTGATGTCATTTGCTGAATGCTTTGGAGCATCTCGAATGATGTAAGGACAATGGGTTATTGTTTGGGATACCGTGGGCAATTCCGATTGGACAAGCCTATATTTCTTCATATCATTTTCCCTAATTTATTTTATTTTATTTGAATAAAGGTGATGACTGATGATACTTCCACATCTCATTTTTTTTCTTAGTCTTCATCATATGGCCCCTCCATTAGTGAAATAAGCATCCAAAGATCACTCTTTCTCCTCCCTGCATTAGTGACAGAAGATTCTACTTCCGAGGACTCCTAACTACTCTCCTCCTTCTCTTTCTTTTCAATGCATGCAATCTGCCAAACAATCTGCATCACTAAAGAATCCAATGAACGTGTGTTTTTATTCTCTTCCTGATGCTTCGTCTTTTTATTTCTTTCTTCCTTTTTGCGTTTCCTTCTTTCTTCTTTGCTTTTTTTGGAGGGAGCAATATATCAACATCACTAAAGAATTTTGTAATCTTTTATTTTGTTCATGTAAGGTTGGTCACAATAAGATGTTGGATCCATTATGCATACGACCATGAATTTTCTAGAGTCTAGACACTGCTGCTGATGTATTTTGCTCTCAGTTTCAGTTCTCAACTCTCTTTCGTCTCACATTCTTACTCTCAGTCTCAAACTCCAGCGTCCTCTTTCCTCTTCTTCCTCACAGTTTAGACACTCCCGCGTTCTCTTTCCTCTTCTTTACTCTCAGGAACCAAGTGAAAGGCTCTACACGTGAAGCAAAAGAAATGAAGAAAAGTCAACAATGAATAAAGAAGAAGCAACATGAAGGATGTAAAACTGGTCAAGTAAGACGGCTTTGGAAAAGAAAGTGAAAGAAAGAATGAAGCTACGAAGGCATAATTAAGGAGTCAATATTGAAGGCTTGCTAGAATGATATAGAAGAAATAAGAAGCTATGAAGACGCTGAGCAATAAGATTTAGCTGGACCAAAAGAGCACCCTGACAAGCTGCCAGCGACCTCAAAACTTCGTAACTGAAGTCTACGTGCCCGGGAGTATCGATAAGATTTAGCATAAAGTTAGCTGGATCTTGGTCGTCACTACAGAGAAAGCTCAAACGCAGATCAAGCTTGCATGTGGATCAACTTCCTTCTCCATCGCCAGCGTTATGCTAAAATGCAGGAAACAGTGGAACATGAACGCTGAGTTATCTCTCTTTCGCTGTTGTTGGTGGTCTTTTTTTTTTAATGAATTTTGAGAGTATGTGAGAGGTCCGACCTTCAGTTCCCTTCTCCGATGCTTCCTTTTGCTCTCTGCAAGTTTCAGTTCTCAAGTCTCTTTCGTCTCACATTCTTACTCACAGTCTCAAACTCCAACGTTCTCACTCTCTCTTTTCTTGACGTTGGTGATGCTGTCTTCTTGTGCACCTAGCCTGAATTTCTGCTCGATTTCTCTGGTTGCTGCAAGATCTGAATTGTTCTGCATTTGTTGTTTATTCTGCCATGGAGTGAAGATGGAGACGTCCACGAACACACAGGCGATGAAGAAAGAGAGAGGGAGGGAGGGAGTGTCGCGAGCAATCCAGTGGACACTTTTTTTTTGGCGCGCTATCACTAGCCATTGTTCTTGCTCTGCACACGCGAGAGAGAGAATGAGTTTTTTTTTTTTTTTTTTTTTTTAATGTCAATTAAACTAAACCAAACTGGGTCGTTTTTTATTCAATCATTCAAACAATATTCCATTTGGGGGAGAAAAAACCACTTCTGCTATCGTTATTTTAAACATAAATCACATTTACAATATGAAATTTATCCTAACTTATTTTTACAAATATCAAATTAAAAATAAGTCACTCTACCATAACTATCTCAAATAGGCTTTGAGTTCACGTCAGAGGGCAGTGGGTTGAGCGGTGGAGAAGAAAAATTTCAGTGAAAAAAAAAAAAAAAAAAAAAAAAAAAAAAAAAAAAACCCAATTGGCGGTTTTGAGTAATTGTTTGGACTAGCTTATTTCCAGCTGGACTTGTGCCCAAAAAATAACCTTTTCCGTGGACGCTGGGGTTGGGGTTGGGAGGGTTGGGTTGAGTTTTCTGCAGCGTCTTCACAGTGGAGCGTCTCAAGTTTTTCTAGCCCCTCTCCGGCGCAGCGTGTCCTCTTGTTCGAAATTAATCGAAAGTGACGTCAGTGTCCGGCGAGGAGCGCACCCTCCTTCACGCAAAATAGCCCACAATCACGGCGGAGAAGAAGACCAAAATAAACCTCACAGGGCACATAGCTTCCCCCAAGGCCCAAAGAAACATAATAGGCGGGAATTCAAAGGTAGAGATTTCTAGAGAAAGAAGCAGAATAGTAATGGAAAAAGAAGCGTGAAGGTGAGCGACCGGATGAGAAGGAGAGAAGAAGACGCGTGTGATGTACAGTAGGGTGGAAAATTCTCAACCACTATGCGATTTTTGTTGTTGTTTTTTTTAATAATAAGTTAATTGTTTAAAAAATTTAATTTTAAATTTTTATCTTCAATTATCCTTCACAATATATACAAAAAATATTAATATATGTAGTATTTAATAAGATTGATGCCTTTTTAGTTATTTCTCATCCCAACTGACTTTTCAAATAATAATCTAAACACGCGTTTTGGTTTGGAAAAAAAAAAAAAAAAAAAAATTCTATCACCGTGAATCGAAATACAAAACACATTTATAATACGATCTTTTTTATCTTATTTTTTAAAAATCAAATAAAAAATAAATCATTTCTCTCGCTTTCATTTCGTTGTTAGCCAAAGGAAAAAGGGTTAAGAAGTAATTTGGTCAATCAACGTTTACCTCAGAAGTGTCCACCATAAATAACTTTTAAGGGTACCAAAAATACCAAAAAACTTTTAAAAATGTACAGTTAGCACAACGCCGTTAGAAAAAAATAATGTCCGTTATCTAAGGTGTAGATTAGCCAACGAACTTTTACTCCAGGAGCGCCAAGACAAAAACGTTTTACTCCATGAGCGCCCAACACAAAAATGTCCAAATGCAATCCACCTAAAATCCAACTACGTTGTAATTCTTTTCAATCTTTTAAAAATATCACATAATTTATAGGTCACCTTTATTTATTTGGGTATATCCTTTCCTCTTGTCTCTACTTGATAAAAGGATCGCATTCATTTATATTTATGTGCATAAATATAATATTTTTGGCTATGAAAATTGATATACGGCTGATGAGATTAACATACTATGGGTTCAAATCTTATTGTCGCTAAGTAAGTATTCTAGGTGTATTACTTTTAAAAATAGGACGAAGGCTTCAATTTTTTCAAGAACCGAAAGATCATCACATTAACTATTCTAAATTGATGATAAATAAAACTAAAAAAGTACTCATATTATACGCATTTATATCAATAACTAAAAAAATCTCATCATGCCGTATATCAATTTTTACGCATATTATACACACGTAAATATGTGATATTTTTAAAAGATTGAATAGAATTACAACAAAAAATAATAATAATTTAAAGAGTAAATAATACAATATTATAGTTAATAATTGCATAAGATAATTGATAATAATAATTGATATAAGATAATTAAAATAATTTGTGATTTTTTTGTTGTATTTACTCTTTCTAACTCCAATGCACATGGTTGGGGGTATGCAGATTTATAGATCAGATTTTTGATGGATTGCACATGGACTTTTTTGTGCTAAGCGCTCCCGGAGTTAAACTTTTTTGTGCGCTCCCGGAGTAAAAGTTCGTTGGCCAATCTACACATTAGATAACGGACGTTACGGGTGAGCAAAACACCCGTAGCCCGCCCGTCCGCCCGCCCGCACCGTAGTTTTTTCACCCGTTTAAACCCGCTTTGAATTGGGCCTGTAATGGGTACAAGCTGCCCCATACCTGTGTAAAGATAAACGGGTGGGATACGGGTTAGGCCGCGGGGCACCCGTTTCCCGCCATTTACCCGTATATATATTATATAAAAAAATTAGATGTAATATTTTAATTCTTCCCTACTGTCGTGAGTATTGCTCTTGGTCTCGTGGATGAAGAGTTGCGTTTTGACCATTAGATTCTTCCTTCGATCCTTCATAGTTCACTAGAGCCGGAAATCTGGCGGGCCCGTCGGATCCGGACCGTTTAAGCCCCGCCTGTAGGGCTCGGGCTTGAAAAATAGACTTGAAATTTGAAATTGGCGTCGCAGGCCGGCCCCGTAGGGCCTCGGCTTAATCGGGCCACCGTTAGGTCCTGTTATCGTAGCATTTTCATTTTTTAAAAAAAAAAAAAAATTAGTCAAAGAGTGAAGCACAACCTTCGCTCAAAGTGATTAAGTGAAGCACAATCAAATATCTATGAAATTGATGATAGTGATGAAGAAGGTGACAATTGACAATGATAGTGGTATGCTTTTATATTTTATGTGAGTTATTTAATGTTGCTTAGTTTAATGCTCCTTACGTTTTATGTGAGGTAATTGTGGACAATGGTTTGTTTTTTATTACGAATTAATAAATATGTTTATTTGTTGGATGATTTGTATTGTTTAAATATTAATGTTGATAATATTTATTTGATAGATTAGAACTTTAATGGTTGCAATTTACTAATTATATTTCTTTGGAAAAAACCCGGAAGAAAAATAGTTAAAATTTGGAATAGTAATTTTAGTGCTGTAGGTCGGCCACGACCCTAGTACTATCGGACCGGGCTTTGAAAAATAGATGTTTTCATTATCTCAAACCCCGTAGGGTAGGCCCTATAGGGTCAGGTCCTGTCAAATTGGGCCGGCCCTGATTCCCAGCTCTACAGTTCACACCGGTAAATTTTTTTTTATATCAATTTTTAGATAAAAATTTTAAACTTTAAAACTCCACACATGAATCACGAGAACCTTCATTTTCTTTTCCCGTAAATCTTGATGGCACCCCTCACGAATCACGATAGCTTTTCTTTCTCTCACGCCTTGAGCTCAATCAAATGTAGAGTTTTCCTTAGGGCCGTACATAAAACCGGACACCCGACCCAACCTGGAAGAAGGAAAAAAAACTCGACCTGATTCAGACAAGACCGGGTCTGACCCGATGTCTGGGTAGGACCGGGTACTGGGCTACTATCCACGACCAGTTAGCCCGGTCTTACCCGGATTATAACATATATATTTATTAATATTAATATTTCAGCCTTCATTAGAGGAAAAAAAATCTCAGGTCAAAACGTTGTGTCCGGGGCGGTGTATAATCCTTGTTACTACGGCTTTCTAACCTAGATTTCGCATTCAAACTTCCCCGACTCCCGATCATTTCGCCATTTTCTTTGCCCCTTCCCATTTCGAAACCACCAAACTCTAACAATGTTAGGGTTTCAGGAAATCTGGCCATCCTCTCCATCTTTGGGATTGAATCTGTGCGTCCGAAGATCGGCACCGTTTCGCCGTTGCTTGTTCTGAAGATCAGTTGTTGTCACAAGACCAGGTAAGCCCCAGGTTCTCTTACTCACTGTTCGTTGAGCACTTCTTCATCTTTTCCCTTGAGTTCGTTCTATCGCTCATGCAAAAGGGAACTGTTTTTTCATCAGATTTCACGGGCTCTTTGTGAGGGAAAGTGATCTGAAGAAGCTTTGGTGAAGAAGATGATACATGGGACTCCACCACCGTCTGAACATCGTGTCACTGGGAAATTATTGTTTTTTTTTTGCTCATACTGGGAAATTATTGTTCAGATAGAGATTATGGCAGATAAGTTTGGTGTGCAACGGTTGTTTCAGTTCGCTGGTCACCGGAATAGTAGTAGCTAACGTCGCAACGGTGGTTTTTCGAGGACGTAGATCTCCTTTATAATAATATATAGTACATTATATATTAGTATAAATTTTGGTTTTTCATAAAAAAAGAAAAGGCTTCCAACAAAAAAAGAAAAAGAAAAGACAAGATGGACTGGGCCACTAGACCACTAACCCGGTATAGTCTAACTTGGTCTGTCCAACCCGGAAGCATCCGGGTTTTTCTCCTGTAGGGCCGGCCGGGTTGGCATGTCCCGGCCCAGAAGAACCTTCCGACTGGACCACGGGCTAATGACCTGCCTGTCCAGTCCGGTCTTTGTACAAACCCACTAGTTTTCCTTTCCTCTTCCCTTGCTGATGTCGTCTCCTTCTCTAAAGTCCTCATCTCGTCTTTCTCTCTTACTTATCTCCTTTCCCACGTCGCCGTAGCCCATGGTCATCTCCTCACCTGTCACCGCTGCAATGACGATAAATCCACTTCGTGCTTCTTCTTCTCAGATCTGTTCAATCGTGTCTGCCGTCTGCAATCTCATCTCAGATCTGTTTGCTCCCTCTCAAGCATAAAGATTTTTCAGATCTTGTCTTCGCATTTCTGAGATCTCGCCCGATCATAAGGATTTATCTCCTCTTCATTTTCGGATTTTTCTTCCTCTTCTTCTGCTTTGTTCATGGTGGCGGCCGTGAGCCTGGACTGGGTGTGAGGAATGAGTGAGGGAACGAGTTTTTTTTTTTTTTTTTTTTTAAAGTGGTCACAAGTTCCCCGAACCCATCGGACCGCCGTCTTTACCCGTACAGTTTATTACCGGTTAAATGGGTTACACTACGGGCAGGGGCGCCCGTACCGTGAGAAATAAACTAGGCGGATACGAGGTTAGGCCCCGCCCCGCCGTTGTTCAGCCCTAACGGACGTCATCTTTTTCTAATAGCGTTGTGCTGACTGCACATTTTTAAATTTTTTTAGTATTTTTTACTAGATACGCTTGAGGTAAAAGTTTATTGCCCAAATTGTGAAAAAATAAAACCGTCTATTTAAATTGGGGATGCCCCGTTAAATAAGTCATTCCTCTCTCGCTCTAGAAGTAGTCGCGAAGGAAGCCGGTCTCCTCCCACTCTCGCGCTCGCCTGTGTCTCCTCCCACGCTCGCCAATGTCGTTCGGCTCCTCCGTTGGTTGCGCACTTGTGCCACACCGTTTGGCTCCTCCCTCGCTCGCTCACTTCTTTGTGTTTGTGTTTCAATTTGTTTATTTGATTTCTGTGATTTGCCCCTTCTCCTTCATTTCCTCTCCTTTTCAATCTTATCCTTCCCTCCACCTCACGCGCCATATCCTGATCAGAAAAAGAGGAAGAACTACAGAGAGCACCAGTCCGAGGTTAGAGGCACCTCACTTTGAATTCTTGTACACATTCCAAGATCTCCCTCCCTTTCTGCTACACCCAATCATGGCGACTTCCCAGGTTCTCCGCAGTGAAGACGATCTTTTTTGTTCTTTCCTGGATCCTCCAAAAGGTTCTCTTTTTTATCTTTCCACTCCCAATTTCAATTTTCTTTGATTTATGAAGTTTTCATTTTGCGAACTGAGAATTATAATTGGGAAATAAAGTTGCATACTTGCCTCTGGCGATATGAGCAAGATTAATTATGGGTACTTTTGTCAGGATTGATTTTGTATTTCCTGTTCTGTTTTAATTTTGCTCGCCCAGATCGGTGGATTTGCTCCTACTCTTCCTGGCAAGGCTGTTTAGAATAGTATTAAATAACTTTTTTTTTTTTCAATGACTAGGAGGTCGTGCCGAATCCGGGAGGATGTCGATTGAGAAAAAAGATCGAGTTCCTTGAGAGCTTGACTGGAAAGGCAAGACTATATATTATTGTTTTCGTATACTCCATTTTAGTGCTCGTTGTGTCATAAGACTCATGACAAGGGGTAAATATTGGTCTTTTGTTTTACCAGAATCTTATGAGTACATTCCTGAGTTCAACGTTTTCTATGGATGATCTAAGATGAACTTATAATTAGAGGCCTTTTTATATTGTTGCCTTAATTTTTTTTAAGTACTCATGAATCATGATCATGGATACCTTCCTGCTAGTGTCAATTTACTTGCATTTTGAGAAGTGAATACGTGTAATATATTAAAGTAGTTTTGGGTTGAAGTATACTTTATTTAGAGTCCATTTGGATCATCTTATTTTTAGCTTAAAAGTTCCTTTTAAGCTAAAACTAAAAAAAGAGCTTTTAAAAATAAGCTAAAAGTTGTTTGAAGATTATATAAATTTTTGAGCTTAAAAGTTACTTAAAAGATGAAATAAAAAAAATAAGTTGTTTGACCAAATTTTTGTCATAAGTATTTTTTTAATAAAAATTATCATAAAAAGTATATTATAAAAGGATAGTGGCGGCGCGGCGGCGGCGGCGATGATGATGGTGGCGGTGGGGGTGGGGGTGGGGGTGGCGGAGGTGGCATAGTGGCAATGGCGGCGGCGATGGTGGTGGCGGGGCGGCGGCAAGAATGGGCGATGGTGGTGGTGAGGCGGTGGTGGTAGTGGCGGTGACGGTAGTGTTCAATCGAGGGATTAAGAGTTCTCTTTTTTTTTTTTTTTATAATTAAAAAAAGAGCTTTATAAGCTCCTATGAGGAGGCTTTTATTGTTAAGTTCTTTTTTTCTTCATTATAAAATAAGCTGCTCTTATAATTATAAAGAGCTTTTGTAAAATTTTCTTTAGCCTAGCTTTTATACTTATAAGTAGGAGATAAGCTAAAAATAAGCTAGACTAAATAGGCACTTAGTTTCCAAAAGGCAGATAAGCATGCAAATGGCAGCTGCCATGCTGTTTGCCTCTGCTATATTGACATGACAGTTTTTTAGCCGGCTATATTATGGTATTGACAATATTGGTGGGAGAAGTTATAATCTGTTTCTTATTTATCAGACCCTTCATCACTTTCATGATTTTGGTACTTGGGGCGTGAAAGGTGTTCTTTACTAGCTTGTTATTAAATATTAATTTCTGATCTTTTTCAATAAATGCTTAAATAAATTCTGCGAACTCATTGACATGAACTCCATCTTATTTATCTGAAATGAAGGCAATCAGAAGAACTATATTCTTCAACTTTGGTAGTTTACTGATTAATTGGAGACTTGTTAATTCTATGAGGTTAAAAATCAAAGCATTTCATCAACTGAATGCTAATTCACTCTGGCCGGGGACATTTGCATTTGTGAAATGGTTATTTCAACACAAGTTGTGCGTTGAAGGACGACGCATTATTGAATTGGGAAGGTATTTTTTCTTTTGTTCTACTAACAGTATCAAACTATTTGTCTTTGCTATAATTATGAAGAGCAAAGTAAATATGGTCTTATGCTAAGCATCCTTGGTGAAATGGTCTATTTAAACATAGCTTGTAAGTCAAAGCTGAAAGCTATGTTCAAGGTGCTAGATGTTCAAATCACGTTGAGTATGCGGCACTGAAAAGGTGCATGTTGGAGTGAAGCAAAGCATTAAAACAGAGCAAATGCAAGAAAACCTTTTAATATGAGCAATTAATAGTAACACTTTTAGCTTGTCCACTTCCCAGAACTTGTCCATGTGGGTTCTAAAAAGGAAACGTGCAAATATTCACTGTTCTGTTTTCTGTAAGTACCATTTTGGTCATATTGGTTCTCTTACTTTGCTTTTGCTGTTTATAGTTTGATCGTGTAATAAAGACTATATTGGTGATGGTGCAAATACTCTGCTTTTTCTGTTTTCTATAACAATTTATGAAGTTATATGTGACTGGTTTTATCTGATTCTGGTGTTGCAGTTTGATGGGATCCATATTGTTGATGGTGGGATTGTATATTCTACTTTGGTGTAAGAGCACGGAAACGCAGAATCAGAATCAGGTGAGTGTGACTAAGCTATACCAAGAAGATGGAGAAATCATGGGACAAGAACCTCAAATACAAGGCATTATAGTCTCCAAGGATTAATAGGGTCTTTCATTTTCTTTAACTTTGCAATTCCTTTTGGGGAAATCAATGAATTTGTTTTCTAATTATTGGGGAGTATCAGCTGGAATATATGTACACTTGCTATGCTTTGGTTGCTAGACATTTATCTGAGACTTGCAATAATATCTTATGTTGGCATATTACATGTGAAATTGATAGCTTACCCATCAAGGTTCTTTTCCCCTAGGTGTTTTAATCAAGCTCAGTTAGTGACATTTGATGGTAGTAAAAAATACAAAGCAATTTTTATTTTTTATTTTTTTAAAAATAAAAAACCTTTACGGTGTTCCTCTTTTCCAAAAGGAACACCATAAGTTGCATACTTACGGCATCCGTTTTTACTAAAACGGACATTGTAAGGGTTATATCGTGGCCTTGTTTTAACGAATATTGTTTTCAGACTTTGTTACGTCGCTCACATGGGCATCCTCTTAAAAAAAGACTTAAAAACAAAAGTTAAAAGTATTTTTTTTAGTAGTGCTATTTTGTTGAGGGGTGTGAACACATGAGGTTTGATGATGAATCCCATTTTCAAGTAAAAAACTCTTTGAAAGCTGAATTGACCTATTCTTTTTTCCATTATTGCTACGAAGAATGTTAATTGATATTTGAAATCGATTTTTAATGAATATGTAAAAAGTTTTGTAAACCGAAGACCTTTGATTTGTCTTTTGAAAGAGTGACCCATGTGGGTCTAGCATGATCGCCAATAAAAGTTACAAACCATTTAGCCTTTGAGTTAGTTTCAATTTTTGAAGGATCCCAAACATCAATATGAACTAATAAGAATGGATACGATGGTCCATAAGAATAAGAATGTTAGGAATTTTAAATTTGTTCAGTAAAATGGCCAGAGTCACAATAAAAATTGAACACAAAATTATTGGCAATACTTGGAAATAGAATGTAACTAGGACTAAGGTAGCTTAACCTATAGTGCCACAACTTGAGATCATCAGATGACATTGTTGAAGTCAATACACCAGCTTTATTTAGAGATAATCTTTGGATGTAGCAGATTCTATTCCATACTTTAGTATTCACAATCCTTTTCGCTAATGCCAAGTCTTGAAAATCACAAAGAAATTTGTCAAAGGTCACAAGACAATTAAATTATTCTGCCACACAACAGACAGAAAGTTGTCTGAACTTAATATCCGGCACATAAAGAGCACTTTTCAACACTGTATTTTCATAAATACATATAGAACATCATCCTAAAACTTTTATGAATTGGCCATTTGCAACTTTTACGGTTATATGTTTAGAGTACTTAGTAAATTTAGAGATTAGTCCTTTAAAATTTGTTATATGATTTGTTGGACCAGAATCTACAATCCAATTGTTTGAATTGTATGACCAAGTGTGTTCATGAGAGTAATACCTACTTGGGCTATATTCAAAGAAGGGTAATGAGTCTCACATAATTTCAAAGAAGAAAATGAATCAGAGTGCTTTTCTAGAATCTTTTTCAATAGCGGAAGTTCTTCACTGCTCAACAAGTCCTTGTTAGAGTCGATGCTACCAATCAATAGTTTCTTTTTATCAAACTTACCTATATTTTTAATGTTGGAAGGTTTTCCATAAAGTTTCCAACACTCATATCTAGTGTGATCACTTCTGCTATAATGAACACACCGTTTTCCACTTTTTTTATTTTTCATATTACGAGCAACAAAGGTTGAGGCATCAATGTTGCTAGAGGAAGGTTTAGATGTTGCTTTAGGCAAGGGGCAACGACTTTCCTTATTCTTGACCATGTAGACAGCATCTTCTAGATAGGGCAAGGGTTTTAGATTCATTATTTGAGCTCGGATTGGCTAAAATGAGTCGCGGAGGCCAAGAAGGAAGTCTATGTAGCAATCTTGATTTGTGATTGTGCAGAAGTAAGCAACTGAGACATGGCAAGGCCATTCTTGAACTTTGTACAAGTCAATATGCTACCATAGTTCCATCAAGGAACTATAATACAGAGTAACTGACTTTTCACCTTGAATTAAGCCATGAAGAGAATGCTTAACCTATATGATAACAACAATATTATCTTTTTCTATATATAGACGACGAGCTGAGTCTTAAATCTCCTTTACTGTGGATATTAGGAGATAATTTTCACTAATGTCAATCGTCATGGAGTTCACAAGTCAAGCCATGACCGTATTGTTCTTAGCTAACCATGTCTTGAATGTAGGATCCTCTAGTGAAGGCACTATAGGTGTTCCGGTTAGGGATTTTTCCTTGTTCTTCCCATGGATAAACATCAGCATGTTTTGAGAGCATTGTAAGTAGTTGTTGCCATTGAAACGATATGTGACCATAACTTGTGTTGGGGACTCTGGTACCAGTACTCGTGGTACCCAGAAGGCAAAGATAGGTTAGCACTAGCTGAACCCCTAGAATTTGGTGTGTTCAGCTTTTTTGAGCCATCAGTAGTTGATTTGGCTTTTTGTTCTCCACCATCGATAGTAAAAGCTCGCGGCTAGCCATTTAGAGCTGATGGTATGACATATGGAACTAGGTTTTCGTACCATGAAATAAATTGATAAATTATGCAGCAACTCTATATCTTTGTTTATTGATCATGTAGAGTACTTATAAGGTAACATGGAGAAGGATTTAGTCTAACTAAATCTAACAAAATATCTCCTATAATTCAAGGAGTATTCAAAATTCAAATAAAAACAACATAATAGACTAATCGGATAATTCTAATAATAATAATAATAAATAGGATAATTAACCTAACTCTAATTGGAATTAGGATTTCGACCATCATGGTTGAACAAGGTCCAACTTCTAACAATAAATATATACATATTTTTATAAATAAGGATGAACCGATATAATGCTTGTTGTGAATGAATTCATAGTAATACTTATATACTTAAAAGTGTCACAATCATCTGAACTTTATCTAATAAAATAAAATCAACTCAAATCATTTTAATCCTAATTAGTGATGATTCATATGAAACAATTCACATTTTATTTTATTTGTAAGAAAAGTAATAATCTTAATTTGAAAAAAAAAAAATGATCCACGAATATTTTTGTTAAAAAGAAACTAAAATGTGAATTGTTTTAGATGAGAAGTCAGCAAATTATAATTAAAATGATTTGAGTTGATGTGATTTTATTATAATTTAGATGATGTGGTACTCTAGAAGCATGTAACTATTTCTCACAAAGTGAATATTATTTAGTGTTTATATTTATCATATCATATACACCAACTGAGTGTTTATATTATTCATATCATATTATCATAAAACGTTAAAAAAAAAAAAAATTAAGCGAGTTATTAGAATGGTAGATATGATGAGAAAGGAGAGATATTTCTTTTTGGCCCGTTGACTTTTTTGGCAAAGACCATATGGCTATCCTTTCACCATGTTGCGGACACATTTTGTTCTGTCTTGGCGAATCAAATAAACTCGACACTGTTTCTCATTGGAGTCTATCGTCCGCCATGTTTCAATCCACAACTTGAAATAGCATTCAGTAATCCTCTCTCTTTCTCTCTCTAATTTCTTCTTTTCAATTTGATTTTTATCTTCGTTTGTAACTTTTGCTTCTGCCTTTGCACAGTTATTCATTTTAATTTCTACTTTTTAGATAGACAGATTCAAGATTCCTTCTAGATCTGAATAATCTTCTTTCCTTAATTACTTTGTTCGATCAAATTGCATGCATATTAAGGTAAGGTAGATAGATATGATTTGGTATATATATGGGCAGCGAAAAAGTAGATACTTGCAAATAAGAAAATTAGATTATATTTACTGACGGAAACTCAGGCCCCATACGTGTTTTTTTTTTTTTTTTTTTCAAAGGCCATAATCTGAAAAGTTACAAGTTTTAATCGGTAAATTTATCCTAGCAAAAAAATATATATATAAAAATTAATTTTGGAAGTGTCTTCAATTTTAATTACTCCCTCCCATTTTATATACTCTACTTCCTCTGGTTTTTATTACAGCATGTCTTCTTATAAGATATTTGCTATTTTCGTATTAAATATTTTTAATATATGCCCCATATTTAATAAGAGTATTGATGATGGGGACTAGAAATTAATATTATGCTAGATGAGTCAGAAGTGATTACTCGTGTTTATGACTAGAGGGAGTGTAAGATACAATTTTTCAGTAGGCACCAATCATATTTATAAGATAAGGATGTTTGAAATTTTAACTAACATTTTTTCATTTTTATCCCCATTAATTACATACTCCCTCGGTCCCTCCTATCCTTTTTATGAGAACCCAAATTTTAAATTACTTTGGTTCTTTTTATAAGAGTTCATCAAGAGTTAGGAAAATCTTATATAAAAACGGTTGAATTAGCTAAATTATAATTTGAGTTACCAAACTTAATAAATTATTAATTAAGTTATATGACATAATTAAGGATTTAGAATTTGAGTGAAATTACTTAAACATCCCTTAGTGATGCTGCTATGTATGCACTTCTACGCAGATGAAAACCAAAAGTGTCAAATTCAATAGAATTTGAATCTTGACATTGAACAGGAAGGAGAGTTGCACGCTATCAAGCAGTTGGCCGGTATGCCGCCATGAACACCATAGTACGTTAAACGATAATAGAGCCTCCCAGCGGTTACATTACACCTTTTTTCTTCTCCTTTCCTTTCCAATAACAAGAAACCCCAAAAATATGAAGCAAATAGGACCAGTGAATTTCTCTTCCTCTGCTTTCAGACACCTCAAACCCTCTGGAATTGAATATCGTCCATCCTCCGTGGAGCTCACAAGCCTAATTGGGACAAAAAGAGGATCGAAGACGACACAAAAAAGAGCTCACAACCCTCTGGAATTGAATATCTGAACATTTAAGGAGTTTTTTCCACTTTTGTCCCTTATTGATTATATATATATTATATTAATTAGAAGGTTTATTGTACTTATATTTACTCTATTTCTCTCTCTTACCAGTCCTTTCACAAATAAGGACATACTTGAAAAAACACAATTGATTTCAGAGATACTTATTATTGTTAACCAATGTTAACTATTTTTTAAAATTGTATAATTCAGTTATCATGCTCTTATAAATAGAATTAGGGCGAGTATTACTATATCACTAGATTAATCATGATATCTGGCATCATATTGCATGCAGGAAAAGTAATAATGGAAAAGGTAGGAAGGCGAAGGGATGAAGCTTGGGAACGAGTTACGCAATTGGAGGGAGTAAAAAGATGGAAGTGTAATGATTGTGGAGAGGAATTTGCAGGAGGTGCTAGCAGAATCAAAGCTCATCTGAATAAAGTCAAAGGCACAGGCATTCGACCATGTTCAGGCAGAGCAAACTCCAATAATGATACTGAAGACAACCTCCAGCATTCTCAAGGTACCTAAGGATACACTCCACCACTCCAATTCATAATATAAATCACTTTAATCATAAACTAACTCTTTATAATTAAGAAATGATAATTAGTTCATTAAATATATCTTCTTCTTTTTTTCACCTTACTTATAACAAATAAGGTTTTAAAAGAGAGAGAGAAATACATGGAGCCATATTTAAAGATTAATTACATTGAAAAAAATTGATACATAAACATATCCATTACCATCTAAGTGATTTATATTGTGGACTGGAGGATTATATACCATCTTATCTTTTCTATGATTTATTATATCTATCCCGTACTGCCCTTATTTAAATATCAATTCACTTTCTCAAGGTTACACAATATATGTTTAAATGAAGATAAATTAGAAACTCCTTTGATTTTCAGAAAGAAGCAAGAAGTTTTAGATCTTCCCTTAATAATTCTAGTAATAATGAGTGCCCGATAAAAATGACTGATTAGCTTAAACAATGAATAATCAAACTATATTTTGTCAATCCAGTTGTACTCCTTTTCTAGTTTATATTGCCAGAAAATCAGGAAAATTTGAATAATCTAAACAATTTTATGAGCCCAAAAACAAACCAACAAAACAAATTGAGAGGCCGAAGAGGTAATAAATCACAGGTAAGCATTTGGGACATTATTTAACTTCCCACCTTGCTATTGATGGGTAATTAAGTAGTTTAATTGCATAGTGATATTAGCAATTAATATACTGATTGTGTTGGGGGGGAAAAAGTAGTTTGTCATTGGACGGTCTGATAGATCATAGCATGTCCAAAACAAAGCAGGACAAATGCAAGCTGGTGATGCTAAGGATGAGAAAAGGACTCAAGACTTGCAAATGATGAAACGATATGCGTTTGAATGTTTAAGGTTAGATTCATATTTAATTTCCAACTATATATATGCTTCTAATATGTGTAATATTGAGTGCGGGGAGAATTTGGATGCATTTTCTTTAAGTTTTGTCTTTTTAAAATCAATCTAATTTTGTTTTTATATGTAAATCACTCTAATTCTTCAGACCTGAAGATAAGGTTATTGTTTCCCCACTTTCATATTTGACTCGAGAAGAATTTATCACACTTAAACCAAAGACTTCTTTAGATTCATTGGTAAGTATTTATTTTTTACATTCTTATATCCTATTTTAATATTTATGACTGAGATTTTTGTTATATTAATTTTTAATTTAATTTCATGAATTCTTATATAGGTAATAGATACTTTTGTTGAGATACTAACTGATACTGAGCGAAAGAAGAAAACTATTCCTTTGAATTGGTATCTTCCTGTGACATTTTCGGTGATTTCCTATTCTCTTTTCTGTTTTATGATTTACATCAATAGTTTTTTATTCTAAAACTAGTTCATTGGCAATCATATTTAATTGTTCTTCCATGATATAATTATAGGATGCAGCACTAAAAGGCAAGGTGAGTTACTTCTTGAACTTTGTCCATTGCCAAAAAATTACAGAAAATTATATGTCTGACTTGGAATCCTGTGATAAGGTATGCCTTTCCAACTTTTTATAGAAAAGTTTCTTTATCAACGTGATTATCTTTTTTCTCACTATATATTAATTTGATTTTTGTTATAAAAAATAATAGATTTTTATTCCTGTTCATGTTGGAGCAACGTCAAATGGACATTTTTATTTATACATTATCCATATAAAGAATAAAGAGATTGAAGTATGGGATTCGCTACCCAATGCATCTGATGTGGCTGAAATAGAAGAGACAACAAAAAAATTGGTGGGTGTTAGATAATTGCAATATTGATAACATTAATTGACAATATATATATATATATATATATAATGGTTTTCTCTATATGTCTAGTTGATTGACATGGAAAAACTCTTCGAGAAAGTAACATTTACAGAATTTCATTTGAAGATGGTAGACGATATCCTCTTACAACCTAATGGATAAGTGAACAATTATTATGTACAATTATATAAGCTTTAATAGAAAAAGATTTTATCATGCATGACCTTTTCCCATTTTCATCCATTTGTAGATTCGATTGTGGTGTTTTTGTTATTAACTACATGCAACAATCTGATAATTATGTGAAGAGAGATAGTTCATTTCAGGTAGGACATCTTGCAAACATATATAGTCATATATAGAGTCATGTGTAAGCACCCACACATCCTACACGAACACACAAGCACTTTAATTTTTTTCAGTCATATAAATGATATGGACAACAATATAATGTAGTTTGATAGTCAACAAGAAAGGGAGGATTTGGCTTTGAAGTTGCTCGACAACGACTTGAACAAAGAAAAGAAAAATTTATATGACAAAGCAAGGCGGCACTATGCCCAACTTGATCCTTCAAAAGAGCACTTTGAAGATGTTCGAAGAAAGATGGAAGCAGAATATGATGATTCTAACGAAGAAGAAGAAGATTTTGATGAAGACGATTATGGTTTGGAAAACGGTATGAGCATCGATCAGCATAAACAATATATCCAACTCATTTAAATGTCATTTAAGAAAATTTATTACAATTAGTTGAAGATTTTGAACTTTTACAAGTGGTCATAACTTAAAAAAAAAAAAAAAAAAAAAAACTCTCTCTTTAAATTGTAACTTCATCTTAATTATATTTCTCTTATCCATTCTCTTTTCCACAACTTTTTATTATTTAATGACGGACAAGTGCATAAAAATATTTAATGCTGCCTAAATTTTTCAGTAACTTACATCTTGTATACTTAAAATCTTCCAAATGAGATTTACATGCATACAGGGACGGATAGAGTATATGACCTCAAACAATTTGCATGCCATATATTTAATTTTTTTTTCACTATTTTTACTTAGTTTTTTATTGTCGTTCTTGTTGCTATGAACTTCTAAAGCTTATCTATTGCCTACAACAAATTTAATAGGGAAGGAGTTTCAAAGATATACTAAACAAATAAGTGGATGGATAAAGGATGAGAAGGTGCCAACAATTGGCGTCTGCGGAATGGGAGGTTCAGGAAAAACAACTTTAGCAAGCCATATATATGACAAGCTTTTAGAAGAAGGTGACATGAAAGTTATTTGGGTAACTGTGGCACAAAATAGCATCTACAAGTTGCAAAAAGTCATAGCTAGATCAATTAAGTTGGATATATCTGATGAGTATGAGGTTAAAAAAATTGCCAGAAAAATATTTCAAGCATTCAAAGAGATGAAAAAATGTGTTGTTATTTTAGATGATGTTTGGGATCATTTCTTTCTAAAGGAGGTTGGATTTCCTATGTCAGATAATCAAGTTAAATTGATTTTGACAACTCGTATATTGGGAGTTTGTCAAGGTATGGGTTGTAAGAAGAATACAGTAAAAGTGGAATCCCTAGATGAAGATGATAGTTGGACTTTGTTTAAAAAGATTATGGGATTTCATGAAGAATTGTCATTGGAGGTAAAGGAGATTGCAAGGAATATATCACGTAAATGTGAGGGTTTGCCCCTTGCTATTGTTAGAATTGGGACAAGCATGAAGGGGGAAAAACAGGTTGGAGAATGGAGTCATATGTTGGAATGTCTTAAAATCTTGGGCAATGGGCAATATGAAATTGACAAATGGGTGCTTCCAGTTTTGAGATCTAGCTATGATTTCTTAACTAACAAATTGCAAAGGTTCTTCTTGTACTATGCCTTAAATCCCTATAATTATGAAGATTTGTATGATGATGAAGCTAATCATTTCGTAAGAAGATTTGTTTCTGAAAGCATAGATGAGACAAAGAAGTTGAGGGTACAGTACAAAGAATGTAACAACATGTTGGATAGATTAAACAATCATAGTATGTTGGAAAGATATGGTAAGCAATGGAGGATGAACAAATTTCTTAGAGCCCTGGCTACTGGTATTGCAGAAGACACAGGTAAAATTATGGCAAATGCTTGTAAGAAGTTGACAAAAATACCAAGTGATGACCAATGGAAAGATGATCTACAAAAAGCTTTTTTGGCAAAAAAGAATATAAAAACAATTCCGGATGGCACATGTCTTCGGTGTTCTCAACTGTCCACATCAAGGTTGTCAAACTCATGAGTTTAAGCAAACTCGTGACAGTGACATAAACTCGTATCGTGAACTCGAATCGTAAATTCGTAAGAGTTTACTTTTATTATAAAATAGGTATTACTAGTGTGTAATTAAAAAATTAAAATATAAAAATGAAAACAATTTGATTTAAATATATTTTAAATCTAAATAATTGAATTAAATCTATCAACATTCATCACTTATCATATTTAATAAAGAAATTTCTATAAAATTTCTATATAAAGCCATCAAGTATGATTAAATCAAAAAAGTTAACACGAGTTTAAGAGTAAATTAACATGGTTTTGTAAGTTAGAAACGTAAAAAACGGTAAACTCGGTGTATAAACTTGTGCGTTTAACCAAGTTTACAACTATCATGAGTTTACTACTAACTCGACTCGTTTTTACAAACTAGATGCGTAAAAACGGTAGAGACTCGGAGAGTCAACTCACGAGTTTGACAACAATGGTCCACATTGCTTTTAAATGATAATGGAAATCTCAACTACATCTCAGATGATTTTTTCAACAACATGCCTGCTCTTAAAACACTTGATTTGTCTAAGACTGGCATCAAGTGTTTGCCCGACTCCATATCGAGCTTGAAATGTCTCAATGCTTTACTACTTTTAGGATGCACAAAATTGAGAAACATTCCTCCATTAAGAAATTTAAAATCGCTGATATTATTGGATTTGTCTTTGACTGCCATTTTTGAAGCATCTTTTGGCTTGGAATCATTGATCAATCTTAGATACTTGAATCTACTCCATACACATAATTTGGTAATATCAGCATCACTCATGTCCGACTTGATCAATTTAGAGTGTCTTGGGCTCCATGTGAGAGCACTCGATGTGAGTGCACTATTTGGTATACAAGGCTTAGAAAATTTGGAAGTTATAGTCGCCGACTTTCATGACGTAGACGTCTTTAATACCTTTATTAGCTTCCTGGACGAACATCGTGCACTTAGAAGCTATCATTTAACTTTAGGGAATTCACTTCATTTCGACTATTATGAGAGAATGAATTGTGAATATTCCATGAAGAGGATAAGATTTGAGGGTATGGATTTGAGAAATAGAATAACAGCCATACTCCCAGGAGACATGAATGAGTTGTTTATAGAGAAATGCCACCAAGGGACAGATGCTAGTTCCCTATGCAGGGCTTTATCATATGGCAAGAAAATTGAACGGTTGGCTATAAGCTGTTGTGAAGAAGTGAAATCCTTGTGTTGCTTGTCTTCCCTTTGCCCCTTTTGCTCCTCTTCCCAAGTTGTTGGACATCTATGCCTCTCGTCGGTGGGCGGCTTGAAAGATATTGTGTCACCAGATGCTCTTCCCAAGTTGTTGGACATCAACCCTCCCTATTTTCTCATCTCACACATCTCGAGATTTTCGATTGCGAGAGCATGGAGACTCTAATGATGCCAAAGTTATTAGCAATCCTCCAAAACCTGCACACCATTGACGTCAGTGATTGTGAGAAGATGAAAGAAATAGTTGGAGAGGATGATCATTCTAAAATTGAACTTGGCGGTAGTGGCGACGTTTCTCATCCTACTCCTATCACTCTTCCCATTTTGAGATCTCTAGAATTACGGAAAATGCCGCGATTAAATTCCGTATACAGAGGCGTCATGGTCTGCCCTTCTCTCCAAACATTCTCTGCTTACAAGTGCAAGAAACTAAATCCCCCTCGGATAGAGATCTCAAATGGATGTGAGCTTTCCATGGAGAAGACCTCGGCTGGATACAGTTGGGAAATTAAAACTGATTAATCAGGTCCATATCTGCACCATTATAATTTGACTTCCTTTTATATTATATATATGTTTATGATGCTGATTGAATCTCAACAATTTATGAATATTATTCTTACTGTTTGTGCTGGTTTCTTGCTTCTCATGAGTTTCTCTTCTTTAATCACAGAAATCGATGCACCTAAAAAAATCTAAAATTATTAGAGCCAAATAATCATATGTGACTTTGTCTTCTTTATGTCTCTCCATTTTCCTGTGTTGCACTTAATTTTTGTGATCATGCTCATCAATTTCTGAATTCCTGCCAATAAATGTTCCAATAATTGAAATTTTATTTGGTATAAATTGTATCAAATAACATCATAGACAAAACTCAATAAAGTATGGTTGCAAAGTTGTGAATATATCTCATCTCCTACATAAATTCCTAATGTTCTTGTTAATTACTCAGTTAGTTGCAAAAGTTGTTTGAGGCATGCGTCTCAATTAAATTAGAGGTGCATTTTTACTTGCAATTCTAATTCTGATTCTAATTCCATTTAGTAATGTAATATGCAAGACATGGTTCTACTGTGCGTGACAAATGAGATTAATCAGGTTCATACCTTCACCATTATAATTTGACTTCCTTTTTTATTATATATCCTTATGATGCTGCTGATTGAATCCCAACATTTTTTAATACTGTTACTGTTTGTGTTTGTAACTTCTCACGCTTCCCATCAGTTGTTTCTCTTCTTTAATCACAGAAATCAACACACATATAAAAATCTAAAATTATTGGAACCAAATAATCGTATGTTACTTATATTTTCTTTAGTTCTCTCCATAATTGCATGTGTTACATTTGGTTTTTGTGATCACGCTCATCAACTTCTGAATGCCTGCCAATAAAATAATCAATGTTCTGATAATTGAAATTTTGTGTGCTATAAATTATATTGTATCAATAACATCATAAATAAATCTCAATAAAGTATAGTTGTAAAAGTTGTGAATATATCTCATCTCCTATATAAGTTCCTAATATTCTTGTCAACTATTCAGTCACTTACAAACGTATAGTTGTAAAAGTTGTTTAAGGGATTCGTCTCAATTAAATTAAAGGTGCATGTTTACTATCAATTCTAATTTTAATTGGTAATGTAATATGCAGGATATACGGTTCTGTTGTGGGTGATGGAAGCTTGCCTATATATATCATGCTTCAAATCATCATTAATTCAGGACAAAAAAAAAAAAAAATCATAGTTAATTAAACAAGTACCGCTTTTGATTATATATTTATGTAACGCATATATGTTTATCCAATTACACTGTTTTTATCAGGTCATTTATGATGAAGCTTGGTGTGTAACTCTACTGCTTGCTTATATGGCAGATGACATTTAGAATCCTTTACCCAATAAGTTGTTCAACACTGTATTTTATTGGAAAAATGACACGTGTCCTTACAAGAGACTTATTCAAGAGGGACATATTTACATTTGACTCAGTGGAATTATATAGGAAAAAAATACATATAAACCTTAATAAGAATTCATTTATAAATAAATCTTGAGACTTTGCTACTTTAAGTATCCCATAAAATTAGTTGTGCTCCTTCTGTTTCTCTTTGTATAACACCTACTACAGTGCTATGGAGAGATAGCTCCCTTCTTTTTTGGATTTTTTAATACCTCTAGCTTAACTTTTTCTTTATTCTCATTTATGTGTTGTTCTTGGTTTATTTTATTTGTTTAGTTCTCAGCCCATACTCCCTTCTAATGTACATGGGATGGGCTTTTGTATTTGCAATCGTTTTACTTTTAAATGAACTCTGATATTCTTATTAAAAAAAGTTTATAAGGCCAATATAAAAGTTGGCCAAGTTGTTAAGAAAAGATTTTATTTGTAGAGGATATGTAAGTATTTCTGTAAGCTTTCTTCAAAAATTGAGGCATGCCTTTATTTTCATTTTTATTTTTAATTTACTCTGTTTTATTATTTTTTTTGGGTTTGAATTCCCCACATATTGTTCGAGTGTTCAACTTTTAACCGGAAATTAGTTTTAGCCCAGCGCAATTACCACCATTTTGATTTAACTCGGCTTATAAAAAAGGCTTCATCAGTTGCTAATTGTGTATAAGAGGTTACAAATTTCTTAATGAACTTAACAATAGTGCTGTCATTTTTTAAAATAATACTACAATTGATCTCTCTCTCTATTGTACCAATCAAAGGATGATTTTGTTTTTGTATTTTATGTCAACAATCAAAGGATAATTTTAAAATTTATAAAAGTGATAAATTCAATTAACCTTAACAAATTTTCTTATGTTTTAAGAGAATATTAAAGACTTTTTATATATGATGAATTTTTGTTTTTTGGTCAAAATATATGATGAAATTTAAGTTGTAAGTGCAATGCAGAAGTTGCTGAAATTATTCCACGAAAAACAGAATTTAGAAGAATACATTCCATGCTCAAATGTAGAGAAACAAAACAAGGTGCAAGATTATGTCATACAGCCTTACACATGCCTTATATTTAAGTTTATGTTGTTAAAGATTAACTTTACAGAAATTGTGTTATCACCTGGTGGCCTGAGTGGAGTTGGAGCAGGAAGCTTGAAAGTAGTATCAATGGCAAGACTTTGATCCTTCTTGGTGAGACAATTGCCCATCTCTGGCTTTTTTTTTTTTTTTTTTAATTAATTTATATCAAAATGAAAATTGAATCCAAAGTAAAGGTAAGGTGAGCTAGTAATGGTGATCGTGTTATACAATACATACGGATTTTGCAAGGAACATATTCATTTGACTCAAAAAAAAAAAAAAAAAAAAAAAAAGGGAATGGCCCAATCGTGATGTGTCGTGCAAGGAAGCCATTTTGTCTATTTCTTGCTGTTTTTGTATGGTAGTACTACCCTGTTAATACTCCTTCAAGATGCATGATTTTTTAATTCGAATGCATGACACTGATTTAGGACAAGTGTCAATGGGGTCATATTATAATTAAAGATATCCGTGATTTTTAATTTGGGAACATGTCTTATTTGGGTTTGTTAAAGAGGATATCTGACTACGTAAGAAAAGACATACACATGAACCATTGCTTTGCTTGCCAGGACAATAAACTTGGATTTTGAAAGTTGCCATTCGTAACGAAGTAATAATATTCTATGCCTCACTTTCTTTCTTTCTTTTTTGGTTTTTCCATTTTTATTCTTGAAAAACTCAAACATCTCACGCTAAGGCAGCATCATTAAACAACACTCAAGTAATATTTATTTTTTGCTTAATTCCATGTTTGGTATGATTTTTGAAAGCCTCAAGGTGCAATTTGCCTCCAAATAGTTAGTTGAAGGGGGGGGGGGGGGAATAGATGTTTGGATAAACGGCAAAGCAAATACCTTTGGGCCTTAAAAAGTTACGGACAGTCATAGGCCCTAACTTAAAGAATAATCTTTTTTTTTTTTTTTTTTAAAGCACTGAGCGCATTCTTGTGTACTTTATTCATGGGAGTGATAAATGCAATATCCCCTGAATTTTGGGCCTAGATACTTGAAGATAAGCCTATATCAGGCAGACGACTAAGCCCAATTCAGGACATGTGATAAATATTACGAAAAGAATTTCCCTTGAAGCTAGCAGATTAAGGCTTCTGAGGAGGCAGTCATCTTGTGACGTGCTTTTAACTAAGAAAATGATACTCAAAAGCTATACAATTTTCTAGGATAGAAGTAGACATGATAATCTTTAATTTGACATGTAATATAGTCAATTGGACCTGTATATACTGAGTTATGAATTTTTGAAGTCAGTCCTGAAA
Organism: Acacia acuminata; assembly: GCA_019022655.1. Classification (NCBI taxonomy): domain Eukaryota; kingdom Viridiplantae; phylum Streptophyta; class Magnoliopsida; order Fabales; family Fabaceae; genus Acacia; species Acacia acuminata. The sequence continues at coordinate 1,008,205 of JAFJYI010000047.1, read as the reverse complement.
TCTAGAACATAATTCTGGGCAGTGTGTATAAAATGTTGATTCTAGAACATTTGGCGTGTGATTGGCTGTGGGAGGTATTTTTCTCTAAAAATAGACTTTCTAATTGTCACATAGCCTTTAGAATCACTCCAATTGGACATGTGTACATAGAGATATAAATTTTCAAATCGTTTTCCTCTTGTGCGAAAATAAGTCAAGAGATGTAATCAATAATCCTCTCCTAAGTGTTTTAATTTTCAGCCAAGTGGCAAGAAGGGCAGAGATGAAGAATAGGCAAGAAATTAAGACAATTCAAGTTAAAAGGTGTACCAAGAGCTACCATGAGTATGACCATTAATTGTGTCAAGTGTAAGGCAAGGGAGATAACAAGTTTTGGACATAAATAACAAGCTTTTAGGGGGTGATGTGTTCGATCAAGGGTGGAGGAGAAAGGAATTAAGGAATCATTGACAAGTAAGCATGAAAGTTAAGGATTAAATGAAGCCACCTATGCTCATCTATAGCCATACACTTCACCAACCAAGTAAACCCAACTTGCCAATTGTCTACATGGGAAACAAGTTAATGTTAGGACACATAAGCATTGATTTTAATGGAAATTGGAGACTAGATTTCTTCTCCAATAAGCCATTAATTTTGGCCTTACACGGAACAAGAGGGAAAGAAGATTCAAGAAAAATATGGAACTTGGTACATGCATAAAAATTTAAGAGTATTTTTGTCAATTACAAGAGGGATCCTAGGAGGACTTCTTAACCAATATTAAAACACCTCTTGCCCCTCTTTCCATGCAAGTGCACGTCCAACAAATCCAAGGAACTAAACAGGAAGTGTTGACCGAAATAATAGGAAGAGAAGGAAGGAAATAAATAGAGAAAGGAGAAGGTGGGGAGATTAAAATCACATATTGAAATCCTGCAAGTCCAAGTGAAGGTGGGGAGATTAAAATCACATATTGAGCCAGGTTTGTACTCCTCTGTCAAGAAGCTTGCTTTACTCTGTTTCTATGGACATTGTTGCCGGCAATGAAGGGAAGAGGAAATTGTTGCCGGCAGTGAAGGAGGTGAGAGAAATACCAAGATGCAACAATAGTCGAAACAATTTTGTCCACTGTTAATCCTAATAAACAATAAAATAACCCTTAGTGACAATTCGGGATTATAACACCACATAACAAATCACCGCTTAACCATAATCCATTTACCCCAAGGACAAGAAGAACTTCATACTTAAACGGAATCTATAGAAGGGTAAAAAAACATATTTGATTAAATGATGATGAGGTACGGCCCCTTAGTATTTCATCGACTGCAGTTTCTGGGCATCAGAGTTCACGATGTTGCTTGCAATGCGGCCGACACGGCAAAGACAGCTTTAGGAGGCAGCGATGACTTGTTTGATGGAATAGTCGCCGGAGAAATTATTGAAGGCTGGCAAAATGCGAAGGTCGCGAAGATCAATAACAGATTCAAGAGAGAAGACGCTGTAATCAATGGATGGGAAAACAAGCAGGTCCAGATGAACAGTATCGGGTTTTAACGGAGTTAATTTGTTTTTAACGGATTGTGCCATTTTAACATTTTAAATAGTTTGTTGGTATTTATGGTCCAAGTAATAGTTAATTGTGCTGGACGCTCCTGAACCAATAGTTTGTTGGCCAAATCGCACCTTAACCCTATAAAATATCTACCATATATATTTTATATGTTGTAAAAGCCGTACAATTATATTTGATTGTTTAATTTCCTTGGTTTGAAAACGGAACCCTCATGGGGTATAGGCAGGTACAATTAGGTGCAGAAGGGGCAGGGCAAAATCTGATGGATGCAAAAGTTATTTTTTTTATAAGTAATATATATTACAAAATAGGGTAAATAAGCAAAAATACACATTTACTTTATCTTGGGGAGCGTCCAACACCATGTGCTTTTTTGGAGAGCAAAAATACACATGTGGTTACCAAATTGGTGCAAAAGTCACACTCTCCGTTAAGAAAAAACTGCTGACCGTTAAAAAAAACGATTTTGGCTAACTGTGGACCCTGGCTTGGCATATTACCATCTCTACCATCTGAAAAGAAAGGAAAAAAAAATGAACGCCCGGAGCACGACAAAATCAAATCACGGAGGAGCTCCACCTTCATTCTTCCATTTCACCTCTCTTCTTCTTCACCTAAGTGACAACTTCCACCTTCATTGTTGTCGGTGAGCTCCTCCTCCTCACCATAGCCACCACCGTCGAAAGCTTTCAAGAGAAACAAAAAACAGAGTGTGCCAGCGAGCCACTTATATATCAGTTTTCTTACTTATGTATGAACACTTATATATATCTATATATATATATATATATATATATATATATAAATGCATGACCGAGAGCTCTTAAACCTGACAATAACGTTTTTTTGATTTTGTTTCCAAGCTAGATGTGTGTATGTATATATAGTTATCATTAGTCTCATGCAAAACCACATCAATAAAATCTTTCCTCATACATCTATACACACACGCACCCTTCACATGACAGCAATAGTTTCCACTTTCTCTTCCTAAATCATTAAACATGAACTTGGAGACTCACCTCATTTTCGGATGCACAACGCAGAGGAGGATTATTGATGAGGACATAGGAGGTGGCATGACCAAGGCAACAAACTTGGAGGATATATGAGGTCTTGGAGGCCCAATGACAAGAGCAAAAGCTAAAAAGGCTAAAGAGGCCCTAAATCTCCTGGTGACCGCCTTACTTGAGACAAGCCCAAGTCTAAAGGAAGAAGAGACCGAAGAAGAATAAGCCTCAATGGATATGCATGAAGGCTTCAATTTACGTGGCCCAAATTCTGCACTTAGTTTTATCTTTCAGTCATTTAGTTAAACTTTTGTAATAAGGCTTATTGGGCTTTGTGTGTAAGCAGATTTAGGTTAAACTTAATATGGGTGTTGTCCACTATATAAGGGAATACCATAGCTTTTGGGACGGAGATTTGAATTCAGAGTTAACCTTTTTGGTTGAGACACAAGCTTCTCTAGGGTTCTTTTGAGAATCTCTGAACTTATCAAGGGCATCAATCCTTGTGGCGTTCTTGGGCTTATCAATTCTTTGGAATTGTGGCGCCTACCATTTTCGTTCAAAATTTCTTGGTTTCGTATCTCTGTATTCCCTTATCCTTTTTCAGTGTTTCTTGAGCCAAAATCATGTTTCAAAAAGTGAACTTTCACCTCGTTTTGGAACGACTCAATTCCGAGGTCTCGTAGCGTGAGATACGTTCGGTTCTTCTCGACGCGCGTTGCGGCTGAATTTCTCGTGCGAAATTCCTTTCCTAGTTGATCCAATCATCCTTTTCTTTCGGGGATCATATCATCTGGTATCAGAGCGAAGGTTCTAGGATTGGAATTGGGTTATCTTTTCTCGATTGTTTACATCCAATCTGGTCACACATTTGGTAACCCTAGTCCCTAAAATTTGTGCCTTTGATTTTTGAATTGCGCAATTCTGTTTTAGCCATTGTTGTTTGTTCCTAATTTGTTCTTTCAATCTTCTGATTGTTGTTTCTTTCAATTTCTTGTTCAGTTCACATATTTCTGCACTTGGTTCTTGGTGTTCATCCCTTGTTCATCATTGTTCTTGAATTGTAATCCTTTCAATTCATGTTTCTTGAGTAGTATGTTGTTAGTGTGTTAAGTAATAGCTCGGTTTGTGGGAATTCTATCTAAAAAAGTTCTGAATTAGTACAATTTCAAAGTTAGATTCCAAAATCACAAATTCCTTTTGTTGAAGAATCAGGTGTTATAAAAAAAAGAGCAAAAAAAAAGGAAAAAAAAAATACTATACAGCACCTTGCTATTCAATTACACATACTACTACTTGTGAATCAAGTCCAAAGTGTCTTCTTTGAATAATTCCTCCAAATTGTTTTGGGTTTTCTTTGTCTTGTCTTTTTTGACATCTCTTCTAATTTGTATTGAGTCCACCAATTCTAGAGTTTGGGATTGTACTCTTGAGTGTTCTTGGAGATTCTGTTAAGAACTTAAAGAGAGCTATTGAGTGGTAAAAGGCAAGAGAGCACACTACACAAAAGCCTTATAGAGAGCAACAAACACGAGTGATACATTTGTAAGAGTGTAAACACGTGAGCAAGTGGTGAGGTCCTATTACTTTTGTTCTTTTCCTTGAATTATGGCAGATACAGGTGGTGAAGGTGTTCCTCCTCCTATAGGAGATAACAGATTGCTAATTGAAGCCATTACAACTCAAATGCAAAGGATGATGAGCGAACACACGGAGGAGTTATATGAGAGAATTGAGAGAATAGAAAATCGGGGAATCATGATGAAGATAGACAGAGAGGGAGGGGGATGAAAGAAGGAGAAGAAGAGATAATGAGAATGATGCTAGAGAGGATAGAATTAAGGGAGTGAAGTGTAATATACCATCTTTTAAAGGAAAAAGTGATCCAGAGGCCTATTTAGAGTGGGAAATGAAGATTGAGCACTTATTTGCATGTCACAATTATACTGAAGAGAAGAAAATGAAGGTGGCAGCCATGGAGTTTAGTGATTATGCTCTCATTTGGTGGAACCAATTGCAAAGGGAGAGGGTGAGATATGAAGAACCATTGGTGGATAGTTGGGTGGAGATGAAAAGGCTAATGAGAAGAAGATTTGTTCCTTCCCATTATCATCGAGACCTTCACAATAAACTTCAAAGACTCACATAAGGTAACAAGAGTGTAGATGAGTATTATAAAGAGATGGAGGTGTCCTTGATTAGAGCAAATATTAGTGAAGAACGAGAGGCTACTATGACACATTTCTTGCATGGGCTGAATAGTGATATAAGGGATGTTGTGGAGTTGCAAAATTATGTGGAGTTGGAGGATTTAGTGCAACAAGCTAGTAAGGTAGAACAACAACTCAAGAGAAAGGGTTTTATGAGGAAAAACTCTTCAAATTTTAATCCTTCAAGCTGGAAGGATAGAAATAAGAAGGAGGGAGGTTCTTCATCAAGCAATCCCACTGCTACACCTCAAAGGACTCAAACTAAATCCAATGAGATCCCTAAAAAGACAAGGAGTAGTGAAATAAAATGCTTCAAGTGTTTGGGGAGAGGTCACATAGCTTGAATGTCCTACTAAGAAGACTATGTTACTTAAAGAGGATGGAGAGCTTACTAGTGAGTCTTCTTTAGATTATGCCTCACATGATGATGAAGATGAGTATATTGAAGAAATAATTCCAGAAGGAGATTTGTTTATGGTAAGAAGGATGTTGGGTAGCCAAGCAAAAGACATGGATGATAGTCAAAGAGAGAACATCTTTCATAGTAGATGCCTTATCCAAGGAAAGGTATGTTCTTTAATTATTGATGGAGGGAGTTGTACCAATGTTGCAAGTGCTAGAATGGTGTCTAAATTGGGCATTGGAACCAAACCTCACCCGCTGCCATACAAGCTTCAATGGCTTAGTGAGGATGGTGAAGTGACCGTAAGCAAACAAGTGGAGGTGAACTTCTCCGTAGGAAAGTATGATGATACAGTTTTATGTGATGTGGTAGCAATGGAGGCTTGTCATTTGCTTCTTGGGAGACCTTGGCAATATGATAAGAAAGTTATGCATGATGGTTGCACCAACAAGTTCTCTTTTGTACATAAAGAACGCAAGACTATTCTTGCACCTTTGACACCAAGAGAAGTTAGTGAGGATAATTTAAAAATGAGAAAAAAAAGAAAGCAAGAGAGAAAAGAGAATGGAAGAGAGCAAGAAAAAAAAAAGAGAAAAAGAGAGAAAAGCACCAAACTTGTTTATAAAAGAAAAAGAGGTGAAAAAGGCAATGCATTCGAAAAAAGTCAATGCTCTTACTTTTGAGTAAAGAGAATAATTTTACGATGCAAGTCCTACTAACTCTCTTCCAAATGAGGTTTCTAATTTGTTGCAGAATTTAAAGATATTTTTCCTAAAGAGGTATCTCACGGACTACCACCTCTAAGAGGCATAGAATATCAAATTGATCTCATTCCAGGAGCTACTCATTATTCTCCTTTTGAAATTGTTTATGGCTTAAACCCTCTCACTCCTCTTGATTTTATGCCTTTGCCTAACAACTCTGTTTTTCAGCATAAAGATGGTAAGAGTAAGGCTGAATATGTGCGGAAACTACAAGAGAAGGTAAAGGAAAACATTGAAAAAAAGGTAGAGAGTTACGTCGGGCCGCGAACAAAGGAAGGAAAAAGTTAGTGTTTGACCCGGTGATTGGGTTTGGGTTCATTTGAGAAAAGAGAGGTTTCCCCGCCCAAAGGAAATCTAAGCTTCAACAAAGGGGAGATAGTCCTTTCCAAGTGCTATCCAAGATTAATGATAATGCCTATAAAATAGATCTCCCCGGGTGAGTATGGTGTAAGCGCTACTTTTAATGTGGCCGATTTGTCCCTTTTGATGCGGGAGAAAGAGGATTATAATTTGAGGACAAATTCTTCGAAGAAGGAGGGAATGATAAGGACATAGGAGGCGGCATGACCAAGGCTACAAACTTGGAGGACATACGAGGTCTTGGAGGCCCAATGACAAGAGCAAAAGCTAAAAAGGCTAAAGAGGCCCTAAATCTCCTGGTGACCACCTTACTTGAGACAAGCCCAAGTCTAAAGGAAGAAGAGGCCGAAGAAGAATAAGCCTCAATGGATATGCATGAAGGCTTCAATTTACTTGGCCCAAATTCTGCACTTAGTTTTATCTTTCAGTCATTTAGTTAAACTTTTGTAATAAGGCTTATTGGGCTCGCTTATTGGGCTTTGTGTGTAAGCGATTTAGGTTAAACTTAATATGGGTGTTGTCCACTATATAAGGGAACACCATAGCTTTTGGGACCGAGATTTGAATTCGAGTTAACCTTTTTGGTTGAGACACAAGCTTCTCTAGGGTTCTTTTGAGAATCTCCTCGAACTTATCAAGGGCATCAATCCTTGTGGCGTTCTTGGGCTTATCAATTCTTTGGAATTGTGGCGCCTACCGATTTTCGTTCGAAATTTCTTGGTTTCGTATCTCTGTATTCCCTTATCTTTTTTCGGTGTTTCTTGAGCCAAAATCGTGTTTCAGAAAGCAAAATTTCACCTCGTTTTGGAACGACTCAATTCCGAGGTCTCGTAGCGTGAGATACGTTCGGTTCTTCTCGTGACGCGTTGCTAGGCTGCTGAATTTCTGGTGCGAAATTCCTTTCCTAGTTGATCCAATCATCCTTTTCTTTCGGGGATCATATCAATTATCAACTTTGACTCTCTCTCTTTCTCTCTCTCTCTCTCTCTCTCTCTCTCTCTCTCGTCGCAATTGACTTTCTCAATCATGAAACAGATACAATCAACTATCTCTTCCTTCTCGACAATGTACATACAGAGAGATTTTTATTATACTCATAATCAACTTAGAAATTCACAGACCAGAAAATTCTATCTCGGGGAAGGAAAAGGAAAATTCCTGGGCATATAACAAGTATTTCCAAGACAGAGCTTCACTTCACCAGTTCTGAGACCCATCTAAAGTCAGGAGGCAATAGAGGCGTGTTGCTTTGCCCGTATGAGTTTTCATTGCGGAGTTTGGCATAGATTTTGGCTCTAAGGTCTCTTCCTGATTCCACTCTTTCCATGGTACCTCTTCTTCGTGGCAGCTATCCCAGAGGTCCACTGAACCGGGTCCAGATTTATCGGTTCTTCCCACTTGGGGTCAACTGAAGGCTGGAAAACCCGCGTCAGAGAAACGAACCACAGGGAGAACCAAAACCAGAAACGTTCCAGTTCAAATCAAGCTGAACATTGCGCATTGAGGTTAATATTTCACTCAACCCATTGTATGTGTCACCGCCATACTCGAACATGCGGAACTGATTGGAGGAGAAAGCATCAATGGGCATGTCGAAGTCTTGCGGAGAAAGCACCAAGTAAGGGAAAATGTTGAGAAAAGCCAAGGTCAAATATTTTGTGTACTTTTAACAAAGTCTCATGCTTCTTTCCGCAAAGAGGATAGATGATTCCTCAACTTTGCTTCTTCTTTAGTCTGCATCGCTTTTTTGAGCTCGATTTTTAGCTTTGGAAATAATCTCGGTGGAGGAGAGAGAAAGAAACGAGTTTTAGAGCCGGGAGTGAAGAAGTTGTTGGTGCCAACGAGCTTCGATGGGTTTAACAGTTAATAAAATGGTAGTGCAGAGTTTTATCGGTTTTTTTCTTTCGGATGTTAAAGAAACGAGTTTTAGTCAAAATCGTTTTTTTTAACGGTCAACAGTTTTTTTCTTAACGGAGAGTGTGACTTTTGCACCAATTTGGTAACCACATGTGTATTTTTGCTCCCCAAAAAAGCACATGATGCTGGACGCTCCCCATGGTAAAACATATGTGTATTTTTGCTCCTTTACCCTATAAAATAATTTATATATTACAAGGTCAATTTTTCATTAGTCGGATATGATATGATATGTTTTTTTTTTTTTGGGTGTAATATGATATGATATGTTAATTTCTTAAGGAAAGTGCAAAAAATATTTGTTGGGTATATCATTTTTTTGGGTTAATAATTCAAGATATTGAAATGATATAAATAATTTTAGATGGTATAATAAGAAATTAAATTATTTTTCAATTTTCTATACCTCACCGATCTAAGCCAAGTTGACTCCGGTCTGACCCACCAACCTTTAACCCAGTACCCTGACCGGTTCAGTATTCGGTCCAAGTTTCAAACCTTGATATTTACGCTTAATTATACTTTATGATGTGATGTACGGCGTGTGAACAAAGGGGATTGTAACAATGAACAAGTATGTATAACGTTCTCGGGAGTGGCTCCCATCCTCTTCCCTTCCCATCCTCTTCCTATCCTCTTCTTCATCTCAACCGTTAGATTGAAATATCAATGGTTCAGATTTAATCTTTTATAAAAATATTAATAAAAAATTAAATTATTAATAAAATATTAATAAAATATTTAAAATAATATTTTTATAAAAGATTAAATCTGAACGGTTGAGATTTCGATCCAACGGTTGAAAATAAAGAAGAGGATGGGAAGGGGATGGGAAGGGAAGAGGATGGAAGCCAAATCCAACGTTCTCCGGCTGTAAACACGTAGTGCTTTATCTTCTTTTTTTTTTGGTCCGAACACGTAGTGGTTTATCAGAATAGTTGATATGAGGAGAAAGGACAGATATTTCTTAATGGCCTATTGACTATTTTGCCAACACTATATATGTCTATTCCTTCTCCATTTTTGTGGACGAATCAAATCAACTCAACACTGTTTCTCACCGGAGTCGTCCGCCATGTTTCGATCCAGAACTCGAAATAGCATTCAGTAATCTTTCTCTCTTTGATCTCTTCTTTTCAATTGGATTATGTGAAGTGATTTTATATATCTTCCTTTGTTACTTCGGCTTCCGCCTTTGCACAATTAATTATTATTCTCTCCTTTTGAGTTAGACAGATTCAATTCAACATTCAATCTCTCAAGTTGCCTACAATTAATTAATCTCCATTCATTATTTACTTTGTTCGATCAAATTGCATGCATATTAAGGAAAGGTGGATGACTTTGTATGTGCAGTCAATGTTCGTGTATGACAGATTGACAGTAAGATGTTGAAGAGAGTAAAGTGAGAGTGGATGGATCAAGGGGATGAGAGAAGGGCATAAAAGGAAATTACAAAATATAGGCATTTTTGTTTCTGCTAATGGTAGTTTTCACCCTTTACCCAATACTTAATTTTGAGTCAATTTCATGCAACTTCTATCGTGTTACCAGTAATTTAAAGCCATTTACTTAAACTTTCAATTTTTGGTACAATTAGCCATTTGTCCTTAATATAGTTATTACACCCATCTTTAATATAAGAGCTAGATAACTAATTTGATGATATTAAAAATTTAGTTAAGTTAGTTATTTGTAATAAATATGTGTTGATTTTCTTAAAATACCTTCCTTAATCATGTGCATGTTGATATAAACCCCCTTTAATATTTGCATGATCAAGAGGGATACTTTCCAAAAAAAAAAAAAAAAAAAAAAAAAAAAAAAAAAAAAAAAAAAAAAAATTGAGAGACAAAAAGTAAATAAGCTCTTTTATTTAAGATCAAATCATCAAAGTAAACTCCTTGTATAACTCCTATTATAAGATAGGTATTAATTTGCCAAGTCAAACAGATTAAAAAAAAACTTGACATGCATGCATGAATTGAGAGAGAGAGAGAAAATAATGGCACGAGAGAGAAAATGTGGCTTATATATATATATATATATATATATATATATTACCTCTTTCGGTCTTTTTCTAATTGATCTCTTTACATGTATAGATCATTTGAACATGTAGATCTAGATTTTGGCATGATGCATAACTTAGCTTTTTGTCCCTTGCCAGATGGATTTTGTTGGTAATGGTTAGTGCTAATGATTTGGATTTTGTTTTATATATATATATATGTGTAATATAGAAAAACAATTTTACTAGTAGCTGTATTTTCTCTCAATTTTTAATTTGGTATACGTACCTTGTTCTCTTTTTAATAAATCTTTTAACTTTGCTCTCATAGCACCATTAGAATATGTATAGGGGCTAATTAAGCCATCAGATCAAAGTTACAGGGACTAACAATGCTAACCGAGCAAAGTGAAAGGATTTAATGAAGAGAGAAAAATGTATGTGTACCCAAATGAAAAACTGAGGGAAAGTATATTTATTTACAATGGTTTTCCAATCTATATATATATCTGAGAACTCAAAATTATATACTTAAAAAGATTTAATTTTACCGACTAGATTTATTCTTAATCCTGAACCCACTAGATTGAATCATGTCAAGATTAAAGTGAACAGAATGCAAATGGACTTTTCCTATATTCGTGTTGATGTGGACTTTACCTCTCTTGAATTGCAAGCTATCCATGCCTGGATTGTGAATGTGTAAAAATTTAGAGTTTTCTGGGATTTGACTCTAATATAGGCGCTTTCAAGGCTTCACATTTATTACCCGTTGATTGTGGGTCATCACATTTTTTGAGAGATGAGATTGTTGACATATAAGGCCTCTAATCTTCTCAAGTTCGGACCTCAGGATTATACATATACTTATTCGGAGTCACTGAAATGTGCAGACTATTTTACCAAGAAAGTTCATAAAGTTAACAAGGATTTGTTTTGTACCACTCTAATCTTATTTATAATTTTAATTTAAGAAAAAAATTGACCTTTATAAGTTCACTTTCAGACCAACCATTTCTTTACCTTCTTCAATTGATCTGCCACATCATAGCTTGGGAGTTGGGACCCCATTCTCGAAAATAGTTCAGCCATGGCGGCTCCACTATCTCCGACACCAGATACTCTGCAGAAACCACTTCGTACCTTTATCCCCTTGAAGACTTGTCCCTTGTTTGAGATAAATCAAATGGCCATAAAGTGAAGAATAGACAACATTTTTGTTCCCATCCTTGAATTCAAGATCGAAGGGATCGACCTAGATACCTCCTCTGTGTTCTAACAAATAAACAGTTTTTAGTTCTCCGTTGAAATTGCTCACTCTTAGTCTCACGTGTTCCTAGTCCCCCACGTGTTCACCGATTCTCGCCGATGAAATGGTGATGAACTCTACTTTAGCTCTTGGGTCCATTGAATGGGTAATATACCCAACAAACTTTGTCTGTGAATATTCCACCAAACATGGTTTTTATTGTGTGCAGATAAGCTTGTCAGCTTTGTAAATCACCCGTTTTAATTCTTTCCCTATTGGTTTCGTCTGCCGGAAAATCTAATCAATAGGACCTGTCAATGTTAGGATCCTGAGGAAGATTTGTGACATTTGGTTGTATTGCCATCAAGTTTATCACACAAGACCGGCCTCTAAATCAATCAAAATAGTGGATCAAAAGTTATTAGGTCAATTTAGAGTTAACCTAGAGTTAGACGGGTGAAAAATAAAATAAAAAATAATTTAAATTCTCACTATAGTATCATACCATCTAAAATCAATTTAATACATTGAATCACTAACAAATTAATCATATGCTTTTAAACATTTGTTACAATTTCTTTGACATATTGGCATTTAGTACCAATCAACCTTCTAATAACACTATAATCAATAATCATAAATGTCCTCCTAGCAAATTATCAAATTAGATAGATGATAACAAAATATTCCTATCTACAATTCTCTAAATATTTAATTTACAATAATTAATGTAACACCCCATTTTTCAAAAGTGGAACAATGTATTTTTATCCGAGTAGAGTATCGAGCAAATAAGTGAGTAACTTATATGTAAAAAGTTAACTATGGTGTATCCGGCTGGTTATAGTAACGGTACATTCATCCGAGTATTAAAAATCTAACTATGGAGAAATATAAATACATCTCCAAAATAAAACTCCAGCTGAGTCCTTCAAGCGTGTTGTTTACCCTTGTCGTCGACTCTCGGTCCTCCAGACCAGATAACGGCTAACCTCATATTTAAGTAAAACAATATATGTATGATAGATATTCAAGACATTACAGCAATAACTAACACATAAGCACACAGCAGATGTAAGGTTAACATAACAACAGTACATAGCACATAGCAAATGTATGTCATCCACGTCTGCACTAACCAGTGCCACGACAGCTCCTCGTGTCCTCAGCGCTTGGAAAACTCAACGGCATTATCAAGACTATAACCCGTATAAAGCTGAATGTATAAGTAGTGATCTAAGATCGAGTCTTAGTCACGGTGCATGTTCAAGACCAGGTCTTGTCCATGACCCTACGAAATCATCTATCACATATAAGCATATAATAAGCATCAGAGTTAATGTTACAAAGACGTGTCGTACCTTAGTCGGTCGGATAATGCGACGTCTGTCGGTTGGTACGTTTTCTCGGATAGCCCATAATAGCATTTACCGCATTATTCTCTTATAAATAATACCCTAAGAGATACTTTAACCACTAATGACCTTTTCACCTCAAGTGAATTTATTATTCTAATTATATCCCTTAATTTTCGTAAAAAACACCGTTTCAGCATTTCTAGGCAAATTTTTCGATAAATTTGAAAAATAATAACTAATTCCAAAAAAATCGAAACAAAGTTCCGTAAAATTCCCTGGAAACCTTAGCATGTCTATTTTGAGAAAAAATAAAGGTTGTCACCCGGAATTAGTGAATCATTCCCAGTTTAATGTTCTTCCACCCCTGCCCAGATTTTTTCCAGAAAACGTAGCCCTTAATCAAGAATTTTTATCTCCTTGCAAAAAACTCAAAATGACACATATTATACATATTTAGAAAGCTCTGGATGTCTAATTTACTCATGAAAAATTTCAGAATTTTATAGCTTCATCTTCTATATAAAATCATAGTCTCTATGTTGCTGACTCCAGAAAACTTCCAACTGTAAATGTCGCCAGAATTTCGCTACTTTGATCTTCAACTTCCAAAAATTTTGCTCCACCATATTTTCCATCAAATTTTCGAAATAAAAACATTTTTTAATCATAAAAACATGAAAAAAAACTATATTAGAAGATTTAAGATCAAAACACTACTTATCTATGAATTTAAAAGCTAGAACTTCAAGAACTTACTTTGCTTTTGCTTCAATATCTTCAAGCTTTCCACACTTACTCTCACTTCTCTCTATATTCAGCTTATTCTTGCTTGTGTTGGTGTGAAGAATGAAGTGAACCCAAACCTCCTATTTATAGCAAAACTCCAAGGCTTGTGTTTGGTTCCAAACACCCTTCCTCCTTTACCAAACACTCCTTATTCACCCCCCCAAAAACACTCATTCCTCACTCCTCAATCCTCCAATCCCTCCCCCCCCCCCAATCTCTCTCCTTTATCCTCTTCCAAATTCATTAAAACCCTATCCCAAGTATCATTATCCTCTTCCCCATTGTCCCCTTATCCTCTTCCATTTATTCAATGCAATTATCCCATGTGTGTGTAAGTTTATATTAAACAATTCACTCTTCTTCTTCCACAAGCAAGGAAAAAACGTGGCCCCCATTCATCATTTTTTGTCTTTTATTTTGTGTTTCTATTGAGTCTTAAAGATGAGAACCCAAGCTCCTCATTGGTCCATTATTTATCACTTGGATTTTCACTACAAGAAAAATCAAATTTTGCTACGGAAAAATTCCATAGCAAAACAGACATTTTCCGTAGCAAACTGGATTTGCTACGGAATTTGTTAAAAATGGAGCAATCTTGTCCCTCTCGTTAAAAATCCTAACGCTGACCGTTAGTTGACCATTAGAGTTTTTAACGGAGGGGCAACATTGCTCCGTTTTTAAACTTCAGGGGCAACATTGTTACGCCAAAAACTTCAATGGCAAAATTGCTCCTAGGCGCATACTTTAAGGGAAAAAAATGCACTTTTTGAACCCTTTGAGAAAGAGGAGACATACACAAAATACCCTTATCTTTAGGTTTAACTCAAAAGGGTTGGACACTCTCATTAAAAATAGGGGGTTCGATCATGGTGTTAGTCAAAGACTTTGAAATATCTTAGCTCTTGGGTTCCCTGGATAAACGCAAGAGTAATAGACGCCTTATTTTTGGATTGTAGGTGAAATTTCAACCCTTTCCTAAAATTTCATATCAAAGAAAATGTATGTGTATATATATATATATATGTATATATATAATTGAGAAGACGTCAAAGCACGCGGTTGAATGCAAAAATAATCAAGATGGAAAAATCAGGGCATATTTATTTGTTCTTGAAGTGACTTGGTGGTGGGGGCAACCATTGGCAGTCAGCGTCAGTAATATGGAGTCGGTCGGTGTCGGTAAGAACGTACCGTGACATGGCGGCAGTTGGCACTATATGAAAGTCGTCTGTATGAAAATTGTTTTTACCTCTAAGTTACCATGTGAGATATTTATTACATTATTGTTGTCCTTATTTAACATTAATTTTTCAAATAAATAATATTTTCTATGTTTTAGCGAATAAAATAATATATATAATAAAGTTCATAAGCTAAATTATTTTAAAAAAATACCACGTAAATTTTAAAACCTTTAATCCATAATTTTATACTAAGATGAGTAGTTAATTTCTTATACTCTTATAGTTAACATCAATACACTTAAAATGAATAAGATTGATTTGAAATTTTGAAGTTCAAATGATATATGCTTGTTTTTGCTCTAAATTATAAAATGTTTTAAATTATAAGGATTGAGTTGTTGTAAGTTAAAGTTTATGATAAATTTGACATAGTTAATAAGGATAATATTGAAAATCATTTAAATTTATAATAAATTTGATAATCTTAACTATTTTTATTGGTACATTTGGATTAGGTAGAAGTGATCACTAATTTGTTTATGACTAGAGGGAGTATAAGATATAATTTTTGAGAAGGCACGAGATCCTATTTCTTTAACCTTTTTATTTCATTAGTTACCAATTATATCACTACATTAATTATGATCTCGTCGTAAATAAAGGTATTTTTAGAAAAATAAAGTACAGCTTTTACATATGTATTGAGTTTAACAAATTTTAATAAACCTTTGATACACACACATATATATAGTTGGGTTTTTTGGGAAGCAGATCCTCTTATTATCTCAATTTTTCATCATCTTTCATGGTCCTATCTGACCGTTGATTGTAAAAATAAGCTAATTTAGACTATTAATTGAGAAGATGAAAGAAAAGTCGAACAAGTGATAATTTGATGACGTAGCTTATTTTTTTACCTTTTAGATTGATTAGAAAGACATGATTTTGAGATTATGAAAGATAATGAGAAAATAGATGATGAAAGAAATCGAATCCCTTGTTTTGTAGTATTATTTTGGTTCAACATATTGCATGCAGGAAAAGTAATTATTCAGGGAAAGGCCAAAGGACAAAGTGAGGAAATTACACTTTGAGGCAAGGGAGTAAGCATTGTAGAGAGAAATTTGCAGCAACAAGTGTTACCAGATAGAGAGCTCATATTGATAAACGGGAAGGCTTAGGCATGAAAGTATGTATCGGCTTTCCCCAATCTAACAATTTTGGTTCTCACAATCCAAACTCCAATATTAATAATGATCTTTGATCAACACAACCTCCTACGTTCTCAAGATACATAATTGTATTACTATTATTCTCCCTCTTTATATTTTGCATAAGATTACCATATATGAGATATTTATTACATCTCTCCCATATTGTTGCCCTTATTTAATATCAATTTCTATCCACCCAAACCGTTATTAGTTGACTGTTAAGTTTGACTTTTGATTTTTTTTTTTTTAAAAGTCCCTTTTTTAATATAAGAATTATTTAAATATTTTTATCAAAAAATAATTCTAATTAATACTCTTATTTTCAAAATTTTTAATATGTTATACATCTTATTAATTTTGGTTATATTATAAAGTGTGTGTATATATATATATATGTATGGTGTGTGTGTAGTTTTTCATCATATTTATTGAAATTTATTTATTTTAGTTTGTTAAAAGGCTAATATGGGGTGGGCGCGCGCGTCTCAAACACACACACACACATATTTCAAAACAACTCACTGCAGTTCTTTATTTCTTTTATAATATGTATCTTTAAACCCGTAATCACAATGGGGAAAAAATTTAAAAGGAGAGAAAAGCAGACAAAAAAAAAATCAGCTTAAACCCAGGAAATATTACGTAGATGCTGCCCTCACAGGCTCATGCCCATAGAGCTTTGCTACTAAGAAGGAAAAACAAGTAGGATTTATGAAATACTCTGTTTAGCGGATTTTAAAGGAAAAACAAATAGATTCTTCATAATTTTCGTATCTTTTTGCTTTCACGTCCATAGTTGCATTTGTTTAATTTCCATGGCAGTTCTTGTGGCTCACTTTTTTTTTTTTTTTTTTTTTTTTTTTCCTTTCCATGTTTGCGAACTGGCAAGTAAATTAGGAACTTAATATGAAGGGTAAATTAGTAAATAAAATTTATTTTAGTATAAATTTTAATTAATAAATATATTTTTAAAATCTTTTTAGACTATTCTTAATTGTGTTTATTATTTGGATTATATTTTTAAAATAGAAGGGATGTCTATATAATTAAGGGATAACAAGAAGGTGATTAGAGTACTTTACTTTTTAAACAATGAATCATCAAACTAACTATATTTTGTTAATCCTTTTTGTACTCGTTTGCAAGTTTATACTGGAAATAACGTAAAAGATTTTATAAGTCCATGTATCAAAAACAAAATATATAAGCCTAAAAACAAGCCAACAAAACAAATTAAGAGGCCGAAGAGGTAAATCGCCAGATTTAGTGGCAAACGTTTGGGAGATAATATTTAATTTCCCACGTTGCTATCAATGAGTAACAAATCATAGTATGTCCAAAACAAAGCAGGACGAATCGAAGTCAATGATGCTGAGGATCAGGAAACTACATAATTTCTAAAGAATTCGAGTATTTGGACTCTTCCTAATGGTAGAGTGATTTTAGTCGGACTAAATATGAAAGTTCTTGGGGTATAAGTGTCTGTTTGATACAAGGGAAACATAGGCATGGAGTGAGAAACATTTTATGAGCTCGACTTAAAAATTTTGAAAAATGTGATTAAAATCTTTTAATTAATTTTATTTATTCTTTATCTTATATGTTCTCTTTATTAAATTTTTTAATCCCACCTATTCATTTCTTTTAAACTGAACTCATTAAAATTATCCTTCCCCTTTCAGTTGTCTCATGCCAAACAGGCCCTCAATTAGAGGCATTCAATAAATTTCTTTTGAGCGGTACATGCGACGTCATGCATGTGCTCGGGGCGCAACTAGAATGATATTTTGAAGAATGTTTTACTTCTTCATGTCCTAAATATGAGATGTATTTAACTTTTTTAAAACAAAATTAAGGAAGTTAAATAAGTTACTTAATCATATCATATGTTGTGTATTTTTATATTATATATTAGTTTATTAGTCAAAATAATTAGTTTAAAAAAATAAAAATAAAAATGCTTTAAAATAATTTAATTAGCTTCCTTAATCTCTTTAAAAAAGCCAACTCTATTTTATTTTAGGATCGGAGGGAGTAATTTATTTAGTTCAGATAATCATGCATTCAATCCATAAACAATGATGAACGAACGACGATGGACTCTAGCCAATATAGCTACTTTGGTTTCTTGTTTTCTTGGTTGGCAAGTTTAACGCTTAAAGGCGTTAGATTTAACACAGCTTTGTTGCCGCTCACGGCAACTCAAATGCTAAAAGGATATTATTATTGTTGTATTAATTTATAAATCAGTTTAAGCAAGACTACAAATTCAACAACCAATTTATATTTATTTCCGGTCAAAACTGGACGACCGCGCAATTACATGGGAAGACAATGATGCATTAAAAAAACACGAAAAAATATATCAATACGTCTAAAATAAAAACGTGTTTATGAATAATTCAAAACACAAAATTTCCCCTGAATTAATATAAGAAGTTGACTTTGTAAATGCACATGTAAAATATGAATAACTAATGTACCTTGAAAATTATGCATATCAATAAATATCATAAAATTAACAGATTGTAAAGAAAATGAAAAAGGGTAGTTTAGTACATTTGTTAATTGTTTATTGTAATCAGTTATGAATTTGTTATTTAGTTCCTTTTTAGTTACCTTTGTATCAATTATTTTACCCTATATAGGGACCACATGTACAGAACAATCAATACGGAATATATTTTCTTTTCTCCGCTTTCTCATTCTCTCTTACTTTCCCTTTTCCCTTTCCTTCGATGTCCGACGCCCTAATCGAGAATCGCCGCCGACTTTATCATGGTATCAAAGCAATAGACTGTTGCCATGGTCGATTCCTCTTCCACCGCCATCGGAGCTACTGCCGGAGCAACTACCGATCATGTATTGAATGTTTCCAGTCCATACTATCTTCATCCAAGCGAGAATCCAGGTCTCGTCTTGGTTACTTCGATCTTGACCGGATTGAACTACCACACTTGGTCGCGTGCTATGAAAGTCGCCCTCCAATCGAAGAATAAATTGGGATTTGTCGATGGTAGTATCTTGATGCCGGCAATCTCTGATTCGAACTACTCCACTTGGTTGCGCTGTAATATGATGGTTTGCACGTGGATCACTCGGTCGCTTTCACCAACGATCGCTCAGAGTATATTGTCGCTTGACAAAGCTTATGATATCTGGAATGATCTGAAGGCTCGATTTGCAGTGAGCGATGTGTTTCACGTCGCTGAGCTTCAGGATGAGATTTATGCTTTCAGGCAAGGTGACCTCTCGATTAGTGACTATTACACTAAACTGAAATTTTTTTGGGATGAGTATATGATCTTACGCCCTATTACCCGCTGTTCTTGCAATTTCATCTGTCCGTGTGCTACTTACCTTGACAATGATTACACTCTGAGGTTTTTAAAGGGCTTCAATGATCGTTTTGCCCCTGTTAAGTCCCAAATCATGCTGTTAGAACCCTTGCCCTCGGTGCATAAGGTGTTTTCCTTGCTTCTTCAACAAGAACGTGAAATGCACTCACCTCCTGGTGCTCCTGACCCTGTTATCTTGTTCAACAAAGGGCCACAGCGTCCTCCTTCAAATTTTTCTTCCTCTGGTTTTACTGCCAAGGTTCTGGTTTGGTTGGCTTTAATAACGCCAAGTTCTGTACCTACTGCAACCGGCCTCGACATACTATTGATACATGTTACCATAAGCATGGATTTCCACCTGGTTTTAAGTTTCGTAATCAAGGATCTGCTGCTCCTCAGCCGAAGGATCATGTCATTAATTCTGTGCTAGAGCATACATCTTCTTCCATTGGTTCACTTGCATCGTCTGATTCTAAATCAACGTCAATTCCTCGCTTCACACCGATCAATATCGAAATTGCTTGCTATTGTCCAAATGCATTCCAACTCTTCGCTAATCCAAAGCCTTCGGTCAACAATCTTCATTCTCGTTTCTTCCTCTCATCAGGATCCAGGTAGTTCGTTCCTTTTTAGTTCTTTTTCTCCCAAATTATCCTGGATTTTAGATACTGGTGCTACCGATCATGTCTGTCATTCTCTTGATTGTTTTTCTGCCTATTCCCCTATTGATCCTGTACCAATAAAACTCCCTAATCAAAGTTCTGTTGTGAGCAAAATTTCTGGTATCATTTGTCTTTCCAATTCGCTTGTCTTACATAATGTTTTTTACATACCAGAGTTTTCCTTTAACATTCTGTCTGTTTCAAAATTGTCTTGTGCCTTTCCTTGTTGTTTCATTTTTCTGTCCTCTTTGTGCTATATACAGGATCTTTCTCACTGGAGGACGATTGGTACAGCTGAAGCTTTTGAAGGACTATATTTCCTTAATCCTGCAAATCCTCCTCACACAATTGTAACTACACAAATCCTTCATTCTTCACCATCGCCATCAGCTTCATTTGATTTGTGGCATCATCGTTTAGGTCATATTTCCCCATCTGTTTTGCGCATTTTACATCAGCAATTTTCCTTTATTCCATGTAACTCTGAAGTAGCTCCATGTGATGTGTGCCATATGGCTGAACAGAAAAGATTAAAGTTTCCAATCAGTACATCTTCTAGTAATGCAGTTTTTTCGTTAATACATGTTGATATTTGGGGTCCATTTTCCATTCAATCCATTCGTGGTTTCAAATATTTTTTGACTATTGTTGATGATTTTAGTCGTTATACTTGGATTTTTCCTATGAAGGCTAAATCAGAGGTTCGTATGCATCTTCAAAATTTTATTAATTTTGCTGAAACTCAACATCACAGTAAAGTCCAAACTGTTCGTTCTGACAATGGTTTTGAATTTTCTATGGATTATTTTTATAAAACTAAGGGCATTGTTCATCAAACCTTTTGTGTTGAAACCCGACAGCAAAATGGTGTTGTTGAAAGAAAACACCAACATGTTTTGAATGTTGCTCGTGCTCTTTTATTTCAAGCTAAACTTCCCAAAATCTATTGGTGTTTTGCAGTTTCTCATGCCACTTTTCTCATTAATCGTTTACCTTCCCCTATACTTCAAAACAACACTCCTTTCACCTTATTACATAAAAAATCTCCTTCTTATTCTGATCTAAGGGTTTTTGGTTCCTTGTGTTATGTTTCTACTATTTCAGCCCACAGATCCAAGTTTGATCCTAGGGCATCCAAATGTATTTTCCTTGGTTTTCCAGATTATACAAAAGGGTATTTAGTGCTAAATCTTCTTACAAATCAGATTTTCATTTCTAGAGATGTGTTGTTTTATGAGTCTGTTTTTCCGTATTCCAGTCATACATCACTTGCTGCTGATTCATCTTCTTTTCCCATGGTTGCTGATACACATTCCACTGACTTTTCTTTGCCTACACTTTCGGCTGGTATTCCTCCCTCCCCTTTACCATCTCTTATTTCCCTCCCCTCTGTTTATTCTGATTCATCACCCTCTTCTCATGCTTTTGTGCCACATGTTTCTGATTTTTCTGCCTCTGGTTCAGCTTTGCTTGATTTAGCTACTCCCCTCTCTCCCTGAAAATCTAGTAGACCACATAAACCTCCCAGATATTTGTAGGATTACTACTGTTCAGCTTTTATTGCTTTAGCTGCATCTTTCTCTTCTGGTGACAAATATCCTTTCTCCCCCTCTCTTCCTAATAATTTTGTAAGTGGAGCTATATACCCAAGAGGGGGGGTGAATTGGGTATTTTAAAACTTTTCAGAAATCGCTCTGTTTTGAAGCAATGAAAACAGAGACAAACAAAGTGAGGGAAGAAGAAGCTGGACACAAGGATTTATACTTGGTTCGGTCCAACTCTTTGACCTACGTCCGGTCCCCGAAACACTCGGGATTTTCCACTATCACTCAATAACAATTACACACTCGTACTCGGGATGATCCTCTCCCTAGGACTCACTCCCCTTACAAGTTGTAATTGTAAACAATCGATACACACTCGTACTCAAGAGTTATCCTCTCCCTAGGACTAACTCCCCCTTACAAGTTGTACTCGATTATAATCGATACCCACTCGTAAACAAAGAATGCTCCTCAACCTAGGACACACTCCCCTTTACAAGTTGTACTCACGATTTTCCCAATCTCCAAGTCACCCGACTTGAGATTGTTACAATGAATGATATACAAGGAAATAAACTCTCTCTAAGAGTAGATATGATAAGCACCGAAGCTCAATGTATCACAAGATACTATACAGATAAAACCGAAGAAATAGATATGAGACTTGGATGATTTTCGTCTTCACAGTGTATCGGCTTGAGAAGAAGTTAATGCACTCTATTTATAGGTAGAGAACATTAAATGACCGTTGCTTGATGAATCCAACCGTTGTAGGTGATTAGCTTAAGGTCTGGTCATCTTCTCTCTCTAAACTCCAACTAATCCAGGTGCTAATATGATCGATGTGGAACTCGAGGATTTGCCCGTTGGAGAAGAGTTTACTTGATGAAGAAAGCATTCTTGACCGTTGAGAATGCGTGCTCGGTGGATTATCCAAAAGAAGGTTGATTTGCGAAGTGCATTAAATGCACCGAGCACTTTTTGCTTTTTGCCTTGATCTTCATTAATCTTCATCTCGTGCTAACCGAAATTCACTCAATAAACTTGTTAAACATATCCGGGAACATAAGTGAATGATTCATGAAAGCAATAGGATCAAACAAGAGTGATTTGCAAATTCGTGTAATTCAAAAATCATTTTTTAACGTTGTAAACTGCAGTATGTTCATGCAAACTGCAGTTTTGCATACTTTCACTCACAAACTGCAGTAAAGGCGGAAGTATTGACTTAGCTTGAAAAACTTGGTTGCTCTTTCGGAAGTCCAATACTCGAGTTTGGCTACGCAAACTGCAGTATTGACTTCGTTTAAAATCTTGGTTTCATTCTGGAAGTCCAATACTCGAGTTTGCCTACCAATACCGCAGTATTGACTTCATTTAAAAACCTGGTTCGCTTCGGAAGTCCAAAACTGCGGTATGCAAACCTATACCGCAGTTTGCACTTAAGCTCAACAAGTTTGATTGCTTTCTTGAAATTATCTGTCCACTTTTGAGGGCCATATCTCCCTGGTCTGAACTCCGTTTTGGTCCGTTCAACTCTTGATGGAAAGCTCTTTGAGTCTATTTTCATATGCCACTGATTTCAGCTCAATAAAATTTGTAGATTGAGAGTTACACTCAAAATACCGAAGGTGGGTCTGGACTGTGACGTTGATTCTTATGGCAACTTGTAAAAATCATATCTCCTTGATCTTGACACCTTTGGACTTTATTTATATATCAAAATGACGCTTTGGATGTCTAGTTTCAAATGCCACTGATTTCATGTCAATCCGATTCCTGGTTTGAGAGATATCATCGAATTACTGGACCTCGCCCGTGCTGAAACGTGAAACAGAGTTGCTGAAGAGCTGATCACGCTGCAAACTCGAGTTTACACTTGCATACTCGAGTTTAGCTCTTCCTTACTCGAGTTTAGCACTTGCATACTCGAGTTTTGAGTCCCAAACTCGAGTTTTGTGTTCCAAACTCGAGTTTTGAGTCCCAAACTCGAGTTTTGTGTTCCAAACTCGAGTTTTCACTTGTCCGTAGACGCCGGAGGTGCTCAAGACACTACAAACTCGAGTTTTGAGTTGTATACTCGAGTTTTGAGTCTCAAACTCGAGTTTTGTGTTCCAAACTCGAGTTTTCTCATCCCGAAGTTGATTTTTGCTGACTTTAACTTCAAATTGACCCATTCCAACTTCCATATGACCTTGGAGACTTCTAGCATCAATCTTAGAACTTGAATAACGATATCTTCACTTCATTCAACAAGTTCTTCTTTCTTTCTTCTTCTCTTGATCATTCTCCATAACTCTAACTCTTTCTTTCTTCTCTTCTCTTGATTAATCTCTATAATTCATCTTGGATTATTCTACATTAAATACAGTAGTTAGTCAATGTAGGAGATAACTATATTACTCAATCTTTTCAATGTAGGAGGTAACTATATTACTCAATCTTTTTGCTTTCAATAATGACATCCATATAAGTGACATCCATATAAGACATCATCAAAACTAATCATAACTAACAAATTTGTCTCCTTCATACAAATTTTTTTGTCTTACTCTTTCTTCCGATGATATTCCTATCACTTATCGTCAAGCTTCTAAATTTAAATATTGGCGTGATGCTATGGACTCTGAAATTTCTGCTCTAGAACAGAATAAGACTTGGTTTCTTACCCCTTTGCCTCATGGGAAGCATCCTATTGGTTGCAAATGGGTTTTCACAAAGAAGTATAAGTCGGATGGTACTCTTGATCGGTATAAGGCTCGGCTTGTTGCTAAGGGTTTTACTCAAACTGAAGGTATTGATTACTTTGATACTTTTTCTCCGGTTGCTAAGATGACTACTGTACGTCTTTTACTTGCTCTTGCTTCCACTAACAATTGGCATCTTCACCAACTTGACGTGAATAATGCTTTCCTTCATGGTGATCTTAATGAAGAGGTATATATGGTTTTACCCCCTAGTTTTTATTCTTCTGATTCACCCTTGGTTTGTCGACTCACCAAATCACTTTATGGTCTCAAGCAAGCTAGTCGCCAATGGTTTCATAAATTGTCCTTTGCTCTTCTTTCTTATGGGTATATAGAGTCTAAGGCTAATTATTCTTTGTTTGTTAAAGCCTCTGATTCTAGCTTTACAGCCCTTTTGGTTTATGTCGATGATATCATTCTTGCTGGCAATGACTTGCATGAGATTAATACTGTCACGTAGAATCTGGATCGCCTGTTTAAGATCAAGGATCTAGGTGTTGTTCGCTACTTTCTTGGTTTAGAGGTTGCTCGTAATTCCTCTGGTATTTCCCTCTGTCAACGTAAATTTGTTGCTGACCTTCTTGCTGAAATAGGTTATTTAGATTGTAAACCTGCTTCAACTCCCATGGACAAACTTGCTAAATTGAGTGCAACATCAGGTACTTCTCTTACTGATGGTACTCCATATCGCCAATTGGTTGGGCGTTTCTTATACTTAACCACTACTCGCCCTGATTTATCATTTGCAACTCAACAACTCAGCCAATTTATGTCTACCCCCACTGATCAGCATCTTAAGGATGCTCATAGGGTTCTTCGATATTTGAAGTCTACTCCTTCTAAAGGCCTTTTTTGCCCATCTGTTTCTGATTTTTCTTTAAAAGGCTTTAGTGATAGTGATTGGGCTGCTTGTGTCGACTCTCGGCGCTCTATTACTAGTTACTGCATTTTTCTTGATAATGCTCTCATTTCATGGAAATCCAAGAAGCAAAGTACTGTTTCTTTGTCTTCTTGTGAGGCTGAATACCGTGCTCTTGCTATGACTACTTGTGACATTCAGTGGCTGCTATATTTGCTTGATGATTTACGTATTTCTCGCGCTTGTACTGCTATTTTATATTGTGATAATCAGTCCGCTATTCAGCTAGCTTCTAATCCTACATTTCATGCTCGCACTAAACATATTGAGCTCGATTGTCATCTTATTCGAGACAAGCACTAGTGCAAAAAGGGCTTTAAGACCGCCTCATTTAGAGCGGACAATCGACACCCCGGTCTTAAAAGAATGACCGGTGGCAGTTCCATAAATATAAAAAACTTCTTGCACCTGACCAATTTTTCACCGCTCTTAAAAACATTATTGAGACCGACTAAAATACAACCGGTCTTAAAAATTGAACTGAAATTTCAATTACTTTCTAAATATATCTCATATAGCCGTACTTATATTTTCTCGGTAAAACATAATATGGAAAAATTTAAATATAAAAAGTCTAAAGTTTTAAGACCGAACTTATCAAAAAGACGGTCTTAAAAGTTTCCTTTTAAGACTGGACATATGATACTTCCGGTACGAAAAAAATTCATTAATATTAAGACCGGTGTTTTACAAGGAATGGTCTTAAAGGTTAAACTTTTAAGATCGGATGTTTAATATGACCGAGATTAATGTAAATATTAAGACCGTCTCTTTTTCATTCGGTCTTAAAAATCCACGCAAGTTATACATTTCTTCACGCGAAAGCTTTTGTTACTCTGTGGAGAACCTCTGTTCACGTTCCGAAACCCTTCCTGTTGCATTACCTCTCTTCCTCGCCCACGTACCATCAGCCCCTCGTTACTCTCTCATTTGCTCGGGCATTCCTCTCTTCCCCGTCTCGAAAATGGACGGTGAAAACGAATCTATTCGTGTTCCGGCAACGCCGCCCCGGTGTGACTAGTGTGAGTGAGAACGAACCCTCTTCATCTCACAATGAGGCTCGTAATCGCCCCGCACGCCGTGGTAGAAGAGGCACACGAATGATGGATGTGACCCTAAGTCGACTTCCGGGTCAAAGCTCGAGATTCAGTTTGATGAAAGGTTGGAACCCGTCGGTCCTAATAAAAGCAAATATAATAGTTTTGTCGGCTATCTAGCACGCAGCAAGGTTAGCATCTTGACAGATGAGTGGAAAAGTGTGGACTCTAAGAATGTAAAGGATCCTATTTGGGAGACTATCCGGGTTACATACACCGTCCCCGATCGTCGAAGTTGAAAGACAAGACATTGTCTTATTGTGCTGATCGGTGGAGGAAGTTTAAGACCTTTCTCGCTAACACATATATTTTCTCCGATGTTCCGCCCGCCAAACATCCTTGGGAAGTTTACACATTTATTGATGAACGAATTTGGCGACAATTTGTTCTTCTCGCGGACCACTCCCGAAGCTCGTGAGTTTATATTTAGTTTTGTTTTCCCTTTTGTTTGCTTATTAACCCGTGCGGATATGTGAATGTTATTGTGTTCATCTAATCCTGTTAGTTATATAATGGTTCGGTGTGTGAATAGAAGTATACATTTCCCGCCTTTGTCTATGCAAGTCGATATGTCAACCCTGAAAAGGTAAATTACTTATGAGAAGGTATTAATTGTGTAATGGTTTGTCTTGCAAAGGAGGAAATGAATAGTCTTAAAAAGGGGAAACTTTATATACCCAATTGTTACTATCTAATGGGGACTGCTGATCCCACTCGGATGCCTTAAAAAGGATCAACTTTGTATTATTCTCGTAAGCATAATTCTCTTTTGTTTCTTAACCTATCTATCTAGCTAGCACTACAAAACATAGCTCCAATTTCTTCTACAATTCTACATCTTCCTTAAATAAAATGTTAAAACTTGATGAAGTGAAGAATTTGACTACCGTTTGATTGACGTTTATATGAAGCGAAGTTCTCTAATTTCGTTAGTGACATGCATGGCTGGAATTCATAATTAATAGATGTTTTCAATCCCGATTCACGTAAAAGAAGGGAACAAGCACGGAAATAGGTAGAAAGAATGATTGCCCTCATAGGGCTTCTCGCGCAGATATCAAAAGGCCGAAAAAGATTTGATGGTCTGCCAAGCGGAAGAGATTGGATGATGAAGCGAATCCAATCCTTCGGATACATGCTCCTCCATCTCCAATACGTCGCGAGGATTTGTGGTTGCATATTCGGCAAAAGCCAAGTGGCGCCTACACGAGTGAACAAACTCGTCTAGTTGCTGAAATTTTAAGTTACTAAACATGTTTCATTACTAAGCTTCTCGTTATCTGTATCTTACAGGAAGATCTTAAAAAGAAAGAAGCAAGGGATCTTTTGTGTCGGACGAGAGGAATGATGTTCGACCGTTGCGACCGGAAAACCGATCACCCGGCGTGTAAGGGGGATTGGAGGACGGTAGGCATAAAGCAAATCTTTGGTACATCCAAACGCCATAGACAAAGTATGGTTACCCGGAGGAGATGGACCCGACGGGGCTGCTAATGAAGCTTCAATGACCGCAATGTTTCAATCCGAGATGAGCCGAGATGAGGAGGAACCGAGTCACCGAGGCTGCTTTTGAGCAATCGTCCGAGACCAAAGGTGTTCCCTTCACACACTCACCTCGCAACCGTGCAAGAGCACTAGAGGAGCTGCATTGTTGGACAGTCAGAGCAACCTTATGACCTTTATGTGGAGGATCCTGATCATCATGATGGACGATTATTGGTTGCAAAAGGGACTGTACACAACTTGGGATCAACTGTACACCACCAACAAATGCCTGATGATGAAGTCGAGTGTCGCTTGAAAAGGTGATCATTGATGCACCGCTCCTTCTCCAAACTGATGAGCTGAAGCTTATGAGTGATGTCAAGGGAACCTTCATCCCTTGGCCAGTGAAGCTTGTACATGTCTCTACTGCTCCTAAAGCTTCAACCCCTCCTCCTCAAGTTCCATCCCCTCGTCAAGCTCCATCCCCTCCTCAAGCTCTATCCCCTCCTCAAGCTCTATCCCCATCGCTAAGTTGGTCAAGCGCCAGGAAAAAATATCCGATCTGATGAAGAGTGGATATTTTAAGGATAAATCATGGCCTGCCAATGAAGTAGTAGGCGTCCCTCATCCTATGCCCGTTCAAGTTGACACCGTTGATGTTGAGTCCCTGCTGCTTCCTCGACAGGAGCTTACTGATGCAGTTGTTAGAATTTTTATGAAGTAAGTATCTTCTGTCTATGAGTACATCATTTAAATGCATCGTTTAGACATACATACATATATACTAATTCCCTTATCGATGTCATTATGGTAGGTTCTTGCATCATGAATTGGTTCAAAGGTGCAGGATCAACGATTTTGGATTCTTGTGCCCTGTCTATTCAAGTCAAACAACCATGGAGGAGAGACAGGAGTACATATCAAAGAGGTTGTGTGAAGTGAGCAGAAAGTTGTACTTTTTGCCATTCTTCCACAGGTACATATCAAAAATCTTGTCCGCAATTCACTTAATTCTCGCTACATATATCACCGAGTATAGTTTACCGATGTGAATTTTCAGCCGCCATCGGCGCTTGGTCCTCATGTGCATGGAGGAGCATAAAGTTATCTTCTTATGCTCCACTCACACCGAGCCATTGCCTACGTTGGTGCGTACCATCAACGAGTAAGCATGTCATTTTGATTCTCTTGTCTCGAAATCTCTGCTTGTGAATTTTCGTGAATCATTGATAAATTTGTGATTTTGATGATAGTGCCATGAGGACCTTCCAAAGAGTAGAAAAGAAAAGGCGTGGTACTCGTGACAAAGACCCCATATGGTACAGCACTGAGGTTGGTACAATATTTGTAGCACACGCCTTGTGAACTTGGTCATTGAGCTATATATATGCTCTTATATATATTTCTTGTTCTTTTTAGACCCGTCGAACCACGAGAGTCCAACTTATGTGGGCCGTACGTCATGAAACACATGTATGATATTACAAGGCGAGAGGATACTAAATTAACTGCGAAGGTAAATGTATTTGATGTTACATATTATGCAAGTTAATTCAGTTTCGGTTTATCGTTACAAATGAAATATGCACGCAAGTTAATTCAGTTGTTGTCTTTGATGTTACGATGTTTCAATGCAAAACTCCCTTTTCGATGATGAACTCGAAGCACATACGCAATGTGTTTTGTGAATATCTCGTATGGTCTGATCTTAGAGTCACAAAAACGACAATAATTAATGTCCTAAATTCATTTGTAAGTATATTCTGTAGCAACAATAATCAATCTTCTCGTAAATTTGTTTATTTTTTTGAACAATTCATTTGTAAATATACATAGGCAATGTAAAATTCAATAAATAAATTTAGTTAATTTTTCGAACAATTTTCTTGTGTCCATTTTGGGTTTCTCGAATGTATTATTGGATGGTGGATATAGCTATTTAATTTAGTGTTTGAAATCTGAGACTTTTAGGACCGTTCATTAATAGTATGTCCAGTCTTAAAGGTCCGCAAAGTGTTCGGTGTAAAAAGTATGAGACTTTTAGGACCGTATATTTCTTTAGTGTCCGCTACTAAAAGCTTAAAAAACCACATGAACTTTTAGGTCCGGACGTATTATAAAAGGCCGGTCTTAAAAGTCACTCTTAAAAGCCCGCTTAACTTTTAGGACCGTATTTTTATAAATAATCGGTCTTAAAAGTCCTTTGCTTACAAGTCTCGCTTAACTTTTAGGACCGTATGTTTTTATTTGTGCGATCTTAAAAGTCAATCACCTTTAAATACCTCTTTTCGACAAATTAAATGGATAGGGTTGAAGACAACCGAGGTTCTCGCGTTACGCTCAAGCTAGGTCCTTCATTATCATCGTTTTTACCTCTCCATGTGTAGAGCAGCATTATCGGTGTCCCTTTTATTTTTTATTTTGTCTTTTTGTCGGAAAAAGAAGGAAGATAATGAAAAGGACACTTTGTTTCTAACATGGGGAGGTAAAACCGACGACAACGAAGGTCCAACCTTGAGAAGAATAGTCACTTTGTTTGTTCTTATCCGAATAAGGTAAAAGCTCCTTTTTTTGTATGTTCTTAACTGTATTCTGCGAATTTCTGTTGTTGGATTTACACGAGGACAATGTTTTGTTTGTTTCCTTTTTGTCGGAAAAAGAAAGACGATAATGAAAAGGACAAGAGGCAATCGGATATGGAAACCAAAGCCGACAAAAATGGCGTGTTTTTAGGACCGTCGATTTACTAACTAAAGTCTTCATTCTTTTATTTTAGGGTTTTTAGTCTCGCCATTATCCATCCTTCATAGTTGCCTTGTTTATTGCTTTCCAGTTCGATAATAGGATAAAGTACTAAACTCGCACGAGAACAAAATTTAAAAATATTTTATTTACTAATTTTTTTACGCTGCCCTATAGGGGCAGCGATCACAAAAAAAATCAAAATAAAAAAGCAACAAAAAAAACTAATCCCTCTCATAGTCGAGGGGAGGGGGCGTCTGAGTCGTCGGAGTTGTCGGAGTCGTCTTCAGCGGGATCGTACTTCACGTCATTGGCGTGGAGTGCCATGTTCAGCTTGTTGTTCATGGTATGAGCAAGCTGAACCAATTGGCCCAAATGTCGATCGATTTGATCGACGCGGGCCACTGAAGGATCGCACCAACCGCTTCACGGGATTTGGAGGAGGCGGTGGCGGAGGGGGCCGAGGTTGAAGAGGAGGAGGAGGAAACGGAGGACCCGGGGGAGAAGAATGTGAAGAAAGTACAAAAGAACAACGGGTTTAAATAGAGAACCCATCCCGAACAATGTGAAACGCCGGAAACTTTAATGAGGAGACGCATTGTTCATCGAATACGAGGAGACGCATTGTTCATCGAATACGAGGAGACGCCTAGTTGGGAAGTTTATCTCGGAAGCCGAAGAGACTCGCATCATTCATTTGAGCAAAGGTGTGTAAGTACGGGTAAATGATAAAAGGTCGGTCTTAAAAGTAAGACTTTTAGACTCGGACTTATTATAAAAGATCGGTCTAAACAAAAAAAATAAATAATAGAATTTTATACCACATACCTATAAGTATCGGGTTAATGATAAAAGGTCGGTCTTAAAAGTAATTTAGACTTTTAGGACCGGATATTTTAAAAAATGTCGGTCTTAAAATAAAATGAATTGCAAAAATATTAAATAATGGAATTTTATACCGCGTACCTATAACTCCTTATTAATTCCTCACTACCTCGTAACTCCAAACTACGTATGTGGCTATCTGAGAATAGCTCTCTGCCTTTATTAATTAACTCCTCATACCTCTCTGCCCCAACTGCTCAAACCATGGTTAGATTCAAGAGAACCGCTTGTAGGTGTGCTCTTAGTCGTGATGCCCGTGCCTTCCGTCGATCGTTATACAGTGCGCCTCCTCCATCGAGAGTCCATCCTATTGTGACAGAAGAGTCTCGGGTCGTTGGACCCATTGTTATTTCTTCGGATGATGAAGAGGTTCCCGCTCCCCCTCTCCAACCTCTTGGCCCCACCTCGACTACTACTGACCCCTCTCCTCTTTCCTCTAATGAAGCATTGTGGCTGAATCGAGTAAGACAAACTTGCTGATCTCCCATGGAAATTAATGTTGTTCACGCCGAAATCGCCAAGGCTTTGGAGGATAATAAGCTTTAGGAGATGTTTAGTCGATTCTTGTTTTTGATAATTTTCTCGCTTGTTTTTCTTTTGTATTTTTTCTTGTGTACGTGCATATGCAAGTAATATATGTAATTAAAGAAACTCCTGTTTTCCTTTAATTTTTATTCATTCAGTTGCTGCGCTCGCCAAATCCTTTTTTAGAAATCACAAAAATGAGGAATTTTAGGACCGGAGTATTATAAAACGGCGGTCTTAAAAAATTGTATATATAGAACCATCTACTTTTTAATGAACCGGTTTAATTGTCTCAATTTAGGTCTGGAGTATTATAAAACTCCGGTCTTAATAAAATCCAAAATATAAAACATGTCTCGCTCTGTCGTGCGGAATATTAAATTTCCCTCTCTAAACTTCTCTTGTCGCGCCTAAAGTGTTACTCGTGTTCGTCGCCACTTCGCCGCCGGGTTCGCGTTGCTCTCTCGACAATCACTTTCTCGGTTCCTTAGCTAAACGTCATAGACCAAGCCGTAAGAGGTGTTTCGGTTATATAACTTTATGATTTTCCCGCTCATCGTTCGGGTTTTTCCCGGGTTGAGCGAAATCGATCAAATGTTCTTGTGGGTTTCGTGTTGTTAATGGATATTGTATTTTGAAGATTATAATTGCACTTTAGACCTACCCAACTGACCAATAAATGTTTTTAGGTTACTATTGTTGTCTGCAACATCAACATTCGTGGCGGGAGAAGAAAGACTAAGCAAACGCATTTGAATTTATATGATACAGGTGAGTCCACAAGACCTTCACGCGATGCATTTAATTTCCTCGTCATGCATTTATTTTGGTTCTTGGATTCACTGTGATACATTTATGACCAAAAGTGATTCTTTGTTCTGCATTTAATAAGCAAGTTTATCCGGAAAAAAAGACATAACCGACATTTGAGCATATATATGTATGTTAAATCTTTCCGTCTATATATATAGGAATTCTACTATGGATCACAAATTGGATAAATGCTAAACGGACGAGTGTTGAATATCGAATGGGGTGAGGGACTTTATAAAATTTGCTAAACAAAATGCCCATGCCGAGGGTGGGAAGTTTTATTGCCCTTGTGTAAAATGTTTGAATGAGAGGCGACTAAGTCCCGAAGTTATACACACACATTTAATTTGTGAAGGAATTTGTAAGACTTATACAAGATGGGTATGGCATGGTGAAAAAATACCAAGTGGGGCTCAACATAGGGAAGTGGCCTTTGATGATAATGACACGGATATGGATGATCACATAGAGGACATTATCCGTGATGTAGGAGAAGAGGCTTTTCATCAATCACATGCATATGGTAATATGTGCAAAGGATGCGTAGACCCCTCTATACCGTGGGTGTAAAAAATACCAAATTTTGAATGCTTTGTATTGAAATTGGTAAGCTTGAAGGCACGTCATGGATGGAGCGACAAGAGTTTTTCGAAAATGCTTGAGGCTTTTAAGGACATGCTTCCGGATGATAATGTGTTGCCGCATCGATACTATGATGCTAAGAAATACTTTGTCCACTGGGGATGGAGTACAAAAAGATCCATGCATGCCCGAATGATTGCGTGTTGTATAGAAAAGAGTTTGAAGAGGAGCAGAATTGTCCGAAATGTGAAACCCTAAGGTACAAGTCAAATAAGGGGCCTCGCAAAAGTGTTGTGGTATCTTCCAATCATACCAAGGTTCAAGTGTTTGTTTGCGAATGAAAATGATGCAAAAAATTTGAGGTGGCATGCAGATGAGAGGATTTCTGATGGAAAGCTTCGACATCCGGCCGATTCTTCTTAATGGAAGAAAATCGATCAATTATTTCCGAACTTCGGTGAAGAACCTAGGAACCTTAGGCTTGCCCTTAGCACGGATGGCATGAATCCATATGGAAGCCTTAGCAAAGATACATAGTTCATGGCCCGTACTACCGATTATTTACAACTTATCTCCAATGTTATGCATGAAACGAAAGTACATCATGCTTTGTCTATGTTGATTTCGGGACCGAAACAACCCGGAAATGACATTGATGTTTACCTTCACCCTTGATCGAAGACTTGAAGAGTTGTGGGCAGAAGGTGTTGATGTTTTTGACTCTTTCAAGAAGGAGGTGTTTAAAATGCGAGCCATGATATTTTGTACTATAAACGACTTCCCAAAGATATGAGAACTTGTCGTGGTATAGTGTAAAAGGCCATAAAGCATGTCCGGTTTGTGAAGAAGGCACACGCTACCATCAACTTCAACATGGAAGAAAGACGATTTATCTTGGACATAGGAGATTTCTTAGACAAAGGCCACCCATATCGTCGATTGAAGAAAGCCTTTTTTGGTGGCCAAGAGTATGAAGATGCTCCTGGGCATTGACTGGGAGCAAGTTTATGAAAAGGTGAAAAATATC
Organism: Acacia acuminata; assembly: GCA_019022655.1. NCBI lineage: Eukaryota > Viridiplantae > Streptophyta > Magnoliopsida > Fabales > Fabaceae > Acacia > Acacia acuminata. The sequence goes on along the minus strand of JAFJYI010000047.1, from coordinate 973,815 downwards.
AATGTCGTATTCGGTAAGACTACAAAGAGTAGAAAAGAAACAAATATATGGAAAAAGAGATCTGTATTCTTCGATCTTCCATATTGGCGCAATCTTGATGTGAGACACAAGTATTGATGTCATGCATGTGGAGAAAAACGTATGTGATAGTATTGTCGGCACGCTTCTCAACATACAAGGTAGTTCCAAGGATGGTGTGAAGGCAAGATTGGATTTGATAGCAATGGGAATATGCGAAGAGTTACATCCAAGGCCGATGGGAAGAGAACTTATTGTCCCCCGCTTCTCATACTTTGTCTAAGGATGAGAAACGAAGTTTTTGTGAGTGTTTACATGGCACAAAAAGTTCCCACGGGTATTCTTCAAATTTTAAGAGGCTTGTATCGATGAAGGACTTGAAATTAGTAGGCCAAAAGTCTCATGATTGTCATGTCTTGATGCAACAAACTACTCCCAATAGCTATTCGAGGCATCGCCGAATATGATCTTCGGTCGTTTTGACTAGACTTTGTGTCTTCTTCAATGCGCTTTGTAGTAAAGTTTTTGAGATTGAAAAGTTGGATGAATTGGAGAATGAAGGATATCTTATCTTGTGCCACCTTGAGAAGCTTTTTGTTCCTACATTTTTTGACATCATGGTTCATCTAATTGTTCATCTAGTGAGGAGATAAAGATGTGCGGCCCTATCCATTTACGGGATGTACCCAATTGAAAGATCTATGAAATTCCTAAAAGGGTACGTGAAGAACGTATACCGCGAGTAGCATCGATTGTTCGAAATATGTTTCGAAGAAGCCATGGAATTTTGTCAAGATTATTTGGCCAAAGTAAGACATATTGGGCTTCCAAAACGTCGATGTCAATGGGGTAGACGAGGGGCTTCCGTAAAGAGTGTGGATCCCGATGAATTGTCACAAGTCCACTTATACATCTTGAATAACGTCGATGAAGTTCAAGCCAAAGATAGCTGCACATAAAGCAGCTGTAAGGAAAGAAAATCATCGAATGACCGAACAAAGGTTGATTAGGGAGCATAACAACTTTTGCTAATTGGTTCAAACAAAAGGTCGAGGGAGAGGAATGTGTTTCGATACAATCAAATGGTTAGCGGGTGGTCCCGAGGTTGATGTCATAAGTTGGAATTCGTATGTGATCAATGGTTATACATTTTACACGAAGTCCCTAGATGATACGAGCACAACCCGTAACAAAGGGTGCTATGTTAGAGGCTGAATCTATGCACTTCTCCAGGTTCGAAAGACAAGAGCCCTTTATTGGCAAATCATGCCATATTATGGGGTTATTGAAGAGATTTGGGAGGTGGACTATGTGAAAATTAGATTTCCCATTTTCAAATGCAAGTGGGTTAATGTCAATAATGGTATTCGGATCGATCGGCTAGGATTTACATTAGTCGATGTCAATGGTAGAAGTTTTGGAGATGAACCTTTTATTATGGCAGACCAGTGCAAAACAAGTGTTCTATATCACCGATCAAGAAAATAAAATGTGGTCTCGTAGCTCTCCAAGGAAAGAGGGTCATTGATATTGATGAGGAAATGAATTCAAATTATGGTATTCCCGAGAGTACTCCTTTTTCAAGGGGTCTACCTGACATGAACGAAGAAGATGAAGCGATAATGAACCCGGCATAAGAAGTGATCATCAAGAAGGGATATGGGAAGATATCACTTTATAAAAGAGTCAATTCATAAGGTAATATTCATATGCAGATTTCTTTGAAGACTTTAAGGCTTTAACTATATATATTATATTCCTTCTATCTATGTTCATAGTTAATGTCACTCGACTATGAATTTTGTTCTTGTTTTATTTTTGTATGGCAGATCCGATCCAAAGGGGCATGTTATATAAGAGGATGTTACGTTGTTGGGTGGGGGAATCAGATGAAGGCATGGTGAATATTATTTTGGGCGCATGTATGTTGTACTTGTAACTTATTGTATTTGTAAGTAAGTTATCTTATTGTATGAATTAATTTAGGTGTTGTAGTCATAGTAATCATTAATTAAGAGGCCAAATAGCACATAGTGAATAATATTTGTATTCTTTTTCCAATTCAATTTATTCAAATAATTGTTCATAGCTTGTAGCTTAAAGTATCGACTTTTATGTGGCTTGGATTGGGTGGTGGATTTGTGTATATATATAATCGGAAGAACAAGGGAAATTCGGGAAAAGTTAAGCCGGAAATAATAAGCCGGTCTTAAATGTTCACTTGTTAAGACCGGATGTAATTATATGATCGGTCTTAAAGGTCAGGACGACTTTTGAGTTTTGACATTAAACCCGGTCTTAAAAGTTGGTCTTTTAAGACCGGTATATTTAACATCCGGTCTTAAATCAAAATCTTTAAGACCGGATGTATTTATCATCTACTCTTGAAAGTCGTCTTTTAAGACCGTGTATAATTAGTCATCTGGTCTTAGAAGCCGCTATTTTTCGACCGTATGTGTCCCGTCCGGTCTTATAATTATGATCTTTTAAGAGCGGCCTATTTTTTGGCCGGTCTTAAAAGTTGAGCTTTAGGACCGAACAAAAAATATTTCGGCTTTATTTAGTACAACTTTTTAAGACCGACGTTTTTAAATGTCCTGGTCTTAAAATAGTTTCTTTAAGACCGGTTCGAGTCCTGGTCTTAAATGGTAGACTTTTAATACCATGAACAAGACCGGTCACATGTCCGGCCTTACGACCCCTCTTTTGTCCAGTCTTAAAAGCCTTTTTTGCACTAGTGAAGATTCAGGATGGTGTTATTCGCTTATTGCCTATTCGTTCTCAGCATCAGCTAGCAGATCCTTTTACCAAGCCCCTGACTTCTGCTCCATTTCATTCACTAGTGTCCAAGCTGGGCATGATTGATGTTCCTGCTCCAGCTTGTGGGGGGCTAACAGATTGTAAAGAAAATGAAAAAGGGTAGTTTAGTACATTTGTTAATTGTTTATTGTAATCAATTATGAATTTGTTATTTGTTATTTGGTTGTATTTTAATTTCTCTTTTGGTTACCTTTGTATCAATTATTTTACCCTATATAGGGACCACATGTACAGAACAATCAATACGGAATATATTTTCTTTTCTTCAGTTTCTCATTCTCTCTTACTTTCCCTTTTCCCTTTCCTTCGATGTCCGACTGCCCTAATCTGAGAACTGCCGCCAGCTTTATCAAAAATAGATGGGAAAAAAAACGCCGAGCCAATTTGTGCATTCATATAGCTTTTCTCTACTTTTATTGTTCCGGTGAACAAAGCCGACTTCAAGCAAGACAATCTTGCTTTTGTTTCCCTAAATTACTTTCAAATTTCAAATTAATTTGGCTGCAAGACAAAATTGCTTTTCTTTTCTAATGGGAAATAAGAAACAAACCATTCCAGATGGGAGCTAAGGCCACAAGGTCTAACTGTTGATTAAAAATGGGAATTACGTTGAGGTCCTATATGAAATCATCAAATTAATATGAAATCTCAAGGGACTTGTGACAGATTTATTAGAAATGTGAAAAGACGAATTTACTTATTATTAGTGATACATTGACTTATTAATTGAGGCATCCAACTTATCATTAGTAGTACTGTGACTTGTCATGTCCTGACTTGTCAATTGCAGCACCTTAAATCATCATTTGTTGCACATTGACTTTCAAATAAAGCACCTTGATGACTTGTGATTGGGGGTGCCATGACTTGTCATACTATAATTTGTCATTGGAACCCTAACTTTTCAATTGTAGCACCATAACTTGTCATTAATAGCACATTGACTTGTCAATTGATGCACCCCAACTTGTCATTGGAGGTGCTTTGACTTATCAATGTGCTGCTAATACTTGTGAAAAATCCCCCCCCCCCCCCCTTTTTTTTTTTGCAATGCGACAAATCCCTATTTTTATTACATATTTTCATACTTTATTTAAGGATTTTATCATAGTTATTAAGTTTAAAATGTCCTTCTTATGATAAATTGATGTTAAAAGTAAATACATTAAATTATGTCCAAAAAGTGCAAAAAAATATTGTAATTACTTTTAATCATTAATTTTTCTGAGAACATTTGATATTGGATTAACTGCTTTTGATTGTAGCTACTTGAAGAAATTGGACTAAATTAATGGAAGTTGGGGCTCAAATTGCAAGAATTATAGTTTAGCCTCACAAATGTTTTAAGCTTTGCAGTTCAGTCCCTCCACAAACTTTTCAATTTTACAGTTTAGTCCCTGATCAAAACTTGTGTTATGGGTAGTGTTTGGTTTAGCTTTTAGAGAATAGTTTCTGGAAAAAAAGTGATAAAAGTGCTTTCTCAGAATAGATTCTGTGGAAAAAATAATTTTAATAAAATCATAGTGTTTTGATATTTTTATCGAATATATCTTTCATGCTCAAACTACCAAAAAAAAAAAAAAAAAGACATTATTAGCTTTTGTGATAATTGCATATAAAGATAAGATTTTATTTTAAATATTTTTAACATTAAATTTTAAAATAAATACCAAAAATTAAATACATTTATCTACAAAATTAAAATTATAACATTATTCAATTTATGAGATGTCAATTTGGGTATCGTTTGTGGGATTTCAATTTAAAATAAAAGTTTAAGTTAAGAAAAAATTGAAAGTTTTCTAAATAGAAAAACATAAAGAGAAATTTAGTTATTAGTATTATTTTTTTTTTCTCTCCAGCTATAGAGACGTTGAAAGGTAAAGGACATAGACAAAAGGTAATAAGAGGTGAGGCATATTGGGTTTCAAATTACAATGCTCATGATGATGACTACAAGTCTATAACTACCCCAAAAGGTGAAGGGAAAAAAAATCAAAACTATGATTTTAAGCCTAAAACTATGGTTTTGTATTTTAAAAAAGTGCTTTTCAAGAAGCAAGTGTTTTTTGGCTTCTTTTTTTACCGACCAAGGTTTCAAAGAACAAAAGTGCTTTTTTATGTTTACCAAACATATTGTTATGGACTTATATATTGGGCCCTGATATGGTGCGGCCCAACAAGGACACACCATGGTAAAAGACCTCTTTAAGTAGGCAAAACACTAATCACCCTATAAAGAAGGCGTTAATCCCGACAGTACATGTAGTGGAGCAGGGAGGCGTCATATAGTGGAGCAAACATTTGCAGAACGTGGAGATGCATGTTGCTTGAAGAGCGGACGCAGAACCAGCAGGACGAAACCCTAGGTAATCTCTATAAATAGGAGATTACCTACAGGTGCACATATTCTATTTATATCTTTTTACTATTCAATTACATTGTGCACACACCCACCCACTTTGGCTAATCGCTATTCTTGTGTAGCACAACGATCATCTGATATTCATTGGTGTCTTCCTCATAAGCACCACTGAACAGTCACCTTCTCTTCGGTTTTAACTCATACACATCCCGGAGAGTCTTACAGATCCTATATAAATCATATACTAGCCCACTGTGGTTAGACATTTGTGTTCTTAGAACAGAACACATATCAGATTCAGAGGGAACCATCAACTTCACACCAGATTCAGAGTAGCGTCGTGGCACGTTTAGAGCTCGCGATCAATCTTCATCCTTCTTCAGCTTGGCCATTCTTCTTCCTCGCCCGCGGCTTCGTTCTCCACCACTGTCGCCTGCGAGCGTCGTTGACCACACCTTCATCCACCTCTCCACCATCAACGAGACCCCCAAGCTCGATACAGACTAGAGAAAAACACAGCGCTGCCACAAACCTTGAATCATAGGACTTCCACCCTCGCTCTCACCATTACCTTCATCCTCTTCCATCACCGTCGCCGCTCCTCCATCCTCACAAGTCACACCCACCAACACAGACAAATTTCAGACAGATCGAGAAAACAGAGAAGAGAGACACGGTCGCAAACAGTGAGGTGGAGACCGCTACCTTCTTGCTCGATCCTCTCATCTCCATCCACCTCCGTTCTATTTCGTCTTGGCAACCTTCGCCTTCCTTCACCGACGGCGAGCCTTTATCATTTCAACTGGACTGTGGCTTCCTTTTATTTCATTATTTCTTTCCTTCTTTCCTTCCCCCGTCACTCGTCACTTTTCCCTATTTATCATCAAGCTCATTTTTTCTGGTGGTGTGATTTCAATGTCTGGCTGTTCAATTGAGAATGGGGTTTCGCTTCTTGAATCTATGGCTATGAGTGGCAGCTTGTCAATCCTTTTGAAGCAATTGGTAATGCAGTGAACTTGGAATAAGGAGTTTTGGCACTTCTGTGCCTCTATTTCTATGTTGTATATGAAATTGTTAAGTTTGAGGTTGAATTTTATAACGTTGGATTGGTTTTGCTTGATGTATTTGGAGATCTGATATAACTTGAATCTTGTTAAATACTCCCTCGTTCCTGAATATAAAAGTTTGTATTTGCCCTATAAATTTTATCCTATATTTAGGATAGGACTAGAGGTAATAATTGACATTATATTTAATTATTATTTTTTGTGTGTTAGTTAGTAATTGAATTGATGATTTTGTGAACATTTCGTGTTAATTTCAAGGTGGTTTGATTAGTGAATCAATGGTGTAATATGTTTGCATAGATTTATTGAATATGAATTTATTAATTGTGTTTAGCATCATTAATCTTGATTTTTCATATGGGTGTCATTGTTATATTATGATTATTGAGAAAATTAACTGGTAATGTGAGGTCACTCAACTTTAGATTAAAAGCTAAATACAATTTTAAGTTCATTAACTGTTAGAGTACTTAATCAACCTAATTTAGAGGAATTAATATTCAATGTGGCTTGGTATTAATTGATCTAAACTGGGCCTAGTCTAAGGGGTGGCCCTTAAAGTCTTTTGAAGCTAGCATATTTAATCTCCCATTATTATTTGAAGTAAGAATTGTTTGTGCCATTGGTATGAAGGATGGCTCATTCTTGATTTTGTTTGTTCTCTCATTTCATTAATTCCATCATATTTTCATTACATATTTTCAAGAAAAAACCCCAAAAAAATTAGTTTAGAATAATTTAATTTTCAATTGCAAAAAATAGTTGATAGTTGAAAAGATCAAATCATTTTTATTGTTTTTATGCCAATAATCACATTTAATTACTAAGTAATTAATAAAAGGCTCCTCAAGAGACTATCCGGAATTGCACTATATATTACACTCCTTGGTTTTTGTTTTAAGAAATTAACAAGGCATAAGCGGGGATGCTTCTTCAACTTGTCTTTTCATAATTCCAATAGATGGCCCATATCCCTTAGAATTTCATAGTAGTTGTGATAATTTATTTTCATTAGTATCTCAATATAATTCTTCCTAAAAAACATTAACTTTCTCAACCTTTTCTAATTTTAGTCATACAGAATTATATCTAACTTATTCATTAATGATTATTAAAGTTATAAAATTATATAAAAATTGATTATATAACTATTAATAAATATATAAATATTACTAACAATTCCCCAGGGTCCTCTACAAATAAGTCTGCGGTTATAATCATGGGCGGACCCATGTGTTAAGTTGGGCACTCCCCCCTTGAATTTTTTTTTTTTTTAAATATTATTTATAATTAATACATGTTTGAATGATTGTCTATTTTTAAATTAAGTGTATACTCTTAATACATCAAGACTACACTTTTTAATCGGATGGGGATGAATGATTGAATAATTGTTTAGTGCTTATATTGAAAAAGATTTATTTGATAGCATTGATAATAAGGCAACTATGATGGAATTCCAAAAAATAAAGTCTAGAAGAATGACATTGTAATTATTTTTATTGTAATATACTTTTGTTATTAAAATATATGTACTTGAACTTATTAAGTGTCCATCTTTCATTGTAATTTATGTAGCTGCGTTTCTAACGGCGCTTAACCTTATTTTTCTAAATGATAGGTTTGTAAAACAATTGCATCTCTTATTACATAATTAGTATTCACTTGATTTCATGAATATTTTTTTGATATTCTTTCTTTTTTTTAATGCATTTAAAATTTTCCTTAAAAAAAACTTGGGTGTGCTACTCTCAAACCCCCGAATCCCTTCGTCATTAGTGCCCCATCCGTATTTTTCTGGGTCCGCCTATTACCCTCCGTTTTTTTCTGGGTCCGCCTATTATAATCAAGGATGAACGGATATAATACTTGCCGTGAATGAATTGGATAGCATTGAGTGTTTATATTCATCAAATCAAGAGCTAATTGGGTGCCTGGTAAGACGCTTTATAGTATTTTTTTTTTCATCGTTAATGTAAAATCTAACTATCTAATTTGAGTAGATTAATTAAAATAAGTCCTAATTAACTAATTTGAATAGATTAAGGAGATTAATTAAATTAGTTAATATGATATTCTTTTTAAGAAATACCTTAATCATATTTCTTAGTTCCCTCCATCATATCTCTTCCTTACTTAATTAATTATTATTTAGGCAATATTAATAAAGTCAATTTAGAAAGGAATTTATAAACATGTGAAATAGGTCTCAAATTTAGAACCAATATCAACTTCCAAATTAAGTCCTATATTAAAGACAACAAAGTAGTTTTACTTTGAGACAAAATTCCTCAAATATAGAGTAGTTAGCACATGCACTACAAAAAAAAGGTGGAACTACCACGGAATTAGCCACGGAATTGATTCCGTGTCTAATTTGTGGCGCATTTGCCACGGAAATTCCGTGGCAAAATTTACACGGAAATTGCCACGGAAACGCGTGGCAAATTTTCAACGGAGCCTTTTCGTGCGAGTCCGTCGTTTTGGCTAATTTGAGACGGAAATTTCACACGGATATGATCCGTGGCTCGTGGTTCCGTGGCTAAATCAATAAGAAGAAGTCGCACGGCCCAGCTTAGTCCATTTAATTGGAGAAAACCCTGGATCTATCCGAGCGACGCGAGCGACAAACCCGGGGCCGATAAACCTGGAGCCCTAGCTAGCGCGCTATCCGATTCCGACGATACGACGGATTTTTCACCGGAGATTCAGCGACTTTGTCGCTCTCTCTATAGTTCTCATTCGATTCTTTTCCACACCTTCTCCGACGACCGCAGGCGGACCGAGGTGTAAGGTATTTGCCCCCAATTTTCGTATATATATATATATATATTAAATTCAGGGTAAAATGAGAATTAGGGTAAAATCGAATAACATTTTCCCTAAATCTTCATCTTCGGTTCAACATAATGGTGGCGGTGCCGACGCAAGTCTTAGGTTTAACGCTATAAGGAAATAGTTCACTTTGCTTCACCTTCCTTCTTTCCCATTTTAGTTTTAGGATTCGCTTAGGATTGAAATTAAATGTTAGATTGATGTGCCCTGTAACTAAGCAGGTTCGATTTTGTCAGTGTCATGCTTTGTGTTCCTTCTACTAATATATCGAAATACGGGAGATGTTAGATTGAACTGAATATACTTGTTCTCGCTTTGCGCAAGGTTTTCGTATGCTTGATATCAAACAAATTACAAACCATTTCAAGGATAGAATAGGAGAAGGAGGATCTGTCTTCAAAGGTCAACTATCCAATCAAATTATAGTTGCTTGTGAAGGTACTCATAAATGAATTCGTTCTTCCCCTTTTCTTGTGAAGTGGAGAGAATGTTGCATGATTGGTTTTCTCGAGAAATTTTTTGTTACCGAGACAAATCTGTAAAATCATTCCCGCGTGCTCTTTTCATAAGTTTTAAGTGTTGCTATACATCTTTTGAATTGAATTTTTTTAATTTATCATAGCTTTAATCTTATATCGATTATTTAGTTTCAATAATTAAACTTAATCGGTTGCTTAGTCTTAAATCGAAATTCTCGTTTTCTATTTTTTAGTCAAGAATATGGATGTATAAATCTTTTAAAGTTTCTTGATTGTTATAAGTAGTCTGATGAAGCTTTGATATCCTTATTTGACATAACAGACTGATGCAGCTATATTTGAATGTATTAATGTTGTTTCAAATTTCATTTCATCAATATTAAACATGCAAGCTATGAAACAACTAATACACCCTATATTCCATCTTCCCATATCATTAATTTAAGCATAAGCTTGCGTTCCCTAACTAGATTTTCAACCTACATTTTTTCCCCACCAAACATGCGCCAAATGAAGGAAACAAGAGATGGAATGAGGTTCTAATTATTTACCTTATGTTTGTTGTCTTTGTTGTGTAATATACGAGTAGTTGAGATATATTATATTACTATTTAAGTAATGTTGTCTCTAATATACTTGCAGGACGTTTATGATGAGTCTTTATCCAATTTTCATAGTCCTATATCCCTATGGAATCTATGTAGTATGTTTCACTTTGACCCAAAAAAAAAATGTAGTGTGTGTTTCATGGTTAAGGCAACATGCTTGTCCATTGTGTACATGCTTGTTTCCTGTACATGCTTGTCCATTGTTTCCTATATCCCTATTCGATACTTGTTTCTTGTACATGCTTGTCCATTGTGTTGGTTCCCTTAATAAGCCTCTGAATATCTTTTCGGTTTCTACATTCTCGTGATGAGAATGGAGCCTTGTCGAATCTCCGAAACCCGAAGGCTTCCATGTTGCCATAGTAGAGGTAATAAAATCTCATTAAATGTCAAATTACTAGGTAGTAGTTACAAAATTTGAACAGAAAAATGATAAAGTTTTGTAGCATGTTCAAATGAAAAGGTTTTGGATGTTTCGAGGAAGAGTTGTTTTGTTGAATCTTGATTTTAATAGTATGCTCCCAAATAATAAGCCGCAACGCGAATCCATGGAAACATTTTATAATGAAATCAGTAGGATGTTGTTTCTATCATATAATGTATTTCACCCCAAAGAAAAATTATGGCAATTATTAGCATAATTAAGGTCTTTACTTTATACGTTTTCTATATAATTACACTTGGTTTATTTTGGATTGGGGAGTGATACAGATTTGTTAGGATTGTCCCCATATGCATCCTTCGATTGCATTAGGAACTAAGAGTTAGTACCAAGCCACTGGGAAGTTTCAAAATTCTTGAGTATGCTAAAGACTTGCCTATCATCGGTAAGTTTAAAAAAATTGTAGTTCTCCAAGTTTTGCTTCTTGCATGGATGTAGCAATTGAAAAAGAAATAGTTAGTCCGTTTTTCATGATGTCCTTACATAATGCAAAATCTTAGTTTTTTCCGATATAATCATATTCGTAGGGGAATATGATGACAGTTTTTTAAATGCTCTCTTGTAAAAAATCTAACATCTAATACTTGATATTTGATGCGTGGCTTCAAACAAATAACGCTTAAGCACCATGATGAAGTGTGTAGCGGTAAGATTTTGGCTTAGCTACCTTAATAATTTGTGGCTTAACATCTCGATTATTAATAGTCTTCAATTTATTTAGTTCACCTTATCTTAATCTTAATTCATATTTCTAGTCCCTCATAATTAAAAATTTGACTGGTTAATACATTTTCTTTTTAAACCTTCTTGGTAGAACACATTGACGTTATTCACTTACAATAGTACCGGTGGTCTTTTTTCCATTTACGAATTTTTATATTTGTTTTCGTAATTGACATGCATTGGTTGTCTTGCGCCACTAGTTTTCACCATTTCTATTTGAACAAGTGTCTCAAGCCTCTCCTATTTGTGGTTATTGTAATGACGGGTTGGAGGATATCTTACATATTTTAAGAGATTGTGATTAGGCCAAGCAACTATGGACCAAGCTGGTGCATCCAAGGTATATTTTTGCCTTTTTTTTTTTTTTTTGCGAATTTAAGAAATTGGCTGTGCATGAATCTGAGCAGGAGGTTGGGTTTAGAAATTTCTTGGTAGCTGTGATGCATATTTGGATTATGGTTTTAATCATGAAATAAGCAATAATGTTTCCAATCTTAAACATAATGACGGATGCTTGAATTATATTGTAGATCATTATTTTTGTTAATATATATTATAGAAGCATATACACAAGGTTTAAGAAGAGACTAGTATTACGAATTAGGATGACCCAAGGAATGATGCAAGAAGGCCGTGGCCGAATTAAACTTTGGCCAATATTATTTCATTGTAATTGAAGCTAATTAAAATCATGAAAGGTGGATGTGTGACTATTTAAATTTATCGAGGTCCATGATATTTGAATTATGGTTTCCTTGTTTTGATTTATTATATTTCGATGTGTTTGGTGGCAAGTATTCGTTCCCTCACTTGCGTTTTCTTTTTGGTTCTATTTCTCTAGGGGATTTGAATTTCTCAAATAATATGAAATTAAAGTAAAAATGTAAGCAGCAAATTTACAAGTGGATAGTGCCAAGAACATGAAAATGGTGCTATTTTGCTATGAGCATTTGGTACCTAGATGCAGCTCTGCTAAATCAAACAGTTAAAGTGCCAAATGATGTTCCAAGTGTGAACTTTTGTAGACTCAACCTCTTGATATATTATTTCATTATAAACGACATAGCTCATAGGTATTATTTTAAAAGAAAGATTAATCTTTCACTTCATACGATTGTGATCACAATTTTTAAAATTTAATTTGGTGCAACTTATAAATGATTCAATTGAAACTTAACTCTAATTTTTACTCATTGCAACTCAATATTTATAGTTTAAGCAATTTAAAATTTTAATCCATATTTTCATGAAATATTTGAAAGATTGAGCTTGGAGATAAAATTTGTTGTGCATTCAAATGTGTTATAGAAGTTTTTGTTGAACCATGGATGGTAACTTTTGAAATTCTAGAGAATTTTTTTTTTTGAATTTTTGACTTTGTTTTATAATAGCTATCTTGCTAGTTTGTGCTATATGTACCAGATGTTTTCTAAAACTATACTTGTTGTTTGCTGCCCTAGTTGCTTTCTTGTGCTGGGGATTTAAGTTGCAAGTTGTGAAATTACTTGATTTTGTTGAATTAAACTGAATATACTGTTCTGAAAGCCTAGCTAATCTTTAATGCAAATTTCCTGACTCTTGTTGCTATTTTAGGTGATTTAGGTTGTTGCCACGAGTATTGTTGCTGTTAGTGACTCATTGAGAGTTGTTTGGGAATTTTAGTTACATTGTGCTGTCATTTAGCTGCTGCATAAACTCAACTTATTTTTGGTGAAGATTTTTGGACTTTACTTTGAAAAAGCTGGTACGTAACTCTTTGATTTTAGACTTGCTATCGTTATTGCTAAGCTTAAACTATTGAGAGTAATTATTGTGCATATGGCATCATTTTGCTTTGTGACTTGGGGATTTTTGTTGTCAAACCTAAAATTGCCATCATAATGGGATTTCACTTGCTGTGTTGGGACTAGATTCAATCACCTAAATATGATTTACACTTGCTAAAATTGTTATCTCTTGACTTTGCCAGAAGTTGGTCATTGCTGTATATGCTGAACCGTGACTTGTGCATGTCTTGTATTTGTAAGAACCGGCTGAACCCAAGAGGGGGGTGAATTGGGTGAAGTATAAAAATTTAGGAACTTTGAAAATCTTTTCGTAACTTACATCGAAATCAGTTTATAAAGCAATAATCGCCATTCAAATATATATGCACATTCAAACATTTATCTTTGGAAATGTAAGAGATAAGGGAAGAGAATGTGCAAACTGATTTATACTGGTTCGGCCCAATCCTTGACCTACATCCAGTCCCAAGCTTCACTTGGGATTTTCAATCCACTATCTTCTTTCAACTCGATTACACGTTAAATACAAGAGGTAATCCTCTCACTAGGATTCACTCCCCCTTACAACCGTAATCAACACACCGCTTGATTACACACTCGTACTCGAAGTAATCCTCTTACTAGGATTCACTCCCCTTTACAAGTTGTAATCAACACAATGTGCTTCCCACTCAAGATCACCCAACCTTGAGTAACTCTCAGATAGATAGAATGATTACAATAAATATTCTCTCTCAGAAGTGAATAAATGAACACTGAAGAATAATACAAATCATCTCACTCTCTAAGCCGTCTAAACATGAAAAACAGTGTAAATGATGTAAAAATCGAGTATCAAAGATATTAAAGATGTAAGCTTGTGTCTCTACGTTTTTTGCTTGAATCGTCTTCTATATATAGGTAGAGATCAATATATGACCGTTGAGAAGATTCAATGACCGTTGGATAAAGAAATATAGCCGTTAGAACTTTTGCACGACTTTTGATGTTCGAACCAAATCGATATTTTGAAGGTTTGCTTCTAATCCTTCATTTTAATCATCTCGAAACTCACTAAAAAAGTGGTTAAACATGTCATGAACATTATAGATTAATCATAGGAAGTATTAAGATCAAACAAGAAGGTATTGCAAATTCGTCAGATTTGAAATTCTGAAGTCGCGAAGAAACCTGGAGGTTTTTCTAGAAACCTGGAGGTTTTTCTAGAAACCTGGAGGTTTTCGAAACCAGAGAAAAGTCATTTGCTCTCTTTGCCCAAACCGGAGGTTTCTCTCAAAACCTGGAGGTTTCGTCAAAAGTGGAAATTCCGAGTTTTTGCGCCAAACAAACCTGGAGGTTTTTTCACAAACCTGGAGGTTTTGAAAATCAGTGAAAAACTTTGCTCTCTGGATGCCAGAAACCTGGAGGTTTCTCCAAAACCTGGAGGTTTTCACTTAAATCTGAAAATTCTGAGATTTGACCCAAAACAGAAACCTGGAGGTTTTCACCAAAACCTGGAGGTTTTGAAAACTTGGAAAATTCTTGGTCAATCTTAAACTCAAGTTTATATGTCCAAGCTCGAGATGAGAATCCATTGCAAGAAGAATCAGCTCCAAACTCATTGCATTATGTCCGTTATGATCGATGAATGAAGGCTGTTCTTGATCAGCGTTTTTGCAACGTCCTGAGCTGACTGTCAACTTTCGAGGGACATATCTCCTTGATCTGAACTCCGTTTTGGTCCATTCAAGTCTTGAAGGAAATATCTGTGAGTCTACTTTCATATGCCACTGATTTTAGCTCAATCAGATTTCTAGTTTGTGAGTTACACTCAAAATACCGAAGGTGGGTCTGGACTGTGACGTTGATTCTTGTGTCAACTTATAAAAATCATATCTCCTTGATCTGAACTCCTTTGGGCTTGAATTTTATATCACAATGACGCATTGGGAGTCTAGTTTCATATGCCACTGATTTCACCTCAATCCGATTTCTGGTTTAAGAGATATCATCGAATTACCAGGCATCGCCCGTGCTGAATGTGAAACAGTGAAGCTGAAAAGCTGATGTTGGCTGAAACCTCGAGGTTTTGGCTGAAACCTCGAGGTTTTGGCTGAAACCTCGAGGTTTTGACTGAAACCTCGAGGTTTGCTAGTCCGAGACGCTGAAGACACTCAAACCTCGAGGTTTGTACTCAAACCTCGAGTTTTCTCATCCTAAACCTCATATTTGCTTGATTTAACTCGAATTGACTCATTCCAACTTCCATATGATCTTGGAGCCTCCTAGCATCAATATAAGAACTTGACTAATGATATCTTCATTCCATTCAGCAAGTTCTTCCTTCTTCCATCTCCCAACTTGATCATTCTTCATCATTTAACTTGAGCTCATCATTCTCTCGCAGCTTCTTCCTTCTTCAATATCCATAAAGTGATGAAACTTCATTCCAACTTCTGCTTATCATATAGACTTCCATTATCACAAGAACTTGAATGTTGATATTCCTATTATATTGTGCAAGTTCTTTTGGTAACATCTTTCTCTAGTCTCTTCTCTTCTTCTTGATTATCCTCCAAAATCCATTGATAGCATCTTGCTTTCTTGACACCTCTCGAGATACTTCTTTCTTTCATCTCTTATCTCCTTCTTGATCATTCTCCTTAATTTAACTTGGACTAATCTACATTAAACATAGTAGTTAGTCAATGTAGGAGATAACTATATTACTCAATATATTACTCAACCTTTTTGCTTTTAATAATTGCACTATATAAGACATCATCAAAACTAATCAAAACCAACAGTATTTCTTGTGTATGGATTTATTGTTACATTATAATCTTACACCTCTGCATCGCTTCATTGAAATTGATTGAGAATTAAAATCCTAGGATTTTTCTGTAAATCATTGCTTGTTTTGTTAAATTCATGTTTGAGATAGTTTTAAATTTTGATGATGCTTCTAATTGGTTAATCATATGTTAGTTATGATTAGTTTTGATGATGTCTTATATGGATGTCATTATTGAAAGCAAAAAGATTGAGTAATATAGTTATCTCCTACATTGACTAACTACTCGTATTTAATGTAGATTAATCCAAGATGAATTATAGAGATTGATCAAGAGAAGAGAAGAAAGAAAGAGTTAGAGTTATGGAGAATGATCAAGAGAAGAAGAAAGAAAGAAGAACTTGTTGAATGACGTGAAGATATCGTTATTCAAGTTCTAAGATTGATGCTAGAAGTCTCCAAGGTCATATGGAAGTTGGAATGGGTCAATTTGAAGTTAAAGTCAGCAAAAATCAACTTCGATGAGAAAACTCGAGTTTGGAACACAAAACTCGAGTTTGAGACTCAAAACTCGAGTATACAACTCAAAACTCGAGTTTGTAGTGTCTTCAAGACTCGACGTCTCTCGGACAAGTGAAAACTCGAGTTTGGAACACAAAACTCGAGTTTGGGACTCAAAACTCGAGTATACAACTCAAAACTCGAGTTTGTAGTGTCTTCAGCACCTCCGGCGTCTCTCGGACAAGTGAAAACTCAAGTTTGGAACACAAAACTCGAGTTTGGGACTCAAAACTCGAGTATGCAAGTGAAAACTCGAGTATGCAACTATTATCAGCACTTCAGCTCCACACTTGTCTCACGTTCAGCACGGGCGACCTCTGGTGATTCGATGATATCTCTCAAACCAGGAATCGGATTGACGTAAAACCAGTGCCATTTGAAACTAGACATCCAAAGCGTCATTTTGATATATAAATCAAGTCCAAAGGTGTCAAGATCAAGGAGCTATTATTTTTACAAGTTTCCACAAGAATCAACATCACAGTCCAGACCCACCTTCGGTATTTTGAGTGTAACTCACAAACTACAAATCTGATTGAGCTAAAATCAGTGGCATATGAAAATAGACTCAAAGAGATTTCCATCAAGAGTTGAATGGACCAAAACGGAGTTCAGACCAGGGAGATATGGCCCTCGAAAGTTGACAGATAATTTCTACTTAAGTGCAAACCGCAAGATAGGTTTGCTTACTCAAGTATTGGACTTCCAGAGAGCAACCAAGTCTTTCAAGTTAAGTCAATACTGCAGTATAGGTTTGCATACCGCAGTATTGGACTTCCAGAGAGCAACCAAATCTTTCAAGCTAAGTCAATACTGCAGTATAGGTTTGCATACCGAAGTATTGGACTTCCAGAAAGCAACCAAGATTTCAAGCTAAGTCAATACTTCCACCTTTACTGGAGTATGTAAGTGAAAGTATGCTAAACTCGAGTATAGAAGAGTTAAACTCGAGTATGGTCATCGTGGGTTCAAAAATTCACACTACATTTTTGAAGTCCAGGTTAGTATACTTCCACCTTTACTCGCAGTTTGTAAGTGAAAGTATGCTATACTTGCAGTTGCATGAACATACCGCAGCTTTACAACGGTAAAAAAACCGATTTTTGAATTACACGAATTTGCAAATCACTCTTGTTTGATCCTATTGCTTTCATAAATCATTCACTTATGTTCCCAGATATGTTTAACAAGTTTATTGAGTGAATTTCAGTTAGCACGTATGAAGATTAATGAAGATCAAGGCAAAAAGCAAAAGGTGCTCGGTGCATTTAATGCACCTCTCGCAAATCTACCTACTCTTAGCTAATTCATCTGAGCACGCCTTTTCCGAACGTTAAAGAATGCTTACTACAACAAGCAAAGTAATCTCCAACGGGCAAATTCTCGAGAATCACACCAGATCAAATTAACACCTGGATTAGCGAAGTTTAGAGAGAGAAGATGACCGCACCTTAAGCTAATCACCTACAACGGTTGGATTCATCAAGCAACGGTCATTTAATGTTCTCTACCTATAAATAGAGTGCATTAACTTCTTCTCAAACAGACACACCTGCTGAAGACGAAAATCATTCAAGTCTCATATTTATTTCTTCAGTTTTTATCTGTGTAGTATCTTGTGATACATTGAGCTTCAGTGCTTATCATATCTACTCTTAGAGAGAGTTTGTTTCCTTGTATATCATTCATTGTAACAATCTCAAGTCAGGTGACTTGGAGATTGGGAAAATCATAGTACAACTTGTAAAGGGGAGTGTGTCCTAGGTTGAGGAGCATCCTTCGTTTACAGAGTGGGTATCGATTGTAATCGTCAGTACAACTTGTTAGGGGAGTTAGTCCTAGGGAGAGGATAACTCTTGAGTACAGAGAGTGTGTATCGATTGTTTACAATTACAGCTTGTAAGGGGGAGTGAGTCCTAGGGAGAGGATCATCCCGAGTACAGTGTGTAATTGTAATTGAGTGATAGTGGAAAATCCCGAGTGTTTCGGGACCGGACGTAGGTCAAAGAGTTGGACCGAACCGCATAAATCCTTGTGTCCAGCTTCTTCTTCCCTCACTCTGTCTATCTCTTTTTCATAGCTTCAAATCGAGCAATTTCTGAAAAGTTTTAAAATACCCAATTCACCCCCCTCTTGGGTATATAGCTCCACTTACATCATAGATATAGCCAGCCTTCCTTCAAATTGCTTGAACCTAAAATAGAATTCATGTTTCATAGAATGGAAGTCCCCGAGAACATCGAAGATGGATGTATAATAGAATTAATCCGAGTACTAAATGGGTGACGAGAGTTCGAGCAAGGTGTTGATGGGTTTCTTGCATATGTATATCAATCACCTTATTCTCAAAAATGGGGAGAGCTTAGGTGTCCATGTGTGAAATGTAAAAGTAGGTATTATCTACCTTTTGATGAGGTGAAGGTGCACCTTTATAGCAAGGGTTTCATGCCGGACTATTATGTATGGACTAGTCATGGTGAAAGACGAGTAGAAAATCATCCATCTATGTCTCCAATAGCAGGTGACCTACATGCCTCACATGGGGCACTTGGAAACCATCTAAGTCAATATGAAATGATGGTGATGGATGTAGTTGGGCGAGTTTTAGGGATAACTATAATGAAGGTGTTCACGAGATGCCAAATACTAATGCAAGAGAATTTTATGACATGTTACGTGCCGCACAACAACCGTTGTGGGAAGGTTGTGAAGAATCTCGGCTTTCAACAACGTTGCGGTTATTAAGTATTAAGGCATCAACTAACATGTCTCAAAGATGCCTTTAATTTAGTATCCCAACTCATGGTAAGGACACAACCTAAAGACACCTTAATGCTTCCAGACTTGTACCAAACGAAGAAGTTTGTGTCGAAGCTAGGTCTAGATTACAAAAAGATTGATTGTTGTGTGAATGGGTGTATGTTGTATTATAAAGACGATGTTGATGCCACCCAATGTAAGTTTTGTTGTGAGGATAGATATTCCTCTAACAATTCTCATGCAAGAAAAAAGAAAGTTGCAAGGAAGCGCTTGTTTTTCTTACCTCTCATTCCAAGGTTGCAAAGATTATATGCTTCGAAAAAACGACAAAGGAAATGAGATGGCACTATGAGAATCGGCGAGGTCCCAATGTTCTCTCTCACCCGTCTGATGGTGAAGCATGGAAAGTTTTTGATAAAACATATCCGGACTTTGCAAATGATCCAAGAAATGTGAGGCTTGGATTGTGTGCGGATGGATTTACGCCATTTGGGCAACTGGGAGGCAATATTCTTGTTGGCTGTGATAGTTACTCCTTACAATCTACCACCCGAGCTATGCATGACAAGGGAATATATGTTCTTGACGTTGATCATCCCCGGTCCTAATAATCCAAAAGGAAAAATAGATGTATATTTGCAACCATTGATAGATGAACTAAAGTTATTGTGGGGTGAAGGGGTGTCAACATATGATGCCTCTTTGAGACAAAACTTTCCTATGCGTGCTACAATCGATGTGGACAATCAACGACTTTCCAGCTTATGGTATGTTGTCTCGGTTGGATGACAATGGGGAGACTGTCTTGTCCTATATGTATGGAAAAGTCAAAGGCGTTCCAATTGAAACATGGGCGAAAAACATGTTTCTTTGATTGTCATCGGCAATTCCTTCCCATTGACCACGAATTTCGAATAATAAAACATCCTTCTTCAAGAATAGAATTGACTTATCGCTGCCTCCGCCCGGTTAAGTGGAGAAGCACTTTGGCAAAGAGTTAAATATCTGCCAAAGGTCTCTGAGTATGGAAAAACGTTTCCAATTGAAGGGTATCACGACACTCATCATTGGACAAAACAAAGCATTTTTTGGGAGTTGCCTTATTGGAAAACTAATCTCATTCAACATAATCTTGATGTCATGCACATTGAGAAAAATGTCTTTGATAATTTGTTTCATACTGTGATGGACACAAAGGGGAAAACGAAAGATAATACACAAGCTCGAATGGACGTGAAAGAGTATTATCAACGAAAAGCTAACGAACTTGTTGAAATAAGAGGGAGAATGGTGAAACCGGTTGCAAAGTATACGTTGAATGTAGAACAAAAACGACATATTTGTCAATGGGTGAAGAACTTGAAACTCCCGGATGGATATGCATCTAATCTATCCCATTTTGTGTGGACATGAAGGAAGCAAAGTTGTATGGAATGAAGAGTCATGATTGCCATGTGTTCATGCAATGCTTGCTTCCTATTGCCTTTGCGACCCGCCTCGAAAATGTCTTCAATCCTATAGTTGAGCTTAGTCAATTCTTTACACATCTGTGTTCAACAACACTGCTGAGTGATCGACTGGATCAGTTAGAGAAAAATATTGTTGTCACACTGTGCAAATTGGAGAAAGTCTTTCCCCCAGGCTTCTTTGACTCAATGGAGCATTTGCCCATTCACCTTCCTTATGAAGCAAAGGTTGGAGGGCCTGTACAATATAGATGGATGTATCCATTTGAAAGGTATTAAATATTTTTTATGTCAGTGCATAATAAATATAAGACAACTGCATTATACTCTAACAATGGACTTGTCTATATGTAGGTTCCTCTATACCTTGAAACAAAAGGTAGGAAACAAAGCTTGAGTTGAAGCATCTATATGTGAAGCTTATATTGTTGAAGAGACTTCCATGTTTTGCTCGCACTACTTTGAGCCGGTGTTCCACCAAGAATAACAAGACCTATCGAAAATGACGATGGCGGAGAACCGATTTGCCAACAATTTCAATTTTTAATCATCGAGGAAGACCTTCGGGGGTGTAAATCTCGTTCTTCTTAGGGGATGAAGACGTGAAAGTTGCGACCACATTCATTCTAATGAATTGTGATGAGGTCCAACCATATATGAAGTAAGTGACGTTACATTGTCATAGATTAAAACTTACGTCAAATATATGCATGGTTAACACATAAATTGCTATGTAGTTTGTTCGTCCGCACTAAAGGAAGATAACCCTCGAATTATCAAGCATGAGATAGAAGCTCAAATCAATGATAGATTTGCATCATGGTTCAAAGATCATGTAAGTATTACGTTTGTATGGAAAAATTATCTATGACAAATATTATTTAACACGATTGTTATTGATGTTACTTAGGTTGAAAATCCAACCAACAATATTGAGGATTCATTTTTACATGACATTGCTTGGGGACCAAAGAGAAGAGTGAGAACATGGTCTAGGTACTTTGTCAATGGGTACAAGTTTCATACAACCAAAGTTGCCCTTAATAAATCAACCAACAATAGTGGTGTATGCATCAAGGGAACTAACTATGCACAAGCAGAATACGACTTCTATGTCGTTGTACAAGAGATGGTTGAACTTGAATATACGGGTATCCCCGTGAAGAGAAGCGTGTTGTTTAAATGTCACTGGTTTGATCCAACGCCGAACCGTGGTACCAAGGTTCATCCGCATTACAAGATTGTTGAAGTCCATGCTTCACGGAGGTACAATAAGTATGACCCATTTATTTTGGCCCAACAAGCAATGCAGGTATACTACACGCCTTATCCTTGTTGCCGTCAAAAGGAAAATTGGTTATCTGTTATTAAGATTAAGGCTCGTGGCATAATTGACATTCCTGCATCTGAACCAATTGTGGGGCCATTTCAAGTGGATGAACTTGAGGTCATTCTCCCAATAACTATGCATGAGGATGAACTCACTCTGCCAATACTTGACACTCCTGCATCTGAAATTCGCTATGAGGATGTAGATATGCCAGCAGATAACATGGAGTATGAAGATGATGAAGACCAAGAAGAAGAAGTTGAAGAAGAAGATGATGATGAAGAAGAAGATACCGATGATGAGGGCGAAGATATTTATGTGGATGAAGGAGATGACGAAGATGGAGATGGAGACGGGGACGAAGACGAAGACGAAAATATATAAAGTATTAGGTTATGTCATTTTGTTGTTATTAAGTTGTTGAATGACTTTGATTGCATTAACTTTTAATTGATTCCGTTTTTTAATCATTCACGTTTGTCATGATTTATTCATTCCTTATTACTAACTGTGCTCTCATAATGATTTTGTAGATGTCTTCTCGTGGCTCAAAGCATAATAGCGGCAAATCGAGTATTCCACAATCTCGATTCCTCACCACATCATAACTTGTCTATTCCTCATGTGGCAACTACTTGGTCCATCTATTCCTATCCCTATTCCTAAGGTAGTTAGACCATCTTTATCATTTGGACCATCACCTCAATTGCATGATATAGCTACCCGATCCTCTTTATCGCCTCAAATGCATGGATCGGTTGTGAGACCCACAATATCCCCCCAATTCTCGAGATCATAGAACAGACTCTTCACCCATATTACCACCTAGCCCTTCATCATCTCAAGTCCCACCTCCCGACATTCCGTCTCCCGGAACAATCGTCACACCCTCTTACTCCACAGGCGCTAGTGGTGGA
This sequence comes from Acacia acuminata, assembly GCA_019022655.1. NCBI lineage: Eukaryota > Viridiplantae > Streptophyta > Magnoliopsida > Fabales > Fabaceae > Acacia > Acacia acuminata. The sequence continues at coordinate 950,864 of JAFJYI010000047.1, read as the reverse complement.
TTATCACCTAGTGGTCGTGATCCCATGGATGGTCGAATATGGATTTATCCCGTGTCGAACGAACGTAAGTCGTTAGCAAGATTGATCTATTTTCTATCATAAAGCAAGTATATCATAAAGCATTTCATACATTTAAAATGGTATTTTTGCAATTATTACTAGGTTCACTCCCGCTTTTTGCACTTTGTTCGGCAAATCCTTCCTCTCATTCAAGCGAAATTTGACTATCCATGTTACGGTTGGAAAGTTACTCCTAACAGTTATAAGCAAATGTGGTTTGAAGGTCAAGGCGGTATATCTAATCTCTTATATTTGTATTATATTTAATTGTTTCCTTATGATTTTTTTATTTTTTTAACTTCTTTATTTCTCAATTATGCGAGAAAAATATAAATGGCCACCCCAACTTGACGATGACGTGAAAAGAATTTGGAATATAAAATGCCAAGAAATATTAAGAGGAACAATGAAAAGAATCGAAATGACTTTTTTCAAAACCAAGTTAGGCCCAACTGGATTCCTCATGAAGTCATGAATGAGTTAGAGAGAGTATGGACATCGGAAAAATATTTGAGAATTTGTGAGGTAGGAAAGGCCAATCGAGCGTCTAATAAGGGTGGGACTCAACATAAGGGGGAGCATTCCTAATTCGAGCATAAGAAGAGGATGGTTAGATTTTATTCTTAATTTATTCAATCATTATTGATTCAAGGCTTCATATAATACATCTTTTAATACCTACAAGCTGAACAGTTGGGAAGGGAGCCTTCAGTCTTTGAAGTATTCAAAAAGACTCATTATAATGAGACAACTGGAGAATTTGCGGACCACCGTGCGTGCAACTCATGTAAGCATATGTTTCATTTATTTGAACTTCCTGTTCTTCATCCATATTGTAGTTATATTGGTTTCATTGCTTTGAAAATAGGATTGGTCATTCAATAAAGATGAAGAGCATTTCATAGGTCAATGATTTTACCATCATTGAACCATATTTGAGCATTTCATGGAATCATGGATTTCTTGAATGTTGTATATTCTTGGTCATTTGAGCTTCGTGGTACTTTGGTTCTTATTATGTAAAGATATTTTTATTGAAAAGATGGAAATGATATTTAACAATGGTTTCTATAGCATGTACTTCATGTGGATAGGATTTTTATGCTTTATGTATATTCTTGGTCATTTGAGCTTACGTGGTACTTTGGTTCTTATTATGTAAAGATATTTTTAGTGGATCTGCAAGGCGGGGAAAGTTTAATCCTTATCATGGAATAGTGAGGTCCAACACATTTTAACATCAACATCTTATAATAGAACTTGGTGATCTGGTTGTTGTTGACAAAGATACTTTTCTTTCTACAGAGATCCTTTTCACAGGAAAAATAAACAGAGAAGGTGTAGATATCACCGTCTCAATATTTTTCGTTTCGAATTAAGCATGCCTAAACTCAGAATTGATTTATGAAAGTTAATATTCTACAATTCTTGTGTCCCTTTTTGCCTGTCGGCTAGATGATTTCAGAACTAGGATTTCTTGTTAGGTTTTTATTTTGGTATTGCTTCTGCCTACTATTTTGCCTTCTTGCATTCACTTTCAGGAGAGTCCTGAACGTCATTTCCAAGGTTTGGAGCACTCTCTTGATAACTTATAATTGAAATAGTGAGATCATTTTTTCGCAATGGGAGGAAAGAGTATGCTTGGCTAATTTTGTTTCTGGAATATGAATTATTAAATTGAGATAAGTATGTGAAGAGGTAATTGTGAATGTAGCTGATTGTTTAGATTGATATATTGTGATAATTGATTGTAAATTGATGTGCTCCATATTTTCTTTTGTAATGTGTTAAAAAAATTATCTTTGGTTGCCTTGTGAGTTTAGAACGAGAGAGAAATCAGATTGACCCTTGAAATATCTATCATGTTCGAAGACCCAAGACTTTAGGGTTTTTATTTTATTTTTTCATCGGGTTTTTCGCGGGTAAGTTCTTTGATTTGCTCAATTGTTTCTTCTTCGATTCAGATTTGATCCTGTGAGTGATTGATTCCGGTGCGGGGCTTCGAGGATTAGGGTTTTTGGGTTTATGGGGAGAATTCAGGGCTTTCTCCTGTTCTACTTGTTCGGAGTTGTTATAGTTTTAGTCCGAATCGAATAATTCTATGACTCAAAAGATGGTTTTTCTTTGGGAATTCGACATGGAATCATGGTAATCAATTTGATCGTGGCATTTCGGAAATTCCATCATGTGATGAAATTGGTTGTGAATGTGGGATGGGGGAATTGGGCTCTTGAAGTTCCTATTGGGATCTGTTAGACTTGTTTGTCGAAATCCCATCAAGTATAGTCTGGTAGCATGTTTGGTTTGGCTATCCTGCCTCTATTTCCGACAGCTCAATTTGCATGTTGGTCTGTTTTTTTATTTTTGGGTACTTATTTTATGTATTGTTTGCAGGATGAATTTTTGAGGCGAAAGTCATCAATCACTTCTGAGGGAGGCAGTGTCCAATCTAATGAAGAAGAGCTCAATTTATGGTTAGAAGTTACCTAAGGTGGTAAGACCAAGAAAGGCCGAATCTATGGCCTTGGATCTCGAAACTCATCATGTTGTCTCTTCTACCACAACTTCTTCCATCAATTCTTCGCGGGATTTTAACGTTCAAGAAATGCAAACGAAGATGACACAAATGTCGAAAAATATGACCACCTTGTACAAGAGAATGCACAACTTAAACAATCAACCGATTTAATTATGCAAGAGAATGCTCAACCGAAAGCATCAACCGATTTAATTATGTCGGCATTGCAAGGATTGGGGATTAGGTTACCTACTTTATCTAACCCCGCTAATCAAGGCGCTCCCCCGCCAATGAAGACGCGAGAATGAACATTAACAATTTTTATTGTTTATGATACTTGTGTTGAGAACATATATTTTCCCTTTTTTAAGTTGTCTTGTACTTTGAACTTGTGTGGTATTTATCTCTATTAAATATATTAGTTATTTGGAATTTGTTGATTTCTCTAACTATATATATGTGTGATTTAATATAATACTTAGAACTTGAGAACATATAGCTAAGAAATTGGTAAAAAAAAATGGTTAAGGAAATTAGTATAGTTTGCCACGGAAGTTCAGGAAGTTTTGTGGAAAATGCGCCAATTGAGTTAATTGCCACGGAAATTGCCAAGGAATATTGCGTGGCAAATTTGCCACGGAATTTCGGTGGCAAATATCCGTGGGTATTCTCACACGGAAATTTGCCACGGAATATTGCGTGGCAAATTTTGCCACGGAATTTCGATGGCAAAAATCCCGGGCAATCTCACACGGAAATTTGCCACGGAATATTGCGTGGCAAATTTCGCCACGGAATTTCGTGGCAAATATCTCGTGGGTAATTTCACACGGAAATTTGCCACGCCAATTCCGTGGCAAATTTTGCCACGGAATTTTCCGTGGAAAATAGTTGGCACGGAATATTCCGTGGCTAATTTACCACGGAAAATTCTGTGGCAAATTCCGTGTCAGATTTTGCCACGGAAATGTATTCCGTGGGTAAGTAGCTTTGTCACGGTTTTTTCGCTGACGGATTATATTCCGTGGGAAATCCGTGGCAAAATCTATTTGCCACGGAATTCCGTGGCAAATGAAATTAGCCACGGAATTCCGTGGCAATATCGATGCTTTTTTGTAGTGATGAGGGTAAGCTTTGGAGCAACAATAAATATTGTTATCATGTGATTTAGAGGTTACAAATTCAAATCTTAAAAGCAATCTCTTTGTTTGTTTGTTGGCCACTTTTTTTTTTTTTAAATATATATAGATATTTTTGGGAAAATTCCGTTTAGGTCTCAAAGGACCAAGAAAATCTCAAAAAAGTCCCAAGAGAAATTCGATGTCAAAAAATTCCCAAAAAGTTGTTAATTCCACAAATGAGAGTTATTAATCTCATAGAAGAAGTTGTTAGTGAGACTTTTCTGACATCTAAATTTTTCTTGGGACTTTTTTGAGATTTCTTGATCCCTTGAGACCAGAACGGAATTTTCCCTATTTTGTGTGTGTGAGAAGTTAGCACATGCGACGTTCATGTGACTTTCGGTGTGAATGAACAGTTTATATATAACGTTCACCACTTGTATTAGGTGCTTTTTTATATATATATATATAGGGTTTATTATTTACCATGTCATTTGATACAAGGTTTTGTCAATTTATTCTAAAACTACGTCGTTTTGGGAGTTAGAAGAATTAATGAAAGGTATTTTGATATAATTCATATAATAAAAAAAAAAAAAAACCAAAACACCCTTCATTAATTCCCCTAACTCCTAAAACGACGTAGTTTTGGGGTTAGGAGAATTAATAAAGAGTTTTTGGTAAAATTCATATGATAAATATAAAAACAAAAATATCAAAGCACCCACCAAAGCACCCTTCATTAATTCCCCTAAACCTAAAACGATTCGTTTTGGGAGTTAGGGAATTACTCGAAGAGTGTTTTGGTAAAATTCATATAATAAATAAATAAAAACGAAAATATAAAAACACCATTCATTAATTCCTTTTACTCCCAAAACGATGTAGTTTTAGGGTGATATGACAAAACCTTATATTAAGTAACATGACAAATGATAAACCCATATATGTGTGTGTGTGTATAAAGTGCTTTATTATAATGATAGATGAGAAAGAAGTTTGGAGAAGTAATTAAATATGTAAAAGATTTTGGATAATGATACAAAAATGCACACGTGGTTTTTCAAAAAGTACGCCGAGCTATAAAAGTGGAATAAAAGTCATAGATTTTGTTAAATGTAGATTATAAAGTTAACTTTAATCTAATGGATGTCATCTATATTTAACGAAATTTGTGACTTTTGCGTCATCTAATTGTAACCACGTAATCACTTTTGTATCTAAAAAAAACATTTGGTGTTTGACACGCTTTTGTAAAAACCACATGTATATTTTTGCATTTTAACTCAAAGATTTTTTGGTCATAAAGAAAAAATTAAAAGGCACTCGATTTCAACCTTCCAGGTCACTATTAATCCTTATTATAAGACACTAACTACCAATTCTCATAAATCAATAAAATCAGTTAAAAGCATTAAAATTGTCCTAAAATTTAAGTGATTTTCAATATTATTCTTTCTAACTACACTAAACTCAAATATCATATTAATTATTACTCTCTCTCACTACCCTTATTAAATATAAATAAACATGAAAAAAATAAATCAAATCCTCCTTGAAAACTTACAAGTGTCCTATTAAAAAACAATGCGTATTTGTTAGTTGGTACTCCCTCCGGTCCTAATTATAGGAACTATTTACTAGAATTTGGAGACATTAAGAAGAGAAGTTAAATTAATTAATTATAATTATTTTCTGAAAATACCCCTACTTAAAATTAAAAATTACATCAAGGTAGCCCCGCGCAATTGGGCCAACAACTGGCTACGGGCTTGGCGGATTGAGTTAGAAAAAGCCAACCTCAAAAGTAGATTGGGGTTTTGCTAGTTTGAACCGTGGGATTTTACCAGAGATGAGTTGATGGGATTTTTAAAACACCAAACAGATATTCCTAAAATACATAGGGGTATTATAGAAAAAAATTGACAAATGTTAAAACTTGCTATAATTAGGACTAAAACTAATTCTAAAATATGTTCTTATAATTGGATGAAGGAAGTAGTATATAATAATAGCGCGGGGTGGGATTAGTTTAAAGACGGAAATGTGACATAATAATGGGTCTAAAATAATGTGCTCCCGCTGTATCAAAGAGACAGAGAGTGTTTTAATAAGAAGAAATATATAAGTTTGAATCCCTAAGAACACATTTCTTAGAAAAAATAAAAACCGTTCACGCTTTAAACTCCAAGAAAAAGAAACCTTCTTGTCATAACAAATATAGAATTTAATTATTCTCTATTCAAAGGCAGATATTCTTATTGGCGAAGGCTGTGAACATTATATATGCTTGTAATTTTTAGACTAAAGTATATTTTTAGTCCTTTAAATTTTATATAAGGTATACTTTTAGTCCCTTAATTTTATAAAGTATACTTTTGATTCTAAAATTTTAAGACCGTTAATGTTGCTAACGGAAAACGTTGACGTAATAAACTCAAGTGATAACTAATAACATTTAATTACACAAATTTTATATATTCTTCAATTTACCCATATTTTAAATTTAAGCTTAATAGCATTTAATTACACAGTCATTACTTAAGTTTATACTTTTATCACTTGAGTTTATATTTTCCGTTGGTAAAATTAACGGTGTTAGAATTATAGGATTAAAAGCATACTTTATAAAGTTAAGAGACCAAAAGTATACCTTATATAAACTTAAGGCTTTGTTTGGGAGTTTGGAGGGGAGGAAGGAAGGGCAAAGAGAAAGGAGGGGAGGGGAGGAAAGGAAAATGGAGGATGTTTCCTCCCCTTATTTAGGAATTAAAAAAATAGTACTTAAAAAAATAGTAAGGGAGAAAAATGGAGGATTAATGAGTTATTTTTACTATTTTGTCATTTTCTTTAAAAACTCATATAATTATTATGCTTTACAAATAAATTTAAATTTTCTAAAAAATTTATTTATATAATTTTTATATTCAAAAAAATATTTTCTCTCTCTAAAAATTATTTATGTAATTTTTATATTCAAAAAATATTTTCTCATAAAAAAATATTTTCTCTCTCTAAAAAATATTTCCCTCAAAAAATTCTGAAGTTTGATTCGTGTGCATTCCAACGATAGAAAAGAAAAAAAAAAATTAGAAATAACGAGAGTCTTTTATTTGAACGAGGGTAAAAAAGCAATTAATCTATTTTCCTTATTAAAACCTCCATATTGAGGGAAATTTATTTTTTAGAAGAAAGAGGATTTTGGAGGATTTGTAAAAATCCCCGATTTTCTTCATTCTTATTTTTAAAACTTGCAAACAAGGGAAAGGACTACCAAAATCACCCCTTCCCTTTTCTTTACCTCCAAAATGAAACTCCCAAACAAAACCTAAAGAAATAAAAGTATACTTTAACCTAATTTTTACTTTTTAATATACTAGTAATAATTATTAATAATTTTTTTTATAGATATTATATAATTTACTTCTCCGTTTCCTATAAACGCGCTTATGCAATGCAGTTACCACTTCCTTCATGATATCAATCCATTAATCAATTGATCCATATCCCAAAAAGTCGGGCTCGGGAGTAAATTAAAAGTTGACATAAATGTAATCCTCCCTCCCATCCTAATTATAAGATAATATTTAAAAATTGATCTTAGTCTTAATTATAAAATAACATTCTAATTTTTGTCAATTTCTTTCTAAAGGCTCATTTGGGCTCATTTGAATGGATTTTTTTTTTAATGGAAAAAGCACATTTTTAATGCAAAAAAAATGGTCTTTTTATTAATTTATATGTTTAGATGATATTCTTTAAAAAAAGCAAAAGTCACAAAAAAAAGCCAAAATACTTCTTTTTTTTAAAAGCTCCAATTTGGAGCTTTAAAAAAAAAAACTCTACAAAAAAAAACACTTTTTTAAAAAGCCTATCCAAACGGGCCTAGTTTTTAGAGAATAGCTTTTGGGATTTACGAGATAAAAATAGTTTTTGGAGAATAACTTTTGAGATTTATAAGGTAAAAATGACTTTTGGAGAATAACTTTTGGATAAAAAAGATAGTGCTTGGATATTGTTATTAGTACAACTTCTTTAGGGTTAAATTAACCGAAAAGGACATTAGCTTTTAGTATAATTGCATATAGAGGATAATGTTGTATTTTAAATATTATAAATGTTATATTTCATAATAAATACCAAAAATTACATAAATTTGTGTACAAAATTAAAATACTTAAGGGTACTAATTGGTACTTAAAAATATTTCATGATATTAAAAATTTATTTTAGGATATTGAAAAAATATTTTAGGGTAATGACTAATCTTAAAAAAAAATTTCATGGTACCGACGGTACTAAAAAAATATTTAAGGATATTGAAAAATACTTCAAGATCTTGAAAATTTATTTTAGGATATTGAAAAAATATCTTAGGGTAATGGCTGATCTTGAAAAAATATTTCGAGGGTACGGATTGGTACTTAAAAGATAGTTAATACTTGATTCGACTTGAAAAAATACTTCTCATGGTCTTAAAAATTTATTTTAGCATACTAAAAAAATATTTCAGGGTATTGACTAATCTTGAAAAAAAATTTAGGGTGATGACAATACTAAAAAGATACTTAAGGATACTGAAAAAATACTTCATGGTCTTGAATATCTTTTTTTTAGGATATTGAAAAATAATTCGGGGGTAATGACTAATCTTTTTTTAAAAAAATTAAGGTACTAAAAAGTACAAAAAATACTTAAGGATATTGATTGATACTTGAAAAAAATACGATGATGATAGAGGAGGGAGAAAAATTTGAAAAAAATAGCTTTTTCCAAAACTTAGGTTTTGGCTTCAAAACCTAGGTTTTAAGTGCAGAATAGCTTTTGGCAAAATCGAGGGATATTTTACAAACTGGAGGCAAAATCTAAGTTTTGATGCGAGAATAGCTTTTGAACAAATTTGAGTGTTTGGCAAACTTTTTCCAAAATCTACGTTTTGGAAACATTCAAACATGTTCTAAAATACATCTATTGATTTTTTTTCAATAATAATTAAAAATAATGATAATTTAATAATGGACTTATATATTCTATAAAGTAAGTAATACTTGCAACTCATTAATTCCACGTACACCTCAATTCTACTATTTTTTGTGACAGCTTGGAGAAGTCTACGATGCCAGATTGAGTGAAAGCTTGGAGAAGTCAACAATGACAAACTATATCAAAGCTTGGAGAAGTTATGATGCTAGACTCAAAGAAATCGTGTGAGGTCGGGAAGAGGTACATGTGTAGAGGCTATTGATTCACTAATCTTTTCCCCGAAGTCATTTTAAATTTTAAATAAGGGTATTTTAGTAAAATAAATATAATTAACTAATATAATTATGATTTTTAATTTCTCTAAAGTTTGGTAAATATGTCATATAATTAAGATCAGAAGGAGTACTATATATTTTAGATTGAAATATATAATAAATTTTAACATATTTCTTTTAAATACAAATCTGATATCATATGCCAATAAATGAGAAAATGAGAATAGGGATTGTAAAATGAGAATAGGGATTGTTTTTTTTTTTGGGGGGGGGGGGGGGGAACAGATAGGACGACCAAAAAAAAGAAAAAGAGGAAAGGAAAGAGAAAAAAGGGAGACAGAAAATATTGTTGGAGGAAATTCGATGGAAAATTTTGAAAATAATAGGTTGAAATAATGTTCTCCATCACAGAATGGGAGTTTGAGATAGGGAAAATCCACCTTACGTCTTAAATAATCAAAAAATTGTTAAAAGGGTAAAAAAAAAAAAAAAAAAAAAAAAAAAAAAAAAAGGTCACATGTGAAAAAAAACTCTAAGGTTTTTAAACATTATTTCATAAAACGTTATTCTCTTTGGTTCTTATTATAAGGCCACACCAACTATGAAGTTTATTTGGTACTTTTTATAAGACATTTGTTTGTTCCCAAGAAATATTAATTGCTTTTTTCCAAGTATGCCCATAATTGATAAGGGTAGTGGGTGAGAGTAATAATTAATATGATATTAAACTTTAGTGTAATTACTAGGGGTAATATTAAAAGTTACTTAAATTGTAAGGTAATTTTATTGACTTTAACTATTTCTATTAGTTTGTGAGAATAATTAGTTAGTGCCTTGTAATAAAGCGAGAGGGAGTAGTTATTAACAGTCGATTTAGTTATTAATGGGTATTGATTTAGTTATTAAGAGATACTTGATTTAGTTGTTAGGATATTATTATTAATATCTACTGATTTAGTTATTAGTTCAACAGATATAATTGTTAATATTTATAAAATAATATTAGAAAAGGTTTGGAGTCGTGACTTTTTTTAGATTTTTTTAACAATTTTTTCTAATTTGGGCTTGAGGGATTTTTCCCTTTGAAATTTTCCATCTGTATCACATACGAAAAGGCGACATAATAATGAGTCTAAAATAATGTTCTCCTGCTTTATCACAGACACCGAGTGCTTTATTGGTTTTTGTTCAAAAGACAGATTTTTCTTATTTTCACGTTGACTAAGTTGGCGAAAGCTGTGAACACGATTATTCTTTCCCCCTTTTATAGATCCATTTTCTTCTGTGTTGTCCCATCAACTCAATTTCTCACCGGAGAAGTTCGCCATGCTTCAATCCAGAACTTGAAATACCATTCAGTAATCTTTCTCTCCCTGATTTGTTGTTTTCAATTTGATTATATGAACTGATTTTTGTCTTCGTTTGTTACTTCTGCTTCCGCCTTTTCACAATTAATAGTCATTCTCGACTTTTGAGTTAGACTGGTTCAAGATTCATTCTCTCAAGTTGCCTACCATAATCCTCTCTCTCTATCTCTCTCTGATTTCTTCTTTTCAATTTGACTTTTATCTTCGTTTGTTATTTCAATTTCAATTTCAATTAATATTCATTCTCTACTTAATTTCTACTGTTTACTTACACAGATACAAGATTCCTTCTCTGAATAATCTTCTTTCCTCAATTACTCTGTTCGATCTAATAGCATGCATATTAAGGTAAGGTAGATGGATATGATTTAGTATATATGGGCAGCGAAAAAGTAGATACTTAGCTTGCATATAAGAAAGAGGGATATCATTTCTGCTGCAAGTAAGAAACGACGTCGTTTTGTTCTCTCTCTCTCTCTCTGTTTTTTTTTTTTTTTTTTTTTTTTCCTCTCTCTTCCCAACACGAACAACACCGTCAGAACTCCCATGGCAAACTGACACCATTTCTTCTTCTTGTTTTTTCCTCGATCGTCTCTTGAAGTGGTTGGGGTGTCTTGCCATGGGTCTCAGATCCATCCCTTTGTTCTCCATCTTTTTCTTCACAGGGCACCTCCACCACCATCATAATTCAGAGAAAAGAGCCCGTGGGTGCCAATGCACCATCCTCACATCTTAACTTGGTCAGATTCTCGACTCTGTTTTCACTCCATCTCTGCCTCTGTTTTCAGATTCTCGACTCTCTCGCTCAAACTCTCATGCTATCCAGCAACCTCCTCTGCTCGTACAGGAAAGTATAGCATAAAAGCGCATAAAAAATTCTGCTTGTACAGCGAGAGAGCCTCAGATCAAGGATGAACCAAACTGTTTCATATTGTTCATTGTACCCTCACCTCCTCTTTTCTGTATAGGTAGAAACATTGTTTCTCTCAACGGCTCTCTGGCTCTCTTTCTCTCTGTGTTTGTGGATTGAGTGAGTGCTTCGCTGGGGTGTTTGTGTTTTTTAAGGCCAATCTGTGGTTTTGATTATTATATGGAAGAAAGAGGGTGAACGTGGCTGTTCTTTGTATTCGAGCCAACCAAAACCAATTTCACGCTTGCCCAGCATGATTAGTGTTCACCCTAGTTTTTTAATCTGACCCTTTACACTCATAAAGTCTAACAACAAGCCACTATCTGGGTATAGGTAGCTCGTTGAAAATTGAGCTGTTTTCCATCTTTTGAGACCCATGCTTGTCTCTCTGAGCTTTGAGAATTTATTTCTTTTAAATTGTGGGTCTCTTGTTTGAGATGTCTTTCTTTACTTTCTTTGCCAAATGCCAATATCGAAATGCGCTTTAGCTTCTTAGGAAAGGGTGAGAAACAAAGTCAGAATAATTTGCGCAAATCCGTCATCATGCTTGGTGTGCCTGTGCTTCTCCTTTCTTAGGTTTGAATCACGCAAATCAATGCTGTAATGATGCTTTATTTTGAGTTCTGGTCCGTAGCTTTTTCTCCTCAACCATCAGAGAAAAGTGTCTGAGATTTTGCGAGTAGTATGAAAACTTTGCTCCTATAAAAGCACTCACTGGTTTTCTTGGTCCTTCTTTAAACGTAGAGATGAAGAGGACAAGAGGGAAAGAAGTAAACTAAGAATCGAAGGTCTGTGGCTGATGGGTATCAAGATGCAGAGCCAGCACCAGCCTGTGGCTTTGAGGTTCCATGAGCAAACGGGGGTAAAAGAAAATACACCTTCGTTCAGGCTGTGGCTGGGAGGAGTATGTATTCCGGCGAAAATAGTGACGGAGTACAGGCCCAAGAGGAACGGTGCAAGTTGGGCGGAGGAGGAGAGACAGAAATAGATGGTGAAAGAGGGACAAAGAGATATGCTGCTATAGTGCTATGGAGGTGAAGAGGAATAGCCACGTGAATCAGAAATAAAGGGGGAGAAAAATATAATTGAAACGGCAGCGTTTTGGTCCTTACTGCAGATTTGTTTTCTGCCCAAGATGCAGAAATGATTTCCCCTAAAGAAAATTAGATTATATTTACTGACAAAGGGCCCCCATACTTTTTATTTATTTAAAAAAGGCCCTAATCTAAAAAGTTACAAGTTTCAATCTGTAAATTTATTCTGGCAAAAAAAAAAAAAAAAAAAAAAAAATCTGTAAATGTATTTTGGAATTGTCTTCAATTTTAATTACTCCCCCATTTAATATACTCTACTTCCTCTGGTCTTTATTACAGCATGTCTTCTTATAAGATATTTTCTAACATTTTTCATTTTTATCCCCTTTAATAACGTACTCCCTCCTAGTCCTTTTATATAAGAACTTAAAATTTGAATGAACTTAATCCTTTTTATTATAAACAAGACTAGAGGGAGTATTACTATATCACTAGATTAATTATGAGCTCTTGCATCATATTGCATGCAGGAAAAGTAATAATGCGAAAGTTAGGAAGGCGAAGGCATGAAGTGTGGAAACGAGTTACGCTAGTGGATGGAGGATGGAAGTGTAATGATTGTGGAGAGGAATTTGCAGGAGGTGCTAGCAGAATCAAAGCTCATCTTAATAAACTCAAAGGCACAGGTATTCGACCATGTACTGGCAAAGCAAACTCCAATAATGATACTGAACACAACCTCCTGCATTCTCAAGGTACGTAAATATATACTCGAGAACTCCAGTTCATAGCATAAATCACTTTAATTATAAACTAACTTTTTATAATTAAGAAATGCTAATTAGTTTACTAAATATATCTTAAATAAATTTGTTTTTACTTTACTTATAATAAATAAGGTTTTAAAAGAGAGAGAAAAATACATGGAGCCACATTTTTTTAACCATGAACATATATGCAGCCACATTTAAAGATTAATTACATTGAAAAATTGATACATAAACATATTCATTACCGTCTAAGTGATTTAGATTGTGGACAAGAGGATTATATATCTTCTTATCTTTTCTATGATTTATTACATCTATCCCATATTGCCCTTATTTAAATATCTATTCAATTTCTCAAAGTTACACAATTTATGTTTAAATGAAGATAAAATTAGAAACTCTTTTGATTTTAAGATAAAGGTAAAAAGTTTTAAATCTTCCCTTAATAATTCTGGTGATGATAACTGCCCGATAAGAATGTCTAATTGGAGTACATATTACTTAGTTTAAACAATGAATAATCAAACTATATTTTGTCAATCCAGTTGTACTCCTTTGCTAGTTTATATTGCCAGAAAATCAGGAAAATTTAATGTAAAAAATTTAATGAGCCCCAAAACAAGCCAACAAAACAAATTAAGAGGCCCAAAGAGGTAAATCAGAGTCAAGCATTTGGGACATAATTTAATTTCCCACGTTGCTATTCATGGGTAATTAAGTAGTTTAATTGCATAGTGATATTAGCAATTAATATACTGATTGAGTTGGAGGCCAAAAAAAAAACAAGAAGTTTGTCATTGGACGGTTTGATAGATTATAGCATGTCCAAAACGAAGCAGGACAAATCCAAGCCGATGATGCTGAAGATCAGGAAAGGACTCAAGACTTGCAAATGATGAAACGATATGCGTTTGAATGTTTAAGGTTAGATTCATATTTAATTTCCAACTATATATACTTCAAATATGTGTACTATTGTGTGTGGGGAGAGTTTGGATGGATTTTCTTAAAGTTTTGTTTTTAAAAATCAATCTAATTCTTTTTATTTTTTATTTTTTATATATATGTAAATCACTCTAATTCTTCAGACCTGAAGATAAGGTTATTGTTTCCCCACTTTCATATTTGACTCAAGAAGTATTTATCACCCTTAAACCGGAGACTTCTTTGGATTCATTGGTAAGTATTTATTTTTTACATTCTTATATCCTATTTTAATATTTATGACCAAGGTTTTAGTTATATTAATTTTTAATTTAATTTCATGAATTCTTATATAGGTAATAGATACTTTTGTTGAGATACTAACTCATATTGAGAGAAAGAATAAAACTATACCTTCGAATTGGTATCTTCCTGTGACATTTTCGGTGATTTCCTATTCTCTTTTCTGTTTTAATACTTTTTTTAATCTAAAACTAGTTCATTGGCAATCATTTTTAATGGTTCTTCCATGATATAATTATAGGACGCAGCACTCAAAGGCAAGGTAGGTCACTTCTTGAACTTTGTCCTTTGCCAAAAAATTACAAAAAATTATATGTCTGACTTGGAATGCTGTGAGAAGGTATGCCTTTTCAACTTTTTATAGAAAAGTTTCTTTATCAACATGATTATCATTTTTTCAATTTGATTTGTGATTTCATAAATAATAGATTTTTATTCCTGTTCACATCGGAGCAACACCAAATGGGCATTTTTATTTATACATTATCCATTTAAAGAGTAAAGAGACTGAAATATGGGATTCGCTACCCAATACATCTGAGGCTAAAATAGAAGAGACAACAAAAAAATTGGTGGGTGTTAGATAATTACAATATTGATAACATTAATTGGCTATATGTATAAATAATAGTTTTCTCTCTATGTCTAGTTGATTGCCATGGGAAAACTCTTCGAGAAAGTAACATTTACAGAATTTCATTTGAAGATGGCAGACGATATCCTGTTACAACCTAATGGGTGGGTGGACAATTATCATGTAAAATTATATAAGCTTTAATAGAAAAAGCTTTTATCATGCATGACCTTTTCCTATTTTCTTTCATTTGTAGATTTGATTGTGGTGTCTTTGTTATTAACTACATGCAACAATCTGATAATTATGTGAAGAGAGATAGTTCATTTCAGGTGTGACCTCTTGCAAACATATATAGTCATATATAGAGTCATGTGTTAGCACTCACACATCCTACACGAGCATGCTGACACTTTAATTCTTTCAGTCATATAAATGATATGGACAACAATATAATGTAGTTTGACAGTCAAAAAGAAAGGGAGGATTTGGCTTTGAAGTTGCTCAACAGTGACTTGAACAAAGAAAAGCAAAATTTATATGACAAAGTAAGGCGGCACTATGCACAAGTTGAAACGCAAGATGGCAATAAAAGATTACGACTTCATACTTCAAAAGAAAAATATGATGATTTAGAAAAAGGTACGAGCATTAGCATAAACTATGTATCCTACTCATTTTAATGCCTTTAATTTATGAAAATTATTAAAGTTCTTGAACTCGTAAAAATTTTCATATATAACTTTCAAAAATTTCTGTTAGCCATAACTTTTTGATTATTTAATGAGGGACAAATGCAGGAAGGATATTTTTCTCTTTCGTTTCTTCGATTTCATTATTTGACTGATTTCCATCTTCCTTTGTTACTTCTGCTTCCGCCTGTGAACAATTAATATTCATTCTCTACTTTTGAGTTCGGCAGACTCAAGATTCATCCTCTGAATAATCTTCATTCCTTTATTACTTTTTTCGTTCGAATTGCAATCATATTGAGGAAAGGTAGATAATTTTGTATATACTTTTTGTGTGATAAAAGTAGCTACTTGCATATAAGAAAATTATATCATAATATCGACGAAAACTGAAGCCTCAAACTTACAACAACAAAAAAGTTATAAGTAGTTGATTTTAATTATTGCCTAGGTTTCCCAAGGTAACCAATTAGTTTCAAACTGTCGAATTGTCTTCTATTTTAATGACTCCCTCGGATATAATATACTCTACTTCCTAGTTCCTATAGTCTCTATTACAGGTGTTCTTCTAAAAGGAATATTCTTCATTTATAAGGCATTTGCTAATTTCATATTAAATATATATTTTTTCATATATGCCCATATTTAATAAAAGAAGTGAGGAGAAGTAGAAATTAATATGATGTTAGAGTTTAGTGTAGTTAGTAAGGATAATAATTAAAATCACTTGAATTTTACGATAAGTTTAATACTTTTAGCTGTCTTTTATTGGCAAAGGGTTTTAAATATGTTGTTTTAGTTCTGGTGATAATGTTGGAACTACTTTTTAAAAACGACTTATTGGAATATATTACTATTAATTTAAATATTGAATAATCAAATATAATATGTGAATTCTTTTGTACTCTTTTACAAGTTTATTCGGCTGCAAATCATATCCAAGTCTTTCATATCCTTCAAAGTGCTAACAGGAATCTCATATTCATTGAATCAAATCTCATATCCTTCAAATCGAACACTTACCCACTAATTAACTCAAATTTAATTTAAATTGTCACTTAAAGACAATCTTAGATTATTAATAATTCATTTATTACTAATGTAAGTGGACAGTTTTTCACATATTGTGGAGTGAGAAATTAGGAGCCAAGTGAGAGAGATAATTTAATTCCCATACGTCTGCTATTATATCTGGGAATAAATACATAGTGGTAGATATTTACTGTCTTTTTGAGTACCAAATGTGTTAAGCAAAGTTTTGAAAAAAAATATATTTATGATCAAATTCAATCCCTAACTAGCTTTTATATTAAGAGCTGGAGGAAGTACATCTCTCCCATATTGCCCATATTTAGTATTAATTAAAATTTCAAAGTTACACTGTATAGGTTTAAATGAAGATTAAATTAGAAACTCCTTTGATTTTCAGAAAGAGATAGAGATTTAAATATTCCCTTAATAATTCTATTGATAATAAGTGCCAGGTAAAAATGACTAATTAGGGGGTACATATTAGTTTAAACAATCAATAATCAAACTATATTTTGTCAATCCAGTTGTACTCCTTTTCTAGTTTATATTGCCAGAAAATCAGGAAAATTTTAATAATGTAGAAAATTTTATGAGCCCCAAAACAACCCAACAAAACAAATTAAGAGGCCGAAGAGGTAAATCACTGGCAAACATTTGGGGGAGGATAATTTAATTTCCCAAGTTGCTATTAATAACTTTAATTGCATAGTGATATTAGCAATTAATATACTGATCGAGTTGGCGGCAAAAAAAAAAAAAAAAAAAAAAAAAAAAAAAAAAAAACAAGAAGTTTGTCATTGGACGGTTTGATAGATCATAGCATGTCTAAAATGAAGCAGGACAAATCCAAACCGATGATGCTGAGGATCAGGAAAAGGCTCAAGACTTGCAAATAATGAAACAATATGTACTTGAATGTTTAAGGTTAGATTCATATTTAATTTCCAACTATATATATATGCTTCTAATATGTGTAATATTGTGTGTTTTGGGGGGGGGGGGGGGGGGGGGATTTTGATGCATTTTCGTTAAGTTTTGTTTTTGAAAATCAATCTAATTCTTTTTTTTATGTAAATCACTCTAATTCTTTAGACCTGAAGATAAGGTTATTGTTTCCCCACTTTCATATTTGACTCAAGAAGAATTTATCACACTTAAGCCACAGACTTCTTTGGATTCATTGGTAAGTATTCATTTTTCACATTCTTATATCCTATTTTAATATTTATGACCAAGGTTTTAGTTATATTAATTTTTAATTTAATTTCATGAATTCTTATGTAGGTAATAGATATTTTTGTTGAGATACTAACTGATATTGAGCGAAAGAAGAAAACCAAGCCTTTGAATTGGTATCTTCCTGTGACATTTTCGGTGATTTCCTATTCTCTTTTCTATTTTATGATGTACATTAATAGTTTTTTAATCTAAAACTAGTTCATTGGCTATCATTTTTAATGGTTCTTTTCTATGATATAATTATAGGATGCAGCACTCAAAGGCAAGGTAGGTTACTTCTTGAACTTTGTCCACAGCCAAAAAATTACAGAAAATTATATGTCTGACTTGAAATCCTGTGAGAAGGTATGCCTTTTCAACTTTTTATAGAAAAGTTTCTTTATCAACATGATTATCTTTTTTTCACTATATATCAATTTGATTTGTGTGATCACAAATAATAGATTTTTATTCCTGTTCACGTTGGAGCAAGGCCAAATGGGCATTTTTATTTACACACTATCCATTTAAAGAACAAAGAGATTGAAATATGGGATTCACTACCCAATATATCTGAGGCTGAAAAAAAAGAGACAACAGCAAAATTGGTGGGTGTTGGATAATTGCGATATTGATAACATTAATTGACTCTCTCTCTCTCTATATATATATATATATAAATAATACTTTTCTCTAAATGTCTAGTTGATTGCCATGGAAAAACTCTTCGAGAAAGTAACATTTACAGAATTTCATTTGAAGATGGCAGACAATATCCTCTTACAACCTAACGGGTGAGTGGACAATTATTATGTAAAATTATATAAGCTTTAATAGAAAAAGTTTATATCATGCATGACCTATTGGCCTTTACCTATTTTCTTCCATTTGTAGATTTGATTGTGGCGTCTTTGTTATTAACTACATGCAACAATCTGATAATTATGTGAAGAGAGATAGTTCATTTCAGGTATGACCTCTTGCAAACATATATAGTCATATATAGTCACAGGGGTAGATCCAGAAATTTTTGGAAGGGGGCACTATTGGTGGGGGCCGGGTGCAGGGGTTCGGGGGCAACGCCCAATTTTTTTCACTTGTCATCAAAAGCACAAAAAATAATTCAGGATTTAGAAGGTTTTCACTTGTCATCGCTTACAAGTTTTATCATCATCAATAAGAAAAAGAGCAAGTGTTAGCCATAAAATGCCCATGACAGAAAATTAGCAACCTACATGCTCCAAGCAATTTTTTGTGCTGGAAATATCCACCTAAAATACAGAGAAAAGGCAACAAAATACTAGGAAAGTATCTCAAAAAAGGAAGCAGATCTTTCCCAGTTGAAGTCACCATGCTAAAATATGTCCGCAAGTATTTTTATAGGAGAAAGAAGAGCAGAATGAGCCGGACGTGTTGAGGAAGACATAGAAGAGGGAAAAAAATAATAATAATAATTATTATTATTATTTTATTTTATTTTATTTTAATATTAAAAAAAATCAAGGGGGGGCACGTGCCCCCCTTCTAATATACCTGCATCCGCCCTCGTATAGAGAGTCAAGTGTACGCACTCACACATCCTACACGAGCATGCTGGCACTTTAATTCTTTCAGTCATATAAATGATATGAACAACAATATAATGTAGTTTGACAGTCAAAAAGAAAGGGAGGATTTGGCTTTGAAGTTGCTCAGCAATGACTTGAACAAAGAAAAGCAAAATTTATATGTCAAAGCGAGGCGGCACTATGCACAAGTTGAAAAGCAATATGGCAATAGAAGATTACAAGTTGATCCTTCAAAAGATGACGAAGATGATGATGGTTTGAAAAACGGTATAAGCATCGATCGGCATAAACAATATATCCAACTCATTTAAATGTTATTTAAGAAAATATATTACAATTAGTTGAAGATTTTGAACTTTTAAAAGTGGTCACAACTTTAAAAAAATTACTCTCTATTTAAATTGTAACTTCATCTTAATTATATTTCTCTTATCCACTCTCTTTTCTATAATCTTTTTATTATTTTATGATGGACAAGTGCATAAAAATATTTAATGTTGTCTAAATTTTGTGGTAACTTGCACCTTGTGTACTTTAAATCTTCCAAATGTGATTTACATGCATATAGGGACGGAGAGAGTTTATGACCGCATAAAATTTAAATGCCATATATATATATATATATATTCACTATTTTTACTTAATTAGTTAGTTAATGTTTTTCTTGTTGCTACGAGCTTCTAAAGCTTAGATATTGCCTACAACAGATTTAATAGGGAGGAAGTTTTATAGATATATTGAACAAATGAGGGAGTGGATAGATTATGATAAGGTGTCAGCAACTAGAGTTTGGGAAATGAGAGGTTCAGGAAAAACATCTTTAACAAGCCACATATATGACAAGCTTTTAGAAGGTGACATTAGAGTTTTTTTGGGGAACTGTGTCACAAAAGAGCATCTGCAACTTGCAAAAAGTCATGGCTAGATCAATCATGTTGGATATCTCTGATGAGTTTGAGGTTAAAACAATTGCCGAAAATTATTTCAAGCATTCAAAGAGATGAAAAAATTTGTTATTTTAGATGATGTTTGGGATCATTTCTTTCTAAAGGAGGTTGGATTTCGTATGTCAGATAATCGAATTAAATTGATTTTGACAATTGGGAAGTGTGTCAAGGAATGGCTTGTAATAAGAAGAATAAAATAGAAATGGGACCTTTAGATTTGGATGATAGTCGAGCTTTGTTTAAAAAGACTATAGGATCCAATGAAGGACAGTCTTTGAAAGCGAAGAGAATTGCACAAAATGTGGCAAATAAATGCGAGGGTTTGCCCCTGCGATTGTCATAATTGTGACAAGCATGAAGGGTAAAAAACAGGCTGGATAAGTCATATGTTGGAATGTCTTGAAAACTTGGGGCATGGGTAATTTGAAATGGACAAATGGGTATTCCCAGTTTTGAGGTCTAGCTATGATTTCTTAAGTAAGTAGTTGCAAAGATTCTTTTTGTATTGTGCCTTAAGTACCGAAGGAGTTATTGACGATGAAAAGGCTAATCATTTGATAAGAATATTTGTTTATGAAAGCATAGATGAAACAAAGAAGTTGAGGCTGCAGTATGATGAAGGTTAAAACATGTTGGATAGATTAAAGAATCATAGTATGTTGGAAAGATATGATGAGCAATGGAGGATGTACAAATTTCTTAGAGCCCTGGCTATCGACATTGCAGAAGACACATATGGCAAATGCTTAGAAGAATTTGACAAAAATACCAAGTGATGACTGATGGAAAGATGATCTACAAAAAGGAATAGAAATAGAAAAGCAGTACTCCCAGGAGACATCAAGGAGTTGTTTATAAGTGAGTGCCAGCTAGTAGGGGCAGTTGGTAGTTGCCTATCCAGTGTTGTTTCATCATATGGCCACAACAGCAATAATAATCCACACCAAATTGAACGGTTGGATATTAGCGATTGTAAAGATGTGGAGTACTTGTGTTGCTTCTCTGGCAGTTGCCCCTTTTGCTTCTCTTCCCAACTTGTTGGATGTCTATGCCTCAATTATTTGCAGGATTTGAAAGATATTGTGTCAACCCTCCCTATTTTCTCATCTCACACATCTCCAGATTTGGTTTTGCAACAGCATGGAGACTCTGATGATGCCAAAGTTATTAGCACTCTTCCGAAACCTATGCGGCTATGCACCATTAAGTTGGGAGATGAAAAAATAGTTGGAGAGCATAATCATTCTAAAATGGAACTTGGCAGCAGTGGTAACCTTTCTCACCCTACTCCTATCACTCTTCCCAGGTTGACATCTCTGGAATTACTGTACATGCCACAATTAAATTTCGCATACAGAAGCGTCATGCTTTGCCCTTCTCTCCAAACATTCTTTGCTTTCGAGTGCGAGAAACTAAATACCCCTCAGATAGATATCTCAAATGGATGTGAGCTTCCCATGTAGAAGACCTCAATTTTTCAATTCATTTTCTAATTGCTGATAGGTATAGGGTTTCTAAAACCAAGGACATTATATGACTTACCAACCATTGAAGGAGAGCCTAATTCTTCAATGAAAAAGAGATTTCAATTACACCTACTTTATTCACCTCTATCTTGTATCCTAAAAATAGAGTTGAACAGAGTGTCATTTTATTTTAATATGGCTTGTGACAAGGAGGCTTGACACAGTATTTTATGTCTTGATGAGACCCAAGACTTTTTGATATGAAATTTAAGTTGCAAGTGCAATACAGAAGTTGCTGAAATTATTCTGCCAAAAACAGAATTTATAAGAATACACCATATGGTCAAATGCGTGGAGCAACAAAACCAGATGCAAGATTATGTCATACAGCCTTACACATGCCTTATATTTATGTCGTTAAAGATTAACTTTACAGAAATTACGTACTCAGGAGCTTTGATTTAACTTTATGGGATGCAAGTTATGGTTCTTGCGGTAAGGAAATAGATGGAGAACATTCCATGAAAAGGATAACTTTTGTCAAGTCTGGTGTTGTGGCGTGCTGCTTGATAATCATCGAGAGAGTTTGGTTGCCAAAAATAGGTAGAGCTATTTTGATTGATTTTGAGGGACTTAGTGCTTCATATTAGTGTGTAGGCGTGTGGCTCCATTAGCGCTGGGTTCATGGATGAAGAGTTATTTTTGGCCACAAGAACCCATCCAAAAAAGGCTTATTGTTAGATTGGTATAACAACCCAACATAGAGAATCCTTCTAGTAGTCCAGTTGGTTCAAAGATTGTCATAAGATGCCCAAACTTTGTTGAATGTTGAAGTCTGGGCCACTTGTAGCTCTCCCAAATTGATAATTCCACTAACAAATCCATCTTCTGCATGTAAAATATTAATCATCCTTCACTGATGACGATGAGACAGTATTTGAAATTACACGAGCTTCAAAATTGTACTTGAACCTCACATATTTTGAGCTAAACTATTGTGCCATCAGTGACAAATGAGTTGCGGTGTCATCGCTAATATAAGTGATATACATTTTTAAGATATGCTACTTTGTTTCTGAAGTCTAAATAATGCAGAGAGATGCTCCAAATATGGAATTATGAAGCTTAAGTATGTCTAACAAGTGTTCCAGACTTGTGTCAGACAAGTTCACGACGGCCCAAATTGTTTATAACTGATCTTCATTAGTTGAGTTTCATAATTTCTTTGTGTAAAATTAATAATAATTTGAACAGTCAGAGAGGAGAGAGAACTATGTGAAGATAATGGTGTTATCACCTGGTGGCCAGAGTGGAGTTGGAGCAGGAAGCTTGAAAGTAGTATCAATGGGAAGACTTTGATGATTCTTGGTGAGACAATTGGCTATCTCTGTTTTTTATCAAAATGAAAATTGAATCCAAAGAAAAGGTAACGTGAGCTAGTAATGGTAATGGTGTTACACAATACATCAGGGACAAGTGAAAAGACTTGGTTACACTCAGGGACAAGCAAATGACACGTTCATCAAACGTGTGGATGGCAACATCACTATCCATAATCATTACAAGAAACGAAACCAAATTCCAAGGGAAAGACCTCGGACAAATGAGGTATTTTCTGGGCATGGAAGTGGCAAGAACTAAAAAGTGCATCAACATATCTTAACGGAAGTATACCTTGGACCTATTACATGAGACAGGAATCTTAGGTGCCCAACCTGGGGGGACACTAACGAAACAAGGATGTCACCTTGAGATCAAGCCACAAGGTGTTCCGGTTGACTTAGAAAGATACAAAGGACTTGTGAATTGTTATACTTAACCCATACGTTCAGATATTAACTATGAAGTTGGAATAATAAATCAATTCATGCATTAGCCATACGAAAAACATATGGAGGTTGTATAAGAATTCTGAGCTATCTGAAACTTAATGTTGGTAGAGGAATCTTCTTTAAGAAAGGCATTGCTAGAAACATTGAAATCTACACAGATGTAGACCATACAAGGGATAGAGAGCATAGGAGGTCAACCTTAGAGTATTGCACATATGTGTGGGGAAATCTAGTTACGTGGAGAAGTAAGAAACAAATTGTGGTGTCAAGAAGTAGCGCAGAAGTAAAGCTAAGAGCTGTTAGTTAATGATGGAGTATGTGAAGGAATCTAGATCATCAGGTTATTGAAGGAGTTGGGAATCCCACATGAGAGATCAATGCAGCTCTAGTGTGAAAGGCCATCATTGAAATGGTTAGTAACCCATTATATCATGATAGAATGAAGCATAATATTGAGAAAGATAGACATTTCATTAAAGAAAAGATAGAAGAAGGCACTATGATTCTATCTCACATACAATCTACAGACCATATTGCAGACATTATGACAAAACCACGGATAGGGTTAAGTTTGAAGGGTTTCAAGGCAAGCTGAGAATCATTGATATCTACTCTTCAACTTGAGGAGGAGTTTAGAGATCTATTTAAATTTTAAATTTTGAATTAGAGAATCCTATGATTATCTCATTTATTGTAATCCGTGATTTACTGCTTTCAATTTAGGATATAATATCTAATTGCAATCCCTTTATTTTCTGTACTAATTATTCTCTCTAGAGTCTTTATATGGTACCCTTTTCTAGTTGAATAAGTGATAAGAGAATATTATCTTTTCTCCTCTGATTTAAACAGGGTCATCTTTTGTTTCCAATGGGGAGGATGAAGACTTGCAGATGATGAAACGATATGTATTTGAATGTTTAAGGTTAGATTCAAACTTCCAATTATATTCATGCTTTTAGTGTGTGTTGTCTGTGAGAGTTACGTGTATTTTCTTGAAGTTTCGTATTTTAATTCACTCTATTTCTTTTTTTAAATGGGTATATCACTGTAATTCTTCAGACCTGAAGATAGGGTTTTGATTTCCCCACTTTCATATTTGACCCAACAATATTTTATCACCCTCAAACCAGAGACTCCTTTGGATTCATTCGTAAGTATTTATTTTTTACATTCTTATATTCTATTTTAATATCAACGGCGAAGGTTTTAGTTATAGTAATATTTGATTTCATGCATTCTTAGGTAATAGATGTTTTTGTAGAGATACTAACTGTTATCGAGCGGAAGAAGAGAACTAAGCCTTTGAATTGGTATCTTCCAGTGACATTTTCGGTGATTTCCTATTCTCTTTTCTGTCATATGATGTACGTTAATACTTTTCTAACATAAAGCTAGTTCATTGACAATAATTTTTAATTTGCTTCCATGATATAATCATAGGATAAAGCACTCAAAGGCGGCAATGTAGGTCGCCTCTTGCACTTTGTCCATTGTCAAAAAATGAAAGAAAATTATATGTCGGACTTGGAATTCTGTGAGAAGGTATGACTTTTCAATTCTATTTAAAAGTTTCTCTATCAACATGATTATCTTTTTTTAACTATATATCAATTTGATTTAATTTGTGTTATCTCAAATAATAGATTTTTATTCCGGTTCACGTTGGAGCAAGGCCAAATGGACATTTTCATTTATACATTATCCATTTAAAGAGTAAAGAGATTGAAATATGGGATTCTCTACCCAATACATTTGTGGCTGAAATAGGACGTGAAGAGACAACAAAAAAATTGGTGGGTGTTAGATAATTATTGCAATATTGATATAATTATATATATATATATATATATATATATAAAATAATTTTTACTTTATCTCTAGTTGCTTGCCTTGGAAACACTCTTCGAGGAAGCTGCACTATTTACAGAATTTCATTTGAAGATGGCACGCGACATCCTCTTACAGTCTAATGGGTAAGTGGATGATTATTTTGTAAAATTATAATTAGCTTTACTAGAAAGTTTTAATCACACAATGACCTTATCATATTTTCTTCTATTTATAGATTTGACTCTGGTATTTTTGTGATCAACTACATGCAACAATCAGATAATTATGTGAAGAGAAATCCTTTATTTCAGGTATGACCTTTTGCAAAAATATAGAGTCATAGACTCATAACTAAGCACTCAAACTTGCCAACACACAGTCCTACACGAGCACGTAAGCACTTTAATTTTTTTTCTTTTTGGGTGAAAAGGAAATTTCATTCAAATGAAAATGAATCTGTCTACATCTACAATGAGCAATGTACAAGACTAAAGAATAAAATGACTACAAGGGAGGTCACTGTAATGAACACAAGCCCAAAGAGAGAGCCTAATCCCCAAAAGCTAGCCTATGAGGAGGGAGAACCCAATTGACTTATAAACCTTACTCTAAGAGCTTGGCTCCCCGATGTGGGACTCATAACATAGTCACCCCCTCAAGAGCCGACGTCCTCGGTGGCTCCACTCCACGGCACTTCACTCGGCCTCTAGCCGGTCAGAACCCTCCGTGGGTAGCCCTCTCCGAAACATCGACTCTCAATGAAAGCACCAATGTAATGAACACAAGCCCAAAGGGAGAGCCTAATCCCCAAAAGCTAGCCTATGAGGAGGGAGAACCCAATAGACTTATAAACCTTACTCTAAGAGCTTGGCTCCCCGATGTGGGACTCATAACCATAACATTTGGTGCTTTCATTGAGAGAACTCATGGCCGAAAATACCAGACTCAAAGAACTGCAAGCAGAGCAGAAACGAACTTTGGAATTCGTGGACGAAGCTAAAGAACGATTCACTAAACTGGAAAAATTAATGGAGGCGATGCTCATAAAGATGGATACGCTTGACAAACGAGCAGACAGCGCTGGCTCCAGCGCCGGAGTCAAGGTCGACGCCCCGACGGCGGAGGTGCCCAATACACAGATGGGACCCTATGTTGGTTTCAACCAACGGTCAGTTAAGCTAGACTTTCCTCGGTTTGATGGATCCGAGGCCCTACAGTGGATATTCAAGGCAGAACAGTACTTCAAGTATTTCGAGATTCCCGATGCTCAACGGCTAGTTATCGCCTCAGTCCATCTGGATAGAGACGTACTACCCTGGTTCCAGATGCTTGACAAGGCTCATCGCGTTCCTCGCTGGACTGATTTTCTCAAGGCCATCGAAGAGCAATTTGGTCCTTCACAGGTCGATTGCGCTAGATCCCAACTATTCAAGTTAACCCAACAGGGGAAGTTGGAAACGTACTATACTCAGTTCATGGCGTTGGCCAATAGGACTACGGATGTACTGACGCAGCCATACTTGACTGCTACCTGGGAGGACTGAAACCGGAGTTACGACGTGATGTCCTGGTCCAAAAACCAGAGTCTGTTCTTCAGCGATGACCCTGGCTAAGCTGTTTTCCGAAGCAATAGAGTGGGGTAAATCCTCTAAGGTTTCGGGTCTCAGTAATGTCGGGAACACCAATACGCTGAGCAAGGCATATTCAAATCCTCCGACTGGATCTGGTGGTTCATCACTCATGAACAGCGACGGCGGCAAAACAAATCTCCCACCACTCTTACCGACTCCCAATCGTCGCCTCTTAAACGTATGACTTTGGCCGAGATGCAGATCCGAAGAGAGAAGGGCCTATGTTATACCTGCGACGAGAAGTTCTCCCCTAGTCATCGTTGTGCTAAGCGACAACTGATGATGATGATCGGTGAGGATGAATCAGAGGAGATAGTCGAAGCTGAGATGGAGGATTTAACTATCGATGGAACCTTACACCACCTGTCACTGCCGGCGTCTAAAGGCACTCATGGTGCCGCTACGATTCGATTCACGGGCAACGTCCATAGGAAAGAGGTACAGATTCTACTTGACGGAGGAAGCTCCGACAACTTCATCCACCCACGCATCGTTCAACACTTGAACCTCTCGGTGGAGTACACAAAGGAAGTGAGAATCATGGGCGGTATAGGACAAGTAATGCGCACTAATCAGTCGGTCTCCAACGTACCGGTACACATCGGTGGATATACTCTGTTTTTGACTATGTTTGTGCTGCCGGTTGCCGCGGTGGATATGGTGATCAGCGCTGGGTGGCTGGAGACGCTAGGGCCCCACGTTGCAGACCATAGCACTTCTACAATCAAATTCTTGAAGGACGGACAATGGGTGACACTTCGAGGCTTTCGAGGAGCTTCTACTTCGCTGGTGCAGTACCATCATCTCATACGAATTCAGAATACCGAAGCAATGGCAGAGATGTATGTTCTTGAAGCTATAGACCAAACAATAACCAAGCTCGACGATACCTCTGTTCCTCCTGAATTGCTTCAGCTTTTACAACACTATGAATCGGTTTTTGAGACTCCACACAGATCACCGCCACCCAGGGGCCACGAACATTCGATCGAGTTATTTCCTACCTCTACTCCAGTCAAAGTTCGCCCATATAGATACCCCGTGAGCCAGAAGTCGGAGATTGAGCGTATCGTGGAAGAATTGTTAACCGATGGTTTAATCCAAACCAGCAACAATCCCTTCTCTACACCTGTTATCTTGGTGAGGAAGAAGGATGGAACATGGAGGTTCTGTGTTGACTATAGAGCCCTCAACGCCATAACAGTAAAAGACTCGTTTCCCATGCCCACAGTAGATGAGCTATTGAATGAACTAAGTGGCTCTGTGTTTTATTCCAAACTGGACCTCCGGTCGGGGTACCATCAGATACTGATGAAGGAGACCGATAGAGCAAAGACTGCATTTAGGACCCATCATGGATTGTACGAGTGGCTAGTAATGCCATTTGGCCTCACAAATGCACCGGCCACTTTCCAAGCACTGATGAATACGGTATTCCAACCTTTTCTCCGTAAGTTTGTGCTAATATTCTTTGATGATATTCTCATTTACAGTGAGTCTTGGGAGCGTCATTTGGAGCACGTAGGGATGGTTCTGGGAACTTTGAGGCAACACCAATTATACGCTAAGTTGTCTAAGTGCGCATTTGGCCAGTTACGGATTGATTACTTGGGTCATGTCATCTCGGCTCGAGGCGTCGAAATGGACGAGAGGAAAATTGGTGCTATCAAGAATTGGCCTCAACCCCAATCTGTGACTCAATTAAAAGGATTTTTGGGCCTTAGCGGCTATTACCGTCGCTTCATTAAGTGCTACGCTCAGATTGCAGGACCTCTTACCAATCTGCTTGCCAAAGATGCATTTGCATGGAGTTCTCAGTCACAGCAAGCATTCGATGCTCTTAAGAGTGCCATTACCCAAGCACCAGTACTATGCTTACCCAATTTTTCCAAGACGTTTGTTATGGAAACTGATGCATCCGGAGTAGGAATCGGGGCTGTGCTTAGCCAAGAAAACCATCCTATTGCGTTCTTCTCCAAGAAACTCTCGCCACGCATGCAATCACAGTCGGTGTATGTCAGGGAGCTACATGCGATCACCGAGGCCGTTTCCAAATTTAGGCACTATCTGTTTGGCCATTACTTTATCATCAGGACTAGATCATGACAATCTCAAACATCTGGGAACTCAGGTCATTCAGACACCCGATCAAGAAGCATGCCTTCCAAAGTTGTTAGGGTATCGGTTCACTATCGAGTACAAGCCAGGACGCCACAACCAAGCAGCAGATGCTTTGTCACGTGTCTCCCATATGGCTCTCTCGACACTACAGTCGACATTTATGGATCGGGTATATGAGAGGGTCCGAGCTTCACCATGGATTCAAGATATGAAACAGAGGTTGGACACCGACGGCATCCACGGGAATTACCACCTTAAACAGCAAGATATTTACTAGCGGGATTGACTGGTGATTCCTCACGACGACGCTGAGCTTGTGCACACTCTTCTGACCGAGTTCCATTCTTCTAAAATAGGTGGTCATGCTGGTTTTCTCCGGACCTTCTATCATTTGGCACGACTTTTCTACTGGTCCGACATGCGCAACAGTATCCGACAGTTTATCCGTGAATGTACCATCTGTCAACAGGCCAAAATCTCTCATTTACACCCAGCGGGTCTACTCGAGCCATTGTACATTCTTGTTCGAATTTGGGAAGACATCGCAATGGATTTCATAACTGGCCTTCCTTCCGTTCATGGCAGCTCTGTAATTTTTGTGGTGGTGGATCGACTTTCAAAATATGGCCATTTTATGCCATTACCATCGAACTTCACTAGTCAGAAGGTAGCTGAGAGTTTTGTACAGCATGTGGCCAAACTACATGGCATATCGCGAACTATCGTGTCTGATCGAGACAAAGTTTTCACCAGTGCGTTTTAGCGTCATTTAATGAAGCTCCAGGGAACCCAACTCTGTTTCTCATCAGCTTATCACCCTCAATCTGACGGCCAAACGGAAGCTCTCAACAAGTGCCTCGAGCTTTATTTACGATGTTTCGTCTCTGATCACCCACGCCAATGGCTCACCTTCTTACCCTGGGCAGAGTACTGGTATAATACATCCTTCCAGACTTCCATAGGGATGGTCCCCTTCAAGGTTGTCTACGGCAGGGACCCCCCACCCTTGTTACGTCACACGTCCCTGGATGATACACCATTTGATGTTCATCAACAACTTTGTCAGAGAGATGAGGTGCTGCAGACTCTGCGGAAGAATATCCTACGAGCTCAAGAGACTATGAAGAAATTTGCTAACTGCCATCGTACAGAGGTCGAATTTGCTGTCGGAGACTTTGTATGGGTTAAACTTCAACCATACCGCCAACATTCGCTGGCCCTCCGTAAATATCAGAAACTAGCTTTGCGCTATTTTGGTCCCTTTCGTATTGTGGAACGCGTTGGCCAGGTGGCTTATCGCTTGGAATTGCCTGATCATGTGCGCATTCATTCCGTCTTTCACATTTCGCTGTTGAAGCGTTTTGAGGGGCCAACGTCTACTTCCCCCACGACACCATTGCCATTACTATCGCTTCCCGAAGGTCCCTTAGTTACTCCATCCAAGGTTCTCGATTCCAGGATCGTCCAGGATGGTGATATATGGGTGCAACAGGTTCTGGTCCAATGGGATGGGTCCCCCGCGAATACTTGGGAAAATGCTTCGGATATGCAGTCACTATACCCAGCTTTGGACCTTGAGGACAAGGTCCACTTTGATGGAGAGGGTAATGTCATGAAGAAGAATCAAATGGGCCAAATGGATAAGGATATGATAGCTATTAGGCCAGAGTATGAAGAAGGGCCCATTAGAAGGGGCAAAAGGCTTAAACGGAAAACGTGGAAGCTAAGGGAAATGGAGGACTGAGATTATAAATGAGGACAAAGACCGTTACGGAGGTGGTGTGGAATTTGTGGATGATCTCTCTCTCTCTCTCTGTGTGGTCCCTCCCCTTTCTGTTATTTCTTCCCTGTCACTATCAACCTTTTCTTTCTGCAGCTTTTTCCTTGTAATACGAATGAGACGTGTTAATCGATTCTGATACAATAGCTGATATATATATATAAGGAAGTTTCATTCGCATTATCTGTCAAACTGTGATGTCGTCAACTTTAATCATAACAGTCACTAAGTAGACTGACTGTTAAGAACAAAGATATTCAGGGCCTTCATGCTGGTATTAACTAATGCTTCAGTGGCCGCAATCAGCTTTGAGGGTCTGAATGATTCTCCCGCGAAGAGACGTTTGTCCTAGCATCCCATAGCTCCAAGTGAGCACTCAAAATATCAAAATCCACTGGGTATTGGTACGTTAAGGATTAAGATTACGAAGGGGGTTTCGCCTAGGATGAGGGACTTCCAGCATGCAACCGCAAGGGGGACCACAGAGCTCGCAAGATATCTCCAGCGCCAGATGCGTTTTTGCTCTTTCGGAATTCATGATTAATAAAGCCAGCCAGAGAAAGGAAAAGATACGTTGAGCCCCTAGCCACCTCCAAATAAATTTCCAATGACTCATCTCCTTGCTCCAAAATTCTGCTTCCAAGGAATTGTATGCTGAGGCGTCTGAGAAATGGCCGTTCTTAGTGAGACTCCAAAAACATCTATTGCTGCCATCCGTCATACATGGTGGGGGCGAGGCTGCAATCATAAGGTTAACAGGGGATGGTAGCTTGTCTTCGAAAAGCTGCTAGCGCAATTGGCCATTAGGGTCAACAAAATCGGAGATCGGCCTTGCCAGACAAGGCTCATTAATGGGAGAAAAGGCAAGATTTTTAGAAGTCCTAGATCACCAATCCAAGCATCTCACCAGAATCTAATGTATGTTCGGTTTCTGAGCTTCCATTTGATTCCCACAGAAGTGTCCGACCAAAACTTTGCAATACTCCTCCATGTGTGAGACCATGTTTTGGTCTTAAACAAATATCCTGTTTAACGAGACCATTTATATTTTGCACGTAGGATCTTGACCCATAGCAAGTCAGGTGGATAATAAGAGCAAAACCCAGCTTTGAGAGAGAGGCACCATTTTGACTTTTCAAGTTCTCAAGTCTGTATCCACCATCTGAGCAACAAAAAAAAGTCTGTATCCACCATTCAGAGAAGGCTAGCACCTTTCCTTCCAGCTAACTAAATGGACCCCTTTGTGGAGAGGGTCGGTTCCCCATATGAAGTTGCAGATAATTTTCTCTATTTGATTACATGAGGAGGGTAACAAGGAAGTCTGCATTGCAAAGTATGGAATCGTAGAGGGCACCAACTTCGCAAGAGTAATTCTTCTGGCAAGAGATTGGGTCTTAGCTTTCCAAATAGTCAACTTTTGCTGCACCCTTTCCACAATGTAGTGATAGCTATCCTTAGTGACTCGCGAGTGTAACGAAGGGACAAGTGCAACACGTGAGTGTATGAACTGGTGGTGATAGACATAATTAACATAATGGACGAGGTGGAGTTAACTCTCCATGTGCTTCTGAACATCGTCTTTCCTTTCGTCAACAGGATCCCCACCAGTTTGCATTAGGCAGGCCAGACTGGTCATCCAGAGAGCGCGTAATCGCTCTCACCACTTCATCAGCTAAGGTTGGGACAGGGTCTTTAGGATTGGATCTAGTGGATTTGGTGGTTTTCTAAGGGGGCTTCCAGGTGTATTTTTGGGCACGTATTTGGACTGGGTTTGATCATATGGTTTGGGCTTAATGTTATATTTACTGGTTTACAAAGGCATTTTTATGTGGGCTTGTATTTTGGGTTTTGTGAGGGTCCGAAGGGCATTCTTGGGGTTGGGGATAACCCTAGCGCGGTGGAGATTTGTGGGAATGTATATCAGCAACCATGGTGGAAGCGGCTTCCTGTCGCTGGGGAGCGGCTTCAGTCCACTTCTTCTTAATATCCTCTGCGCTCCACTTCTCCAAACAGCGCCGTTTTGGCGCAAAATCAGCCCTGATGCTCTTTTTTTTTTTTTTTTTTTTTTTTTTTTTTTTTTTTTTTTTTTTTTTTTTTTTTTTAAATACATATTTTAGGATACTAAAAATATATTTCAGGAAACTGACACCTACTGAAAAAATACTTTATAATGTTGAAAAATTAGTTTAGAATGTTGAAAAAATATTTTAAGGTATTGGATTTGGTACTAAAAAGATACTTGATATCTTGATTGAGGATATTGGCGTGACTGAAAAAATACTTCATGATCTTAAAAAATTATTTTAGGATCTAAAATAATTTTAGGATCCTAAAATAATTTTTTCAACATCATGAAGTATTTTTTCAGTTCCAGCCAATATCCTCAATCAGTATCCTGAAGTATTTTTTTAGTACCAGTCAATACCTTGAAATATTTTTTCAACATCATGAAGTACCCATCAGTATTTTTTCAGTACTAATCAGATCCTAAAATATCTTTTTAGTATCATAAAATATGTATTTAAAAAAAAAAAAAAAAAAAAAAGAGCATCAGTCTGATTTTGCACCAAAACTATTACTGTTTGGAGAAGTGGAAAGCAGAGGATATTAAGAAGTGAACTGAAGCCGGGATACGATTGAGGATACTTGTGAGACTGAAAAAAATATTTCATGATGTTGAAAAAATTATTTTCGGATCTTAAAATTATTTTATATCCTAAAATAATTTCTTTAAGATCATGAACTATTTTTTAGTCCTCGCCATCCTCAATCGATATCCTGAAGTATCTTTTTAGTACCAATTAATACCTTGAAATATTTTTTCAACATTCTAAACTAATTTTTCAACATCATAAAGTATTTTTTTCGGTACGTGTCGGTTTCTAAAGTATATTTTAGTATCCTAAAATATGTTTAAAAAAAAAAAAGAGCATCGGGGGCGATTTTGCGCCAAAACGGCGCTGTTTGGGGAAGTGGAGCGCGAGGATATTAAGAAGTGGACTGAAGCCGCTCCCGTGGTGGTGTCAGCACTCAACGATGACATCCTCAGAATCCAACGGACGCGGCTTGCGTCCACTTCCACAATCGTTCACTCCCGTCCTCTTCTCCAATACTGCGCCGTTTTGGCGCAAAATAGGTAAGGGTGGTGTTTTTTTTTTTTTTTTTTTTTTTTTTTTTTTTTTTTTTAAGGGACTGATAGGTACTAAAAAAGATACTTTTAGGATCTTGACCATTTAAAAAATACTTCATGATATTAAAAAATTATTTTAGGATGTTGAAAAATATTTTCGAATCCGGTGGTATTCAAAAGATACTTCAGGATGCTTCTTGAGGATCTTATGATGCTTAAAAAAAAATATTTAATGATCTTGAAAAATTATTTTAGGATATATACTATCCGAATATATATCCTAAAATAATTTTTTAAGATCATGAAGTATTTTTTTAATACCTGTCAGTATCCTCAGTCAGCAACCTGAAGTATCTTTTCAGTATCAGTTAGTACCCTGAAATATTTTTCAACATCCTAAAATAATTTTTTTAGATCATGAACTACCTGTTAGTAGTTTTTTAAGTACGTTCGATATCACAAAGTATTTTTTTTTTAGTACTGTCAATACTTAAAAAAAAAAAAAAAAGCATCACCCTTACCTATTTTGCGCCAAAACGGCGCAGTATTGGAAGAAGAGGACGGCAGTGGACGATAGTGGAAGTGGACGCCAGCCGCGTCCGAATCGAACAGGCCAAACCTATTCACTCTACTAACACCATTTCTGCACCTTTTTAGTCGACATGCTCTCTCCTTTCTGATTCTCAACTAACATATCAGTGTCGTCTGACTGTGTGGTGGTGGTTTTAGCCTTCACCTTGTTTATTGAGCAATCATCCTCTGGGTGAGGAGGAGTCACTTCCTTCATAAGCAAATCGGACAATAGGGGGTGATTCGTCTCGTTCTTCTGAAGCTTGGCATGATGGGAGTAGAGTGTTCGCTGTTATTCTTCCGACTCTCTTCCTTTCTCTCTCTTGAACGCTCTCGGGAACTTCCATTATCGGTGCTTGGGGATCTCGCTCGACCTCGTTCAGCTTCGCACTCTGTCATCTTCTTTCATGTAGTCACGACCTCGGCTTGATTTTGCTTGAGCGCTCAAAATTTCCTCCGTTGCAGTGGGCAACGGAGGCTCTCGCCGGCAAGACGAAACCGCTGTAGAAGGCAACGGTCCGAAAGTATTGCAATGATTTCAAGAGAGTGCTTCTCTCTTTATCTTTCTCACTCTCAACTTGCTCGAATAAACATGTTTTTCAGCGCTTTAATTTCTTTCATTCATATAAATGATATGGACAACAATATAATGTAGTTTGACAGTAAAAAGGAAAGGGAGGATTTGGCTGTGAAGTTGCTCAACAATGACCTGAACCAAGAAAAACAAAATTTATATGACAAAGCAAGACGGCACTATGCACAAGTTGAAAAGCAAGATTACAATAAAAGATTACGACTTGATACTTCAAAAGAGTACTTTGAAGATGTTGAACAAGAGCGAAAAGAAAAACATGATGATTTTGACAAAAGAGGAAATGGATATGATGATTTAGTAAAAGGTACAAGCATTAGCATAAACTACATATCCTACTCATTTTAAATGCCTTTAATTTATGAAAATTATTAAAGTTCTTGAACTTGTAAAAATTGTCATAACTTTGAAAAATTACTCTTGTTAAATTGTAACCTCATAGTAAATTTCTATTAGCGACTCTTCTCTCGATAACTTTTTGATTATTTAACGAGGGACAAATGCAGGAAGGATATTTCTCTCTTTCATTTCTGCAATTTCATTATGTGACTGATTTCCATCTTCCTTTGTTACTTCTGCTTCCGCCTTTGCACAATTAATTTTCATTCTCTACTTTTGAGTTCAACAGACTCAAGATTCATCTTGTGAATAATCTTCATTCCTTTGTTACTTTGTTCGTTCGAATGGCAGTCATATTGAGGAAATGTAGTTGATCTTAATTATTGCCTAGGTTTCCCAAGGTTACCATTTAGTTTCAAACTGTCGAATTGTCTTCTATTTTAATGACTCCCTCGGATATAATATACTCTACTTCCTTTAGTCTCTATTACAGGTGTTCTTCTAAAAGGAATATTCTTCATTTATAGTTAAGGTTTTGGTAAAATAGGAAAGCTCTCAGTGAATAGTGTCTGAGCCTCTCCATTCCATTTATAGAATAAATCAACCAATTACATTTAGACACCTGTCCTATAAGATTATTCTAGACTACATCATATTTCTACAATATACAAATATTACATAAAACACTTTATTTCTAACTCCCTGATTCACTTCGAAGCTTCTCCTTCTTCCTCTTGCATGTTGCATCAGTAAGTAACTGTTGCTGATTTCGTTTGATTGGAGACGTTGTGACTCCTAATTTATCCCGAAGGAACCAGAATCTAGCATGGTGCAAAGGCTTAGTTAAGCAGTCGGCAACTTGAAACTCAGTAGGGACATGTTCAACCTTGAGTGACTTTGACAGAATCTGATCTCTAACATAATGCACGTCTATCTCGATGTGTTTGGTTCTTGCATGATGAACCGGGTTAGCAGCGAGGGCTGCTGCACTGGTGTTATCACACCAGATGGTTGGGATGTTACTCAGTCTCAGCTTTAATTCAGAAAGCAGCGATTTTACCCAGCTGAGTTCAGA
Organism: Acacia acuminata; assembly: GCA_019022655.1. Classification (NCBI taxonomy): domain Eukaryota; kingdom Viridiplantae; phylum Streptophyta; class Magnoliopsida; order Fabales; family Fabaceae; genus Acacia; species Acacia acuminata. The sequence continues at coordinate 914,199 of JAFJYI010000047.1, read as the reverse complement.
TGCAGTATTTGATAAAGATCAATATTCTGATTCACAGCTTGATCTTGAGACCACAGCTTGCTTCTTCGATGACCATGTGACTAGAGAGTTTCCAAGGAAGACACAGTATCCTCCTACTGATCGTCTATCGTCAGGGCAAGAAGCCCAATCTGCATCCGAGAAAGCAGTAAGTGTAAGTAAGTTGGCAGGTTTGATGTGTATACCATAGTGGACAGTTCCTCTTAGATACCGTAGAACCCTTTTTACAGCTTGCCAATGCTCAGTAGTAGGTTGAGACAGGAATTGGCTCAATTTTCCCACACTGAAGCTAATGTCTGGACGGGTATTGCAGAGATATTGGAGTGCACCTACTGCACTACGATATTCCGAAGGATTGGCAAGAAAATCACCAGAGTATGCTGAGAGGGACTTGTAGGCAGCCATAGGTGTTGGACAGGGAGATGCATTTCCCATGTGGAATCTGTCTAGAAGATCACAAATATATTTGCCCTGTGTCAAGTACAAACCAGATTTATCCCTGTGTGCTTCAATCCCAAGAAAATAATGAAGGGAGCCCAGATCCTTAAGAGAGAAAATTCTGTGCAATCTAGAGGTAAAACATTTCAGACTGTAGGAGTTGCTACCAGTGACAAGAATATCGTCTACATAAATCAAAATCATTAGGATCTGAGTTTTATCAGAATAGATGAATAATGATATGTCACTCTTAGAATTAGAGAACCCCCAGCTTAGAAGAACATTTCTCAGCCGGTCAAACCAAGCCCGTGGCGCTTGTTTCAGTCCATAAAGTGCCTTTGAGAGTTTACACACATGTGTAGGTTTAGTAGGATGAATGAACCCAGCTGGTTGGTCCATGAAAACAGGTTCAGATAAGTACCCATTCAGGAAAGCATTATTAATGTCCAATTGTTTGATGTCCCAGTTTAAAGCAATGGCAATTGTTAAGACAATGCGAATAGTAGATGCCTTAATTACTGGACTAAAAGTCTCATAGAAGTCAATACCTTCGGTCTGTTGGAATCCTTTAGCCACAAGTCTTGCCTTTCGTTTGGCCAAGGTTCCATCGGAGTGAAACTTTGCTTTAAAGATCCATTTGTTGCCAACTACACGATGTTGAGGAGATCTTGGTACCAATGACCAGGTTGAGTTTTTCTGAAGAGCAAAGTACTCTTCAAGCATAGCTTGTTTCCAAGGAGGAGAATTCAAGGCCTCTTGCACTGTTTGAGGGACATATGCAGAAGCTTGAGTCAGACCAACATATGGGAGCTTGGGTTTGAAGATTCCTCGTTTGCTTCTAGTTTGCATTATATGAGTATTAGGAGCTCCTGTGAGTGGTTGATCAGAGGCTGATGTAGTTGCAGCCTGAGAATTGGATTGTCCATCGAGAGAATAAGGGTCTGAAGATGTTGCTGGAGATGCTGAAACTGAGGCATTTTCTGCTGCAGAGTCTTGTGAAAGTTCAGGAGTGGTAGTCGGTGTTGCAGGAACTGATGTGTGAGACAGACCTCCAGGGCTCTGAGGGAAGCTGAACTGAGGAGCATCATTAGGAGACTGAGGAGCATCTAATGTATCTGAAACCTCAGATAAAACAGGAGAAATGTTGTTGAAAGTCACATAATCCGGAATCTGTGATGAAAGAGAGTGTATAAAACCGTTAGCAAAAGGAAACTCAAGTTCATTAAATATAACATGACGGGAAATATATGTTCTGCCTGTTGAGCTCAAACATTTGAATCCTTTGTGGGATCCACTGTACCCAAGGAAAATGCATTTTGTACTGTGGTATTCTAGCTTGTGCTGATTGTATGGCCTTAAGCAAGGGAAGCAAGCACACCCAAAAATTCGGAGACCCTTATAATCAGGTTTCTTATGAAATAGCACCTCAAATGGAGAAATATTCTGTAATGTGGCGGTAGGTAGACGATTGATGAGGTGTAGAGCAGTAGAAAATGCTTCCCACCAGTACACAATGGGCATGTGAGCTTGAGCTAATAAGGTGAGACCTCTCTCAACGATATCACGATGTTTACGCTCTACCCTACCGTTCTGGGCAGAAGTATAAGGGCAGGAGTGTCTAAAGACAATGCCATGATCATCAAGGAAAGACTGGAAGGTCCTGAATTCACCACCCCAGTCACTCTGTAGGGTTTTGATTTTCCTCTCAAATAGGTTTTCAGTCATGTTTTTGAACATTTTGAAAGCCGATAGGGCTTCATTCTTGGTTTTTAAGGGGTACATCCAGGTATTGCGACTATGATCATCCAAGAAGCTTATATAGTATCTATATCCAGCGATTGAAGTAATTGGGGAGGGTCCCCAAAGATCAGTGTGAATTAAGTCCAAAACAGAGGAAGCTCGTGATTTAGAGTCAGGAAATGGTAATTTATGCGATTTTCCAAGTTGGCAAGAATCACAAAACATAGAATCTTCATTAGATGGACAAGTAACATTACAATCCCTTAGAGCTTGATTTAGAACAGCTTGGCTTGGGTGGCCAAGTCGTCTGTGCCATGACTCTAAACTAAGAGAAGATGTACTAGTCCTATGACTCTTATTCAAAACAGAAACATAACTAGCAGCAGTGGAGATGTTTGCAGGAACCACTTTGTTGTCTATTCGGTAGAGGCCAGGAGTACACCCGCTGGTAGTGGTCCCGTGGAGCAAGACCTTACGCTGATCCTTGTCCTTCACAAAGCATCCATGTGAGTGAATTTCAACAAATATATCACGATTGTCATTTGTCAACTTAAAACCACTGATTAATTGTTTAGCCATTTGAGGTGCAATGAGAACATCATTTAGAGCAAGGGGTTTCATCTTAGCAGAGTTATCACACAGTAGTTTGGCATTTCCGGTACCAACAACATTAATAGAGGCACCATCTCCTACTGAAATAGAGTGTATACCTGAGTTGGGAGTGAGTTCAACAGTTTCTGGTGCATTATTCACATGGTGCGTGGCTCCAGTGTCCAGGTACCAGGCTGGATCGTTGATGATTTCAGGAGTGGCTATGTAGGCAGATGGTCCATCACTGCGTTTTGGGCTCTTGAAGTTCTTGTCAAAGCGGCGAAAGCAGTCTGCCACGTCGTGTCCTGGTTTGTCACACAGGTGACACCAGATTTTGGTGTTACGGTAAGGAGTGGCAGAACCTCTGCCAGTGAAATTTCCTCTCCCCTGTCTGCCTCTTCCCCTTCGTCCACCTCGCCCACGCCATGATGTCTGATACGATGAGTTGTGGGTCGGAGATCCCTGATGTGGGTGGAAGGAAAGGTTAGCAAAGGCAGTTGAGAGGTGACTGGACGATGAGGAGTGAAGTTCATCCATCCGAGACTCATATGTGAGGAGTTTGGATTGAAGGTCCGCCCAACTGAGGTCTTCCTTCTCAGTAAGAAGAACGACAATCGGATTGTACTCGGAATCGAGACCGGCAAGGGTCTGAGTGACCAGATCCATGGTTGACAGAGGACATCCAGCGAGAATGAGATTATCCGACAGGGATTTCATCTTACTCAAATACTTCCTCATCTTCAACGAACCCTTCTTGGTTTGTTGAAATTCTCTCTTGAGATAAGTAATGCGGGAGCGTGTGTTAACACCAACAAGTTCAGTGATGGATTTCCAAAGGCCGGCGGCAGTATTGCAGTTCGTCATCTGTGACGCTACCTCCACGGTCAGAGTGCCGAAGAGCCACCCCAAGAGGATCTGGTCTGTAACCATCCAGTCATCATAGACGGGGTTTGGGCACACTTGCTCAACGGGATCCAGAATATACTCAGATGGAACAGAATTTGTTCCCAAGACATGACCATCGAGGCGATGGCCACGAATAATCGGCATCACAGTCGAGTGCTAGGTGAGAAAGTTGTCTCCGTCCAACTTGACGGGACTTGCCTGGTGAAGCGAGCTTAAGAGGGGCACCGGTCGAGTAACGGCGTAGGGAGACCGGTGGTAAGTGGAGGTATTGTATGGGTGATAGGGAGGAATCGGGATTTGGTGAGGTACGGACGTTGGGGACAATGTGTGAGGGACAGATGGGTTTTGTCCAGCCGAGATCGGTGGAAGCGAGTGGGAGTATGCGAATGGAATGGAGGTGGGGATGAATGGTGAAGCGAGGCTAATTTGAGGATGAGGAGGGACGGTGGTTACAGTGGAATCGTGCAGAGAAGGTGAAGATGGGACAGTCGGATGGTGTGGGGCGAGGGGGGACGAGTGAGGTGACGTTAGGGCTAGCGGATAGGGCGGCGGGGTGAGTGACGGGTGAGTCATTAGGATTCGATGCCATTTCGACCTAATTTGCTCTGATACCAAGTTAAGGTTTTGGTAAAATAGGAAAGCTCTCAGTGAATAGTGTCTGAGCCTCTCCATTCCATTTATAGAATAAATCAACCAATTACATTTAGACACCTGTCCTATAAGATTATTCTAGACTACATCATATTTCTACAATATACAAATATTACATAAAACACTTTATTTCTAACTTTTATAAGGCATTTGCTAATTTCATATTAAATATATATTTTTTCATATATGCCCATATTTAATAAAAGAAGTGAGGAGAAGTAGAAATTAATATGATGTTAGAGTTTAGTGTAGTTAGTAAGGATAATAATTAAAATCACTTGAATTTTACGATAAGTTTATTACTTTTAGCTGTCTTTTATTGGCAAAGGGTTTTAAATATGTTGTTTTAGTTCTGGTGATAATGTTGGAACTACTTTTTAAAAACGACTTATTGGAATATATTACTATTAGTTTAAATATTGAATAGTCAAATATAATTTGTTAATTCTTTTGTACTCTTTTACAAGTTTATTCGGCAGCAAATCATCCAATTCTTTCATATCCTTTAAAGTGCTAACAGAAATCTCATATTCATTGAATCGAAGGCCCTCCTCGATCTACCAGTCTCAAAGACCGACTCATACATTCTGATCGAGGTATGACTTGATGTATTATTAGTTTAATCGTTAATGAACGTAAGTGCAGATTTTGTAATTCTTTTTGTGCTTTGAGTTATTTAGTTGGAAGTCATATACCCAAATTGAACACTTACCCACTAATTAACTTAAATTCAATTTAAATTGTCACTTAAAGACAATCTTAGGTTATTAAAATCCATTTGTTACTAATGTATGTGGACAGTTTTTCACATATTTTGGAGTGAGAAATTAGGAACCAGGTGAGAGAGATAATTTAATTCCCATACGTCGTCTGCTATTATATCTGGGAGTAAATACATAGTGGTGTATATTTACTGTCTTTTTGAGTACCAAATGTTCCAAGCAAAGTTTTGATAAAAATACAAGTCCCAAAGAGAAGTTATAACCAAGTCCTAAAGGATTTGATGTTATTATAAAACCAGAAAATCAGGAAAATTTGAATAATTTAAAAAGTTTTGTAAGCCCAAAAACAACCCAACAAAAGAAAGAGGTCGAAGAGGCATATCACCAGGATGACTCAGTAGATAATGGATGCAAAAAAGAGCACGAGAGAGGTTAACTAGCTTGTTGCAGAGAGCTTGTCATATTTTTGGGTGAGAACAAGTTAAAGGAGAAGGATTCAAAATAGAGAGCAAGCACATGCAAATTTTATTTTATTTTTTTTATGTGACTTAGAAATGGGACTAATATTATTATACTCTTTCCTATCCTTGTTATGTGTCACACAGAAGATTTTTTTTTTTTTTTTTTTTCATGTTTTTAAAATTTACTATATGAGATATGTATTAGATATCCCTCAGACCCTCACATTAGTCTTATTTAATATTCATTCAATTTTCCAAAATTATACAAATAGGCTCAATCTAGCCTGCAGCCTAGTGAATCCTCTAGTTATTATAATATATATTGCCAGAAAATCAGGAAAAGCTTGAATTGTGTAAACATTTTATAAGTCCAAGAACAACCCACCAAAAAAAGAGGCCGCACTAGGATCACACAGTAAAAAATGGATGTAAAAAGGGAAAAAAGGCACGAGGGAGGACAACTAGCTCGTTGCAGATAGCGTGTCATATTGTGGAGTGAGGAAATAGGAACCAATTGAGAGATCATTTAGTCGCAAACATTTGGGAGATAATTTAATTTCCCACGTTACTCTTAACGGGTAATTAAGTAATGTACTGATCGATTGTGTCGTGGAAAGAAAAACAGGTTTCTCGTTGGACGGTGTAATAGATCATGGAAAGTCCCATGAAGTAGGACGAATCCAAGGTGATGCTAAGTATGAGGAAAGGATTCAAGTTGGGTCATCTTCTGTTTCCAATAGGGAGAATGACTACTTGCAGGTCCTACAATATGTGTTTGAATGCTTAAGGTTAGATTTTCAACTATATATATAAATATGCATGCTTCTAATTTGTATACATATGCATGAATATGTGTGTGTGTTCATATATACATATTAGTCCAGACTAGTTATAGTATAGATTAGAAAGATTAATAGAATTAGCCAAACCATTAGAACAATATCTGTTTGAATGCTTAAGGTTAGATTTTCAGACACACACACACATACATATATATAGATAGATACATATACATACATACATATATATCTACATATATATATATATATGTATATGTACATATCTATATGTATATGCATACTTCTAATATTTATACATATGCATGAATATACGAATAAATGCATGTTTTTTAATTTAACTCTTGTTTTCTTTATAACACTCTAATTCTTCAGTCCTACCGATAAGGTTTATGAATCTGGATGCTTATATTTGAATCAAAAAGAATTCATCACACTTAAACCAGGGACTTTTTTGGATTCATGGGTGAGTATTTATTTATTATATTCTTATATTCTCGTTTAATATTAATGACCAACCTTTTAGTTATGTTAATATTTAACTTCATGCTATTCTTAGGTAATTGATATTTTTGTTGAGATATTAACCGAGGGTGAGAAAAAAAAGCTACACCTTCAAATTGGTATCTTCCTGTGATGTTTTCGGTGATTTCCTATTCCCTTTTTTGTTATATGATGTATGTTTATAATTTTTTTAATTTAAAAGTAGTTGTTGATTGACAATCATTTTTCATGGTTCATTGATGATGTAATTTCAGAGTGCAGCACTGGTATGTGATGAGCACAACTTCAAGGACTTTGTCCATAGGCACAAAATGAGAGAAAATTATATATTTGACCAAGAATCACTTGAGAAGGTGTGCCTTTTCAACTCTTAATAGAAAAGTTTCTTTATCAACGAGATTACCCTTTTTTTGGCCATATTTATCAATTTGATTTCTGTTGTTACAAAAAGCAGGTATTTATTCCTGTTCACGTTGAACAAAAGACACTGGGACATTTTTATTTATACATTTTCCATTTAAACAAAAAAGTGGTTGAAATATGGGATTCTGTTCCCACATTTTTGGCTGAAACAGACCGTGAAGAGACAACAAAAAAATTGGTGAGTGTTAGATAATTTTAATATATTCATAACATCATTAATTATTCTTTTGATTATATACAATTTTTGTTTTTATGTCTAGTTGATTGCCATGGAAATACTCTTCGAGAAAGTAACATTTACAGAATTTCATTTGAAGATGGCAGACGATATCCTGTTACAACCTAATGGGTGGGTGGACAATTATCATGTAAAATTATATAAGCTTTAATAGAAAAAGCTTTTATCATGCATGACCTTTTCCTATTTTCTTTCATTTGTAGATTTGATTGTGGTGTCTTTGTTATTAACTACATGCAACAATCTGATAATTATGTGAAGAGAGATAGTTCATTTCAGGTATGACCTCTTGCAAACATATATAGTCATATATAGAGTCATGTGTTAGCACTCACACATCCTACACGAGCATGCTGACACTTTAATTTCTTTCATTCATATAAATGATATGGACAACAATATAATGTAGTTTGGCAGTAAAAGAGAAAGGGAGGATTTGGCTTTGGAGTTGCTCAACAATGACCTGAACCAAGAAAAACAAAATTTATATGACAAAGCGAGATGGCACTATGCACAAGTTGAAAAGCAAAATGACAATAAAAGATTACGACTTGATACTTCAAAAGAGTACTTTGAAGATGTTGAACTAGAGCGAAAAGACAAATTTGATGATTTTGACAAAAGAGGAAATGGACATGATGATTTAGAAACAGGTATGAGCTTTAGCATAAACTACATATCCTACTCATTTTAAATGCGTTTAATTTATGAAAATTATTTATGTTCTTGAACTTGTAATAATTGTCATAACTTTAAAAAATTACTCTCGTTAAATTGTAACATCATCTTAGTTAAATTTCTATTAGCCACTCTCTTCTCGATAACTTTTTGTTTATTTAATGAGGGACAAATGCCGGAAGGATATTTCTCTCTTTCATTTCTTCAATTTCATTATGTGACTGGTTTCCATCTTCCTTTGTTACCTCTGCTTCCGCCTTTACACAATTAATATTCATTCTCTACTTTTGAGTCAGACAGACTCAAGATTCATCCTCTGAATAATCTTCATTCCTTTATTACTTTGTTCGTTTGAATTGCAATCATATTGAGGAAAGGTAGATGATTTTTTATATGTGCAGCAAAAGTATATACTTTTTTGTATGATAAAAGTAGCTACTTGCATATAAGAAAATTATATGATATTTATCTCGACGAAAACGGAAGCCCCAATCTTACAGAAAAAGAAAGTTATAAGTAGTTGATCTTTACTAGACTGAACTCTTAAGCAATCCTAAGCAATCATTTTGTCAACTTGCGAATAGGGAGCTCATTAGTGAATGTGTGGCGAACACGTAATTTTTATGGCTGCTGTCATCGAGTGAATGTGTTATGAATGATGCACAACATGTCTAAACTCTAAAGATGGTGAAATTTTTGCGGTAAAGTCATGCTAATTGCAATTATATTTATCAGTTCTTGTGCTTCTCATCTTTAGTTTCATACTTTTATCTTTTGTGCTTTTCACTAAGAGGGAAAAGAAGCTAACTCTTCTCATTGTAGGATGTGATCCCCTGATGAGTATGGCATCAAGGGAAGGGGAAGGAGAAATGGAACTGCCGCCAGGCTTCCCATTCTACCCCACCGATGAAGAACTCGTCGATTTCTACCTCAAGAAAACTATCCTCGGGAAAAAGCTACCCATCGAAATAATCGATTTTCGCAACATCTATGACCACGATCCCTGGGAGTTGCCTGGTATGCATCCATGTCTATGTGTATATCCCTCCACTGCTTAGTACACCCTCACTCACTCAAGATATACATGCATGCTTATTAGCCCTTGCCATGATGGGAGAAAGAGAGTGGTACTTCTTCGTGCCGGGGGACAAGAAGCAGGGGAGCGGCGACCGCACCACCCCGAAAGGGTTCTGGAAGGCCACCGGTTCAGACCAAAGAATCATAAGCCTGTTGGAGCCGAAGCGCCTCATCGGGCTGAGGAAGACCCTGGAGTTCTACCAAGGGCGAGCCCCCGCGGGTGCAGTACCGCCTGGGTCATGAACGAGTACCGCCTCCCCGACTCGTGCCACCTCCCCAAGGACGTTGTGCTCTGCAAGATTTACAGAAAGGCCCCCTCCTCGAAGGCCCTCGAGCAACTCCCTCTCGCTAACGTGTCCCCCTGCAGCTTCAGCGACGCCCTTCTCGATCCATTCCCTGACCCCAGCCTGTCTGATTATGATCTCTCTTCCCTCACAACCGGCCATTCGGATTTGTCTTTTGCTTTGGATTCAGTGGATGAGGATTCAGACTAGTTTTTGGGATTTAGGAAATAAAAATGGTTTTTTTGGAGAATAATTTTGGTATTTATATGGTAAAAATGGCTTTTGTAGAATAACTTATAGATAAAAATGATAGTATTTGGATATTGTTATCAGAATTGCTTTTTTCAGAGTCAAATTTAGCAAAAAGGATATTAGCTTTTGGTGTAATTGCATATAAAAGATAATATTGTATTTTAAATATTATAAACATTATATTTTATAATAAATACCAAAAATTAAATTTGTATATAAAATTAAAATATTTAAAGGTACTGATTAGTACTGAAAAATACTTCATGATATTAAAAATTTATTTTAGGATATTAAGAAATATTTTAGGGTAATAACTGATTTTGAAAAAAAAATAGGGTAGTGGTGAGTACTAAAAAGATACTTAAGGATAATGAAATAATACTTCATGATCTTGAAAATTTATTTTAGGATATTGAAAAAATATTTTAGGATAATGATAAATCTTGAAAAAATATTTTAGAGTATTGAAGGGTACTAAAAAAAATACTTAATGATACTGAAAAAATACTTTATGATCTTAAAAATTTATTTTAGAATTGAAAAAAATATTTTAGAGTAATGACTAACCTTAAAAAAATATTTCAAGATACTAAAAAGTATTAAAAAATTATTTAAGAATACTAACTGATACATAAAATAACACAATATACATAAATAAATGAGGTCTAGAGGGGTGTTCGGCAAACTATAGACAAAACCTAGGTTTAATACAGAATAACGTCTAAACAAATTTAGAGTATTTGGTAAATTTTAGCCAAAACCTAACATTTGGAAACATCCACAGGCTTTAAATACTTATACACTCCTTGCGACTTTCCAGTTTAACTTCTAATTCCTTTCTCCTTTCTCCTTTATTCCATTTCTTTTTTTTTTAAAAAAAAAAAATTTAATTAATCCCAACATCCGCCCGCCTTCTGTTTTTCTCGTTTGTTTCTCCTGTAATATTTCTTCTCTTGTTCTCAGATATCATCACGCAGGAAAGGGTTCCCCATATTAGACTCTTTGTTAGTATTACTACATCTTATATTAGTCTTCGCCTTGTTTTGTTTGCATTGTTCATACATGAAAAAGGCATATCACTTCATCGACGTCTTTTAATGGCTTCCTGGAGTGTTCATCCATTCATTTTATTGGAGATTTACGTCATATGCCCTTCCCATTTAATTTCATTTACACTAGCAGCAATCTTAACAATTTAGAGTTGGGACTCAGCCGTTTTAAGCGGCCGGGCTTAAAAATTAGAGGAGCTTAATTAAATAACCTTTGGAGGGTCGGCCTGTAGGGCCTGGAGCTTAAAAATGCCGGCCTCTTTTAATTTATTATTATTATTATTTTGATGCATAGATTCACATATGATGGTAATTTACTAATTTATATGTATTTTATATTTGTTATAGAATTATTTATATATTTAAGTACAAACATACAAAGACATAATAACTGTGACATAATAACTATAATTTTATGATTTGGTTTATGTTTCAAATAAAGATTATGGATGTGTTCATAATGCGGGAAAAAAATTCATGATATTCTTACTCATGAACTAGAGCCTACTCGAAGTGAAGCACAATCAAATGTCGTTGAAATTGATGATAGTGGTGAAAATGATGACAATAATAGTTATCGTACTAATGTCGCTTAGTGGTATGCTTCTTATATTCTATGTGAGTTATTTGTGAACATAATTTGCTTTTAATTATGAATTAATGATTGTGTTTATTTGTTTGATTATTCTTGTTGTTTTGATATTAATGTTGAGAACATTTGTTTGATAAATTAGAACTTTAATTGTTGTAATTTATTAATTATATTTTTTTGAAAAAAAAAAGCGAAAATATAGTTAAAATCGGAATAGTAACTTCCGGACCCTAGAGGGTTGGCCCTGACCCTAGTGCTCTTAGGCCGGGCTTTGAAAAATAGATGTTTTTCTTACTTCGACCCCTGAAGGGTTTGCCCTGTTAGGCCTTAGCCCTTTACAGGCTGGCCCTGTAGGACTGGGCTAGCCCTTGATTCCCAGCTCTTCTTCACATAAATGAGTGAAACCAAAAAAACAAAAGAACAAGGGGAGTTGTAAGGAGTCAAATGGGCCACATGTGGGTTTTCTTATTTTTGGTGTCTCCGTCCGTGCGCTGTCAAAACAAACATCCAAAGGCCCAAAAGAGCGCCTAAACGAGAGCAAACTCGGACAAGAAGGGCATGGGCTTCTCAAAGCCCTCTCTGTCGAATTATTGCCTAGGTTTCCCAAGGTAACCAATTGGTTTCCAACAGAAGGAGATCTTCTCCTTATCTTGTTTCTCATTTTTTCTCATTGATCTCATTTGAGCTCTTGATTGGGAAAATGAGAGAAAAGTTAAAGTAGTATTGTATTGATTGGATGGATATGATTTAGAAATTATGAGGGATAATGAAAAAAAGATAATAAGAGAAACCCAACCCGTTTCCATCAGTCGAGTTATCTTCTAATTTAATGACTCCGTCGGATATAGTATACTCTACTTCCTATAATCTCTATTACAGGTAGCCTTCTAAAAGGAATATTCTTTCATTTATAAGGCATTTGTTAATTTCGTATTAAATATTTTTTTTTTTCATATTTACCCATATTAATAAGAGAAGTGAGGAGAAGTAGAAATTGATATGATCTTAGAGTTTAACGTAAATGGTAAGGATAATAATAAAAATCACTTGAATTTTACACAAATTTAATACTTTTAGCTAGCTGTCTTTTATTGAAAAAGGGTTTTAAATATTTTGCATTGGTTCTGGTGATAGTGTTGGAACTACTTTTTAAAAAGGGCTTATTGGAATATATTATTATTAGTTTGAATATTGAATAATTAAATATAATTTGTTAATTCTTTTGTACTCTTTTACAAGTTCATTTTGCTGCAAATCATATGCAATTCATTTATATCTTTAAAGTGCTATCAGAAATCTCATATTCATTGAATCAAAGGCCCTCCTCAATCTACCAGTCTCAAAGACCAACTCATACATTCTGATCGAGGTATGACTTGATGTTTTATTAGTTTAATCATTAATGAACGTAAGTGCAGATTTTGTTATTCTTTTTGCGCTTTGAGTTATTTAGTTGGAAGTCATATACCCTAATCGAACACTTCCACTAATTAACTCAAAATTTATTTTAAATTATCACTTAAAGACAATCTTAGATGATTAATAATCCATTTATTACTTATGTAAGTGGACAGATTTTCACATATTTTGGAGGGAGAAATTAGGAACCAAGTGAGAGAGATAATTTAATTCCCATACGTGTGCTATTATATCTGTGAATAAATACGTAGTGGTAGATATTTACAGTCTTTTTTGAGCACCAAATGTTTTAAGCAAAAAGTATCACCTGAAAAAAAATATAAGTCCCAAATAAAAGTTATAACCAAGTCCTAAAGGATTTGACATTATTATATTACCAGAAAATCAGGAAAATTTGAATAATTTAAAAAGTTTTGTAAGCCCAAAAATAACCCAACAAAAGAAAGAGGTCGAAGAGGCAAATCACCAGGATGACTCAGTAGAAAATGGATGGAAAAAAGGGCATGAGAGAGGACAACTAGCTTGTTGCAGCAGAGAGCTTGTCATTTTTTAGGGTGAGAAAAAACGGACCAATTAAGTGAGAGATAATTTAGTGGCAAACATTTGGAAGATAGTTTAATTTCCCACGTTGCTGTTGATGGGAGAGACTTTAGTTTACATATGAATAATCAGTAGGGAAAATTTAGATAATTAATTGTAAATTTGGGAGACAAATTGGATTGATGTATTATATTTATGATCAAATCCAATTCCCAATTAGCTCTTATATTTAGAATTAGAGGAAGTACATCTCTCCCATATTGCCTATATTTAATATTAATTAAAATTTCAAAATTACACTGTATAGGTTTAAATGAAGATTAAATTATAAACTCCTTTGATTTCTGAAAGAGGTAAAGAGTTTTAAATCTTCCCTTAATAATTCTGGTGAAAATAAGTGCTAGATAAAAAAATGACTGATTAGGGTACATATTAGTCCTTTTGTACTCTTTTGCAAGTTTATATTACCAGAAAATCAATCAACAAAATTTGAATATTGTAAAAAAAAAAAAAAAATTGTAAGCCCAAAAGCAACCCAATAAAACACTTGTCTTTTGTTTCCAAAAGTTTATATGGCATGTCGAAAATGAAGCAGGACAAACCCAAGGTGATGCTAAGTATCAGGAAAGGATTCAACACTAGTAACAAAAAGAGCTTTAAGACCGCCTCATTTAGATAATATTATAGAGAATCAGTCTTAAAAGTATGACCGGTGGCTTGATTTCGTAAATATAAAGAACTTTTTAGATCGGATTATAAGGGATCCGGTCTTAAAAGTATAACCGGTGGCACTTTTGTAAATATATAAAACACTTCTAAGACCGGATTATAAAGGATCCGGTCTTAAAAGTATGACCAAGTGGCAATTTCGCAAATATATAGAACACTTTCAAGACCGGAGTATAAAAGATCCGGTCTTAATTAAAAGTATGACCAATGCAATTTCGTAAATATATAGAACACTTTTAATACCAGATTATAAAAGATCTGATCTTAAAAATATACTTTTAAGACCGGTTTTAACAAACAACCGGTCTTAAAAGTGTAAAAAAGAAAAAAAGAAGAAGCTAAATTTGCTAAACCTGTTAAGTCCGTGAGTGTGCTTGTCTTCTTGGTGATATAACATTTGCTTAGTTATAGATTCAACGAGTGTCCCAAGAGCCTCACGGGTCAAATCCTCAGCAAGAATGCCATCCTCTTCCTCTAACCTACTCGCAATCTTCGTAAGTCGTCCCAAGAGCCACACAATCAAATCCTTGGCAACGAATTGGTAGTGAGATGCTTCGAGGGTTTTGTGATGGCGTCGACTCCAATCCTCGGCAACGGCGGGAGCGTGCTTGCTTTGAGGATTACGGACGACGATGGCTCCTTCCTCTTCGATCTATGGCTCCTCCCACGTCGCCTTCGCACAGATCCGGCTTAAAATCAAACCCATATCTCTTCTTGCTTAAGTCTGTTTGTTCCTACCTTGATCGCTCCTGCTCAGATCTGGACTTCGATTTTGGTTGCTTGAAGCTTTGCCACCACCGACAAGAGGATCTTGCTCAGATTTTTGATGAAGACCTTTTGTCTTTAGCTTTGGGGTCCACAATCAACAATTAACCAAGGATTGCGTATAGGCAAACCTAAGCTCATTCTCTCTTCTCGAGGAGCTTTTTATTGAATCATAAGTAATCTAGATGTCATGCAAATGAAATGAAAACAAGGAGGGATTGGGTTTTGTTGGCATTAGAACAGGAACTAAAGACAAAATGAAAAAGTAAGATTAATCGAATTAAAAATGATCAACCCAGAATTGGGATTCCAAGACCTTCCATCATTGTACAAAAAAATAGAATAACTGAACTCGTGATTGATTCTAGACAAACCGAAATCTCTGCATTTGTCCAGAAGCTTCCTCGACTAGACAATCGCCTAGCATATGATCGAACATGTGGCGAGCTCGCTGTGCAATTATACAACGTTCTCTATTACCTGGTCCTACCTAAGTCCTTGGGATTTCAATCTGGGTATTAAATCTAACACCCAATCCATAATTATAATCGGATCCGATTAAAATCAACAGGAACAAGTCAGTTACTGATTAAAGCACAAGTCCTCCGGATGACACCATGGAATCCTCAACTCATGGGTCGATCACAGAAACTTAGCCAAGCATGGCTGTGTAAAATGAAAATGTAGAAATAAAGATGTTCATCATGACCACGAAGAACATGAACAAGTTCATCATGAACATGAAGAACACGAAGAACAATTAAAGAAAATGAAAGCTTCTATTCCAAAATAAATCTCAAGAACATAATGAATCCATAAAGGAAAAAGATGAAGAACACAAAATCAAAATAAAATAATTAAAAGGAAAGATTAACACTAAGCCATACCAAGTAGGAGACAAGAAATACAAGAAGGAACTTAGAATGGGAGAGATCTTGGTCTTCTCCAAGGTGTATTTTGATCTTGCAAACATCCATGTATTTATAGGCAATTTGGAAGAACTATTAAGCCACAATTTTTGACTTTTGAACTCCAAAACCGCGTCAACATTACAGACTGTGTTACACCAAGACATCGGTGAATTTGGACCAAGTTGTCTTCATAGGAAATATATCCCTGGATGTCATCTTTTCAGTCACACAAACCGGACCTCATTTGGAGGTCTGTAACTCCAATTATGGATCGAACACCAAACATTGTTCCAGAGTCCAGTGCCAGCGCCTTGTCTCGGATTCCAAGCTCATTTTGGACCTCTAAACATCTGGTTTAGCTTTTGGGCTCTTCATAAGAGTTGTAGGTATATCTTTTAGCTTTCCTACAATATAAAGTGCAGATCTATTTGAGGTCTAGAACTCAAGTTATGACCAAAATATGGAACAATGTTCACTACCCCGTTGTGGTAAGAATGTAACTTAAGTTTAAAGATTATCAATTTTGTTGCTTTAAGCTTGTGATTTTTTTGTAGATCTGGACTTCAATTTCACCTCTGATTTTATATTGATTCAAATTCGATTTCCATGGTGAATGATTTCTATTTCTTGTTATGTTTTCTTATTTACGGGCTTTGTATTCATCTTTTTTGTTTTTCATGTTGGTGTTGCTTCCAATCTTCTCTTCTTTTTCGTTTTTCTTGTTGGTGTTGCTTCCAATCTTCTCTTGGTTCGCCATCGCCGATGACGGGGGACTTTCAAAATGTTGCAAGATCTGGTTATTTGGGACCGGTTGTCTCATTTGGGTTTTTTTTTTTTAAAATTATTATTTTGAAACACTTTTAAGACCGTATATTTCAAAAGTTCGGTCTAAATTTTTAAGACCGGTCATTCATTCAGTTTTAAAATTTACAGACTTTTAATTAAGACTGCCTGGAACAAGATCAGTCACAAATCTAGTCTTACAATACCTCTTTTATCCGGTCTTAAAAGTGTTTTTTGTACCTAAGCAAGTTGGATCATCTTTTGTTTCCAATTGGCACTATGAAGACTTGCAGATGATACAATATGTGTTTGAATGCTTAAGGTTAGATTTTCAGCTCTATATCTATATATGTGTGTGTATGCATGCTTTTAACATATGCATAAATGCATGTATTTTAATTCAAGTTTTGTTTTCCCCCCTAAATCACTCTTATACTTCAGTCCTAGAGAGTTGGTTTTTCAATCCCCACGTTTACATTTGACTCAAAACGAATTCATCATACTTAAACCAAGGACTTGGTAGGATTCATGGGTGAGTATTTTTTTATTGTCTTCTTATATTCTCTTTTAATATTAATGGCCAAGGTTAGTTATGTTAATACTTAATTTCATGCGTTCTTAGGTAATAGATATTTTTGTTGAGATATTAACCAAGAGTGAGAAAAAGAAAGCTACTCCTTCAAATTGGTATCTTCCTGTGATGTTTTCGGTAATTTTCTATTCCTTTTTTTGTTATATGATGTATGTTTATAATTTTTCATGGGTGAGTATTTTTTTATTGTCTTCTTATATTCTCTTTTAATATTAATGGCCAAGGTTAGGTATGTTAATACTTAATTTCATGCGTTCTTAGGTAATAGATATTTTTGTTGAGATATTAACCAAGAGTGAGAAAAAGAAAGCTACTCCTTCAAATTGGTATCTTCCTGTGATGTTTTCGGTAATTTTCTATTCCTTTTTTTGTTATATGATGTATGTTTATAATTTTTTAATCTAAAACTAGTTTATTGACAACCATTTTTCATGTTTCATCGATGATGTAATTACAGACTGCAGCACTCGTACGCGATGAGCACAACTTCAAGGACTTCGTCCATAGGCACAAAATGAGAGAAAATTATATATTTGACCAAGAATCACCTGAGAAGGTGTGTCTTTTCAACTCTAAATAGAGAAGGTTTTTTTTTTTAATCAACGTAATTGCTTTTTTTTTTTTTTTTTTTTTTTTTTTTTTTTTTTTTTTTGGCTATATATCAATTTGATTTCCCTTATTACAAATAACAGGTGTTTATTCCTGTTCACACTGGACATGAGACACATGAACATTTTTATTTAAATAAAAGTGTTATTGAAATATGGGATTCTCTACCCAATAAAAAATTTGAGGCTGCAATAGAACGTGATGAGACAACAAAAAAATTGGTAAGTGTTAGATAATTGCAATATTCATCATAATATTATTAATTATTGTTTTGATTATATATATAGGATTTTTTACTTTATGTCTAGTTGTTTGCCATGGAAATTAAATACTCTTTGAGAAGGAAAAAGGGGCATTGTCAAACTATAAACTGGAAAGGGCAAACGACATCCTCTCCCAAGACAATGAGTAAGTAGACAATTATAATGTAGATTATTAAAAAAAAAAAAAGCTTTAATCAAGCATGTCCTTATCTTATTTTCTTCCATCTGTAGATTTGATTGTCGTGTCTTTGTTATTAAATACATGCAACAATTAGATAATTATGTGAAGAAAAATCCTTTATTTCAACTCATATGTTAGCACTTACTCATGCCCACACACAATCCTACACGAGCACGCTGGCACTTTAATTCTTTCATTCATATAAATGATATGGACAATAATATTATAATGTAGTTTGACAGTCAAAAAGAAAGGGAGGATTTGGCTTTGAAGTTGCTCAACAATGACTCGAACAAAGAAAAGCAAAATGTATATGACAAAGCAAGGCGGCACTATGCACAAGTTGAAAAGCAAGATGGCAATAAAAGATTACGAGTTGATCCTTCAAAAGAGCACTCTGAAGATGTTGGAAGAGAGATGAAAGCAGAATATGATGATTCTGACAAAGACGATGATGGTTTGGAAAACAGTATGAGCACCGATCGGCATAAACAATATATCCAACACATTTAAATGTCATTTAAGAGAATTTATTACAATTAGTTGAAAATTTATATCCAACTCATTTAAATGTCATTTAGGAAAATTTATTACAAGAGTCCACATAGGCATAGCATGCTTAGATTTACATGCTTATAGCTCTACTTAGAGGTATAAGTATATTTTTTTTAATTTTTTTTTTTTATATATTATATTTATTTATATTTAAATTATATACTACTTTCTAAGATGTTTTTTACAATCGATCTCAAATTAATTAATTTCCAGTTCTGTATTTATGCAGTAACACCAATAGTATCTCAAATTAATTAATTTGAGATACTACCATAGTATCTTAACTAATTGTAATAAACAATTAGTTGAAAACTCTGAACTTTTAAAAGTGGTCATAACATTTTTAAAAAAAAAAAAAAAAAAAAAAAAAAATTACTCTCTTTTTAAATTGTAACTTCATCTTACTTATATTTCTCTTATCCACTCTCTTTTCTGTAACTTTTTTATTATTTAATGACAGACAAGTGCATAAAAATATTTAATGATGTCTAAATTTTGCGGTAACTTGCATCATGTATGCTTAAAATCTTCCAAATGTGATTTACATGCATATAGGGACGGAGAGAGTGTATGACCTCATAAAAATTTGATGCCATATATTTAAATTTTTTTCGCTATTTTTACTTAGTTATTTATTGTTATTCGTGTTGCTACAAACTTCTAAAGCTTATCTATTGTCTACAACATATTTAATAGGGTGGAAGTTTCAAGGATATACTGAGCAAATAAGGGAATGGATAGAGGATGACAAGCTAAGGTGTCAGCAATTGGAGTTTGAGGAATAGGAGGTTCTGTAAAAACAGCTTTAGCAAGCCATATATATGACAAGCTTTTAGAAAAAAAAGGTCACATTGAAGTTATTTGGGTACCTGTGTCACAAAATACCATCTACAAGTTGCAAAAAGTCATAGCTAGAGGTGGATATATCTGACAAGTTTGAGGTTAAAAGAATTGCCAGAAAATTATTTCAAGCATTCAAAGAGATGATGAACAAGTGTGTTGTTATTTTAGATGATGTTTGGGATCATTTCTTTCTAAAGGAGGTTGGATTTCCTATGTCAGATAATCAAATTAAATTGATTTTGATGACAACTCATATATGGGAACTGTGTCAAGGAATGGGTTGTGACTAGAAGAATAAAATAGAAGTGCAATCTTTAGATATAGAAGACAGTCGGGCTTTGTTTAAAAAGAATATGGGATCCTATGAAGGACTGTCTTTGGAAGTGAAGAGAATTGCACGGAAAGTGGCATATGAATGCGAGGGTTTGCCCCTTGCTATTGTCAAAATTGTGACAAGCATGAATGGTAAAAAACAAGTTGGAGAATGGAGTCATATATTGGAATGTCTTAAAAACTTGGGGCATGGGCAATATGAAATAGACAAATGTGTATTTCCAGTTTTGAGGTCTAGCTATGATTTCTTAAGTAAGTAGTTGCAAAGATTCTTCTTGTATTGTGCCTTAAGTACTATAGGAGTTTTTGATGATGAAAAGGCTAATCATTTGATAAGAATATTTGTTTATGAAAGCATAGATGAAACAAAGAAGTTGAGGGTGCAGTATGATGAAGGTTACAACATGTTGGATAGAATAAAGAATCATAGCATGTTGGAAAGATATAATGAGCAATAGAGAATAAACAAATTTCTTAGAGCCCTGGCTATTAACATTGCAGAAGACACAGGTAAAATTATGGCAAATGCTTAAAAGAATTTGACAAAAATACCAAGTGATAACCATTGGAAAGATTATCTACAAACAACTTTTTTAATAGGAAACAAAATAAAAGCAATTCCAGATGGCACATGCCTTCAATGTTGTCAACTATCCACATTGCTTTTAAATGGTAATGCAATCTCAACTACATCTCAGATGATTATTTCGAGAACATGCCTACTCTTGAAATACTTGATTTGTCTAGTACTCATATCAAGCGTTACTTGAATCCGTGTCCAGCTTGAAATGTCTCACTACATTACTACTCTCAGAATGTAGAAAATTAAGTAAATTGAAACAACCAATATCATTGGATCTATTGGATACTGCCATATCTAAAGCACCCATGGGCTTGGAGTCATTGGTCAATCCTTGATGCCTGAATCTATACTGTACATATATGTTAATGTCAGCATCACTCATATCCAAATTGATCAATTTGGAGCATCTGATTGGGCTGAAAGTGACAGAAGCATGCATACAAGGTTTAGATAATCTGGAAGTTATAGTAGCCTAGCTACTTTTGGGACATTAGCGTCTTCAATGCCTACAGCTTCTTGGACAAACATTGTGTACTTAGAAGCTATCATTTAACTTTACAGAATAGAAGTTATTCTTTCATTATGAGGGAATAAATACAGAACATTCCATGAAGAAGATAAATTTTGAGGGTATGGATTTGAGAAATAGAAAAGCAGTACTCCCAGGAGACATCAAGGAGTTGGTTATAAATGATTGCCAGCTAGTAAGGATAGTTGGTAGTTGCCTATGCAGTGTTGTTTCATCATATGACCACAACAACAATAATAATCCACACCAAATTGAACGGTTCGATATTAGTAGGTGTAAAGATCTGGAGTACTTGTGTTGCTTCTCCAGCAGTTGCCCCTTTTGCTCCTCTTCCCAACTTGTTGGACATCTACGCCTCTCGTATGTGAATGACTTGAGAGATATTGTGTCACCAGATGCTCTTCTATCCTTGCATCAACCCTCCCTATTTTCTCATCTCACACATCTCCAGATTTGGTATTGTCACAACATGGAGATTATGATGACGCTAAAGTTACTAGCTCTCTTCGAAAACCTACGCACCATTTCTCGTTGGTTATTGTCGGAAGATGAAAGAAATAGTTGGAGAGGATGATCATTCTAAAATGGAACTTGGGGTAGTGGCAACCCTTCTCACCCTACTCCTATCACTCTTCCCAGGCTAACATCTCTGAAATTACAGCACATGCCACAATTAAATTTCATATATGGAGGCTACATGCACTGCCCTTCTCTCCAAACATTCTCTGCTGAAGATTGCTTCCAACTAAATCCCCCTCGGATAGTAAACTCAAAAGGATGTATGCTTTCCATAGGGAAGACCTTTACTGGATACAGTTGGGAAATTAAAACTGATAAATCAGGTCCATATCTGCACCATTATAATTTCACTTCCTTTTATATTATATATATGTTTATGATGCTGATTGAATCTCAACAATTTATGAATATTATTCCTACTGTTTGTGTTCTTCTCATGAGTTTCTCTTCTTTAATCACAGAAATCGATACACCTAGAAAAATCTAAAATTATTAGAGCCAAATAACCATGTTACTTATGTCTTCTTTATTTCTCTCCATTTTCCTGTGTTGCACTTAATTTTTGTTATCACTTTCATAAGTTTCTGATGAATTACTGCCAATAAATGTTCCAAAAATTGAAATTTTATATGCTATAAATTGTATCAAATAACATCATAGATAAATCTCAATAAAGTATGGTTGCAAAGTTGTGAATATATCTCATCTGCTATATAAATTCCTAATGTTCTTTTTAATTATTCAGTCAGTTGCAAAAGTTGTTTGACGCATGCGTCTCAATTAAATTAACAGTACATTTTTACTTGAAATTCAGATTTTGATTTCTAATTCTAATGCCACTTGTTTGGGCTACTAGTGGTAAAAATGACTTATAGTCCATCTGGCTTATGGAAAAGTTTAGATTGGGTAAAAGTCATATTGTGAAATGTGATTTATGTTTGAGTTGGCGGTAGCATAAGTAGCTTTTGATATTTAAACTTATAGTTAATCTGAATTATTTTTGAGGGTACTGACTAGTACTAAAAATATATTTTAGAATATTGAACGATACTAAAAAAAATACTTCATGATCTTGAAAAATTATTTTAGGATCTTGAAAAAATTATTTTTAGCACCAGTTAGTACCTTAAAATATTTTTAGGGTACTCAATGGTATTAAAAATATGCTTTAGGATATTGAACAGTATTAAAAAAAATATGATCTTGGTCCATAAGTCCGATTGGAAAAAAGCTCCCCAAAGTAATTTTTCAAACAAGTTAACTTGGTCCATAAGTCCGACCGGAATAACTTCTCAACCAAACATCGTAGTCCGATTCAAACAAAGTGCATAAGTCCAATTGAGCTTTCCAAAAGTCTTACCACATCTTGTTTGGGATACCGGTGGGAAAAATGACTCATAGTCAATCGACTTATGGAAAAGTCATATAAAGTAAAAGTCATATTGTGAAATGTGATTTATATTTAGGTTGGCGGTAACATAAGTAGCTTTTGATATTTAAAGTTATAATCAATCTGAAATATCTTTTTAAGTTCAATTGGAAAAAAGCTCCTCAAAGCAACTTTTCAAATAAGTTACTTTTGGTCCATATAAGTCTGATTGGAACATTTTCTTAACCAGACATGCATTTTCCCATAAATTTGATTCAAACAGCGTATAAGTTCAATTGGGCTCTTCAAACATGATTAGCTCATTAATTTAGAACTGTGCTTTTATATTCCCTATTCATATTGTGCACTTTTGTATTGTATTCCTCCAATTAAGCTTTTTTCATCGGCACATTTACAATGAAGTTGAGTATGTGACATTTTGAAACCTTTAGCCAATAAGTTGTTCAACACTACATTTTATTGAAAGAATGACACGTGTCCCTCTCAAGGACTTATTCAAAAGACACATTTACACTTGATCACTCAGCCGAAATTTATAGGCAAAAATGCATATAAACCTTAAATAATGAATTTATTTATTCTCACTTGTTAAAAAAAATCGCTACAATAATATTTTTTTAGCTTCTTTTAGTTTATTCTTCTGACTTGGTAAACATAATCTAATTGATTCCGTCAATTTTTCAATTCGTTTTCTAATTGTTGATGGGTAGAAGGTTTCTAAAACCAACGACATTATATGACATACCAACCATTGAATGAGAGCCTAATTCTTCAATCTTCAGTGAAAAAAAGATTTCAATTACACCTACTTTATTTTCCTCTGTTTTCTGTCCTAAAAATAGTTGAACAAAGCATCATTCTTTATTTTAAGTTTATGAAAGAAAGAGGACCGCTTTGAGCCTCTGACATTAGGACCTCCTAAGTCAAATTGAATGTAATTTTTTTGATCATTTATAGCCTAAAAAAGTTATATGGGAGACGAAATTACGGCCAAAAAAAAAAAAAAAAAGAGAGACAAAGTTATAATATATATCTCAATATGATATATGAGTATTATTTTAGGGAAAATGACATTAGAACCTTAATTAAGAAAAGTAATATTAGAAAAGTTTCAAATTTATTAATGGTAACTCCTACTTGTCAATAGTTGCTCTTTTATTTGTTATTGATAACCTATAAGATCTTTTGATATTATTTTCAGGGATTTTTTTTTTTTTTTTTGGCATAATGCATCCGGTGTCCTAGGGCAGGTCATCTTTCAGGCACATCAACGGCCCCAAACTAATCCAGACCGAGACCGAGTTGGCCCCTTCGGGGAAGCCTCTACCACCCACGCACACCGCGTTCTCACGTCTCGAATTCAAGACCCGTGGTTAAACTAAAATAACCCCTTACCAACTAATTTAAGCGTTTGATAGTTATTTTCAGGGATTTTGGTGTCACTTTCCCCTATTTCATCACACACGTGTCTCTCTCCGACGTGCTACGCAACTCTATCGGCCGCCTAAATCCCATAAGGTGCGTTACATGGGAAGAGTCCACACCCACACACTTCTCCTCAAGGATATAGACTCTATCGAGCATCGGCACAGAACATGCCATAAAGAATAGGTGCATGAACCAAAAAGTCTCCTAAGCAATAGATAGTCACAAGCTCATTAATAAAGCCAATGAAATAATAGAAAAGTCTCCCATTTTGTAATGGCGTCATTAATCTGGTAATTTTGGACCTCAACGGGGTTTAAGATTTCATCGGTGTTCACATCATCCAGGACCAGATTACATTAAATCGAATTATTTAAGAAATTAGTGTACGGTAAATAGTTTGTTTCCACTTGCGTAACAGAAAGATATTCCTCTGTGGAGTTGGCACGACTTCATTTTGTCTGGTTCAGGTCAACTTGTCACTTCCCATTTTATAACAGCTTCGTTATGCTCGAAATTGATTAAATCATTCTGTTTGATGAAGCCTCGGGACATGATCAGAACTATCTGGTTTCTATAATTTGGTAGCTTGGATGCTCTGTTTTGTCTTATTTTCAGTAAAGAGTGCAACAGAATATATGAATGAAACTTAGCCTTGTTTTCAAGATCACTAGTAGAGTTCCATATAAAACTGTTTTGAAAGGTATACTCTAGTAGCCATTTTTTGAACATGCCCTCCCAATTTATTTCTTGAAAATTCCTGCATTTACATTTTCCTTTTCTGTTGTCATGCTGATGGAACTGGAGTATTATTAGCCGATTGAGTCCTTTAAATATTTGTTTCAGCCGGATTTTCACAAAACAAGGATGACGAGGACATCAACGTTTCCTGCTACTGCCTATAGCCCACCAGAGGATTCTTTGAGTCAAGATGTGATTGCCACAGTAGAGAAGAGAATGAAAAAAATATGCTGACAATCTCATGGTTTCATGAAGGGATTGGTTCAAGGCTATCACAGTTGGAGTTATATTGCTACAATCTTGACAAATCAATTGGAGAAATGCGAACTGATTTAAATCATATCAACGGAAAGGCAGAGTCAAAGCTTAAATCTCTTGACAAACACCTTCAAGAAGTAAGTTGCATTTTCAATGGATACTATCTTCAGTAACAATCATTATACTCCTTGATTTTTTCCTTTTCTATTCTGTGCTTGATAAATTTTTTTTAGCTTAAACTAAGAATCAGTCTTCTTAATGGATAAATTTTTTTCTTATTTTTTTTATTGGTTTTCATGTAGGTCCACAGGTCTGTACAAATTTTAAGAGACGAACAAGAGCTAGCTGATACTCAGAAAGAACTAGCCAAGCTTCAACTTGTTCAGAAAGAATCATCTTCCTCAAGCCATGCACTGTCCAAGAGGAGAGGTCTTCCCTTTCTGCCACAGAGCCTAAGAAAACTGATTATACATAATTTTTATTTCCTGTTTTGTTTTGTTATCTTTGATTGATTAGCTGTTCCTTCTAGTTTTGCCGCAAAGGCCATGTGACTTGTGATACCCATAAATGAAAGCTAGTGTATTTGATGTAGTTGATTAACGCATGTTTGTGATACACAAGTCAACATGATGTGTGTATGGCTTAATAACATATATTTCAAATTTCATATAAACATTCTCTCCAAAAAAAATATTTCACATAAACACTATAGCCAATTTGTGGTTTTTCATTATAATAAATTGACCTTTATAAAAAAAAAAAAAAAAAAAGAGGTAACATACATGTTGGTGATATGGCGCGCGGCCTAGTATGTGTTGATGTGGTAGAGCCTCTGTTTTTTTTTTTTTTTTTGGTTTTTTTTTTGAATTTTTGGTACAGATGGTAGAGCGCATTAGCCCTGCTATTGATGTGGCTGGGGCTCGGCAAAATAGAGTGATGGGGCGAGGGTTCATTAATTAGCGCATTCTTGTTTCTTAATATCAAAGCTGATTACACTAGTGGAAAAAAGGCTTTTAAGACCGGACAAAAGGGGGGTCGTAAGACCGGATATGCGACCGGTCTTGTTCCAAATGGTATTAAAAGTCTACCATTTAAGACCGGACTCGAACCGGTCTTAAAGAAACTCTTTTAAGACCGGACATTTAAAAACTTGGGTCTTAAAAAGTTGAACTAAATGAAGCCGAAATATTTTTTGTTCGATCCTAATGCTCAACTTTTAAGACCGGCCAAAAATTAGGTCGCTCTTAAAAGATCGTAATTATAAGACCGGACAAGACACATACGGTCCGAAAATTAGCGGCTTCTAAGACCACACGACTAATTACACACGGTCTTAAAGGACTGACTTTCAAGAGTGGATGATAAAAACATCCGGTCTTAAATATTTTAATTTAAGACCGGACGTCTAAATATACCGGTCTTAAAAGATCATGTTAAAATATCACGATCTTTAAGACCGGTCATATAATTACATTCGGTCTTAACAAGTGAACATTTAAGACCGTCTTACTATTTCCGATCTAAATTTTCCCGAATTTTTCCCTATTTCTCTTCCCGATTATATATATACACAAATCCACCACCCAATCCAAGACATAAAATTCGATACTTTAAGCTACAAGCTATGAACAATTATTTGAATAAATTGAATTGGAAAAAGAATACAAATATTATTCACCATGAGCTATTTGGCCTCTTAATTAATGATTACTATGACTACAACACCTAAATTAATTCATACAATAAGATAACTTTCTTACAAATACAATAAGTTACAAGTACAACATACATGCGCCCAAAATAATATTCACCATGCCTTCATCCGATTTCCCCACCCAACAACGTAACATCCTCTTATATAACATGCCCCTTTGGATCGGATCCTGCCACAAAAATAAAACAAGAACAAAATTCATAGTCATCAGTGACATTAACAATGAACATAGATAGAAGGAATATAATATATATAGTTAAAGCCTTAAAGTCTTCAAAGAAATCTGCATATGAATATTACCTTATGAATTGACTCTTTTATAAAGTGATATCTTCCCATATCCCTTCTTGATGATCACTTCTTATGCCGGGTTCATTATCCGCTTCATCTTCTTCGTTCATGTCCGGTAGACCCCTTGAAAAAGGAGTACTATCGGAATACCATAATTTGAATTCATTTCCTCATCAATATCAATGACCCTCTTTCCTTGGAGAGCTACGGACCACATTTTATTTTCTTGATCGGTGATATAGAACACTTGTTTTGCCAGTCTGCCATAATAAAAGGTTCATCTCCAAAACTTCTACCATTGACATCGACTAATGTAAATCCTAGCCGATCGATCCGAACACCATTATTGACATTAACCCACTTGCATTTGAAAATGGGAAATCTAATTTTCACATAGTCCACCTCCCAAATCTCTTCAATAACCCCATAATATGGCATGACTACCAATAAAGGGCTCTTGTCTTTCGAACTGGAGAAGTGCATAGATTCAGCCTCTAACATAACACCACCGTTTCGGGATCGTGCTCGTATCATCTAGGGACTTCGTGTAAAATGTATAACCATTGATCACATACGAATTCCAACTTATGACATCAACCTCAGGACCACCTGCTAACCATTTGATTGTATCAGAAACACATTCCTCTCCCTCGACCTTTTGTTTGAACCAGTTTGCAAAAGTTTTGTTATGCTCCCTAATCAACCTTTGTTCAGTCATTCGATGATTTTCTTTCCTTACAGCTGCTTTATGTGCAGCTATGCTGGCTTGAACTTCATCAACATTATTCAAGATGTATAAGTGGATTTGTGACAATTCATCATGATCCACACTCTTTACGGAAGCCCTCGTCTACCCCCATCGACATCTTGACGTTTTGGAAGCCCAATATGTCTTACTTTGGCCAAATAATCTTGACAAAATTCCATGGCTTCTTCGAAACATATTTCTCGAACAATCGATGCTTCGGCCGGTATGCGTTCTTCACGTACCCTTTTAGGAATTTCATAGATCTTTCAATTGGGTACATCCACCGTAAATGGATAGGGCCGCACATCTTTATCTCCCTCACTAGATGAACAATTAGATGAACCATGATGTCAAAAAATGTAGGAACAAAAAGCTTCTCAAGGTGGCACAAGATAAGATATCCTTCATTCTCCAATTCATCCAACTTTTCAATCTCGAAAACTTTACCACAAAGCGCATTGAAGAAGACACAAAGTCTAGTCAAAACGACCGAAGATCATATTCGGCGATGCCTCGAATAGCTATTGGGAGTAGTCGTTGCATCAAGACATGACAATCATGAGACTTTTGGCCTACTAATTTCAAGTCCTTCATCGATACAAGCCGCTTTAAATTTGAAGAATACCCCGTGGGAACTTTTGTGCCATGTAAACACACAAAAACTTCGTTTCTCATCCTTAGACAAAGTATGAGAAGCCGGGGGACAATAAGTTCTCTTCCCATCTGGCCTTGGATGTAACTCTTTGCGTATTCCCATTGCTATCGATCCAATCTTGCCTTCACACCATCCTTGGAACTACCTTGTATGTTGAGAAGCGTGCCGACAATACTATCACATACGTTTTTCTCCACATGCATGACATCAATACTTGTGTCTCACATCAAGATTGCGCCAATATGGAAGATCGAAGAATACAGATCTCTTTTTCCATATATTTGTTTCTTTTCTACACTTTGCGCTTCTTACCGAATACGACATTGATATTTTTCACCTTTTCATAAACTTGCTCCCCGATCAATGCCACCGGAGCATCTTCATACTCTTGGCCACCAAAAAGGCTTTCTTCAATCGACGATATGGGTGGCCCCGTCTAAGAAATCTCCTATGTCCAAGATAAACCGTCTTTCTTCCATGTTGAAGTTGATGGTAGCGTGTGCCTTCTTCACAAACCGGACATGCTTTATGGCCTTTTACACTATACCCGACAAGTTCCCATATGCTTTGGGAAGTCGTTTATAGTACAAAATATCATGGCCCGCATTTTAAACACCTCCTTCTTGAAAGAGTCAAAAACATCAACACCTTCGCCCACAACTCCTTCAAGTCTTCGATCAAGGGTCAAGGTAAACATCAATGTCATTTCCTGGTTGTTTCGGTCCCGAAATCAACATAGACAAGATGATGTACTTTCGTTTCATGCATAACATCGGAGATAAGTTGTAAATAATCGCAGTACGTGCCATGAACTATGTATGCTGCTAAGGCTTCCATATGGATTCATGCCATCCGTGCTAAGGGAAAGCCTAAGGTTCCTAGGTTC
Source organism: Acacia acuminata (assembly GCA_019022655.1). Lineage (NCBI taxonomy): Eukaryota > Viridiplantae > Streptophyta > Magnoliopsida > Fabales > Fabaceae > Acacia > Acacia acuminata. The sequence goes on along the minus strand of JAFJYI010000047.1, from coordinate 884,516 downwards.
TTCGCCGAAGTTCGGAAATAATTGATCGATTTTCTTCCATTGAGAAGAATCGGCCGGATGTCGAAGCTTTCCATCGAAATCCTCTCATCTCGCATGCCACCTCAAATTTTTTGCATCATTTTCATTCGCAAACAACCGCTTGAACCTTGGTATGATTGGAAGATACCACAACACTTTTGCAGGCCCCTTATTTGACTTGTACCTTGGGGTTTCACATTTCGGACAACTCTGCTCCTCTTCAAACTCTTTTCTATACAACACGCAATCATTCGGGCATGCATGGATCTTTTTGTACTCCATCCCCAGTGGACAAAGTATTTTCTTAGCATCATAGTATCGATGCGGCAACACATTATCATCCGGAAGCATGTCCTTAAAAGCCTCAAGCATTTCGAAAAACTCTTGTCGCTCCATCCATGACGTGCCTTCAAGCTTACCAATTTCAATACAAAGCATTCAACAATTGGTATTTTTTACACCCACGGTATAGAGGGGTCTCTCGCATCACCGCACATATTACCATATGCATGTGATTGATGAAAAGCCTCTTCTCCTACATCACGGATAATGTCCTCTATGTGATCATCCATATCCGTGTCATTATCATCAAAGGCCACTTCCCTATGTTGAGACCCACTTGGTATTTTTTCACCATGCCATACCCATACCGTATATGTCTTACAAATTCCTTCACAAATTAAATGTGTGTGTATAACTTCAAGACTTAGTCGCCTCTCATTCAAACATTTTACACAAGGGCAATAAAACTTCCCACCCTCGGCATGGGCATTTTGTTTAGCAAATTTTATAAAGTCTCTCACCCCATTCGATATTCAACACTCGTCCGTTTAGCATTTATCCAACGTGATCCATAGTAGAATTCCTATATATATAGACGGAAAGATTTAACATACATATATATATGCTCAAATGTCGGTTAAGTCTTTTTTTTCCTTTTTTTTTTCGGATAAACTTGCTCATTAAATGCAGAACGAAGAATCACTTTTGGTCATAAATGTATCTCGAGAATCCAAGAACCAAAATAAATGCATGACGAGGAAATTAAATTCATCGCGTGAAGGTCTTGTGGACTCACTTTGTATCATATAAATTCAAATGCGTTTGCTTAGTCTTTCTTCTCCCGCCACGAACGTTGATGTTGCGATGAAAGAGTACCCTAAAAACATTTATTGGTCAGTTGGGTAGGTCTAAAATGCAATTATAATCTTCAAAATACAATATCCATTAACAACAAAAAAACCCACAAGAACATTTGATCGATTTCGCTCAACCCAGGAAAAACCCGAACGATGAGCGGGAAAATCATAAAGTTATATAACCGAAACACCTCTTACAGCTTGGTCTATAGACGTTTAGCTAAGGAACCAGAAAGTGATTGTCGAGAGAGCAACGCGAACCAGCGACGAAGTGGCGACAGAACCTGAGTAACACTTTAGGCGCGACAAGAGAAGTTCAGAGAGGGAAATTTAATATTCCGCGCGACAGAGTTAGACATGTTTTATATTTGGGATTTTATTAAGACCGGAGTTTTATAATCCTCCGGACCTAAATTGAGACAATTAAACCGGTTCATTAAAAGGAGACGGTTGTATATCTACAACTTTTTAAGACCGCCGTTTTATAATACTCCGGTCCTAAAATTCTTTTTGTGATTTCTAACAAAGGATTTGGCGAGCGCAGCAACTGAATGAATAAAAATTAAAGGAAAACTGGAGTTTCTTTAATTACATATATTACTTGCATATGCACGTACACAAGAAAAAATACAAAACAAAAACAAGCGAAAATTATCAAAAACAAGAATCGACTAAACATCTCCTAAAGCTTATTATCCTCCAAAGCCTTGGCGATTTCGGCGTGAACGCATTAATTTCCCGCCGAGATCGCAAGTTTCGTCTTACTCGAATCGGCCCACAATGCTTCATTAGAGGAAAGAGGAGGTGGGGCCAAGAGGTTGGAGAGGGGGAGCGGGAACCTCTTCATCATCCGAAGAAATAACAATGGGTCCAACGACCCGAGACTCTTCTGTCACAATAGGACGGACTCTCGATGGAGGAGGCGCACCGTATAACGATCGACGGAAGGCACGAGCATCACGACTAAGAGCACCCCTACGAGCGGTTCTCTTGAATCTAACCATGGTTTGAGCGGTTAGAGGCGAGAGGTATGAGGAGTTAATTAATAGAGCGTAGAGCTGTTCTCGGATAGCCACGTACGTAGTTTGGAGTTACGAGGTAGTGAGGAATTAATAAGGAGTTATAGGTACGCGGTATAAAATTCCATTATTTAATATTTTTCCAATTCATTTTATTTTAAGACCGACCTTTTATCATTAACCCGTACTTATAGGTATGCGGTATAAAATTCTATTATTTAATTTTTTAAGACCGATCTTTTATAATAAGTCCGGTCCTAAAAGTATTACCTTTAAGACCGACCTTTTATCATTTACCCTGCCCTTACACACTGTTCAAATGAATGATGCGAGTCTCTTGGGCTTCCGGATAAACTTCCCAACTAGGCGTCGCCTCGTATTCGATGAACAATGCGTCTCCTCGTTAAAGCTTTCGGCGTTTCACATTGTTCGGGATGGGTTCTCTATTTAAACCCGTTGTTCTTGTACTTTCTTCACATTCTTCTCCCCCGGGTCCTCCGTTTCATCCTCCTCCTCTTCAACTTCAGCCGCCACCGTAATGGCTGCTCCCCAGTCCTCCGTTTCCTCCTCCTCCTCTTCAACCTCGGCCCCCTCCGCCACCGCCTCCTCCAAATCCGACTGTGAAGCAGTTGGTGCAGTCACTGGTGGCCCGCGTCGATCAAATCGATCGACGTTTGGGCCAATTGGTTCAGCTTGCTCATACCATGAACAACAAGCTGAACATGGTACTCCAGCCAATGACGTGAACTACGATCCCGTCGAAGACGACTCGACAACTCCGACGACTCCGACGCCCCCTCCCTTTCCGACTACGAGAGGGATTAGTTTTTTTTTTTTTGCATTTTTATTTTATTTTATTTTATTTTTTTGTGTGATCGCGCCCTATAGGCGGCGTAAAAAAATTAGTAAATAAAATATTTTTAAATTTTGTTCTCGTGCGAGTTTAGTACTTTATCCGAACCTGGAAAGCAATAAACAAGGCAACTATGAAGGACGGATAATGGCGAGACTAAAAAACCTAAAATAAAAGAACGAAGACTTTAGTTAGTAAATCGACGGTCCTAAAAACACCGCCATTTTTGTCGGCTTTGGTTTCCATACCGATTGCCTCTTGTCCTTTTCATTATCGTCTTTCTTTTTCCGACAAAAGGAAACAAACAAAACATTGTCCTCGTGTAAATCCAACAACAGAAATTCGCGAGAATACGGTTAAGAACATACAAAAAAAAAAAAAGGAGCTTTTACCTTATTCGGACAAGAACAAACAAAGTGACTATTCTTCTCAAGGTTGGACCTTCGTTGACGTCGGTTTTACCTCCCCATGTGAGAAACAAAGTGTCCTTTTCATTATCTTCCTTCTTTTTCCGACAAAAAGACAAAAGACAAAATAAAAGGGACACCGATAATGCCGCCTCTACACATGGAAAGGTAAAAACGATCATAAAGAAGGACCTAGCTTGAGCGAACGCCGTAACCTCGGTTGTCTTCAACCCTAACCATTTAATTTATCTGAAAAGGGGTATTTATAGGTGAATGACTTTTAAGATCGCACAAATAACAACATACGGTCCTAAGAGTTAAGCATACTTTTAACCAAAAGACTTTTAAGACCGATTATATATAAAAATACGGTCCTAAAAGTTAAGCGGACTTTTAAGACCGACCTTTTATAATACGTCCGGACCTAAAAGTTCATGTGGTTTTTAAGCTTTTAGGAGCGGACACTAAAGAAATATACGGTCCTAAAAGTCTCATACTTTTTACACCGAAGATTTTGCGGCCCTTTAAGACCGGACATGCTTGTTAATGAACGGTCCTAAAAGTCTCGCATTTCAAATACTAAATTAAATAGCTATATCCACTATCCAATAATACATTCGAAACCCAAAATGGACACAAGAAAATTGTTCGAAAAATTAACTAAATTTATTTATTGAATTTTACATTGCCTATGTATATTTACAAATGAATTGTTCAAAAAAATAAACAAATTTACGAGAAGATCGATTATTGTTGCTACATTATACTTACAAATGAATTTAGGACATTAATTATTGTCATTTTTCGACTCTAAGATCATACCATACGAGATATTCACAAAACACATTGCGTATGTGCTCCAGGTTCATCATCGAAAAGGGAGTTTTGCATTGAAACATCTCGTAAATCAAAGACAAAGAATCGAATTAACTTGCGTGCATATTTCATTTGTAACAGTAAGCCAAAAACTGAATTAACTTGCATAATATGTAACATCAAATACATTTACCTTTGCAGTTAATTTAGTATCCCCTCGCCTTGTAATATCATACATGTGTTTCATGATGTACTGGCCACATAAGTTGGACGCCGGTGGTTGCCGATGGGTCTAAAAAGAACAAGAAATATATATAAGAGTATATATATATATAGCTCAATGACCAAGTTCACAAAGCAAAGTGTGCTACAAATTAAATATTGTACCAACCTCTCGGTTTGTACCATATGGGGTCTTTGTCCCGAGTAGCACGCCTTTTCTTTTCTAGTCTTTGGAAGGTCCTCATGGCACTATCATCAAAATCACAAATTTATCAATGATTCACTTAAAATTCACAGCGAGAGATGTCGACAAGAGAATCAAAATGACATGCTTACTCGTTGATGGTCTGCACCAACGTAGGCAATGGCTCGGTGTGAGTGGAGCATAAGAAGATAACTTTATGCTCGTCCATGCACATGACGACCAACCGCCGATGGCGGCTGAAAATTCACATCGATAAACTATACTCGGTGATATATATATGTAGCAGAATTAAGTGAATTGCGGACAAGATTTTTGATATGTACCGGTGGAAGAATGGCAAAAAGTACAACTTTCGATCACGAGCACAACCTCTTTGATATGTACTCTGTCTCTGCTCCATGGTTGTTTGACTTGAATAGACAGGGCACAAGAATCCAAAATCGTTGATCCCGCACCTTTGAACCAATTCATGATGCAAGAACCTACCATAATGACATCGATCGGGAAATATATATATGTATGTATGTCTAAACGATGCATTTAAATGATGTACTCATAGACGAAGATACTTACTTCATAAAAAGTTGAACAACCGCATCGATAAGCTCTCCGTCGAGGAAGCGGCGGGACTCAAAGATCAACGGTGTCAACTTGAACGGGCATAGGATGAGGGACACCTACTACTTCATCGACAAAGCCACGATTTATCCTTAAAATATCCACTTTTCATTAGATCGGATATTTTTTCCTCGGCGCCGACCAACTTAGCGATGGGGATAGAGCTTGAGGAGGGGATGGAGCCTGACGAGGGGATGGAACTTGAGGAAGAGGGATTGAAGCTCCAGGAGCAGTAGAGACATGTACAAGCTTCACTGGCCAAGGGATGAAGGTTCCCTTGACATCACTCACAAGCTTCACTCATCGGTTTGGAGAGGAGCCGTGCATCAATGATCACCTTTTCAACCGACACTCGACTTCATTATCGGGCATTTGTTGGTGGTGTACGGTTGATCCCAAGTTGTGAATGAACAGTCCCTTTTGCAACCAATAATCGTCCATCATGATGATCGGGATCCTCCACATAAAGGTCACAAGGTTGCTCTGACTCTCCATCAATGCAGCTCCCTCTAGTGCTCTGCTGCACAGTTGCAGGTGAGTGTGTGAAGGGAACACTGGTCTCTAGACGATTGCTCAAAAGCAGCCTCAGCTGACTCAGTTCCTCCTTCATCTGGCTCATCTCAGATTGAAACATAACCATACTTTGTCTATGGCGTTTGGATGTACCAAAGACTTGCTTTATGCCTACCCGTCCTCCAATCCCCCTTACACGCCCTGGGTGATCCGGTTTTCTGCAACGCAACGGTCGAACATCATTCCTCCCGTCCGACACAAAAGATCCCTCTGCTTCTTTCTTTTTAAGATCTTCCTGTAAGATACAGATAACAAGAAGCTTAGTAATGAAACATGTTTAGTAATGAAAAAATAACAATAACGATACTTACAATTCTTTCAGCAACTAGACGAGTTTGTTCACTCGTGTAGGCGCCGCTTGGCTTTTGCCGAATATGCAACCACAACTCCTCGCGATGTATTGGAGATGGAGGAGCATGTATCACAGAAGGATTGGATTCTGCTTCATCATCCAATCTCTTCCGCTTGGCGCCCATCAAATCTTTTTCGGCCTTTTGATATCCGCTGCGAGAAGCCCTATGAGGGCAATCATTCTTTCTACCCGTCTCCCGTGCTTGTTCCCTTCTTTTCGTGAATCGGGATTGAAAACATCTATTAATTATGAATTCCAGCCATGCATGTCACTAACGTAAATTAGAGAACTTCGCTTCATATGAACGTCAATCAAACGACTCAAATTCTTCACTTCATCAAGTTTCAACATTTTATTTAAGGAAGATGTAGAATTGTAGAAGAAATTGGAGCTATGTTTTGTAGTGCTAGCTAGATAGATAGGTTAAGAAACAAAAGAGAATTATGCTTACAGAATAATACAAACTTGATCCTTTTTAAGGCATCCAGTGGGATCAGCAGTCCCCATTAGTTAGTAACAATTGGGTATATAAAGTTTCCCCTTTTAAGACTATTCATTTCCTCCTTTGCAAGACAAACCATTACACAATTAATACCTTCTCATCGCAATTTACCTTTTCGGGTTGACATATCGACTTGCATAGACAAAGGCTTACGAAATAATACAAACTTGATCCTTTTTAAGGCATCCAATGGGATCAAGATCCCATTAGATAGTAACAATTGGGTATATAAAGTTTCCCCCTTTTAAGACTATTCATTTCCTCCTTTACAAGACAAACCATTACACAATTAATACCTTCTCATTAGTAATTTACTTTTTCAGGGTTGACATATCAGACTTGCATAGACAAAGGCAGGAAATGTATACTTCTATTCACACACCGAACTATTATATAACTAACAGGATTAGATGAACACAATAACATTCACATATCCGCACGGGTTAATAAGCAAACAAAAGGGAAAACAAAACTAAATATAAACTCACCGAGCTTCGGGAGTGGTCCGAGAAGAACAAATTGTCACCAAATTCGTTCATCAATAAATGTGTAAACTTCCCAAGGATGTTTGGCGGGTGGAACATCGGAGAAAATATACGTGTTAGCGAGAAAGGTCTTAAACTTCCTCCACCGATCAGCACAATAAGACAATGTCTTGTCTTTCAACTTCGACGATCGGGGACGGTGTATGTAACCGGATAGTCTCCCAAATAGGATCCTTTACATTCTTATAGTCCACAATTTTCCACTCATCTGTCAAGATGCTAACCTTGCTTTGCGTGCTAGACAAAACAAAACTATTATATTTGCTTTTATTAGGACCGACGGGTTCCAACCTTGCATCAAACCGAATCTCGAGCTTTGACCCGAAGTCCGACTTAGGGTCACATCCATCATTCGTGTGCCTCTTCTACCACGGCGTGCGGGCGATTACGAGCCTCATTGTGAGATGAAGAGGGTTCGTTCTCACTCACACCCGTCACACACCAGAACGGCGTTGCTTAGGAACACGAATAGATTCGTTTTCACCGTCCATTTTCGAGACAGGAAGAGAGGAATGCCTGAGCAAATGAGAGAGTAACAGGGGCTGATGGTACGTGGGCGAGGAAGAGAGGTAATGCAACAGGAAGGGTTTCGGAACGTGAACGAGGGTTCTCCACAGAGTAACAAAAGCTTTCGCGAAGAAATGTATAACTTGCTTGGATTTTTAAGACCGGATGAAAAAGAGACGGTCTTAATATTTACATTAATCCCGGTCATATTAAATGTCCGATCTAAAAAGTTTAACCTTTAAGACCGTTCCTTTTAAAACGCCGGTCTTAATATTAATGAACTTTTTCAAACCGCAAGTATCATATGTCTGGTATTGAAAGAAAACTTTTAAGACCGTCTTGTTCATAAGTTCGGTCTTAAAACTTTAGACTTTTTATATTTAAATTTTTCCTTATTATGTTTTACCGCGAAAATATAAGTACGGCTATATGAGATATATTTAGAAAGTAATTGAAATTTCAGTTCAATTTTTAAGACCGGTGGTATTTTAGTCGGTCTCAATAATGATTTTAAGAGCGGTGAAAAATTGGTCCTAGTGCAAGAAGTTCTTTATATTTACGGAACCGCCACCGGTTATTCCTTTAAGACTCAAGGGTGTGCATTGTCCGCTCTAAATGAGGCGGTCTTAAAGCCTTTTTTTGTACTAGTGTTAAATTATTAGATTTATTTTAAAAAATAAGATCTTAATTTATTTATGTTTCATATTTTTTATTTTTTAAACTAATTGATTGATAAATTAATTGCAATTTAACGTTGGCAAAAAAAAAGTAGGGATAATTAGAATAAAGTACCTAAAAAATAATATTTATTAAGAAGGAATTTAAAAACTGTTATTATCAAATGATCAAATATCAAAACATAAATTAACAAATACTAAATTTCCCCTAACTAAATCCCTAATTCCTCCCTACCACTACCACATCTATTAATAATTAAATAATAGTGCTTTTAAGATAATTAAATTATGTGAGCCGGGTGAATAATTTAAGCTTTTTTAATGATTTTTCATCATAAAATTTTCAGTGATGATTAATTTAGTGGCCTTGAGTGCCCGTAAATTTTGCACTTTGAGTACAAGTCTTGTTCACAATTCTAATCTAAAGTCTTGTATATATAAGATATGGGAGTAATGTTTCTGCAGTTGCTGCTGAAACTTATTTTCTGTAGCACTCACATAAAAGTGAGTGGGTCCCATTGTAGAGAGATGAGAGAGAAAATATTAGTGAGACCTACTCACTTTTATGTGAGTCTTTGCGAAACATTAAACCCATAAGATATTTTTAAAATGTATTACTTTATAAAAAGTATAATTGTAACATCCCATTTTCAAAAACAATATATATTTTTTTTCATCAGAGTAGAGCATCGGAGCGATTGAGTAACTGATATTTATATTCAAAATACCGTAAGTTGGCCGATTACAGTAGCGGTACGTTACACCGAGTGTTTTCAAAAGTAAATAACAAAAGAAGAAAATCTTCAGCTGAGTCCCTATGCGTGCCGCTTGCCTTTCTCCTCAATCCTCGGTCCTCTTGACCCTGACGCTATGTTAAGAGATGAGGTTCAATGCCCATTGAACCTCAGGTAACGGTTAACCTCATGCTTATGTGTGACAAAATATGTATGACATATTCATAACATTACAAAGATTAACCAATACATAGCACACAAAGATGTAAGGTTACAACAATACATAAGCACACACAGCAGATGTAATGTCAATCACAACAACAAGTACATAGCACACAAAGACATGTAAAGTCATCCACGTTTGCACTAACCGGTGCACGACAGCTCCTCGTGTCCTCGCGGTAGGAAAACTCAACGGCATTACCAAGACTCGCTTACCGTATAAACAAAGCTGAATGTATAAACGGTGAACTAAGACGAGTCTTAGACACGGTGCATGACCTAAGACAAAGTCCTGTCCATGACTCTATGAAATAGTCTATCACATATAAGCATACAATAAGCATCGAGTTAGTGTTACAAGACGCGAACGTACCTTCATTGACGGAAAATGATACTTTTTGACAACGACAACGATGCAACAAATGTACGTGATTACGTATATCCTATAAGGATAATATCATATTATCAAGGCCCAACATCATAATAGGCATTTTAGGTACAAATTACCATTTTGCCCCTAACTCTCCTAATTGGCGGAATTTCACCAGAACTTCGTTACTTTAACTCTAATCTTCCAAAATTTTGACATATCTCCATATCCAATATATTTTTGAAATAAATATCATATTTATCCCTAAAACATGATATCTAAACTAACTTGGAAGATTAAAGATTAATCTAGCATTTCTACTATAACTACCGAAGGAACTACCAAAGCTTAAGACTAGGGACCGAAGAACTTACCCAAAGACTTCGCTACTCCTTTTCGCAGCTCCTCCTTGCTCTCACTTCTCTCTAACCTCTCTCTAGGATTCCTTTGTGAATTGGTGAGTTTGAAGAGAAATATGAAAGGCTATTTATAGCAAAAGCCAAAGGATCTCATCCCTTGGATCAACCTTTGCATCAAGGGCTAGGATGATGAAGATGTGGCCTTATGAACATCACTCATTTTCCTCTTCTCTCCACCACAAAAATGTCCCCTTACTTTATGCATTTACCCGATAAAATCCCCTGATCGGTGTTCTAATCGCGTAATCTTAGAAAATCTCAAAAATCCGGGAACACAGCCTTGAAGTTCTATTCTTCCTCTTTGGAAATATCTGAGTTAACTAAATTTTGATCCCATTAAGGGTATTCCGTTGTCTATTGAACATTTTCAAACAGACGCTGTCGGTTACAGAAATTACTTCGGGTAATGCTAATTTCGGACAAAAATCCACGATTCATAATATGTCCAGTTGTTTTCTACTTAGTTCAAGGATTTCAAGTTATGATTTATTTTCCATTGGTTCTCACTTTTCTTATCTGCCCTTTGTTTACAAAATATCTTTTCATTTGATCCCTTATTCGCCCCGCCGGTTACGGAAATGACTTCCGCTAACACCGATTTCTCGGACAAAAATTCACTTGTTTGTAATATGTCCCGACCTAAGAAACTTAGTTCATGGTTTTCTAGATAGGATTTAATTTCTATCGGTTCTCATTTATCCAACTGGTTTTTCCACAAATATATTAATTATATTATTATTTAATTAACAAAATATCATGATATTATTTTTGAAAAACCCACAACCCTTTTCACACTCAAATTTCGGTTTTCTCTTCCCTTTATTATTATTATTATTTTTATTTATCTAAATTAGCTAGAAGCTTAATTAGAGCCTTAATCCCATGATTAGCAATCTTTTAGGATTTAGGGTTTTCATGTTCTTAATCTCACCAATTTTTTCTTAATCTTTTCTAATTGATTAGCAAGCACACTTTATGCTAATATTAGCCATAAACACTTAATTAAAGGATTTTCCATAATCTACCTTAAATATTCTCTTGTTCAGGCTTAAACAATTAGCCATTAATTACTTAACTAATCACTTTCTAATTGTTGATAATTTTCTTAATTAGGATTAATCATTTTCTCACAACGATTTCATTGACATTGGTATTTTATGTCCCACATATCATATTAAAAATCATGGGGCAACTTATGCTCCCCAAAATTATATTTAATTTTGCCTCATAATTTTTCAAGGGAAATAATCCCAAGAATTTCTAAAATTAGAGACAACATACTTTCTAATTTTCAATAAATATTTTATTGCCTCTTGGGATTTACCATAATATTTTCGAGGGTATTTCATGGCCCATAATTGCATTAGGGATTTTGACACTTTAATCCCTCTAATTTCATTAGAAATTTCCCTAGACAATAGAATAAGTATCCTACAAGATTTTAAAATCACATATTCACCTATTTCCAAATAGGTATTATTTGCTAAAATATAGTATTCCGATAGATAATTATCCGGGTATTACAATAATAATCTTAAAGTCGCAATTAGAAAAATCATATGTTCGCCTTCTCATAATTTTTTCCAAGAAACCTTCATAGATTGGATAATTAGATTTGAGATTGCTTGGTTGTTAACAGTGGCTTCTAAATCTATCTATATTCATTTTCTTGAAGTTCTAAATATACGAGAAAAATTGAGGTGTTTGATTAGGGTTATCTAGTTTTTTTAAAAAAAAAAAAAATTTATATTTTGATTTTTGGTAGTCTAAATAATTACTATTTTTAAGATCCTAACTCTTAGTCAATAAATATTAGTTCCTCCCAGACCTTTGCTCCAACATTAGTAAGAAAGTAGCGAGGGAACAATTAACCTCGCTATCACTAAATTAAGCATAACCATATATAACACCGAAATTAGTGAGGGACTTTATCATTTGCTAATTTTAGATTTTATCGATTTCAAAAAGTTAAGAAAGTTACGTTAGTTTACCCAAAACTTCATATAAATTATTTATTAAAGTCCTTTAATTTTCAGACTTAAACGTTACAAAATACTATCATTGTTTCATCATATCCTTTAGTTTACTCATTGTGCTCCCTAATATAAAATTCAGTTAAGTTTCCCAAGAAAAAAAAATTAATAAGAAAGCTAAATAAATTACTTAATTATTTTGTTGTATATTATTTCATTAGATTATATATTAATTGATAAGTTTTGCAAATTAGTTTGAAAAATAGCAATAAATAAAAATTCTTTAAAATAACTTATTTACTTCTTTAATCCTTCCAAAAAAAAAAGTTTATTTAATTTGGGAAGTAAATGAATTAATTTCTTTTGTCGCCTTTCATCCCCCTATGAGGCTATTACCAAGAATCACAGTCACAGGACAACAAACACACAGAATTATATCCAGCGCTTGAAATAATACTTAAGAGTGCTAAATGTTACTTAACCAAATATTCCTCCCATACTTAATATAAGACCTAATTTAAGAGTTGATGTTAATCCTAAATGTAAAGCCTATTTCACATATTTACCAATTTTTCTCCTAAATAAATCTTATTAATATTCCTTTAACAATAGTAAAGTAGAAGACGAAGAAGGAGGGATCATCTAGGAAGATGATGATGATATTTTAGGAAAAAAAAAAATTCCTCTTACTATATAAGCTAACCTCTTCCGTTTAATTAAATTAGTTAAATATATCTAAAATTAAGGATGAGATGAAATGAATGGAATCTGACCTGAAAATGCTTCCATGGGTCGTCAGCATCGTTGTCGCCTCATGATTTCGCCATAGAAATGCAGACCAAACAACCCCTAAAATCATTATATTCACCATTTTGTTCTTCATTCTTCTTGTAAAACTTCTTTCTTTTCTCTCCCTTCGCTGATTAATTACCACCAAAAACCAAAAGCCTCCTCCTTATATATATAGACATACGCACATGACCTCCTTCACTGTCTGCCATATATTGCCTTCACTACCTGGGAATATACGTCAATGAATTTCCTTGTTTAGTGCATTCTTCTCTTCCCCTCTCTACTTTTCTGTGATAATCTACTCTTAAATTTGTTTCCTTCCAAGTTTTCCCTTATTCATCATTTACTTTTCTCTTTTGTCCCATTAATATTGAGACCTTGAGAGACAAAAAAAGGAGTTATGAAATTAATGAGAAAATATGTTATTGGTTTATGGAATGAGTAAATGGAGCAAATATTATTTTTACCCTCCATTCATATCCATGTATATACATTTAAATTTTTTGAGAAAGCTAAACATCCAATGAATGAGTCTTAAATGCATTTATTACTTGTAATACCTTGAAATTCATAATCATCATAAATCTTATATTTTGATGAATAATTAGTATATAATGAAGGTGAATATGTGTCTCAAGTTAGTCTAATTTATTAGTTATAATTTTTGGGCAAATTTCACTTTAAATTAAGTTAGCAAAGGGCTAATTATGAGTCTATACATAGGGCTACAAAATGTGACATAATTAACACACAAAATAATAGCCAATGCAAATCAAATAAAACAAAGAAAGCGATTAAAGGGCACTTAACCAAATTAAGGTATTTTGACAACAAAGGCTTAGTTAATGGATTTTCCTTAATTGAGATTAAGATTAGACACTTATAAATACCTATTGGAGCTATATCCTGGCCTTTAGAAGGCATTGAAAACAGTAGCTATTTTAATTACTAAAGAGGCAAGGAAAGGTTATGAAAACCTTAATCAAATTAAAGGAAATTAGCAAAAACTAATGAGTAACTAAAATTACACTAATTAAAATCGTTTGTATAATTATTCAAGTGGATTATAGGCAAAATAAATCTAATCCAAGAAAAGGTTGCTGTTTACGAAAGTTAGGATCAAAGATGATGAAATTAAATTTTATTAATTAGAGTTGAAAAGTCAATGTTTTCAACTAACCAATTAGGGAATGGAACTATTGGTTATTTTGCTAAGGAAGAGACACATCAAATGGCTAATTTGATGGAGGGGGATGTTGGCACTCATATGAAAGCAGGAGATTTGGTTTCATAAAGCTCTTTTTAATCCAATGGTTAAGGTGAAATATGATCACATGCAATGACCATTTTAACCCTTGAAGCTTTGCCTTTAAATAGAGGCAACCCCCCTTCACAAATTCTTCACACCAAAATCTGATTTAGAGATAGAGAGAGAGAGAGAGAGTGGGGACACTACTAGAAAACGTCAAAGTAGCGACGAGAATATGCGACGGAACAAAATCCATCGCAAATTGTGACGGAATTTGCAACGAAATTCAAAATCCGTCGCAAAATTAAACAAATCAATCGCAAAATTACTTATTTGGAAGCCTCTCCTTTCGAGTTTTGTGAAATTTATTATGATTTTTCAAAGTTACCAAAAAATCTGGGCAGAAATGCTGAAATTTCGTTTTTAAGGAAATGTAAGGTATAATTGGAATAACAAATCCACCAAGGGTAAAAAGGTCAATAGTGGCTAAGATATCTCTTAGGATATTATTTATAAAGGAAATAATGTGGTGATAACATTATAGGATATCCGACGAATCAAGGATCAAGACCTAAAGGAGAACGTACCACCAACTACGCGAGACCAAGGTACGGAAGCGTCGCATCGTAACTCCAACTCTTGTGTGTCTTGTATGCTTATATGTAATAGAATGATTCATAAGGTCATGGACAAGACTAGGTCTTGGGTCATGCACAATGGCTAAGACTCGGTCTTACCTATTTATATACATTCGCTTTATATGTTTCACTTTTGGAAGACCATGTGTTATATCACTAGATCTCGATTTTTCATATATAAATGTAAGTAATATATCTCTTTCATAAAGTATTTCTCCATAACGACAATAAAAAGTTGCTCCTAGAGTTGCCAAATTAAAGGTTAATCGATCTTATTACTACAGAACCCATTTAAACAATTAGAACTTGACTGGATCTTCTAAAG
Source organism: Acacia acuminata (assembly GCA_019022655.1). Lineage (NCBI taxonomy): Eukaryota > Viridiplantae > Streptophyta > Magnoliopsida > Fabales > Fabaceae > Acacia > Acacia acuminata. Next base: position 869,341 of record JAFJYI010000047.1, on the reverse strand, counting down.
GTTATCTATTGCCTACAACAGATTTAATAGGGTGGTAGTTTCAAAGATATACCGAACAAATATGGAGATGGATAATGGATGATAAGTGTCAGCAATTGGGGTTTGTGGAATTGGAGGTTTAGGAAAACCAGCCTTAGCAACTCATATACATAACAAGCTTATCTTTTAAGAAGCTAGTAATGACATTAAAGTTGTTTGGGTAACTGTATTACCAAAATATAGCATCTCCCAGTTGCAAAAAGTGATAGCTAGATCAATTGAGTTGGATATATCTTATAAGTTTGAAGTTAAAAGAATAGCCGGAAAATTTTTATAAGCATTTAAAGAGATGAAAAAATGTGTTGTTATTTTAGATGATATTTGGGTTCATTTATTTCTCAAGGAGTTTGGATTTCCTATGTCGAATAAACAAAGTAAATTGATTTTGACAACTTCTATGTGGGAAGTGTGTCAAGGTATGGGTTGTGAGAAGAATACAGTAAAAGTGGAATCTCTAGATATAGAATATAGTTGGGCTTTGTTTGGAAAGGTTATCGGATTTCATGAAGAACTGTCTTTGGAGGTAAAGGAGCTTGCATGGAATATATCACTTAAATGTGAGGGTTTGCCCCTTGCCATGGTTATGATTGCAACAAGCATGAAGGGAAAAAAAACTGGTTAGAGAATGGAGTCATATGTTGGAATGTCTTGAAAACTTTGGTAATGGGAAATATGAAATGGACAAATGGGTACTTCTAGTTTTGAGATCCAGCTATGATTCTTAACTAACAAATTGCAAAGGTTGTTTTTGTACTATGTCTTAGTAATAATGGATATTTTGATGATGATGATGATGCTGATCGTTTCATAAGAAGATTTGGTTATGAAAGCATAGATGAGACAAAGAAGTTGAGGGTGTTGTACAATGAAAGTTACAACATGTTGGATATATAAATTAAAGAATCATAGTATCTTGGATTGATGTTATGAGGGATGTAGGATTAACAAATTTCTTAGAGCCCTAGCTATTAACATTGCAGAAGACAGAGGTAAAACTATGCAAATCCTTATAAGAATTTAATAGAAATACCAAGTGATGACTAATGGAAAAAGGATCTACAAAAAAAACATTTGATGGGAAACAAGCTACAAACAAAGTGGTAGTATCAGTACATCTAGAGGTGATATCAATACATAAAGTGATGGTATCAATACACCTAAGGGTGGTATCAGTATACAAGGTGGTAGTATCAATATACATAATAGTGGTGTCAATACACATAGTGGTAGTACCAGTACACCTAAGGGTGGTATCAGTATATAAAGTGGTGGTATCAATACATCTAAAGGTGGTATCAGTATACAAGGTGGTGGTATCAACACACCTAGGGGTGGTATCAGTATACAAGGTGGTAGTATCAGTACATAAAGTGGTGGTATTAGTATACAAGGTGATGCTATTAGTACACCTAGGGGTGGTATCAATATTATCATTATGCTTAATTAACGATACAGTGATGAGCACATGTATGAATCGAGCCTATAATTTAAAGAACGATTAAACATAAGAGTATAGCATTTGATTAAATATGATTTTAAAAAAAAACTCATCTAACTTGTGTAAATGCAAGGCCTTACACCGTTAAGGTAAGGCTTCACTTACACTTGATACTTGTTAGTATCAAAACCCGAGGCCTTATTTGAATTTTAATAAAACTTGATTGCATGCTTAATTTCCCATTTTTTTATTTAACATTTTTATATTGATAGAATAATTATGTGAAATAAATCATATAATTAAGTTTATAAGTTATGGGTTAACTTATTTATATAATTTTATAAAAATATAAAAAAATTTGAATTTATTGTATAAAAAGTTTTAAATTTAATTTAAAAAATTAAAAGAGTATTTGAATTTTTTATTTTTTTAAAAAGAAGTCGAATTACGGCTCTTCGCTTGTGACATATTTTATGCATACTTCGAATTGAGCTAGTAATATATTACATGGAAGATATAAACTTGTTAAAAGAGATATTGCCACAAACATTATATTAAAATACAACTGCTTTGAACTTTTTTCCCAATTAGCAAGTTTCATTCTTAGCAAAGAAGATTGAATTTGAACCTATGGTATTAATTTATTGATCAAAGGTTATTAGAGAAGACTACAAATTCGCACTACTACAGAAAATGGCTTTTACGTCCCTAATTGGCGTCCTATTATGGAAAAAGGAAGTAAAAAGAACGCGGTTGCATTTTTGTAATTATGAGGTGACTTTTGGAGTCTAATTTTAATACTAGGATGCCAAAAGTGAGCTCGCGCCGCCGAAGAAAGCGAAAAGTGCGCTCTTTGGAGTCTAAGTCCTAGTATTAGACTCCTTAGGTAAACCCTTTGGAGTCTAAGTTTCAGTATTAGACTCCTTAGGTAAACCTTTTGGAGTCTAAGTCCCAATATTAGACTCCCTAGGTCTTTTCCCTAAATCCAAAACCCATTCCCGTGCGTGTTGTCTCCCGCGAATCCATCGATTCTCAATCTCTCAGATTTCTTCTCAACCCCGGTCCGCCTTGTCTCTTCCCTCACTCCGCCGTTGCTCCGTTGTCCCCCTTTCCACCGTAGCTTCTTCCATCTCTGTCCTCTCTCTCACCGTCCTCCTTGCCTCCTCTCTCACACCATCGGACCTTCTGGTAAATAGGGTATAGTTTTTGGTAAAATCAATTTTTCCTTTCCCCAAATTAACAAAATTCAAAGTTTCAAACCCTATTCTGTATTCTCTGCCTCTGTCGTGATACATACCCTATTTTGTATTCTCTCGCCTTTCTCCTCACAATTTCCAAGATCTCTTCGATTCCGTCGAAGCTTTTCTCTTCGATTGCGATGGTAAATGAATATCCTCTCGATTTTTATCCTCTTTTTCTTCTTTTCTTTAGTCCAATTCTTTGATGTGATCTTCACTGTTAGGTGTCATTTGGAAGGGCGATAAGCTTATTGATGGTGTTTCCCAAACTTTAGATAGGCTCCTATCCAAGGTGTGTGTACTTGTAATCTAGCTTTGTTCATTTCCTTTACCAGCATTGGACTCATCGGTTGTTTAATTTTGTGTTGTGCTTTAGGGGAAGAAGTCGGTGTTTGTGACCAACAATTCCTTAAAATCGAGGAAATGCAAAGATGCTACGAAGTTCCAATCTTTGGGAATTTCGGTTTCCGAGGTTTTGTTGTGTTGACCTGAATTGGATATGAACTTTACTTTCCTTCTTGTTAATTTTGGAGTAATTCTCTCATTGCTACTCTTCTCATTTTTCAGGAGGAAATTTTCTCCTCGTCCTTTTCTGCTGCCATGTACTTGAAGACCAATGATTTTCCCTCGGAAAAGAAGGTTGGTGAGTCGAACTAATACGGAAGAAGAAAGCTTTTGAAATTCTTATTTCTATTTCAAGTATGCCTAGTTTCATATCTTATGTTGCTTATGTATCAATTTTTGAAAGATGATAGTTGAATGGTGTTCCTTGCGACGCACTTGGTAAAAATTTATCTTCAATGGTGTAAATCTTTTCACGTGCTTATTTTTTTGTGCTCGCATAATGAAATCTAAAAGCCAGGAAATAAAATGCTTTGGAGATACATTCTCGTGTCATTTGAAGTTTATTTGCTTGAAGTTCAGGGTGCAAGTTTTCGTCAGTGCGTTATTCGATCTCATTAGCTTGTGTTGGAATGAAAAACGTTACGCCAAGTAACCAGGGTCCGTTTCTATCGAAAGCTTTTGGGAAAGCTCAATGAAGTGCGCTTCTTTCGACTTTTCCTTTTCGTAGAAAGATAACATCCGGCATTGATTAATATCTCGTAGTTTCTTAGCTCGAAATCGTGTTGCGTGCAATTCCATTATGTGTTGTTTCTTGCTATACATCCATTCTCGATGGGAAAACAGTCGATTGGCCTTGTATTCCAACAATAAAAGAAGATAAGCTTTGGGATTGGATGTAATTTTTCTTCTTTTTTATTTAATATTTTTACTAACACAAGAAAAAAGTAAATATCTTTGTTCAAATACGACATGATGGATAGCCAATTTCATCTTAGCTCGACACTTAGCCTTGGATTTTTGTTGACTGGTTCTGTGGTTTATAGTTGCAATTGTAGAATTAGATCTGAATTTACAGTTTCAAGCCAAACAAATAAAGCCTTGAAGAGGTCGGGAAAAAAAACTGAGGCTAAAGCCTATTCAAGTGCCACCTTTTGCTATAGAGAAGTTTCATTATTGTCTATTCCATAGAAAGCAAGATTTCTGCGCAATATGTTTTGACAATGCAAAAGGATTTCGATATTAAGCAGTTTAGTGCTGTTTCTCTTTGCATTCTTCTAAAGTAACAAAGCCTCCTTGAACAGAGTTAGTGATTTCCAATTCTCTCTCAAGAACAACAACATGTCCCAATTATTAATTTTACGCCTTTCTTTGGCAAAAGAATTAGACCGTACCAAAGATTGCTCTAGCCGGGGAGTACGCTTGTAATGTCAACTTTTCTTACCCATGATTAATATTATTAACTCATATTATGATGCTTTAGTATTTACTCTGAGATCCCTTTTGCTTTTTTTTCTCTCGCCATCGGAATTATGACATTCTTTATAAGAAATGCTTCTTGCACTAATTCTTTTGTGAAAAACTCGCGGGAAGTTTATGATTGACGTGTTTTGGATAAAGTGTTTAGACATGTCTTAACTCTTGATAAGTGTTCTTTTGACTTTCTCTATATCTCTTATTAAATGTAGCATACCAGGGGAGGAAAAATTGACAATGATGGTGATCCCTAGCATTTTTGTCCTAAGACCGGTCGTTTACTTTTTATGAAGGAATTAATAGACACCCGATTCCATTTTTAAGGACAAGACTCAAGCTTTCGAGTTAGGTTGTGGAAATGGTTGGATATCTATTGCCATAGCTGAGAAGTGGATGCCTTTGAAGGTTAGCTTCTTCTTCTTCTTCTTCTTTTTTTGTTTTTTTGCCTTGTTCTCATTTTAATTTCAGTGCTTTTATATTTCATTATTTTGATAGACACTCTCATCATAACTGTTTTTTTCACCGCTAACTTGTATGCAACTAATTTCTTCAGTGTATGGCCTTGATATCAATCCTAGAGCAAGAAAGATTTCTTGGATAAACTTATATTTAAATGATTTAGATGAAAAGGGTCATCCCGTCTATGATGAGGAGAAGAAAACTTTGTTTGATAGGGTAGAGTTTCATGAATCGACCTTCTATCATATTGCGTAGATCATGAAATTCAACTTGAGAGAATTGTGGGCTGCATACCTTAGGTATTCCAAGAACCATCTTATCTAGGGCATTTTCTGAGTTGTTATGGTGGCTATAATTCTTATTGTATGCCCTTTACAAGTTTTATTTAGGCCTCTATTTTTGGGCTATGTGACTAACTGAGTGGCAAGATTCTACAACCATGTGCTCCTTCTGAAAGCTGCCTTTGATATTTATGTAGGAAATTAGAGTTGGAGGTTTTACATGCACATTATTAAGTGGAAGCTTTTTGGTTTGGATTAAATTAGATGTTTGAGTTTATGTTTTTCATTTTATATTCTGATTTCTGAGTAATGCTGATTTGGAAATAATAATTTTATTAATAATCTCATTAATGTAACTTACTATTCAGATGCAAGATCTTTTGTTTATGCCGTGTAATTCTTAGCTATATCCGGTGTATCCAAAGCTTTTGCTTATTAATTAGAAAAGTAATAATTTGGGAGTTTGTTTTGTGAATTAAACTTTTGCCATGTTCTTTACATTTTTGAGTAATTAGTTTGAGGCTTATGCTTTTACAAAAATTACTTCTATGGAAAGTACTTTCTTTGTATTCACTATCGAGAAACTAAACAATTTAGTTAGTTTCGTTCGTTTATTAATTTCGTTAGCAAAAGCGGTCTTTGGTTATGGAAAAACACCAAACACCAAGGAAAGTCCCAGAAGTGAGTTTTATCTTACCTCATCTTAAAACTAAAAGTTCCTTTGATCTTCACATCACCGTGATCGATACAAGAGAACTTATAAATCAAATAAATAGGCTACAAATCATATAATTTTGTTCCCATAAAAAATGCTTTGCTTTCATTATGCATGCCTTATTTCGGATTCGAGAAGCACACATCTCAATTTTCAACCTTATTCTCTCGACCTACTAGATCTTGAGACCTTGGGGAATATGCTTCTCTAACAACCTTAGGGCTTGATGAATTTTGTTTATTACTTGGAAGTGTTTTAGGAAAAATCCCTTAATCATTTTTCCAAATATTAATATACTTGCGTGGATTCATGCAGATTCTTAATCCCAACCCAGATGCAATGTCTAAGATTATTACTAAAAATGCAAGTGAGGAATTCCTTTATTCCTTGAGCAATTATTGTGCACTTCAGTTAAGAAATTTCCTTTTCTTATTAGTACTTTTATTTGGTGAATTCCTGGTATTGTTTACTGATTGTCGTAATGCACTTAGCTTTTATGTCCGACTTCTCTAAATGCCAAATACTTTCACTATGAACCTTTACCATTTACTTGTTTATATAAAAACTCATTGGCTTTATAGGGTCTTCAATTGTCATTCTATCAAGAAAAAGGGACTTGTCTTTCTTTACATTCACCGTTGTCCGACTATGAAAATTATTGATAACTTGGTGTGATTGCTTCTCAACGAAGGTGTAACATCGAACCTGAGCTGAAAGACCCTTCAAATCATATTCAACCAGATTACTATACAGTGCCAACTATCTCGATATGCTGAAATTTTTGGAAGCTTAAATTAATACCTTCCAATTTGGGGTGATATCTATGACGAAACCGTAAGTATAGGAATTCTGAAATCTCCAAATTTTTACTCGAAATCTCAATGAAATCTTGTAAATTTTGTTTGCTTCAAGAATGGGAATAACTTGGTTAGTATATCTACTTTTGCGTTAATTGTTTATATGAATAACTTGGAGCACCGATTAAGAAGTTCTAGAACCGTAACGTGCATGGTTTTGGCTTTCTTTATTAATTCGGATTATCTATTTAGTTTCGATGTGAAATTAGTGCTTCTAGTTGTCACATGTATTTTCTTCTACTTTGACATGACATTAATGGATCGGTTGTTCATAAATGCATTTGAACTCATACATCTTTTCTCTCAATCTTTTGCATTTTAGGTGTTTTTTACTTCAAGGAAAAGGATGGGGTCTTCGTACCTTAGAGGAGCTGCCAAAAGGTGCATTTGTGTGTGAGTTTGTGGGAGAAATATTAACCGTCAAGGAGTTGCATGAGAGGAACATTCAAGGTGTGTCTAAAATGGAACATACACACACCCAGCTTCTATTAGATGCAGATTGGTGTTGTATTCTCGTTGTACAAGGTTAGCCGAGCTAACCTTTTAGCACATAGCTAGGTGTTGTATGCAATTATCACATTCCGGTGGTGCATGTATTCTGTTTATGTAAGGATGTTTTTTGCAAGGAATTCCGTGGTGCATGTATTCTCGTTTCTGACAAGGTTAGCCGAGCTAACCTTTTAGCACATAGCTAGGTGTTGTATGCAATTATCACATTCTGGTGGTGCATGTATTCTGTTTATGTAAGGATGTTTTTTGCAAGGAATTGTGGGATAGTGAATATACGAAGCCATTATTTTTTTAAAAAAAGAGCGCTTAAGGAGTCTAAATATCGGAATTAGACTCCTAAAGTGAGACTTACTTGAGTCTAACTACGGAATTAGACTCCTAAAGTGAGACTTAAGGAGTCTAAATATCGGAATTGGACTCCTAAAGTGAGACTTAAGGAGTCTAAATAATGGAATTGGACTTCTAAAGTGAGACTTAAGGAGTCTAACTATCGGAATTAGACTCCTTAAGTGACATCAAAGAGCGTAAATGTCATGACTTAAGGAGTCTAAGTTACCTGAATTGGACTCCTTAAGTCATGACTTAAGGAGTCCAATTCCAAAACTTAGATGCCTTATATTAGGCGCCTAATTTTAAAATAGGACTTCTTAAATTTTCCCTATCGCGCCCCCGATAGACGTCCCCCGAATTGACGCTAAAAGTACAAAAAATAGGACTCCATATCCCTATTTTGTAGTAGTGTCGGCAACAAATTTATTTATTTATGATAAAAAGCTAACGCAAAAAATCAAATGAAAAAAAAAAAAGACAAGGATGCATAAAAAATAAAACAAATATGAATAGTTTGACGTAAAAAAAAATTTGGTTACCCTCAAGGAATTTTTGTTTTTGTTTAAGTGCATGTCTCGTACTACCTCCAGTCTAAATTATGGAACCAAATTTGTACTATAAATTACACTACAAACTTAGTCCTATAATTAAGACCAGAGAGAGTATGATTTATGGAAGCTTGTTTGCCCCCAAAAAGTCAGTTGAAGGAGAAAAAAGATGTTTAGATAAACAAAAAACAAATCAAATAAGCTTTTGGTTAAAAAACTACGTTAAGTCAACCTTTAATTTGGAGATTCTACAATTGCGTTTGCATTCCCCGTAGAGAGAATTAAAAAGGAAAAGGAAAAATATCAAAAATAGTCTTGGTGTAGATTTCTCTATAAAAAAAAGTGTCAGTGTAGAATCATTAATCAAAAAAGTTTCTAAAGACCTCAAGGAGATAGATTCGAAATGTGAACTTAAAAAATTAAGAAAGGGGTCTTTTAAAAAGTGAGTACCACCTTCTTTATTTATTGTCGTTTAACTAAAATTATAATTTAGCAAAATTTCAAATATACATATATATACACACACATATATATTGGTGTATTATACAAATTTTGGAATAATCAACAGAAATTAGCTCAATGGAATCCCAAGTTCTTTTTTGACCTGCATGGAATCCCATGTTCAATGAAAAGCGTTTTCAAACTTTAAAGCATGGAGAAATTGACAAATGGGCGTTTCCAGATCTATAAGATCATGTGTTTTTTTGCCAAAGTATTAAAAAATAATCACATTTTAATATATTTCATTACAGACTGTTTAGATATTACTCTACTTTTTGTTAAGAACAGTTTAGATATCATTAAAGAATAAGCAAAATTAAAAACTGTCCATATTAATTAATGTTCTAGTTACTTTCATCTCCCCCCTCCTTTTCCTAAGGAAAAGAACTCACACACCATTTATCCTGATAGAGGATTGAGCTCAGAATCTTTTGCCTAAATCAAGACTTATGAATATGTTTGGTGTCACTTGAGTTAAATGAACTTGAGTTAAATGACTCATATTGTTACTTAAGTTGTATATACTCATTTTGCATGGGTTATAAGGCAAAGAATCAGTCCATTCATTTTTTTTTTTTTAAGGGCTTAAAGCATGTTAGGTTTTTGGCACGACCTTATAACCTAATGACACCAAATTCTTCTTTTAATTTTTTTTTTTGAAGTCTGAGGACGAGGTTGTTTGTTCAAACTCTTTATAAATGCGTACATAGGTGCATGGATTATGATAAGGAACAATCACTTTCATTCACTTTAATTAGGTTAATCGAAGATTAATCGGAGGAAAGTTTTTCCCCAAAAAAATCATTTTCCCAAAAAAAATAAAGGTTTTGTTTAAACTTTTTCTTTAAAAGTCAAATTTTAAAAAAGTTGTTCCCAGATTATTTTTCTAAGTTACTTTAACATGTTTCTCAAATAATTTCTACAGTGATCGATAAGAGAGAAAATGGTAAAAAGGTAGAAAATGGTGATTATATGTGGCAGAACCACGTTATGCACATGGAAGCCATGGCCTATGGCCCCCATGTAATACCCGGATAATTATCTATCTAGAATACTATATTTTAGCAAATAATACCTATTTGGAAATAGGTGAATATGTGGTTTTAAAACCTTGTAGGATACTTATTCTATTGTCTAGGGAAATTTCTAATGAAATTAGAGGGATTAAAGTGTCAAAATCCCTAAATGCAATTATGGGCCATGAAATGCCCTGAAAATATTATGGTAAATCCCAAGAGGCAATAAAATATTTATTGAAAATTAGAAAGTATGTTGTCTCTAATTTTAGGAATTTTTGGGATTATTTCCCTTGAAAAATAATGAAGCAAAATTAAATATAATTTTGGGGGCATAAGTTGCCCCATGATTTTTAATATGATATGTGGGACATAAAATACCAATGTCAATGAAATAGTTGTGAGAAAATGATTAATCCTAATTAAGAAAATTATCAACAATTAGAAAGTGATTAGTTAAGTAATTAATGGCTAATAAAGGACTAAGATTAGCATATAAGTAGTTTCTAATGATCATAATTAATCTTAGTACCAATCATATTTTAACAATTACACTTAACTACTTTATTAGGGATGCTAATTAAGATTAGATATGGAGGGCTAAGATTAAATAAAGCTAAATCCAAAGGCCTTAATTAAGCCTCATAAAGCCAAATCCTTGTGAAATTGAATTGGCCAATGATAAATCAAGAAAATATTCTTAATCCTCATGAAATTAATTGGACCAATAAGAGATTAACACAAATTAAAGGTTTGGATTAAATCTAGTAAAGTTAAATCCTAAGGCTTTAATTTAATTTCATAAAGTATAATCCTTGTGAAAATTAAAGAACCAATAGGAGGCTAAGGTTGTGGATTGTAAGAGACAAATGAAACACAATTTTTGAGTCCAAGAGGAGGAGGGGCACGGATTTGGTTTGTGAGAAAGAGGAAGTATAATTAATATTGAATCAAAACACATAAAAGTCACATGGGGTGAGGGAACAAGTTGGAAGAGGATAGGATAATGCATTAATTGAAATAGAAGATGAGCAAGAGAGAGATTATAGGCTTAATTTGATAAAGTTTGAAATCCTAGAGTAAATTGGATAATGGTTTAAAATCCGGAAATATCTCGATGTACACAATAAAAATTCAAAACAACAAATAAAGTGAGAATTTATACAAATCTAAATAGTTGTGAAGAAGTAGGAACCCCGGAGAAAATATAAGGACTTATCTTGAACCCACATAATTTAACTCGAAAGTAAGCCTAGTAAAGGCTATTTTTGCAAACGTTGAAGAATAAGCTTAGCACAATCAGGGAAATCTAATTAGACCATAAATCTTGATATTCAATTGCTAATCAAGATACATACATAGAATTTAAAAGTGCTGGTGATTGATCAAGCAACCAAAAATAGATTTCATTAAAGTAAGCTAAAGCTTCTAGAGTAACTAAATCAATTTGCATCTAGTTACAAAAGGATATTTAGGAGCTAACTAGAATCACTAATGAGTCATCCCCAAAGTCTTCATGAAGCAAAACTTAGAGGTTAAGTTTTCTAAACTTATTGGTTAAGTTAGGGTTTTCTAATCACATGAAGGGATGAGATCAACTCTTGTAAAGTAAATTGCATCCAATGGCTAGGGTGAGGGATGGGCAAATTAAATTCCAATTGTGTCCTAGATCTTCACCTATAAATAGGAGGCTTGGGTTCACTTCATTCTTCACACCAAACTCAACCAAATAGGTGAGTTTTAGAGAAGCAATAGTAGAGAGAAAATCATAGTGGGGAGCAAGAAGGAGGAGGAAGTTCTTCAAGGGTAAGTCTTTTTGTTCTTGAGTTCTAAGTTTTAAATTCATAGTTAGTTTATGTTTGATCTTTAAATCTTCCAAGTAGTTTTGATTTCATGTTTTTATGGTTAAATATGTCTTTATTTCGAAAATATGATGGAGAATATGATAAAGCAAAATTCTTGGAAGTTGAAGATCAAAGTAACGAAATTCTGGCAAAATTTTCGGTGAAAATTCTGGGCAAACAGCGAAAGAAATGCTAGTATTTTATGTTGAAAATGAAGCCCATAAATCACGAAAATTTCCAGAAATAAATTAGATATGTAGGGCTTTCCAAATATATATAATATGTACTGTTTTGATTCCTGTACAAAGAAATACTATCAGTTGAAGTTAGGCTATTTTTCTGGACGAAATTCTGGGCAACGTTGTGAAAGATGAAAACTGGGAATGTTTCATAAATTCTGGGTATATAAAAGTATTTTTTTATTGAAAATAGAAATCTTAAGGATTCCGGGAATTTTACGGATCCTCGTTTCGATTTTTCTAGAATTAATTATGATTTTCCAAAGTTGATACAAAATCTGCCCAGAAAATTCAGTATTTCGTTTTTAAATAAATGTAAGGGCAAAATTGTAAATAATAAATCCACCAAGGGTAGAGTGGTAAATAGAGGTGAAAATATCCCTTAGGATATTATTCTAAGTACTATGGTGATATGTTAGGATATCCGGGAAGTCCGGGGTCAGATCAAAGAGTCGGACATATTGCTAACTACACGGTGAAAGGTACGGACGCGTACTGTAACACTAACTCTGATGTTTACTGTATACCTATATGTGATAGATATGTTCATGAACTGTGACTCTGTTTTTAAAAGAATTGTTCATACATGTACAGCTTTATACGGGTTATAGTCATGATAACGCCGTTGAGTTTTCCTAGCGCTGAGGACACGATAGGCCATCGTGGCACTGGTGAATAGTGCGTGACCGTAATAACATTCATATGCGGTGGCGTGTTGTTATTACTTTTTATATGTGAACATAGCTGTGATGTCATGAGATAACTGTCATACATAACTGTACATGAACATGAGGTTAACAGTTACCCGAGGTTCAATGGGCATTGAACCTCGCCTTTAACATAGCGTCGGGTCAAGAGGACCGAGGATCGAGGAGAAAGGCAAGCCGCACGCACAGGATTCAGTCAAGACCTTCTTCTTTTATTATTTACTTTGAAAACACTCGGTATAACGTACCGCTACGTAATCAGCCGACTTACGGCATTTTGAATATAAATATCGTTTACTCAATCGCTCCGATGCTCTACTCGATGAAAAAAAAAATTATATACCGCTTTTGAAAATGGGATGTTACAATTTTGGTATCGTAGCGCTTGTCCCGGCATAGATCTCGACTAAGTTATTCCAAACCTTTTGGTGCCGAAGGCAGGGGCTAGTCTATGTGGATCAGCCAATCAGTCACCCTAGCACGGTGAGGCTCCCATGATAGACACCTACCTGGCCATTTGGTTTGAGTAACGGAGTTATGCTCTACGCCTTTTTAAAAGAGCATGTTTTGAAAATGAGTACTGATATAAGCCTAGGTCGGAGTACCACCTTACTTCAGTATACCAGTCTGAACCGGTGTACCATCCTGAACCAGTGTACCACCCTCTGTCGGTGCACCACTCTAAACCAGGGATGGTGTATCCATCACCTGTACCTACATCGATATTAGGCTCTGATAATTTCGATAATTATGATAATTTCGATAATTCCGATAATTCTGATAATTCCGATAATCTCCAGTTTGTACTGGGCATTAATTCCATTCTAACCCAGAGCTTATATATGGAGCTGGGCCACACCGGATGAGACTCAGAGATATAGTAGAATATGGGTTCTGTTGCTAAGCTCTAGGACTTCTGATATAGAAATTGGAGTCCGAGTTAAATCCCCGCCCAAAGTGTTTCAAGGCAATCGTTACGAGAAGAGTCGATCGCTTAGGTTTTCCCGTAGACGGTGACTATTGATTTAGTTTCCTTGTAGAAACAAGTAACTTACTAAGTTACCCCGAGAGGAAAATCCCCGCCTTGCAAAAACCGTACACCATGCGTGCAACGGGGCATCACTACTACAAAATACTTAAAAGACGACCTAAAAAAGACCCAATTAACGTCCTTATTCTTAGGGACGTTGGGGAGAAAGTGTAGTAGTATATTTCCATATGAGGCGACTGAAATGCGTTCAGGTCGCCTCATATGAGGCGACTGAAATGGTTTCAGTCGCCTCATATGCGGCGACCAAATGATTTCGTCAGTCGTCATGCGGCGACCCGAAATGATTTCAGTCGTCCATATGAGGCGACACGAAAACCATTTCAGTCGCCTCATTACCTCATATGAGGCGACCCGAAACCATTTCAGTCGCCTCATTGCCTCATATGAGGCGACTTCGAAATGGTTTCGTGTCGCCTATTATGATCCAAAGACGCCCCGAATCAAGCTTTGTCGCCTTAACGTATTTTTTTTTTTAAAAAAATGTGCTTGCTGTTTTGTTTGGCCAATTTGCTGCAAATACTTCACAAAATAATTAAGCGCATATCTGTATTATGACCGTATGAATTATATGTATGTGCATTCCATCAAGAAGGTGAAATAACAATGAATACAAAGGTTCAATAAGAAAATTGTAAAAGTGACTTCAACAAAAGAATTGGCTACACATACAAGATCATACAAGAGAATGACAATATATATGTTCTAATCGAGTCAACAAAATCAATCAAATTCACAACTTAGCTTCCAACATAACCATGAGGATGCAAGAATATCAACAACTCCAAAGAGAAAACTTCAACATGCGAGCCTAAGAAGGCAAGTTCAGAAAGTCACCTAAGAAGGCGATAAACTTTCAAAGAACTTCAACAACGAAAAAGAAAGAATGTATGACCTAGATTTTGGTTACTAAAACTAGACCAAAACAACAAACAAAGCACCACTATGACAACAAATTTTTCTCACATTTGGAGGCAATTAATCTCCAAAATTTCACAACAGCTTTCACAATTTAATGCAGCAATTAGATAGCATCAACATTCCCTTCAATTGGCAAATAACACTGATATGCGACAAGAGGCAAATATATATAGTAGAAATGACTTTTGAACACGAAGCTTAACAGAATTTCAAGGTTTCAGCTAAAGTGAATGAGAGCCACCTAGTAATAATCACAAGACCACACAAGCAAATCAAACACCTCCCAAGCAAGAAGCACACATAAAACTTTCAAAGAAAATCGCTTATGATGGTATGATTCAACAAAATTCTCAAGTCTTGGTTATTGGAAAATCAAATGCGGTAAGGTGTAATGGCAAAATCAAACCTCATATGACAAAGATCTATTTCCAGAATTAAACAAGTGATCTAACCTCATATTCACAAAGCAATTAAAGTGGCAAATTCAAAAGCAGCACCAATAATTTACGTAAACCGATGTCAAGACAGCTTAATAAGTTTCACAATGACAATCACCCTAACAAGTAATGACTTGCCTATATATTCACATTGAGCCATGTTCAAGAAGATATCTAGCCATCATGTCTCGAATCGAATCGATGTCATCCCGTGAGTACGGATCCTCGCATTTAAAAAACAGTAAATTGGAAAACAAGGTATAATTAACAACCAAGTACCACAACAAAAAATATCATCATTTGAGGATCACGGAGCATTACGTACGTTTTGCAAGCCGGTAGTACGTCCGTGAAACGATAGATTGCATCCAATTGATAACGTAGTATCCACACTCGGTGTTCCCTGGTTGGTGATGGCACTATAAATAAAAAACAAATTGTTAAACAAAAGCTACCGTGTCTCGAAAAAACTTGAATTGAAACTATTTACCTTCGGATAAAACCACTTCGGTCCACCCCGCTCGTGCTCCAAAGAATCTGCCTATATGTCCTAAGACCACTATCATTAAAATGGAAATTAACAGACATGAAAACAATTCATTTAAAAAAAGAATCGATGATTTAGACAAAAATTTACTTACTCGGCAAACATGGTTTTGATATCCTCGCTGGCTCCGCCACCTATGGAATCGAACCAATAACATGCGTTCTTGGCGGGACAAACAACGCACAGGGTCCAATGAGCACTACAACATATACATATTAATATTAAACTAAGATAAAAAAGCATTTTTTCCTTAAAAATCTTATATAGACAAAAAAAATACGCACCCTTCATGTATTGGCGCTAGATAACAAGACGATTTTATGTCGCCCATTGTTAAACCAACATAAATGGCCCTCCCGGCTAAGATATTGCGAGCCGAAGCCGTGGATCCAGGACATAAGAATCCATACGAATCCAATAGGTCTCCCTTTTTGCGATGTCGTGCGTACACTACGATCGAAATAAAATGATAAGTGTTGTTGAATATATTAAACAAAAAAAGAGTATTGACATAATTAAAGGGTAAAAAAACTTACAAGATTGCAAGTTGAAGCCACCGTATATCTAAACAAATCCATATGCATAAACTCGTCAAATCTTTCCCGTCAATTGATATCGGATATGTCTTGTCCGCACCGACAATGCCCGAGGCATCTCGGCCGATAGAGACGATGTCCCGGTAGAGCTCTCGCAGCGTTGATAAGTATGGAAATCTGCCCGCATGACTTGTTCATGCTATGAAAACATAATAAACAAATAATGAGTGGGTTAGCAATGAAAATCAATCTTAAACCCTACTCATCGTCAATCGCAATGTATTTCTTACCATTGGAGGTGTCGTCCCCACCTCAATAAGATGATGCGGCCAAAGGATGAACAATGTGGTGGCAGCGTCTAGCGTGGGAACCTCCTCATCAACAATCGGGATGGTCGCTCTTTTCTTCCCCCTCTCGCACACTTGTCGAGTCACCCTACGTTGGTCTTGTGGAATTTGCATATTGTGGTGTGTGGTTTGTTCTGCAAACAAGACCATCTCGCAACAATCCGCCGGTGTGGGTCATCCAAATATAGGCGGCGGTTGTCCCCCCGTGGAGTGTGAGAAGGCTCGCTGTGCTCATCAATAAGTACATCCGGAGAGTGATGAGAAGGTTCGCTAATAGGTACATCTCGGAGCGTGAAAACTTTCCTTGCTGCTTGGGAAGGCCTAGGATTCCTCGTTTGAAGGTTGCGTATTTACCTTCCCTTGTATCATCTCCCTCATTTCACCCCGTAGTTGTGCCATAACCTCATCTACGAGGGACGCCGAATTTTGGCTACAAGCCGAGGACTAGGGTTGTCATCGTCATGCGAACAACTCGAACGCCGTCCAAAGTATTTCGCGACACTAACTCCCCTCGGCTCCCCACGAACAAAGCATCAAGGTAATCGCTTCCCAATCGCCGTGGACAAAATGTCCATCCGTGTACCCGACGTGAATGAACCTTGGCTGCTTTGTTGCTCAAGCACATCCCGTATCATAGGATTTTTCATAAATATTAACTAATTAAACTCTAAAAATATGAAACAACCGAAGCTATTTAATACTTCTAATTTAACTACTTACAATCTTTGAAGCAACCTCACCACATCTTCATTTATGTATTTCTCGCCCTTCATCCTCGCAGCTATCCATTTTTTGTGGCGAGGAGGACGCTCGAGGGCCTGGATAACAAAGTGGAAGGATCGGATTGAGCAGCCTTCCTTCATTTTCTCGCAACTCTTCTTCCATCGCCTCCGTTCAAGCTTCTTATAGCCACCCCTGACATGCAATGCGGATACTTATTTCTCGCTTGCCTCTCTCTATTGGCTCCGACTTTTTTCCCGTGACACGAAAACAAATAAAACTGAGCCTTCGATGTCAAATAGATTCAACTAAAAGATAAGATATAAAAGAAATTTTACAAGAAATTCGATTCTCGCGTGACGCCACAAACTCCCTCCAAATCCTCCGGACTAATGTAATCATAGTCCTGACATGGGTCCTTGTCCCTCTTTGCCCCTCGAATATACTTTCTAGTGAGCTTGTTCTTAAAGTCTTTCCAACGTATACGAACCTCGCCCATCCAATGCTTGTTCATGGCCTTATTGTTAGGCACATCATACGTTTGTTTGCAAGGTAAAAGAGAAGATATGAAAGAAATCAAGTGATAAAACTAAAGATACAAATGCATAAGATATCGAAAGTGAGATACCAAAAGTTGTGCCCAGATCAACTCCTTCGTTTTAGGAGGAACCAACTTCCAATGAGAGAATACAATGCGAACTTTGCTTCGAGCCGATAGCCTACGTAGCTAATGAAATTGTCTTCCTCTGGACCAATTGGTTTCATATTGGCATCGAACTCCACATGCAGCCTCTTTTTCTGACCGCCACGACGTGCAATTAACGCACCCATATGTGTGCTACCTCTACCCCTTCTCACTACCGGTACATCATTCCCACCATCACCCGATGACTCGTCGAGCTAGACATATTCCCGTTCATCAAAGACAAATGAATAATGTTAGATAGGGTTATTATTAAATAATAAACAAATGAATAAAATGAACTAACATGTTAAACCCGTACAAAAATAACATAGGACTTTCTCATAACTTAAGATCTTACTTTATATGGTTTCCCATATTCCTTCGAATGATCCTTCCTTGGAGCATATTCTTCATCATCTACCAATTCTACTTCACGTGTTGTCGGTGGATTTGTTGTGAAAGGGAGTGTATCGTCCAGGTTCAAGGATTCTTCACCATACGCCTGTTTTTACTTTGAAGTACAATGGACATTTTGTTATTTGCGTGGTCTCGTAACATAAAACACTTGTTTCGCCCGGCTTGCTAGAATGAATGGCTCGTCTCTATGACCAAGTCTTTGAAGATCAACCGAGACAAATCCAAATTTAGGATCTATTACAACAAAGCATTATTGTTAACCCACTTACATTTAAATAAAGCAACTTTGAACTTGGTGTAGCTCATCTCCCATATTTCTTCAATAACTCCATAATAGGCCATAGATGCTAACACCGGGTTTTTGTCTTTCGAACTCGAAAAGTGCATGGATTCAGCTTCAACCATCACCCCACCGTTTTGCACAGAACTCCCGTCATCTTGGTCTTTTGTGTAGAAAGAATATCCGTTGATATCATAACCCGTCCAAGTGATGACCCGATAAGAAGGCCCCCCTGTGCTAACCACTCGATTGTAGCCGACACACCGGTCTCGTGCAATACCTTCTCCCGGAACCACTTTATAAATGTCTTCTTTTGCTCATTAGCTATCTCGCATGTCATTCTTCCTTGGATTCATATTCTTCAAACTCTTTCGTGTTCATCAATGTATGGTTGAACTTCTTCCGTATTATTCAAGATGTACAGTGTGCTTGCAACACCTCCGCACGAAGCATATTCTTCGCTTGATTCCTCGAGTTCCCTCACTTATCCCCTTATCATGCCGAGATTGTAACGTCGCCCCGATAGATAATCTTTACTGAACTCCATAGCCTCTTCCACTACATATCTCTCAACGATTGAGGCTTCCTACCGATAAGGATTTTTAGAATACCCTTTTAAGATCTTCATGTATCGCTCGAAAGGGTACATCCACCTTAGGTAACCGGACCGCAGCCTTACCTCCCTTACCAAGTGCGCTATCGTGTGCACCATTATATCGAAAAATGCGGGAGGAAAATGCATCTCTAGTTGGGACAAAATAATATAACCCTCGTTTTCCAATTCATCCAACTTTTCAATGTCAATGACTTTGTTACATATAGCATTAAAGAAAATACAAAATTTTGATATAGTGGTCCGCACTTCATCTTTCATAATGCCCCTAATAGCTACTGGTAATAGTTGTTGCATCAACACATGATAATCATGAGACTTCATTCCCACTAACTTCAAATCGTCCATTGAAACACACCTTCTCAAATTTGAAGAATATCCTTGTGGAACCTTAATGTCATATAGACACCCACACAAACTTTTTTCTCCGCTTTTGATAGTGTATGAGCCAGCCGGCTCCATGTATGCCCTCTTACCATCTTCCGTTACTCGTGGATGTAACCGTTCTCTTATTCCCATATCAACCAGGTCTAGTCTCGCACTAATTCCATCCTTAGTCTTCCCGGTATGTGCAAAAGAGTACTCGACAAGGCTATCGCAAACATTTTTTTCCACATGCATCACATCAAGACGTGTCTCACATCAAGACTACGCCAATATGGAAGATCAAAGAAAATTGATCTCTTCTTCCATATATTCTTCTCACCCGCAATCCTTTTCTGTTTACCCAATGTGACATTGATATGCATCACCCGACTATAGACTTCCTCTCCTTAATGCCTTTGGAGCCGTTCTATGCTCCTAAGCCGTTAAAACGCTTTCTTAACTTACGATATGGGTGGAACCGATCAAGAAACCTCCTATGACCGAGGTAGACCGTTTTTTTTCCATGCTTTAATTGCTGGAAGTTTGTGTCGCTTCACATATTGGACATGCTTTATGCCCCTTCACACCGTACCTGCACAAATTTCCGTATGCAGAAAGTCGTTGATCGTGGTAAAAATCATTGCACGCAACTTGAAGGACTCCTTCTTATATGCATCAAACACATCTATGCCTTCCTCCCACAACTTCTTCAAATCCTCAACCAAAGGCGCCAAGTACACATCGATATTGTTACCAGTCAAGTTTTGGTCCGTAAATCATCATAGAAAGCATCACATACTTGCGTTTCATACATAGCCAGGAGGTAAGTTGTATATTACAAGGAGAACCGGCCATGCACCGTGTCTCACATCAAGACTACGCCAATATGGAAGATCAAAGAAAATTGATCTCTTCTTCCATATATTCTTCTCACCCGCAATCCTTTTTTTACCCAATGTGACATTGATATGCATCACCCGACTATAGACTTCCTCTCCTAAGTTAATGCCTTTGGAGCCGTTCTATGCTCCTAAGCCGTTAAAACGCTTTCTTAACTTACGATATGGGTGGAACCGATCAAGAAACCTCCTATGACCGAGGTAGACCGTTTTTTTTCCATGCTTTAATTGCTGGAAGTTTGTGTCGCCTTCACATATTGGACATGCTTTATGCCCCTTCACACCGTACCCACAAATTTCCGTATGCAGAAAGTCGTTGATCGTGGTAAAAATCATTGCACGCAACTTGAAGGACTCCTTCTTATATGCATCAAACACATCTATGCCTTCCTCCCACAACTTCTTCAAATCCTCAACCAAAGGCGCCAAGTACACATCGATATTGTTACCAGTCGTTTTTTGGTCCGAAATCATCATAGAAAGCATCACATACTTGCGTTTCATACATAGCCAGGGAGGTAAGTTGTATATTACAAGGAGAACCGGCCATGCACCGTGTCTCACATCAAGACTACGCCAATATGGAAGATCAAAGAAAATTGATCTCTTCTTCCATATATTCTTCTCACCCGCAATCCTTTTCTCGTTTACCCAATGTGACATTGATATGCATCACCCGACTATAGACTTCCTCTCCTAAGTTAATGCCTTTGGAGCCGTTCTATGCTCCGGTAAGCCGTTAAAACGCTTTCTTAACTTACGATATGGGTGGAACCGATCAAGAAACCTCCTATGACCGAGGTAGACCTTTTTTTCCATGCTTTAATTGCTGGAAGTTTGTGTCAGCTTCACATATTGGACATGCTTTATGCCCCTTCACACCGTACCCGACAAATTTCCGTATGCGAAAGTCGTTGATCGTGGTAAAAATCATTGCACGCAACTTGAAGGACTCCTTCTTATATGCATCAAACACATCTATGCCTTCCTCCCACAACTTCTTCAAATCCTCAACCAAAGGCGCCAAGTACACATCGATATTGTTACCAGTGCTTTTGGTCCGTAAATCATCATAGAAAGCATCACATACTTGCGTTTCATACATAGCCAGGGAGGTAAGTTGTATATTACAAGGAGAACCGGCCATGCACTATGGGTACTGCTAAGAGTTCGATACGGATTGAAGCCATCTCGTACAAAGCCCCGGCCCGAAGGTTTCTTGGCTCAATGCCAAATTGCGGGAACATTTCGTCTATTTTCTTCCATTGGAGAGAGTCACCGGTGCCGTAGATATTTTCCATCGGATATTCTCTCATCGAATGCCATCTCAACTTCTTTGCCGTTGCTTCACTAGTAAACAGTACGCTTAAACCGAGGAATTATGGGAAGATACCACAAGGCCTTCAAAGGTTGCCTTTTTTTGTGTGATCTCCGAACCACCACCTTTCTTCACTTTGTATCGTGAAGTTTTACACTTCGGACAATTACTAAGGCCTTCATACTCATTTCTGTACAATATGCAGTCATTAGGGCAACCGTGTATCTTTTTATACTCCATACCCATCATAGATAAGATTTTCTTGGCCTCATACATACGATTTGGAAGTACATTATTATCTCGGCAACATATCACACAACAATTCAAGCAACGACGTGAAACCGCTATCATCCACCCACATGTTGCCTTTAAGTTGACCAAATGTAAGGTCCCAGTAACCGTGTATACTTAGTACACCCAGGGAACAAAGGTGTCTCGCATCACTCCGCACGCTATCATATTCATGCGGTTGTGCAAAGGATTCGACCTCAACATCATGAATCATTCTCTCCATTCCATCATCATCTACCTCAACTTCATTTTCGTAGGATGCACCGGGAGTTACCTCCTCACCATGCCATATCCACGTTGTGTATCGAAGGTTTATTCCATCACAAATTAGGTGGTCCCTTATATCAAGAATATCCCTTCGAACCCCATTTAAACAATTAACACATGGACAATAGTACATCCCATTTTTTGTAGCCACATTCCTTCTAGCAAATTCAATAAACTCTTCCACCCCATTCTCATATTCTTCACTAGTTCTCAAAGCATTCATCCAACTATGACCCATTTTCTTATCACCTAAGACATTTCCAACAACAAATCAAGTTCATAACAATTTCAATAACGACATGCTTTCTTTTAAGAAAATTTCGGCAGCATTTCCCCTTAAAAGTAAGACATCCCAAAATTTCAATAACAACCAATTTCAGCTTAATTCAACAAAACTTACTAACTAAAACAATTCAACAATATCAACTATTAAATCCAACAATTTCATCAACTAACAACGGAACATTGGAATTATTCCTACCGACATATACTTCAATGGTAATGGAAATGGTAAACCATGAAGTCATCACTTTTTTAATCAAGTTCACGTAGTTCATATGGCTAATAATAAAGGGAAGACAAAAAAAATCACGGACTAGATTAAAAACACTTAAACCAATAATGGTAATCCATGAAGCCATAAGACAAAAGTGTTGTTCTCTCTCTCAAGAAGAAGGTATCATATAAGGACAATATATGTGTGTGTGCATAAAATGAAAGCAACTGACCTAATTTGGGAGCGCAACCGTTTGCTTCAAACCTTTGACCAAGATTTCTCGTAGGTAGTCAAAAAAGACGAAGATGACTATCCTTTAATCTCTTCTCGTCTATATCTCGCATTATCAACATATGGTTGTTCTATTAAGAACCAAGCACGAAACTTATTTGCAAGCGAATAGGAAATCTTGTTAACAATGTAAGTTCTCTAAGCAAGAAACTTGAGTCAATGAGTGTTTAACCAGTTCATAGTAAGATTTTGCAATTTACTGGATCAAGAGGCTTGAGTGATCTCAAGAGGAAGTACAAATCTTACAAACTTAAAGAAACAATTAAGACATCACTGAGTGGATAGAAATCACATAAGAAGTGCCAAAACTTTGTCGAAAATCCCAGTAAACAATCCATGGAGAGGAACTCTAGAATTTCCAAAACTTCTAAAACTTATCTCAAAATTTTAGCAATAAAACAATTGGTTCCAAGAACTTATGAATCCAATAGAAAGTGCCCAAAATATTTTAACCAAGTCTAATTCAATCCTTTGAGTTCAAAAATCCATCACACCACGTAAAAGACATGTTTAAACCATATTTAGGTGTTCGGACCTCAATTTCCAAGATATTTCAACCAATAACAACAACCATAGGGTACAAAAATCAGTTTAATGAACACAGATTGTATCGTTAGTTCAATGCCTTCATATCCTAAACAACCAAATAGCTCGAGATGCTAAATAATTAAATCCAACAAGCAAAACTAAATTTGACCGCAAACAACAATTTATGACAAAGAAAGTACAAATTTGACAAAAAAAATTCCCAAGTGACAAAGATAGTCAACAATAATGATAGCAACTCAGCTTTTTTTTTTTTTCATTTGATCATGGGTTCCCCCTCAAGGCTTAGAGGGCTAAGGGTTCTCACCTCGCCCACGAGCAGAGAACGATCACCGACGCAGAGAACAAGTTTTGGTCAGGTCGGAGGGAGCACGATGGCGACAGAATCAGCGATGCCGCGATGGCGACGCCGTGAGTGGAGGAGGTAGCGGATGATTTGGGTTTTAGGGTTTGGGAAGAAGGAAGCCGCGGAGTGAATGACCAACTGAATAGAAGGCTCGGCAAGGTGGAGACAGAGGCGTGATAGAGAGGGAACGAGGATTTCTATCGGGTGAGAGGAGGAGTGTGTATTGGAACCGATAGAAGGCGATGTGCGTGTGGTGTCGATTAGGTTTATTGAAAATAGAAGCGACCGATTGGAGTTCGTGTCGCTTTTTCTAGAAAAGTGGCGACCCGAATCCATTTCAGTCGCCAATATTTTAAAATAGGCGACCGGAAATGGATTCAAAGTCGCCTTTCAAAGTCTAAAAGGCGACTGAATCCATTTCCTGGCCGCCTCTTTTAAAATAGTGGCGACCAATTCATTTCAGTCGCCACTTTTTTAAAATAAGCGACCCGATATATATTCAGTCGCCACTTTTAAACCAAAAAAAAAAAAACATTAACAAAAATAACCACAAATAAAACAATATATTCCCTATATTTTAAAATAGGCGACCAAATCTATTCGTCGCCAATTTTATTAAAATAGGCTACCCGAAATCTATTCAGTCGCCAATTTTAAACAAAAAAAAAATTAAATCCCATGGCGCCAAACAAAAATCCTCATATTTCCCTTGGCGCGAAAATATACCTGATGTTAGGCGTCCCGAACAAAAATTCGGGACGTTCAATGCTCAACTTCCTTGAATATAATTACAAGAATGCCACCGACTTCAATTTTTACTACCTATTTTTTAATAAGGACGTTTTTAAGGAAGTAATATACAATTTTTGTAGTAGTGCATGGCTCGGGGATGAGGGTCTTTTGACTAAGTCCTTGACGGTGGTGACCGTTAGATAAAAAGGGGAAAGTACCCGATTTCGGGGAGGCGGCTTATGCCGTACTAGCACCTATGAGAGTGGTCGGTATGCGTGGTATGTGTACGATATTAGTACCCGATACGATAGACGTTGTGAAATTAAGCGTGCTTAAGCGAGAGAAATCTCGGATTCTTAACCCCGGGATATAGCATAAAAATTTGATATCCTTCAAACAAAGGCCCGAATACCTTGCGGTATGAAACATAGTAATCCTTTGGAATACTCTGAGAAAAGATAGAGTGATAATAGGCTTGAGTCAGAGACAGTGCTTAGGTCAAGGTACGACTGAGCATTGCCTAGGTTCCAGTACCTGAGTGTAGGAACCCTGAGAAAGTGTGAGTGAGGTTGCCTTAGGTTTGAATACCTGAGAGTTAGTTCCTTAACGGAACCCTACGATAGCTAAAACCTCAGTGACCACAGGTTATGGTTTCAAGGTGGGACCGATAACCTTAGAGATGTTAGTGGCTAATAGATCCCTAAGGAAGTGGGTGGTTACCCGATAGGGAAATTGAGATAAGGCTGTTGACTGGAGCTAGAAAGTCCATGAATAAAATGACCCTGGATAGGGAAGAAGACCTAGAGACAGCAGAATTACAAAACCACTAAAGGGTTAGTAACCTGATAGAGATCTGAGTTCTCGTTATAATGATTCAGAGACGGTTAACTGAAGAAAGTACTACTTATGGGAAATTGTGTCGGAGGTGGCTACTTACGGGGAGATCTGTTCGGAAAGGGCTACCTACGGAGGGTTCTGACGGGAGGTGCCGACCAATCGGAGGGATTGAGTGAAGCCGAGTGAAGTACCGTAGAGTGAAGCCACCGTGATGTCAAACCGTAGAGTGAAGTTGCCATCACAATAAACCATAAAGTAGAGCTACCAAAGGTATCGATTCTCAAGGTAAGTACATTGTAGTGAGTCCCATATCTAATCGGTTCCCTAGAGAGAAAAGTTTACGTAATCCAGTATATCGTCATAAGTTGCTCCAATGTTGTATAGCATATATTGTGTCTATAGGCTGGCAGAAGCCCACAGTTGTTAGACAACAAATACGAGGAGTGTCTTGAAAAGTTTGTGAAACCCGAGGATAGCAGGTGATGTCCGAAATAGCCAGAAGATTAAAGTAGAATAGACTAAGCATTCTACGGATGGCTTGAGTAGCCAAGGACAGAGGTTTGAATGCATTAGTTAGTAATGACCTTCTAAGGTTAGTTGTCTGGTTCCTGAGTAAGGTTTAAAAATTGAATTTTTGAACTTGCCATTACACCTACTATATTTGAAATTTCCGGAATGGATTTTTCGAACTTATGCCTTTTTGAAACTGACTTTTCGAGTGAAATGTTTTCAATAGAATTTGAGACCATAGTGATGGTTATTTTGAAATGGTGTTGTCTTATAAAAAGGGTTTTGTTAGAACCCAAAGTTTGAAACTAAGTTTTCAATTGTGTTGTGGTAAAGTCAGTACAGAATTGGGAGGCCAGAAGCTGTTGTAGATGTACACGTTCTTTCAGGGTCTTTCCGATGTTTTAAAATAGTTGAAATCGCTGACCTTTGATAAAAGCTCTTTTTGAACAAAGAGTTTTTGAGGGATTTTGTTTGAAAGAATGAAAATCGCACCAGCAGTGAACGCACCCAATCCATAACATTTCGCCTAGGGCGTATGTTTTGTCTAATAGGACTTGACTGTCTATGTCTGGACAGAGTTCCGGTAGATGGGGTCATTACTTGATGTGCCAGTGCGAACACTGGGTCTCTTATGGGAGGGGCGGAGGATTCTCCCACATGGTTTGATGGTACTGCTAATACAGAGGCCGGAATTGGGGATTGGGATAAGTCGCTCGCTGTACCAAGTGGTTGAAGTCTTTGGCGTGAAATCTCGGTTGTTAAAGTTTTGTAAAATCAATTATTTCCCTCAAGAATATGTGCCGGTAGTAAAAGTTTTTGAAACCGATTCGGCGGTGAATATGTTTTCATGAAATTGTTTTGGCAAAGAATTATGTTCATAAATGTGATAGCACTATTACCTTTTGGTATAGTGCAGATTGCGAAATGTACTGAGATCACAGAAAATTTTCAATATTTGAAAATTTGGAAATAAGACAACAAAATGGTTTTGGGTAGCGATGACATGTTTGTCGATGCTATGGTGTTGTAAAGAAAGCAACAGTAGTTGGAGATTATGGTATAGGAACAAACTATTAGAAAAGTCTAGAACACTAAACTAGTTAAACCGAGATAGTAGTTGTCGGCTATGGTGCTAAGCAAGTGAAAGTAGTTTGAGAGCTTGAATGGGAGAGGCTCAAATGAAATAGACGCGAGGCCCGAGGCAATAAGACCTAGCGTGCAAGTGTGCATGGGCGGTGCCCCTAGAACATAAGACCGGTAATACTTAGCCCCGTGTGAAATGCTGATTGTCATAATAACTATGTCTAAAATACATCTTAAGACTAGCAAAACACTCGCTGTACCAGGTAGTAGTTAAGATGCCTAAAGCCTGAGGATGATTTCCTAGGCGGTGAGGCTAGAATCTCCAGTGCTGTGGTAGTATATTGAGCCGAGGGCCAATGTGTGTTAAGCCAAGAGGCTAAATAAGTAAGGCAATGAGGCCCGCGTAACCAAGCGCCGTGAGAATGGACCAAAGGACTCCGTAATTGAGTACTATGCCCGGGTACAAGATAAATGAGACTTTTGAATAGCAGGATGCGTGCTAGGTAAGCATGCATAGGGAAGGAATAGATTGGAGGTCTAGATAACCTTACGAATGTATATGTTCAAATTTCGAGGGCGAAATTTTATTTAATCTGGGAGAAATGTAATACCCTTGGATAATTATCTATCTAGAATACTATATTTTAGCAAATAATACCTATTTGGAAATAGGTGAATATGTGGTTTTAAAACCTTGTAGGATACTTATTCTATTGTCTAGGGAAATTTCTAATGAAATTAGAGGGATTAAAGTGTCAAAATCCCTAAATGCAATTATGGGCCATGAAATGCCCCGAAAATATTATGGTAAATCCCAAGAGGCAATAAAATATTTATTGAAAATTAGAAAGTATGTTGTCTCTAATTTTAGGAATTTTTGGGATTATTTCCCTTGAAAAATAATGAAACAAAATTAAATATAATTTTGGGGGGCATAAGTTGCCCCATGATTTTTAATATGATATGTGGGACATAAAATACCAATGTCAATGAAATAGTTGTGAGAAAATGATTAATCCTAATTAAGAAAATTATCAACAATTAGAAAGTGATTAGTTAAGTAATTAATGGCTAATAAAGGACTAAGATTAGCATATAAGTAGTTTCTAATGATCATAATTAATCTTAGTACCAATCATATTTTAACAATTACACTTAACTACTTTATTAGGGATGCTAATTAAGATTAGATATGGAGGGCTAAGATTAAATAAAGCTAAATCCAAAGGCCTTAATTAAGCCTCATAAAGCCAAATCCTTGTGAAATTGAATTGGCCAATGATAAATCAAGAAAATATTCTTAATCCTCATGAAATTAATTGGACCAATAAGAGATTAACACAAATTAAAGGTTTGGATTAAATCTAGTAAAGTTAAATCCTAAGGCTTTAATTTAATTTCATAAAGTATAATCCTTGTGAAAATTAAAGAACCAATAGGAGGCTAAGGTTGTGGATTGTAAGAGACAAATGAAACACAATTTTTGAGTCCAAGAGGAGGAGGGGCACGGATTTGGTTTGTGAGAAAGAGGAAGTATAATTAATATTGAATCAAAACACATAAAAGTCACATGGGGTGAGGGAACAAGTTGGAAGAGGATAGGATAATGCATTAATTGAAATAGAAGATGAGCAAGAGAGAGATTATAGGCTTAATTTGATAAAGTTTGAAATCCTAGAGTAAATTGGATAATGGTTTGAAATCCGGTAAATATCTGATGTACACAATAAAAATTCAAAACAACAAATAAAGTGAGAATTTATACAAATCTAAATAGTTGTGAAGAAGTAGGAACCCTGGAGAAAATATAAGGACTTATCTTGAACCCACATAATTTAACCTCGAAAGTAAGCCTAGTAAAGGCTATTTTTGCAAACGTTGAAGAATAAGCTTAGCACAATCAGGGAAATCTAATTAGACCATAAATCTTGATATTCAATTGCTAATCAAGATACATACATAGAATTTAAAAGTGCTGGTGATTGATCAAGCAACCAAAAATAGATTTCATTAAAGTAAGCTAAAGCTTCTAGAGTAACTAAATCAATTTGCATCTAGTTACAAAAGGATATTTAGGAGCTAACTAGAATCACTAATGAGTCATCCCCAAAGTCTTCATGAAGCAAAACTTAGAGGTTAAGTTTTCTAAACTTATTGGTTAAGTTAGGGTTTTCTAATCACATGAAGGGATGAGATCAACTCTTGTAAAGTAAATTGCATCCAATGGCTAGGTGAGGGATGGGCAAATTAAATTCCAATTGTGTCCTAGATCTTCACCTATAAATAGGAGGCTTGGGTTCACTTCATTCTTCACACCAAACTCAACCAAATAGGTGAGTTTTAGAGAAGCAAGAGTAGAGAGAAAATCATAGTGGGGAGCAAGAAGGAGGAGGAAGTTCTTCAAGGGTAAGTCTTTTTGTTCTTGAGTTCTAAGTTTTAAATTCATAGTTAGTTTATGTTTGATCTTTAAATCTTCCAAGTAGTTTTGATTTCATGTTTTTATGGTTAAATATGTCTTTATTTCGAAAATATGATGGAGAATATGATAAAGCAAAATTCTTGGAAGTTGAAGATCAAAGTAACGAAATTTCGCAAAATTTTCGTGAAAATTCTGGGCAAACAGCGAAAGAAATGCTAGTATTTTATGTTGAAAATGAAGCCCATAAATCACGAAAATTTCCAGAAATAAATTAGATATGTAGGGCTTTCCAAATATATATAATATGTACTGTTTTGATTCCTGTACAAAGAAATACTATCAGTTGAAGTTAGGCTATTTTTCTGGACGAAATTCTGGGCAACGTTGTGAAAGATGAAAACTGGGAATGTTTCATAAATTCTGGGTATATAAAAGTATTTTTTATTGAAAATAGACATCTTAAGGATTCCGGGGAATTTTACGGATCCTCGTTTCGATTTTTCTAGAATTAATTATGATTTTCCAAATTTGATACAAAATCTGCCCAGAAAATTCAGTATTTCGTTTTTAAATAAATGTAAGGGCAAAATTGTAAATAACAAATCCACCAAGGGTAGAGTGGTAAATAGAGGTGAAAATATCCCTTAGGATATTATTCTAAGTACTATGGTGATATGTTAGGATATCCGGAAGTCCGGGTCGATCAAAGAGTCGGACATATTGCTAACTACACTATGAAAGGTACGGACGCGTATCGTAACACTAACTCGATGTTTACTTGTATACCTATATGTGATAGATATGTTCATGAACTGTGACTCTGTTTTTAAAATAATTGTTCATACACGCAGCTTTATACGGGTTATAGTCATGATAACGCCGTTGAGTTTTCCTAGCGCGAGAACACGATAGGCCATCGTGGCATTGGTGAATAGTGCGATCGTAATAACATTCATATGCGGTGGGTCGTGTTGTTATTACTTTTTATATGTGAACATAGCTGTGATGTCATGAGATAACCGTCATACATAACTGTACATGAACATGATGTTAATCCGTTACCCGAGGTTCAATGGGCATTGAACCTCGCCTCTTAACATAGCGTCGTGGTCAAGAGGACCGAGGATCGAGGAGAAAGGCAAGCGGCACGCACAGGACTCACCAAGACCTTCTTCTTTTATTATTTACTTTGAAAACACTCGGTATAACGTACCGCTACGTAATCAAATGGACTTACGGCATTTTGAATATAAATATCGCTTACTCAATCGCTCCGATGCTCTACTCGATGAAAAAAAAAATTATATACCGCTTTTGAAAATGGGATGTTACACCCCAGTCCCACCACTGATTTTTTTTTTTTTAAAAAAGATGGAACACAATAAAATGAAATAAACAATTGCTTCTTGAGGCTCAACCTAGTTTAGATTAGCTTTTAAAGAATAATTTCTTTTAAAAAAAATGATAAAAGTGCTTTTTCATAATAGATGAACTTGGTTGGATGGGCTTTTAAGAAAATGACTTTTTTTGTATTAATTTTTAAAAAGGTACTTTAATTAGAAATTAAAGCTATTTTACATTTAGATACACCATTTAAAAAACACTTTTAAATAATAATAATAAAAAAGCTGTTTGGATGTTAAAATAGAGCAACACTATTTTTATTTATTGAAATGGGCATATGAAACCTAACAAAAAGAAAATGAAATAGATTCAAAACAAAACTAGAAACAAAAATCATATTAAACATAAAATCGGAACCCTAAAACTCAATAAATTAAACACCAACACGAAGATATCTATGCGAATAGGAATAGAATAACGATCTAATATAATGCAAACAAGAGTGGAGAAAATCAAAGCCCTAGAATCATGAGCAGGACAGTGGAAAAGAAACGGGGGGAATTTCCGCAAGAAAATATAGCAACGTCAATGATAGAACAAAATCGGATCAAAAGATGGAAAATAAGGGAAAACAGTGACGAATCTGAAAAGGAGCATAGTGTCGTTGAGATTGAAGAAAAAACTTCGAGAGAGAGAGAGAGAGAGATCGAAGGAACTGAATAGGGAGCAAGCCAGACAATTGTCGCGGGGTTAGGGTTGTATTCAAGGGTAATTTGTGTCAAAACAAATCACTACAGAAGAGTGGTCATTTGTTTTATCATTTTCTCTTTTTTTGCACCTGCTTTTTTCTGAAGTTGCAAATTGAAGCTGAAAAAAAAAACGGAGAATTTTGGCTTTTTTGTGTTACTTTTGCTTCTTTTTTTTTAAGCTCTCATCCAAACACAAATTAATACAAAAAGCACTTTATTTTTTTAAAAATGATTTCTTTTACCAAAAAAAAAAAAAAAAAGGCCATCCAAATGTGCTCTATGAGTAGAATAGATTATATTAAAAAAATGATTTTAATAAAATGATAGTATTTATATATTGTTATCGAATAGTTTTTTATGCTCGATTACTAAAAATGACATTAGCTTTTGTGTTTTTGCACATAAAAGATAATGTTTTATTTTAAATATTTTTAACATTAAATTCATAATGAATACCAAAAATTACATAAATTTGTGTACAAAATAAAAAGTATAACATTAGTAAATTAAATTATGTAACATGATAAAGAATAGATCAAACGTATTAATAATCAATAGAAATTAGCTCAATGGAATCCCGTGTTGAATGACCCGGCAATAGTACATGCCATGAGACAACTTCTCAACAGTACTTTAAGGGCTAAAGCAGAGGCTTTAAGGCTTTGTTTGGTTGGAGGGGTGGGAGATAAAGTCTTGACCAAATTGCCCATGGAAAATTTTAAAAAGTACATAGTTTTTTGCATCGTTTTCCGCACATTAACTTTGAAAGCATGTCACATCATGGTCATATCGACTTTTCACACTAGGGATGAGCACCTCTCCTCCCTCCCTCCCCTCCAACCAAACATAGCCTAAAGGTTTTGACGAAGAAGATGTTTTTGACGAAGACGATTAGGGTTTGGAAATTGGTATGAGCATTGATCGGCTTAAACAATATATCCATGTTCATTTAAATGTCATTTAAGAAAATTTATTACAATTAGTTGAAGATTTATATCCAACTCATTTAAATGTCATTTAAGAAACTTTATTACAATTAGTTGAAGATTTTAAACTTTTAAAAGTGGTCATAACTTCCTAAAAAAAAAAAAAAAAATTACTTTATCTTCAGATTGTAACCTTATCTTAATTATACTTCCTCCGGTCCTAATTATAGGACAACATTTGAGAGTTTGTTTTGGTCATAATTATAGGACAACATTCTAATTTTTGTGAATTTCTTCATAAAACACCCTATTGATATGAATGGGGGATTATGTGAAATCAATATGATAATTAAAGTGCAAAATTTATATAAGGACATTTTAGGAAAATGAGTAAAATAAACTAATTTAACCTCTATCTTTAATCCCTCCAAAATCAGTTAAATATGTCTTATAATTAGGACGGGAGGGAGTATTTCTCTTATCCAATGGCGGAGATACACTGTTGCCTTTGGGTGCAGGTGCAGACACAAAATCTTAAGAATATAAATATTTTGTGAAGGAATTTTGTAATAATTTGTCTTGGGGGTGAGGTTGGTTGTCAGGCAAGCCTCACACAAATTCGAACCTGGGCTGCACCAAAGGATCAGCAGTCTATTGAATCATTTCTTTAGGTTCTCTCACTTGCTCTCTGACCCTCTTCTTTTTTCCCGACTGAAGTTATGTTTTTGCCAGGGATGTAACTTGGTCTAGTTCTATGGCTATTTGAAGCAAACGATGGGGTTCTTCCTGCTTTGTTTGATTCTCTTTTTTGTACCGTTTCCAGTGTCAGTGGTTCTCCGAGAGCCCCCTTCAGATGGTGTTTCTGAGGCATCTACATCTGTATTTCAACATGAACAAAGTGAAGGTATTTGGGCACTCATGTGTTTTAGTTTATTCTGGAAGTTGCAGAACAGCTTCTACTATGAATCAGACCTCAAAGTGGTTAACTGTTTTGATCAATTTGAACTGTTTAGCTCTAACTCTTTGATTCATGCCCCGACCTCAAGTGTCGATCTTTTTTTATCTACTGCATTCTAGTTTTGTATAAGCTTATGGGTCTTGTTGCTTCCTTATAAGATATGCTGGTACTGGTGAAAAATAAAATAATAGAATTAGCAACGATAGTTGTCTACTGGTGAACCATATTCTGGGATTGAGCTATTTCACCATTTAGCCCAATTCGAGGAATTGGGGAACCAAAGAATAAGAAACAATGGAGAACTGGACAAATTTTCTAGTTTGTTTTTGCTTATTCCGGAACTTGTCATATGAGCAGATACATGTTTGAATTATTTTAGTTCTCTACTTACTAAAAGGGGTAAAGTTATTTTTGTTTCCTTTTAAAGTCAAGTCATTCATAGAAAGGAAAAGAAATATCTACTTCTTGAGTTGTTTCAGTCAACTGAGAAATAAAATTGTGACGAATATTATTGATGAGTAATAAATGCCTACATGAATATCTAGTTAACTTGGATCAATTATTAAAGAAATGGAATATACATAGATTCTTGTTTTCAAGTTTTCTGGGTAAAATTTCACCTAGCTGCCATTTTTCTGGAAACTCTAATGAACTAATGGATTATACTCTTTCTTGGAAACATCCGCATTCTACATTCATTGTTTTCCTCGTAATTCATTTGCTAATTTTAACAAAGAAAAGTTGATTGAGTTTGCTAGATTCTATCTTTTAGAGTTTGATGAGATTGCAGATATTCCTTTTCCTTCTTCAAGTCTCAGTAAATTTATTGTTGATGTGAGAGCTGATTTTGATTTTGTTAATTTGCAAACAATTTCTAACCTTGCTTTGAAGATGGTTGAGAAAAAATTTCAGAACCCCGAATCCCACCACTAATTGTGCACCCATAAACATTAAATCCTGGCTCCGCCACTACTCTTATCCACTCTCTCATCCCAAAAGTGATCTCAAACATGCTTTATCTAATCTAAACATTGTTTTTTTGGTTCCTCTGTGACAAAATTTAGCATGTTTTGAATTTATACAAATATAGAAATGATGCAAGGTTGTTGGGCTGCGCTCTTTGATTTTAGTTCATACTGGGCTAAATTGGCTTTTCTTAAATAAAAGTGTACATTTATTGTTTAACTGGGCAAATGTTTGATTGTACTCCATTAATTTTATAAAGTGTGCTTTTAATTTTTAATCTCAGTTTCATTATTTAAAAAGTATTTACATAGGAATTTTAAATGTTGACAAAATATTTATCAAACACCAGCATATTAAGTTTACTTTTTTAAAACTAACAATGAATTCTAAAATTAAAAAAAAAAAAAAAAAAAAAAAAAAAAAAAAAAAAGCATCATCATTTAAAACCAACAATGTTAGTTATACTTTTGTCTGAATTTTTGAAAAATTAATTATGTTGATTTAAGGAGGAAAGATCTAATGAAATAATAGGATCTGGTTAAATATATGAAGCCCAAATGCATGAATGAATGATCTTTAATTGAACATTGGGACACATTTTTCCTAAGAAGTAAGAACTAATAATTGCTACACTCTAAGCTAATAAATCATTCAAGTCATTATCATGAAAGGCATTATGCTCCACATGATCTTCAACTACATCATGATGCATGGCAACTTCTCTTTCTCTTCTATCAACCTCATTGTCAAACTCAAAATTAGGAATCACCATATCATCTACAAAGGCACCAACATCACTAGTGTTATCCTCTCCTCCAATTTGAGCCAAGTTTTCTTCAATTAAATTATCCAAATTGAAATCAAAATTGTCTTCATCTAAACCTTCAACATTAGAAGACACGTTCCTTCATTTCCCACAATCCATCCATCTTCCACAATCCATTCATCTTCAGATGAAACATCATCAATATTATACATGTTCAGTCTGTTACTACCTAATACATTGATTCCTACACAAGTTCTAAAATGCCAATTCTGCAGCAGTTTATATGGTCTCTAAAATACCATATAGTGTAAAAATTCCAGATCAGTTCTGCAACTAAACAGAACAGAAGGTATACAACAACAGCAGTATCGTGCATCCTACATAGACAACTAGTTCTTTATACCTGGTCATGCACAACAACTTTCTCAACAGCAAGAAAACTCACAAAATCAAGATAGCAACTAAACAAACACAGGAATTCAGTTCTGTTATTCCTTTTATCCTAGCAACCACCCAAAGTTATATCCTAAATAGACATAAGTTCCAATTAGAAACCGTGATGCCACATTGAGCTTTCCACAAGTGGATGCAATCGAATAGATTGAGTCGTTATGTAATGCACAAATCATCTCAAATTACAGTTCAACTCCACATAACAGTAACTTCTAACACCTTAGGTTAAGAATTGAAGCCTTTTTATAGAAACAAGGCAGCATTCAAATGTTTGAATTACTTTGAACAACTTAGAATAATATTCAGAGTTGAAATATAGCAGAAATTAAACAAGTTGCAGCAAGAATGAGCTTCAATTGACTAGAAAGATTTAAAACCACTCAATCAAATATAATTTTAATGGAGGAATTTGACGTTCCACAACTTTAGAATATGCCCAGGTTTCCAAAATTAATTCTACAGCAGCTGGAAAAAAAAATATGGACAAGACTTGAAATTTGCCAAAGGTGCTCCAACAAAGTCGCTGAGTTATAAACTCTTGGCTAAAATACCAGGAGCTATCATACAATTTTCAGAGATTAAAAACACACTGAGTGAGATTGTTGAAACTATGAATTAGAGAAATAGAACTCCCTTTCACAACTCTGGCATTTGAGAAACGGTAATTTCAATTTGATGGATAAGGATTTGTCACCTATTGGAGCGGCTAAGGTTCAGAAAGGCCACTGTGTTGACTAAGGAGGAGTCGGATCGGGGCTAAGCAACCATTTGCCGCAACTGACGAGACGACGTGTGAGTGAGATTGTTGCTTATCGGAGAGAGGAAGACGATCGGAGTCATCAGAGTTCAGGCGACAACCGGAGAGGAGCAGACGAACGATAGCCAATAGAGATGAAAATCGAAGAGCGGTGCACGTGCACCTCTGCCTCTGGAGTTTCTTTTTTCGCCAGTAGAATAGAAATGAAAGACTCTAGAGATAGCCGATGAGATTAGGGAAATTTTTTTTTTGCTATATTAAAAAACAAGGCGTTTTTGCGTTTAAAGTCAGCGTTTTTGGTGATTTCACTCTGTTTTCATTTTTTACTGCAACGTAACACGTTTTGCTAGGGGGAAACGTAAAAACGCGTTTTTAACTACCTTGACCTAGACTATTTTGGGTTAGAGGGGGTAATATGGGTTGAATCTGTGGGTTCAACTAGTTCAAAAGTGGCCGGTTAGCAAAATGGTGTCCCACTTTGAGAAGGACTTTTTCAAACCCAACTTGTTAGGAGAGCAGATATCCTTAGAATCTCTTCTCTTCTTTTCTTCTCAGAATCTCATTTCCACCCTTAGATGAAAAAATGGATGGTCCAAATTTAATATTTTCTAAAACGATGATGATAGTGTTTTATAAATTATTTTTTTATTAATTTTGTTTATATTACAGGTATAAATTGTGTAGATCATGATTTAACGGTTTAATTTTATTTATTCATTTTTAAAATAATAATTTTATAAAATATTAAATATGGACTATCTATTTTTTTTTAATCTAAGGGTGGAGATCAGATATGAGAAGAAAATAATAATAATAAAAAGATTATGAGAGAATCCAAACCCATTTGCTAGGGGTGTTCATGAGTAAGGCTAGGCGGGTATGACCTTTGCCCGATGCCCAATCCAAAAGTTGAACGAGCAACGGTTGCACTTCGATGCCGGCCTTGCCCAAAGGAAAGCCCGAGTAGTTTTGAGTCAAGTTGGGTGGACTTTTAGGTATGAAAATATCCCTAAAATTGAAAAATAAAGAAGAATAAAAAAAATAAAAAATATATAGTTTGATATTTCAAAAACATATTCTATACAATAATCCTTTTTAGATTTTATCATTTGTTATATTCAATTCATGGGATAGTAAAATAAATGAATTCAATAGAGATTTTTTTTTGTATTTAATAATAATTTATTTCTCAAGAATTCAATTTACAAGTTTTTTAATTAAATGTTTATGAAAAAATTTGCATATTTTTGTGTAAATAAAAAATATTTTATTCATTTTATTTTAACTAAATGGTAAGTAAATACATGTTAAATTTGATCAAATAATGAACATATGTATATATTATATATATTTTTTAAATGTAATTATATATACACTTCGACCAAGGCCAAATGGGCGGAAAACATACCTTGCAAGGTGCCCAACCCTCGCCTAGTATTTGGCTCGCCCGAAAAATGCCCAGACTTATGGGCTGATTTTTTAGGGACAAGCTAGGCTTTTTTAACCAAGCTTGGGTGAATATTGTGGATATTCAGGCTTCATGAACACCCGTAGAACTTGCAAGTTGTCCCGCTTTTTTTTTTTTTAAAAAAATATATTTGAATTTTAATAAAACTTGATTGCATGCTTAATTTCCCATGGTTTATTTAACATTTTTATATTGATAGAATAATTATGTTAAATAAATCATATAATTATGTTTATAAGTTATGGGTTAAATTATTTAGATAATTTTATAAAAATATAAAAATTTGAATTTATTGTATAAAATTTTTTAATTTAATTTAAAAATTAAAAAAGTATTTGAAAATGTTTTCAAAAAAGAAGAAGTCGAATTACTAGCTCTTCTGCCTGTGACGTATTTTATGCATACTCCAGAATTGAGCTAGTAAAATATTATATGGAAGATATAAACTTGTTAAAAGATATTGCCACAAACATTATATTAAAATACAGCTGCTTTGATTTTTTCTCCCAATTAGCCAGTTTAATTCTTAGCAGAGAAGATTGAATTTGAACCTATGGTATTAATTTATTGATTAGGTTATTAGAGAAGACTACAAATTCAGCAACCAATTTATTTATTTATGAAAAAAAAACGGATGCGAAAAATCAAATTAAAAAAAAGAAAGACAAGGATGCATAAAAAATAAAAAACAAATATGAATAGTTTAACGTAAGATTTTTTTTTTTTTTTTTGGTTTTGTTTAAGTGCATGTCTCGTATGATTTACGAAAGCCAGTTTGCCCCAAAAAAGTCAGTTGAAGGGGAAAAAAGATTTTTTAAATAAACGAACGGCAAATCAAATAAGATTTTGGTTAAAAGGCTACGTTATGTCAACCTTTAATTTGGAGCTTCTACAATTGCGTCTGCATTCCCCGTGGAGTATAATACCCCGAAAATTGTTATACAACATTTTTTATAAATAATATCTATTCTAATAGGAGAGTATGTTGCCTCTAAATTATTGGTTTCTTTTTATTAAATTTATAGGACAATTTGTGCTTAGAATCTAATAAGAATTAGAACCAACCCTCCTAACTCTCAAATAGGGATTATAAAGTACCCTAAAATTGATATTCCTCATAAATAATATTTGTGGGCAAATAGTGCCTATTAAAATAAAGTGAATATGTGGTCTCAAACATTATGGTGTAATTATTTTAATATAGGAGATCATAATATATTCTAAATTGATATCTTAACATCTGGATATGATAAAATCAATTAGAGAAAAATTAGCAACAACTAATTGCAATAATTGAATTGATTAAAGTAATTTTTATGATTAATC
Source organism: Acacia acuminata (assembly GCA_019022655.1). NCBI lineage: Eukaryota > Viridiplantae > Streptophyta > Magnoliopsida > Fabales > Fabaceae > Acacia > Acacia acuminata. The sequence goes on along the minus strand of JAFJYI010000047.1, from coordinate 830,136 downwards.
AATAAATTAACTTAAAAAGTCATAATTAAGAATACATGAGAATAATTAGTAAATAAAGGCTAATAAAGGAGTAAGATTAGCATCAAATGAGTTTCAAATAATCATAATAAGTATAGTAACCTATCATAAATTAACAATTAGACTTAATAAACCCCTAAAACATTATATTAAGGATTATAACATAATTAAATCAACATCCCCAATATTTATTTAGAGGGGGAATTCTTGGTTAAATTAAAGAAAAGAAGATGAAGCAAATAAATAAATCCTAAGAGCACATAATATATGAACAAATATCATCAATAGTAGTAGGATTTTTCCAACATAAATTAGAGGCTTGGATTAAATCTAATAAAGCTAAATCCTAAGGGCTTAATTTAACTTCATAAAGCATAATCCTTGTGGAATTAAAATCAACCAATAAGAGAGTTTTCCCATGTATTATGTGAGACAATGGAAACACAATTTGAGAAGCAAATTGGGGGAGTAATACACGGTTAGCCTTGGCTTGTGGAATTGACAAAGAATAATATAATCAAACACTCATCAAAGCACATGCAAGTCTTAATCATAGAAGAAGAAATATGTACTTCTCATAAATGCTCTTAATGACTTTTTAAGAGGGTAAGCAAGAGAGAGAGATTATAGGCTTGATTTAATAATAATTTGAAATCCACTAAAGAGATAAATCGGAATCAAGTAATCTAAATCCTTAAAAATCAATAAGAATTTATACAAAATAAATTGTATCTTGAGATACATTTATCATAAATCAAATATAGGAAGAGATTATGAACAAGCATAATTCAAGCTTGAGATTGACTATAACCAAAGTCATTTCCTCAACTTTTGAAGATTTGTTCCAATTGAGGAAATGGGTGTTTGATGTCTCTAATTAAAGCCAAAAATCTCAAGAGTTCAAAACCAAAAAGAAAATTTGAATCAAACTTCATTAAGATCCCCAAATGAATTTTTATCTAGTGAAAAACAAAGAATAGAAGAACGAGATAGTTGGCTTAGGAAAAAGCTAGAACACATAGGATATTTTGCAACTTTAGAAAGAGGATAATGTACTTGGTGGATGAGTCATGAAGCAAATGGAAGAGGATAGAGGGGAGAGAGAGGGAGCACGTTTTTGGGGCCTAAATGGTGAAGATTTGAGCTTCCCAAATGGTCTAGATCCAATGGCCATAATACAAGATGAGTTGGGTTTGAATTAATTGCCAAATTGCCACACCAATTTACTATAAATAGAGGTCCTTGCTCTTCATAATTCTTCACCAATTCACAAGGTATTAACCATATTGAGAGAGTAAGGAAGAGTGGGAAGAGCTTCTTGAAGGAGTAGCAAGGTTCTTGGTAAGTTCCCTAGCTCCAAACTTTGAGTTCTTTAGTTTTTAGTCTTTAAATTCTTGGATAGAAGTAGCTTAGATCTTAAAATTGCTAGAGTAATTTTATTTACAAATTTTTATGGTAAAAATTGGCTTTATCTTGAAAAATTGGTGAGGGAGGTTGTATAGCAAAATTTCTGGAAGAAAATCATCAAAGTAACGAAGTTACCGCGAAATTTCATCGGTTTCGAATTTCTGGAGGCAGTGATGAAAACGCCAGAATTTCATATTGAAAATATGGCCAAAATATTCTGAGAAAATTCATGGTTAAAATAGACATATAGGGATTTTTAAATATGTCAAGAACATGTCAAAATGAGTTCTGTACAAGGAGATAAAATTTCTCAAAGTTGGGCTACGAATTTCTGGAAAATTTCTGGGCGAGGCTCAAAACTTTAAACTGGGAGTGATTAGTGTAATCTGGGCAAGATTTATTATTTTTAATTGAAAATAGACATCCTAAGGATTCCAAGGAATTTACGGATCCTCTTTTTGATTTTTTAGAATTAATTATGATTTTTCAAAGTTAGACAAAATGCTGCCCAGATTTGTACCGAGGCGTTGTTCTACGAATTTTGAGGAAACAAAGTGGAAAATAAATGATGCAAGGGCAAAATAGTCATTAGTGGCCAGGATATCCCGTAGGATATTATTTGTAAATTAATAAATACGATATTACCATTATAGGATACGCGTGATCACCGCCCGACCGTCAACGTACCGACAACACCGACGAAGGTACGGACGCGTACTGTAACACTAACTCGATGCTTATTGTATACTTATATGTGATAGATATGTTCATAGACTGTGACTCTGTTTTTAAAAGAATTGTTCATACACATACAGCTTTATACGGGTTATAGTCATGATAACGCCGTTGAGTTTTCCTAGCGCTGAGGACACGGATGTACACCGTGGCACTGGTGAATAGTGCAGACTGTAATAACATTCATATGCGGTGGCTGTGTTGTTATTGCTTTTTATATGTGAATATAGCTGTGATGTCATGAGATAACTGTCATACATAACTGTACATGAATATGAGGTTAACCGTTACCTGAGGTTCAATGGGTATTGAACCTCGCTCTTACCATAGCTTCGATCCGGAGTGAATAGGATCGAAGACAAAGGTAAGCGCCAGATATAGGAACCGGGCTGGAGGAAGCCCTTTTGTTTTGAACTTACCGATGATGTCATTTGGAAATTTTTGTAACGCTGTAACAGCCTAACACATACATTACAAAGTGGTTACTTATCGCTTACTTTTTCAATACTATTTACTTCCGATGCTCTACTCTGATCACGATACCATGAAAACGCTTTCGAAAATTGGGATGTTACATGGAGAGAATTAAAAAGGGAAAGGAAAAATATCAACAACAAAAAAAAAGTCTCGGTCTAGATTTCTCTATAAAAAAAGTTCTAGTGTAGAATTATCAATCAAAGTGAGATAGACTCTAAATGTATATGCAGAGATGGACCTAGTTAGAGACAAAGGGGCCCATGGCCCTCCAAAAAAAAAAAAAAAAAAAAAAAGTTGTTCAGAATTTTTTTTAAAAATTTAATATAATATAAAAAAGGTATGTTATTTTATACATTATTGTTAAAATACTTTTATTATACATTTAAGCCCCCAAATATTTTTTTTAATTAGTTAATTGGTATACATTTGGCCCTCAAATATTTATCTTAAGGTCCGCCATTGTGTATATGTATATTGACAAGTCATAGAGTGTATATTAACAAGCTTATATATGTTAACTAAAGCAGCTTCTGTTAACAAATGTATGTGACTACATTGACAAGTCATATAATGTCCATTGACAAGTACATATGACTATATTGACAAATTATAAAGCAGCCATTGACAAACTCACCTATGTCATCAGATTCACAGGGACTTTTTTATTGAGGATTTTACACTGAGATTTTTTTTATAAGGGAAATTACACTGCGTTTTTGATATTTTTCCTAGTTCTTAAGACCTAAATGAAATTTTCCCAATAAAAAAGCCGGTCGGAAGGAAGAAATTAAGAAAGGGGTCTTTTAGAAAGTGAGTACCACCTTTATTTCCGTTTAACTAAAACTGTAATTTAGCAAAATTTTAAAATATGTGTGTGTATACACGTATGTATATATACATACGTATATACATATACATATATATATTGGTGTGTTATACAAGTTTTGGAATAATCAACAGAAAATAGCTCAATGGAATCCCAAGTTCTTTTTTGACCTGAATGGAATCCCATGTTCAATGGAACGCGTTTTCAAACTTCAAAGCATGGAGAAATTGACAAATGGGCGTTTCCAGAACTTTAAGAATAATCAAATTTTGATATATTTCATTACAGACTGTTTAGACATTACTCTATTTTGTTTTTTTGTTAAAAACTGTCCATATTAATTAATGTTCTAGTTACTTTCATCTCCCCACTCCTTTTCCTAAGGAGAAAAACCTCACGCACCCTTTATTCTGATAGAGGATTGAGCTCAAAATCTTTTGCCTAAATCAAGACTTATTTGGTGTCAGTTGAGTTAAATGACTCATATTGTTACTTAAGTTGTATATACTCATTTTGCATGGGTTATAAGGCAAAGAATAGGTCCATTCATGTTTTTTTAAGTGTTTAAAGCATATTAGGTTTTTGGCAGGACCTTATAACCTAATGACACCAAACTCTCCTATTAAATATTTTTATGCTAAAGTATACTTTTAGTCCTTTAAGTTTACATGAGATATATTTTTGGTCCATTAACTTTATAAAGTATACTTTTGGTCCTAAAATTTTAACACCGTTAATTTTACTAACGGAAAATACAAACTCAAGTGATAACGGTGTAAATTTAAGTGATGATTTTGTAATTAAATACTATTAGACTTAAATTTAAAATATGGGTAAATTGAAGAATATATAAAATTTATATAATTAAGTGCTATTAGTCATCACTTGAGTTCACCGCATCAGCGTTTTTAAAAGAACATGAACGATGTTAGAATTTTAGGACCAAAAGTATACTTTATGAAGTTAAGGAACCAAAAGCATACCTTATGTAAAACTTAAAGGACTAAATGTATACTTTAACCATATTTTTAAGTCTGAGGACGAGGTTGTGAGTTCAAACTCTTTATAAATGTGTATATAGGTGCATGCATCATGATAAGAGCAATCACTTTAATTAGGTTAATTTAAGATTAATTGGAGGAAATTTTTTCCCAAAAAATTCATTTTCCAAAAAAAGAAAATTAGAGGTTTGCTTAGAATTTTTCTTTAAAAAGTCAAATTTTAATGTCCCCAGGTTATTTTTCCAAGTTACTTTAATAATATGTTTCTCAAATAATTTCTACAATGATCGATAAGAAAAAGGCAGAAAATGGTGATTAAATCTCTGCAGTGACCGATTTCCCGGCTCTACACGTTATGGACATGGGAGCTATGGCCACCAGGTCCCACCACTAATTAAAAAAAACACACACACACACAGAACACAATAAAACGAAATAAACAATTGCTTCTTCTGGTCAATTTTAGATTAGTTTTTGAAGAATATTTTCTTAAAAAAAGTGGTGAAAGTGCTTTTACAAAATAGATTCTGTGAATAATTTTGATAAAATGATAGTGTTTATATATTAATACTCAAATTACTAAAAATGACAGTAGCTTTTGTGTTAATTGCATATAAAGGATAATGTTTTATTTTAAATACTTTTAACATTAAATTTCATAATGAATACAAAAAATTACATAAATTTGTGTATAAAATAAAAATTATAATATTAGTATATTATGTAACATGATAAAAAATAGATGAAATATATGTGTATTAATAATCAATAGAAGTTAGCTCAATGGAATCCCGTGTTGAATGACCCAGCAATAGTACGTGCCGTGAGACAACTTCTCAACAGGACTTTAAGGGCTAAACCGGAGGCTTTAAAAAGGCTTTGACGAAGAAGATGATTTTGACGAAGACGATTAGGTTTTCGAAAATGGTATGAGCATTGATTGGCTTAAACAATATATCCAACTCATTTAAATCATTTAAGAAAATTTACTACAATTAATTGAAGATTTATATCCAACTCTTTTAAATGTCATTTAAGAAAATTTATTACAATTAGTTGAAGATTTTGAACTTTTAAAAGTGGTCATAACTTCAAAAAAAAAAAAAAAAAAAAAAAAAAAAAAAAAAAAAAAAAAAAACTCTCTCCTCAAATTGTAACCTTCTCTTAATTATATTTCTCTTATCCACTCTCTCATCCCCAAAAGGGATCCCTAACATGCTTTATCTAATCTAAACATTGTTTTTTTAGTTCCCCTGTGACAAAATTTAGCATGTTTTGAATTTATACAAATACAGAAATAATGAGAGTTTGTTGGGCTGCGCTCTTTGATTTTAGTTCATACTGGGCTAAATTGGCTTTTCTTAAATAAAAGTGTACGTTTATTGTTTAACTGGGCAAATGTTTTATTATACTCCATTAATTTTATAAAGTGTGCCTTTAATTTTTAATCTTAGTTTCATTATTAAAAAAGTATTTACATAGGAATTTTAAATGTTGGCAAAATATTTATCAATCACCAGCATATTAAGTTTACCTTATAAAATAAAAATGAATTCTCCCAAAAAAAAAAAGCATCATCATTTAAAACCAACAATGTTAGGTATACTTTTGTCTGAATTTTTGAAAAATTAATTATGCTGATTTAAGAAGGAAAGATCTAAGAAGTAAGAAGGTTGGAGGAATTTTTCGATGAATTAAATCACAGAAATCTGTCTTAAAGACTTTGACATTAAGTGGGCACCCAGGTCAAGAGTGCAACTTTCATGGCCGTTTCCTAGAAATGTCACAGACTCTAATTTAATATTGTCAAATTTATGAGTTTAAATAAATTCATAACAATGAGGTACATGCGATGTCAGACTTGGAGAAGTAGACGAGTCGTGAGGTTACTGAGGTACAGAGTTATTGATTCAACAATCTTTTCCTGAAGTCATATTAAATTTTAAATAAGGGTATTTTAGAAAAATAAATATAATTAAATAATTTAGTTCCTATCTTCAAAGTTTGGTTCTCTTAAATACAAATCTGATATCATATGCCAACAAATGGGAAAACGAGAATAGAGATTCTGGACAAAAAAAAAAAAAAAGATAGGGCAACGGGGGAAAAAAAGAAAGAGAAGAAAGGAAGGAGAAAAAAGAGAGGAGGAGAAAATATTGTTGGAGAAAATTCGATGGAAATCAGCTTCTTCAAAAACATGATCTTGAAATAATAGTCTGAAATAATGTTCCGTATCACAGAATGAGAGTTTGAAATAATGTTCTCCAGCTGTATCTCATACGGAAAGGCCACGTAATAACGAGTCTGAAATACTGTTCTCCCGCCGTATCACAGACGGAGAGTGCTTTACTAGTCTTTGTTCAAATGACAGATTTTTCTTCTTTTCCCACTGACTACTTGGCGAAAGCTGTGAACACTATATGCCCTATTCTTTCCCCATTTTCTTCTGTGTTGTCCCATAAACTTAACGCTGTTTCTCACCGGAGACGTTCGCCATGCTTCAATCCAGAACTTGAAAAAGCATTCAGTAATCTTTCTCTCTCTGATTTCTTGTTTTTAATTTGACTGTGTGAACTGATTTTTGTCTTCGTTTGTTACTTCTGCTTCCGCCTCTTCACAATTAATATGCATTCTCTAATTTTGAGTTAGACTGGTTCAAGATTCATTCTCTCAATTTGCCTACCATAATCCTCTCTCTCTGATTTCTTCTTTTCAATTTGATTTTTATCTTCGTTTGTTACTTCTGCTTCTGCCTTTGCTCAGTTATTCATTTTTATTTCTACCGTTTACTTACGCAGATTCAAGATTCCTTCTCTGAATAATCTTCTTTCGTTAATTACTCTGTTCGATCAGATTGCATGAATATTAAGGTAAGGTAGATAGATATGATTCAGTATATATATATGGGCAGCGAAACAGTAGATACTTAGCTTGTTAGTTCTCAATATGTTTTGATGATTAACAACAAATGTAAAATATGTTTTGAAGTTTGCAAAGTTGTTTAAAAACATTCTGATAGTTGCAAACCGCAGTATAGGTTTGCAAACTGGAGTAAAGGCCATCCAGAAAGCAACCAAGTTTCCAGCCAAAGTCGATACTGCAGTTTGCATAGCCAAACTCGAGTATTGAATAGCCAATACCGCAGCTTTGCATGGGCAAACTCGAGTATCGAACTTCTTGTGAACTAAAGGATTTTTCAAACTTAGTCAATACCGCAGTTTGCATATTCAAACTCGAGTATTGAACTTCCAGAGCTAAAGTTTTTCAAGTTAAATCAATACCGCAGTTTGCATAGCCAAACTCGAGTATTGAATAGTCAATACTGTAGTTTGCATAGTCAAACTCGAGTATTGAACTTCCAGAGAGCTAAAGTTTTTCAAGTTAAATCAATACCGCAGTTTGCATAGCCAAACTCGAGTATTGAATAGTCAATATTGCAGTTGGCATAGTCAAACTCGAGTATTGAACTTCCGTGAGAGCTAAAGGATTTTTCACGTTAAGTCAATACGCAGTTGCGTAGCCAAACTCGAGTATTGGACTTACAGAGAGCAAAAGGATTTTTCAAGCCAAGTCAATACTGCAGTTTGCTTAGGCAAACTCGAGTATTGGACTTCCAGAGAGCAAATGGATTTTTCAAGATAAGTCAATACTGCAGTTTGCGTAGCCAAACTCGAGTATTGGACTTACCGAGAGCAAATGAATTTCTCAAGTTAAACGAATACTGCAGTTTGCGTAGACAAACTCGAGTATAGGTTTTGTCTTTCAAATACAAGTCACGATGGTTTGCCTCGAAAGGTGCAAACTCGAGTATCCAATTGATACTCGCAGCTTTGGACACTTGTGAACAAGTGCCATACTCGAGTTTACATGAACATACCGCAGCTTACAACGCTAGAAACTGATTTTGAATTATACGAATTTGCAAATCATTGTTGTTTGATCTCATTGCTTCCATAATTCATTCAATCACATTCCTAGCTATGATTAACAAGTTTGTTGAGTGAATTTCTGCTTAGCACGCATGAAGATTATTGAAGGTCAAAGCCATAAAGCAAAAGTGTACAAGGTGCATTTAATGCACTTCGCAAATCAACCTTCTTTTGGATAATCCACCCGAGCACGCATTCTCAACGGTCAAGAATGCTTTCTTCATCAAGTAAACTCTTCTCCAACGGCAAATCCTCGAGTACCACATCGATCATATTAGCACTGGATTAGTTGGAGTTTAGAGAGAGAAGATGACCAGACTTAATGCTAATCACCTACAACGGTTGGATTCATCATTCAACGGTCATTTAATGTTCTCTACCTATAAATAGAGTGCATTAACTTCTTTCCAGATATATACACCTACTGAGAGTGAAAATTCATTGATTGTTATTTATTGTGTTCAAATTTTCATCCGTATTGTATCAATCGATACTTGTACTTCAAGAATGTTCATCTTATCTCGCTTCGTGTGAGAGAGTTCTATCAGTAATCATTTATTGATTGAGATAACCACAAGTCGTGGGACTTGGTGGTTGGGTGTATTGATTACAACTTGTAAGGGGGAGTGAGTTCTAGAGAGAGAACTACTCTTGAGTACGTAGTTTGTAATCGCTTGTGAGTATAGTGGATTGAAAATCCCAAGTGTGACTTGGGGACTGGATGTAGGTCAAGGATAAGACCGAACCAGGATAATATCTCTTGTGCAAGCTTTCCTTCTCTTCTTCGTCTGTTATAATCTATTTTTACTTAGTTAAAACAGAGCTCTTTCAGAAAAGTTTTTAATATACCCAATTCACCCCCCCTCTTGGGTATATAGCTCCATTTACATAGCTTGCATATAAGAAAATTAGATTATATTTACTGACGGAAACTCAGGCCCCATAATTGTTTTTTTTTTTTTTTTTTAAGGTCATAATCTGAAAACTTACAAGTTTCAATCTGTAAATTTATTCTGGGAAAAAAGTAATCTGTAAATGTATTTTGGAATTGTCTTCAATTTTAATTACTCCCTCCCATTTAATATACTCTACTTCCTCAGGTCTTTGTTACGTCTTCTAATGAGATATTTGCTAACATTTTTCATTTTTATCCCCTTTAATAACATACTCCCTCCTAGTCCTTTTATATAAGAACTCAAAATTTGAATGAACTTAATCCTTTTTATTATAAACAAGACTAGAGGATGTATTACTATATCACTAGATTAATTATGATCTCTTGCATCATATTGCATGCAGGAAAAGTAATAATGCGAAAGTTAGGAAGGCGAAGGGATGAAGTGTGGAAACGAGTTACGCTAGTGGATGGAGGATGGAAGTGTAATGATTGTGGAGAGGAATCTGCAGGAGGTGCTAGCAGAATCAAAGCTCACCTTAATAAAGTCAAAGGCACAGGCATTCGACCATGTACTGGCAAACCAAACTCCAATAATAATACTGAACACAACCTCTTGCATTCTCAAGGTACGTAAATATATATTCGATCACTCCATTTCATAAGATAAATCACTTTAATTATAAACTAACTTTTTATATTTAAGAAATTATAATTAGTTTACTAAATATATCTTAAATTACTTTTTTTTTTTTTTTTTACTTTACTTATAATAAATAAGGTTTTAGTTGTTGGAATTTTGGATCTAATCCCATGGGTTATTTTCTACAACATTAGAAGAGAGAGAAAAATACATGGAGCCACATTTTTTTAACCATGAACATATATGCAGTCACATTTAAAGATTAACTACATTGAAAAAATTGATACATAAACATATTCATTACCATCACCATCTAAGTGATTTATATTGTGGACAAGAGGATCATATATCTTCTTATGTTTTCTATGATTTATTACATCTATCCCATATTGCCCTTATTTAAATGAAGCAGGAGAAATTCGAGCTGATGATGCTGAGGATCAGGAAAGGACTCAAGACTTGCAAATGATGAAAAGATATGTGTTTGAATGTTTAAGGTTAGATTCATATTTAATCTCCAACTATATATATGCTTTTAGTATTTTTTTTTTTTTTTTTTTTTTTTTTTTGGGGTGGGGGAATTTGGATGCATTTTCTTTAAATTTTGTTTTTTATAATCAATCTTTTTCTTTTTTTCTTTTTTTTTGTATGTAAACTGCTCTAATTCTTTAGACCTGAAGATAAGGTTATTGTTTCCCCACTTTCTTATTTGACTCAAGAAGCATTTATCACACTTAAACCAGAGACTTCTTTGGATTCATTGGTAAGTATTTATTTTTTACATTCTTATATCCTATTTTAATATTTATGACTGAGATTTTTGTTATATTAATTTTTAATTTAATTTCATGAATTCTTATATAGGTAATAGATACTTTTGTTGAGATACTAACTGATATTGAGCGAAAGAAGAAAACTATTCCTTTGAATTGGTATCTTCCTGTGACATTTTCGGTGATTTCCTATTCTCTTTTCTGTTTTATGATGTACATTAATAATTTTTTAATCTAAAACTAGTTCATTGGCGATCATATTTAATTGTTCTTCCATGATATAATTATAGGATGCAGCACTAAAAGGCAAGGTGAGTTACTTCTTGAACTTTGTCCATTGCCAAAAAATTACAGAAAATTATATGTCTAACCTGGAATCCTATGAGAAGGTATGCCTTTTCAACTCTTTATATAAAAGTTTCTCTATCAACATGATTATCTTTTTTTCACTATGTTATCACAAATAATAAATTTTTATTTCCGTTCACGTTGGAGCAAGGCAAAATGGGCATTTTTATTTATACATTATCCATTTAAAGAAAAAAGAGATTGAAATATGGGATTCGCTACCCAATACATCTGAGGCTGAAAAAAACGAGACAACAGAAAAATTGGTGGGTGTTAGATAATTGCAATATTGATAACATTAATTGACTATATATATATATATATATATAGGGATAAGGGTCTTAAATGCCATGGAAGTTTTCGCTCGAGAACCTTTGGTAAGATGGAAGTTTTTTTGGACCAAAAATGCCACGGAAGTTCACAAGACGTAGCAATTTTGCCCGGAAGTATCATTTTTGCCATGGAAGTTTTCACGAGGAGCAATTTTGCCCGGAAGTTTTTCGATGAGGAGCAATTTTGCCCGGAAGTTTACAAAACGTAGCAATTTTTCCCTTACGTCCTCAAATATTAAATTTGACTATTAAATTAGTCAAAGACCACATATGTCATGCCTTGAAAAGGTCAAACTTGGAGTCAGAGAAGGAGATCCTTCAAATGTTGAAATCAAGGCGGCCAAAATTTGTGAAGCCAAACTGGTCAAAGGGATCGAAAGGTCTTTCACAAAACGCAAATGAAACGCAAAACAAGAAATGAATTGCTTCAAAAATTGGTTCAAAAACAAATCAATAGTGATAATATTTACGTTTGTATAGACTGATCATTTGCTTAGATCATAAGTGATGCTTCCTTTGGGTTTTGTGATCGACCTTTCAGTCCCTTTGACTAGTTCGGCTTCACAAATTCTGGCCGCCTTGAGCTCAACATCTCAAGGATCTCCTTCTCTGACTCCAAGTTCGGCCTTTTCAAGGCATAACATGTGTGGTCTTTGACTAATAGTCAAATTTAATATTTGGGGACGAAAAGGCAAAATTGCTCCTTAGTGAAAACTTCGGGGCAAAAGTGCTCTTCGTGAAAACTTCCGTGGCATTTTTGGTCCAAAAAAACTTCCATCTTACCAAAGGTGCTCCGAGTGAAAACTTCCATGGCATTTAAGACCCTTATCCCATATATATATATATATATATAAATAATAGTTTTCTCTATATGTCTAGTTGATTGCCATGGAAAAACTCTTCGAGAAAGTAACATTTATAGAATTTCATAGGAAGATGGCAGATGATATCCTCTTACAACCTAATGGGTGAGGGACAATTATTATGTAAAATTATATAAGCTTTAATAGAAAAGTTTTTATCATGCATGACCTTTTCCTATTTTCTTCTAGTTGTAGATTTGATTGTGGTGTCTTTGTTATTAACTACATGCAACAATCTGATAATTATGTGAAGAGAGATAGTTCATTTCAGGTACGACCTCTTGAAAATATATATATATCGTCATATATAGCGTCATGTGTAAGCACTCACATCATACACGAGCATGCTGGCACTTTAATCCTTTCAGTCATATAAATGATATGGACAATAATATTATAATGTAGTTTGACAGTCAAAAAGAAAGGGAGGATTTGGCTTTGAAGTTGCTCAACAATGACATGAACAAAGAGAAGCAAAATTTATATGACAAAGCAAGGCGGCGCTATGAACAATTGAAAAGCAAGATGGCAATAAAAGATTATGAGTTGATCCTTCAAAAGAGCACTTTGAAGATGTTGGAAGAGAGATGGAAGTCGAATATGATGATTTTGACAAAAGAGGAAATGGACATGATGATTTAGTAAAAGGTACGAGGCATTAGCAGAAACTACATATCCTACTCATTTTAAATGCTTTTTACTTTATGAAAATTATTAAAGTTCTTGAACTTGTAAAAATTGTCATTACTTTACAAAATTACTCTTGTTAAATTGTAACCTCATCTTAGTTAAATTTCTATTAGCCACTCTCTTCTCGATAACTTTTTGATTATTTAAGGAGGGACAAATGCAGGAAGGACATTTCTCTCTTTCATTTCTTCAATTTCGTTATATATATATATATATATATATATATATATATCCTTTAAAGTGCTAACAGAAATCTCATATTCATTGAATCAATGGCCCTCCTCAATCTACCAGTCTCAAAGGCCAACTCATACATTCTGATCGAGGTATGACTTGATGTATTATTAGTTTAATCATTAATGAACGTAAGCGCAGATTTTGTTATTCTTTTTGTGCTTTGAGTTATTTAGTTGGAAGTCATATACCCAAATCGAACACTTACTCACTAATTAACTCAAATGTGATTTAAATTCGCACTTAAAGACAATCTTAGATTATTAATAATCCATTTATTACTAATGTAAGTGGACAGTTTTTCACATATTTTGGAGTGAGAAATTAGGTGTAATACCCTAAAATTCATGTTTATCATAAATATTATATTTTGATAAAAAGTGCCTATTAAAAATAGGTAAATATGTGGTCTCAAAAATTGAGTAACATATTTATGTTAATTTAGGAATTTTCTCTAAGAATTAAGGTAATCAAAAACCAAATTCTCCAATTTTATTTTAGGGATCATAAATTGCCCTATAATTATTAAATTAATACATGGTGCATAAATGGCCATGAAAAGCTAAAAAGTTGTGAGGAAATAATTAAACCAATTAGAGAAAATTACCAACAATTAGTGGATAATTCAATCTATGTTAATTGAATTATTTTCATAAACATTCACAATTAGTTTAGTGGTATATGTTAAAGGCCTAATTAAGGATGGATTACCTTAATTAAGAAACAAGGGCTAGTGAAGGGCTAGGATTAGCATAGAAGTGGTTTCTAATTAATCTTAGAACCAATCATATTTTGACAGTTACACTTAACTACTTTATTAGGGATGCTAATTAAGATTAGTTATGGAAGGCTAAGATTAAATCTAATAAAGCTAATCTAAAGGCTTGAAAATGAATTTCATAAAGCATAATCCATGTGAAATTAAATCCACCAATAAGAAAAAAGAGTTGTGAGTGTGTGTGTGTCTAGTATATAAGAGAGAGAAAAGTGAGAGAGAGAAAGAAAACTAAAGCAAATTTGATAAAGTTTGAAATCCTAGAGTAAATTGGATAATGGTTTGAAATCCAAGAAATATCCGATGTACACAAGAAAAAGCTCAAAACAACAAATAAAGTGAGAATTTATACAAATTCAAATAGTTGTGAAGAAGTAGAAACCCCGGAGAAAATATAAGGACTTATCTTGAACCCACATAATTTAACCTCGAAAGTAAGCCTAGTAAAGGCTATTTTTACAAACGTTGAAGAATAAGCTTAGTACAACCAGGGGAATCTAATTAGACCATAAATCTGGATATCCAACTACTAATTAAAAAGCATACTCAGAATTTAAAAGTATTAGTGATTGACCAAGCAACCAAAAATAGATTTCATTAAAGTGAAATATACTATAATAGAGCACATGTGGGATTTAATTTTGGAAATTAAGATAATTAGCTAAATCCAATGTAATTGTTTCTAACCAATGGGAAGCATTTGCTTACAAATTGTCTCTTCATAGAAGCACAAATTAATTTTAGCCATTGATGAGAAAAGATAATCCAAGGGATAAAATCCATAAGCCTTTTGCTATAAATAGGGGCTTTGGTCTTCATTATTCTTCACCAATTCACAAAGAAATCTGATTCTAAGAGTAAGAGAGTGAGTGAGAGCCTTGAAGAAAGGAGGAGCAAGTTCTTGGTAAGTTCTCTAGCTCTAGCTTTAAGTTCTTTAAGTTTTAGTTCTTAAATTCATAGTTAGAAGTAGCTTTGATTTTAAATATGCTAGAGTAATTTTAATATCATGTTTTTATAGTAAAAAATAGTGATATTTTGAAAATTAGACGAGCCACTTGGTATAGCAAAATTTCTAGAAAACTATGAGCAAAGTAAGCGAAGCTCTGGCGAAAATTCATCGGGTAGAAATCTCTGAAATCAGTGATAGAAATGCCCATATTTTATGTTAAAAATGTAGTTACAAAATTCTGAAAAAACTTCATGGTTAAATTAGACATATAGGGCTTTTTAAATATGTCAAGAAAATGTCAAAATGAGTTCTGTACAAGGAGATAAAATTTCTCAAAGTTGGGCTACGAATTTCTGGAAAATTTCTGGGCAGAGGCTAAAAAATTTAAAACTGGGAGTGATTCGTGTAATCTGGCGAAGAGTGATTATTTTTAATTGAAAATAGACATCCTAAGGATTCCAAGGAATTTTACGGATCCTCATTTCGATTTTTGTAGAATTAATTATGATTTTTCAAAGTTAGACAAAATGCTGCCCAGATTTTTACCAGCGTTGTTCTACGAATTTTGAGGAAACAAAGTGGAAAATAAATGTTGCAAGGGCAAAATAGTCATTAGTGGCCAGGATATCCCATAGGATATTATTTGTAAATTAATAAATACGATATTACCATTATAGGATACGCGTGATCACCTCCCGACCGTCAACGTACCGACAACACCGACGAAGGTACAGACGCGTACTGTAACACTAACTCTGATGTTTACTGTATACCTATATGTGATAGATATGTTCATAGACTGTGACTCTATTTTTTTAAAAGAATTGTTCATACACATACAGCTTTATACGGGTTATAGTCATGATAACGCCGTTGAGTTTTCCTAGCGCTGAGGACACGGATGTACACCGTGGCACTGGTGAATAGTGCGGTGACCTGTAATAACATTCATATGTGGTGGCTATGTTGTTATTACTTGTTTTTATATATGTGAATATAGCTGTGATGTCATGAGATAACTGTAATACATAACTGTACATGAACATGAGGTTAACCGTTACCTGAGGTTCAATGGGTATTGAACCTCGCTTTACCATAGCTTCGGGATCCGGAGTAAACGGGATCGAAGACAAGGGTAAGCAAAGCAGATGTAGGAACCGGCTGGAGAAAGTCCTATTGACATGTACTTTACGATATCGACATTTGGAAAAAATTGTAACGCCGTTAAAAGCACATATATTACGGTGGATATTTATCGGTTACTTTTCAATACTATTTACTTCCGATGCTCTACTCTGATCAAATATTTCTGAAAACGTTTCCGAAAATGGGATGTTACATTAGGAACCAAGTGAGAGAGATAATTTGATTCCCATACGTCTGCTATTATATCTGGGATTAAATACATTGTGGTAGGTATTTACAGTCTTTTTGAGTACCAAATGTTTTAAGCAAGAAGTAGCACCTGAAAATAAGATACAAGTCCCAAATAAAAGTTATAACCAAGTCCTAAAGGATTTGATATTATCATATAAAATGGATGCAAAAAAGGGCAAGAGAGAGGACAACTAGCTCGTTGCAGAGAGCTTGTCATATATTAGGGTGAGAAAAAAGGAACCAATTAAATGAGAGATAATTTAGTGGCAAAAATTTGGGAGATAATCTAATTTCCCACGTTGCTATTGATGGGAGATAATTTAGTTTACATATGAATAATCAATAGGAACACTTGAGAGAATGAATTATAAATTGGATCTAGCTCTTATATTAAGAGCTAGAGGAAGTACATCTCTCCCATATTCCCCATATTTAATTTAATTAAAATTTCAAAGTTATATTGTGTAGGTTTAAAGGAAGGTTAAATTAGAAATTCCTTTGATTTTCAGAAAGAGGTAGAGTTTTAAATCTTCCCTTAATAATTCTAGTGATAATAAGTGCCAGATAAAAATGACTGATTTGGGTACATATTACTTAGTTTAAACAATGAATAATCAAACTAAATTTTGTCAATCCCGTTGTACTCCTTTGCTAGTTTATATTGCCAGAAAGTCAGGAAATTTTGAATAATGTAAAAAAATTTATGAGCCCAAAAACAACCCAACAAGAGGCCGAAGAAGTAAATCACAGGCGAACATTTGGGAGATAATTTAATTTCCCACGTTGCTATTGACGGGTAATTAAGTAGTTTGATTGCATAGTGATATTAGCAATTAATATACTGATTGAGTTGGGGGCAAAAAAAGAAAAAAAGCAAGAAGTTTGTCATTGGACGGTTTGATAGATCGTAGCATCTCCAAAATGAAGCAGGACAAATCCAAGCCGATGATGGTGAGGATCAGGAGAGGACTCAAGACTTGCAAATGATGAAACGATATGTGTTTGAATGTTTAAGGTTAGATTCATATTTAATTTCCACCTTTATATATGCTTCTAATATGTGTAATATTGTGTCTTTTTTTGGGGGGGGGGTCATTTAGGTGCATTTTCTTTAAGTTTTGTTTTTAAAAAGAGAAAATTTCATTAAAATACCATTTGAATTTGCAAAACCCCCAGAAGTCCACCGAATTTGTAAAAAGACTAAGAGGTGACAAGGACTTTTGAGGGATATGCAAATTCATGCAAAATGACCACAATGTCCTTAAGGATTTTCTCGATTCATTCGCCTTGCGTCTTGTTCGTCGTCGTGACCCACTGCGTCGCCGCCACCCCCCACCTTGGACGCCACTCCCGCCACCGTGGACGCCGCTCCACCACCGTGGTCGTCACCTCGCCAGCTTCATGGAGATCGAGCACAAAGAAGAGGTACCTTTTTCGATTGTAATGTTTCTGTTTTGGCCATATAAGCTCCTTTTAGTTTTTCGATTGAAGATCCGAAAGAATCATAAGCAGCATAAAAATTCAACTTGAACTCAGTATTACTCAATTGGGCAGAATACTCAACTGGGCCTCCACGTCGGACTCGGACTCAGAGGAAGAAGTCGCGGTGGTGATGATGGCGGACCTAACTGCCTGCTACATTTTCGGTCAAACCAGATCTTGAGACGTGGAGAACTGCTGCTCGATCACAGGGTAACCAAACTCTTCTGTTCTCCTTCACAAAATCAGCCACCCACGTCATCGCTCCCGATCAGTGTTGTTCCAATTCTCGAGAATTGGCGAGAGAATGTGAGAATGCCTTAGGCATTCTCGCACATTCTCAAGAATGCGAGAATGCTCGAAGAATGCCCAAGGCATTCTCAGTGCACTCGTTTTTTTCCTTCCTTCTTCTTCCATCATCGTGTAAATCATGTAAATCGTCTTCTTCTTCCAATCTCTCAACACGATCGAAAAATTTACGGTGGTGGTTTTTTTTTCCCCTTTTCACTTGTCATCCGGAATTGCTCTTCTTTGTGCTCGATCTCCACGAAGCTGGCAGCGGTGGTGTCCATGGCAGTGGGAGTGGTGCCTAAGGCAGGGGGAGTGGCGGTGACGCAGTGGATCACGACGACGATGGCGAACAAGACGCACGCAGGGTGAATGAATCCAGAAAACCTTAAGGGCATTGTGGTCATTTTGCATGAATTTGCATATCTCTCAAAAATCCTTGTCACCTCTCAGTCTTTTTACAAATTCGGTGGGCTTCTGGGGGTTTTGCAAATTCAGATGGCATTTATTCGTCTTTTTCCCTTTTAAAAATCAATCTGATTCTTTTTCCTTTTTTAATATATGTAAATCCCTCTAATTCTTCAGACCTGAAGATAAGGTTATTGTTTCCCCACATTTACATTTGACTCAAAACGAATTCATCACACTTAAACCAGGGACTTTTTTGGATTCATTGGTGAGTATTTATTTATTACATTCTTATATTCTCATTTAATATTAATGACCAAGGTTTTAGTCATGTTAATATTTAACTTCATGTATTCTTAGGTAATTGATATTTTTGTTGAGATATTAACCGAGAGTGAGAAAAAGAAAGCTACACCTTCAAATTGCTATCTCCTTGTGATGTTTTCGGTGATTTCTTATTCCCTTTTTTGTTATATGATGTATGTTTATAATTTTTTAATCTAAAACTAGTTTATTGACTATCTGTAATACCCTAAAAATCGCGTTTAGCATAACCACTATATTTTGATAGGTAAACCCTATTTAAAATAGGTGAATATATGGTCTCAAATTTTGTGATAAGTTTATCCTATTTTCTAGATAATTTTTCTTTAGGATTAAGGTGACCAATAATTTAATCTTCTAAATTTTGTTTGGCATCATAAGATATCATATAATATAATAAATACCATATTAAACCATGGTTCATGTGGAATTTAAAAGAGCAAGAAAGTGTTATGAAAATACTTAAGTAAATGTAGAGAAAACAATGGCAATTAAAGACCAACTAAATCTTCACCAAATTAAATAAATTGTGCAAGACTTCACAATTAATCAAAGGGGGCTTAAACATCACTTTTTATAATTGTCAAGAGATTAAATTAATACCAAGTTCATATTTAAGTCATAAAAGCCAAAAAAGAATTATCAAAACACTTGAAACAATTAAGGGGAAATTACCAACAATTAATGAGCAATTAAAGTTACACTAATGGAATATTTAGGTAATTCTTTACAATTAATGTTAATAGTCACCAATTAAAGATACATTAGGATAATTAAAGGTCAAGGACCAATGAGGGGTTAGGATTAGCATAAAGATGATTATTAATGATCATGATTAGCAACCAATCAAATAAATTTAATAACACCTAAAACATCATTTTAGGATTAATGACCAAAGATTAAGCTAATTAAAGACTAAACCCTAAGAGTATGTTGCTTAATTGCTAACCAATCACCAAAGTCATCTAGTTACAAGTATACTTAGAGTAACTAGGGAATTAGAACACCAAGTTGGGAAATGCATGAAGGTGGAGAGGCCACCAATGCAAGCTTGGAGAGTGCATGAAGGAGAAAGAGCCACCAAGGCGCCTTGGGGCCAAAAGCTTTACACATGGGGACAATTTTGACACCAAGGCAAGAGGCTTTGGTGAAAAATCAATGGATGAAGAGTGGGAAGGGAGGAGGCCACGTTTTTGGCCTTGGGAAAAAGAGGAAATCAGATTTAAGCTATGGCCAAGAATGAAAGATGTGTAGGTGCATTAATTACCAAAGTTGCCATAGCCTTTTGCTATAAATAGGGGGCTTGAGTCTTCATATTCTCCACACCAAAACAAGCAAAGAAATCTGAAATAGAGAGCTGAGAGTAAGAGTGAGGAGCTTCTTGAAGGAATAGCAAAGTTCTTGGTAAGTTCTCTAGCTCTAGCTTTAAGTTCTAGTTCTTAAATTCTTAGATAGAAGTAGCTTAGATCTTAAATATGCTAGGATAATTTTATTTACATGTTTTTATAGTCAAAATTATATTTATTTCAAAAAATGATGAGGGAGGTCATATAGCAAAATTTCTGGAAGAAAATCATCAAAGTAATGAAGTTCGCGAAATTCCATCGGTTTCGAATCTCTGGAGGCAGTGATGAAAACGCCAGAATTTCATATTGAAAATATGCTCAAAAAATTCTGAGAAAATTCATGGTTAAAATAGACATATAGGGCTTTTTAAATATGTCAATAAAATGTCAAAATGAGTTCTGTACAAGGAGATAAAATTTCTCAAAGTTGGGCCACGAATTTCTGGAAAATTTCTGGGCAGAGTCTCAAAACTTTAAAACTGGGAGTGATTCGTGTAATCTGGGCAAGAGTGATTATTTTTAATTGAAAATAGACATCATAAGGATTCCAAGGAATTTTACGGATCCTCGTTTCCATTTTTTTAGAATTAATTATGGTTTTTCAAAGTTAGACAAAATGCTGCCCAGATTTGTACCAGCGTTGTTCTACGAATTTTGAGGAAACAAAGTGGAAAATAAATGTTGCAAGGGAAAAATAGTCATTAGTGGCCAGGATATCCCATAGGATATTACTTGTAAATTAATAAATACGATATTACCATTATAGGATACACGTGATCACCGCCCGACCGTCAACGTACCGACAACACCGACGAAGGTACGGACGCGTACTGTAACACTAACTCTGATGTTTACTGTATACCTATATGTGATAGATATGTTCATAAACTGTGACTCTATTTTTAAAATAATTGTGCATACACGTACAGCTTTATACGGGTTATAGTCATGATAACGCCGTTGAGTTTTCCTAGCGCTGAGGACACGGATGTACACCGTGGCACCGGTGAATAGTGCGTAATAACATTCATATGCGGTGGCTGTGTTGTTATTACTTGTTTTTATATATGTGAATATAGCTGTGATGTCATGAGATAACTGTCATACATAACTGTACATGAACATGAGGTTAACCGTTACCTGAGGTTCAATGGGTATTGAACCTCGCTCTTACCATAGCTTCGGGATCCGGAGTAAACGGGATCGAAGACAAGGGTAAGCGAAGATGTAGGAACCGGCCGGAGAAAGTTCTATTGACATGTACTTTACGATATCGACATTTGAAAAAAATTGTAACGCTATTAAAAGCACATACATTACAAAGTGGATATTTATCGCTTACTTTTCAATACTATTTACTTCCGATGCTCAACTCTGATCAAGATACCGTGAAAACGCTTTCGAAAATTGGGATGTTACAATTTTGGTATCAGAGCAGACATCCTGGCACGAGTTTAACTATGCTACTCCAAACAGTCTGGTGTCTAGAAAGGGTTTTTGTGGATCAGCCAATCAGTCACCCTAGCACGGTGAGGCTCCCATGATATACACCGCCGGCGATTATTTGAGTAACGGAGTTAGGTTTGGAGTTTTTCAACTAAGAGCATTTTTATCTCGGCAAGAACCTGGCTCGCTTATAGTAAACCATTGGTGCCGAAGGCGGGGCTAGTCTATGTGGGTCGATCATTCGATCCGTAAAGTCGGTGAGACTCCCATGATAGACACCTACCTGGCCAATCGGTTTGATTAACTAAGTTGGGCTCTAAGCCATTATCTTAGAGCATCTTTTGAAAACAAGTACTGATAAAACCCTGGTGTTGTTGTGGTGATAAACAGACGAGGTTTCCTTACGTAGATTATTATGGAAAAGGAGACGCGTAGCACGTCGGTCAGTAGTCTCTGAAAACGTAAAAGTAAGATCGAACCCCGAACCAACAAATCCAACCCTATGCCTATGCTCGAACCAGAACCATATTTCCCGCTCCAAAATACCATTTAGACCACGAGTATATGCCAACTACCCCGATGACGAACCAGAGCCAGAATACCACCCTGAACAGCATGCTGCCCCAATAAATGAGCCCGAACCTGTAGCTGATCCGGAACCCGAGTACCATTTCAGACCAGAGTATTTTGACGAATCCTACAACCCTAGACTAGTGAATCATTTCGACCTAGTATATTAATCTAAACCAGTGTACCACCTTGAGCCGATAGATCACCCAAGCCATGAAAAACCCCTTGTACCCATTCATAACCATAAACCCTCATAAATATACCATCATAAGCTAGTGTACAATCCTGAACTTGTACTTCAACCTGATCAGCTATACCCCACTTTAGAACTTAACCTTGAGCTAATACATCTTTCTACTCCTGAATATGATATTGCTCCGACAATTGATCCCGAACCTGAATACCCCCGATCCGGAATATCCTTACGAAACCATAAATGATCAAGGACATTTTCATTCAGTATCCCTGAACGTAGTGTACCCTGAACCAATGGCTAGTATACCCTCTAAGTCAGAAAAGACCTATAGGTCTAGATCATTCATCTATTGATGATAACCGTGAATATTTCCAGCTGTTAAGCTACCAAGATGGTTCCGAAAGTGAACCTTTTATAGACCCAATACCCTGCGACGTGTCTTGAGTACACACAAAGAGCTGATAAGCGCTTTACAGACGAATTTTCTAAAAGCAGAACATTATAGCTCAAACTATGTTAGTTTTAGGCAACATGTAAGCGAGTAACTATTAGTATGACAATACGAAAATATAACTACGAGGTATTAAAGCCAGTTAGCTGTTATGGCAGGTATATTACCTTATGTGGAGTATATGTTTGTTTAGAAAATTAAATTATTCCTTAATGTGTGTTATTAATGTGTGTCAGTCTTAAAGATAAGATGGCAAATTTGCAAGGAACTGGAGTTCCTAGAGGCCGAGGTAGAGGTAGAGATAAAGTTAGACAACTACGAGTGATAAGGCCACGAAACTTAGGCCAAGTAATAACACTGAACAAGTGAGAGGCCAGAAAATCCCCAGGGGAGGTCCAAGGGACTATCTCTCAATAGGAATCTACTCTCGGCATTATATGATTCGAGTGCTAATCACTCGTTTATTTCATATTTATGTATAAGACGTTTAGGGGCACATACCTATAGATTACCTTATAGTGGCTACACCACTAGGTGTGAAATCTTTTGTTTTTAAAACATGTCTGAATCGAATTAAGTAAATGAACAGACGTGAATATATTATAGACCTTATCTGATTATCCTTTTATGACATTGATGTCATTCTTGGTTTTGATTAACTAACGGCAAGCCATGATCAATGGTAGTAATGAGAAGATACCATTCTCATATTCACAAAGCAGATATAGAAATAGATGTAGAGGTAGGAATAGACAACCGCAAATAAAACCAATTCCAGTACCTAGAGCAATGTTTTTCATTGGGGTCTTGATTATCGTTATGAACCCGGGCATAATCATAATCAAGGCATCATTGAGGGCCGTATAGGTGGTCCATTTTGCTCTACCCCTAAGTCAGTTTATTTTCATAGATAATACGAGATATCTTAATGATAAGGGACATGTTAGCTAATATTGAAAGACTCTTTATGAAGTATGTACTCAAGGAAGAAAAAGAATTAGTGGACTAATACCTAAGTGTATGTTAGGACGTAAGTCTAGAAAATAGTTAGTTCTGTTAACCTATTGGTATCCATACTGGTGTTTGAATAAAAAACTTGAAAGTACGTAAGAGGGGAAGTGAAGTTTATGTGGTATATGATATTGAGTTTGGTTTTCCTTATATGCATGAGTGATTTTGTTTTTAAAAGTTTTACATATATCTTGCCAAAACTCAAAAATCCCTTTCTTTATGTTGTTGTGGAAAAAAAAAATCTTATTGAATAGAATTTAAGCATCATCATGAAGTTTATGATAAATCAAGTAATGCCTTGTATGAACTCTCTCTTATCATTTGGACCATTTGCATGATTAGAATCTGTGTTCTCTAGTTTGACATTAAAAACCTTTTGTGATCATATGCTTACTGCTAAACATGTTTTACATGAGATTGCATTGGATGATTGCGCTTTAAGGTTGTTGTTAGGACTTGAAACTTGTGGGAGTAATATATTAAGTATGTTATACATATGTTTAAACGCTTACTTTATTTCTAAAAATTCCCAACCAAAATAACTCATAGACATCATGTTGACCAATTGTTTGTTCACTTAGAAATCTAACTTTGAGCATTTCACTTAAATTTTCCAAATTAAGCTAGTTTGAAATTATGTTTTTGAAAGTGATTCTTCTTTAAATTTGTTAAAACCTGTTAAGTGCACATTGTTACGGTATTTCATTAAAGTTTATGCATGTAATTATTGTAGTCCAACCAGCTAGCTGTAAGAACTCTGAATGGTGACGCTTGTACAGTCATATGTTGGAAGTAACACTTAAATAGTTAGTTAAAAATCTAAGTGTTGTGTGTTAACCTATTCTAAAAAGAGTTTCCATGTCTAAATGATGCTGTGACTTGTACATTCTTGTGACATTACTTGCTTCATTTGATTATATTGACAAACCTGAATTTGGAAATTTTACTTCATTATACCAGAAAATCTTTAACGAATTAAAGTGGCTTAGAGTATACCGTATTAAGTCCCATTTTAAGTATGTGCATTACCACTCTGCCAATTTTTGTTATCACACTTTGTGAAATTTGGACCAATAGATATTGTAGGTATCATTTTTCTCAAATTTCCTGATCATCCATTTTTCTTGGTCTCTCTTGTTGTAAGCTTGATTGTTAGTCATTGATGTGTTAAAACAGGATTAGCTTCGAATGATGCATGTTAGAGTTAAAGGAAACCTGATGAATAAACTAGTCTTAAAAGGGCACTTGGTGGCATGCATTACATAGGAACCCTGTCTTGAAATACATTGTACACTTGATCCACTGAAATTAAGATTTCTTATCACTTTATCATAATGAGATAACCATACATTATATATCCTTGTCTCATTTTGAAATTGTTAAACATGAACTTTTTGACTCAAAAGTTTTGAAGGCTATCTATTGCATTTGGAAACCATAGGGATTAGATCCCCTGGACGTTAAGAAATAAAACTCTAAAATGAGATTTTGAGTATGCACTTCGAAATCTTGAACATCTATTTAAATGAAGAGTTAGTATGTTTGTTGTTGATACTCCTACAACCCTACTTTAGTACACTGCCGTACTAATATGTTTGTATTGAACTCCTGTCCAAACCATTAGATTTCAGGTATATAAAACATAAATTGGAGTGTGTAGGTTACTGTAGTAACTGAAGTTGAATTTTTGTCTTCTTGTTATTTGCATCTATTGATAAGTATTGGGCGTGAAAATTGTAGTAGCATGTGGAATTCATGGAAACTAAATGGAACTTAAAAAGTTGTTCAGGATTTCGTTGAAACTATTCTTCGGTTACTTTGTATGCTGACTTCTCCTCACTCCTGATGAAAATATGGAATATAAAATCCTCATTTTATGTTAGGAATTGGGCGTAGTAACTACCTTAGCAAAGAAAAGTTTTGCCGTTGTAATCAATAATTCTTGTATAGAAACTAGTATCAAGCTTCTAATATAGTCTAAGAGTTAGACTTGGGAGAGGTTTAGATAAAATAGACGAGCAGATGCTCGAAATCTAGGTGCACAAATGTACACGGCGTGTCCCTAGGCCTTAAGACAAGAATACTTACCACCGTGTGAAATGTGAATTGTTATGGTGACCTTAGACTAATATGTCTACAAATACGTCCTGAGTCTGGCAAAATATTTACTGTACCAGGTAGTAGGGCTAAGGTCCCTAGTGTTGTGGTAATGAATTGAACCGGAAGGCCAATATGTGTTAAGCCGAGAGGCTGAATGGGTTAGGCGGTAAGGCCTGCGTAACCAAGCACGAAGAGGAAGGACGAGAAGGTCCTGTGTTTGAATACTATACCTAAGTACAAAAATGAATAAGATTATTATTTGAATATTTGAGTGCATGCTAAGTAAGCATGCATAGTAAGGAAATAGACTAGATGTCTAGAGTTTTCTGAGTTTGTACGATCGAACGTCAAGGGCGAATGTGTCAGTCACCGTTATCTGAGCAGAAATCGCTTGGACCAGATCTGATTGACCAGACCTCCAAACAAATCACGGTGAGCACGAGACAACCCCTAGCAGCACAAAGCAGACAGAGGAGCTACGCGGACAAGAGGGAAAGATCTCTAAAGCTCGAAGTCAACGATCATATATTATCCCCAGTAACCGGTGTCGGTAGAACGCTAGAGAGGCAAAATTAGGACCTCGGTACGTAAGGCCATTCAGAGTTTTAACTAAACATGAACCAGTCGATATGCCTTACCCCGCACTTGATTAATCTCTATAACGTATTTCGTATTCCTCAATACACCAACCAAACCATAATCGTGTCATAGAAATATGAAGTATCTTTTGTTGCCACAGTATGTAGACGCCACGGAGACATTTGTGTAGCAGGATGTCAAAATACGACGTGTCAATACCTTTGTAGTCGAGCCGGAGCGAATTCTTGATCACCGAGAGAAACGGCTTAAACATAAAAGTGATCCGACAGAGTAAATATCCAGAGTGTATGGTCCGAAGTCTAATTAGTATAAGAGTAAGTTTCCAGAAATTATCGTTCAAGGTCTAATTAGTATAGAGCAAATTTCGAGGGCGAAATTTTATTTAATCGGGGAGAAATGTAATACCCTAAAAATCGCGTTTAGCATAACCACTATATTTTGATAGGTAAACCCTATTTAAAATAGGTGAATATATGGTCTCAAATTTTGTGATAAGTTTATCCTATTTTCTAGATAATTTTTCTTTAGGATTAAGGTGACCAATAATTTAATCTTCTAAATTTTGTTAGGCATCATAAGATATCATATAATATAATAAATACCATATTAAACCATGGTTCATGCGGAATTTAAAAGAGCAAGAAAGTGTTATGAAAATACTTAAGTAAATGTAGAGAAAACAATGGCAATTAAAGACCAACTAAATCTTCACCAAATTAAATAAATTGTGCAAGACTTCACAATTAATCAAAGGGGGCTTAAACATCACTTTTTATAATTGTCAAGAGATTAAATTAATACCAAGTTCATATTTAAGTCATAAAAGCCAAAAAGAATTATCAAAACACTTGAAACAATTAAGGGGAAATTACCAACAATTAATGAGCAATTAAAGTTACACTAATGGAATATTTAGGTAATTCTTTACAATTAATGTTAATAGTCACCAATTAAAGATACATTAGGATAATTAAAGGTCAAGGACCAATGAGGGGTTAGGATTAGCATAAAGATGATTATTAATGATCATGATTAGCAACCAATCAAATAAATTTAATAACACCTAAAACATCATTTTAGGATTAATGACCAAAGATTAAGCTAATTAAAGACTAAACCCTAAGAGTATGTTGCTTAATTGCTAACCAATCACCAAAGTCATCTAGTTACAAGTATACTTAGAGTAACTAGGGAATTAGAACACCAAGTTGGGAAATGCATGAAGGTGGAGAGGCCACCAATGCAAGCTTGGAGAGTGCATGAAGGAGAAAGAGCCACCAAGGCGCCTCTTGGGGCCAAAAGCTTTACACATGGGGACAATTTTGACACCAAGGCAAGAGGCTTTGGTGAAAAATCAATGGATGAAGAGTGGGAAGGGAGGAGGCCACGTTTTTGGCCTTGGGAAAAAGAGGAAATCAGATTTAAGCTATGGCCAAGAATGAAAGATGTGTAGGTGCATTAATTACCAAAGTTGCCATAGCCTTTTGCTATAAATAGGGGGCTTGAGTCTTCATATTCTCCACACCAAAACAAGCAAAGAAATCTGAAATAGAGAGCTGAGAGTAAGAGTGAGGAGCTTCTTGAAGGAATAGCAAAGTTCTTGGTAAGTTCTCTAGCTCTAGCTTTAAGTTCTAGTTCTTAAATTCTTAGATAGAAGTAGCTTAGATCTTAAATATGCTAGGATAATTTTATTTACATGTTTTTATAGTCAAAATTATATTTATTTCAAAAAATGATGAGGGAGGTCATATAGCAAAATTTCTGGAAGAAAATCATCAAAGTAATGAAGTTCTGGCGAAATTCCATCGGTTTCGGAATCTCTGGAGGCAGTGATGAAAACGCCAGAATTTCATATTGAAAATATGCTCAAAAAATTCTGAGAAAATTCATGGTTAAAATAGACATATAGGGCTTTTTAAATATGTCAATAAAATGTCAAAATGAGTTCTGTACAAGGAGATAAAATTTCTCAAAGTTGGGCCACGAATTTCTGGAAAATTTCTGGGCAGAGTCTCAAAACTTTAAAACTGGGAGTGATTCGTGTAATCTGGGCAAGAGTGATTATTTTTAATTGAAAATAGACATCATAAGGATTCCAAGGAATTTTACGGATCCTCGTTTCCATTTTTTTAGAATTAATTATGGTTTTTCAAAGTTAGACAAAATGCTGCCCAGATTTGTACCAGCGTTGTTCTACGAATTTTGAGGAAACAAAGTGGAAAATAAATGTTGCAAGGGAAAAATAGTCATTAGTGGCCAGGATATCCCATAGGATATTACTTGTAAATTAATAAATACGATATTACCATTATAGGATACACGTGATCACCGCCCGACCGTCAACGTACCGACAACACCGACGAAGGTACGGACGCGCATCTTGTAACACTAACTCGATGTTTACGTATACCTATATGTGATAGATATGTTCATAAACTGTGACTCTATTTTTAAAATAATTGTGCATACACGTACAGCTTTATACGGGTTATAGTCATGATAACGTCGTTGAGTTTTCCTAGCGAGGACACGGATGTACACCGTGGCACCGGTGAATAGTGCATCGTAATAACATTCATATGCGGTGGCTGTGTTGTTATTACTTGTTTTTATACATGTGAATATAGCTGTGATGTCATGAGATAACCGTCATACATAACTGTACATGAACATGAGGTTAACCGCTACCCGAGGTTCAATGGGTATTGAACCTCGGCTCTTACCATAGCTTCGTGGATCCGGAGTAAACGGGATCGAAGACAAGGGTAAGCGTAAGATGTAGGAACCGGCCGGAGAAAGTTCTATTGACATGTACTTTACGATATCGACATTTGAAAAAAATTGTAACGCTATTAAAAGCACATACATTACAAAGTGGATATTTATCGCTTACTTTTCAATACTATTTACTTCCGATGCTCAACTCTGATCAAGATACCGTGAAAACGCTTTCGAAAATTGGGATGTTACACTATCATTTTTTCATGGTTCATCAATGATGTAATTACAGACACTCGGACATTATGAGCACAACTTCGAGGACTTTGTCCATAGGAACAAAATGAGAGAAAATTATATATTTGACCAAGAATTACTTGAGAAGGTGGGTCTTTTTAACTCTAAATGCATTTTTTTTTCCAATCAACATGATTAATTTTTCTTTTTGCTATATATCAGTTTGATTTCCGTGTTCACAAATAACAGGTGTTTATTCTTGTTCACACTGGACCAAAGGCACATGGACATTTATATTTATACATTTTCCATTTAAACGAAAAAATGGCTGAAATATGGGATCCTCGTCTCGCATTTGTGGCTGAAACAAACCACAATGAGATAACAAAAAAATTGGTGAGTGTTAGACAATTGTAATATATTCATAATAGTATTAATTATTCTTTTGGTTATATTAAATTTTTGTTTTTATGTCTAGTTGATTGCCATGGAAACACTCTTCGAGAAAGTGACATTTACAGAATTTTATTGGAAGATGGCAGACTATATCCTCTTACAACCTAATGGGTGAGGGACAATTATTATGTAAAATTATAGAAGCTTCAATAGAAAAAGTTTTTATCATGCATGACCTTTTCCTATTTTCTGTCATTTGTAGATTTGATTGTGGTGTGTTTGTTATTAACTACATGCAACAATCTGATAATTATGTGAAGAGAGATAGTTCATTTCAGGTATGACCTCTTGCAAACATATATAGTCATATATAAAGTCATGTCTAAGCACTCACACATCCTACACGAGCATGCTGGCACTTTAATTCTTTCAGTCATATAAATGATATGGACAATAATATTATAATGTAGTTTGACAGTCAAAAAGAAAGGGAGGATTTGGCTTTGAAGTTGCTCAACAATGACTTGAACCAAGAAAAGCAAAATTTATTTGACAAAGCAAGGCGGCACTATGAAAAAGTTGAAAAGCAAGATGGCAATAAAAGATTACCAGTTGATCCTTCAAAAGAGCACTTTGAAGATGTTGGAAGAGAGATGGAAGTAGAATATGATGATTTTGACAAAAGAGGAAATGGATATGATGATTTAGAAAAAGGTACGAGGCATTAGCAGAAACTACATATCCTACTCATTTTAAATGCCTTTTAATTTATGAAAATTATTAAAGTTCTTGAACTTGTAAAAATTGTCATTACCTTACAAAATTACTCTTGTTAAATTGTCACCTCATCTTAGTTTAATTTCTAATAGCCACTCTCTTCTCGATAACTTTTTGGTTATTTAAGGAGGGACAAATGCATGAAGGATATTTCTCTCTTTCATTTCTTCAATTTCATTATACCACTGATTTCTATCTTCCTTTGTTACCTCTGCTTCTGCCTATGCACAATTAATATTCATTCTCTACTTTTGAGTTAGACAGACTCAAGATTCATCCTATGAATAATTTTCATTCCTTTATTACTTTGTTCGTTCGAATTGCAATCATATTGAGGAAAGGTAGGTCATTTTGTATATGTGCAGCAAAATTATATACTTTTTTGTGTGATAAAAGTAGCTACTTGCATATAAGAAAATTATATCATATTTATCGAGGAAAAACGAAGTTAATTATTTCCTAGGTTTCCCAAGGTAACCAATTAGTTTCAAACTGTAGAATTGTCTTCTATTTCAATGACACCCTGATATAATATACTCTACTTCCTATAGTCTCTAGTACAGGTGGTCTTCTAAAAGGAATATTCTTCATTTATAAGGCATTTGCTAATTTTGTATTAAATATTTTTTTCCGTGTATGCCCATATTTAATAAGAGAAGTGAGAAGAAGTAGAAATTAATATGATGTTGTAGTTTAGTGTGGTTTGTATGGATAACAGTAAAAATCACTTGAATTTTACGACAAATTTAATTTTTTTAGCTGTCTTTTATTGGAAAAGGGTTTTAAATGTATTGCGTTAGTTTTGGTGATAATGTTGGAACTACTTTTTAAAAGGGACTTGTTATTACTACTATTAGTTTAAATATGAATAATCAAATATAATTTGTTAATTCTTTTGTACTCTTTTTTTGCTATAAGCCATAACTCTTTTACAAGTTTATTCGGCTGCAAATCATATAAAATGCTAACAGAAATATCATATTCATTGAATCAAAGGCCCTCCTCAATCTACCAGTCTCAAAGACCAATTCATCCATTCTGATCGAGGTATGATTTGATGTATTCTTAGTTTAATCATTAATGAACGTAAGTGCAGATTTTGTTATTCTTTTTGTGCTTTGAGTTGTATAGTTGGAAGTCATATACCCAAATCGAACACTTCCCCACTAATTAACTCAAATTTAATTTAAATTGTCACTTAAAGACAATATTAGATTCTAATAATCCATTGATCACTCACGTAAGTGGACAGTTCTTCACATATTTTGGAGTGAGAAATTAGGAACCAAGTGAGAGAGATAATTTAATTCCCATACGTCTGCTATTATATCTGGGAATAAATACATAGTGGTAGATATTTACAGTCTTTTTGAGTACCAAATATTTTAAGCAAAAATTTAAAAATATAAGTCCCAAATAGAAGTTATAACCAGGTCCTAAAGGATTTGATATTATTATAAAACCAGAAAATCAGGAAAACTTGAATAATTTAAAAAGTTTTGTAAGCCCAAAAACAACCCAACAAAACAAAGAGGCACTAGGATGACACAGTAGAAAATGGATGCAAAAAAGGGCAAGAGAGGGACAACAAGCTCGTTGCAGAGAGCTTGTCATATTTTAGGGTGAGAAAAAAGGAACCAATTAAGTGAGAGATAATTTAGTGGCAGACATTTAGGACCAATTTAATTTCCCACGTTGCTATTGATGGGAGATAATTTCGTTTATGTGTGAATAATTAATAGGGACACTTTAGAGAATGAATTATAAATTTGGGAGAAAAATTGGATTGTGGTATTATATTTATGATCATATCTAATCCCTAACTAGCTCTTATATTAAGAGCTGGAGGAAGTACATCTCTCCCAAATTGCCCGTATTTAATACTAATTAAAATTTCAAAATTACACTGTATAGGTTTAAATGAAGATTAAATTAGAAACTCCTTTGATTTTCAGAAAGAGGTAAAGAGTTTTAACTCTTCCCTTAATAATTCTGGTGATAATAAGTGCCGGATAAAAATGACTGATTAGGGTACATATTAGTTTAAACAATGAGTAATCAAACTAGATTCTGTTAATCCTTTTGTACTCTTGTAAGTTTATATTGCCAAAAAATCGATCAGGAAAATTTGAATAATGTAAAAAAATTTACAAGCCCAAAAGCAGCCCAATAAAATACTTATATTTCGTTTCCAAAAGTTTATATAGCATGTCCAAAATGAAGCAGGACAAATCCAAGGTAATGCTAAGTATCAGGAAAGGATTCAAGTTGGGTCATCTTTTGTTTCCAATTGGGACACTGGAGACTTGCAGATGATACAATATGCGTTTGAATGCTTAAGGTTAGATTTTCAGCTCTATATCTATATATGTGTGTATGCACGCTTCTAATATTTACACGTATGCATGTATTTTAATTCAAGTTTTGTACTTTTTTCCCTAAATCACTCTAATTATTCAGTCCCGGAGAGTTGGTTTTTCGATCCCCACGTTTACATTTGACTCGAGACGAATTCATCACACTTAAACCAGAGACTTGTCTGAAGTCATGTGTGAGTATTTATTTATTGTATTCTTATATTCTCTTTTAATATTAATGGACCAAGGTTAGTTATATTAATATTTAATTTCTTGCGTTCTTAGGTGATAGATAGTTTTGTTGAGATATTAATCGACAGTGAGAAAAAGAAAGCTACACCTTCAAATTGCTATCTCCCTGTGATGCTTTCGGTAATTTCCTATTCCCTTTTTTGTTATATGATGTATTTTATAATTTTTTAATCTAAAACTAGTTTATTGACAACCCTTTTTCATGGTTCATCGATGATGTAATTATAGACTGCAGCACTCGTACGCGATGAGCACAACTTCAAGGACTTTGTCCATGGGCACAAAATGAGAGAAAATTATATATTTGACCAAGAATCACCCGAGAAGGTGTGTCTTTTCAACTCGTAATAGAAAGTTTTTATTTTATTTTTTATTTTTAATCAATGTGATTACTTTTTGTTTTTGCTATATATCAATTTGATTTCCGTTGTCACATATAACAGGTGTTTATTCTTGTTCACACTGGACATGAGACACATGGACATTTTTATTTATACATATTCTATTTAAATAAAAATGTTATTGAAATATGGGATTCTCTACCCAATAATAAATTTGTGGCTGCAACAGAATGTGATGAGACAGCAAAAAAATTGGTAAGTGTTAGATAATTGCAAAATTCATAACATTATTAATTATTGTTTTGATTATATATATAGGATTTTGATTGGGAAAATTATATTTAAATACCATTTGAATTTACAAAACCTCCAAATGTGTGTTAAATTTGTTAAAGGACTTAAAGGTACCAAGGACTATATGGGGATTTACAAATTCGGGTGAATTTACTCTTTTGTCCTTAGTTTTAAATAAATTAAAAATAAAAAATAAAAATGACCCTCACGGAGGGCCACCGCAACCGGCCGCCGGAGGACCGACTAGCCGGACGGCTAACAACCGCCGGCGGGTTGAAATCCGGCGATGTTTTTTTTTTTTTTTTTTTTTTTTTTGGTGGGGCTTTTTCTTTTTTTTTTTAAAAAAAAAAGATTCATTGAAAGTGAGGGAAGTGGGGTTCGAACCCCACTTCCCACCCCCTAGGAAATAAAAACCATCGCGATTCAAGCCGCCCACGGTTGCGGGTCGTCCGATGGTCGGTCCTTTGGCGGCCGGTTGTGGTGGCCCTCCTTCGAGTGTCTTTTTTTTTAATTTATTTAAAACTAAGGGTAAAAGGGTAAATTCACCCGAATTTGTAAATTCCCATATGGTCATTGGTACCTTTAAGTCCTTTAACAAATTTAACAGACATTTAGGGGTTTTGCAAATTCAAATGACATTTAAATGTAATTTTCCCTTGATTTATATCTAGTTGTTTGCCATTGAAATACTCTTCGAGAAGGAAGAAGGAGCATTGTCAAACTATAAACTGCAAAGGGCAAACGACATCTACTCCCAAGACAATGGGTAAGTAGACTATTATTACGTAGATTATATTATTAGAAAAGGCTTTTATCAAGCATGACCTTATCCTATTTTCTTCCATTTGTAGATTTGATTGTGGTGTCTTTGTTATTAAATACATGCAACAATCAGATAATTATGTGAAGAGAAATCCTTTATTTAAGGTATGACCTCTTGCAAACATATATAGTCATAGATATCATCATAGACTCATAGGTTAGCACTATCGCATGCTCACACACAATGATACACGATCAAGCTGGCACTTTAATTCTTTCATTCATATAAATGATATGGACAATGATATTATCACTACTACAAAAATTGGATATAACTACCCTAAAAGACTTCCAAATTAAGAAACAGAAGTAAAAAATGAAGGTGGTGGCATTCTTGTAATTTTTTGCAAGGAAGGCGAGCCTTCAACTTCCCGAATTAGAGATCGACTTCTTAAATTGATTTTTGGTGTCCTAATGTTTTTCTAGGACGCCTAATATGTGAGAATTATCATCTCGCGCCATAGCAAATATGAGAATTTTTTGTTTGGCGCCATGGGATTTAATTTTTTTGGAATATAATTAATTTTTGGCGTCCTATATTTGTTTCAGAACGCCTAAAAATCATTCATAAAAACGCGGGAAAGATATGTGGGAATTTTTTATTTGGTTTTTGGGTAATATAAATCAGGACGCCTCAAAATCAACCCCAAAGAGCGGGAAAGGTATATGAGAAATTTTTGTTTGGCGCCGTGGGTGTTATTATTGATTGGATTAAAATAACTTTTTAATATTGGTGTCCTGATTAGGAATCAAGACGCCAATTGTTTTAGTTTAGGCGCCCTAACCTTTAATCAGGACGCCAATGTTTTAATATTGGCGCCCTGAGATGTTAATCGGGACGCCAATATTTTAATGATCCAAATAAAGCGTCCCGATTACTAATCGGGGCGTCAAAGATTCAAAATAGGCGCCCGAAAGGTAATTCGGACACCTTTATTTCCCAAAACACGGCGTTTTGACGAGCGATAAAAAACCCTATTCGCATCGTGCTTTGGCGCGGCTTCCACACAATCCGGCGGCCACATATTCAATCTTCATCACTTCCGGCGCCTTTCATCATCTCGGACCCTCGATCCTTTCTCCACCACCCTCACACCACCGTCTCCCACAAACCCAAGCCACCGTCACCTCCATCACTCTTCTCCACCACTCACCGTCTTCTCCATTCTCATCGGACTGAATGGAAATCAAAGCCCAGCGACTCTTCAATTCCTCTCTTGCGCTCACCCAAACCGCCTCTACTACTCACATCCTTCAATTCCTTCAATCTTTCATGACCTAGCGAGAGTGCGAGATCCAGAAGGTCGAAAGTCCATCGCCACTCACCTCCATGACTCCGTCGTCCATACTCCATCGGCGCCCACGACCCACAAGCTCGGACCCAGAATTCCTATTCATGATTTGAAGACTCAAGGCGGGAGGACCGAGGATTGAAGAAATGCATGTCTCGGTTTTTGACGAAGAGAAATCAAGCATTTACTACATCAACAAGTAAGACTAGTCTCAGTTTTTGATTTTATTAAATATACTTATAATTTGATTTTATTAAACCTGAATAATAATTTGCTGTTGAGAAACGTGTTCATTGATTTTTTTTTTTAGTTGTGACTCTGTTCCTTACGTATGGTCCAGGTCTAGCGTATGTATATGTATGGTTCATGACCCTATGATCTTTGCATATTGTGTTATCTTCGAAAACAACAAAGACCCATGTGCTCTGAATCTTTCTGAATTTGTTTGTTGAGAAAATATCAAAGAAATGTTAAGAGAACAAAAGAGAAAAAAACATGGTAATAGTGGAAATGCGGGGAAAAGTTTTCTTATGGAACGAAAAAGAGACAATGAGAAAATAAAGGATGATTAGAGAAAAAATAGGAAAACCTTTTCGTCGTGTGTAATGTACGATATAATGGGATTTGCATTTGTGATCTCTTCAGTTCTTCTTCTTAAGCTCTTGTTTTTTACCGTAGGGTTCTTTTGTAATTAAAATTAATGGACTTGAAGCTCGTCATGGGATCCGAAAAGGTTAGTTTATAGTTATCATGCTGTTATTGATATTATTTATAGCTATTAAGTTGTTATGCCATGGTCATGATATGCTTATCTCGCTTATCCGAAAAGGAATTCCTATAAAACCTTACATTTGAGTGCACTCTTCAGTTCTTCTTAATGAATATGGGATTGATTGGTATTGAGTCTCGCTTCTTACATTTGATCTACTTATCTCGCTTATATTTGATTGATTGGTATTGAGTCCGTGCTTTGCAAGATTGTTACTTGAACCAGTGGATATTGTTGAAATTAATAACTATGTTATATATTGAAGGCCTTGGAAGATACAAATAATTTGCGTACAGGTTGGAAGAAAGGATTCAACAATATAAAATATGATATATTAGTTGTTTTGGAAAAGGGTTAATTGGTAACACTCTGTGAGAACAATTGATCATTTACTAAATTGACTCTCTTTTCAGGATTTATGTTTATAACCAAGAAAATGGAAAGTGTTAGTTTGATCTCAATTACTAAATCATCATATCCGACCAAGAAGTCCATGTTATGTCTTTGTTTTTTTAATCTCAATTCTTAAGTAATGCTTTCTCATTGTGTGGTCCATCATTGAGATGAGAGTGGAACCTTAATCTAACCTTTGCCGCCAATCATCCACCCAAAAGTCAATGGACAATCAAACCAAAAGAAACATGTCCTTATCGCTTTAGATTCTTTTTTATGCCTTTTAGAGATGTTATGTAAAGTAGAAAGATACATGCAGAACATAAGTTTTTGGCTTTATTTTGCCTATGTCTATAATATCAGTCTGTCCATTTTGCCTTTCAAAGATATCAGATATGTTTCATGTTATTTAATTGCCTTTGAAAATTTTGCTTTGCTATAACAAGAGGTTATGTGATATCTGAATCCTAAATATTCTGACTCAACATTATATTTTTTTTTCCGGAAAAAGTGTGAAAAGACTCCATAATAGAACTCAATTACACCACAAGAATTCAATAACCGGCATCATATTTCAAAAAATGTGACAAGGATGGTTCTTTGAGAAAGATAGAGAGAGTCATTAGATATTGGTTTGGTATATGCCTTTCTATTGAGAAAGTTGACATGTTTGGGGCATAATTACAAAAATGAATGAATGATGTTTTGGTTTCTTAAAGACCTGTATGATTTTTGCTAAGTGTGACAATTACATTTTTGGTGTGAAATATAGCATGCACTGTGTCCTGAAAAGATCGTCCTTGATTTTGCACGATTTGTAGCCTTTACCTCCCTTTGATTATTCCCATTAATTCTTCCAGAAAGAAAGAAGATTTTGATTCTAATTAAAAATTGCAGAGTTTAATAAGTTTTTTTACATAACATATTGACCGTATGACTTTAAAAATCTCATTAATCATCAAAAAATTTCTCAAGTAATCATCAAACTATTAGTTGACTAATTTAACCAAAACGCCATTTCTTTAACATTGAAATTACACACACACACACATAGTGGTTATCTTTAACATTGGAATTCATCCACTCAAGTGAATGTGAGTTTGTATGTACTTATTACACACACACACACACACACATTTCTTTAACATTGGAATTACACACACACACACATGCCATTTCTTTAGCATTGGAATTACACACACACACGCGTCATTTCTTTAACATTGGAATTACACACACACACACACATGCCATTTCTTTAGCATTGGAATTACACACACACACACGCGTCATTTCTTTAACATTGGAATTACACACGCACACACACGTCATTTCTTTAACATTGGAATTACACACACACACACACACACACACATAGTTGACTAATTTAACCAAAATGCCATTTTTTGTTTATATGTTTAACTTTGGTTTCCTTTGTTCTTCTGCAAGTGAATGTGAGTTTGTATGTACTTATTTTTTTACTAGAACCTTTCCTTCTACTCTTAATTCTTCAATTATTTTCTTTGATAGGTTAATACAATCGGTTTTTGCCCAAGATCCAGAATTTAAAGGTAGACAAGTAGTTACTTTCCACAACTAGAGACTTCATATTCTTCCGGCATCATCGGTATGTATCCACAAGACTTGAATCATTAATCCACATTTATATGTTTATGTTCTTTCTTTCAATATTGTTGTGCTCGGCTTTGCTTTCTTTATGTTTTGTTGGTTTCGATCTGTACTCGTAATTTTAATTTTTACAATTTCCCATATTGGTAGGTTCTTTGTATGTTATTTTGATTAGCATAATGCCGGAAGAGCATAGTCTATCAATTTCAGCCCTTTTTTTTTATAGAGACTAGACATGGTTGATATGGGAATAAGAGAACGGTTACATCCACAAGTAAAAGAAGATGGTAAGAAGGCATATATGGAGCCAAATGACCCCATACACTATCAAAAGCGAGAAAAAAGTTTGTGTGGGTGTTTATATGACATTAAGGTTCCACAAGGATATTCTTCAAATTTGAAAAGGTGTGTTTCAATGGACGATCTGAAGTTAGTGGGGATGAAGTCCCATGATTATCATGTCTTGATGCAACAACTATTGCTGTATCTATTAGGGGCATTATGAAAGATGAAGTGCGAACCACTATAACAAAATTGTGTATTTTCTTTAATGCTATATGTAACAAAGTCATTGACATTGAAAAGTTGGATGAATTGGAAAATGAGGGTTATATTATTTTGTCTCAACTAGAGATGCATTTTCCTCCCGCATTTTTCGATATAATGGTGCACTTGATAGTGCACTTGGTAAGGGAGGTCGAGCTCTACGGTCCGGTTTACCTAAGGTGGATGTACCCTTTCGAGCGATACATGAAGATCTTAAAAGGGTATTCTAAAAATCCTTATCGCCTGGAAGCCTCAATAGTTGAGAGATATGTAGTTGAAGAGGCTATGGACTTTTGTAAAGATTATCTATCAGAGACGATGATACGATCTCAGCATGATAAGGGGATAACCGAGGGAACTCGAGGAATCAAACTGAAGAATAAGGGTCGTGAAGAGGTGTTGCAAGCACACCTGTACATCTTGAATAATATGGAAGAAGTTCAACCATACATTGATGATCACGAAAGAGTTTGAAGAATAAGAATCCAAGGAAGAATGACATGCAAATAGCTCATGAGCAAAAGAAGACGTTCATAAAGTGGTTTGAGGAGAAGGTATCGCACGAGACCGGAGTGTCGGATACAATCGAGTGGTTGGCACGGGGGCCTTCTTTTCAGGTCATCACTTGGCAAGGTTATGAAATAAACGGGTATACCTTCTACACAAAAGGCCAAGACGACCAAGTTACAGGCAAAATAGTGGGGTGATGGTTGAAGCTGAATCCATGCACTTTGCGAGTATGAAAGACAAAAACCCTGGTATTAGCATCAATGGCTTATTATGGAGTTATTGAAGAAATATGGGAGATGAGTTACAACAAGTTCAAAGTTGCTCTATTGAAATGTGAGTGGGTTAGCAATAATGCTTTGTTGTAATAGATCCACAATTTGGAGTTGTCTCAGTTGATCTTCACGAGTTGGTCATAGAGATGAGCCATCATTCTAGCAAGCCAGGAGAAACAAGTGTTTTATGTTACGAGACCACCGCAAATAAAAAAATGTCCATTGTACTTCAAAGTAAAAAATAGAAGTATGGTGAAGAATCCTTCGACCTTGAAGATACACCCCTTTCACAACAAATCCCCCTACAACGCGTGATGTGGAATTGGTAGATGATGAAGAAGATGCTTTGCAAGAAAAGATCATTGTGAAGGAATATGGGAAACCATATAAAGTAAGATCTTAAGTTATGAAATAGTAATATGTCATAACTTAAGATGGTTTAACATTTTAGTTTATTTTATTAATCTGTTTACTATTTAATAACCTATCTAACATTGATTTGTCCTTGATGAACAGGAACATGTCTAGCTCTAGCTCTGATGAGTCAGGAGGTGAGAGAGGTGGCGAGCCCGTTGTGAGAAGGGGTAGAGGTTGCACACAGATGAGTGCACTAGTGGCCCGTCATGACAGTCAAAAAAAGAGGCTGCATGTGGACTTTGATGACAAGTTGAATCCAATTGGCCGGAGGAAGACAATTTCATTAGCTATGTAGGCTATTTGGCTCGAAGCAAAGTTCGCATTGTGATCTCTGCTTGGAAGTTCGTTCCGGAGAAAACGAAGCAGCTGATTTGGGCACAACTTTTGGTTCGTCACTTTCAATATATTTGCATTTGTATCATTTGGCTTGTTACTTGAAATTTAATTATCTTTCCTTTTACCTTGCGGCAAAGAAACGTACGACGTCCCTAACACTAAGGAAATGGAAAAGCATTGGATGGGGGAAGTCCGTATATACGTTGGAAAGACTTCAAGAATAAGCTGACTAAAAAGTTTGTTCAAGGGCAAAGGACGAACGAGGATCCATGTCGAAATATCCTTATATTTCTCGGAGGACTGGAGGAGTTTGTGGCGTCATGGCAAAATCCGAGTTTATTGTAAAATTAAAATTTCTTTCATTTCATATCATTTCTTTTATTTCACAACTTAGTTTTAATTGTTTTTGTGTCATAGGAAATGAGTCAAGCCAATAAAGAGAGACAAGCGGCAAATAAGTATCCGCATTGTATGTCTCGTGGTGGGTACGAGAAAGCTGGAACGGAGAATGATGGAGGAGCGGTAGAGAGAATGAAGGAAGTTTCGAAACCAATCCTTCCACTGTTGTCTAGCCCCCAAACGTCCTCCTCGTCACAAGAAATGGAAAGTCAAGGATGATGAGGGGCGACAAGTACATAAATGCGAGATGTTGCTAAGGTTGCCTCAAAGATTGTAAGTAGTTAAATTAGACATTTTAAATAGCCTCAGTTGTTTCATATTACAGGGTTTAGTTGTTATTTATGAAACATCTTATGATATAGGATGCACTTGAGGAGCAGAGTTCCCAAGGTTCAATTACGCCGGGTTCACGGATGGACATTTTGTCAACGGCGATTGGGAAGCCGGATTACCACGACAACATTCGAGGGGAGCCTAGGGGAGTTACGGCCGCAAAATGTTTTGGACGGCGTTCACGGTTCTATGACGATAACAACCCTAGTCCTCGGCTTGTAGCCAAAATTCGGGCGGGACTATTTGATGAAATCATGCAACAAGTACGATCGAAGTGAAAACCATGATGGATTCGAGGGACAATACGGAACATACAACTCGTGAATCCCGGCCTTCCCCGCGGTAAAGAGAGTTTTCACCCTCCGGATGTTGATCTCGGTGAACCTTCTCACACGCCACGAGAGGACAACCTTGCACTCTCTATTTGGATGTCCCACACCGGCCTATTGTTGCCGATGCTCTTATTTACACGGATCACACCATCCACCATAATATTGAAATTCCAAAAGACCTACGTAGGGTGACCGTGAAATGTGTTCGAGAGGGGGAAGACAAAAAGACATCCCGATTCAAGATGACGAGGTTCGATTTAGGCCGGCCATAGGATCGTTCATCCTTTGGCCGAATCATCTTATTCAGATGGCGGCGGCGACACCTCCAATGGTAGGAAATACATTACTAGAACTTGCTTTTCATTGGTAACTCACTCATAATATGTTTGTTTATGTTTTCATAGAATGAAGTGGATGAGGGCAAATTTCCACACTTAGCACCGCTCGCGATCCATGTACAAGGACATTAGCTATCTCTCCTTCAAGATGCAACCTGGCATTGTCGGCGTAGACAAGACCTATGAGTTTACTGAGTTGACCAAAAAGATCTTGTCGAATTTTTGCATATGGAGGATTTAGATTTAGTCGTTCTTGAAGCTGCGATAATGTAAGTTTTTTCCCCCTTTGATTATTGCATTGATCTTTTTTGTTTGCTATACTTAACAACGTTTATCATTTTATTTCGATCATAGTGTCTGCTACGACATATGCGTCCAGAAAGGCCGAAAGGATTTGTATGGATTCTTAAGTCCAATAAACACGGTCGCGACTCGTAGTGTGTTAACCAAAAGGACGCTTTAT
Organism: Acacia acuminata; assembly: GCA_019022655.1. Classification (NCBI taxonomy): domain Eukaryota; kingdom Viridiplantae; phylum Streptophyta; class Magnoliopsida; order Fabales; family Fabaceae; genus Acacia; species Acacia acuminata. Next base: position 787,422 of record JAFJYI010000047.1, on the reverse strand, counting down.
GTTGGTGCTACAATTGTCCAACCAAGATGATCGTTGTTATCTAGCCCCAATGCTTGAAGGGTACGTAATTTAGTTGTCTATTTAAGATTTTTAAGAATAAATTCCTTTCTTATCTTAATTAATATTATAATGTGTTTGTTGTAGTGGTCATTGGACCACGTGTGTTGTTTGTCCCTCCAAGAACGCATGTTATTGGTTTGATCCCTTAAGAGGTGGCAAGCCGAACGATGAAATCAAATCTATGTTTGCCAAGTAAGTAAATTTTTGTCTAAATCATTGATTCTTCATTTATATGATCTATTTTCATGTCTCATTAATTTCCATTTTAATGTAGTGCATTCGGGCGGCTAGATCGATTCTTTGGAGCACCCGAACGGTGGCGGACCGAAGTGGTTTTATCCGAAAGTAAGTAGTTTCAATTCAAGTGATTTCATTGACACAATGGTAGCTTTCGATATGCCTTTATCCGTTTTAACAATTTTCTTTTGATTTATAGTGCCCAAAACAACCAGGGAACTCTGAGTGCGGATACTTCGTTATGTTTTATATGCATACCATCGTTACGGGCGGACGTACTACAGGTTTTCAAAACGTACGTGATCGCTCTCTGTTTCTCAAATGATAATATTTTTTGTTCTACTTGAGTTAATTATTTTAGTCGCTTCATTGGTTTAACTTATACGTTGTTTTCCAATTTATAGCTTTTTGATAGTCTGGATCCGTGCTCGGAGGAAGAGATTGATCTGATTCGAGACGCTTTGGCTGCAAATTTTCTTCAACGCATATAGATATGTACATCATGTGTTGCCTTGTTCGCCTTTAATAGTCTTGGTTTCGTGGAATTGGTAACTCAGTTTGTAAATAGCCCCGAAAATTAAATCATATCAATCATTTAGAGTTTTGTTGTTCTTGTGATCTTTGTTACGTATTGGAATTGAAACTTCGGAGCTGAAATTTGAATTTTTGGTCAGTTTAAGTAATAGTTTGTTGTTGTTGTTGTTGGTCACTTGCTATTGTTGCTTGTTGTTGGTCTTCTTGGTTGCCAAGTGCTTTTTGGTCTAAACTGATCTATCTTATTGAGTCTTAAAAGTTTTGGTCACTTAGCTTGCTGTTGTTTGTTTGTTGCTGTTGTTGGTCTTGCTGGCTGCCAAGTGCCTTGTTGTTGTTGTTGGTCTTGCTAGTTGCCAAGTGCGTTTTAGTCTAAACTGATCTATCTTATTGGGTCTTAAAAGTTTTGGTCACTTAGCTTGCTGTTGTTTGTTTGTTGCTGTTGTTGGTTTTTGCATCTCATATATATGCATTTTTCTGGTTGCCAAGTGCCTTGTTGCTGTTGTTGGTCTTGCTGGTTGCCAAAGTGCCTTGTTTTGTTGTTGGTTTTTGATGTTGTTGCTGTTGCTGTTGTTGGTCTTATTTGCATTGTTCTATTGCACAGGTTTCAGTTTTATATCAATGCAAAGGGGGACATTTTTTTAAAAAAAAAAATTATAATATAAGGCGTCCCGATTTCAAATCGGGACGCCCAAAATGTAGAGTCGGGCGCCTTTTTTACCAAAAAGGCGTCTGTTTTGATTGTAGGACGCCCTAAAAAAGGCGTCCTAAATGAATTGTAGGACGCCTTAAAAAAGGCGTCCTGTTTTTAACATAGGACGCACTAAAAAAGGCGTCCTATATCTATTGTAGGACGCCATTTAAAAAAGGCGTCCTATTTTTAACATAGGACGCCTTATAGACTATTTTTTCAACTACCCTAGTCGACGTCCTTCGCAAAAAGGACGTTAATTGCCTCTAATTCAGGACATTTTTGACGTTTTTTGTAGTAGTATATAATGTAGTTTGACAGTCAAAAAGAAAGGGAGGATTTAGCTTTGAAGTTGCTTACAAATGACCTGAACCAAGAAAAACAAAATCTATATGACAAAGCAAGAGGACGACTCTATGCACAAGTTCAAAAGCAAGATGGCAATGAAAGATTACGAGTTGATGCTTCCAAAACATTTATTGAAGCAAAATATGATGACAGAGTGAATAGGCACGATGGTTTACAAAAAGGTATGAGCACCTACATTAACTATATATCCAATCATTTATGAAAATTTATTAAAATTAGTTGAAGTTCTTGAATTTTTTAAAAATGTGCATAACTTTCAAATGTTACTCTCATCTAATGAGGGGAAAAGTGCATAAAAAAATAGTTAATGCAGCCTAAATTTTGTGGTTACTTACATTTTGAATTCTTAAATCTTCCATAATGCGATTTACATAAAGGGACGGGGAGAGAATACAAGCTGTTTAAAATTTGAATGCCATATATTTAATTTATTATTTTATTTTTCTTACTATCTTTACTTAATTATTTTTTACTATTCTTGTTGCTAGGATCTTCGAAAGGTTATCTTTGCCCACAACAGATTTAATAGGGTTGAAGTTTCAAAAATATATTGAACAAATATGGAGATGGATAATGGGTGATAAGGTGTCAGTAATTGGAGTTTGTGGAATTGGAGGGTCGGGAAAAACAACCTTAGCAACTCATATACATAACAAGCTTATTTTAGAAGAATTTGGTAGTGACACTAAAGTTATCGGGTAACTGTGTCACAAAAATACAAAGATCTCCCATTTGCGAAAAGTGATAGCTACATCAATTGAGTTGGATATATCGATGAGTTTGAGGTTAAAAGAATTGCCGGAAAAATTATTACAAGCATTTAAAGAGATGAAGAAATGTGTTGTTGTTTTAGATGATGTTTGGGATAATTTCTTTTTAAAGGAGGTTGGATTTCCTATGTCAGATAATCGAATTAAATTCATTTTAACAACTCGTATATTGGAAGTGTGTCAAGATATGGGTTGTGAGAAGAATACATAAAAGTGGAATCTCTAGATAGAAGAGATAGTTGACATTTGTTTGAGAAGACTATGGGATTTCATGAAGAATTGTCTTTGGAGGTAAAGGAGATTGCATGGAATATATCATGTGAATGCAAGGGTTTGCCCCTTGCTATTGTTAGAATTGCAACAAGCATGAAGGGGAAAAAACAAGTTAGAGAATGGAATCATATGTTGGAATGTCTTAAAAACTTGGGCAATGGGCAATACGAAATGGACAAATGGATGCTTCCAGTGTTGAGATCTAGCTATGATTTCTTAACTAACAAATTGCAAAAGTTCTTCTTGTGTTATGTCTTAAATTGGAATAATGAATATTTTGATCATGTCAATGCTGATAATTCCATAAGAAGATTTGTTTATAAAAGCATAGATGAGACAAAGAAGTTGAGGATGCTGTACAATGAAGGTTACAGCATGTTGGATAAATTAAAGAATCATAGTATGTTGGATCAATATTTTGAGGAAGTGAGATTGAACAAATTTCTTAGAGCCCTGGCTATCAACATTGCAGAAGACACAGGTAAAATTATGACAAATGCTTTTAAGAATTTAACAGAAATACCAAGTGATGACCAATGGAAAGATGATCTGCAAGAGGTTATTTTGTCAGGAAACATGATACAAACAATTCCAAATGGCACATATCCTAGGTGTTCTCTATTGTCAGCATTGTTTTTAGATGATAATACAACGCTCAACTACATCTCAGATGATTTTTTCAACAACGTGCCTGCTCTCAAAATACTTGATTTGTCTTGGACTAGGATCAAGCGTTTACCTGAATCTGTGTCGAGCTTGAAATATCTCAATGCTTTACTACTTTTAGGATGCACAGAATTGAGTTACATTCCTCCATTAAGAAATTTGAAATGGCTGATGTTATTAAATTTATATCCGACTGCCATCACTGAAGTACCTTTGGGCTTGGAATCATTGATCAATCTTAAAGGTTTGAATCTAGTTCGTACGCGTAATTTGGTAATATCAGCATCACTCATATCCAACTTGATCAACTTGGAGTGTCTTGAGCTCGATATGAACGAACTAGTACGCACACAAGGCCTAAGAAATTTGGAAGTCATAGTCGCAAACTTTCGTGACATATACGACTTCAATGCCTATATGAGCTTGCTGCACGAACATCGTGTACTTAGAAGCTATCATTTTACTTTACAGAATTTAAGTTATGGCCGTGATGATGAGAGAATAAATACAGAATATTCCATGAGGAGGATAACTGTTGAGAAAATGGATTTGAGAAATAGAAAAGCAGTCCTCCCAGGAGACATCAAGGAGTTGGTTATAAGTTATTGCCAGCTAGTTGATAGTTGCATATGCAGTGTTGTTTTATCATATGGCCACAACAACCATAATGATCCACACCAAATTGAACGGTTGGATATAAGCAGCTGTAAAGATGTGAAATCCTTGTGTTGCTTATCTTCCCTTTGCCCCTTTTGCTCCTCTTCCCAACTTGTTGGACTTCTGTGCCTCTCGTCGTTGAAGGACCTAAAAGATATTGTGTCACCATATACTCTTCTATCCTTGCGTCAGCCCTCCCTATTTTCTCATCTCACAGATCTCCAGATTTGGTTTTGCGACAACATGGAGACTCTGATGACACCAAAGTTATTAGCACTCTTCCGAAACCTACGCACCATTGACGTTAATTATTGTGGGAAGATGAAAGAAATAATTGGAGAGGATGATCATTCTAAAATGGAACTTGGCGGTAGTGGCGACCTTTCTCACTCTACTCCTATCACTCTTCCCAGGTTGACATCTCTGGAATTACTGCACGTGCCAGAATTAAATTTCGTATACAGAGGCGTCATGCTCTGCCCTTTTCTTCAAACATTCTCTGCTTCCGGGTGCGAGAAATTAAATCGCCCTTGGATAGAGATCTCAAATGGATGTGAGCTTCCCATGGAGAACACCTCAACTGGATACAGTTGGGGAATTACAACTGATTAATCAGGTCCATATCTGCACCATTATAATTTGACTTCCTTTTATATTATATATATGTTTTTGATGCTGATTGAATCTCAACAATTTATGAATATTATTCTTCCTGTTTGTGTTGTTTTCTCCTCACTCTTCTTATGAGTTTCTCTTCTTTAATCATAGAAATCGATGCACCTAGAAAAATCTAAAATTATTAGAGTCAAATAATCACATGTTACTTATGTCTTCTTTATTTCTCTCCATTTGCCTGTGTTGCACTTAATTTTCATGATCATGCTCATCGCTTTTGAATTCCTGCCAATAAATGTTCCAATAATTGAAATTTTATTTTCTTTAAATTGTATCAAATAACATCATAGATAAATCTCAATAAAATATGGTTGCAAAGTTGTGAATATATCTCTTCTCCTATATAAATTCCTAATGTTCTTGTTAATTATTCAGTCAGTTGCAAAAGTTGTTTAAGGCATGTGTCTCAATTAAATTAAAGGTGCATTGCAATTCTGATTCTGATTCTAATTCTAATTCTATTTGGTAATGTAATATGCAGGACATTGGTTCTACTACGCGTGACACTGAAGCTAACCTATCATCTTTTGACTCATCAATTCAGAACTGAAACTTAAGTTGTAAGTGCAATGCGAGAAGTTGCTGAAATTATTCCACCAAAAGCGAGAATTTAGAAGAATACACCATATGCTCAAATGTGGAGCAACAAAACCAGATGCAAGATTATGTCATACAGCCTTACACATGCCTTATATTTAAGTTTATGTTGTTAAAAAGATTAACTTTACAGAAATTGTGTAGTCTGGAGCTTTGATTTAACTTTACGGGATGCAAGTTATGGTGTTCTTATGTAACACCCCAATTTTCTAAAGCATTTTCGAAATGTTTTAATCAGAGTTTGAAATGGTTTAATCAGAGTAGAGCATCGGATTAATTTAAAAACAAACGAGTCACCGATAAACATTCATAGGCTGGTGTGTTTAGTTGCTATTACAGTCATCCGAATAGTCATAAGTATGTTTATACACAAAAATCAAAAAGGACATTCTCCGTCGGGACCTCATGCGGGCGACTTACCCTTGTCCACGGTCCCGCCTCCTCCCGAACTCGAGGCTATGGTAAGAGTTGAGGTTCAATTTCCATTGAACCTCGGGTAACGGTTAACCTTATGTTTATGTAACAGTTATGTATGACAGATATTCATGACAAAACAACAATGTTCACATATGAAAAATAATAACAAAGCACAGCCACTGCATATAAATGTTATATAGCCTGCACTATTCACCAGTGCCACGGTGTACATCCGTGTCCTCAGCGCTAGGAAAACTCAACGGCGTTATCAAGACCATAACCCGTGTACATCTGTATGAGGCTTTAAAACAATGTCGGAGTCTATGAATACATCTATCACATATATGTTCACCATAAGCATCGAGTTAGTATTACGAAGACGCGTCCGTACCTTTGTCGTGATGTCGGTACGTTGACTTGATTGTGATCACGTTTGACCTATAATGGTAATGTCATATTTATTAATTCACAATGACTTTCTAGGAGATATCCTAGTCACTAATGACATTTTTACCCTTGGTAGGATTATCTCTCAACTTATCACTTTTAATTCTTTAAAAACGTGGTCTAGAATTCCGGATGATTTTTATCTAACTTTGGAAAAAATCATAATTAATTCTAGAAAAATCAAAACGAGGATCCGTAAAATTCCCGGAATCCTTAGGATGTCTATTTTTGAGAAAAAATATTGGTTTTCACCCGAAATTCTCGATTCATTCCCTCTCTCTTTCTCTCTCTCTCCCTCTCTCTCTCCCTCTCTCTCTCTCTCTCTCTCTCTCTCTCTCTCTCTTTTTTCCTCAAAAAGTCGACACTCCCTCCCCTCTCTCCTATCTTCTTGCATTTTCTTTGCTTGTGGTCCCCTATGCAAGTGTAATTATCCTATTTTTAGTATTATTCTAATTTCTCCTATTTATCCTCTTCCACTTTTACATTTATGAGCCCATGTGCTATATTTAATTATGCCTTTATTTAATTTTTTTAAATAATATATTATCCTCTCGTCTTGAACCCTATCCATTAGATCGGAATTTGTGGTGATTTCATTAAATCTTGGCCCTACACCATTAAGCATGAGCTCTTGTGATGTCATCCTTGTGATGTCACTTTGATGACATCATAAAGGCTTAAGTGTCATTAGCAAAGTTTAATTAACTCCTAATTGTATTTATTAGCTAACCATGGAGACTTAGTGTTTAATTCACACAAGCTTTATGCACCATAATTCATCATGAAAGTTTACACCATTATTAAGTGGGGACTTAATTGCTTATCAATCCTTAAAAATTTCTTAAGTATTTACATCACATTATCTTGCTCTTTTTGATTATTCAAGAACCATAATTTAATATAATAATTATTTGTATTTTAGGATCCTTAAATGTAGCCTAAAGATTTGCCTTCGGTTGTTATAAATTCCCAAGAGAAATTTGCCTAAAATATAGCTAACAAATTTACACAATTTAGAGACAACATACTCTCCTTTGTTAAACATGTGGTATTTGTCAAAATATAGCTTTTTTTATAAGTAGAGATTTTAGGGTTTTACATCTTACGGTGAGGAAATAGATAGAGAACATTCCATGAAAATGATAACTTTCATCAAGTCTGTTGTTGTGGCCTGCTGCTTTATATCCATCAAGAGAGTTTGGTTGCCAAAAATAGGCAGAGCTATTTTCAATGATTTCGAGGGACTTGGTGCTTGATAGTAGTGTGTAGTCAAGTGGCTTCATAATATAATTGTGTAGTCAAGTGGCTCCATTAAGTATAGGTAAGGTGAGAAACAGTAATGCTCTTATACAATACATACGGATTTTGCAAGAGCATATTCATTTGACCATACAACAAGTTTGAGTGCAAACAAAAGGGATGGTCCAATCATGATATGTGTCGTGCAAGAAAGCCACTCTCTCACACACTCTTTATATATGTGTGTGTATGTATATGTATACTAGTCAATTTCTTGCCCTTGTAGTTAGTGATACTTTGTTAATAACCTTGAACACTCCTTGAAGATGCGTGATTTTTTAATTCGAGTGCATGACTGATTTGGGACAAGTGTCAATGGGATCATATTATGAATAAAGATATGCATGATTTTTAATTTGGGAACATGCTTTTTTTTTTTTTTTTTTGGGTTTGTTTGTCAGTGAGGATATCTGACTACGTAAGAAAAGACACACACATGAGTAATTACTTAGCTTACCAATAAACTTGGATTTTGAAGTTGCCAATCGTAATGAACTAGTTCTCAGTGTCTCATTTTCTTCGAATTTTTTTGGTTTTTCCAGTTTTACTCTTGAAAGACTCAAACATCGCAAGGCAACATCGTTAAAAAACGCTGCTCAAGGAATAAATAGTTTGGTATGAATTGTGAAAGACAGCAGTTTGCCCCCAGAAAGTCGGTTGAAGGAGAAAACTAAGCTAAGTGATAAGCGCCCATATTTGAATATTCTGCAATTGCGTTTGCATTCACCAAGGAAAGAAGGAAGAAGGCGGCTTAGAAGGAAGAAAGAAAAAGGACCTTTAAAATGGATTACTGGAGAATATAAGTTTCCATTTTGGATTAGAGGATGTTGAGTTGAGTTCTTGTGGAGAAGAAAAGACTTACTTGAAACAGAGTAGAGAAGATATGACAGTTCGTGAAAGCGGTTGAGGATGGGGTCAAAAAATCAAGGACCAATTTTGCAACAACCCTGTGCTTCATCATGAATATTAAAGCTTCTTGCTCCTGATTAGCGGTGCTCATGTCCTTTAAAGTGATGAGCACCTGGTGCACATCACCTGGCGAGTATGGTGTGTATGGGAACCAGGTCCTTTAAAATTGGGTACCTTACTTTAATGACAGAAAAGATAAAATTACTCAAAGAGACCTATTACACTTATAGCTTGATGTTTGCCAAAACACCATAAGATGATTTTCCCTTAAAGCTAGTTATGTATGTATGTATAAAATAAAACTTATGTTATTTTTAGGCATTTTACATTTAAACATAATTTTCAATTATATCATCCAAAGAAGTTTTACATTGTCATACTCATTTTTAAATACAAGTGTAGTTGAACACAAATCATATTACACTAGTCAACTTCTACTTAAACTTCAGTTTGCCAAGTCAAATGTAAATTACATTGATTTTTGTTTCTTACCATTTAGCTAAAATTGTAATTTAGAAGAATTATAAAAAGAAAAGTATATATTGATGTATTATACAAATTTGGAATAATCAATAGAAATTAGCTCAATGGAATCCAATGTTGAATGAGCCAGCAATAGTACGTGCCATGGGACAACTTCTCAACAGTACTTTAAAGGCTAAACCGGAGGCTTTAAAGGGCTAGCTTTTTTCCCAAATAAAAGTCAATTTATTTAACAAACTGATAAAACGGTAAAAATAAAGCCACCAATTGATTAAGAACTAGTTTGTTTAAGGGGACTTTAGTTTTAGATTATTTTGGAGGAATTTTTTCCTTAAAATATAACTTAGAAAATTTAAATTTAAATTTAAAATTTCTTTTAAAAAAATCAAAATCTAAAATGAGTTTTCCTAGATGATTTTTCAAAGTTACTTTAGTCAGTTGTCCAGATAATTTTTGTGGTGGTAGATAAGAGATAAAAATAGTGATCAGTGGAGGAACCACGTTATGCACATGGGAGCCATATATGGCCACCAGGTCCTACCAAAAAGGGATATAATACTTGTTGTGAATGAATTCGGAGAAATGTTTATATACTTTAAGGTATTATATTATCTGAACTTTATCTAATAAAAACATAACTCATATAATTTTAATCCGAGTTGGCCGATGATTCATTTGAAACAATTCACAATTTATTTTGATTTTGAGAAAAATTACTTAAAAACTTTTAACCTAAGTTAGCTTCTCTCATTTTTTCTCAATTCAACTCAAAAAATTCTCCCTCCGCTCACTTTCCCTCCTCTCCCCTCATACAAAAAATTTTAAGGTGGTGGTGGGTTTTTTTTTTTTTTTTTTTTTTAAAAAGTAAAAAAGCAATTTATTTAACAAACCGATAAAATGATACAAATGAACCCACCAATTGGTTAAGGACTAGTTTGGTTGAAAGAAAAAAAGGGGGGGGGGGTGTGGCTAGTTTTAGAATATTTTAGAGGGAATGTTTTCCTAAAAATATAACTTCTCAGAGAATTTTAATATTTTGTTTAAACTTTATTTTTAAAAACTTCAGAATCTTAAAAAAAAAATGTTGTTTCCAGATTATTTTTCAAAGTTACTCTAATTAAATTCTCAATATAATTTCTGAGGTGGTAGATAAGAGAGACAAATGGCGATGATCAGGAGTACCACTGAATCAAAAAATAAAAAATTATGATTTGCATATATACTTTCAGCCTTCTAATTTTAGTGATACAGAATTATATGTAACTTGTTCTCCAATGATTTTGAAGTTATGAAGTTATATAAGAAATTAATTGATGAGGATGAACCGATATAATATTTGTTGTGAAAAATACTTATATATTTAAGGGTGCAACATTGTTTGAACTCTATTTAATCGAAACACATTAACTCAAATCATTTTAATTCTAGTTAACTAACGATTCATGAGAAACAATTCACATTTTATTTTTATTTTAAGAAAAGTAAAAGTCTTAATTTAAAAAAAAACAAAAAACAAAATGATCAGTCAATATTTTTATTAAAAAAATAAAATGTGAATTGTTTCAGATGATTAATCGGCAAACTAGAATTAAAATAATTGGAGTGTATATGATTTCATTAAACAGAATTCAAATTACGTGATACTTTAAGAGCATGTAAGTGTTTCTCACAAAGTGAATATTATTTAGTGTATATATTTATCATATCATATACACCAATTGAGTGTTTATATTTTTCATATCATATTATCATAAAACGTAAAAAAAATAATAATAATAATAATAACTAAGCGAGTTATTAGAATGGTAGATATGATGAGAAAGGAGAGATATTTCTTTTTGGCCCGTTAACTTTTTTGGCAAAGACCATATGGCTATCCTTTCACCATGTTGCGGACACATTTTGTTCTGTCTTGGCGAATCAAATAAACTCGACACTGTTTCTCATTGGAGTCTATCGTCCGCCATGTTTCAACCCACAACTTGAAATAGCATTCAGTAATCCTCTCTCTCTCTGTAATATCTGGATAATTATCTATCGGAATACTATATTTTAGCAAATAATACCTATTTGGAAATAGGTGAATATATGGTTTTAAAACCTTGTAGGATACTTATTCTATTGTCTAGGGAAATTTCTAATGAAATTAGAGAGATTAAAGTGTCAAAATCCCTAAATGCAATTATGGGCCATGAAATGCCCTGAAAATATTATGATAAATCCCAAGAGGCAATAAAATATTTATTGAAAATTAGAAAGTATGTTGTCTCTAATTTTAGGAATTTTTGGGATTATTTCCCTTGAAAAATAATGAGGCAAAATTAAATATAATTTTGGGGAGTATAAGTTGCCCCATGATTTTTAATATTTTACATGGAGCATAAAATACCACTGTAAGTAAAATAGTTGTGAGATAATGATTAATCTTAATTAAGAAAATTATCAACAATTAGAAAGTGATTAGTTAGGTAATTAATGGCTAATTATCTAAGCTTGAACAAAAGAACCAATAGGGAGAATTTTTAAAGATAATTAAAGTAAAAAAAAAAAAGGGAGGAATGATATTTTCAAGAAAAAGAAAGGGAAAAAAGGAGGAAAAAGGGAAAAAAAAGAAATAAAAAACGAAATAATAAAAAAATAATAAAAAAAAAGGAAGGAAAAAAATAAAAAATAAAAATAAAAATAAAAAATAAAATAATAATAATAATAAAATAAATAATAAATATCATGATATTTGTATTATTATAATAATATAAAAGAGATATTTGTGGAAGAACCAGGTTGGATAAATGAGAACCGATAGAAATTAAATCCTATCTAGAAAACCATGAACTAAGTTTCTTAGGTCGACAAATTACAGACAAGTGAATTTTTGTCCGAGAAGTCGATGTTAGCGGAAGTCATTTTAAAGTAGCCGGGGCGAATAATGGATCGATGAGAAGATATTTTTGTAAATAAAGGGCAGATAAGAAAAGTGAGAACCGATGGAAAATAAATCATAACTCAAAATCCTTGAACTAAGTAATAAACAACTGGACATATTATGAACCAGTGAATTTTTGTCTCGAAGTTAGTGTCACCCGAAGTAATTTCCGTAACAGACGGCGTTCGGCTTAGAATCTTCTACGGTTACGGAATACCCTTAATGGGATAAAAATTTAGTTAACTCAAATATTTCCGAAGAGGAAGAATAGAGCTTGGCTGTGTTCCGGATTTTTGGGATTTTTGCGGAATTACACCGAACGGGAACTTTATCGGTAGAAGTTCATAAAGCACGTGGGTGACATCACCTTGATGACATCATGATGAGGTAAGGAGATGTGTTGTATGGTGGAGATGATGCCTTGTGTCCAAGCTAGATCCAACGGTTGAGATTCGGTATGATAAAGCATGAATAGTGCACCAAAATCTTCTATAAATAGGTCTTCCCATTTCACTTCATTCCTCACCAATTCACAAAGGAATCCTAGAGAGAGGTTACAGAGAAGTGAGAGCAAGGAGGAGCTCTGGAAAAGAAGTAGCGAAGTGCTGGGTAAGTTCTTCGGTCCCTAGTCTTAAGCTTTGGTAGTTCCTTCGGTAGTTATAGTAGAAATGCTAGATTAATCTTTAATCTTCCAAGTTAGTTTAGATATCATGTTTTCGGATAAATATGATATTTATTATTGGAGATAGAGATATGTCAAAATTTTGGAAGATTAGAGTTAAAGTAACGAAGTTCCGAAAATTCCGTCGATTAGGGGATCGGGGGTAAAATGGTAATTTGGGACTAGAATGCCTGGTATAATGTTGACCATTGATTAGAAACGTTATCATCCTTATAGGATATCTGTAATCACTTACCGCATTGTTGTACCGCCGTACCGCTATCAACATCGTCTCGAAGTTCCGTCAACGAAGGTACGTTCGCATCTTGTAACACTAACTCGATGCTTATTGTATGCTTATATGTGATAGACTATTTCATAGAGTCATGGACAGGACTTTGTCTTGGGTCATGCACCGTGTCTAAGACTTCTGTCTTAGTTCACTTTGTTTATACATTCACTTTGTTTATACGGGTTACGGTCTTGGTAATGCCGTTGAGTTTTCCTAGCGCGAGGATACGGATGTACACCGTGGCACCGGTGAATAGTGCAGACCGTAATAACATTCATATGCGGTGGCTGTGTTGTTATTACTTTTACATGTGCTATGTGCTATGTACTCTTGTTGATATGTTAATCTTGCATCTGCTATGTGCTTATGTATTGATTCTCTTGTAATGTCATGAGATAACTGTCATCCATATACTTTATTACTTGAGCATGAGGTTAACCGTTACTCCGAGGTTCATTGGGCATTGAACCTCGCTCTTAACATAGCGTCGGGGGTCGGGAGGACCGAGGATCGAGGAGAAAGGCAAGCGGCACGCATAGGGACTCAAACAAGACTTTCTCTTATTATTTACCTTTGAAAACACTCGGTACAACGTACCGCTCATCATGTCGACCGGACTTACGTCATTTTGAATATAAATATCGTTACTCAATCGCTCCGATGCTCTACTCGATGAAAAAAATATATATATACTTGCTTTTGAAAATGGGATGTTACAATTTTGGTATCGGAGCGGTTGTCCCGCATAGATCGACTAAGTTATTCCAAACCTTTTGGTGCCGAAGGCAGGGCTAGTCTATATGGATCAGCCAATCAGTCACCCTAGCACGGTGAGGCTCCCATGATAGACACCTACCTGGCCATTTGGTTTGAGTAACGGAGTTAGGCTCTACGCCTTTTTAAAAGAGCATGTTTTGAAAATGAGTACTGATATAAGCCTAGGTCGGAGTACCACCTTACTTCGGTATACCAGTCTGAACCGGTGTACCATCCTGAACCAGTGTACCACCCTCTGTCGGTGCACCACTCTAAACCAGGGATGGTGTATCCATCGCCTGTACCTACATCGATATTAGGCTCCGATAATTCTGATAATTCTGATAATTCGATAATTCGATAATTAGATAATCTTCGGTTTATCTTGGGCATTAATTCCATTCTAACCCAGAGCTTATATATGGAGCTGGGCCACGCCGGATGAGACTCAGAGATATAGTAGATAACATAGAATATGGGTTCTGTTGCTAAGCTCTAGGACTTTTGATATAGAAATTGGAGTCTGAGTTAAATCCCCGCCCAGTGTTTCAAGGCAATCATTACAGAGAAGTCGGTACTGCTTAGGTTTTCCTGTAGACAGTGACTATTGATTTAGTTTCCTTGTAGAAACAGTAACTTACTAAGTTACCCTGAAAGTTAAATCCCTGCCTTGCAAAAACCAAACACCATGCGTGCAACGGGGCATGGCTCCGGGGATGAGGGTCTTTTGACTAAGGCCTTGACGGTGGTGACCGTTAGATAAAAAGGGGAAAGTACCCAGTATTTCTGGGGAGGCAGTTATGCCGTACTAGCACCTATGAGAGTGGTCGGTATGCAGTGGTATGTGTACTGATATTAGTACCCAGATACGATAGACGTTGTGAAATTAAGCGTGCTTAAGCGAGAGAAATCTCAGGATTCTTAACCCCTGGGATATAGCATAAGGATTTGATATCCTTTAAGCAAAGGCCTGAATACCTTGTGATGTGAAACATAGTAATCCTGTGGGATACTATGAGAAAAGATGGAGTGATAATAGGCTTGAGTCAGAGACAGTGCTTAGGTCAAGGTATGACTGAGCATTGCCTAGGTTCCAGCATTCGAGAGTAGGAACCACGAGAAAATGTGAGTGAGGTTGCCTTAGGTTTGAATACACGAAAGTTAGTTCCTTAATGGAACCCTACGATAGCTAAAACCTCAGTGACCATAGGTTATGGTTTCAAGGTGGGACCGATAACCTTAGAGATGTTAGTGGCTAATAGATCCCCAAAGAAGTGGGTGGTTACCCGATAGGGAAATTGAGATAAGGTGTTGGACCTAGGAGCTAGAAAGTCCATAAATAAAATGACCCTGGATAGGGTAGCGAGACCTAGAAATAGCAAAATTACAAAACCACTAAAGGGTTAGTAACTGATAGAGATCGAGTTCTCGTTATAATGATTCAGAGACGGTCAACTGAAGAAAGTACTACTTATGAGAAATTGTGATCGGAGGTGGCTACTTACGGGAGATCTGTTCGGAAAGGGCTACCTACGGAGGGTTCTGACCGGAGGTGCTGACCAATCGGAGGGATTGAGTGAAGCGCCGAGTGAAGTACCGTAGAGTGAAGCTACCGTGACGTCAAACCGTAGAGTGAAGTTGCCATCACAACGAACCATAGAGTAGAGCTACCAGTGTATCGATACTCAAGGTAAGTGCATTGTAGCGAGTCCCATATCTAATCGGTTCCCTAGAGAGAAAAGTTTACGTAATCCAGTATATCGCCATAGGGTGCTCTAGTGCTGTATAGCATATATTGTGCTATGATATCCAAGCAAGAACTGAACTTGCACAAGAAGAAATTCTAGTTGTGAACAAGTTCCCTGAGTTGTTTTTAGAAGCTCTCAGCGGATTACCACCAGTAGAGGAAGTTGAATTCACTATTGGGTTGATACCTAGTACTTGAATCAATATTAAAGGTGCCGTATCGATGGTTCCAAATGAATGAGTTTTTGAGAGACGAAAGCACACACCAAAATGAATACACCAATCCGGGAATTATGATTCCTACCACATCGGGAGGGTGTATGGCCCATGATGATGGTCAACGTCGCGATGCTTGGTGACTCGGCTCTAGTCGATAGACGGGAGTACGTGAGGCCGGAGGGATGCGATGATCGTGGATCGATTGGATCCGGTGGTTGCGCTTGAGGCTGCACGGGATTGGGGTATGTCCTGGTGAGGATAAAGTGGTGATGTGTACTCCTCAAACGTTCATGGTGGGCGGTAGGACCTTTGGGACCGATGTGTCCATAGGTCGTTAGACATATACATGTTCGATGAAAATCCCTAAGTCCTGTGAGACTAGTGTGTCTATAGGCTGGCAGAAGCCCACAGTTGTTAGATAACAAATACAAGAGCGTCCCGAGAAGTTCGTGAAACCCGAGGATAGCGGGCAATGTCCAGAATAGCTGAAAGATTAAAGTAGAATAGATTAAGCATTCAATGAGTGACTTGAGTAGCCAAGGGCGACGAGGTCCGGATGCATGTAGTTTGTGATGACCATCTAAGATTAGTTGTCTGTTCCCGAGTAAGGTTTACAAATTGAATTTTTAAACTTGCAAATACACCTGCTATATTTGAAATTTCGGAATTGATTTTTCGAACTTGTGAATATTTGAAATTGATTTTCGAGTGAAATGTTTTCAAAAAGTGACCATTACTATTTTGAAATGATGTTGTCTTATAAAAGGGGTTTTGTTAGAACCCAGAGTTTGATATTGAATTTTCAACTGTGTTGTGGTAAAAGCAGTACAGAACTGGGAGGCCAGAAGCTGTTGTAAATGTACACAGTTTGCTGGGTCTTGCCAGATGTTTTAAAATGGTTGAAATCGCTGACCTTTGATAAAAGCTCTTTTTGAACAAAGAGTTTTTGAGGGATTTTGTTTGAAAGAATGAAAATCGCACCAGATGTGAAACGCACCCAATCCATAACATTTCGCCTAGGGCGTATGTTTTGTCTAGTAGAACCCGACTATCTATGGCTGGACCGATTCTGGGTAGATAAGGTCGCTACTTTATGTGCCGCATGGACACCAAACGTGCGGGGGTTAGGCCACCGGGAGCAGAGAATCGTGGACTGGGCTCTCCACGGTGGTGGACACTGGGTCTCTTATGGGAGGGGCGGAGGTTCTCCCACATTTTTTGGTGGTACTTGTTGATGCCCGGTGACTCGACTGAGGCCGGGGATACGAGAGGCGGATTTGGGGATTGGGATAAGACGCTCACTGTACCAAGTGGTTGAAATGGTGGCGTGAGCTCTTAATTGTTAAAAGTTTTGTAAAATGAATCATCTCCCTCAAAGATAAGTGCCGATAGTAAAAGTTTTTAAAATTGATTCGGCAGTGAATGTGTTTTCACAAATTTGTGTTGGCAGCGATAATGTTTGAAAATGTGATGGCACTATTACTTTTTTGGTATAGTGTGGATTGTGAAATGTACTGAGACCACGGAAAATTTTCAATGTTTGAAAATTTGAAAATGAGACAACAAAATGATTTTGAGTAATGATGATATGGTTGTCGATGCCATTGTGTTGAAAAGCGGTGTAGTTGGAAATTTCAACATAGGAACAGAACTATTAGAAAGGTTTAGAATACTGAACCGCTTAAGCGGATAGTAGTTGTCGGCTATGGTGAAAGTAGTCTAAGAGCTTGAATGGGAAAGGCTCGAGATGAAATAGATGAGCAGATGCCCTGAGGCAATAAGACTTAGTGTGCAAGTGTGCACGAGGTGGTGCCTCTAGAGCATAGAACCTAGGTGATACTTAGCGCTATGAAATGCTAATTGTCATACTAACTATGTCTAAAATACATCATAAGACTAGCAAAACATTCGTTGTACCGCGTAGTAGTCAAGATGCCTAAGGCCCGAGGATGAATTCCTAGGTAGTAAGGCTAGAATCTCCGGTGTTGTGGTAACAGATCGAGCCGAAAGGCCGATGTGTTAAGCCGAGAGGCTGAATAAATCGGGCGTGAGGCCTGTGTAACCAAGCGCGTGAGAATAGACCCGGTGAGTCCCGTAATTGAGTACTATGCCTGTGTACAAGATAAATGAGACTTTTGAATAGCGGGATGCGTGCTAGGTAAGCATGCATAGGGAAAGAATAGATTGGAGGTATAGATAACCTTTCGAGTGTATATGTTCAAATTTCGAGGGCGAAATTTTAATTAACGGGGAGAAATGTAATACCCTGGATAATTATCTATCGGAATACTATATTTTAGCAAATAATACCTATTTGGAAATAGGTGAATATATGGTTTTAAAACCTTGTAGGATACTTATTCTATTGTCTAGGGAAATTTCTAATGAAATTAGAGGGATTAAAGTGTCAAAATCCCTAAATGCAATTATGGGCCATGAAATGCCCCGAAAATATTATGATAAATCCCAAGAGGCAATAAAATATTTATTGGAAATTAGAAAGTATGTTGTCTCTAATTTTAGGAATTTTTGGGATTATTTCCCTTGAAAAATAATGAGGCAAAATTAAATATAATTTTGGGGAGTAGAAGTTGCCCCATGATTTTTAATATTTTACATGGAGCATAAAATACCACTGTAAGTAAAATAGTTGTGAGATAATGATTAATCTTAATTAAGAAAATTATCAACAATTAGAAAGTGATTAGTTAGGTAATTAATGGCTAATTATCTAAGCTTGAACAAAAGAACCAATAGGGAGAATTTTTAAAGATAATTAAAGTAAAAAAAAAAAAAGGGAGGAATGATATTTTCAAGAAAAAGAAAGGGAAAAAAAGGAGGAAAAAGGGAAAAAAAAAGAAATAAAAAACGAAATAAAAAATAATAATAAAAAAAAAAGGAAGGAAAAAAATAAAAATAAAAATAAAATAATAATAATAATAAAATAAATAATAAATATCATGATATTTGTATTATTATAATAATATAAAAGAGATATTTGTGGAAGAACCAGGTTGGATAAATGAGAACCGATAAATTAAATCCTATCTAGAAAACCATGAACTAAGTTTCTTAGGTCGGACAAATTACGACAAGTGAATTTTTGTCCAGTCGATGTTAGCGGAAGTCATTTCCGTAAGTAGCAGGGGCGAATAATTGATCGATGAGAAGATATTTTTGTAAATAAAGGGCAGATAAGAAAAGTGAGAACCGATGGAAAATAAATCATAACTCAAAATCCTTGAACTAAGTAATAAACAACTGGACATATTATGAACCAGGTGAATTTTTGTCTCGAAGTTAGTGTCACCCGAAGTAATTTCCGTAACAGAACGGCGTTCGGCTTAGAATCTTCGGCAGGTTACGGAATACCCTTAATGGGATAAAAAATTTAGTTAACTCAAATATTTCCGAAGAGGAAGAATAGAGCTTCAGGGCTGTGTTCCCGGATTTTTGGGATTTTGCGGAATTACACCGAACAGGGAACTTTATCGGTAGAAGTTCATAAAGCACGTGGGTGACATCACCTTGATGACATCATGATGAGGTAAGGAGATGTGTTGTATGGTGGAGATGATGCCTTGTGTCCAAGCTAGATCCAACGGTTGAGATTCGGTATGATAAAGCATGAATAGTGCACCAAAATCTTCTATAAATAGGTCTTCCCATTTCACTTCATTCCTCACCAATTCACAAAGGAATCCTAGAGAGAGGTTACGAGAGAAGTGAGAGCAAGGAGGAGCTCGGAAAAGAAGTAGCGAAGTCTTTGGGTAAGTTCTTCGGTCCCTAGTCTTAAGCTTTGGTAGTTCCTTCGGTAGTTATAGTAGAAATGCTAGATTAATCTTTAATCTTCCAAGTTAGTTTAGATATCATGTTTTCAGGATAAATATGATATTTATTATTGGAGATAGAGATATGTCAAAATTTTGGAAGATTAGAGTTAAAGTAACGAAGTTACGCGAAATTCCGTCGATTAGGGGATCAGGGGTAAAATGGTAATTTGGGACTAGAATGTCCGGTATAATGTTGACCATTGATTAGAAACGTTATCATCCTTATAGGATATCTGTAATCACTTACCGCTTGTTGTACCGCTTGTCGTAAATGCCGCTATCAACAGTCGTCATCGAAGTTCCGTCAACGAAGGTACGTTCGCGTCTTGTAACACTAACTCGATGCTTATTGTATGCTTATATGTGATAGACTATTTCATAGAGTCATGGACGGGACTTTGTCTTGGGTCATGCACCGTGTCTAAGACTCGTCTTAGTTCACTTTGTTTATACATTCAGCTTTGTTTATACGGGTTACGCCTTGGTAATGCCGTTGAGTTTTCCTAGCGCGAGGATACGGATGTACACCGTGGCACCGGTGAATAGTGCGGACCGTAATAACATTCATATGCGGTGGCTGTGTTGTTATTACTTTTACATGTGCTATGTGCTATGTACTGTTGATATGTTAATCTTGCATCTACTGTGTGCTTATGTATTGATTACTGCTGTAATGTCATGAGATAACTGTCATCCATATACTTTGTGTTACTTGAGCATGAGGTTAACTTACCCGAGGTTCATTGGGCATTGAACCTCAGCTCTTAACATAGCGTCAGGGTCAGGAGGACCGAGGATCGAGGAGAAAGGCAAGCGGCACGCATAGGGACTCAGCTGAAGACTTTCTCTTATTATTTACCTTTGAAAACACTCGGTACAACGTACCGCTCATCATGTCGATCGGACTTACGTCATTTTGAATATAAATATCGTTACTCAATCGCTCCGATGCTCTACTCTGATGAAAAAAATATATATATACTGCTTTTGAAAATGGGATGTTACACTCTCTCTCTCTCTCTCTCGTGATTTCTTCTTTTCAATTTGATTTTTATCTTCGTTTGTTACTTGTGCTTCTGCCTTTACACAGTTATTCATTTTGATTTCTACTGTTTACTTAGACAGATTCAAGATTCCTTCTCTGAATAATCTTCTTTCCTTAATTACTTTGCTCGATCAGATTGCATGCATATTAAGGTAAGGTAGATAGATATGATTTGGTATATATATATATATGGGCAGCGAAAAAGTAGATACTTGCAAATAAGAAAATTAGATTATATTTACTGACGGAAACTCAGGCCCCATACGTGTTTTTTTTTTTTTTTTTTTTCAAAGGCCATAATCTGAAAAGTTACAAGTTTCAATCGGTAAATTTATCCTGGCAAAAAAATAAAAATAAAAATAATATATATATATATATATATATAAATTAATTTTGGAAGTGTCTTCAATTTTAATTACTCCCTCCCATTTAATATACTCTACTTCCTCTCGTTTTTATTACAGCATGTCTTCTTATAAGATATTTGCTATTTTTTATTAAATATTTTTAATATATGCCCCATATTTAATAAGAGTATTGATGATGGGGACTAGAAATTAATATTATGCTAGATGAGTCAGAAGTGATTACTCGTGTTTATGACTAAAGGGAGTGTAAGATACAATTTTTCAGTAGGCACCAATCATATTTATAAGATAAGGATGTTTGAAATTTTAACTAACATTTTTTTATTTTTATCCCCATTAATTACATACTCCCTCGGTCCCTCCTATCCTTTTTATGAGAACCCAAATTTTAAATTACTTTGGTTCTTTTTATAAGAGTTCATCAAGAGTTAGGGAAAATCTTATATAAAGACGGTTAAATTAGCTAAATTATAATTTGAGTTATTAAACTTAACAAATTATTAATTATGTTATATGAAATAATTAAGGATTTAGAATTTGAGTGAAATTACTTAAACATCGCTTAGTGATGCTGCTATGTATGCACTCCTACGCAGATGAAAACCAAAAGTGTCAAATTCAATAGAATTCGAATCTTAACATTGAATAGGAAGGAGAGTTGCACGGTATCAAGTAGTTGGCTGGTATGCCGCCATGAACACCATAGTACTTTGCTCCTGTTAGCTGATGTCTCTGTTCAACTAACGTTAAACGATAATAGAGCCTCCCAACGGTTACATTACACCTTTTTTCTTCTCCTTTCCTTTCCAATAACAAGAAACCCCAAAATTATGAAGCAAACCGGACCAGTGAATTTCTCTTCCGCTGCTTTCAGACACCCCAAACCCTCTGGAATTGAATATCGTCCATCCTCCATGGAGCTCACAAGCCTAATTGGGACAAAAAAAGAGGATCAAAGACGACACAGAAAGGGGTGGGGGAAGGGGGATTCTCAATGTGCCCGTTTTTGGGTTTATCTCTTTCTCAATGACAACCATTTTCGGAGGTGGCGCAGCCACATTTGAGCTCATGTAGGGTCAATGCGCCCTTACGTTCTTCCATATCCTGAATTGAATTGATCATGTTTCTCGAGTCTTGGTCTATTCTGGCAGGATTTGGCGGTAAATGGATTTGCCGGAGAGGCACCTGAGCACCCGAAGTTGCGCACTGAGCATGGGTTTGCTATTATGGAGGCTCCGTCCAAATCCCAATCAGGGATGTTAGATTCCGTCCTTAGTGGTGACTTATCTAGCGTCGGCACAGGGGAGAGAGCAACAATGACATCTGATTTTTAACTTTTTCTTTCCTTTTTTTTTTAAAAAAAAAATATTTATGGATTAAGGGTATTATTGAAAAATAACTAACATTTAAATATTCTAAATTGAGTCATTGACCTAATTTAAGATTTGTTGAGTTTACTGTGCTTATATAGAATTTTTCTATTTCAAATATCTTTATATGGAATTCTCTCCAAGAGTTATCTGAATATTTAAGGAGTTTTTTTCCACTTTTGCCCCTTATTAATTATATGTATTGTACCAATTAGAAGGTTTGTTGTACTTATATTTATTTTATTTCTCTCTCTTACCAGTCCCTTCACAAATAAGGGCATACTTAAAAAAACACAATTGATTTCAGAGATACTTATTATTGTTAACCAATGTTAACTATTTTTAAAAATTGTATAATTCAATTATCATGCTCTTACAAATAGAATTAGGGGGAGTATTAGTATATCACCAGATTAATCATGATATCTGGCATCATATTGCATGCAGGAAAAGTAATAATGGAAAAGGTCGGAAGGCGAAGGGATGAAGCGTGGGAACGAGTTACGCAATTGAAGGGAGTAAAAAGATGGAAGTGTAATGATTGTGGAGAGGAATTTGCAGGAGGTGCTAGCAGAATCAAAGCTCATCTGAATAAAGTCAAAGGCACAGGCATTCGATCATGTACTGGCAAAGCAAACTCCAATAATGATACTGAACACAACCTGTTGCATTCTCAAGGTACCTAAGGATACACTCGATCATTTCAATTCATAATATAAATCACTTTAATCATAAACTAACTCTTTATAATTAAGAAATGATAATTAGTTTATTAAATATATCTTTTTTTTTTTTTTTTTACCTTACTTATAACAAATAAGGTTTTAAAAGAGAGAGAGAAATACATGGAGCCATATTTAAAGATTAATTACATTGAAACAATTGATATATACATAAACATATCCATTACCATCTAAGTGATTTATATTGTGGACTGGAGAATTATATACCATCTTATCTTTTCTATGATTTATATATTACATCTATCCCATACTGCCCTTTTTTAAATATCAATTCACTTTCTCAAGGTTACACAATATATGAATATATGTTTAAATGAAGATAAAATTAGAAACAACTTTCATTTTCAGACAGAAGTAAGGAGTTTTAGATCTTACCTTAATAATTCTAGTAATAATGAGTGCTCGATAAAAATGACTGATTAGTTTAAACAATGAATAATCAAACTATATTTTATTAATCCAGTTGTACTTCTTTGCTAGTTTATATTGCCAGAAAATCAAGAAAATTTAAATAATCTAAAAAAATTTTGAGCCCAAAAACAACCCAACAAAACAAATTAAGAGGCCGAAGAGGTAAATCACAGGCAAGCATTTGGGACATTATTTAACTTCCGACGTAGCTATTGATGGGTAATTAAGTAGTTTAATTGCATAGTGATATTAGCAATTAATATACTGATTGTGTTGGGGGCCAAAAAAAAGAAGAAGAAGAAGTTTGTATTGGACGGTCTGATAGATCATAGCATGTCCAAAACAAATCAGGGCAAATGCAAGCTGATGATGCTAAGGATCAGAAAAGGACTCAAGACTTGCAAATGATGAAACGATATGCATTTGAATGTTTAAGGTTAGATTCATATTTAATTTCCTACTATATATATGCTTCTAATATGTGTAATGTTGTGTGTGGGGAGAATTTGGATGCATTTTCTTTAAGTTTTTTTATTAAAGAAAAAATCAATCTAATTTTGTTTTTTTATGTAAATTACTCTAATTCTTCAGACGTGAAGATAAGGTTATTGTTTCCCCACTTTCATATTTGACTCGAGAAGAATTTATCACACTTAAACCAGCGACTTCTTTGGATTCACTAGTAAGTATTTATTTTTTACATTCTTAATCCTATTTTAATATTTATGACCGCCATTTTTGTTATATTAATTTTTAATTTAATTTCATGAATTCTTATATAGGTAATGGATACTTTTGTTGAGATACTAACTGATATTGAGCGAAAGAAGAAAACTATTCCTTTGAATTGGTATCTTCCTGTGACATTTTCGGTGATTTCCTATTCTCTTTTCTGTTTTATGATGTACATTAATAGTTTTTTATTCTAAAACTAGTTCATTGGCAATCATATTTAATTGTTCTTCCATGATATAATTATAGGATGCAGCACTACAAGGCAAGGTGAGTTACTTCTTGAACTTTGTCCATTGCCAAAAAATTACAGAAAATTATATGTCTGACCTGGACTCCTGTGAGAAGGTATGCCTTTCCAACTTTTTATAGAAAAGTTTCTTTATCAACGTGATTATATTTTTTCTCACTATATATCAATTTGATTTGTGTTATCACAAATAATAGATTTTTATTCCTGTTCATGTTGGAGCAACGTCAAATGGACATTTTTATTTATACATTATCCATATCAAGAATAAAGAGATTGAAATATGGGATTCGCTACCCAATGCATCTGATAAGGCTGAAATAGAAGAGACAACAAAAAAATTGGTGGGTGTTAGATAATTGCAATATTGATAACATTAATTGATCATATATATATAATGGTTTTCTCTATATGTTTAGTTGATTGCCATGGAAAAACTCTTTGAGAAAGTAAGATTTACTGAATTTCATTTGAAGATGGTAGACAATATCCTCTTACAACCTAATGGGTGAGTCGACAATTATTATGTAAAATTATATAAGCTTTAATAGAAAAAGAATTTATCATGCATGACATTTTCCCATTTTCATCCATTGGTAGATTTGATTGTGGTGTCTTTGTTATTAACTACATGCAACAATCTGATAATTATGTGAAGAGGGATAGTTCATTTCAGGTATGACCTCTTGCAAACATATATAGTCAAAAATAGAGTCATGCGTAAGCACTCACACATCCTACACGAGCATGCTGGCACTTTAATTCTTTCAGTCATATAAATGATATGGACAATGATATAATGTAGTTTGACAGTCAAAAAGAAAGGGAGAATTTGGCTTTGAAGTTGCTCAACAATGACTTGAACAAAGAAAAGCAAAATTTATATGACAAAGCAGGGCAGCACTATGCACAAGTTGAAAAGCAAGATGGCAAGAAAAGATTACCAGTTGCTCCTTCAAAAGATGACGGAGGCGATGATGGTTTGGAAAACGGTATGAGCATCGATCGGCATAAACAATATATCCAACTCATTTGGATGTCATTTAAGAAAATTTATTACAATTAGTTAAATATTTATATCCAACTCATTGAAACGTCATATTTTTGAAAATTTATTACAAGTTGAAGATTTGAACTTTTAAAAGTGGTCATAACTTTTAAACAATTACTCTCTCTTTCAATTGTAACTTCATCTTAATTGTATTTCTCTTATCCACTCTCTTTTCTATAGCTTTTGTAATTTTTAATGATGGACAAGTGCATAAAAATATTTAATGCTATCTAAATTTTGCGGTTACTTGCATCTTGTATACCTAAAATCTTCCAAATGTGATTTACATGCATATAGCCTATAGGGATGGAGAGAATATATAACCACATCAAATTTGAATGTCATATATATATATATATATATATATTCACTATTTTTACTTAATTATTTATTGTTATTCTTGTATTGCTACAAACTTATAAAGCTTATCTATTGCCTACAACAGAGTTAATAGGGTGGGAGTTTCAAAGATATATTGAACAAATAAGGGAATGGATAGAGGATGACAAGGTATCAGCAATTGGAGTTTGGGGAATGGGAGGTTCAGGCAAAACAGCTTTAGCAAGCCATATATATGACAAGCTTTTAGAAGAAGGTGACATCAAAGTTATTTGGGTAACTGTGTCACAATATAGCATCTACAAGTTGCAAAAAGTCATAGCTAGATCAATTAAGTTGGATACATCTGAAGAGTTTGAGGTTAAAAGAATTGCCAAAAAATTATATCAAGCATTCAAAGAGATGAAAAAATGTGTTATTATTTTAGATGATGTTTGGGATCATTTCTTTCTAAAGCAGGTTGGATTTCCTTTGTCAGATAATCGAATTAAATTGATTTTGACAACTCATATATGGGAAGTGTGTGAAGGAATAGGTTGTGATCAGAAGAATAAAATAGAAATGGGACGTTTAGGTATGGATGACAGTCAGACTTTGTTTAAAAAGACTATGGGATCCTATGAAGGACTATCTTTGGAAGTGAAGAAAATTGCAGAGAATTTGGCAGCTGAATGTGAGGGTTTGCCTCTTGCTATTGTGAGAATTGCAACAAGCATGAAGGGTAACAAACAAGTTGGAGAATGGAGTCATATGTTGGAATGTCTTAAAAACTTGGGGCATGGACAATATCAAATGGACAAATGGGTATTTCTAGTTTTGAGGTCTAGTTATGATTTCTTAAACAACAAATTGCAAAGATTCTTCTTATATTGTGCCTTAATAAGTACCACCGGATTTGATGATGAAAAGGCTAATCATTTGATAAGAATATTTGTTTGTGAAAGCATAGATGAAACAAAGAAGTTGAGGGTGCAGTATGATGAAGGTTACAACATGTTGGATAGATTAAAGAATCATAGCATGTTGGAAAGAGATCATGATGAGCCATGGTGGATGAAACAAGTTCTAAGATATGATGAGAAATGGAGGATGAACAAATTTCTTAGAGCCCTGGCTATCAACATTGCAGAAGACACAGGTAAAATTATGGCAAATGCTTATAAGAATTTGACAAAAATACCAAGTGATGACCAATTGAGAGATGATCTACAAAAGGCTTTTCTAACAGGAAACATGATAAAAACAATTCCAGATGGCACATGTCTTCGGTGTTCCCAACTGTCCACATTGCTTTTAAATGGTAATGCGAATCTCAACTATATCTCAAATGATTCTTTCAAGAACATGTCTGCTCTTAAAATACTTGATTTGTCTCAGACTCGTATCAAACGTTTGCCTGAATCCGTGTCCAGCTTGAAATGTCTCACCGCATTACTACTCTCAAAATGTAGAGAATTGATGTACACTCCTTCATTAAGTAAATTGAAACAGCTAATATTATTGGATCTATCGGATACTGCCATCACTGTGGCACCTGTCGGCTTGGAGTCATTGGTCAATCTTAGATGCTTGAATCTATACCATACATATATGTTAATGTCAGCATCACGCATATCCAAATTGATCAATTTAGACAATTTGGAAGTTATGGTAGCCTACTTCCAGGACATTATTGTCTTCAATACCTATATGAGCTTCCTGGACGAACATCGTGGACTTAGGAGCTATCATTTTAGTGTACTGACTGCACGCTATGTACGTGATTATCATAATGAAATAAATACAGAACATTATTCCATTAAAAGGATAACTTTTGTGGATATGGATTTGAAATATAGAAAAGCAATACTCCCAGGAGATATCAAGGAGTTGGTTATAATTGATTGCCGGCTAATAGGGACGACAGCTGGTAGTTGCCTATGCAGTGTTGTTTTATCATATGGCCACAACAACAATAATAATCCACACCAAATTGAATGGTTGGATATAAGACGCTGTAAATATATGGAGTACTTGTGTTGCTTCTCTGGCAGTTGCCGCTTTTGTTCCGCTTCCCAACTTGTTGGACGTCTATGCCTCTCGGATTTGGAGGGCTTGAAAGATATTGTGTCACCAGATGCTCTTCAATCCTTGGATCAACCCTCCCTATTTTCTCATCTCACACATCTCGAGATTTCCACTTGCCCCCACATAGAGACTCTGATGAAGCCAAAGTTATTAGCACTCTTTCGAAATCTACGCAATATTCTCGTTTGTGGTTGTTCGAAGATGAAAGAAATAGTTGGAGAGGATAATCATTCTAAAATGGGACTTGGCGGTAGTGGCGACCTTTCTCACCCTACTCCTATCCATCTTCCCATGTTGACATCTATGAAATTTGAGTTAATGCCACAATTAAATTTTTTTATACAGAGGCGTCATGCTCTGCCCTTCTCTCCAAACGTTCTCTGCTTCCCAGTGCCATAAACTAAATCCACCTCGGATAGAGATCTCAAATGGATGTGAGCTTCCCATGGAGAACACCTTCTTTGGATACTGTTGGGAAATTGAAACTGATTAATCAGGTCTATATCTGCACCATTATAATTTGACTTCCTTTATATTATATATATGTTTATGATGCTGATTAAATCTCAACAATTTATTGTGTTGGTTTCTCCTCACGCTTCTCATGAGTTTCTCTTCTTTAATCACAGAAATCAATGCACCAAGAAAAATCTAAAATTATTAGAGCCAAATAATCATATGTTACTTCTGTCTTCTTTATTTCTTTCCATTTGCCTGTGTTGCACTAAATTTCTGTGATCACACTCATTAGTTTCTGAATTCCTGCCAATAAATGTTCCAATAATTGAATTGTTTTTTGCTATAAATTGTATTAAATAACATCATATATAAATCTCAATAAAGTATGGTTGCAAAGTTGTGAATATATCTCATCTCCTATATAATTTCCTAATGTAATTGTTAATTATTCAGTGAATTGCAATAGTTGTTTGAGGCATGCGTCTCAATTAAATTAAAGGTGCATTTTTACTTGCAATTCTGATTCTAATTCTAACTCCATTTGGTAATATAATATGTAGGACATGGTTTTGTTGTGCATGACACTGAAGTTGACCTATCGTCCTTTTAACTCATCAATTCAGAAGTGTGTTTTTAATTGATTCCCTATTCATGTTGAATACTTTTGTGTTGTATTTATCCAATTAAGCTTTTTTCATCGGCACTGTTAGGAAATATATCAGTATAAATATATTATAATTAATTAGTATCGCATGTAATAAGGGATTATAGGAATTATGATTGATTAGGGAATCAATCATCATAATGAGTCATTACTCTCTTGTCTTCTCTCTTGTGTATAAATACCCTATTGAGCATATGAATAAACACATTCATTTGAGAGTATATTTTCTCCATCTCTCCCTCTCTGATTTCTACATGGTATCAAAGCTTGGTTAGTTCTTGACCAATTTAAGTTTTCCGGTGGCCGCTGTCACTGTACAGTGATAGTGGCCAGCCTCCTGTCTCCAATGTGTGTGTTCCTGCCATTTCAGTTTTTGTCCATTTTTTGGTTATCCTTTGGTGGTACTCCTTCTTTTCCGTTTGTGTTGATTTGCTGTCTTCTTGGTACTGTTCTAGCTGTTGTTTCATGAACGGTGAACCATGTCGTCACTATTCACAGGGGGAGAGAGAAAGTGTGTACCTCGTTGTATAGTTGTCGTTTGGTTGTTATGACTATTTTCTAGTTGTGCTTCATTCTCCAACGTCGAGCCTTCATTCCCGGTATGTATAGGCCGGATCTTTGCTTCGAAGGTTGCGTTGTGAGACTAGGTTTCTACTATTTCAACAGTCGGCATTTTGTTTCACGTTCACTTGTCTCTAGTGGCTGGGTTCTTCTTTTGTTACGTTTTCTAGCACATTCGTGAAGTGCTATTTTGTCTTGAATGTCGTGCTTTGCGTCCTCTAGTGAGGAGTTTGGTGGTCCCCTTTGCGTCCTTTGGTGAGGAGTTTAGTGGTCCTTGTGTGACCCGTTTGTTCTTTGCCTCTGGTGAAGTGTTTCTTTGGTGTTTGTCTCTGTTGAGACATTTGGAGTATTGTTTGGTCCCTTGTGAGACCGTTTGCTATAGCTTCTACTTTGGTTTGGTACTCTTTGTTATTCGAACTCTTGGTGAAGTTGTTGGATTGTTTCTTTTGATGAATGTCCTTGGTGTGACATTTGGTTGAACTATTCTTGGATGTGGCCGACCTTGCTGGTGGATTCAAGATCTCATGAAGAAGAAGATTATTTTGTTTGAATTTATTTATATTATTTTTTCTTGTAACAAGTTGAGCATGATTAACATCTATGCTCCAACTTGAGGGGGAGTGTTAGGAAATATATCGGTATAAATATATTATAATTAATTAGTATCGCATGTAATAAGGGATTATAGGAATTATGATTGATTAGGGAATCAATCATCATAATGAGTCATTACTCTCTTGTCTTCTCTCTTGTGTATAAATACCCTATTGAGCATATGAATAAACACATTCATTTGAGAGTATATTTTCTCTATCTTTCTCTCTTTTGGATTTCTACAGGCACATTTACAATGAAGCCTCGTTTGTGACATTTTGAAACCTTTAGCCAATAAGTTGTTCAACACTATATTTTATCAAAAGAATGACACGTGTCCCTCTCAAGGACTTATTCAAGGGACACATTTACATTTCAGTCACTTGAAATTTATAGGCAAAATGCATATAAACCTTAAGTAATGAGTTTATTTATTCCCACTTGTTAAAAAAAAGAAATCCCTACAAAAAAATTTTTTTTTTTTGCTTCTTTTAGTTTATTCCTCTAACTTGATAAACATCATCTAATTGATGCCCTCAATTTTTCAATTCATTTTCTAATTGTTGATGGGTAGAGGGTTTCTAAAACCAAGGACATTATGTGCCTTACCAACCATTGAAAGAAGGAGATCCTAATTCTTCTATGAAAAATAGATTTCAATTACACCTACTTTATTTACATGTCTTGTGTCCTAAAAACAGAGTTGAACAAAGCGTCATTTTGTTTTAATATGGCTGGTGACAAGGAGGCTTGACACAGCATTTGATGTCTTGATGAGACCCAAGACTTTTTATTATGAAATTTAAGTTGTAAGTGCAATGCAGAAGTTGCTGAAATTATTCCACCAAAAACAGAATTTAGAAGAATACACCATATACTCAAATGTGAGCAAGAAAACCAGATGCAAGATTATGTCATACAGCATTACATATGCCTTATATTTAAGTTTATGTTGTTAAAGATTAACTTTACAGAAATTTTTTACTCAGGAGCTTTGATTTAACTTTACAGGAAGCAAGTTATGGTTCTTACGGCAAGGAAACAGATAGAGAACATTCCATGAAAGGATAACTTTTATCAAGTCCGGTGTTGTGGCCTGCTGCTTTATAACCATCAAGAGAGTTTGGTTGTCAAAAATAGGGAGAGCTATTTTGATTGATTTTGAAGGACTTGGTGCTTCATATTAGTGTTTAGTCAAGTGGTTCCATTAGAGCTTGGTTACTGGATGAAGAGTTATCTTCGACCATAAAAAACCCATCGAAAAAGGGGGTTGTTGTTAGGTTGGCTATAACAACCCAACATAGAGAATCCTTCCAGTAGTCCAGTAATCCTTCCAACCTCTTAAGGGGAGATTATGAAGAGTTATCTTCGACCATAATATGCAAGTTATGTTACACTTATTTTGAATATTTTATATATGATGTTTATCATTTTACATCAAATTAGTATTTGTATAAATATATGTGAAAATGTGCAAAACAAAAAAAAAAAAAAAAAAAAAAAAAAAATTGAAGATTATTTTGATTTTTTTTTCTTGTGTTCTTTTTTCCACTTTTGACCTTCAAACAAGGACAACATACATGAGAAGTTTATAGATCCAATGAAATTAGGAAACATAACAAAATGGAGGGGGAAAAAAGAGAGAGAGAAAGTAGCAAATTCTACCGAATGTCACCTGAAAATGCCCTCAACTTCCCGCCTGCAGCTCTGGCTGGTAGCCTCGCCGCCTTATGATCTACCCATAGAAACACAGACCATACAAACCATAAAACTATCATATTCATAATTTTCTTCGTTATTGTTCTCTAAACCCTACTTTCTCTCTCCCTCCACTTATTATCAACAAAGCCCAGAAACCTCTCCTTGTGAGTGTGATCACAGAGAGAGATAGGGGGGGAGAGATCATATATTTCATTCACAGCTTTGCCTTATTTTGACAACATATATGTGGGTGTAAAAATGTGCGCGCATGCAAATTTATATATTGCTTTATTAAGTCATTGAATCCTAGGTTAGGATATTCTTCTCTCTCGTTTTCTTATGCCTTTCTGTGATAATCTCTGAACCAGCTTTTCTTGGATAAGCAGTTAACAACTGAGAGGTATTTAAATGAAATGCAAATTAATAAGATTAGTTTTGGTTTCTTATACAAGGGTTTGACTATACAATGATGCATGGTAGACCCAGGAATTTTAATGATGGGGGCACAAATAAAAGATACTATATTATAAATAAAAATACTTGAAATACAATACAGGCCTAATATACAAAAAACAAAAATTGAAGAAATCTATTTCAAAAATTAAAATAAAGATCACTTCACTTGACTTTTATTCCACGTGTTTTTATATTGTTAAATTCATCTATAATTGAATCCATACTAAAACCCAAAATAATTTCCTTTTCAATGTATATAATCAAAGAATTATCAAAAAATTAGTCTTCCATTCTATTTTGACGCATGTTATTTATTAGTTTGAGCCAGACTGTGCCTCTTACATATTCAGCAAAGATCCGCTGAAATGGCTATCTTCCACATCGACCAATAATGGCCAAATATTTATTATTTTTGTGAATCACACTGATCACTACACTGACTAATATTTTTTTGCTCAAAACACTGACTAATATTTCGTTTCTCTTTGATTCAAGTTTCAATTATTCCACCTTTCAACCAACTTGTTCAACGATTTTGTAGATGAACCAAATGTACCTCTTGCGGATTCAACCAAGTCTCTCGTCTTCGAGCTTCTTTCCCTCACCTCCTTTCCTTTCTCAGATTCCAGTAGTTCTCTCACTTTCTTCTCCAATTCATCACCTTCCACAAACCCATCTTCAGCCCTGTGTTCCAAGCCTATCGCCATCTTATGTTCTCCACTAGCAAATTCCTATTGAGGTGCTGCTCCACTTAGAGCAGCCACGCACTCCGGCCACCACCGCCTCCAGCACCGAATTCCACCCAGTGAGTCACAAACCCACCGACAGACACCCCAGACCCCACCCTCCCCCTTCCCGTTCCGCCCCTGTGCATAGATATACTTTTACGACTTTTACAACTAAACGAAGCTCAAAGCTAGATAATTCCTTAAAGGGCTACTATGTGAATTTAACAATAAACTATTTTTCTACACACATCCAACATAATTAACTATTTTAGGGTGTAAAAATAGACATAATCAATTTGTTTTTTGATAGTATATATAACTATGCCATTAACTCTGATTAACTTTTATTACTTTTTGTACCGTTGGTCCCACTAGTCTTCTCACCCTCTACTATTTTAAGATATTTTTAGAAATATGTACTTTTCTTAATGTGAAAATATCACTTAGACCACATGAAAGAAATTTTATTTCAGTCAACCAGAAAATATTTTAAAATTTTACTGCATCTCATTGGGTCAAAATGAAATTAAGTTTTACCATTGAAAAAAATACTAGTGCCCTTACTTTATTTTTCAATAAGAGTATTTATAAGATAAATAAGGGTATTCAAAAGACAAATAAATGGATTTAAAAGAATTAATGGAGTTTTTTTTTTTATTTTTTTACAATAACTAAATATGAGTGTTTACAAGACAAATATGTAAATAAACAAAAATTTTTAGCTCATTGGATTTTTTTAAATCCCTTTACAAGATAAATATGGTCATTCACAAGACAAATGATGGAATTTATAAGACAAATATGTGTATTTATAAGACATAAAATGTTTGTCTACTTTTTACCCTAGTAAAAGATAATTGTGTTGGTTGCTTATAGCGAAATAGTTTATTACTAAATTTGTAAATTTTCCTTCTAAAAATATATTAAAATAATAGAGAGTGAGAAGATTGATAGAACACACAATGTAAAAAATAACGGAAGTTAACCAGCCTTAACAATGTTGCTATATATGCTAATAAAATAATTAATTATGTCTACTTTTATACCTAAAATAGTTAATTATATTGAGTGTCCATAAAAAACATAGTGACGTGAAAAAAGAAAGTAGTTCATCGCTAAATTTACACCTTTATCCTACTTTAAACTTTGTTTTTTACTATTAACCTTTTGTCCATTGACATATATAACTAAATAAACTCACAATGGAAACTTGTCATGTCTACCCTAAGAATTATTTAATTAGAAAGAAATATTTAATTAGGAGGCAAATCAGAAGGCAATATGGATTTAGTGACGTGAAAAGAAAGTAGGGCAACTAGCTAGCTAGAGAGAAGATGATATACGTAGGTTTAGTTTTATGGATAATTATCTCATAATTTGGGTAGTTTCTTTTGTCTTGACGCAGGAGGAAATTAAATTGTTGAAGTATACACTTCATTCTATGTGACATGCACGGAGTTCTAATTTGTTCCGCGTGATGAATTAATATTTAACAAATGCTCCATTTAATCTTAAATACAAGATAAAGTTGACTTTTTTTGAAGAGGCAAAAGAAACTAAATAAGTTACTTAATTATATTATATGTTATGTATCTTTAGATTATATATTAGTTTATTAGTCAAATTAATTAATTTGATGAAAAAAATAAAAATCTAAATAATCTAAATAAATTTAATTAGCTTTCTTAATCTCCCCAAAAAAATCAAATTTGTCTTATATTTAGTACCGGAGGGAGTTTTTTTTTTTTTTTTTTTTTTACAAGGGGTTCATGGTAAAAAAAATTAAAATTTGTTTAGAGGGTCCTTTTAAATATTCTAAAAAGCAATGACAATTATGCGTAGTTTATTCAAATTTTAAGTTAAAAAGGTGAAGTTTTATTAAATTATCAGTCTTCATTCATATCATTCTTCTTGCATCAAGATCGCTCTTGGTTCTATCTTGAATCGAAACATAATATCAACCAAAAATTAGTTTCGTCTATGCACAATTATCACCATTTCTATTTAATTATAATACTGATAAATTTCATATTCATAAGAAACAATACGTGTACAGGTCTAAATATCCAATCAACGAACTATTTCATCTCCAATCAAACTGTTCTTCACCTTTGGACCAGTGGGTCCTTCCTCTCCCAACAGTTCATTTGGCAATTTCTTCAAAAGCTTTTTCAACTTCCCAGGCAAAAATTTCTCCATCTTCTTCAGCTCTTCTGCAATATCATAGCTCATCTTTGGACCCCATTCTCAGAAATAGTTCAACCATGGCAGCTCCACAATCTCCGACCCCAAATACTCCACAGAAACCACTTCATACCCTACCCCCATATCCACTACCTGCTCTCCGCCGTATCGTTCCTAAGCCCAACACTATTATTCCCTTGAGGATTCAACCCTTCTTTAGGGTAAAACGCGTGGCCATAAAACGAAGAATAAACGACGGGTTTGTTTCCATTCTTGAACTCAAGATTGAAGGAATCAACCCAAGTACCGCCGCTATGTTGTGAGAAATATACCTTTTTGAGTTCTCCATCGAAATTGCTTACTCTTAGTGTCACGTGTTCCCAGTCCCCCACGTGCTGGCCAATTTTTCCCAATGGAATAGTGATGAACTCTAGTTTTGCTCTTGCTGGTCCATTGAATGGGTAGTATACCCAGAAGACTATGTCTGTGAATGTTCCACCAAACATGGGTTTTATGTGTAGATATGCCTTTGAGCTTTGTAAGTCATCGCTTCTAACTCTTTCCTTCTCGGCTTTGTTTGTCGGAAGATCCAGCCAATCAGTGGTGGATCTTGGGATAAATTTTTTTGGGGGGAATCTTTATCCTAAAATCATAATATTTGGTATAGACCGACAAATACAGGGGAGTAACAAATCCAGTTTGAGTTGTAAAAACAACAAAGATATCTATTACTATTATTTCTCACCAACTACAAACAAAATCAAAGAATGAAAGCAAAGAAGGAAATAAAGAAAGAAACAAGAAAATAATTTATCGAACTCGAAAATATCAACGAAATTTATTGATTAGGAAATTTTTTATAGTAGAAAAGAATCAATAAGTTGGAAGTTATAGTAGCCTACTTCCATGACATTAGCGTCTTCAATACCTCCGTGAGCTTCCTGAACGAAAATTGTGATAAACTTAGGAGCTTTGATTTAACTTTACGGCGTGCAAGTTATATTTCTTATTGTTACAAGGGAATAAATAGAGCATGTTCCATGAAAAGGATAACTTTCAAGCATATGGATTTGGGAAATGTAAAAGCAGAACTCCCTATGCGGTGCTTTATTAATGAGTTCTTTATTAATGATTGCCAGCTAGAATGGACAGGAGCTAGATCCCTATGCAGGGCTTTATCATGGGGCCTCCAAATTGGGCGGTGGGATATAAGCCACTGTAAAGATGTGGAGTACTTGCTTTGTTTGTCTAGCAGTTGCCAGTTTTGCTCCCATTGCCGACTCGCTGGATGTCTATCCCTCAAGGAATTGGAGGACTTGAAACATTTGGTGTCACCCGATGCTCTTCTATCCTTGCATCATCAACCCACGTTTCTTGATCTCACAGATCTCTCTATTTCGGATTGCGGCAGCATGGAAACTTTGATGACGCCAAAGTTATAAGCAGACCTCCAAAACCTACGCACCATTTACGTTGGTTATTGTTGGAAGATGAAAGAAATAGTCGGAGACGATGATTATTCTGAAATGGAACTTACTATCACTCTTCCCAAGTTGACATTGATCTGCAAGTAAAGTTCGCGCAACAATTAAATTTCGTATACAGAGGCGTCATGCTCTGCCCTTCTCTCCAAACATTCTCTGCTGAATTGTGTGAGCAACTAAATCTCCCTCGGATAGAGATCTCACTTGGATTTGAGCTTCCTATGACGAAGACCTCAACTGGATACCATTGGAAAATTTAAAGTGATTAATCAGGTCCATAAATATCTGCACCACTATATATTTCACCTCCTTTTAATTAAATTATATATATGTATATGATTCTGATTCTGATTGAATCTCAACAATTAATGATTATACAAGCCGTGAGTTTCTCCTCTTTAATGACAGAAATTGACGCAATTAGAAAACCAAAAATTATGTTGCAGCCAATTAAGTGAAAGGTGTATTTTTACTCGCAATTCTAATTCTAATTTTGATTATTTTTATTGGTAACGTAATATGCAGGACATGGTGATGCTGTGTGTGACCATGAAGGTGACGCATCATCCTTTAAATCATCATTTCAGAACTTTGCTTTTAATTGATTCCTTATTTATGTTGTGTGCTTTTGTATTTACGATGAAGCTTGGTTTGTACGCAACTACTTGCTTATACCATATGACATTTTGAAGCCTTTACTTAAGAAGTTGTTCAACACTATATTTTATCGAAAGAATGACACTCTCACAGGGACTTATTAATTCAAGGGATGCATTTACCTTTGACTCACCCGAATCACAAAGGCAAAAACACATATAAATCTTAAATAATGAAATTATTTATTCCCACTTGTTACCCAAAAAATCCCGTACAATAATATATTTTTAGCTTCTTATACTTTATTCCTCCCACTTGGTAAAATTGATGCTAGCAATTGTTTAATGCATTTTCTAATTGCTGATAAACACGGATATATGGTTTCTAAAAGGGAGAAGGTGTAAATTAAGCAATCAACAATATCATTATATGCAACCATAAGAACTACCTATTTTCAGTTCACATAGTAGCGGTAATAAATTGTTTTGGTAGCAATTTTAACAATGAC
Organism: Acacia acuminata; assembly: GCA_019022655.1. Taxonomy (NCBI): domain Eukaryota; kingdom Viridiplantae; phylum Streptophyta; class Magnoliopsida; order Fabales; family Fabaceae; genus Acacia; species Acacia acuminata. The sequence continues at coordinate 749,599 of JAFJYI010000047.1, read as the reverse complement.
ATTACTCATCTTTTATTTTGGTAGCAATAAACAATATTGCTATGTGTATCTATAAGTAACAATTGGATAACGTCGTTGTTAAAATTGCTACCAAAAAAATTGATTATTGGTATTTTGTAAATCGAAAATAGATAGTTCTTATAGATGCACATAATAGTGATATTTTTTATTGCTAAATTTGCATATTATCCCACTATCTTTGTAGTACATGGTACTATGGGTTGAATCTGCCCAACATGGGCATCATTTGAATGGCCCACCAAGAGCAAATTAGCGTAACATAGGTTGAATTTGTAGGCCCAAATTGTGAAAAAGTGGCAGGTTGGCAAAATGTTACCCCCTTTTTTTTGAATGAAAACTGAAATTCATTAATAGCTCAAAGAGCAAATGAAACAAGGATAAAATACAATCCACTATCCCTCACCAACTACCTCCCAAACGTAGAAGGAGGTGGTTGATGAAGCAAACAAAAATTCCCTACGATGTTATGAGACAATTTAGCCAAATGATCAGCTAAAACATTGTTTTCCCTAGGAATATGGTTGATCAAAACTTGCCAGTTTTTAACTAACCACAATCTGGCATCAATTATGACGTCTCTAAAGGGATGAGAATGATCACAACCCCTGGTCAAAACATTAATAGCTTCAACACAATCTGATGAAACAGCCACTTTTCTATAGCCTTGGTCCCAACAAATCTGAAGGCCTTGGATTATCGCAATAATTTCAGCTATTACGGTGGAATTGTCGTAAGTTTGCACATGAATCCGCATATCCATTGACCGTTATCATCCCTAATAGCTCCTCCACATCCACTTCTTCCTAACTCCAAAACTGAAGCATCTACCTCATGATTGATAAAACCTTGCTGACGCTCCCGGTTGACTCTTCCTGCAACATTTTTGTTAGAGTAAAAATGACAACTTGCTACAATTTCCTTATCCCAACTTTCCCTGAAGAGACTATCATAGGCATTTGCAACATCATCAATTGGTTCATCTCCAAATAATTTCTTGCATCGATCCACCCAAATGTCCCAGCAGATATAACCAAACAACGTAGCCCATGATATTTTCTTGGTAAATTCCCTTCCTACCTCGTGATTCAGATTCCATTGTAGCCATTCCTTGCCTTGAAGTGATGTAAATTGATCCTAAAAAATCGGGGAAACTACTGAAATCCATCTTTCTTTGGTGTTGCTGCAATCCCTTATTAAGTGCATGAAGTCCTCCTCCTGGTTACAACCAAACATGCATCTCGCTGACTCCTGAAGGCCTCTCTGAACTCTCATTCGTGCTGTGTGTATTCTCCCATGTGCAAAGGTCCACTTAAAGGACTTAATCTTCTCTGGAACTGCCCATCTCCACAGCATATTCCAAACAGAGTCTTCATCTCTTTGAGTACCTGTAGAAAGAAAAAGGTATGCAGACTTCACAGAAAAAACAACCATTAGAAGAAGGTTTCCAATAATATTTATCTTCCCTTCGCTCCACCCAAGGAGGATGGGCACACATGATCCGATCCACAATTTGCGGCCGAAACCACCTAAGCAACCTGTTTCAATCCCATTTACCCCAACAATCAACGTAGTCAATAACTTTCTCATTCCTATCCACAAAAGCTTTATACCCGGAATAAGATCAATAAGAGGATTTTTAATTTTAGACCAATTATCAAACCAAAAGGATGCCGATTCACCATTTCCAATTGTAACCCCAACGCCCCTTTGAAATTTGTTCCAAACAGAGCATATACTTTTCCAAGTGAAGGACACTCCTTTCTTCTTATCAATAGTAGGCCTAAACCCTTCTCCAATCCTATACTTATTACGAAGGACTTTCACCCAAAGAGCTTCTGTTACACAAAATATTCCAACACAATTTCATCGAAAACCTTTATTCTGTTTGCACATATCCTTTATTCCAAGGCCACCATCCTTCTTATCTTTGATTACCTGTTCCCAAGATATTAAGTGGAGCTTCTTTCCTTTGTCATCATCACCCCATAAAAAACTCTTACTTTTCTTTTCCATATCCTTAATCACCCATTTAGGGAGAAGCATTGTTTGCATATAATAAGAAGGAATAGCACCGAGCACTTTGCTTTAATTAGGTAGTTCTACTGCGAAATTCAAGCATCCTCGTTTCCACCCCGATAATTTCTTCTGAGTTTTTTCCAGGATCAGGGCAAAGGTAACCTTAGATGCTCTCTTATGAAACAAAGGAATACCCAAATATTTACCAAGTCACAGGTGAGGGAAACTCCCATGCTCTGGCTAAGTTGAATGGCCCTTGAGCCATTAACATTCCTTGAAAAACACACTCTTGTTTTTATCTTTATTCATCAATTAACCCGAGGCCTTACAAAAAGAAACTAAAGATTTCAACATCTCTTCAGCCTGACTCTCTGAAGCATCACCAAACAAAATAAGGTCATCGGCAAAGAATAAGTGAGAAATAGTTGGACCTCCTCTTTTGAGCTGAATTGGTTTCCAAGAACCATCCTCTATTGCATCTTTAATGATATGGCTTAGTCTCTCCATGCACAAAGTGAAAATGTAAGGAGACATAGGGTCTCCCTATCTTATGCCTCTAGAAGACGAAAAGGTCTCTGTTGATTCACCATTCCACAAAACTTGGAAAGAAGGTGTAGTGATACAAGCCATTATAGCCCCACACCATTTATCATCAAAACCCACATGCTTAAGAGTATCCTGAATAAAATCCAATTCAAGTCTATCATAAGCCTTTTCCAGATCGACTTTAACGCCATCCATCCTTTTCTTCCTTTCTTATTTTTCATAGAATGAATGACCTCTTGGGCAATAATAATATTGTCGTTGCTTTGTCTTCCAGCTATAAAGCTACTTTGATGATCCCCTACAACTTTCCCCATAATCTGTCGAAGGCGCTGACTGATAACCTTAGTAATGATCTTGTAACTAACATTACATAAGGAAATTGGCCTAAAATCCTTAATGGTCTCTGGGTTATCCTTTTTAGGAATAAGAACAATATTAGTGTTATTGATGGCTTTTACCCTTAAAGGATCGACCAAGAAATCCTTCACCAATTTACAAATTGACCCTCCTACTATATTCCAATATTCTTGATAAAACACAGCCTGTATACCATCAGGTCCAGGGGCTTTAAAGGCACCAAGGTCAAATGTAGCTAGATGTATTTCATCATCTGTCACATCGGCTTGGAGTTGACTTAGATCAGCATCATTTAATAAAGGAAAAAGGGTCCTCGTCCTAAACTCAATAAAATTACCACTTCCTTTTTTGAACAGCTCCTTATAATACGTGATGGCTAGGTTTTTGAGAGCATCCTGATCGAAAACCCAACCTCCATTAGAATCCTTAAGGCCGTCAACCCTGTTTCTTCTCTTTCTGATAGTAGCAGTAGTGTGGAAAAATTTGCTATTTTTATCCCCCCACTTCAGCCACTTACATCTAGATTTCTGGAACCATAACAATTCTTCCTAAGCAAGTACTTTGTTATACTCCTTCCAAAGTTCCCTTTCTGTTTGAGCTAGATATTGATTATCACGACGGCTCCTAGATCGCTCCGCTCCTTCTATTCTTCTGATGATATTCTTCTTTTTAGAACTAAAATTACCCACCTTCTTTCTATTCCAATCCTTGGCAATGGTAGCAAATTTTCCAATTTTATCATTCCAATGATCCATTTCCCAACTCTGTCTCACAACACAAACAAAGCCTTCCTCAAGAAACCACGCAGCTTGACACCGAAAAGGTTGCTCCTGACGCTGATGCGACTTTTCCGGCGAACTTCGGAGAAGGATAGGTCTGTGATCTGAACCAAACTTTTTCAGATGATACACTTTAGTTAGAGGATGTAATTGGTTCCATTCTATATTATATGATGTAATTGTTAAAATGATGTAATTGTTAAGCAATCAACAATATCATTATATGCCACCATAAGAACTACCCCATTTTAAAGCGAACTTTTCCAACCCAACACATAAGGTGTCCTATTTTTTTTTTTTTTTTTAATATTTTTATTTTAATAAAACTTGATTCCATGCTTAATTTATCATTTTTATTGATTTATCATTTTATATAGATAGAATAATTATATAAAAAAATATTATATATTTATATTTAGCGTTAATGTGCACCCAACTATTTGAATTTAATGATTAAAGTTTGTAAACTAATTTGAAAATTAAAAGAGTATTTGTAAATGTTAAAAAAGGAAGTCGCATATACTGGCTCTGCTGCCTGTATAGGCATTTTGCAGACTCCAGAATTGAGCTAGTAATACATTATATGTAAGGTATAAAATTGTTAAAATATACTCCTCTGGTCCTTAATATAAGATAACTTTAAAAAATTGATCTTGATTCTAAATATAAAACCTCAACTGAACACCGTTGGCAAACGAAAACTGATTATTCACCATTATAATTTGACTTCCTTTTATATTATATATGCTTATGATGCTGATTGAATCTCAACCATTTATGAATATTGTTACCATTTGTGTTCATAAATCCTCGCGCTTCCCACTAGTTGTTTCTCTTATCACATAAATCGAAATGCATAGAAAAATTTAAAATTACTGGAGCCCAATAATCATATATTACTCATGTTCTCTTTATTTCTCATAATTTGCATGTGTTACATTTGATTTTTGTCATCACGCTCATCAATTTCTGAATGCCTGCCAATAAAATAATCAATGTTCCGATAACTGATTTTTTTTTTTTTTTTTTTTTGCGATAAATTATATTGTATCAAATAACAACATAAATAATTCTCAAGTATAGTTGCAAAAGTGTAATATATCTCATCTATATAAGTTCCTAATGATCTTGTCAATTATTCAGATACTTACAGATAGAGCTGTCAAAATGGGCTGATCCTACGGAAAAAAACCCATTAAGCCCCATATTTAACCCCCTTTTTTCTAGCCCTCATATGATGGGGGTTATTTTTGCCCTAGCCCAAAATAGCCCTCACTCCTTTGGGTTATGATAGGGCCAGCCCCATGGGCCACCAATGAAAACCTAATTTTTGACTAAATCCAACATTCGAGAAATCGAAAGATGTTTACATCTGGATTGGGAGCCCTTCCACGTTTAATTTGAAGGTTATTATGGCGTTTAATTTCATAGCCTCTCCATCGCCAACGTAACAGTATTTTGTATATCTTCACACTTCAAATATCACACTCAATTTCGACCAAAATAAAAAATAAAAAAATATTATATTATATATTTAGTGTGTATATATATATATATCACATCGACATCACGATCGGGCCCCTTGCTATTTTTTTTTTTTTTTTTTTTTTTGGACAAAGGCCCCTTGCTATTCAACTCAATTAGAATTCTACTTCGTTTTATTATACAAGACTACAGATTTAAATTCAACTTGATATTACAATTCTTAAATTAATTATGTTTCGGTGAAATTTTTTTAAACATAATAGTGAATGAATTATTCATTTTTTTTCTTTTTGAAAATTGAACGGTTGCATTTAGAATTCTATTTCGTTTTATTAAATAGCTACATTAAACTGTCTCATTCAAATACGTCAACACATGCACACATTCAAAGATGATATGTGCTGGTGAACATCATGACTGGGTTTCAAACTAAATACTGATGAAGATTTTAATGGCTTAAAAAGAAATGGATATCGAGGACCCGAATTTTTTAAGCCACTGCAACCTGAATTACGTCGCTCAATATATAATATAGTCTCTTTTTTTTTAATGATCAATTGATTAAATTCACTATAATGAAATTATTGGTTGTATTTTTGTTTGATTTGATGTTAGGAACTAAAAAAATTGTATTATGGATGATGAAGTTCAATCTGAAACTCCACTTGAAACGTCTGGAAGTTTTAAGATAAATAAAAAAGAAATCTCTAGATAGGAGAAAATGGACTCTCGGCTTTTCTAGAATTTTAGTATTCTACTGGATCATATAGGTGAAATTTATTTTTTCTTTCAATATTTGTGGATGCTATTTGGTAATCTGTTTGAACAGAGTTGGGAATGATATTTGGTATTCTTCCAGAATTATATTTCCATATCTGAATATGAATGAATGGATGTGTTGTAGATATAAAATGTTTTTTGGCCCGCGGGCTGGCCCTAACCCTTAGGGCTTAATTATTTTTTGGCCCGTGTGGGCTACTTAATATGTGGGCTTTTTGACCCTGTGGGCTTTTTGGCCCTAACCCACGTGGGCTAGGGCCTAACGGGCCAAGACGGCTCATTTTGACAGCTCTACTTATAGAAGTATAGTTGCAAAAGTTGTTTAAGGGATGCGAGTCAATTAAATTAAAGGTACATCTTTGTTGGCAATTCTAATTCTAATTGGTAATATAATATGTAGGATACACGGTTCTGTTGTGGGTGGCATGGAAGCTTGCCTATATATATCATCCTTTAAATCATCATTAATTCATGTCCAAAAAAATCATCGTTAATTAAACAAGTACGGCTTTTGATTATATATTTATGTAATGCATATATATAGACCAGACAGAGCGAGAAATTCCCTTGAGGTGCTTCGATGAATCAATGGTGTGTAAATCACAGTGTACCAATTTCTGAGAACCATCCGGAAATTGCTAGCTCCAGCAAGACAGAGCGAGAGACCGAAGACAACAGACACAGAGAGAGGGGGGGAAAGAAAGGGACAACTCAAGACCAACGCGCTGAGCTTCTTGGCCTAATGCGCCCAAACCTAGCGTCCAAGGAAAAGTTATTTTTTGGGTATAATTAAGCCCAGTATAAAATAAGCTAATCCAAACACCTCTTTTTCACCAAATTTTTTTCCTCTCCAACGCTACCTAGACACGAAACCAAACACACTGATAGTGGTACCCTCATAATACCTTTTCACTCAATAACAATACGCATGAACATCAATTTTCAGCAACCCTCAAAACAAACAAACACTTATTCCAATATCCCTTCCCAATAAGCACATTATTCTTTGTCATGACAATCTTGTCAGACTCAAAACACACTCTAATCCCAACTTTCCCAAGCAGCGCTACAGAGACTAAGCTAGCTTGACATCAGGTACATACAACAATGTCATTCAACACCAATGTCTGTTCAGATGTGAGTTTAAGTACAAGTCTCCTTTTTTTTCCCCTAGAGCTTAGAAGTTTGGGAGTCAGGAAGATAAACATGGTCTTCCCCTTCTCCAAAGAAGGTAAACATCTCTTTGTTTGTACAAATGTACCTAGTAGCTCCTGAGTTTACACCCCTTTCTTCACATCAGAGACAAGAAGGGCTTGTGACACCACAACAACAATGATTTCTTCATCACTGCTATTAATTCCTACAACCAAATTCACAATTGGCTTAGGAGGATTTTCACTCCTTCGAGAGTTATCTCGTTGGGCCCTTTTCCTGCACTGCATAATGAACTGGTTTTCCACAGAGAAATCAACTGCCCGTCTTCTTTTTAGGGTTAATATCCTTAGGCTTGTAGTAAAGTTTCTTATTTTTATTATTTTTGTTTTGGGGTCGTACCTTCTGTTATGCGACTTTTCCTCAACTAGGTTTGCTTTTGCAACCACTTCTTTGCCCTTTGCAGCTTGTATTGCTTTTCAGTTGGTATCTTCAATAATGATATGACTGATTAGGTCATTCAGAGACAATTGCTTCTGTTTGTGTTTCAGCTATTGCTTATAGTCACTCAACGAATCTGGCAGCTTCTTGATCAGTGCACCATCCATGTACTACTCATCTGGCATATTGATCTTCCAAGCCCGAAAGTCCTCATTCAATTTGTGGTACTCGTTGATCTAGAGCTTAATTTCTTTTCCATCTGTTATCTCCCACTTGTAAAAGTTTTCTATCATGAACTTCTGCTTCCTAACATCCTTAGTAGTATACTTAAGAATAAGCGACCCCCATATCTCACTTGCTTCTCTGTAGACATGGTACACATCAAATAAATCGTTAGATAAAGTAGTGATGAGAGTGTTTTTGCAAACCTTGTTAGCATAGGTACAAGCATCCTTTTGTTCCTGGTCAACATTCGGGGTAGGCATAGATTGAGTGAGTGCATTTGCTACTCCATGCATATCGAGGACAATGTACACACGTTCTTGCCAACGCCTGAAATTTTTTCCATCAAATTGCTCTATCTTGGAAGTGTCAAGAAACCACCTGGGAATAGGTACTATTGTCGGTATGGAAGAAGTGATGTCTCCAGAACCAGTAGCAGAGGCCATATTAGCTCTTAAGATTGTTGGTAGCCTGCAAAATGGAGATGATTCGAGTCGTGCCTGAGGACATTGTCCATAAGAGTTACTTTGCGACTACCGGCAGATAAGACGTGACACTCCCTAGGATTAAATGAACCCTTCCTACAAAACTGGGTGAGCAAAACTACAAAAGATAATAGAACTCAACAAGTAAAAGAACATGCAAGAAGAGGAGGAATTGAGGTGCTTGAGGGCTTAAGAGCTGGTATATGTATGGTTCTCTTACAGACACCTTCCTTATATATGCTTCGCATATTCAAACAATGGGCAGCCACTTGATGACTTTTAACAATTTAGTATTTTAACGTTGAGGGGCATGAACATTGTTGTCCGAGTTGACTCTCCCGAGTTTACCGTTTTTACGCTTTTAGCTTACAAAAACGAGTCGAGTCGATGGTAAATTCGTGCTATTTGTAAACTCGGCTAAACTCACGAGTTTATGTACGAGTTTACCGTTTTTACGTTTCTAGCTTACAAAACCCTGTTAACTTACTCTTAAATTCGTGTTAACTTTTTTGATTTGATCATGTTCAAAAGACTTTATATGAAAATTTTATAGAAATTTCTTTATTAAATATGATAAATGATGAATATTGATGGATTTAATTTCAATTATTTGAATTTAAAATATATTTAAATTAAATTGTTGTCATTTTTATATTTTAATTATTTAATTATACACTAGTAATACCTATTTAAGAATAAAAGTAAACTCTTACAAGTTTACAATTCGAGTTCACGATACGAGTTTTATTCTTCACGAGTTTTTTCAAACTCGTGAATTTGACAACCTTGGGCATGAATCACCGGTTACAATGTTAGTGATCGAATGATAATGTTTTAATGCCATGAACGTACAATTTAAAAATAATAAATAATGCTGGCCATCAAATCCGCTTCTCCATTAGAAAATGCCAACTTCCAACCTTTCACACTAAAAGCTAATAAATGATATGAAAACAATTTAAGAATTTTGCCTATCAAATTCGAAAACCATAATATCCATATTCTATGATCTTAAGATGGGAAGAGGTGGGGCTGAGGTGTCGCATCTGCTTTTCGCAGATGATCTACTTCTGTTCTGTGAAGTAGAGATGGAACAGATGAGTATGGTCATGGAGGTTCTGGAGAAATTTGGTAATATGTCGGGGCAAAAGGTAAATTTCCAAAAGACTAGTGTTTATTTCTCTAAGAATGTTAGCAGAGCTGTGCAAAATGAAATTTGTATGTACGCGGGCTTTAAACGGATGGATGATTTGGGGAGATACTTGGGAGCATACATGGCTCAAGGTAGACATAAGGGGAAGAATTTTCAATGTTTACTTGATAAGATGCAGAGCAAGCTCAGTTGCTGGAAAAAACAGTCCCTGTCGCTAGTGGGGAAACTCACTCTTGTCCAATCTGTGACAAACCAAATGGCAGTCTACTCTATGCAACATGTGATCATCCCAATGGGGGTGAGGAAACAAATGGAAAAAATGCAAAGGGGTTTTGTTTGGGGCCGAGAAGCGGGGAAAAGGAAAATATATGCAGTAAGTTGGGACTTATTGTGTAAGGAAAAGAAAAATGGAGGCCTAGGTTTGAGGAATTTGGAGATTATGAATGATGCACTAATAGGAAGAGTGGCTTGGAATATGATGCCAATCCAAATAACCTATGTTCTAGGGTGCTTAGTGGAAAATACCGTAGAAAAAGTAATCTATTAAAGGAGTGTAAGGGAATCAGAACAGATTCTGATCTATGGAGGAATTTGGTCAGATTATGGCCAAAAATAGTTGAAAATATAAATTGGGAGGTTGGGAATGGGGAACTGATCAAGTTCTGGGAGGATAAGTGGTTGGGGGATGGAAGGAAATTGATTGAGAAGTGTATTGTGCTACCTTCGGAGGAGGAGAAGGAAGCTCGGGTAGGGGAAATGATAAATGGGCAAGGAGAGTGGGACATGGAGAAAATTGCAAAATGGGTGAATGATGAGGGCATAAAGCTTATATTGGCAGTCCTACCTCCTAGTCCTAGCAATGGGGCTGATTCGATTAAATGGGGCAGCAATGTACAAAACTCCTATGTAGTAGCTGAGATGTATCATGCGATGAAGATGGAGGTTGAAACTGATGGGAGGTTATGGAAGGTATTGTGGAAGTGGAAGGGCCCTAGGAGGGTTCAAATCTTTCTTTGGTTGGCTTTGCACAACAGGCTGCTAACAGGGGAAAGGAGGGGCCATATTATGGGGGGTAGCACACTCTGCTGTTGCTGTACCAGTAATGAGGATCTGATGCATGTTCTGAGGGACTGTAAAATGGCCTGGTCGTTGTGGCAGGAAATATTACCACCCTGTGTAGGAACTGAGTTTGTACATTTGCTGGGTAGTGAATGGTTGGCTTGGAATTTAGCCTTCTCAGATGGGGATTGGAATCTCACCTTTGGGATTACTTGCTGGTGGTTATGGAGTTGGAGAAACAAAGGAATTTTTGAAAAGGATTTCGCATGCCCAATGACCAGCAGGGGATTGTGTACGATATGTAGCCAGATCAAGGAAGCGGAGGGATTCTGGTGTGGCTAGGGGCAAAAAGAGGGAAGTGGCTGTCAGGTGGCAAACTCCTCCAGTGGGCTGGGTTAAGCTCAATGTCGATGGGGTGGCAAAGGAAAGCAGCAAATCTGCAGGATGTGGCGGACTGATAAGAGATTGCAGAGGTATGTGGCGTTGTGGCTTTACTCATTATCTGGGAAGCTGTAACGCGCTGCAAAGTGAGCTATGGGGTGTTCTCTCTGGCCTTGAATTAGCTGTGAAATATAGATTTGATAAGATAGTGGTAGAATCTGATTCTGTAGCTGTGGTTAGTATACTGAATAATTTGCAGGTTGATGACAGAGTTAAGTCAAATCTGTTGCTTCAGATTGCTTGTAATTGTCAAAAGTTCTCTAGCATTGCTTTTGTCCATGTGTTTAGGGAAGGAAACTCTTGTGCTGATGTACTTGCCAATTTAAGTCTCAGACACGTAGAGGGTAAAGTCACTTTTGAGAGTCCCCCATCTGTTGTAATCAATGCTTTAGGTAGGGATTTCATGGGTATTGCTTACCCCAGATGTATACTGTTACAGGAATAATACAGGGCTGATGCCTCGAATTCTTACCAAAAAAAAAAAAGCTAGTTATTATGCCGTTTTATGGTGAGAGATTTTAATCCAAAAAATTTTTATAGTTCCGCAAAATAATTTGGATAAAATTGCCCAGTCTGCATTTAACTTGCACATAGGGAAAAATTGCCGGATTTACATGTGACTCATCATTGTGAATGTTCACTCCTTCTCTTGGCTCATTTAATAATTTAAGTCCACTTATTTCTTGAATAATCCCCACAATCCCAAACAGCGTGGAATTTTTTCCTCATGATATACACCCACTTATTATTCCCAACAGTAGATATTGAACAATTTTGTTCAACGATGGCAAAGACATCCTCTTACAACACAATGGGTGAGTAGACAATTGTTACGTGATATTATAAGCTTTACTAGAAAAGTTTTTATCATGCATAACCATATCCTATTTTGTTCAATTTGTCGATAATTATGTGAAGAGAAATCCTTTATTTCAGGTATGACTTCTTGCAAACATATATAGTCATAGACTCATAGGTAAGCACTCACACATGCCCAAATCTTTCAGTCATATAAATGATATGGACAACAATATATGTAGTTTGACAGTAAAAAGGAAAGGGATCGAGGATTTGGCTTTGAAGTTGCTCAACAATGACCTGAACGGAGAAAAGCAAAATTTATATGACAAAGCAAGATGGCACTATGAACAAGTTGAAAAGCAAGATGGCAATAAAATATTACAAGTTAATCCTTCAAAAGGGAACTTTGAAGATGTTGGAAGAGAGTTGGTAGAAGAATATGGTAATTTTGACAGTGTGAAGAGACATGATGACTTGGAAATAGGCATGAGCATCGATGGCATAAACTATACTCCCTCTGTTCCATTAAAAAACAACCGTCACACATACCTCATCATTTTTATAAGAAACATTTAAAGAGTAGCATAATTTTTACTTCTTATTTTTTTCATTTTGCCCTCATTTAATTACCCCTATTTAATGTCAAAGGAATAAATTTTCACAACCCCTAAAGACCTGTTACTTCTATCATATTTATTTCTTATTTTCTCTCTTTTACAATCATTCTTATTATAATAATTTCCTTATTCCCTTGTTGCTATGTCATCATATATAAGGGTATTTTATGGTTACAATTTTGACACATTTATTATTCTTAACCGACTCTTCCAACTGTGAGATTCAGTTAAATGTTTCTTATAAAAAAGAACCGAAGAAGTATATCCAACTCATTTTAAATGTCATATATGAAAATTTATTACAATCAGAATTGTCATAACTGTCAAAATTTACTCGCTTTAAATTGTATATTCATCTTAATTATATTTCTCTTATAGCCGCTCTCTTCTCTATAACTTTTTGATTATTTAGTACCACTCTGGTAATATTTATAAGTCTATTTTAACTAAATCACACATACCAATGAGAGGTAGTTAACTCAATAATTATGTGGTAAATTTTCAACTTTGCCCTCATTTATAAAGATGTATTTTTCAACTCTTTCTTCTTTCTCTATTCCATTGATACAATTAATATAGACAAAATTGTCATAATCTCATTTACTACTGTAAAACTTGACTAATAAATAGGACCAAATTTTTTTGTCAAAAAGACTTATAAATAGAACCAAAGTGGTATGGAACAAGTGCAGAAAAATATTTAATGCAACCTAAATTTTGTGGTATGAAATTTACAGAGTCTATATATGATTTGTTAAAATTTAAATGCCATATATATATAATGAGATAAGATATTATCACTATCAATTTTGGTCACTACCAAGTTACTACTACTTTTTTCACCGTTAGATCAGAATTTCAATAGGAGAGAGAAATTATAAAGCTAAGGTAGATAATATTCGATCTAACAAGTGAAAAAGTAGTAGTAACAATATCCTATCCCATGTTTAATTTATTTATTTATATTATTTTCACTATCTTAATTATTTCTTCTTATTTTATTCCTACAATCTTCTAAAGGTTATCTATTGCCTACAACATTTTTCCCCCTTTTGCCAGACCCTACAATAGCTTTAAATAGGGGAGGAGTTTCAAAGTTATACATAACAAATAAGGGAATGGATAAAGGATGACAATGTGTCAGCAATTGGGGTGTTTAGAGAATGGGAAGTTCAGGGAAAACCGCTTTAGTAAGCCATATATATATGACAAACTTTTAGAAGAAACTGACATTAAAGTTATTTGGGTAAATGTATCAAAAAATAGCATCTACAAGCTGCAAAAATCAATTGAGATAGATATATCAAAAAATTATTTCAAGCATTCAAAGGGATGAAAAATGTGTTGTTATTTTAGATGATGTTTGGGATATTTTTTTCTAAAGAAGGTTGGATTTCATAAGGGTGTGTTTGGTCTGAAGGAGGGAGGGGAGGGAAATTTTTTACCTTATTTTGACCAAATTGCCCCATGAAAATTTTTCAGTATTCCATAACTACACTCTCAACAAACCAAAAAAAAAAAAAAAAACATTTTTCTTCTTATTAGTGACAATTTGATAAAAGTCCTCCCTCTCCTTCATCCCCTTCTCTCAAATCAAACACACTATAAAAGAATTAAATTGATTTTGATGACTCACATATAGCAAGTATGTCAAGGTATGGGTTGCGAGAAGTATACAATAAATGTGGAACGTTTGCGTGATGATGAAGATAGTTGGACTTTATTTAAAAAGATTATAGGATTGCATGAAGATTTGTCTTTAGAATTGCTGAAAATTGAACAGAATATAGCACGTCAATGCGAGGGTTTTCTCCTTGCTATTGTTCCAATTGCGACAAGCATGCGATTCAACCAATTTTTCATAGTTAAATTGGAATTTTTAATATATTTCTTGGACTATTAGTGTATAATTAAGCATTAATTTTAGTAAGGAACATTTGTATTAAATTAATTATAATTAGAGGCAAAATAGTAATAATTTTGTTAATTGTTCATGCAAATAATTTTTTTGGACTTTTGATGCTATCTTATATTTAATCTTGCATTGTATGTGTTTAAGAAAAAAAAAATTGAGATTTTGGAAGGTCGAAATTAATAATTGGGGAATTGGGGAAATTACGTAAAAGATCCATAGAATTTATGGAAAGTGTAAATTAATGAAGAAAAGGAACTTTAACCCCAAAAAAAATGAAGAAAAGGACCAGAAAATTTTACAAATAAGTACCCATATTTTCTCGTAAATTACGGTTAGCCTACATATGTTTATAATATTTATGTTTTAGTCCCTCCTCATGAAACTTTTGACATTTTAAATAGGTCCTTGGTCAAAATAGGTTTTGACCTATTTTGACCAAGGACCACCTTCTTCGAAGAAAACTAGACCTCAAAGAGGGACGTTTCAACGTCGCGGACGGGAGGAGCGAGAGAGAGCTGAGAGTTAGAGCGGCGCCGAGACAGGAATGAGTGTGGAGGAGAGATCGAACTTGACCCATATTTTCAACATCCCATTGTCAAACAAGGATGGAAGCCAGAGCTAGGCGATAGGGGCACGAGTTCGGGCCAAACGAGGTTTCTAACCGAGAGAAGGCCGCCTCTATCGTGGAGACCTAGAGCTCGATTTGAAGTAGGAGAGGAAGAGAAAACAACCACCATCGTCAGCCCTTCTCTCTGTTAGAATATAAGGGTGTAATTGATTAGTTAGCCTATTAGTTAGGGAGTTAGTTAGGATCCTAATCTATAAATAGGGGATCTTAGCTAATATGAATAATTAATAAGTGTTGAGTGAGTATCACAATTACTCTAAGAGCATTATGCTCTCCATTGTCAATAATACAATGAGATTCCTCATCTTCTTTCTCCTAATTATTCTCTCTAATCATACTTGTTAACATGGTATCATGAGCCTTGGTTTTGGATTTTGGGTTTGGTCAGATAATCAAGAAGCCCATGAAGGTCATTCTTGGTTTACCACCTTGTATCTAAATGCTTCAGGAAAAGAAATAGGCCCAAGAATTGTATTGAGATCCACCATAAAATCAAGAATTGGAGCTGGGTTGGGTGTCGACACAATATCCGATTGGAAGGAATTGGAGCATTTGAATCAGAGTCTCCAATATAAAAAATTGGCCCAAGACTCGTGGACTTTCAAAGACCTGACAGTAAGAAAGATCAAAGAAGACTTGGACCATCAACCCTACCCGACTCTGACTCGCGACAATAATGAAGATCGGAGAACCTATGGTAGACAAAAATGACAAGCGGCTGGTTGATCGCGTTCATTGTTCATCGTGTTCAGGTTTGTCTGATAGCTTTCAGATTTGTTAGTCCGATGGCAGAGTCGAAGACGCTTAGAATCTCAAATCAAGGAATTTTGCAACTCAGATTGATTCTGCCAGAAATGCGATTTCCAAGAACTGAAATACTTTTCCATTTAGATATTCCTCACCGAGAGAAATCAGACTTCACCGTCTAATATAAGCCTAGACGTGATTCGCGCTTCTAGTGAGTTCTGGCCAGAACAATTCAGATATCATATTTACGAAAATTGTATGAAGAATTCAAAGACCCGACGTTCGCTGCAGAAACAAACGCGATTTATGGTGTGAAGTCTAGTTCACCACGATGTACACAAACCACCGTGAGTTTCCGGGGCCGTCGATCTCCAGGGTCGAAGGTCAATCACCACGGCTGATTTACAGAAAATCGTGATCCGTCAAGAAGACCGATCTCTAGGTCGATTCCAGAAAATCAAGATAGGACCATCAGGATCCCAGAGACATCACGATATGAGATCAGGTAAATGGATTCGAGATTAGTTCTTGTTTGAATGTCGCATCTGAAATCTAGTGAATCAGAGGAGAACGGTGACACGAGATCATCGTGGCTATTTGAAGCCGGCGGAGAAACGAGAAAGAATGGTTCAGAAGAATTGAGTAGAGTAGAGAGCAGAGAATGGCCTCCTCCTCAAGGTTTCTGTTATGCTGAGGATACAGGAACATTCCAGAATTGAGTAGAGTAGAGAGCCGAGAAAGGCCTCCTCCTCAAGGTTTTATTTATGCTGAGGATACAGGAACATTCTAGATATGAGTAGAGTAGAGAGCAAAGACAGGCCTCCTCCTAATTGAGTAGAGTAGAGAGCAAAGACAAGCCTCCTCCTCGCGAAAACGTTTCTCTCATGAAGATTTCTCCATTCTAATCTGAGTCGGCCAAACGCACAAAAGGCATCAACCCCTGTGATCTAGACCGTGAACGGAAGTCCTCCTACCATCATTACTTCCGCTGCTCCAACTCCCACAAGACAAAGAAAATTTGCATATTCTCAATGTTGCCTCTAGTTTGGTATGAGTATTTTGCCTTTTTTGGACATGGAGTCTAATAGAGAAATTGGGAGAGTAGGTCAAAACAGTTGAGATGGCATAGGGACTAATTTGTTTTAGTGTTCATTGTGAACAAGTTGGAGCATCTGATTCTTCAAGATGGTTGCATTAATTTCTTTCAGAGAATTTTGAAGAATGAAAGTTGAATGCAAATGTGCATATACTCGCCTACTGCTGGTGTGATGTGCTAATTAAGTCTGCTTTGTTGTCAGCTAGCTTAAATGAGCTCACTTTTTAGGCATCTCTCTCCACTGGTGAAATTGTTTTGATCGATCTGGAGGTTGTTTCATTAAGAGCTAAATTTGAAGACAAGAAGGATATGGAGGTGACTAGGAGTTTATTGCTAGCAGCTTCCAGAAGAAGTGAATCAACAAGTTTGGATATGGAGAAGAATGTTATGAATTGAAGAAGTCTTTGTATTACTTTTGTAATTGTAAAACTATTCAATTTGATTCACCTTATCCCCTTATTTTTGTTGTTCAAGTTGAGTACATTTAAGATAAATAGTGTTCAACTTGAGGGAGCGTGTTAGAATATAAGGGTGTAATTGATTAGTTAGCCTATTAGTTAGGGAGTTAGTTAGAATCCTAATAAAATCTATAAATAGGGGATTTTAGCTAATATGAATAATGAAAAGTGTTGAGTGAGTATCACAATTACTGTAAGAGCATTATGCTCTCCATTGTCAATAATACAATGAGATTCCTCATCTTCTTTCTCCTAATTATTCTCTCTAATCATACTTGTTAACACCCTCCAAACATTCTCTGCTTACAAGTGCAAGAAACTTAATCCCCTCAGATAAAGATCTCAAATGGATGTGAGCTTCCTATGGAGATGACCGAAACTGGATACCTTGGGCAAACGAAAACTGATTAATCAGGTTCATACCTTTCATAAGTTGACTTCCTTTTGTGCTATATATGCTTATGATGCTGATTGAATATCAACCATCTATGAATATTGTTACTGTTTATGTTCGTAACTCCTCAAGCTTGGCATGAGTCGTTTCTCTTCTTTAATCACAGAAATCGACTGGCATACAAAAATCTAAAATTATTAGAGCCAAATAATTATGTTACTTATGTTTTCTTTATTTCTCTCCATTTGAATGTGTTGCATTTACATTTTGTGATTACGCTCATCAATTTTTGAATCCCTGCCAATAAAATAATCAATGTCCCAATAATTGAAATTTTGTTTGCTAAAAATTATGTTGTATCAAATAACAACATAAATAAGTCTCGAGTATAGTTGCAAAGTTGTGAATATATCTCATCTCTTATATAAGTTCCTAATGATCTTGTCAATTATTCACTTACTTACGAAAGTATATATAGTTGCAAAAGTTGCTTAAGGGATGCGTCTCAAATTAAATTAAAGGTGCATCTTTACTCACAATTCTAATTCTAATTGGTAATGTAATATGCAGGATACATGTTTCTGTTGTGGGTGGCATGGAAGTTTGCATTTATATATCATCCTTTAAATCATCATTAATTCAGGTCCAAAAAAAAATCATCGTTAATTAAACAAGTACTGCTTTTGATTATATATTTATGTAATGCATATATATGTATCCAATTACACGAGTTTTATCAGTACATTTATGATAAAGCTTGGTGCATAACTCCGCTACTTGCTTATGGCAGATGACATTTAGAAGCCTTTATCCAATAAAGGCTTGGTGTGTAACTCTACTACTTGCTTATAGTATTTATGTAATGCATATATATTTATCCAATTACACTGTTTTTGTCAGTACATTTATGATAAAGCTTGGTGTGTAACTCTACTACTTGCTTATGGCAGATGCACATAGAAGCCTTTACCCAATAAGTTGTTCAACACGGTACTTTATTGGAAGAATGACATGTGTCCCTACAAGGGACTTACTCAAGAGGGACATATTTGCATTTCACTCAGATAGCTGTCTCTGGCGGGGAACAAGCCTATACCTTCATAGGTAACCCGCACGTGGGACGTGGGATCCTGCAGGCTGGTTTTTTTTACCAAAGGCTTCATGCTCATCCAGCTCCGCCCGTTGCCCTACCTATCCCTCTCAATGAGGGTCAGGGCTAAAGGTGTATTTATTTTGACGGGTGAAACTGATGCACTCTTTCTTTTCCCCTATCTGTCGAGTGACTTCGTCCCTCTCGAAGCTAGTCAAAGGTGAGGTTCAATAGAAGGATGATAATGGCTTACTACTTACTCACCATGCCTGGCTATCTTCGCCCATTTGTGGTTAGCAAAGAATCCACCAAGAGCTACGTACACTGCCTGTAATAAGCCCAGTAAGCGCAAAAACGGATAGGAGGAAATGTCTTGTTCGGGCCCAACTGAAATAGCGGTGTCAGGGACAGCATGAACCAAGGAAGTTGTCTCAGAAGTGCCCACCGTACCACTGATTCCAAGCATTTCTTTGAGCCATAGGGAAGAAAATCCTAATTTGTCCAAACAGATAAGCAAATAGTTCTGAGAATAAGAACTGAGTATAGCATAACTCACTATGAATGAAAGTATTAAAGTGCTGACTTTATCATCCAACGATGAAATGCCCATCTTTTTTGGTAATGGTGGTAAGCCAACTCCTAGACCGGCAGGCTGCCTACTAGAAGTAGAAGGACTGATTTTCTCTTTTATGATTAATTTGGAGTTCTTCACTATCCTTACTGAACTAATATTACCACTCGACTGACCCTCATGAAGTGCCTTTCCTAACCCCGGATCATGGCATCCTTGATGCATTGCTATGAGGTAAACTGTCAGAAATTCGGGGATGCCATCTCAAAAGAATGTTTATAATAGCACTTTGACTTTGACTAGGACTAGGACTTTGACTACTTTGTAGTGGGGTTAACATTCTACTCTCTCTGTTCTTATTATGAGATCAATTAATAATTCTCACAAACCAATAAAAACAGTTAAAGTCAATAAAATTGTCCTACAATTTAAATAACTTTCAATATTACCCCTACTAATTGTATTAAACTCTAATATTATATTAATTATTACTCTTACCCACTACCCTTATTGATTATAAGCATACATGGAAAAAAATAATTAATGCGCTTTGGAAATAATAAGTGCCTTATAAAAAGGACCAAATACAATTACTAGTTGGTGTCTTATAATAAGGATCGAAAGAGTATTTGCAAGGTTCTGAAATCCGGACCGATCACCGAACCGGTGAGGATCTTGGGTTAAGAGTCGGTGGGTCGACGGAGTCAAACCAAATATTAATTAAGAATATAATGTTAATTATAAAAATATTTTGTCAAACAATTAAAGTCTATCGGTGTCACCAATGAGATATATGGATACACCTCAGGAAATTTTGTGATTAGATACAATCACTCATGTGTGCAAGTGCAAGCTGTACATCATGAATTTCTTATTTGTTTTCCTCCTACTTCCATTTTTTATGTTTGTAAGAATTAAGAAAAAAAAATATTCACAATCTGCTCTCACCGACTCCCCGTCATATCCATCATATCGGTCGAGACATCTTTCTCTCTCATTATATTCAAAGTTCAAATCTCCATAATACCCACTTTCCCGCTTTGTCCTGGCACTCGCATTCAACATTCAGATCTCATCTATATCTCTCACCATAACCTTCCTTCTCTTCCCTCCATCATCGACAAGGCGACAAAGCTCCATCATCCATAGCTTCCGCCCTCAACCTTCACTCCGTCCAATCTCATGCCGGCCAAAAAGATGGCTGTAGTTGAAAATATATTCCAACCAACCTTTAGTTCAGTTCTCTTCTTCTTATCTCTTCATCTTCCTTGATCTGTTGCACACAACCTCCATCTGTTTTTTTTTTTTTTTTTTTTTTTACTTCATGACTCGGTGACAGTCTCAACTCGACTGGTTCTAGCCGAGTTGCCCGAGTTGACTCGGAGTCACCGAGTTAACCCGGGTTTCCCCTAACTCGGACCGGTTTTCCGTCCGGTTTCCGGTTTGAATCGACTGATCCGGTTCGGATTCCTAAACCATGAGTATTTGATAAATTATGAGTGGGAAGAAAGTGAGTTTTGAATCCTATGGAATTATTTGGCAGATATAGATGCCCAGTGGGAGGGCGGGGGAATTGAATCAGAAACAATGGGATGATGATGGTTCATACAGCTGTCATTATTATTTATACATGAAGAACTACTATTAATCGTGTTAACGAATCTACCTGAGTAATTTTTAATCATGGAAAAAGTGTTGTACAGTTTCTTTTAAAAATATTTTAAACCTTAATAAGGATTCAATTATAAATAAATCTTGAGAATTTGCTACTTTAAGTATATCCCATAAAATTAGTTGTATTATAGTTCTTAAAAACTTGATTTATCATTGCGATTTTACGTTTTTACGATTTTTTTTTTTACTAAAACGATTTTACTAATTTTCTAAACATTTTTAAGTTTTTACGATTTTAATATGTTACGATTTTTCATTTTCCTTTTGTTTTCAGGTAAAATCTACATTTTCTTAACCATTGTGCTCCTCCTGTTTCTCTATGTATAACCCTACTACAGTGCTATGGAGATATAGGGTGTATATGATAATGTTCTCAAAATGAGTTTTTTTTTTTTTTTTTTTTTTTCTATGCCGAGGAACAAAAATATATGGGAATTGTGTTTGGTAAATTCGATTTTTTTTTTTTTAGTTCTCGAATAAACCGGTTTATTTTTTGTGTTAGGAAATTAAAAAAAAAAAAAAAGAAGTAGAAAATTATAGTTGTTTGTTCCAGGTAGAGCTGGGAATCAGGGCCGGCCCGCCCCTACAGTCCCGGCCCGACGGGCCTACCCTACGGGGCCTGGGATAAGGAAAACGTTTGTTTTTCAAAGTCCGGCCCGATAGTACCAGAGCCAGGGCTGACCCTGCAGGGCCTAAAAATTACTATTCTAAATTTTAACTATTTTTCTTCCGGTTTTTTTCCAGAGAAATATAATTAGTAAATTGCAACCATCAAAGTTCTAATCTATCAAATAAATATTATCAACATTAATATCTAAACAATACAAATTATCCAACAAATAAATACATTCATTAATTCGTAACAAAAAACAAACCATTGTCCACGGTTGAAATAAAGACTTGCAAATTAATCTTTATGAATTTTTACTTTCCCTATAGCTTTTATTAATAAATTAACCATGGAATCCAAGTATTTATTATCATGTCATTCCAAGTCATATTGTTTAGTTTAAGTACAACATGTGTGCTTTATGTAGTTTCTAACAAATATCTTCCAAGTTCTGTTTGACTGTTCATACATAGATAAAGGCCAAGTAAAAAAAGAAAAAAAAGAATGCTATAGTGAAACGGGCCTAACAGGATTCTGATTGATTTTTTAAGCTCGAATCTTACAGGCCAGGGCTTTAACAGACCGGCCCGACGAACTTGCCCCGATTTCCCGGCTGGGCACAAAATCAAAATATATTTTTCCCAACCTCTCTTCTCTCGAGCGATCACCTCACGCAGCTTCAGTCCTTCACTCGCGGCGTCTTCCTTCTCTCCAGAACCTCATCAGTGACTCTCGCAGCGTCCTTCCTCGTGGCGTCCGCTCCTCCTCAAACCTCAGTCTCATCAGTCGTCTCCTCCGTGGCTCTGTTTCAGGCTCTCCGATTCTCCTCCATCCCGAGAACTTACTGAGGTACTCTACCCTTCATTTGCTTTGCTTAATCAATTTAGAATACGGCTTTTGGGTGGTTTTGGCCTGGGTTCAATGGTCACATTTTGATTTCCCTAATAATCCTATTTTAATCGAATTTAATTTGGTTCATAATGGAATGTTTGTTCTGTTTCTGGAAATTTGTTGCTTATATGTAATGTGTGGTGTGATGAGTTGGACGATGGCTCTGAGCAATATCAAGAACTTGACCTGTTTCTGGAAATATTCCGTATGCTTCTTATTCTGTCTATGCCTACTGTGATTTAGATTCATAAGCATACTGTTAGCACCCTAATTCGTTATCTGTCAAAATTTTTATATATTATTAAAGTGTATTCACTAGTGTGCTTTTCGTATATTCACAAAGTAAAAGGTATATGCGTTTCTGGGATTCCATGGCCATGTGGTTAATTTTTATATATGCGTTTTCACTTTTTGTTGTTGTTGTTGTTGTTGTTGTGTATTTGGTTGAATCTGTGTTTTTTATGAATTACTATGATTTTTGCATAATAATGAGGCGCACACACATATATGAATTGTTTCTACACACAGTTTTCGATTTTTTGAATTTGGATTCAATTCCATAAATCTGAGTTTTCCCGTGAATTATTCCATATATGTGATTATTGAATATGGGCTTTTCCTTTCACTGCATATATATGTTTGTATATGGTTCACGAGCATGTTATTCTCTTGTCTGTGTAGCATAGAAGCTTTTACTTTTCTCCACTTGTGGTTATGATGATCTTCTTATGTATGCTCCTACCTTGTTGGTTTAAAATTTATTTCTCCCAACCTGAATGATTCTCTCATGTTAGAATATGTGTGGGTACGCATAATTTTTTCAGATTTAGGGCGGAAGAGATTGTTTTGCATTCTTTGATGATATGCTTATGCCTTATGGGTATTATAAAATAATGATTCTTATTTTGACTCTGTATCCATGTGTGGTGGCTTCTAGTTTTCTCTTGTCTGTATATATGATTTGAATATGCCCAACTGTTTGGCCTGAAACGACGTTTATTTTGCAAGTGGCATTCATATCTATTCAAAACTATCACTGGAACATAAATTATGTTTGTGGGTTTCTTCCCTTCATTCTCTTATGCTATTCGGGAAAAATGGAAGAATATAGAGAGGGATTATAACGGAATCAGTTAATATCAGAATTATATGAGGATACCAGTCTTTCCCCTTATCTTAAGTATTAGGCTTGATGATATTGCATGAATTCAAACATAAACCCATGTGAGGTTAAGCAGGGCTGGGCATGAATTCTTGGTTTCTGGATAGGGGCTTGTAAAGAGGCATGGTCTTGGGAATGTCAGTCGAACAGTTTATACTTGCCTGCATTTTTTAAACTCATTTCTGCATAACCTTAAAGGGGCATCTGCAACTCACCCTGATTGACTAGAAAATCAGAATTTTTATTTTAAAAATTACCACTGAATCTGTATTTCAGTTCGTATGACATCTTTTTCTGGATCACATGTTTTGATAAGTGTTTGTTTATTCCAGCCCAGTTTTAGTTACATGCAATTGTTCATTCAAAACAACTCTTGGTTTCTGGCATAAGCTTTCAGTAATTTCTTTATTTTTCTTGAGTGAGTTTATCTTTTAGTTTAAAGCCAGAAACAGGTCTACCTAGCTAGCTCAAATAAAGTTGTGGGAATAACTATTTAACTGTTCAAGGTCAAAAGTGAAGTCTTGGTAAAAGTAGCATATGATTTAGTGAGCTCATATAAATTTTGTTCTGCTGGATACATCAAATGTTTAGAATGAGTGCACTGATTATTGTGTTTGGTTTAATATAGAAAATTTTTCCTTACCTGAAAAGAAGTCGTATTTTTATATTTGATTCATTACTTCGTGGAATTTACATTGGACTCTGTATTTAGTGTTTCTGTTAAATGTATTGTTAATCAAATATCTGTTGCAATTGATCCTCCTGGTTCTGTTATGATATTGCATGAATTCAAACATAAACCCATGATGATACTGCAGTAGTTGTTTACTTCCTTCTTTGAAAATATATGTAAGTTTTCTTTGCTATAAATAAAAATCACACACAAAAAGCCTACACGCTATAATGACTTATATGAAACATGGGTTTTATGTGCATATATGCTTGTGAGCTTTGTAACTTGTCCCTTTTAACTCTTTCCTTGTTGCCTTCATCTGCTGGAAGATCCAGCCAATAGGAACCGTCATGATTAGGATCCTGAGGAAGATTAGTGCCGTTTGGTTGTTTTGGGGTAGGATGTAATTCGGATCCTTTCTTATAGAGTAATCCTCCATGGCCAAAAAACCAGTTTACCGAGGAAGGGTGGTATTCTTCATCAGGATGTAAGTACATTATTGGAGAGTAAGGTTGGACTATTGCTTGAAATTGCTGTAGATTTGGCATAGAGGTGAAGTTAACATTGGTGTTCTTCAAACAGAATATAGCTAGAAGACTAGTGTTTCCACCATTTTGAACTAGAAATATGCCTACAAGAAGTCCAGGAGCTTGAGTGCCTCTGTTTCCCGGTCCCCAAATCCAATTATATGTCTCAATTTCATCGGTGAGGTCTGACCGGATGCATCGGATTATCAAGGGAGGGCTTGTCCAGTGTTTTGGTCACAACATGGCCTATTGTTTTATAACCATCAGGAGAGTTAGGTTGCCAAAAATAGCAGAGCTATTTTGATTGATTTTTAGGGACTTGATACTCCATTTGAGAGTGTAGTCAAGTTGTTCCGTTAGAGCTAGGTTACTGAATGAAGAGTTATCTTTGGCCACAAGAACCCTTCCAAAAAAAAGGTTTATTGTATGATTGCCTATCGTAACCTAACATAGAGAATCCTTCTGGTAGTCCCGTGGGTTCAAAGATTTTAGCCCCAAGATTTTTTGGACCACTTTCATGGGATGCCCACACTTTGTTGAATGTTGAAATCTGCACCGCTTGCAACTCACCCAGATTTATGGTCCCACTAGCAAATCCATCACCTACGTCTAAAATGGTAATCGTCCTTCCTCAATGTGACAATATCTCTAACATAGCACATACTTCAAATTGTACTTAAAACCTCACACGTTTTGTCTTAAATGAGTGCAGAATCTGTGACACATGGGGTGTTATACATGTTTAAGATATGATTTATAACTGTGTTTCTGAAGTCTACATGTTTTGCAGAGAGATGCTTCAAATCTGGAATTGTCAAGCTTAAGTATGTTTAATAAGTGCTCAAGACATGTGTCAGATATGTTCATTACATGCCAAATAATTCATAACTGCTCTGCATCTGTTATGTTATGTTTTGTTAGTTTTTTTTGTTTTTGTTTTTGTTTTTGTTTTTTGTTTTTGTTTTTTTGTATCTTTGCTTTTGAACAAGTAAGAGTCTGAACAACAAGAAATGAGGAAAAACAAGTATATGAAGCTAGATAGTGATTATTAGCTGGTGGCCATAGGGTTGGAGCAGGTAGCTTGAATGTGGGATCAATGGTGACTTTAATTTTTTGTTTTAACTTTCTTTTAAAAAAAATCAAAATCTAAAATGAGTTTTCCCAGATGATTTTTCAAAGTTACTTTTATCAGTTTCTCACATAATTTATTTGGTGATACATAAGAGAGAAAAATGGTGACTAGTGGAACCAAGTTATGCACATGGGAGCTATATATGGCCACCAGGTCTTACCATCGAATTAAGAGAAAAAAATCATGACTTGCATATATACTTTCAGCCTTATAATTTCAGTCATACAGAATTATATGTAATTTATTCTCTAATGATTTTTAAAGTTATAAAGTTATATAAAATTTTAATTTTTATAAATATTATTATAAATGAGGATGAACCGATATAATACTTGTGAATGAATTGGGAGAAATACTTACATATTTAAGAGTGCCACATTATTTGAACTCTATTTAATGGAAACACATCAACTCAAATCATTTTAATTCTAATTGGCCGATGATTCATCATAAACAATTGCATTTTATTTTCATTTTAAGAGAAGTAAACATCTTCAAAAAACAAAAACAAAATATCAGCCAATATTTTTGTTAAAAACAAAATAAAATGTGAATTGTTTTAGATGAGTAATCGGCAAACTAGGATTAAAATGATTTGAGTTTATGTGATTTAATTGAACAAAATTCATATGACGTGGTATTCTAGGAGTATGTCAGTATTTCTCACGAAGTGAATAGTATTTAGTGTTTATGTTTATCATATCATATACACCAATTGAGTGTTTATATTTTTTATATCATATTATCATAAAACGTAAAAGAAAAAAAAATAAGAGTGTTATTGGAATGGTAGATATGATGAGAAAGGAGAGATATTTCTTATTGGCCCATTGATTATTTGGGGAAGAATATATGGCTATCCTATCACCATCTTGTGGCCACATTTTTTTCTGTCTTGGCGAATCAAATCAACTTGACACTGTGTCTCATTGGAGTTGATCGTCCGCCATGTTTCAATCCACAACTTGAACTAGCATTCAGCAATCCCCTCTCTCTCTCAAAGCTAGGCCCCAAGGTACCATTTCTTTATAGATTATTATGGTCTTTCATCCGCTGCAGTCTTTCCACCCCTTGGAAAGATCGATAAGATCTCACCCAAGACTGATACTGATTCTGAAGCCGAGGTTTCTGATTTCTTCTTTTCAATTTGTTTTTTATCTTCGTTTGCTACTTCTACTTCTGCCTTTGCACAGTTATTCATTTTAATTTTTACTGTTTAGTTAGACAGATTCAAGATTTCTTCTCTCAATAATCTTCTTTCCATAATTACTTTGTTCGATCAGATTGCATGAATATTAAGGTAAGGTAGATAGATATGATTTAGTATATATATGGGCAGCGAAAAAGTAGATACTCCCTCCGGTCCTAATTATAAGACAACATTTGGGGGTTAGTTTTGATCCTAATTATAAGACAACATTCTAATTTTTATCAATTTCTTCCTAAAATACCCATATTTTATTCTCTCAAGTGTGTTTAGTTTTTAATGAGTACATGTATGTGAATGTGTAGACTCTTCCTATTAATGAAACGTTTAAATATATATATATATATATATATATGTTTGTGTGTGTGTGTTTCTATATATGTATATATGTGTGTGTCTACACAACATATACATGTGTGTGTGTATACATATATGTATGTTTGTGTGTGTGTGTTTCTGTGTATATATGTATGTATATGTGTGTGTATCTATATATGTATATATTTGTGTGTCTACATACAAATATATATAGACACACACATGTGTGTGTACATATATGTATGTATGTATATATGTGTGTTGCTGTGTATGTATATATATGTGTGTGTGTGTCTACACACAAATATATCTGTGTGTGTGTGTGTTTATATGTGTGTGCATATATATGTGTGTGGGTTTATGTACACACACATAATTATATATATATATGTGTGTGTGTGTGTGTGTGTGTGTGTGTGTGTGTATGTATTCATATACACACACATATATATAGCAAGATCATTATTTCAATTAGGTAGTGTGTGGGAAGAAAAATTTTATGTCGGAAAAATATATGGCAAGAGCTATTGATTCACTTTTACTTATGTCATTTTAAATTTATATAAGGGCACTTTAGGAAAATGAGTAAAATTAACTAATTTAACTTCTTTCCTTAATCTCCACAAAATTAGTTAAATATGTCCTATAATTAGGACCGGAGGGAGTACTTGCGTATAAGAAAATTAGATTATATTTACTTACGGAAACTCGGGCCCCATACCTTTTTTTTTTTAACCTTTTTTTTTTTATTTTAAAAAAGGCCTTAATCTGAAAAGTTATAAGTTTCAATCTGTAAATTTATTCTGGCCCCAAAAAAAAAAAAAAAAAAAAAAAAAAAAATCTGTAAATGTATTTTGGAATTTTCTTATATTTTGATTACCTCCCCCCCCCCCCAACACACACACACAAAAAATAAAATAAAATTATACACTCGTTCCTCCGGTCTTTTCTATTTTCGTTGTAAATATTTTTGTTTTTTTAAAAAAACCTCATTTATAATAAGTAAAAAAAATCAATTTCAGATATATTTAACAAACTAATTATCATTTCTTAATTATAATTAGAGTGATTTATATTAGGAACCAAAGGATCGAGTATATGTTTACGTACCTTGAGAATGCAGGAGGTTGTGTAATTACTGGAGTTTGCTTTGCCACTACATGGTCGAATGTCTTTGCCTTTATAAACATGAAAAAGGTAGGAAGGCGAAGGCCGAAGGGATGAAGTGTGGGAATGAGTTACGCTATTGGAGGTAGTAAAAAAGATGGAAGTGCAATTATTGTGGAGGGGAATTTGTAGGAAGTGCTAACAGAATCAAAGATCATCTTAATAAAGGCAAAGGCATTCGATCATGTAGTGGCTCCAGTAATGATACTGAACACAATCTCCTGCATTCTCAAGGTACGTAAACATATACTCAATCCTCTGGTTTATAATATAAATCACTTTAAGTTAGTAATGAGGTTTTATAAGAGAGAGAAAAATACATGGAGCCACATTTTTTTAACCATGCCAATTTGTGAGTAAGCTGATGGGAAGATTATATGAGAATGAGAATGTGTTAGGTACTGGTTATGCAATTAAATTGGGAATAAGGGAATTATGATAGATTGATGGGAAGGTTAAACGAGAATGGGAAAATCAAAAGAACTTTAATAAGATAAATTCTGATCCTAGAGAAATAGCAAGAATCTCATTACTTCAATAAGAACAGCCAACTCTGATCTTAGATAAGATCAACCAATCTCTAATAATTAGGAACTCTACTAATTACTAAAGCCCAAGGAGAATCCACCATTTCAATTTATTCTCTGAAACATTCCACACTTGATTGATGAGGCACTAGGCCTATTTATAATGATTTACAAAGAGTAGACTCTATTAAAAATTCAAATACGAAATCTAAAAATATATCTAAATCTAAGATTTAGATAACTAATAATCCTAACAACTATATCTTATCTAATAAGATATTCCTAAAGATAATAATAAAATATAATTAAACAGACTAACTAAAAATCCTAACAACTATATCTTATCTAATAAGATATTCTTAAAAATAACATAATTAAAACAGACTCGATAAAAGATAATCAAAAAAACAAATTAATTCCTAATAAATTAAAGCATAGCGAGTTGGGTCGCTATCATTTCTTTTTTTTTTTTTTGATAAGAATGGGATACCTCAACTACCTCCTACTAGGGTATTACACCCGTTACAATCTGACGGAGGATAACCTTAAGAGCCTCACGAAGGCCGATACACTTCATGGAACCCCCATCCCGATTCTAGTCCCTTTAATGCTAGAAAGTCACCGCTTTGTTCCCGGACCGAGGCACATGCACCACCTTAGTTTCGCACTCCATCTGCAGTAGTTGCTTCACCTCGTCTAGAATGTCGGAGTCACGGTGAGAACCTCCCTGTGCATGCGAAAGTAATGTAATATACTCCATAGAATCAGATTCCAACCAAACCTTCCGAAAGCCCATCGCTCAAGCGGTTTTGAGGCCCAATAGGCAAGCCCATGCTTCAAAGATCAACTCATCGCCCCTTTCAATAGAGTGAAAGAATCCCCTAAGAAAGGAGCCAGAAGAACTTCGAATGATCCCTCAACAGGCTCCCTTATTTGTAGTTCTAGAATAGGCACCATCTACATTCACCTTTACCCAACCGGCTTTTGGCGGATGCCAAAACCCACGACTAGTAGTAAGAGTAATGCCGTTAAGTGGCATACCTGCTAGACGATTATTCATACTATTCCTACTCTCCAACATCGCATTCGTGCTAGCAATGATGTTACTATTAGGGGTGAATTGCTTCTCAAACACAAATAAGCTTCTCCGCTTCCAGATCCACCAGCATAGTATAGTGAATTGGGACGCCCATTCCTTATTCGCATTGCTTCTACCACTGATGTTCCACTATATCCACTCTGATAACGGCTTGCTACAGAATGTGCGCCACTTGTCCGGGGGCACCACTTTTCTCCATAAGGAACGTGAGTGCGTACAATCCCTAAATACATGAATAATATCTTCGCACCATGCACCACATAGGGCACAACTACGGTCATTCGTCGGTCCCGTCTCATTCGATTTGCATTCGTGAGCGTGCACTTACGAGCTAGCAGCCAAAGGAGCATCTTACACCCGTGTGGCGCTCGAACCTTTCAAATGCGCTCCCAGTTGTATCCATGTTCCCTTCCCTTGTTAGAAACCACGCTATATGCTGATTTCACTGTGAATTCACCATGCCTCTCCTACTTCCATCGCACGCCGGGTGGATTAGTTGTACTCTCGATCCCCCTCAAACTTTATCCCAAGTTCGCTTAATTCCTGTCCACACATTTGAACCAGGTCGTGTAGCCTTAATGCGAGGGATTAAGTCATCCCCACATTTATACTTGTCCCGTACAACCTTAATCCATAGGTCCTCCCTATGCGTGTCTAGTCTCCATCCCAACTTCATAAGGAAGGCTTGGTTTTGGTACTTTGCATGCCTCAACCCCAAACCGCCCTTTCGCTTCTCCATGCACACCTCATCCCAAGCAACCAGTGGCACTTTACGACTCTCTGCTGTGCTACCCCACAAAAAGGATCTATTCTGCTTGTCCAGGGCCTCACAAACCGTACTAGGAAGGTGGGATGTTTGCATTGTGTATGTCGGGCTAGCGGAAGACACCGAGGAAACAAGCGTAGCTCTTCAAGCTAAGGAGAAAGTCTTAGGGGTCCACCGCGCCAGCCGCTCCTTGACCTTATCAATGACCGCTTGAAACGAGTCCAATCCCACTCTCTTATGATGCAGTTGCACCCCAAGATACTTCCCAAGATCCGCCGTTAGAGTGAAACCAAGTGCATCGCTGATTTCCGCACTTCGATATGATTTATGTTCTTGGAAAAGAACACCCGAGTCTTAGAATCATTGACTTTAAGCCCCGAGCATTCACACGAAATGATCCGAGACATTCTTTTACCATTCCCGCTTGTTGGAGCGAGGCTTCCGTAAACAGGATAATATCATCAAAGAAAAGAACAAATGCGATATTGGTGGCCGGTCTTAGCAAGGCATATAGGTTTCCACCTCTTCGCCGCCATACGTTCTTGTATCATGTGTGCCAACTTCTCAATGCATATCACAAACGGTAGGGCGAGAGCGGATCACCCCGTCTAACCCCGCAGGAAGTGTTGAAGAAGTCCGCCTTACTACCATTCCATAAAAGTTGAAGATTAGCAATGCTAATACATTGCTCCACCACCCTAATGAGGTTGGTAGGAAGGTTGAGCTCATGCAAGCAACTAAGCAGAACTTCCGAGTTCACCCCGTCATACGCCTTCTCCAGATCGATCTTAATAGCCATAAATCCCTTTTTTCTACCCATTGTTCTCATGGAGTGAATAACCTCTTGGGCCACGATAATGTTATCTGAGCTATGTCGACATGGGACAAAACTACATTGATTCGGGGATATAACTTGGGACATAAACCCCCTCATTCGGTTTGCCACGATCTTTGTAACCAGCTTGTAAATCACGTTACATAGGCTTATTGGTCTAAGATCCTTAAACGTCTCGGGTGATCCGTCTTCGGGATTAAGACCGGTAATGTCTTATTTACTTCACATATCCTCTATGGATGAAGAAATATTTGCTTCACAAAGTGAACCACGACTCTCCGACGCTTTCCCATTGGTGTTGGAAAAATAAAGCATGGAAGCCATCCGGCCTGGTGCCTTCGTGAGCCCCCATACTAAACAAGGCGTCCCGGATCTCCCCCTCTTCTACATCCCTTAGACATACTCGTTTCGTACCTTGTTAATCCCGGGTAGCCAATATTACGTATGAGACTTGGGCGCTCCACTACTTCCTCCTTGAAGAGATTGGAGAAGTACATCGTTGTGTGATCTTTTATACTATCCTCCTCAAAACACCACTCCCCTTCATTCACACAAATCACATCAATTCTATTTCGTTTCCGACGACCATTAGCTTGCGCATGAAACAGCCATGTATTTCTATCACCATCAATAGCCCAATTAATCCTAGCTTTCTAGGCCCATAGCAAGGCTTCTTGTGTTAGAGTCTCATCAAGCTCCAACCAGAGAGTCTTCTGGAGGTCTTCAAAAAACTTGGTATTCCCACCTCTCGTGATTGCATGAGTAATCCCATCCAGTCTTCGTAGGAGTTGATTGTTGCGCCTCTGGATATTGCCGAACACTTCCTTATTCCAACGTTGACAAGCAACTGTGAAGCTCTCAATGTTTACTGACCATTCTCTTGACGAGCACCACTTATCCTTAACCAAACCATTAAATTCTTCATGAAGAAGTCAAGAAGCAATAAACCGGAAAGACCTCTGAGTTACACCTTTTGGCGAAGCCCCATCCATTCTTAGCAATAAAGGTCGGTGGTCAGACTTATAATGCGGCAGATGAAGCACTTTCGAGTCATTGTTCCTCATACACCATTCTTCATTAGTAAGAAAACGGTCCAACCGAGCGTCCGTATCACCATTTTTTTTCCATGTAAAGGGTGACCCATCAAATCCTAAATCAACCAGATCCATATCTTCAACCCATCTACGTAACTCTCGGTCAAGATAATTTTGAAGATGCACACGAGCGTCTTTCCGTAGCTAGCAAGGTGGCGTTAAAATCACCGCCAATACACCATGGTCCTTGTACCGTAGTCTTGATCTGGAAGAGCTCAGACCATAGCGTTCGGCGCTGCATTAGGGTGGGACTCGCATACACTACAAAGCGCAAGGTCCCATGCTCGTCGTTTTTCATCTGTGATGTTTAAGTGTATGAATTGCTTGTGTTGCTTTACTATCTCAACCTTCAGTGTCCCCTCATCCCATAGGCACCATATCCCTCCACTATATCCTTCCGCAACAATGTACGAAAAATTATTGAATCCTAAAGTACGAATTCGTCGATCCGTCTTTAGAGCATTTGCCCGTGTTTCTAAGATTGCAAGAAAATCCAACTTATAGTGTTTCTTTAGTTCCCGTACAAGGCTTGGAAATGGCTGCGTCCCCGTACCTCGTGAGTTCCAGATCATAACAATCATTAAGACCTTGGAGAAGTAGTAGGAGGGCCAAACCGCCGCACACCATTAATTAATTTCCCATTAGCCTCAATTTGTTCCTGCGTCCCGCCGCTCTCCATCCCCCATGTTACAGGCTGTTGAATTATTGACCAACTCACTTACCTACCCATCATCCATCTGAGTATCACCCTGCGCCAAACCATCCTTAAAGCCCATATCATGTAGGATTGCAAAACCATTTGTCATCACCATGCTACTTGACTCTCGCTTCCTTTAGTTTCATTTTGGGCCTTCCACCCGTCATATTTTCTTTCCCATATTTTTGGGCTTTTCATCTTTTTTCCTTTTGAAGCCCACAACAACCCACTCCCCCTTATTTCTCTCTTTTTCTTTTAATGGTAAATTGGGAGATCCCATTAAATCAGCCCCTGCCACCTCATTTTTCTGCAACCCATTACTCCCTTTACGCTTAATCCCACGATTCATGCCATCCTTCTTCACACCTTGCGAGATTGAAGGAGACCCACTTTTAATGCCAGACGTCTTTAATGGTAATTGATTGTTCCTCCTCAAATCGCGCCGCAGATCATTTGAGGTCCCAAATGCTTGCTTCCACCGATCTCATCCCGTGCCAAATTCGGTATCTCATTAACTCTCGCATTCAATGTTGATTTTTCCAATCCCGCGTGATTTGCTCCTT
Source organism: Acacia acuminata (assembly GCA_019022655.1). Classification (NCBI taxonomy): domain Eukaryota; kingdom Viridiplantae; phylum Streptophyta; class Magnoliopsida; order Fabales; family Fabaceae; genus Acacia; species Acacia acuminata. The sequence goes on along the minus strand of JAFJYI010000047.1, from coordinate 715,403 downwards.
CCTCGGAATGCCACCGTCACCCTCACCGGCCGCCATGTTCGACCCTCCTTCCATCCCACCGACAACCAACCTCACCTTTTGATGCCCACCGCTTACTTGGACTCCCGCCCCACGCTCCATTCCGCACCACTCGGTTATCCGCACCGTCGACCAGTGTTTGTGATGAGACACCCATGCGCTCACCCACTCCAACTCCCTTCTCCTGAGTCGGGTGAACACTTTTAACTGGATCACCAGCCATCTTTCGTTGAGGACAATCCCTTCGTTCATGCCCATATACACCACATCGAAAACATACCAAGTGCAAGCCCTCATATACTAGTTGTTTATCCTCACCGAACGCCGTAAAAAAGCCGGTAGTAACGGTTGTTGCGATCCACCTCGATGCAAATCCTAGCAAACTCTCCTTTATCATAGATGGATGTTGATTGGTCTATTTTAATCATCTTCCCTATCATATTACTGATAATGCCTAGCACCTCCACCGTACAAAATTCCATCGGCAAATCAGGAATCCTTACCCACACCGCGATCCTCCGTTGACAGTCCGCTCTCTTTGGATTGAAGTTCGGACGCCACCTCTGGACAAGAAGATAATGATCATCAATCATCCATGGACCTTCATACAATGCATAGTCTCTGTCCTCCATGTTTGAGAATGAAACGATGTAATATTCATTGCTTAGTGGAACCATTTTCAGCGGCTGCCTTGGTCTCCACATGCGCCGAACACGGTCAAACAGTACGTGTTTAGGAACAGAGTGCCCTAACAACTTGATAACCAGCGAATTCATCCACGGGCGACACCACGAGGTATACTGCTCCGATGTGACAAACAGGACGGGATATCCACTTTTCGAACCACCCCCCAACTCCTCTTGCTTCTCCTGTTCCTCATCCTCAATCACGGTTGGCAACTCATCATTTTTCCGAGCAAAGTAACCTCGCCATCCGCTGACAATATCATCCTCTTCAACATGAGTAACCAAGTATCCAAGACCGCCTGGTGATAATAACTTTTCCTTATACGATAACGAAATCGGACGCCTAGCATCCTGAGTCTTCTCCTTCACTGCACTAGCCTTACTAGACCCGCTGGAATCACTTCTCCCAAAGACAAACGGTTCCTGACGTACTCCCTTTCCCTTACTCCGGTCGCCGCCGTCTCCATCGCCTCTTTCTCTTCCGTCACCATCCTGGGCCACCTTCCTCTCGCTCTCGCTCACCTTCCTCGCGCTCTCGCTCCGCTCATCACTTTTTTGTTATTGATCACTATCATTTCTTCCCCCTTGGAAAAACGAATTGTCCTCAAGTCGAAAATCAGGATATTTTTTTTCTTTTAAAATTATTTTATTGGTTTCCAATCACGGTCCAACTCTGTTAGAGTTGCGTAACATCCCTCGTAATGTCCCTCGCCTTCACGTTCCGTTGCAAAAGCGTCTTCGTCAACTTCAAGGAGAGATAAGGACGATGAAATACAGTGGTGACCAGGACAGTAGGGTTTGGCGCATCAGAAACAGAGGCCACGGTCCCGTCGTCGCTGACGCTCAGGGTCCACGGCTGCTGTGCGATTGGAGCAGGGGTGAGCCGATGACGCCAATGATGAGATCTTGGTGTTTTTACTGGCGTCATCGTTTCCTATCATCACTTGTAGGATAAGATCCGGGTAGTGGATGGCGTGGAGTACCCAATCGGGTTTCGGGTTTGGGTTGAAGACGCAATGAGCTTGGGCCCCTTCAAAATTTTTTGTTGCTGTTCAAACTCCAATGCCTGGCTAGCTACTCGAGGCGCTCCTTGGTTTGTGCAGTCAGACGTCTGATTGCAGTTTTTCGTTCAGGCCAGTCAAGAATACGCCGAGTAGGCAGTGCTCCGGCCAGGCAAAGATGCGCGTGACCCTCCTTGCCCATTCCTGTCGATAGTCCTGCACTGTGTTAGTTTGCCTGATCAAGCAAAGGTGCTCGTCGGGGTTGAGAAATTTTGGAGGTCCAAAGTGTTCCTCAAATGCGTGGGTGAGGTCCATCCAGTATCGCATGGTTCTCTGGGAGTTCAGCCATGAGAATAAGTTTAATGCATCTCCTTCAAGGTATAGTGCTGCCACGTCAACCTTCTCTTCTTCTGGTGTATCGTAATAATGAAAGAATTTCTCGGCTTTGAGAATCCATCCTCTTGGGTCACCTCCGTCAAATTTTGGAAAGTCGATCTTTGCATGTGAGCGACTAGTTGACTGCCACGGTGGATCAGAATCTTCACTGCTGTCCTTTGCATAACGGTGAGATTTGCCTCTGCGGTGATTACGGCCAGTAGAATGTGCTTCTAAGGCATTGACTTTATCCTTGAGTTCTTCAATGATGTCGAGTCGCGTAGCGATTGTGGCGAGGTCCAACTTTCTTTGCCGCGAAGTTCGTTGGGTTTCTCCACCGTTGCATTTGTGATGGGTTCATTTGGTTGTGCTGCAATTTTAAGAGGGTCTCGTGTCTATCGGTGGCGAAGCAGAGCACTCGTGGTGTGGTGGGGAAGGATTTTGTGATTGGGAAGGTTTTTTCGAGTTACGTGTTTTGCCCATGGTGGATAGGATCGTATGGCTCTGATGCCAATTGTTAGGTACATTAGGTTATGCGGTTAAATTGGGAATAAGGGAATTATGATAGATTGATGGGAAGGTTAAACGAGAATGGGAAAGTCAAGAGAACTTTAATAGGATAAACTTTGATCCTAGAGAAATAGCAAGAATCTCACTACTTCAATAAGAACAGCCAACTCTGATCTTAGATAAGATCAGCCAATCTCTAATAATTAGGAACTCCACTAATTACTAAAGCCCAAAGAGAATCTCTTGTTTCAATTTACTCTAAAAACATTCCACACTTTGTTGATGAAGCACTAGGCCTATTTATAATGATTTACAAAGAGTAGACTCTATTAAAAATTCAAATATGAAATCTAAAAATATATCTAAATCTAAGATTTAGATAACTAATAATCCTAACAACTATATCTTATCTAATAAGATATTTCTAAAGATAATAATAAAATATAATTAAATAGACTAACTAAAAATCCTAACAACTATATCTTATCTAATAAGATATTCTTAAAAATAATATAATTAAAATAGACTCGATAAAAGATAATCAAAACAATAAATTAATTCCTAATAAATTAAAGCATAGCGAGTTGGATCGCTATTTGAATGTAAATAGAGATAACTAAAATTGATATGAGAAAATAAGTTGAGAAAGCTTTGAGAAATTCCGAGATAAAGAGTAGGTATGAATCTCACATTCTCTCTAAAATAGCCCTAGGAGAATCTCCTAAACTATTCCATGATCATATTGATGAGGCACTAGGCCTATTTATAATAATTTACCGAGAGAGACTCTAATTCAAAATTCAAATACGAAATCCAAATATGAAATTCAGATAACTCATAATCCTAGATCCTAGCAACTATCTATCTTGTGGGATATTCCACTTATTTCCTAATTTCCTAAAGATAATAAAAAAATCAAACTCAATTAAGTAAATAATAATTAAATAACGAGAAAATAATAAGTAATGTTATTATTCTTTGAATAATATCAATTATTATTTAATTGTTACTCCATCAGAGCCACATTTAAAGGTTAATTACGTTGAAAAGATTGATAAATAAATATATTCATTACTATCTAAGTGACTTATATTGTGGACTAGAAGATTATATACCTTATCTTTTCTTAGATTTATTATATCTATCCCATGTTGCCCTTATTTAAATATCAATTCAATTTCTCAAAGTTACTCAATATATGTTTAAATGAAGATAAAATTAGAAACCTCTTTGATTTTCAGACAGAGGTAAAGAGTTTTAAATCTTCCCTTAATAATTCTGGTCATAATAAGTGCCAGATAAAAATGACTGATTGAAGTACATATTATTTAGTTTAAACAATGAATAATCAAACTATATTCTGTCAATCCAGTTGTACTCCTTTGGTAGTTTATATTGCCAGAAAATCAGGAAATTTTGAATAATGTAAAAAATTTTATGATCCCAAAAACAACCCAACAAAACAAATTAAGAGGCCAAAGAGGTAAATCACAGGGCAAACATTTGGGAGAAATTTAATTTCCCGTGTTGCTATTGATGGGAGAAATTTAATTTCCCATGTTGCTATTGATGGGAGAATTAACAAAGGAAGGGACTATCAAAGTCCTCCCTTCCCTTTCCTTTCCCTTCAAAATGAAACTCGCAAACATAGCCTTAGAGAATGAATTGTAAGTTTGGGAGATAAATTGGATTGGGGTGTTATATTTATAACCAAATCCAATCCCCAACTAGCTCTTGTATTAAGAGCTAGAGGAAGTACATCTCTCCCATATTGCCCATATTTAATATTAATTAAAATTTCTAAGTTACTCTGTTCAAGTTTTGAATGAAGATTAGATTAGAAACTCCTTTGATTTTCAGAAAGAGGTAAAGAGTTTTAAATCTTCCCTTAATAATTCTGGTGATAATAAGTGCCAGATAAAAATGACTGATTAGGGTACATATTAGTTAAAACAATGAATAATCAAACTATATTTTGTTAATCATTTTGTACTCTTTTGCAAGTTTATATTGCTAGAAATCGATCAGGAAAATGTGAATATTGTAAAAAAAAAAAAAAAAATTAAGCCCAAAAGCAACCCAATAAAAAACACTTATCTTTTGCTTCCAAAGGTTTATATAGCATGTCCAAGATGAAGCAGGACAAATCCAAGGTGATGCTAAGAAGCAGGAAAGGATTCAAGTTGGGTCATCTTTTGTTTCCAATTGGAACACTGAAGACTTGCAGTTGATACAATGTCTGTTTGAATGCTTAAGGTTAGATTTTCAGCTCTGTATCTATGTGTGTGTGCATGCTTCTAATATGTCCACATATGCATGAATATATGCATAAATGCATGTATTTTAATTCAAGTCTTTTTCTTTTCCCTAAATCACTCTACTTCATCAATTCTAGAGAGTTGGTTTTTCGATCCCCACGTTTAAATTTGACTCAAAACGAATTCATCACACTTAAACCAGGGACTTGGTTGGATCCATGGGTGAGTATTTATTTATTATATTCTTATGTTCTCTTTTAATATTAATGGACCATGGTTAGTTATGTTAATAGGAGTACTTAATTTCATGTGTTCTTTAGTAATAGATATTTTTGTTGAGATATTGACCGAGAGCGAGAAAAAGAAAGCTACACATTCAAATTGGTATCTTCCTGTGATGCTTTTGGTAATTTCCTATTCCCTTTCTTGTTATATGATGTATGTTTATAAGTTCTTTAATCTAAAAGTAGTTTATTGACAACCATTTTTCATGGTTAATCGATGATGTAATTACAGACTGCAGCACTCGTACGTGTGGGAACAACTTCAAGGACTTTGCCCATAGGCTAAAAATGAGAGAAAATTATATATTTGATCAAGAATCACCTGAGAAGGTGTGCCTTTTCAACTCTTAATAGGAAGTTATTATTATTATTATTAATCAACGTGATTACTTTTTGTTTTTGCTATATATATCAATTTGATTTCTGTTGTCACAAATAGCAGGTGTTTATTCCTGTTCACATTGGACAAGAGACACATGGACATTTTAATTTATACATTTTCTATTTAAATAAAAATGTTATTGAAATATGGGATTCACTACCCAATAATAAATTTGTGGCCGCAACAGAATGTGGTGAGACAACAAAAAGTTGCTAAGTGTTAGATAATTGCAATATTCATAACATTATTAATTATTGTTTTGATTATATATAGGGTTTTTGCTTTATGTCTAGTTGTTTGCCATGGAAATACTCTTCCAGAAGGAAAAAGGAGCATTCTCAAAATATAAATTGGAAAGGGCAAACGACATCCTCTCGCAAGACAATGGGTAAGTAGACAATTATTATGTTGATTATTAGAAAAGGCATTTATCAAGCATGACCTTATCTTATTTTCTTCCACTTGTAGGTTTGATTGTGGTGTCTTTGTTATTAAATAAATGCAACAATCAGATAATTATGTGAAGAGAAATCCTTTATTTCAGGTATGACCTCTTACAAACATATATAGTCATACGGATAAGCACTCATGCATGCCCACACACAATCCTATACGAGCATGCTGGCACTTTAATTCTTTCATTCATATAAATGATATGGACAATAATATTATAATGTAGTTTGACAGTCAAAAAGAAAGGGAGGATTTGGCTTTGAAGTTACTTACCAATGGCTTGAACCAAGAAAAACAAAATCTATATGACAAAGCAAGAGGACGACTCTATGCACAAGTTGAAAAGCAAGATGGCAATGACAGATTACAAGTTGATGCTTCTTAAGCGTTTATTGAAGCAAAATATGATGACAGAGTGAATATGCACGATTGTTTACAAAAAGGTATGAGCACCTGCATTAACTATATTTTATGAAAATTTATTAAAATTAGTTGACGTTCTTGATTTTTTAAACAATGTGCATAACTTTCAAATGTTACTCTCATTGAATTGTAACCTCATCTTAATTATGTTTCTGCCACTCTTTTAAGTAACTTTTTTATCATTTAATGAGGGTCAGAGTGCATAAAAAAATAGTTAATGCAGCCTAAATTTTGTGGTTTCACACATTTTGAATTGTTAAATCTTCCAAAATGCGATTTCCATATAGGGATGGGGAGTGAATATGACTGCTTAAAATTTGAAAGCCATATATTTAATTTATTATTTTATTTTTCTTACTATCTTTACTTAATTATTTTTTGCTATTCTTGTTGCTATGATCTTCTAAAGGTTATCTATTGCCTACAACAGATTTAATGGGGTGAAAGTTTCAAAGATATACTGAACAAATATGGGAATGGATAATGGATGACAAGGTGTCAACAATTGGAGTTTGGGGAATTAGAGGGTTAGGAAAAACAGCCTTAGCAACTGATATACATAACAAGCTTATTTTAGAAGAAGCTGGTAGTAAAATTAAAGTTATCTGGGTAACTGTAGCACAAAAATATAGCTTCTCCCATTTGCAAAAAGTGATCGCTAGATCAATTGAGTTGGATATATCTGATGAGTTTGAGGTTAAAAGAATTGCTGGAAAATTATTAAAAGCATTTAAAGAGATGAAAAAATGTGTTGTTATTTTAGATGATGTTTGGGATCATTTCTTTCTAAAAGAAATTGGATTTCCTAGGTCAAATAATTGAATGAAGTTCATTTTAACAACCTGTATATTGGAAGTGTGTCAAGGTATGGGTTGTGAGAAGAATACAATAAAAGTAGAATCTCTAGATAAAGAAGATAGTTGGGCTTTGTTTGAAAAGATTTTGGGATTTCATGATGAACTATCTTTGGCGGTACAGGAGATTGCATGGAGTATATCATATGAATGCGAGGGTTTGCCCCTTGCTATTGTTAGAATTGTGATAGGCATGAAGGGGAAAAAACATATTAGAGAATGGAGTCATATGTTGGAATGTTTTGAAAACTTAGAATTGTGATAGGCATGAAGGGGAAAAAACATATTAGAGAATGGAGTCATATGTTGGAATGTTTTGAAAACTTGGGCAATGGGCGATATGAAATGGACAAATGGATGCTTCCAGCTTTGAGATCTAGCTATGATTTCTTAAATAACAAATTGCAAAGGTTCTTCTTGTACTATGTCTTAAATACCAATGATGGATCTCTTTATGATGAGGATGCTAATAGTTTCATAAGAAGATTTGTTTATGAAAACATAGATGAGACAACGAATTTGAGGGTGCTGTACAATGAAGGTTACAATATGTTGGATAAATTAAAGAATCATAGTATGTTGGATCGATGTAATGAGAGATGGAGGATGAACAAATTTCTTAGAGCCTTGGCCATTACCATTGCTAAAGACACAGGTAAAATTATGGCAAATGCTTATAAGAATTTAACAAAAATACCAAGTGATGACCAATGGAAAGATGATCTACAAAAAGTTTTTTTGATGGGAAACAAGATACAAACAATTCTAGATAGCCCATCTCCTAGGTGTTCTAAACTTTCCACATTGTTTTTAGATGGTAACGCAAACCTCAACTACATCTCAGATGATTTTTTCAACAACATGCCTACTCTTAAAACACTTGGTTTGTCTGAGACTAGGATCAAGTGTTTGCCAGAATCTGTACGAGCTTGAAATGTCTCAATGCTTTATTACTTTCAGGATGCAATAAATTGAGTTGCATTCCTCCATTAAGAAATTTGAAATGGCTGATGTTATTGGATCTATCTTTGACTGCCATAATTGAAGCACCTTTGGGCTTGGAATCATTGATCAATCTTAAGTACTTGAATCTACTCCAAACGCCTAATTTAGTAGTATCAGCATCTGTCATATCCAAATTGATCAATTTAGAGCATCTTGGACTCGATGTGACAACACAAGTAGGCATACAAGGTTTAAGAAATTTGGAAAATATAGTCGCCAACTTTCATGACTCATCCGTCTTCAATACCTATAGGTTATATGAGCTTTTTAGCCAAATATCGTCTCCTTAGAAGCTATCATTTAACTTCACGGAATTCAAGTCATATCCCTTATTATGAGGGAATGAATACAGAATTTTCCATGAAGAGGATAACTCTGTGATATGGATTTGAGAAATAGAAAAGGAATACTCCCAGGAGACATCAAGGAGTTGGTTATAAGAGATTGCCGGCTAGCAGGGACATTTGGTAGTTGCCTATGCAATGTTGTTTTATCATATGGCCACAACAAGAATAATAACCCACACCAAATTGAATGGTTGAATATAAGGCGCTATAAAGATGTGGAGTACTTGTGTTGCTTCTCTGGCTATTGCCCCTTATGCTCCTCTTCCCAACTTGTTGGACGTCTATGCCTCTTGTCTTTGAAGGACTTGAAAGATATTGTGTCACCAGATGCTCTTATATCCTTGCATCAACCCTCCCTATTTTCTCATCTCACACATCTCGAGATTTTCAATTGCGACAGAATGGAGACTCATGGTGCCAAAATTATTAGCACTACTCCAAAACCTACGCACCATTGATGTTAATGATTGTGGGAAGATGAAAGAAATAGTTGGAGAGGATGATCATTCTGAAATGGAACTTGGTGGTAGTGGCGACCTTTCTCACCCTACTTCTATCACTCTTCCTAGGTTGACATCTCTGGAATTACAGGACATGCCACTATTAAATTTTGTATACAGAGGCATCATGCTCTGCCCTTCTCTCCAAACATTCCTTGCTGACAGGTGTGAACAACTAAATCTCCCTCGGATAGAGATCTCAAATGGATGTGAGCTTCCCATGGAGAAGACCTCAACTGGATACAGTTGGGCAATTAAAACTGATTAATCAGGTCCATATCTGCACCATTTTAATTTGACTTCCTTTTATATTATATATATGTTTATGAAGTTGATCAAATCTCAACAATTTATGAATATTATTCTTTCTGTTTGTGTTGGTTTCTCCTCACGCTTCTCGAGTTTCTCATATTTAATCACAGAAATCGATGCACCTAGAAAAATCTAAAATTATTAGAGTCAAATAATCATATGTTGCTTACGTCTTCTTTATTTCTCTCCATTTGCCTGTGATGCACTGAATTTTTGTGATCACGCTCATCAGTTTTTGAATTCTTGCCAATAAATATTCCAATAATTGAAATTTTATTTGCTATAAATTGTATCAAATAACATGATAGATAAATCTCAATAAAGTATGGTTGCAAAGTTGTGAATATATCTCATCTATATAAATTCCTAATGTTCTTGTTAATTATTCAGTCAGTTGAAAAAGTTGTTTGAGGCATACGTCTCAATGAAATTAAAGGTGCATTTTTACATGCAATTCTGATTCTGATTCTAATTCTAATTCCATTTGGTGTTGTAATATGTAGAACATGGTTTTGCTGTGCGTGATACTGAAGCTGACCTATCTTCCTTTGACTCATCAATTCAGAACTGTGCTTTTAATTGATTCCCTGTTCATGTTGTGTACTTTTGTATTGTATTCCTCCAACTAAGCTTTTTTCATCGGCACATTTACAATGAAGCTTGGTTTGTGACATTTTGAATTGAAACCTTTAGCCAATAAGTTCTTCAACACTATATTTTATTGAAAGTATGACACGAGTCCCACTTATTCAAGGGACACATTTACATTTGACTCACCCGAATTTATAGGCAACAATGCATATAAACCTTGAGTAATGAATTTATATATTCCCACCTGTTTAAATAAATCCCTACAATAATTTATTTTTCACCTTCTTTTAGGTTATTCCTTAGACTTTGTAAACATCATCTAATTGATGCCCTCAATTTTTCAATTCATTTTCTTATTGTTGATAGGTAAAGGGTTTCTAAGACCAAGGACATTATATGACTTACCAACCATTGAAGGAGAGCCTAATTCTTCAATGAAAAAGAGATTCCAACTACACCTACTTTATTTACCTTTGTCGTGTGTCCTAAAAACAGAGTTGAACATAGTCATTTTATTTTATTATGGCTTGTGACAAGGAGATAATGGTGTTATCCCTTGAAAGGAGTTGGACCAGAGAGGAGAGAGAACTATGTGAAGATAATGGTGTTATCACCTGCTGGCTGGAGTGGAGTTGGAGCAGGAAGTTTGAACGTAGTATCAGTGGGAAGACTTTTATCCTTCTTGGTGAGACAATTGCCCATCTCTGTGTTTTTATCAAAATGAAAATTGAATCCAAAGTAAAGGTAAGGTGAATTGGTAATGGTGTTATACAATACATACGGATTTTGTAAGGAGCATATTTTTTTTGATTATATTGTAAGGAGCATATTCATTTGACTCAACAACCCAAAAAAAAAAAAAAAAAAAAAAAAAAAAAGGAATGGCCCAATCATGATGTGTCGTGCCAGGAAGTCATTTTGTCTATTTCTTGCCGTTCTTGTACGGTAATACTACACTGTTAATACTCCTTCAAGATGCATGATTTTTTAATTCTAATGCATGACTCTGATTTAGGAATAGTGTCAATGGGGTCATATTGTAAATAAAGATATGCTTGATTTTTAATTTGGGGACATGTCTTATTTGGGTTTGTTAACGAGGATATCGGACTACGTAAGAAAAGACATACGCATGCGCAATTGCTTTGCTTGCCAGGCCAATAAAGTTGGATTTTGAGAGTAGCCATTCGTAATGAACTAATACTCTATGCCTCTCTTTCTTTCTGTTTTGGTTTTTCCATTTTTATTCTTGAAAAACTCAGACATCTCATGTTAAGGTAGCATCGTTAAACAACACTCAAGGAATATTTCTTTTTTGCTTAATTCCATGTTTGGTATGGTTTTTGAAAGCCTCAGGTGCAGTTTGCCCCCAAATAGTCAGTTGAAGGGTGCCAAAAACAAATGTTTGGATAAATGGCAAAGCAAATATTACGAAAAGTGATAAGCCCTAATTTAAAACTTCTACAATTGCATTTGCATTCACCACGGAGAGAAGGAACAAGCTTCTCAGAAAGAAGAAAGAAAATGGGTCTTGAATACTTTAATCTTCAAAAATGCAATTTACTTATAGTGGGTCTATATATGATTTGTTAAAATTTAAATGCCATATATTTAATTTGTTTTTTATTATTTTCACAATTATTTCCTATTATTCTTTTCTATAAGATATTCTAAAGGTTTTCTATTGCCTACAACAGATTTCTTTTAGCCAGAGCCTAGAACATATTTATAGGGAGGGAGTTTCAAAGATGTGTAGAACAAATAAGGAAACAGATAAATGATGACAAGGGGTCAGCAATTGGAGTTTGAGGAATGAGAGGTTTAGGAAAAAAAGCTTTGGCAAGCCATATATGTGACAAGCTTTTAGAGGAAGCTGACATTAAAGTTATTTAGGTAACAATATCACAAAATAGCATCTACAACTTGCAAAAAGTCATAGCTAGATCAATCATGTTGGATAAATAACTTTATCATCTCTCTATCTCTCTCTCTTGATTTTTAATAATGATAACTTTATTATCTCTTGATCTCAATTATTTAGTCGAATATAAAGTATAGTTGAAAAGTTGTTTATGGCATGCGACTCAATTACAGGGCCATTTTATTCATTATAATTCTAACTCTATTTGATAATGTGATATACAGGACACGATTCTGTCGTGGGTAACGTGGAAGTTGACCTATATTATCCTTTAAACAGTCATTTAAGAACTATGCTTTTGTTTCTATATTTATGTTGTGCTTGTGAGGGCTTTATCTTGTCGTTCTTTTTCTCGCACAAACTTAGTGTAGTGAGTGTGAATCTCTGTTCGAACTAAGGCCCTATTTGGTATACAGATTCGATGGGAAGGAAAAAGAAGATTATCAAGTTTCCTTATTTGGTATGCTTTTTCTATCAAATCTTCTAGGAAATCAAATTCCCGAACCCACTAATCTTCCCTTATATGTGGGAAGATAAAATCCTACTAAAATTGGTGGGATCTTAAGTTTCCACGTGAACAGTGAAATTTTTGGACATATTTACCCCTAATAAAATATTTTTTATAATATAAGAAAATATGATTGATAAGTAGATATTTTATAATTAAATAAGTATAGATTCTGAGATATATTGGATTAAATTTATTAACATTATACTTATTTAATTATCTTTTATAGATTTATCTATCTTTTAATTAAATATAGGATAAAAGAATATTATAACAGAAAATCTATGGATATCCTATTTTATTATGCAGGAGATATTATATAAAAAAAGAGATAAAAAAGAATCCAATAAAATAGCATCAGGCAAGCATCAACATCTACGTGAATATATTGCAATATATTAAATATAATATATCATAATTGATGGCGTGGACCCTACGTTAAGTATCAGCATGGACGCATTGCAAAAGCTACTTGCCAAAAGATGTGTTTTAGATATAATATAATATATGGGATTGAAAAGAAGAGATGTGGATTCAGAGCGTGGGCCCATGGGAACGATAATAATTAATAAAGGAATGAGGATATATTCACTTTTTTCTTTTTTGGTCAAGAAAGATCATATATCTATTAGAATGAAGATATATTCACCACACGGCCCAAGTTGCATACCACTGAGTAATATATATTAAGGGGAATAACAACTCGAGAAGGGGAGACGCAACGCAGTAGAGAATTCAGACTGCAACACGCCGAAAAGACGCAAGGAATTGGGATGCAAGCCGAGACGCACACTGAGGGCAATTTGGTGATCTTCATCCTCTCCATAAAAGGAGGAAAAGATTGTGGAGGCGACGGGGAAGCTTTCTTTCCTAGCTCTTTTTATTCTTTCAACCTGAATTCTTATTTTTATCTTTTTATTATGGGTTTTATTAGAGCCATATGTGGCTAATTTTTCTTTTCAACTTAGAGAACCTATGAACTTATTCCTACTGTTAGTCTTGATTAATTTTATTCAGTTTATTTATTCTTGTTTTTATTGCTATTGCTTAGTAATTGATCACTATTAAGCATGTTAGGGTTGAACTTAGAAGAGAGAATCCTAAATTGACCTTGAGATTAAATAATGTGGAATTAGGTTTAAATTTAATGTGAAATTAGGTTTTAATCTAATTTGCGTCTAGGATAGGAATATACCTAGTTATAACGCATCTTATTTAGTTGTGTGAGGCATTACATAATTAATTAAGGTAGGTATATAAATGGACTGGAAGGCATTTATAGACAGTAATACTCTAAATTAGCTGATTAGGTTAAGTCAAAATTAATTGAGTGGGATAAAATCTAGAAAACAAATAAGGGATTAGTGTCTCTAAGTTGCTCGTTTGATTAGTGGTAGTTTGTTTATTTCAATTTTAGTTTTAATTTCTTTTTTCTAATTAATTAAATTCAATGGTTTGCTCAACTTAAACAAAATTGTGAGATTAATGCTTCAACCGAAGTTGTGGGTACTAAGTCCTCGTGGGAACGATATCTTACTTATCACTTTATTACTTGATTCGACCCGTGCACTTGCGGAGTCTATAGGCTATAAATTTTGCCTTATCAATGATTATATTCAAATTTATGCGATAAGTTCAAACTTATGCAATATATTCAAACTTATGCGATAAGTTCGAACTTGGCAAGAAAATATTTTAGTTAAATTCGAACTTGGCTAGAATTTTTTTTTTATATAAATTCGAACTTGGCGTGAGAATATTTTATACAAATTCGAACTTGATAAAATGATTTTTTAGCAAAGAAATTATTTTTCCTTTTCATTTTGAATTAATTACTTTTGAGGGTAAAATAGGTATTTGCTGATTCTTTATCAACTACTACCCCCTTCATTTTCTTCCTACCAAACAACTTATCTTCCCTCATCCCTCAAAATCTTCCCTTCCTCTCCTTTCCCTCTCTACAAGTTTTTTTCCTTCATCAAATCTTCCTTATACCAAACGGGGCCTAAGTGAACTATTGAAGCTTCTAAACATTTGGATTACCGTGAATCATAGGTCAATGTTAGTTTCAAGTGTGTTTTGATGATAACAATAGTTGAAAGTTTTATGATCCTCATTCGTCTCGATTCGAGAAAATAGAAGGGAACTTAATTCTCGAGCATGGGAACTTAATTCTCGAGAATAGAATTTATGATTTGCAAAATCCAATATCAATATCAAGTTAACTTTTTATTTCAAGTTAACTTTCTCTTTGAACTTAAAGCATGAAGTTATAGATTTTAAATAACAAGTTAACTTGATATTTGCTTTTCATCCAACTAGAGAGTTAACTTGAAACAAAGAGTTAACTTGATATTGCCGAGAGAGTTTATAGGAAGTTGACTCGATGAGAGAGTTAACTTGAAATAACAAGTTAACTTGATAGTTAAAATTGATAACTTCATGCTTTAAGTTCAAAGAGAAAGTTAACTTGAAATAAAAAGTTAACTTGATATTGATATTGGATTTTGCAAATCATAAATTCTATTCTCGAGAATTAAGTTCCCATGCTCGAGAATTAAGTTCCCTTCCATTCTCTGAACTGAGACGAATGAGGATCATAAAACTTTCAACTTTGTTATCATCAAAACACACTTGAAACTAACATTCTCCCCCTTTTTGATGATGACAACACTTATAATGTTTTGAAGTTTTGAGATCAAAGTTTTTGAAAGTTGAAATATGACAGTTCAAGATAGGCATAGATAGTATGAACTAGATGACAGGAATATTAATTGCAGGCTTTGACAAAATATATGCATATAGTTAAGTTCAAAGCTCCATTAAACCAGATAAAGCATACAACTGTCAAAGTAAGTTAAATAATAATTGCTGCATATTTCAAAACTTCTTCATAAGCTCTCTCCCCCTTTGTCATCAGCGAAAAGAGAGGAAGGAGAAATGCAATACTTAGCGGTAGGGGCAGATACAAGTAAATACAATGCTTCAAGAAATTTCGCATTTAAAAAAAAATTCGTTCAAAAAGACGCACAAAGTAAATGATGTTTGTCAAAGACTTTATCAATTAAAGATAAAGAATAGCATCCTTCAAGCTATGCTTGAAGCACAAATCTTGCGCCTGAAGCGCAGGGTCTCAGCAGGCTACACTTTAAGCGCAAATATTGCGCTCTAGGTAACAGAATGAATGCCAAGAGAATAAATGCCAAGGTAGAAAACGGAATGAGAATTACCTCCAGGCAAAGGAAATAAATGCTTTTGTAAATGGAGTGAAACAATTTGGTTTACCATTTCAACAATATAAAATGAGGATAAACGCACAGATCAAACCAAATTAATATGTTCAGGGAAAGGACTCGAGCCATGAAATTTAATGACTTGAGGTAAGAAAATGATACTTTCCGGATGTTGACTCGAGGTAACTCCAGGGTAATTCGAGGCAATAAGTCAAAATATATATAGTTGCTCTTTGCTTCTTCTTAACTCGATGTATTAACTGGAGGTACCCAAACTTGACTTCCAGCGAATGAATTTCTTTCTTACACAAAATAAACAAGTATTAGTTCATGCTTCATTCTAACTTGGAATCATTTTACCTCTAGTTTGAATTGATAACTTGAGGAGCCAAGTTTATTTCTTGAAATCAACTTGAGGAAATCATCCATGAATCAAGTCAAGTCTGTATTCCGTCGACCTCTGTTTCTCATTTCCTTAACAGAGTCCTGCAAAACATAGTCTAGATACTCCGATGCTTAAGTTAGTAATTAGTTAATCATCAAACACATAACTAACATTGCGTGAAGGTTAATTACAATTCTTTGGGATTTACCATTCCCAATCTTCTTCTCATGAAACTGAATTGCTCCTAGATGAGTATATTACATTTGAGCAAGGAGTATATCACAAATGGTATCCAATTAATTCATATCATTGAATATACAGATAAGTGGATAGATGATACCAAGAAAATCATTTCTCAATGACAATTTGTAAATACATTCATGTAGAAAAGTATGTCATTGATGTGAATCTTTTGTAGATTATGCAAATAGTTTCAAATCTCAAATATTTTTTCGAAACATGATAATTCTTTATGAAATTGAGATTTCGAAGTTATGAAAACTCATATTTGAAGATATAAATGCATCCACTAAATATGGTGGAAGTTCTCTTTCAATTTTGAAATGTCATTTGAGTGCAATCACAATATGCATATTTTCAAAATCATTGGAATGCATTTTCATAGACCAGAATCAACAACAAAATTTAGAATTGTGCAATTTAAAAACATAAACTCGGAAAGTTATGCACACATTCATTTATGGTTGTTTTAGCAATCTGAAAAATATTTTGAAAAACATAGAAGATTGATTGCTTAATGGAATGCAGTAACGGACAAGTATTCACTACCCAATTATAAATTTCACATAAGTACAATATAAGGTAAAGTTAGATATCACCGTAATTACTCTTGTCCTTGTTGAAGCTTGCTTGGTTGTGATGATGTAGATACCATCAACCATTGCTTCTTCTGCATACTTGCGAATCATCTTACCAATATTCAAGTATGATCCTTGGAACGCTTAAGCACAGATATTAAACCAACTATACTCAAGTAGATTAGCTTATTAATTGAATATAGTTCCAAAATATGCAGTTCACAAAGAAAATTATCAAAACATTGCACATGCATGAAGAGTCAGGCTTTTTGAACATTGCAATCATTATATGAATAAAACTGTCAAATGGATTTTCAATTTCAAAATAGTTTTCAATGTTCATTCCTAATATCCAATGTATAAAAAAATAATTGTTACTGATAATAGCATATGAGGTTTTACCATTGTATACCTTTTACCTTAGGTACTTCGAGGATTGACTTTGCTTACCCACTGTTTCATAGGTGTCTGCAAAGTTTTCTCAAGGGATATAGATTCCACGTGTCTTTTGCTTGGCACTTGAGAAGATCTCCTTTTCAGTGCATCAAGAATTCTCTGATTTTTAATCCCTTTATGGCCATTCTTTTTGGATTCAGTCTGCACACACAAAGCAACAGATGGACATCTTGGTACCCATTTATGCTTGGGTCCTTCTGGGTTAGTTCGATCCTTAGGGAAAACATAAGTTCCCTTTGGTACCCATTGATAATTACCAACAGGTTTGTCTCTTCTTTCTTTCTTATGAAAACATGATGAAGTATTATGTCCTTTTCGATTACAATAACTACAGTGAGCAAAGGGGTTCGAAGAGTGGACAGTTTTTTGAAAATAGTTTAAGTAGGATTTTCCACCACTTTTCTTTTTCCCTTTCTTTTTGTCAAAAATAGGATTGTAACCTATGCCTGATCGATCGTTTGTAAATCTTTGAACTTTCAAAATAACATCAAGCATTTCACTACCTTTAGTGAACTTCTCAAGTGTTTTCGTAAGATAAATGTTTTTCTTCTCAAGATCGGGGCACTTTTCACAAATAGAGTTTTCACAAATCTAGAGGAGTATCTTTAGCTTGTTGTTCAAGAGTTATATTTTTCTTTTTCAAAGCAATATATTTTTCAACAACTTTTTCAAATTCAGATTGTAACTCATTGTACTCATCAAATAGTTCATCATAGGTAGGTTGTGAGTCATATACCTCATTGTCATTTTCGAGGTTGCTCTTCTTGCGACTAAGCAAATGTTTGCGGTATCTTTTTCTTCCTCACTTTCTTCATGTGAAGAACTATCTCCCCATATAAGCGATACGTAAGCTTTCTTCTTGAAGTGATTGAATCTCTTTTTCTCCTTTTCCTTATCCTTCACTGAGGACATTCGATTTGATATGACCCTAGCTTCTCACACTCATAGCAAATTATTTGTTCTTTATCCTTGAATTCTTATCTCATTGCTAGAAGTTCCTTTTTGGAATCTGTTTCGAAACCTTGATCTCTCTTGTAGAATTTTTTGAATCTTGAACGACCATAGCCATCTCATCGTCACCCTCATCTTCTTCATTGGGTTCTTTTTCTTTCACAACGTTCGAGCAACACCTTTGTTTCTGTTGTTGTTGATTTCATCCAAGCCCTTCTTGAATTTTAGTTTGCCTTCGTATTCAGATAAGCTACCGAACAGTGCAGCTCCTGATTGCATTGATTCTCCACGGGCTTCTTCGATTGCTGTGACTTTAGCTTCCCAATCTTTAGTTAAGACATTGAGGATTTTCCTGACTTGAGAATTTTGCTCGTATGTTTTACCCAAGGCTGATAATTGGTTGATCAAATGGGTAAACTGAAGTTGAAACTCTCCTATAGATTCTTCGGTCTTCATACGTAGAAGATCATATTCGGTTGTCAATGTGTTGATGCAATTTTCCTTTATGCCTGAGGTTCCTTCGTATGCAATCTCCAATGCTTTCCACATGTCTTTTGCACTCATCAGATTGCAAATCCGGAAGTACTCTTGTTGACTAAGAGAACTTTGAAGCATCAGGATAGCTCTACTATTGAGGGTAGCAAGTCTTCTGTCATTTTCATCGTATTCTTCTTCACGCTTGACTGCTTGAACTCCATCTTTAGTGACTGATGGTTTATAATCACCTTTCCGAACACATTCCATAAACCAAATTCAGTAGCCATAACAAAAAATCTAAATTTGGCTTTCCAAAAGGAGTAATGTTCTCCATTGAAACCAGGAGGACGATTGATAGAAGCTCCATCAGGTAATATTCCTTGCATGATCTTTCTCGAATGTTAAGCCCAACTCGAGAAACCTACGCTCGATACCAAATGAAGGTGGAATATCACCTAGACGGGGGTGAATAGGTGATCTCAAAAATTCTTTTCGCGATATGATGGATAAAACAATGAAAGCGTGAAGAAGTAAAGAGAAATGACACGAGGAATTATCTTGGTTCGATCCAACTCCACGACCTACGTCAGTACCGGACACTCGGGATTTTACTATCAATATCAAGTTAACTTTTTATTTCAAGTTAACTTTCTCTTTGAACTTAAAGCATGAAGTTATCGATTTTAACTATCAAGTTAACTTGTTATTTCAAGTTAACTCTCTCATCAAGTCAACTTCCTATAAACTCTCTCGGCAATATCAAGTTAACTCTTTGTTTCAAGTTAACTCTCTAGTTGGATGAAAAGCAAATATCAAGTTAACTTGTTATTTCAAGTTAACTTCCTCTTGAATTTGAAAAAGCTAATATCAAGTTAACTTTTTATTTCAAGTTAACTTTCTCTTTGAAACTTAAGAATTCAAGTTATCGGGTTTGACTTGCCAAGCCCCCAAGTTAACTTTTTATTTCAAGTTAACTTTCTCAAACTTAACATTTCAAGTTATCAGCTTTGACTTGCCAAGAACCCAAGTTAACTTCTTATTTCAAGTTAACTTTCTCCTTGAACTTAAGACTTTAAGTTGTTGACGTGTTTAACTTGCAAAGGCTATATCAAGTTAACTTCTTATTTCAAATTAACTTTCTAATCATATATCAAGTTAAGCTTTTTCTCTTCAACTTGCGATTTCAACTTTCTCCATATCTCAAGTTAACTTCTTCAAGAACCCAAGTTAACTTTCAAGATAACATTTCAAGTTAACTTCTTATTTCAAGTCAAAATTATTTTAACTTGAAGTTAACTCTTCAACTTCTCAAAATCACCGTCTTCGGAAATCAAAATTCATTCGGTGTGATTTCTTTACTTCATATTATCACTCATTATTATTCCTAATTACATTTAATCAATTTATTAATGAGTTACAGATTATGAGAATGATAATCAACACAGGATATTGACTATAGCAATCCACCATTCATTAAACTTGCCTATTCAAGAACTCAACCTCAGCAACATTTTGGGCAAGAATATTTCATTTCCTTTGCTGGGCTTCAACGGTCATAATCACAATTATGATAATAATGACGGAGATTATACAACGGTCATAATCACAATTACGGGAATAATGACGGCGATTATTCCGACTCTTCTGGTTCATCTCTAACGGTCATTTTGAAGAGCCTCAACGGATATTTCTTCAATCTTCAACTACTATAAATACTCAAAGGATTGAATTCTTCAACAACGAACAACGCATACAGAGACAAAGCATACAAAGTGAACAATTTCTATTCTGTATATATATCTTCGGATATTATCGAGCTTCGTGTTCATCATTTATCTACTCTGTGAGAGAGTTTTATCAATTGTCTTATATTTGTTCAAATCTCAAGATAGAGGTATCTTGAGTGTGGATGTACAATTACAACTTGTAAGGGGGAGTGAGTCCTAGGGAGAAAGGATCATCCTGAGTACAGAGTGTGTAATTGTGTCTTTGGTTATTTGGTTACAACTTGTAAGGGGAGTAAGTCCTAGTGAGAGGATTACTCGAGAGTTACAGTGTGTAATCAAGTTACTAGATAGTGAAATCTGAAGTGTCTGGGTACTGGACGTAGGTCAAGGAGTTGGATCGAACTAGTATAATTCCTCTGTGTCATTTCTCTTTACTTCTTCACTGCTTTCATTGTTTATCCATCATACCGCGAAAGAATTTTTGAGATCACCTATTCACCCTCCCTCTAGGTGATATTCCACCTTCACACTGATCAGCTTGTAATTGTTTATTAAAAATCCAACCTACATAATTTCTTGAGAATTCGAGTGGTCGGACTCTTCCTAATGGCGAGTGATTTTAGTCGGACTAAATATGAAAGTTCTTGGGGGTATACGTGTCATTTAGATACCTGGGAAACATAAGGATTGGGAGGGAAACTTTTTACAAGTTTGACATAAAAATTTTAAGAAATGTGGTTAAAAGGTTTTAATTAATCTTACTTACTATTTTATCTTACAAATCTTCTTTATTTAAATTTTTAATCCCACCTATATCCCTTTCTTTTAAACTGAACTTATTAAAATTGGAGTAAAATACTTTAACCTCTCTTGAGTTTTGGCTTAATTACATGAACATCCCTTTTATTTTGAAAACATACATTTAAGTCCAAACCGTCAACTCCATTAAGGATTTTTACGTTTTAATTAAAATTTATATTAAAATAAATTTTATTTATTAATTTACCCTTCATCTTTACTAATTTCCTAATTTTGGCTGAATTTTTTTAGGTAATTTAAGAGTTTTTATTTTTCTTAATTTATTTTTTACTTTTGCAAATAGTTATTTGTTGATTTGTTTCCACTTTGAGATAAAGACTTAATTAATTTAATTAATGTAGATATAGAAAATTTAATTAAAAATATGATTAATTCCTTTAATAAATATATACTTAAATAAACGTGTTTATAAATGTTTATGAAAAAATGTATTTAACGCTTAAAGGCAAGTTTAACGCTTAAAGGCGTTGATTTAACTCACGGCAACCCAAATGCTAAAAGGACATTATTATCGTTGTATTAATTTATTAATCAGTTTAAAGAAGATTACAAATTCAACAACCAGCTTATATTTATTTATGGTCAAAACTGGACGGCCGCGCAATTTCATGGGAAGACAATGATGCATTAAAAAAACACGAAAAATACATCAATAGGCCTCAAATAAAAACTTGCCTATGAATAAGTCAAAAGACAAAATTTCCCCTTGATTAATACTATAAGAAGTTGACTTTGTAAATGGATATGTAAAATATGAATAACTAATGCACCATGAAATTTATGCATATCAATAAATATCATAAAACAGTTGGGGAAAAAATGCCGAGCTAATTTGTCGATTCATGTAGCTTTTCTCTACTTTTATTGTTCCAGTGAACAAAGCCAGCCTCAGCATGAGGCATTGTGCAAGCAAGAAAAAGTTGCTTTTATTTCCATTACTTTCAAATTTCAAATTAATTTGGCTGCAAGACAAAATTGCTTTTCTTTTCTAATGGGAAATGAGACACAAACTATTCCAGATGGGAGCTAAGGCCACAAGGTCTGACTGCTCATTAAAAAAGGGGAATTACATTGAGGTCTTAAGGAAAATAAATTATCACAACTAGATCCTATGAAATCATCAAATTAATATGAAGTGTCAAAGGATTTGTGATAGATTTATTAGAATTGTGAAAATACGAGTTTACCCTAACTTGTTATTAGTGATACATTAACGTGTCAATTGAGGTGTCCGACTTATCATTAGTGACATTGTGACTTGTCATGCCCTGACTTGTCAATTGTGTCACATTAAATCGTCATTAATTTCACATTGACTTTCAAATGAAGTGCCTTGATGACTTGACATACTCGAACTTGTCATTGGTGCCGTAACTTTTCAATTGTAGCACTATGACATGTCATTAGTAGCACATTGACTTGTCAATTGATACATCCTAACTTGTCATCGGTGGCGCCTTGACTTATCAATGTGCTGCTAATACTTGTGACAAATCCCCTTTTTTTTTCTTTTTTTTTTTTGCTAGTGTGACTTTTATTTCATATTTTCATACTTTATTTAGGGTTTTTATTATAGTTATTAGGTTTAAAATATCTTTCTTATGATTAATTGATCTTAAGAGTAAATATATTAAATTATATTTAAACAAGGAAAAATTGTCAAAAAAAATTGTAATTGCTCTTAATCATTGATTTTCTTAGAATATTGGATTAATTGTTTTTGATTATAGGTACTTAAAGAAATTGGACCAAATTTGAAAATGGATGTTTGGGCTCAAATTGAAAAAATTACAGTTTATTCCCACAAATGTTTTAAATTTACATATTATTCCCTCCACAAACTCTTATATTTTATAGCTTAGTCCCTGATCAAAACTTGCATCTTGACCAGAGACTAGGTCAGATTTTAGAGGGAAGCATTGACTTCACACTAGATTCGAGTAGCATTGTGGTAAGTTCGAGCTTACGATCGATCTTCATCCTTCTTCACCTTGGCCACCATTCTTCTTCCTCACTTGCGGCTTACTTCTCCACCACGGTCGCCCGCGAGCGTCGTTCACCAAACCTCTATATATCCACCTCTCCACCATCAGCGAGACCTCCAAGCTCGATATAGACTAGAGAAAAAACACAACGCAATGCAGACCTTGAATCATCGGACCTCCACCTTTGCTCTTACCATTACCTTCATCCTCTTCCATCACTTTGTTGTAACATCCTAATTTTTAATCTTAGGATTTAAGTATAATTATGAAATTAATTATTAGAAATTTAGGCTTATTTTACTTATATATATATAATGGAAGTTATTTTACTTGATATAATATCATGATTTTTTTTTTTTTTTTAAAAAGAGGATTTGATCCAACTTACTCCTAAATAGGATCTAATCTAACCCACTCCTGTATTATTTGTATATATATATATATATATATATTATATTTTTATGTTGTTAATATTTATTTTAAACTACTCCTAATTTAAAGTATTAATGACGTATTTAATATTAGAATAGCCTCGAGAGTTTTAAAACAATCGTAAATAAATAATAATAATTAGTAAATGATGATGATGATGATGATAATAATAATAATAAATATTGTTATTATTATTAGTAAAAAGGAGTTATTAACTAAAAATAAATAAAAGAGTGTTATTATTAATTAATAATAAATCAAAAAGGGTATTATTAATTAGTAATAAATAGGAAGAGAATTAATAGTTACAATGGTCTCCCTAATTTTTCTAGCCCGTCATAATTTGCCCACTTCAACTATTTCAAATATATTATTATTAAAATTTGTATATTTTAAGTCATAGGAAATTATAATTTATAATTGTGATAATGTAGAGCCTTCTCGTAATCGGTGATTGTGTGGGTTGTGCTCCTCAAGCTAAGGTTAAGCTTGGAGTTGAAGTAACCGGGTTAATTTATCTTATATGCTTGTTTTGGACTGTAAGGTATTTTTCTTACTTTCATATATACCACTTGTATGTGTTTGAAAAATTATGTGTATGTTTGAATATGAAATTATTTCGGTGATGCGCTTTATTTTTCCAATTTATATATTTTAGTGATTATTTTTACTTGGGTTGTTAATACTTGTGATGGTTATAACATTTGTTGTGAGATGATGTGTATGGAATAATAATTTAATAAAATGTTGTTGAAAATTTTAATATTATATTATTTCTTCATTGTGGGATATGTTGGGTTGTGTGGAAGAGACAGGGTGAAATTGTGCCCATCGCTTTCTCATTTACGCCCGCAATTTGAGTTGAGTGTTTTAGGCGGACACCTCCCCATTACGGTATATTGGTGGTGACATGGGAGGGGACGATATTCTTGACGTGACTAGCTAACCTTGGTAGGGTATACTAGCACTGATAGGCTGTACTACGTCCAAAAGATATAAGGAGAAGTAGGATGGATGAGTGGGGATGATTTTAAATATTGTTAATTATTATGTATTATTTAATTAGTATTGATATTTTAATTATGTTAATAAACCTGCTTCTCTAACTTGCAATCCTTTCCTGCATATTTGCTAAATTAATTTCGGTTACAGGGACTTTATGTCTCACCCCGTCATTATTAAATGTTTTTTTTAGGCGAATCCTCTAACCTTACTAGAGGACAAGGGAAGTAGCCGTGAGGCATAGACGTTGTGAAACTTGTAGGCCTCTTTTTGGTATTAGTGCTATATCGACTTATATATTGCCATTATAGGGCTCTCATATTTTGAAATACTACATTGACTATTATGGATGACTGTTGATTTTTCCGAAGGCCTTATTTTATATACTATCATATCATCGTGAATCCACAATTATATATTTTGTGACAACTATTCTGTGTAGACCCTTTGTTGTGGGTTAATATTGTAAGACTCATGGGCTATAAAATCTCATGGTTGAAAATTGTGCCAAGAGTTATGGATTCCTGTAGTGGGTTTGTGGGCAAAATTTGTACCCTGGACCCCGAGGTGTGTGTATTGAAAAAAAAAGGTTTTCTATAATTACCTGCTAATCCAGTTTTAAGAAAATATTATGGTTAATTGTTATTTTGTGAGAAGGAGTCTTGTCAACTGTCACAGCTCCTACGTCCTCACACCCATCAACATCGACCAATTTCATACGAGATTGAGAAAGCGGAGAAGAGAGACATGACCGGGAACCAGAGAGCTTGAGACCGACACCTTCTTGCTCGATCCTCTCACCTCCGTTCCACTCTGTCGTTGGGAACCTTCGTCTTCCTTTACCGGCGGTGAGCTTCTATCATTTCAAATGGATTTGTGGCTTCCTTTTATTTCATTTCTTTCTTTCCTGCTTTCCTTCCACAGTCACTCATCACTTTTACCTATGCCTAGTTTAAGTGGGAGTTTAGATTTTTTGGAGCTAGGATATTAAATCTCCCATAATTATTTGAACTGATAATTGCTTGTCTCATTGCTATGAAGAATTGCTCATTCTATTATTGATCTCCTCTCTTGTTTCATTAATTACATCATCATTTCATTTCATATTTCCAAGGAAAAACCCCAAAAAAATTAGTTTAGAATAATTTAATTTTCAATTACAAAAAGTAGTTGATAGTCGAAAAGATCAAATCATTTTTATGCCAATCATCACATTTAGTTATTAGGTGATTAATAAAAGGTTCCTTAAGAGACAATCCAGAATTGCACCCTATATTACAATCCTTATTTATTTATTTATTTATTTTTTTTGAAGAAGTTATCAAGGCATAAACAAATACGTTTCTTCAACTTGCACTACTACAAAAAAAAGGTTACTACTTCCCTAAGAAACGTCCTTATTTTTTAAAAGGAAGTTAAAATTGAAAGAAGTGGCATTCTTGTAATTATATATACTTAAATTTTAAAGTTTGGCGACCTAAAATAATTTTTAGAACGTTTAAAATAGATTAAAGCGTCCCGAAACAATGTCAGGATGCCTAATTTTAAATTTTTTGTGCCAAAAATCAATTGTTTAGCGCCATTTGTGAATTCTTTTGGTGCCAGCTGAAGTAGTAGGATTTTTTTTTTTTTAATTGGCATCTTGAATTATTAGAAGGACACCTTAATTATCTTTTTAAGCGTCCTTATATTAGTTCAGGACGCCTTAATAAAATTATTGGCGTCCTGAACTAATATCAGGATGCCCTAATTAAATTTTAAGGCGTCCTGATGTCAATTCAGGAGGCCTTAATAAATCCTGATATTGTTTCAGGTCGCCTTAAAATTTAATTTTTTTGAGCCAGTGCACTTTTTGGGCTTTTGAGGCATCCTGAATATGGATCAGGAGGCCTTAATTGAGTTTTGTCATCCTTATACTTGCTCAGGACGCCTAAAAAGCCTCTTAAACCTTAGTCTTTAGCGCTCACTCACACAATCTCTTCGTATCCGCTTTCACACACCCAGTCGCCGCCGCTGCTCTCTCATTCACACCGAAAGCCCTTATACCCAAAATTGCTCACCCTCACTCTCCCCTGCTCTCTCACTCGGCTCCTTCCCTACCAAAAGCCCTTTCATTTTTCCCTCTCATTGTGCGCGAGAGCTCCATCTTCTCCGTCGCCTTGCGTACTCTATTCTTTCGCATCCCCCACCTTCTCGATCTCTAACGAAGCGCCCATTGGCTACAGGTATGCATTTGGTACATTTGCTTGAATCTAAACGTGAATGTGCCCACTGCACTTTAATCCTCCAAGCATTCAACTTCTTTGATTCTGTTTGCCTATGCCAATGGGTTTTTGCAAGGGTGGATTTAGGGGGGCTAAGGGTGGTCCCCCCCCCCTTATTTTTTTTTTAAAAAGAAATTATATATAAGATAGTTTTTGAAGAAGAGAAATTTTTGGTTTCTAAATAGTTTCTACTTGGCGATAAAAGGACCAAATACGTGGGACCCAAACATGTAGCATTTAGTTTTATATGTTTGTCTATCGGCGGCTTTTTATTGTAGTCTTAAATGCTTGCTTACTCTCGTTTTCTATATTGCTATCCTACAATTTTACACGACATTCAGAGTTTAACAGAGCAAGAATGAAGCATTGTGGAATTAAGATCGATGATGGTTGTAATCAGGATTTGATCTGCTATTTAGTCAAACTCACTATAACTTTCTTCAACCATATCTGTTTGTAGCATATGCTTATGCTTGTGACTGTAAATAATATATTCTTTTGGATACTTTATTTGTCAGTATGCGGACTCCCCTAGGGGTTGTTTTAGCAATTCCACCATTTAACTATCCTATCAATCTCGCAGTTTGAAAAAATGGTCCTGCGCTTTTCTCTCGGAAACTCCCTTGTACTTAAACCACCAACTCAGGTAATTAAGCCACCATCCCATCACACTCTCATATTAGTTATTTCACAAGTGTGCCGCATATTTTTCCTTTTAAGTGGATCACCAGATGTATTTAATAAGTCATACAAGTTGCCTAACCCTATGTCTACTTTCGTATGGTGTTGTTGCTGGTCTTCACATGGTGCATTGCTTTCATTTGGCGGGTTTTCAAAAAGGTGTCATTAGTTGTGTAACAGGAAAGGGCTCTGTGATATGTGCTTTCTTACAATGCATCCAGGGGTGAATTGCATGAGGTAACTCTTTGGTCATCTTATGATTAAGTTTCTTACCTATTACGAATGGTTTCGTCTCTTTTAGTTTTTTATCTGATAATTCATGTGATTTCATACTAGCAATTGTGGAATCTTATCCCATTTTCATTTTATGGAATTGAGGAATATTTAATAAGATGATGATGTTGAAAATATGAATTTGGTGAGTTAGATAAGGAAATTTTGCGGAAAACTAGTACAGATCCTGAGTTTTTTTTTCCATAATTTTTTGGATGTGTAGATCATAAGCTATGATTTTTTGAAGTTGTGCAAGAAATCTGGAAGAATTCCTGTGAATTTTTCTTATCCAATTTTGATTTTCTGAAAAAGTTGTCATCTCCTGCTACCACAACTAGAAAAAAGACTTTTAATATTGGATAAAAAATGGTTATTTAGACCAGTGTTACATTAGGTCTTGTATCATGTGGTTTAAAAAGTATACTGATGTTTGATAATCTAATCACTCAAAAACTTGTGGATGCTTAATTGATGCTATTTGAACCTAATCTAACACTCAATTTAATTCCGTTTGTTGACTTAGCTTCATCTCCTTACAACTCTTTAGAGAGGAAATTATGAGATAGAGGGAAAACTAGAGACTATAATAACTTTGATAGTAGTTTAATTTTATATTGTAGATTCACTTTCATAAACTGCTGGGTTTGCACTCAGAAAGCAATTTGTGACATTAATTAATAATTTTGGTGAAAGGTAACTCTTTTCTCCTACTGTGCTTGCTAGTTGGACTTGTGAGTGCTTATTCAACTATTTCAAGGTTAAACAAGAAGAGGAAAAACTTAGAAACCAAAACAAGTTGTGAAGAGAAGAGGAGAAATGTGTGTTGCGATTAAAAACAAAGACATGAAGGTGTTAGACACTAAGTATATACTATTTGTGAAAAAAAATACTCACAAACTCCATCTCCATAAAGGATGGAGTTAAAGCACCAAGTGTATACAACTTTCTTGAAGGTTTCTTACTTGATAAAGACAACTTGCTTCTAAGTTTGGGACTTGGATTATGAGATATTATTGTTACTCATTGCTTCTTAATCCTAGCATATGTGGCTTCAACTTATTTGTATTCTTACTCACTGCTTCTAAGTTTGGGACTTGGATATAAAGAATAAATTCTTTCTTGATGGTTGCATGTATATTGCTAAGTCATCAAAGAAAAAAAATTGTCACAAGTATGTATTTCTTATTTTTCTTAACACTTGTGTTAGTCTTGATATGATAGTGTTTGACTCTTGTTTTGAATTTTAAGAAAAATACTTGTTACTAGCTTTTGCCCTAATGTTGTGTAGAGATGTCTACGCCTAGTTTATAATCTGAATCTAGATTCTTTTTTTTTTTTGTTGTAAATTCCCATCTTAAAAATGCTTTACAATGATTATTAGATTCTTAATCACATGTTTAAGGACACTTGCCCTGTAATTGCAGTTTGGACCCTTTCAATGGTATACTTGGTGCATTTCTTTTGGAGATACAGCAATCAATTTAACATTTCACTTATTTTATTAAATCTAAGCATTGAAAGTATATTTGATCAGTTTTAATTATATGGAAATTTGTAGTTTTAAGTTCTCAATGATTACTTCTTTTTTGACTTGAGGAAGCTAATAACCCTTTTGAGTACTGTGACTTGGTGACGACAACAACCCATAAGAGCTTGAGGGGTGCTAGGGTAGGTATATTTAATCATGTTCCTTTTGTCATATAATTATTCCCTCTCATATGTTAGTTTGAATAATTCTAATATTGTCTTTATTGTTGTTGTCTTTAGGTTGAATAGAGCAAATAAATTTCAAGCACCAGAATTTAAAGTTGAGGTAATTATAGTTAATTATTGTTGTTTTTTTGTTGATGTGCATTGAACTAGGTAAACTTTGTTGTATGAATAAAGATGCTTAGAAGTCCATAATTTATAGTTTATGACTTGGACAATTTAGCTATATTTTTATATTTTGTATTGATGAAACTATTGGATTTAATAGCTGATATTGATCTGAATTGCCTTAGTTAGTAAGTTTTGTTGAATGAAGTTGAAATTGTTTATTGTTGAAATTTTGGGATGTCTTAATTTTAAGGGGAAATGCTTTGCTAAAATTTTTGTTCAAAATTGACAAAAAAACATGTCGTTCTTGAAATTGTTATGAACTTGACTTTGTTGGAAATGTCTTAGGTGGTAATAAAATGAGTCATAGTTGGATGAATGTGTTGAGAACTAGTGAAGAATATGAGAATGGGGTAGAAGAGTTTATTGAATTTCCTAGAAGGAATGTGGCTACAAAAAATGGGATGTATGATTGTCCATGTGTTAATGGTTTAAATGGGGTTCAACGGGATATTGCTGATATAAAGGATCACCTAATTTGTGATGGAATAAACCTTTGATACACAACGTGGATATGGCATGGTGAGGAGGTAACTACCAATGTGTCCCATGAAAATGACGTTGAGGTAGATGAAGATGGAATGGAGAGAATGATTCATGATGTTGAGGTCAAATCTTTTGTACAACCGCATGAATATGATAGCGTGCGGAGTGATGCAGAGACACCTTTGTTCCCTGGGTGTACTAAGTATACATGATTGACTGGGACCTTACATTTGGTCAACTTAAAGGCAACTTGTGGGTAGACCGATAGTAGTTTCACGTCTCTGCTTGAATTGTTGTGTGATATGTTGCCAGACAATAATGTACTTCCAAATCGTATGTATGAGGCCAAGAAAATCTTGTCTACGATGGGTATAGAGTATAAAAAGATACACAGTTGCCCTAATGACTGCATATTGTATAGAATGAGTATAAAGGCCTGAGTAATTGTCCGAAGTGTAAAACTTCACGATACAAAGTGAAGAAAGGTGGTGGTTTTGGAGATCAGTCAACAAAAAGGCAACCTTTGAAGGCATTGTGATATCTTCCAATAATACCGCAGTTTAAGCGTCTCTTTACTAGTGAAGTAACGACGAAGAAGTTGAGATGGCATTCGATGAGAGAATATCTAATGGAAAATATCTTGGTACGGTGACTCTTCGCAATGGAAGAAAATAGATGAAATGTTCCCTCAATTTGGCAGTGAGCCAAGAAACCTTTGGCTGGGGCTTTGTACAGATGGCTTCAATCCGTATCGAACTCTTAGTAGCACCCATAGTGCATGGCCAGTTCTCCATGTAATATACAACTTACCTCCCTGGCTATGTATGAAACGCAACTATGTGATGTTTTCTATGATGATTTCTGGACCAAAACAGCCCGGGAATAATATCGATGTATACTTGGCGCCTTTGGTTGAGGATTTGAAGAAGTTGTGGGAGGAAGGCGTAGATGTGTTTGATGCATTTAAGAAGGAGTCCTTCAAGATGCGTGCAATGATTTTTACCACGATAAATGACTTTCCCCGCATACGGAAATTTGTTAGGGTACGATGTCGAGGGCATAAAGCATGTCCAATATGTGAAGCGGACACAAACTTCCATCAACTAAAGCACAGAAAAAAATGGTCTACCTCGGTCACAGAAGGTTTCTTGATTGGTTCCACCCATATCGTAAGTTAAGAAAGAGTTTTAATGGCTTACCGGAGCATAGAACGGCTCCAAAGGCATTAATCGGAGAGGATGTTTATAGTCGAGTAAAACATATCAATGTCATATTGGGTAAGTAGCGAAGGATTGTGGGTGAGAAGAATATATGGAAGAAGAGATCAATTTTCTTTGATCTTCCATATTGGCGTAGTCTTGACGTGAGACACAGTCTTAATGTGATACATGTGGAGAAAAACATTTGTGATAGCCTTGTCAGTACTCTTTTGCACATACCAGGAAAGACTAAGGATGGAATTAGTGCGAGACTAGACCTTGTTGATATGGGAATAAGAGATTGGTTACATCCACAAGTAAATGAAGATGGTAAGAAGGCATACATGGAGCCAGCAGCTCATACACCATCAAAAGCGGAGAAAAAAAAGTTTGTGTGGGTGTTTATATGACATTAAGGTTCCATAAGGATATTCTTCTAATTTGAGAAGGTGTGTTTCAACGGAGGATTTGAAGTTAGTGCGAATGAAGTCCCATGATTATCATGTGTTGATGCAACAACTATTACTAGTAGCTATTAGGGGCATTATGAAAGATGAAGTGCAAACCACTATAACAAAATTGTGTATTTTCTTTAATGCTATCTGTAACAAAGTCATTGACATTGAAAAGTTGGATGAATTGGAAAATGAAGGTTATATTATTTTGTCCTAACTAGAGATGCATTTTCCTCCTACATTTTTTGATATATTGGTGCATCTGATAGTGCACTTGGTAAGGGAGGTAAGGCTCTGTGGTCCAGTTTACCTAAGGTGGATGTACCCTTTCGAGCAATACATGAAGATCTTAAAAGGGTATTCTAAAAATCCTTATCGATCGGAAGCCTCAATTGTTGAAAGATATGTAGTTGAAGAGGCTATGGACTTTTGCAAAGATTTTCTATCAGGGAGCACATACAATCTTATCATGACGAGGGGATAACTGAGGGAACTCGAGGAATCAAACTGAAGAATAAGCCTCGTGAAGAGGTGTTGCAAGCACACCTGTACATCTTGAATAATATGGAAGAAGTTCAACCATACATTGATGAACACAGAAAGAGTTTGAAGAATATGAATCTAAGGAAGAATGACATACAAATAGCTAATGAGCAAAAGAAGACGTTCATAAAGTTGTTCCAAGAGAAGGTATTGCACGAGACCGGAGTGTCGGATACAATCGAGTGGTTGGCCTGGGGGCCTTCTTTTCAGGTCATCACTTGGAGCGATTATGATATAAACGGGTATACTTTCTATACAAAAGACCAAGATGACAGATGTTCTGTGCAAAATAGTGGGGTGATGGTTGAAGCTGAATCCATGCACTTTTCGAGTACGAAAGACAAAAACCCGGTATTAGCATCAATGGCCTATTATGGAGTTATTGAAGAAATATGGGAGATGAGCTACAACAAGTTCAAAGTTGCTTTATTGAAATGTAAGTGGGTTAGTAATAATGCTGTTGTAATAGATCCACAACTTGAAGTTGTCTCAGTTGATCTTCGAAGAGTTGGTCATAGGGATGAGCCATTCATTCTAGCAAGACAGGCAAAACAAGTGTTTTATGTTACAGATCCTGCAAATAAAAAAATGTCCATTGTACTTCAAAGTGAAAAATAGAAGTATGGTGAAGAATCCTTCGACCTTGACGGTACATCCCCTTTCACAACAAATCCCCCTACAACACGTGAAGTGGAATTGGTAGATGATGAGGAAGATGCTACAAGAAAAGATCATTGTGAAGGAATATATGAAACCGTATAAAGTAAGATCTTAAGTTATGAAATAGTAATACGTTATTTTTGTGGTGGTTTAACATTTTAGTTCATTATATTAATCTGTTTACTATTTAATAACCTATCTAACATTGATTTGTCGTTGATGAACAGGAACATGTCTAGCTCTGAATAGTCGAGAGGTGAGAGAGTTGACGAGCCCGTTGTGAGAAGGGGTAGAGGTGCCACACAGATGAATGCGCTAGTGGCCCGTCGTGACAATCAAAAGAAGAGGCTGCATGTGGACTTTGATGACAATATGAATCCAATTGGTGCAGAGAAAGACAATTTCATTAGCTATTTAGGCTACCTGGCTCGAAGCAAAGTTCGCATTGTTTACTCTGCTTGGAAGTTTGTTCCTGAGAAAACGAAGCAGTTGATTTGGGCACAAATTTTGGTTCGTCACTTTCGATATATCTACATTTGTATCATTTATCTTATTACTTGAAATTTAATTATCTTTGTTTTAACTTACAGCAAACGTACGCGTCCCAACAATACGGCAATGTACAAGCATTGGATGGGGGAAGTCCGTCTACGGTGGAAAGACTTTAAGAATAAGCTAACTAAAAAGTTTATTCGAGGGGAAAGGAGGAATGAGGATCCATGTCAGAAATATTCTTATATTTCTCCTTAGGACTGGAGGGAGTTTGTGGTGTCACGGCAAAATCCAGAATTTCTTGTAAAATTTCTTTCATATCATATCTTTTATTTGAATCTACTTGACAACTTAGGCTCAGTTTTATTTGTTTTCGTGTCATAGGAAATAAGTCAAGCCAATAAAGAGAGGAAAGCGGGAAATAAGTATCCGCATTGCATGTCTCGTGGTGGGTATAGAAAGCTTGAACGGAGAATGATAGAAGAGCAGTGAGAAAGAATGAAGGAAGCTGCCCAATCCGATCCTTCCACTGTTGTCCAGCCCCCTGAACGTCCTCCTCGTCACAAAAAATGGAAAGCTGCGAGGATGAAGGGCAACAAATACATAAATGCAGATGTTGCTGAGGTTGCCTCAAAGATTGTAAGTAGTTAAATTAGACGTTTTAAATAGCCTCAGTTGTTTCATATTATAGGGTTTAGTTTTTATTTATGAATCATCTTATGATACATGATGCATTTGAGGAGCAGAGTTCCCAAGGTTCATTTACGCTGGGTTTACGGATGGACATTTTGTCAACGGCGATTGGGAAGCCGAATTACGTTGATGCATTCAAGGGGAGACTAGGGGAGTTACTGCCGCAAAATATTTTGGATGACGTTCACGAGCCTATGACTATAACAACCCTAGTCCTCAGCTTGTAGCCAAAATTTGGTCGGGACTATTTGACGAAATCATGCAGCAAGTATGATCTGAAGTGAAAACTATGATAGATTCGAGGGATAATACGGAACATACAACCCGTGAATCCCCGGCCTTCCCCAGCAGTAAAGAGAGTTTTAACCCTTCGGATGTTGATCTCGGCGAACCTTCTCATACTCCACAGGGAGGACAACCTTGCACTTTCTATTTGGATGTCCCACACCGGCACATTGTTGCCGATGCTCTTATTTACACATATCACACCACCCACCATAATATTGAAATTCCAGAAGACCTACGTAGGGTGACTGTGAAATGTGTTCGAGAGGGGGAAGAAAAAACAGACATCCCGATTGATGATGACGAGGTTCCTGATTTAGGCCAGGCCATAGGATCGTTCATCCTTTGGCCGAATCATCTTATTCAGATGGCGGCGACGACACCTCCATTGGTAGGAAATACATTACTAGAACTTGCTTTTCATTGGTAACCCACTCATAATATGTTTGTTTATGTTTTCATAGAATGAACAAGCGTGGGCAAATTTCCATACTTAGCACAACTGCGAGACATGTACAAGGACATCAGCTATCTCTCCTTCAAGATGCATCCAGGCATTGTCAGCAGAGAAAAGACATATGAGTTTACAGTTGACAAAAAAGATCTGGAACAATTTATGCATATGGAGGATTTAGATTTAGTCGTTCTTTAAGTTGCGATAATGTAAGTTTTTTCCCCTTTAATTATTGCATTGATTTGTTTTGTTTTCTATACACAACAACGCTTATCATTTTATTTCGATCATCTTGTTTGCAATGACATATGCGTCCAGAAAGGCCAAATGGGTTTGTATGGATTCTTAAGTCCAATAAACACGACGAAGACTCGCAATAAGTTAACCAAAAGGACGCTTTATGTTGGTGTTCGCCTCGCAAGTGCATGAGTTTCGTAAGTAATAAAGTGATAAGTAAAGTATCATTCCCACGAGGATTTGTTTAACAAATTGGTCAAGCAAGAGGCTTAGTAGATTCAATCAAGTTGAGCTAAAACAATGTTTTGATGTGGAATGAGAATTTTTAAAGACTTTTTCTATCACTAAAAATTGCTAAAGGTAAATGATTCTTTGACTTCAAGGATAAAAGAGCCTAGGATTCTTTTTCCCTTTTTGCACTTCATAAAACTTGGTTAATTACCTCTCTAGTAGCATTTCAATACATACATATCTTAGTCTAAGGTTCACAAATATTTAACACGCTCTCTCAAGTCAAAATCAAGTTTCTCTTCTCATTAAAATGCACAATCTCTTGCTACAATTAATGAAAATCAATCTTTAAGCAACAACTCTAATGTGACAATGCAAGGTTAGTAAATATATCTCTATTTTACCAACAAACCATCCATTTATCAAGTAAACTTCAAGACAAGCATGATTTCAATCAAGTTCTACACCTAGATTAGCTCTCTCAAGTCAAACCCAAGTGAATAAATCATCTAAATGGAGGCCAGTCACTTAGAAGTATTAAGCCAATGTTGAAATCAACACACACACACACACACACACACACACACACATATGTATATATATTTATCTACCAAAAGAAAGGAATGTTCAAGTATTAATCCATACAAAGGGTAAGAAGAACCCTAGAATGAAAGATTTAGCTACTCATGTTCAAATACAAAGAGAGTCTAAGCAAAGCTACTGGATACATGAAGAAGCTAGGAAGAAAAGAGAAGAAAAGAGGAAGAACCAAGGTGAAATCCCCAAACTCTCTCTTAGGTTGAGCACCTAAGCCTCCAAGATTGTCCAAATCTCTCTCCGAAGCTCTTCCCTTGTGTGCCCACTTGTTTCCTTGTGCAAAGAGTGTGTTTTTCAGCCTTTCCCTTTAGGTTAAATAGGGTTTTTCTATTTCTGAAATGAAAAACACGTAGCTGTACTTTATGCACTTTTTCACGACTGGCTGCGGCCAGTTGTCGACATGCCGCGGCTAGTGGCACAGGGAGCTACTTGCTGCGGCCAGTTTGTCAACTTAATGTGGCCAATTGTACATGTTCCTTCTAACTTTGCATTGCTTCACCTCCTTTATTTCTTTTCTTGTTTCTTAGAGCTTCAAAACTTGTCTCCATCTTCCTACAAAAGAGGAAGGAGCAATCAATTCTCTATTGAATCCAAACTCCATAGGATATAACAAGAATTTCTGTGATTTTTGCTTGAGACTTTGATATGCACATTTTCTTCTATACACTTCATTTGCTATGCACATTTTGAACCAAAAATAGGTAATAAGATAGAGAAAATGTGGTGGAATGTTGTCAATTTCTAAGAGTTAATACACCCCCAAACTTAAACATTTGCTTGTCCTCAAGCAAAAACATGTATCATCACTAAATTTCTTTAGTATTTGTCATTGATGCATGAACAGATTTGTCCTCATCTATTGCTCAAAGAGTTATATAAAATAGGAAATCAACTAAATATGCACAAATGAACACTTCATAGATTTAAAAAATGCCTTTCAAGAATTTCCAAATATGAGTGTGTGAATGGAGTTGACATGTACTCCTTTTGTACCTGCTAAAGTTAAAAGCAACAATTAAAGTCATATAATTAACTATATTCAAACAATCAATTCCATCATTCTCTAATTTCTTCCTCTTTTCTTCTAATTCATCACTTCACTTGACTTACAAATCAAAGAGACTTTTCAGCTTGTAATGGGCTAGGGTTAAGGTTCTCAAAAGAAAAGGTAAAGGATAATCAACAAATACCTCAAGATAGATGATAACCACTCAAGGGATTTCTTCCTTTTCTCATTAAACATACCCCCCAAACTTAAACCAAATTGATCTTTTCCATATCAAGCCTTCTTGGATTTTTTTGATTTGTTTTTTTTATATACACATTTTTTTAGTTTTTTTTTTTTTTTGAGCTTGATTTCTATATATTGTGAACCCTTTTACTTTCTACATTCTTTTCTAATCAGTTGACACTCTACTCATCACTATATTCCACAATCGCAATAAATTATCATCTATCTCAAAGCAAAGGAATCATGGTTTTTCACATTGGCTAAGGTAGGTAGATGTTAGGT
Source organism: Acacia acuminata (assembly GCA_019022655.1). Taxonomy (NCBI): domain Eukaryota; kingdom Viridiplantae; phylum Streptophyta; class Magnoliopsida; order Fabales; family Fabaceae; genus Acacia; species Acacia acuminata. The sequence continues at coordinate 677,749 of JAFJYI010000047.1, read as the reverse complement.
CTTTCAAAAAGAATCTATAATTGGTTTTTCAATAAGGCTCAAAATAAGGGTTCAAGAGGGAATAGAATCAATTAGGTAGGCTTGAAAGGCTCAATCGCATTTTATGAAGTGCCCTAATCATTTCTTTAAATCTTATGAAATAAATCAAAAGCTTTGAAGAAGTCCAACGATTCTTTTGAAATCAATATTTTGAAGCAAAAGGCATATAACTTAATTTGCCACAAAGCCCTCCAACAAAAACATCCAGAATAAAGTTAACCCCAATAGTGCTTTCATAGCTTAAAAATTCTTGAATAGCATGATTTATCACTACAATACGTCCATCAATGCACATTAAACAAAATTTCCTATCAAACATAAAAGATAGAGCAAAGAATTTCTCTCATCGGATCATTCAAGCAACTCTGACAAATACCTAGAATTTGAGTTCATTTTTAACATACCTCACAAACAAAAATTTAAGCATGAGAAATTTCAAACATTCCACCAATTTTCTTTCAGAGACTACTCAACATTGTCACTTTGCACTTGTCAAAATTGCACTCATTAAAATTACAGCAAACTTTCACACCCCCAAACTTAAAATTGAAAATGTCCTCATTGTCAACTAACAAAATGGGAAGGTAGAAAAGTAGCACATGTACCTGATTTAGCTCATATCCACAGCAAGAACAAAGAAATGAAGTAGATAATGGTCAGAATAAATCTTGTCTGGCTTTCACGATTAGCCAACAATTATGAACAAAAACAACACCATCATGGTGGAAAATTGATCTGTGCAACTTGTGACTAATCAATTTGTTGTACAAAAAAGTCTCAAAATATTCACAGCAAAGAAATTCATATGCCAAAAACATGTATATATCATTCATCTCATCGTAATCATGTTAATGAGTGCCCAAGGCAAATATATCTAGCAAATTGTCACAGTGACCATCGATAGTCACCACACAAAAGCAACAATAGTGTAACAGAATTTCATATGCCAAAAAAAGGACTATCATTTCTCAAGGGATACAAAACCCCACAATAAACAAAAAGTCAAGCACAACATCAAAATATTGGTTAGAAACAATAGCATCAGTCATCCTCATTATCAGAGAGTGTATAGTCTGAGTCTGAATGCTTTCTGGTTGCCTTTCTTGAGCTCGATCTCGTCTCCCCCTATCTCCTCATCATCACTAGCATTACTCTCAGCATCTGTGCTGCGGATGTCATCATCATCACCTTCATCTTGCTTGTCATGATCCTCATTGTCTGTCCCGTTCATACAATGATTGATTGGGAGGCCTTGATAATGGGCCAGACGAGTAACAAGGGAAGTGAGGTGGCTAATGGCAGTGCTGAGTGTGTTTTCCAGCCTATCAATTCGAGTAGCCGTGGCCTCAAATTGTAGTTCCAGCTCAGAGCGAGGGCCTTTATGTCGAGCCTTCTTTTGCTCTCTTTTTTCAGGGTTTTACTGTGACCCCAAATTGGTGTAGGTGAATGGGCGGTCAGGCTCAACAAGGGGGTCAGTAGGCAATTGTTCAACCTTGGCTTAGAGGAAAAAAGAAGTAATGGTATGTGGAAAAATTAAGCTCGTATGATATTTTTCCCTGCACCTGTAGAGGGCTTTGTACATGATTTTTCCAAGATTGATAGGCTGGTTGGTTTACAAAAGGAAGATGAGGAGGGCCAATTTTTTAGAGATGTAAGTGAGGTGGGAAGTGGGCTTAATATTATTGCCTGCCGAATGAAGCCAACATTTTGCTTCCTGTGTTAAATCACTTCGAGCAAGGTATTTCTTCTGGAAGAAACGAACAAACCAAGAGTTCTCACCATTTACCACAATCTCCTTAGCTATGTCCTCATAGGGAAACGACTTCTTGTTGGCGTGATCTTCGATACATACAATCATCATCGATACTCTAGGCAAGTTTTTATCTTTGGTTCATTTTATCGCATCGATGACAATTGTCTTGCCCGGAAGGTCACAAGCTCATCATAAAAGATGTATTGAGTGTAGTATTGGTGGACAAACTCAAAATTCACCTTCTTCTTTGCCATGAGTTTCTCGAGACACCGAGCACTGGCTTGCTTATTAAAATGATATTTGGCCGTCTTTCGAAACTCCTGTTCCCTATGAAGCTTTCTGCCACTGATCATTTGTTGGACATTGGCCAAGGCGAGTAGAGGGGGATTATGGGATCGGAGCTTTTGTTTCTTTCCAGCGGTTTTCATGATTTGCATACAAGAGAAGGAAAAACACACCAAAACACAATGCACACTTATCAAGAAGCATGCAAAACCAAAAAGAAACTAATTTAACCTATCCTAAGAAGAAAAGATAAGATCCCCCAAACGTAGGTTTTATCTAATGCCAAACATCCAATCAATATTCCAAGCCTAAACCTACTCCTCACTGCCTTAGAAGACCACTTACTTTTTCAAAATGAAATTTCAAAGATGGAAGAGGCAGCTGATCAATCAATTTCATTGTGGTAGACCAAAATATTTCAAGAGATCAAGTTAAGGACAAGAGAAAAGTAAAGGGTCACAAATATGTGTTCGACAAAGAGTGGTAGAACCCTAAGTGAAAGAGTTTTGCATTACCAAAAGAATTATCTAAGTGACCCAAAACTCTTCTAAAAATGCAAATTGGTTTTAACGAGATGCAATCATAAATAATTGCATAAAACCAAATAATAGCAGTAATTTTGAAAGCCCATTGTTCTCTTGTTGAAAAAGAATTTGGTCTTCCAAAATGAAATGTTTTTATTATAAGCTAAAGGTGTGAAACAGAGTGACTGAGAACTAGTTCACAACTTTGCAAAATCTGGCCAAATCAAGCAACTATATAAGTAGTTCTGAAGTCTTGTGGATTGTGGTCCAAGCTGGGTTTTCACAAATAATAAACACATTGCCATTTGCATCTGTATGTAAAGGCATCTTTTCATGGTTAAAAACTTAATGGCAACCTTTTCCAGTTGGAATCCATAACCCAAGAAAAATTCAGAGCATCCTTATTCAGAAACAGTTAGCCTATGCTTAACTAATCAAGTATGTTATGAACAATATCAGAAACACACCAAGATGAACCAACAAATCCAAAACAGAATGTACAAAGCATCCATAATTCAGTCTGGCCAAAATGCATTTCACTGATGCTATAAACTTAGAAACTAGGTCCTTGCAGTAATCAATCTCTTGCTACAATTAATGAGAATCAATCTTTAAGCAACAACCCTAATGTGACAATGCAAGGTTAGTAAATATATCTCTATTTTACCAACAAACCATCCATTTGTCAAGTAAACTTCAAGACAATCATGATTTCAATCAAGTTCTACACCTAGATTAGCTCTCTCAAGTCAAACCCAAGTGAATAAATCATCTAAATGGAGGCCAATCACTTAGAAGCATTAAGCCAATGTTGAAATCAACACACACACACACACACACACACACACACACATATATATTTATCTACCAAAAGAGAGGAATGTTCAAGTATTAATCCATACAAAGGGTAAGAAGAACCCTAGAATGAAAGCTTTAGCTACTCATGTTCAAATACAAAGAGAGTCTAAGCAAAGCTACTGGATATATGAAGAAGCTAGGAAGAAAAGAGAAGAAAAGAGGAAGAACCAAGGTGAAATCCCCAAAATCTCTCTTAGGTTGAGCACCCAAGCCTCCAAGATTGTCCAAATCTCTCTCCAAAGCTCTTCCCTTGTGTGCCCACTTGTTTCCTTGTGCAAAGAGTATGTTTTTCGGCCCTTTCCTTTAGGTTAAATAGGGTTTTTCTGTTTCTGAAATGAAAAAATGCGTAGTTGTACTTTCTGCACTTTTTCATGACTGGATGCGGCCAGTTGTCGACTTGCCGCAACCAGTGACACAAGGAGCTACTTGCTACGGCCAGTTGTACAGGTTCCTTCTAACTTTGCATTGCTTCACCTCCTTTATTTCTTTTCTTGTTTCTTGGTTCTTAGAACTTCAAAACTTGTCTCCATCTTCCTACAAAAGAGGAAGGAGCAATCAATTCTCTATTGAATCCAAACTCCATAGGATATAACAAGCATTTCGTGATTTTTGCTTGATACTTTGATATGCACATTTTCTTCTATACACTTCATTTGCTATGCACATTTTGAACCAAAAATAGGTAAAAAGATAGAGAAAATGTCTTTGGAATGTTGTCAATTTCTAAGAGTTAACAGATTGGTACTACAATTGTCGAGGAAGATTTTCGTTGTTATCTAGCCCCAATACTTGAAGGGTACGTATTTTAGTTTTGTCTATTTAAGATTTTTAAGAATAAATTCCTTTCTTATCTTAATTAATATTAAAATGTATATGTTGTAGTGGTCATTGGACCTCGTGTGTTGTTTGTCCCTCCAAGAACGTATGTTATTGGTTGGATCCCTTAGGTGGCAAGCGAGCCAAACGATGAAATCAAATCCATGTTTGCCAAGTAAGTAAATTTTCTCTAAATCATTGATTCTCCATTTATATGATTTGTTTTCATATCTTGTTAATTTCCATTTTAATGATAGTGCATTCAAGGTGGCTAGATCGATTTCTGAGCACCCGAGCGGGGTGGACCGAAATGGTCTTCTTATTCGAAAGTAAGTAGTTTCAATTCAAGTTATTTCATTGACACAGTAGCTTTAGATATGACTTTATTCATTTTAACAATTTGCTTTTGATTTATAATGCCCTTGACAACCAAGGAACTCTAAGTGCGGATACTATGTTATGTATTATATGCATACCATCGTTCAGAGCGGACATACTACAAGTTTTCAAAATGTACATAATCGCTCTGTGATTCTCAAATGATAATATTTTTTGTTATACTTGTGTTAATTATTTCATTCACTTCATTGGTTTAACTTATACCTTGTTTTCCAATTTATAGCTTTTTGATAGTCTGGATCCATGCTCGGAGGAAGACATCGATACTGATTCAAACGCTTTGGCTGCAAATTTTCTTCAACACATATAGATATGTACATCATGTGTTGCCTTGTCCGCCTTTTTGTCTCCATTTAATTGACGATATGTGTCATAGCAATGTAACATGTTTTACACTTCTGGCATGGTAGATAAATTGTTGAAGTTGCTTGGAATTTAATTGTCATCAAGTTGAGTAATTCCTCATTGGAATTAAAGAGCCAATTCTGTTCTGCATCTCTGCATTACACTCTAATACTCATGGTTTCTGAGGAATTGATAACTTAGATTTGTTAATAGCCTTGAAAATTATATCAATCATTTAGAGTATTGTTGTTGTTGTGATCCTTGTTCTGTATTGGAATTGAAACTTGGAGCTGAAAGTTGAATTTTTGGTCAGTTTAAGTAATTGTTTGTTGTTGATATCGTGTAGTAATTGCGGCCAAATTTTGCTTTAAATGTGATATTGAAAAAATTGAATTAATTCTAGGAGAGTTACTATTTTGTGCTGTATTGAATTTTGAATGATATGGTCCATGTCATATGCTATCATTGAAGCGTTAAGAAAGTGGCTTTGGAGGTTGGAATTCATTGTTGTCATGATCATTGTTATTACAAAAGTTTGGAAAGTAAAATTCTGAAGTTGTTGGTCACTTGTCAGCTGAATTTTAGAACCGTACTTTGTTGCCGTCAATGTTCCTTAACCGTGCATTACATGAAAACATTAAATTGTCGAATTTTTGCATTATACCCTAAAACTTTTCTGCTGCATTTTGGAACTTTACCTCTGAATTTCATGAGCTACTATGATTAGCTGTGGTCTTGCTGGTTGCCAAGTGCATTTTGGTCTAAACTGATCTATACCTGAATTTCTGCGCTTTTGAAATAGTTTCTGATCTTAGTCGTGGTTTTGCTTTGGTTGCCAAGTGCATTTTGGTCTAAACTGATCATCGTACGTGAATTTTCGCATATTTGAAATAGTTTGATTTTAGCTATGGTCTTGTTGGTTGCCAAGTGCATTTTGGTCTAAACTGATTTGTACATGAATTTCAACATATTTGAAATAGTTTCTGATCTTAGCTGTGGCCTTGCTGGTTGCCAAGTGCATTTTGGTCTAAACTGACCGTACATGAATTTCTGCATATTTGAAATAGTTTCTGATCTTGCATTGTGAAATACTCTGTTGCCTTTTTTGTTTGTAATTATTTCAATGCCCAGTAAGAAAAACATGTAGCAGGTAATATTTTTTAAAAATATATATATATAAGGCGTCCTAAATTTAGGTCTAGGACACCTTATATACAATATTTGGCATCTTGATTAGACATATAGGAAGCACAAAATTAATTTTTGGCGTCCTGGATTTAAAATCAAGACGCCCAAAATCACGCCCTAACCACTTGGTGCTTTGGCGAAAATAAGGCGTTAATTTGCTTTTTGTAGTAGGACGCCAAAAATCTTAATTAACAACTACCCCTACGGTCGACGTCCTCCTCGAAAAGGGGCGTTAATTGCCTCTAATTCAGACGTTGATTTGCTTTTTGTAGTAGTGTTGTCTTTTCATAATTCCAATAGATAGCCCACATGTCCCTTAAAATTTCATAGTAATTGTGATAATTTATTTTCATTAGTACCTCAATATAATTCTCCCGAAAAGACATTAACTTGAATGCATGCCTTCAACCTCTTCTAATTTTAGTCATAAAGAATTATATGCAACTTATTCATTAATGATTATTAAAGTTATAAAATTATATAAAAATTAATTATATAACTATTAATAAATTAATAAATTAATAAATATATAAATATTATTTAACTCCGGCCCCCAAACATAGCATGGTCCTCAACAAATAAAGGCATATTTGAGTTAGCGTTGGAAAAGCATGTTCTGGGCAAGTGAGACGAAACTTATTTCATGAACTTACCTTGTATACCCTAAATTACATTGGAAAAATAGCTTATGCCATTAATCCAAACAAGCACACTAAGTCTATGCTTATTGTAACATCCTAATTTTTATATTACGATTTAACTGCAATTAGGGGGAAATTAATTATGATAAATATATTTGTCATGTAATTATTAAAATAATTTTTTTAATATTTAATATATGATTTATAAGAGTGGAGAAATTGTAAATTGATACAAAATGAATTGAAATAATAATAATAATGTTTTAATATTATTATTGATGTTGTTAGTGTGTGTGTGTGAGTAATATATTACCATCTCCTCTCCCCGGCAATGATCAGTATGATATTTTTCAGTTTATCTGGGTCTTCTCTTCGGAGAGAATAGATCAAGGTCCCAATGACATTGTTGTTGTCTGTAGTTTGAGAACTTTTAGTTGTTTGCTTGAAGGTGTCTCTAACACAACACTATTATTAGGATCCTGTTACATTCACCCTCTAGTGTGAAATCAAAGCCAAAAGTGTTTTGCAGATGATAATATATTATGAATAAAGGTGAGTATGAAGCATTTTCCAAACCATGAGTGAAGAAGAATACTACTTTAGCTTCCTCCTTTATCCCTTATATTTTGTTTGTCGCTAAATCTTTTTTGTTTTGTATTTCTCCAATTAAGCTTTTTTCATCAGAACATTTACAATGAAGCTTGGTTTGTAACACAAGTACTTGCTTATTCTATATGACATTTTGAAACCTTTACCCAATAAGTTGTTCAACACTATATTTTATTGAAAGAATGGCAAGTATCCCTTTCAAGGACTTGCTCAAGGGATACATTTACATTTGATCACCCGAAGTATCCCTTTCAAGGACTTGCTCAAGGGATACATTTACATTTGATCACCCGAATTATAGAGCAAAAAATGCATATAAACCTTAAATAATTTTAGTTTATTCCCCCAGTTGGTAAACATCATCTAATTGGTGCAAGTAATTGTTTTATGCATTTTTTAATTGCCGATAGACAGGGGTTCTAAAAGATAGACTATCTTTATAGTTAGAGGTAGTATGGGTTAGCGGGCTCCATATGGCAACCCATAAGTGGACTTTTTCCAACCCAACCCAAAAGTTGTCTTATTTAATAAAAATTAATTCCATGCTTAATTTCTCATTTTTATTATTGTTTTATCATTTCTTATATTGATAGAATAACTATATAAAATATACTATATATTTATATTTACAAATTTTGGGTTGATTTATTTACATAATTTTATAAAAAATATAAAAATGATCTGATTTTAAAGTATAAAATTTTCTAATTTAATTTTAAAATTAAAAGAGTATCTGAAAATGTGAAAAAAGAAAAAGAAAAAGAAAAAGACAAATGGAACTGTCATTAATGGCCCCTGCAAGATTGCAAGCTGTATGATCGTATTTTGCGGACTCCATAATTGAGCCAGTAACATATTTTATGGAAGATATAAACTTGTTAAAAGATATTGCCAGCAAACAGTGTATACAAATACGGCAGCTTTATTATTACTTTTTTTTTTTTTTTTTTTTTTTTTTTTTTTTTTTTTCAAATGGCTAGTTTAATTCTTAGCAGCGAAGTTTGGGCGGTTGGGCCTATGGAATTAATTTATTGATTAGTTTAGAGAAGACTACAGATTCAACCACAATGGTCACAGCTGGAGCAATGTATAAATATATATATGACAACGTCTAAAATAAAAACTCATGTATAAATAAGCCAAGTAATAAAAAAAAGGAGCAATGTTGTAGTCTTTTTGCATGCGTGAAAAAATGGTACGCGCAACCAAATTTGGGATTTTACACCTCCAAAATTGTATAATAATGCGTTTTCTAATAGCTGATTAACCGAGTGTTTCTAAATCCAAGGCTATACTCCCTGTGATGCCTTTTGTAAACTCAGGTTTTTATTTGTTTGGAAATTCCCACTCGTTAATATATTTTTAGCTTCTTATAGTTTAACCCTCCCACTTGATAAACATTATCTTATTGATGCCGGAATTGTTTAATGCATTTCCTAATTGCTGATAGACAGTGGGTTTGTAAAACCGAGGCCATGCTACATGTGGTGTACTTTGCAAATTGCAGTTGGAGCTATTATATGGAAGATATTAAAGTGTTAAATAAAAAGTATTTATAAAGAAGTCCCATAATTTTTTTGATATCATGTTTTAGAATTTTGAGTGTACTTGAAATCCGACTAACTCATAAAAGTACCCATTCGAAACTGAAGCATCGATGTGTACTCTAATCATATTAGACTACAAATACACTAAAGAAAGGAAAAGAAGAGACAATTCTTATGAGAAAACTTTTTTGATCAGTGAGAATCCTGTGTTGTTTTCAGACTCATTATTCCCTTGATCCCAGCGTTTTTTAAGAAGATAAATATGTACAAGATTTTTTTCTTTAAAAAAACAATAAGTTTGAAGTTTGAACCTTCAACTAAACAACCACTAAGACGAAAAGGCGACATAATAATGAGTCTAAAATAATGTCATCCAGCTGTATCAGAGATGCTTTATTGGAATGGGTTAATAAATGATTAATAACCTGACAAAGGGCGGATACTCTCATTAAAGGAAGAAGATTCGATCCTGAAGTTAGTCATGATATTGGGGGAGACATCCTAACTCTGAGGCCCGCCTAACATTGATATTATCTAGGAGGACGAGATTTTTACCCTACCTTTAAATTGTGGGTGAACCCAAACCTTTTACTAAAGTTTTAATATAAAAAAAAATTAATAATAATGAGGGATTAATAAAATATAATATAATTATTCTTTGTTCAAATGAAAAAATTTTATTCTTGGCCCATTGACTTCTTGGCGACAGCTGTGAACAGTGAAATTATATGCCCACTATTTCCCCATTTTGCGGACACATGTTTTTCTGTGTTGACCCATCAACTCGACACTGTTTATAACCGGAGTCGTCCGCCATGATTCGATCCAGAACTTGAAATAGTACTCAGTAATCTTTCCCTCTTTGATCTCTTATCAATTCGATTTTGTGAACTGATTTTATCTTCCTTTTGTTACTTCTGCTTCCGCCTTTGCACACTTAATATTCATTCTGTACTTTTGAGTTGGACAGATTCAATTCAAGATTCAGTCTCTCAAGTTGCCTAATATACTCTTCATTCCTTATTTACATTGTTCGATCAAATCGCATGCATATTAAGGAAAGGTACGTAGACGATTTTGTATGTTTCACTTTTGAAAGACCCTTTGTTATATTGGATTTGGCTTTTCTCATTTTCTCATTTTCTCCTTACTCTCCTTTTACCTCATTTTTCATTTTTCACCATTTGATTAAAATCTCAACGTTCAAATTTAATATATTATAAAAATATTATTATAATTTTATTTTAAAGATATAAATGTTAAATCTGGACAATTGAGATCTTAATTCAACGGTGGAAAAAAAAAGTAGGGTAAGAGGAAAGGAGGAAAGCCAAATCCTGTTATATCACCGGATCTCAATTTTTCATATATAAATGTAAGTAATTAATGTATCTCCTTTATAAAGCCATTTTCTATAATGGCCATGAAAAGTTGCTCATTGAGTCGCCAAATAAGGGTTAGCCGATTTTATTATTACAAAATCCATTTGAACAATTAGAACTTGCCCGATTTTATTTGTGGTTTGTTTTATATACACATTTTCACAGAGAAATTGCCTAAGGCTAATTATTGTACTTTTTTTTCATAAGAACTATGATGATAATTTATTCTGGCAAAAAAAAAAAAAAAAATCTATAAATGTATTTTGGAATTGTCTTCGATTTTAATTACTCCCTCCCATTTACTATACTCTACGTCCTCAGTTCATTATTACAGAATGTCTTCTTGCCCCATATTTAATAAGAATATTGATGATTGGCATTAGAAATTAATATGACGCTGGATGCATGAGTCGAAGTGATCACTTATGTTTATGTCTAGAGGGAGTATAAGATAACAATTTTTCAGTAGGCATGATGCATTATCATATTTATAAGATAAGGATGTTTGAAATTTTCACTAACATTTTTTCATTTTTATCCCCACTAATTACATACTCTCTCCTGCCTTTTTTTTTTGTAAGAACCTAAAATTTGAATTACCTTGGTCCTTTTTATATGAGCTCAACAAGAGTTGTTCGAACATTTAATAATTTCTTTCCATTTTTACTCTTCATTAATTATATGTATTGTATTAATTAAAAGGTTGGTGGCACTTATATTTACTATATTTCTTTCTCTTATTTGCCCCTTCACAAATAAGTGCATATTTAAAAAACAAAGTTGATTTACTATATTTCTTTCTCTTACTTGATATCATTATTATTTTTAATCAATGTCAACAGCTTTCTTAAATTGTGTTATTCAGTTATCAGACTCTTATAAATAGGATTAGAGGGAGTATTATTGTATCACTAGATTAGTTTTGATCTCTTGCATCGTATTGCATGCAGGAAAAGTAATAATGGAAAAGGTAGGAAGGCGAAGGGATGAAGTGTGGGAACGAGTTACGCTATTGGAGGGAGTAAAACGATGGAAGTGTAATGATTGTGGAGAGGCATTTGCAGGAGGTGCTAGCAGAATCAAAGCTCATGTTAATAAAGTCAAAGGCACAGGCATTCGACCATGTACTGGCAAAGCAAACTCCAATAATGATACTGAGCACAACCTCCTGCATTCTCAAGGTATGTAAATATATACTCGATCACTCCATTTCATAATATAAATCACTTTAATTATAAACTAATTCATTAGAATTAATAAATGATAATTAGCTTATTAAATATATCTTAAATTAAATTTTTTACTTTATTACTTATAATAAATGAGATTTTAGAAGAGAGAGAAAAGGACATGGAGCCACATTTAAAGATTAATTACATTGGAAAAATTGATAAATAAACATATTCATTATTATGGAAGTGACTTATATTATAGACCGGAGGATTACATATACCTTCTTATCTTTTCTAAGTTTTATTACATCTATCCCATATTTCCCTTATTTAAATATCAATTCAATTTCTCAAAGTTACACAATATATGTTTAAATGAAGATCAAATTAGAAATTCCTTTGATTTTCAGGCAGAGGTAAGGAGTTTTAAATCTTCCCTTAATAATTCTGTTGATAATAAGTGCCAGAGAAAAATAAATGATTGAAGTACATGTTACTTAGTTTAAACAATGAATAATCAAGCTATATTTTGTCAATCCAGTTGTACTCCTTTGCTAGTTTATATTGCCAGAAAATCAGGAAAATTTGAATAATGTAAAAAATTTTATGAGCCCAAAACAACCCAACAAAACAAATTGAGAGGCCAAAGAGGTAAGTCACAGGCAAACATTTGGGACATAATTTAATTTCCCACGTTGCTATTGATGGGTAATTATATAGTTTAATTGCATAGTTATATTAGAAATTAATATGCTGATTGAGTTGGGGGCAAAAAAACAAGAACAAGAAGTTTTTCATTGGACGGTCTGATAGATGATAGCATGTCCAAAACGAAGCAGGACAAATCCAAGCCGATGACACTGAGGATCAGGAAAGGACTGAAGACTTGCAAATGATGAAACGATATGTGTTTGAATGTTTAAGGTTAGATTCATATTTAATTTCCAACTATATAGATGCTTCTCATATGTGAGACATTGTGTGTGTGTGTGTGTTTTCTTTTTTTTTGGCCCCGGGGGGGGGGGGGGGGGGGGGGGGATTTGGATGCATTTTCTTTAAGTTTTTTTTTAAAAAAAAAAAAAAAAAAAAAAAAATCAATCTAATTCTCTCTCTCTCTCTCTCTCTTTTTTAAAAAAAAAAAAAAAAATTGTAAATCACTCTAATTCTTCAGATCTGAAGATAAGGTTATTGTTTCTCCACTTTCATATTTGACTCAAGAAGAATTTATCACACTTAAACCAGAGACTTATTTGGATTCATTGGTAAGCATTTATTTTTTACATTCTTATATCCTAATATTTATGACCAAGGTTTTAGTTATATTAATTTGAAATTTTAATTTCATGAATTCTTATATAGGTAATAGATACTTTTGTTGAGATCCTAACTGATATTGAGCGAAAGAAGAAAATTATGCCTTTGAATTGGTATCTTCCTGTGACATTTTCGGTGATTCCCTATTCTCTTTTCTGTTTTATGATGTACATTAATAGTTTTTTAATCTAAAATTTGTTCAATGCAATAATTTTTAATGGTTCTTCCATGATATAATTATAGGATGCAGCAAAAGGCAAGGTGAGTTACTTCTTGAACTTTGTCCATTGCCAAAAAATTACAGAAAATTATATGTCTAACCTGGAATCCTGTGATAAGGTACGCCTTTTCAACTTTTTATAGAAAAGTTTCTTTATCAACATGGTTATCTTTTTTTCACTATTTATCACTTTGACTTGTGTTATCACAAATAATAGATTTTTATTCCTGTTCGTGTTGGAGCAAGGCCATATGGGCATTTTTATTTATACATTATCCATTTCAAGAGTAAAGAGATTGAAATATGGGATTCTCTACCCAATACATTTGAGGCTGAAATAGAAGAGACAACAAACAAATTGGTGGGGGTTAGATAATTACAATATTGATAACATTAATTGACTATATATATATATATATAATAGTTTTCTTTATATGTCTAGTTGATTGCCATGGAAAAACTCTTCGAGAAAGTGACATTTACAAAATTTCATTTGAAGAAGGCAAACGATATCTGCTTACAACCTAATGGGTGAGTGAATAATTATTATGTAAAATTATATAAGCTTTAATAGAAAAAGTTTTTATCATGCATGACCTTTTCCTATTTTCTTCCATTTGTAGATTTGATTGCGGTGTCTTTGTTATTAACTACATGCAAAAATCTGATTATTATGTGAAGAGAAATGGTTTATTTGAGGTATGACATCTTGCAAACACATGTAGTCATATATAGAGTCATGTGTAAGCACTCACACATCCTACTCGAGCATGCTGGCACTTTAACTCTTTCAGTCATATAAATGATATGGTCAACAATATAATGTAGTTTGACAGTCAAAAAGAAAGGGAGGATTTGGCTTTGAAGTTGCTCAACAATGACTTGAACAAAGAAAAGAAAAATTTATATGAGAAAGCAAGGCAGCACTATGAAGATGTTTCAAAAATAGAGATGGAAGCAGAATTTGATGATTCTAATGAAGAAGATGATGGTTTTGACAAAGATGATGATTTTGACGAAGAATATGATGACGACGAAGATTATGGTTTGGAAAACAGTATGAGCATCGATTCTGACAAAGACGATGATGGTTTGGAAAACGGTATGAGCATCGATCAATAAACAATATATTCAACTCATTTAAATGTCATTTAAGAAAATTTATTACAATTAGTTGAAGATTTTGAACTTTTAAAAGTGGTCATAACTTCAAAAAAAATTACTCTCTCTTTAAATTGTAACTTCATCTTAATACTTCTCTTATCCACCCTCTTTTCTATAACTTTTTTATTATTTAATCACGGACAAGTGCATAAAAATATTTAATGTTGTCTAAATTTTGCTGTAACTTGCATCTTGTATACTAATTAAAATCTTCCAAATGTGATTTACATGCATATAGGGACGGAGAGATATTATATGACCACATAAAATTTGAATGCCATATATATTTTTTTTCACTATTTTACTTAGTTATTTATTATTATTCTTATTGCTCCGAACTTCTAAAGCTTATCTATTGCCTACAACAGATTTAATAGGGAGGAATTTTCAAAGATATACTGAAAAAATAAGGGAATGGATAGAGGATGACAAGGTGTCAGCAATTGGAGTTTGGGGAATGGGAGGTTCAGGCAAAACAGCTTTAGCAAGCCATATATATGAGAAGCTTTTAGAAGAAGGTGACATTAAAGTTATTTGGGTAACTGTGTCACAAAATAGCATCTACAAGTTGCAAAAAGTAATAGCTAGATCAATTGAGTTAGATATATCTGATGAGTGTGAGGTTAAAAGAATAGCTAGAAAATTATTTCAAGCATTCAAAGAGATGAAAAAATGTGTTGTTATTTTAGATGATGTTTGGGATCATTACTTTCTAAAGGAGGTTGGATTTCCTATGTCAGATAATCGAATTAAATTGATTTTGACAACTCGTATATGGGAAGTGTGTCAAGGAATGGGTTGTGATCAGAAGAATAAAATAGAAGTGGAATCTTTAGATGAAAGTGCGAGTTTGGCTTTGTTTAAAAAGACGATGGGATCCTATGAAGGACTGTCCTTGGAAGTGAAGAGAATTATACGGGAAGTGGCATATCAATGCGCAGGTTTGCCCCTTGCTATTGTCATAATTGCGACAAGCATGAAGGGTAAAAATCAGGTTAAAGAATGGAGTCATATGTTGGTTTGTCTTGAAAACTTGGGGCGTGGGCGATATGAAATAGATAAATGGATATTTCCAGTTTTGAGGTCTAGCTATGATTTCTTAAGTAAGAAGTTGCAAAGATTCTTCTTGAATTGTGCCTTTAGTACCAGAGGATTTCTTGATGATAAAGAGGTTGATCATTTGATAAGAAGATTTGTTTGTGAAAGCATAGATGAAACAAAGAAGTTGAGGGTGCAGTATGATGAAGGTTACAACATGTTGCATAGATTAAAGAATCACAATATTTATAATATGTGGGGGATGAATAAATTTTTAAGAGCCCTGGCTATCAACATTGCAGAAGACACAGGTAAAATTATGGCAAATTCTTATAAATATTTAAAAGAAATACCAAGGGAAGACCAATGGAAAGATGATCTCCAAAAAGTTTTTTTGACGGGAAACATGATACAAACAATTCCAGATAGCACATGTCCTAAGTGTTCTCTACTGTCGGCATTGTTTTTAGATGGTAATACAAATCTCAACTACATCTCAGATGATTTTTTCAACAACATGCCTGCTCTTAAAACACTTGATTTGTCCAAGACTAGGATCAAGCGTTTGCCCAAATCTGTGTCAAGCTTGAAATGTCTCAATGCTTTACTGCTTTTTGGATGTGAAGAATTGAGTAACATTCCTTCATTAAGAAATTTGAAATGGCTGGTATTATTGGATCTCTCTTTGACTGCCATCACTGAAGCACCTTTGGGCTTGGAATCATTGATCAATCTGAGATACTTGAACCTACTCCATACACCCAATTTAGTAATATCAGCATTAGTCATATCCAAATTGATCAATTTGGAGCATCTTGAGCTCGATGTGACAACACAAGAAGACATACAAGGTTCAGAAAATTTGGAATTTATAGTCGCCAACTTTCGTGACTCATCCGTCTTCAATGCCTATATGAGCTTACTCAAACATCGTGTCCTCAGTAGCTATCATTTAATTTTATGGGATCCAAGTTATGTTTCTTACTCTGGGGGAATAAATACAGAATATTGCACGAAGAGGATAACTTTATGGCGTATGGATTTGATAAATATAATACCAGCCATACTCCTAGGAGATATAAAGGAGTTGTTTATAAAGGCATGCCACCAAGAGACAGATGCTCGTTCCGTATGCAAGGCTTTATCAAATGGCAGGAAGATTGAATGGTTGGATATAAGCTATTGTAAAGGTGTGAAATCCTTGTGTTGCTTGTCTCCTCTTTGCCCCTTTTGCTCATCTTCCCAACTTGTTGGACGTCTATGCCTCACGCATTTGACGGATTTGAAAGATATTGTGTCACCAGATGCTCCTCTATCCTTAAATCCATTCTCCCTATTTTCTCATCTCACACATCTCAAGATTTTCAATTGCTCCGGCATGGAAACTGTGATGATGCCAAAGTTATTAGCACTCTTCCGAAACCTACACACTCTTTCCGTTCGTGATTGTTGGGATATGAAAGAAATAGTTGGAGAGGATGATCATTCTAAAATCGAACTTGGTAGTAGTGGCGACCTTTCTCACCTTACTCCTATCACTCTTCCTAGGTTGATATCTCTGGAATTAGAGTGCATGTTCCAATTAAAATTCGTATACAAAGGCATCATGCTATGCCCTTCTCTCCAAACATTCTCTGCTGTATTGTGCGAACGCTTAAATCTCCCTCGGATAGAGATCTCAAATGGATGTGAGCTTCCCATGGAAAAGATCATAGCTGGGTACCGTTGGAAAATTAAAACTGATTAATCAGGTCCATATCTGCACCATTATAATTTGACTTCCTTTTATATTATATATATGTTTATGATGCTGATTGAATCTCAACAATTTATGAATATTATTTTTACTGTTTGTGTTGGTTTCTCCTCACGCTTCTCATGAGTCTCTCTTCTTTAATTAGAGACGAAATCGATGCACCTAGAAAAATATAACATTATTAGAGCCAAATAATCATATGATGATACTTATGTTTTCTTTATTTCTCTCCATTTGCCTGTGTTGCACTTAATTTTTGTGATCACGCTCATCAGTTTCTGAATTCCTGCCAATAAATGCTCCAATAATTGAAATTTTATTTGCTATAAATTTTATCAAATAACAGCATAGATAAATCTCAATAAAGTATGGTTGCAAAGTTGTGAGTATATCTCATATCCTATGTAAATTCCTAATGTTCTTGTTAATTATTCAGTCAGTTGCAAAAGTTATTTGAGGCATGCGTCTGAATTAAATTAAAGGTGCATTTTTCCTTGCAATTCTGATTTTAATTCTAATTATAATTCCATTTGCTATTGTAATATGCAGGGTACCGGTTCTGTTGTGCATGACACTAAAGCTGACTTATCATCCGTTAATTCATCAATTCAGAACTGTGTGTTTTAATTGATTCCCTATTCATGCTGTGTACTTTTGTATTGTATTTCTTCAATTAAGCTTTTTTCATCGGCACATTTACAATGAAGCATGGCTTGTGACATTTTGAAACATTTAGCCAATAAGTTAAGTTGTTCGACACTATACTTTATTGAAAGAATGACACGTGTCATTCTCAAGGACTCATTCAAAGGACACATTTACATTTGACTCCCCCGAAATTTATAGGCAAAAAGCAATATAAACCTTAAGTAAAGAATTTATTTATTCTCACTGGTTAAAAAATCCCTACAATAATATGGTTTTTTTAGCTTCTTTTAGTTTATTCCTCTGACTTGGTAAACATCATCTAATTGATGCCGTCAATTTTTCAATTCATTTTTCAATTGTTGATAGGTATAGGGTTTCTAAAATGAAGGACATTATATGACTTACCAACAATTGAAGGAGAGCCTAATTCTTCAATGAAAAAGAAATTTCAATTACACCTACTTTATTTACCTCTATATTGTGTCCTCAAAACAGAGTTGAACAGAGCATCATTTTATTTTAATATGACTTGTGACAAGGAAGCTTGACACAGTATTTGATATCTTGACGAGTCCCAAGACTTTTTATTATGAAATTTAAGTTTTAAGTGCAATGCAGAAGTTGCTGAAGTTATTCCACCAAAAACAGAATTTAGAAGAATACACCACATGCTCAAATGTGGAGCAGCAAAACCAGATGCAAAATTATGTCATACAGCCTTACACATGCCTTATATTTAAGTTTATGTTGTTAAAGATTAACCTTACAAAAATTGTGTACTCAGGAGCTTTGATTTAAATTTACAGGATGCAAGTTATGGTTCTTAATTACGGTATGGAAATAGATGGAGAACATTCCATGAAAAGGATAAATTTTGTCAAGGGAGTGTCGTGGCCTGCTGCTTTATAACCATCAAGAGAGTTTAGTTGCTAAAAATAGGCAGAGCTATTTTGACTGAATTTGAGAGAAGCTTAATATTAGTGTGTAGTCAAGTGGCTCCATTAGAGCTGGGTTACTATATGAAGAGTTATCTTCGGCCACAATAAATCATCCAAAAAAGGGTTTGTTGTTAGGATGGCTATAACAACCCTACATACAGAATTCTTCTAGTAGTCCTGTTGGTTTAAAGATTGTCATAGGATGCCTACACTATAACACCCCATTTTTCAAAAGTGGAATAATATATTTTTATCAGAGTAGAGCATCAGAGCAATTTATAAGAGTGAGTAACTGATAAGCATGCGACAAAATATTAACTACGGTGTATCCAGTTGGTTATAATAGTGGTACATTTATCCAAGTATTTAAATTCCAACTAAGTAGAAATATAAATACAATCCCAAAATAAAACTCCAGCTGAGTCTTCAAGCGTACTGCTTACCCTTGTCTCCGACTTCCAATCCTCCGATCCCGGCTATGGTAAGTGCTGAGGTCCAATACCCATCGGACCTCGGTAACAGCTTAACCTCATGCTCAAGTATAAACAATATATGTATGACAAATATTTATTACATTACAGCAACAACCAATACATAGCACACAGCAAATGTAATGTTACAACAATACATAAGCACACAGCAGATGTCATGTCAATACAACAACTATACATAACACACAGCACATATAAATTTATCCACATTTGCACAAACCAGTGCCACGACGGCCCCTCATGTTCTCAGCGCTAGGAAAACTCAATGGCATTATCAAGACTATAACCCGTATAAAGCTGAATGTGTAAACAGTGATTCAAGATGATACACTCTAGGTATATTTGAAAATCCCTAGATGTCTACTCTAACCATGAAAAATTCCAGAATTTTATGACTTCATCTTCTTCACAAAATCATGGCCTTTTGTTGCTGACTCTAGAAAACTTTCAACCGTAAATTTTGCCAGAATTTCACTACTTTGATCTTCAACCTTCAAGAATTTTTCTATGCCATATTTTTCATCTAACTTTTGAAATAATAACATTTTTAACCATAAAAACATGAAAACAAAACTACACTTGAAGATTCAGATCAAAACATAATCTAACTATGAATTTAAAAACTAAACTCAAGAACTTACTTGAGCCTTGCTTCTACTCCTTCAAGCTACTCCTCATTCACTCTCCACTCTTTATAAATTACCTATTGGAGCTGATTTGGTGTGAAGATTATGAGAGGCAAGCCCTCCTATTTATAGCAAAATGTCAAGGCCTTTGTTTAATGACCAAACTACCCTTTGCTTCATCAAAAGTTCTCTCTTTCTTCTCTTTTCCTCTTCAAAAATCGTCCCCCTCATCATGTAACACCCCATTTTTGTAAAGCGTTTTCAAAATAATTTGATCGAGTGGTGCATCGGAGCAATTCAAAAGAGCGAGTACCGATGAGTAAATTACAAAATATCATCCATGGTTTGTTATAGTAGTGGTACATTCATCCCAATAATTCCAAAATATTTTACGACCAAAAACAAAGAAACTTCAGTCAGTCCTCAAGCAAGCTGCCTACCCTTGTCAACGACCTTTGGTCCCCGCACTCGATGCTACAAGAAGAGCTAAGGTCCAATGCACACCGGACCTCGTAACTTAACCTCATGCTTAAGTAATACGGTATATGTATGACAGATATTCATGACATTACAAAGAAGTAATCAATACATAAGCACACGAAGATGCAAGATTAACATATCAACAATACATGGCACACAAGACATGTAAAGTCACCCACGTTTGCACTAACCAAGCCACGATGTACCTGGCCGTGTCCTCGCCGCTAGGAAAACAATCTTACGGCGTTATCAAGACTATAACCCGTGTAAAGCTGAATGTATAAACAAAGTGATCTAAGACCGAGTCTTAGTCTATGAAATCATTCATCACATATAAGCATACAATAAGCATCGAGTCAAGTGTTACAAGACGCGTCCGTACCTTCGTTTGGTGATGCCTGCGTTACGCTCGTCACGGTGTATGATTACGTATAGCCTATAATGGTAATATCGCACTCATTAATTAACAAATAATATTCTAGTAGACATCTTAGTCCATAATGACCTTTTTACTCTTGGTGGGATTATTTTTCATCTTATTTCCAAAATTTCGTAGAAAAACGCTGGTACAGTATTTCTGGGCATATTTTTCGCCTAACTTTGAAAAATCATAATTAATTCTAGGAAAATCGAAACGAGGATCCGTAAAATTTCCTGGAAACCTAAACATGTCTATTTTTGAGAAAAAATATTGGTTTACACCCAGAATTTGTGATTTATTCCCAGTTTGATGATGTTCATCCTCTGCCCAGAATTTTCCAGAAAAACGTAGCCTTATTTCCAGAATTTTTATCTCCATCTATAGACCTCTAATTGATGAATATTTTATATCAATGGAAAGCTATACATGTCTACTACACTCATGAATTATTTCAGAATTTATGAAGATGATTTTGCATATATAATATCACTATCTAACTGCCTGACTCCCATTGCCCAGCAACACCCCACAATTCCCATCTTACTCTAACTTGTTTTATTAATCCTAGAAGTCACTTCCCAACATGTTTCCACCTTGTCAGGCATCTTTCGATGCAATAAGGCTTGAAAACAATTATGGAAAACTACTTTACCTATTTCCTAGATTAAAACTAACAATTCTACTAAAGCTACTAAGAACTATAAGAACTAAAGACTATAAACTATAAACTAAAGACAAGCTTACCTCTTGAAGCTCTTGAATTCCTTCCTCCTTCTTAGAAATCACCACTTGGTGGTTGATTTGGTGTGAAGAATGAGGAGAGGCAAGACCTCTATTTATAGCAAAAGCTTATGGATTTTATCCCTTGGATTATCTTTTCTCATCAATGGCTCTTGTTAATTTGTGCTTTCATGAAGACTTAATTTGGGAAGAAAACACTCTCATTGGTTGATTCTAATAATATAGGATTTAGCTAATTATCTTAATTTCCAAAATTAAATTCAACATGTGTGGAAAGAATATTATGTTTTATTCACTCTCTCTTCTCTCTCTCTCTCTCTCTTCTTCTCTCTCTTCCTTTCTCTTTCTTCCTTTCCCTTTCTCTCTCTTTTTCTCTCTTTTTCTTCCTCTCCTTTTTCCCTCCCATCCGTGCTCCCTCTCCCTCTCTCTTGTCTCCTTGCATTTTTGCACAAGTGGTCCCATGTGCAAGTGTTTTTATCCTATTTTTAGTTTTATACTAAATTCTCCTATTTATCCTCTTCCACTTTTACATTTATGAGCCCATGTGCTATATATTTAATTATGCCTTTATTTAATTTTGTTAGATAATATATTATCCTCTCATCTTGAACCCTATCCATTAGATTGGATTTTGTGGTGATTTCATTAAATCTTGGCCCTACACCATTAAGCATGAGCTCTTGTGATGTCATCCTTGTGATGTCACTTTGATGACATCATAAAGGCTTAACTGTCATTAGCAAAGCTTAATTAACTCCTAATTGGTATTTATTAGCTAACCATGGAGACTTAGTGTTTAATTCACACAAGCTTTATGCACCATAATTCATCATGAAAGTTTACACCATTATTAAGGGAGGACTTATGTAACACCCCCTGATATACCAACATTTATCAGAGTTATAGTGCATAGCTAAATGAGCATAGTCCTTCTAGCTTAGTAATACTGATATTAAATTCTCATTACATAACAAAATCCCCATAGGGTTATACAAATAACCTTTAAAACCCCAAATATAGGCTAATAAAATATCCTATATTATCTCTACGATCCGTACCAGCATCACTATTCAACAAAGGAGTACCGCCTTGCCTTGTGAGCCACGTCCACTAACTGAACAATCCACAGGTAGCAACAAATACTGGGACCTCGAAGGTTCCCAGAGTAACATGTTAATCTCACATTCAAAGTATAAAACAATATATGACAGATAACCATCATTTATACATTCAACACTTACAGCACAATCCATTCATACAATACATATTTATACACATAATGGTACATACAATCATATAAAGATATACAAAGAATGCAAGATTAGAGTTACTACGTGGACGCTTTACCAATCCTTATTACGGCTCCCCAACCCTTTGGTCGTTCCGGACATTTATCAAGTCCTATAAACATATATTTATAGACTACAAATTATTGCTTATCCAAATCTCTATTTTCTCACAAAACGTATTTTCGTACACCGTATATGTGAATAGTAATTTACCACAATACAACGTATACACGAAAAGTGTTGTTGTATGATTACAATTACATCACATATATGATTTCTCTTTTCCAGCGAAAATACGTCCGGATGCTACAGTACCACCGTATACGTGAATAGTACCACCGTACGTGTACACATATACATGAACAGTGAAACCGTATTTCACTATTGCATTTCGGATTTACCGTAGCAACGTGCGTAACCGATTTTTCATGAATAGTAACTTATATTTTCTATCAAATTTCCAACATATATGCACTCTAATCCTCAGAAAATGCATAAAACTAAGATATAAAGAGGATTATAAACTTTACCTTAATTCCTATTCAGTAAATCCTGCAGATTTTCCTCTTCCTTATTTTCTTTAACCTTCGGCCAGAGCTCTCGAAATTACTAAACATAAGAGCTATTCACAATTAGGAAGTAGAAATAGAGAAGAACTAGGGATTACAAATCCTTAGCTTAAGAGATTACCTCTATTTCCATGAATCTCTACTTCATCTTCTTCCATTTGGCCTTCTTTCCTTTCTTTTCTCTTTCCTTCTTTCTTTCTCTCTCCTTCTCTCTTCTGCATCGTTCTTCATTCCGCGAAGAACTGCGTGCGTGCGTTTATAAAGAGAAGGAAAATGGGTCCTTAAGCGTAATTTTCACCTCTGGGTCTTTCTACGTAATTTTCCCCGTGACAATTTTTCAAACCTCTCGTGACTCTTCCCGTGGCTGAGTGCGGAAAATATTGATCGTGGGTCCCACACTTTAAAATATTATATTATTTATTCAAATAGTAAAATTACTATGTAAATAGTAAATACTATTACGTGGGTCCCGCGTGCTAATTTTTCAAACTTCATGAGACGACTCGTCGGCAGAGGGAAATAATTTGACGTGGGTCCCAAATGAATAGTAAATACCGTATTTAATAACAAGAATACGTATTTGTGAATAGTAAATACTATTCATGTCCCATAAAATACCGATGCCACATTTGCCACTTTCAAAAATAGGGCCTAGAAGTCTTCTAAAAATAGACTAATTTTCAAGTCTTAGACCCAAAATTAGGGATATTACAACTTAATTGCTCATCAATCCTTAAAAATTTCCTAAGTATTTACATCACATTATTTTTTTTTTTTTTTTTTTTATATTCAAGAACCATAATTTAATATAATAATTACTTGTATTTTAGGATCCTTAAATGTAGCCTAAATATTTGCCTTCGGTTGTTATAAATTCCCAAGAGAAATTTGCCTAAAATATAGCTAACAAATTTACACAATTTAGAGACAACATACTCTCCTTTGTTAAACATGTGGTATTTGTCAAAATATGGCTTTCTTTATAAGTAGAGATTTTAGGGTTTTACACATCACTCTTGGCTCTTGAATTGTGTTTTCTGTGTCTAATAAATAGCATTTAAAGCCTCCCATTGGTTCACCCAAATTCACATGGATTTAGCTTAATTATGTGATTGATCTAGAACCTTTGGATTTAACTTTATTAAATCTAATCTTGGCCTTCCATTTATGTAGAAATATCCTATTACTATTGAATATCTTTATTTTATAACACATGTGCTCTTGAATATATCATTGTTTAATCTCCTTCTCTCTCCCCTATGTGCAAACCGTCCTCCATGCTTGACTTTTGGGGAATGAGATTTAATCCTAATTAAATCTCCTAATGTAGTGTTTAACATGTTATTAGGTATATTTTCCATAAAGTGATTGGTTCTTAGGTTGGTTATGATCATTAAAAACTCATTATATGCTAATCTTGTCTTTTAATTGATCCTTGGTTTTTAATTAAGACACTCGCTAATTGTTGCTTCTTAATTTGCCTCTTGATTAATTAAAAAGATTTACACAATTATTTAATTAGTGAAAACTTAATTGCCCATTAAAATTTGTTAATTTCCTTTAATTTGATTGAGTATTTTTATACCATTTTCTTACTTATTTTAATTATATAGGAACCATGATTTAATATATTAATTATATTGTATTTCATGATCCTTAAATGAAATTTCAAAATTGGCCTTTGGTTTATTTAATTCCAAGAGAAAATTGCCTAAAATTATAATTAACAAATTACAAAAAGTTTGAGACCACATATTCACCTTTATTTAATATGTATTATCTATCAAAATATAGTATTTATGATAAATAGAAATTTTAGGGTTTTACACACACTTTGTTGAATGTTGAATCTGAGCCGCTTGCAGCTCTCCCAATTTGATAATTCCACTAGCTAATCCATCTCCTGCATGTAAAACAGTAATCATCCTTCACTGATGACGCTGAGACAGTATTTGAAATTACCCATGCTTCAAATTTGTACTTGAACTTCACATATTTTGAGCTAAACTATCGTGCCATCAGTGACAAATGAGTTGCGATGTCATGGCTAATAAAGTGATATACATGTTAAGATATGCGCTACTTTGTTTCTAAAGTCTAAACAATGCTTTGCACAGAGATGCTCCAAATATGGAATTATCAAGCTTAAGCATGCTTGACAAGTGTTCCAGATTTGTGTCAGACATGTTCATGACGGGCCAAATTATTTATAATTGATCTGCATCAGTTGAGTTTCATAATTGCTTTGTGAAAGAGTAATATTCATTTGACTCAACAAAAAAGGGAACGGTCCAATCATGATGTGTTGTGCAAGGAAGCCATTTTGTCTATTTCTTGCCGCTCTTGTACGGTAATACTACCCTGTTAATACTCCTTCAAGATGCATGATTTTTTAATTCGAGTGCATGACTCTGATTTAGGACAAGTGTCAATGGGATCTATTATAAATAAAGATATGCGTGATTTTTATTTTGGGGACATGTCTTATTTGGGTTTGTTAATGAGGATATCTGACTACGTAAGAAAAGACATACCCATGAGCAATTGCTTTGCTTTCCAGGCCAAGAAACTTGGATTTTGAAAGTTGCCATTCGTAATGAACTAATACTTTACGCCTCACTTTCTTTCTTTCTCTTTTGGTTTGGCCACTTTTATTCTGGAAAAACTCAAACATCTCACATTAAGGCAGCATCGTTAAACAACGCTCAAGGAATATTTCTGTTTTGCTAAATTCCATGTTTGGTATGATTTTTCGAAAGCCTCGAGTGCAGTTTGTTGGTGGAAATGCTTTCAATATAGAAATATCACTAAAATAAGAATCTGTGTAATCAATAATTATAATCTGTAAACATACGTACTAAGAAGAAAACCAGTAAAAACTCACAAGACTGCCGATATGGTAATGATCTATGAAGAAATCCGGGCCCAACTTTCGTTGTGTCCTTAAGACAATTTTGCTCCCTCTATATGGATGCCCAAGGATGATGAGCAATTGTCTCCCAGGATAGAGCGGATTATTCGTCTTCAAAAAGATGGCTCTCTCAAACTGAAGCTCAAGCGAATCCAACGAGTCTGCTTTCAGAATCGCACAGACTATGTCTACAGATGTAACATGCAAAGAGGAATATTTATGATTAATGTTAGATCTAGTTTTTCTATATCTAGGATTTTCAATCACTAGCACATCCTATTTATAGATGACAGAAAATTGATTAGATGGACACCCCTTGGCGAACCGACGCGACTGGCGGTGGTGAACCATTGGGACTTCTTATTCATAACCTATGGGATTTAGATCAAAAAATCCAACAATCCCCCACATGGATAAGAATTTAGTCCATCATGACCAAATGCAAATGATCATGTATGCAAAGTGCGATTCCTCTACGAGCAGCAACTGCATCGAGATAGGTAGGGGTTACCTTTGAACCTTCTCTAGTAAAAACCTATCGGATATCCGGTCAATCCGGGTGAAGCTACTGTCTTGAACCGTTGACCTTTTAGTGTATACCAAGACAATAGGAGTCACACAGTTGCCCCTCTAGCATCGTTGGTTCTCATGTTGTGTCCATTTTGGCCTTGGACACCGCCTGGTTCTGCGAGTGTTCTAGAGAATCAGCCGTTTTAAGTTCTCATAGAAGCGGCACACACTTCACACTCACATAGGTGATTCCTTGTGATGTAAGTCAACATACATCATCTAAACACATCAGATCGAGAAACCATTAAAAGCTTAAAAGCTTACCCTTATATATATGCACTGTCTTTGTAACACCCCAATTTCTTTAAAGCGTTTTCGAAATACTTTAATCAGAGTAGAGCATCGGAATAATTTCAAAAGAACGAGTATATGATAAACATTCACTGTTGGTGTAGCTGGTTGCTTATACAGCGGTACATTTATTCGAATATTCAAAAATACGCTAATACATATCCAAAAAGAAATTCTCCTTTGGATCTTCACCGGTGCTACTTGCCCTTGTCCTCGGTCTTGATCCTCCGGATCCCGAGGCTATAGCAGAGCCGAGGTTCAATGCCCATTGAACCTCGTGTAACGGTTAACCTCATGCTTAAATATGACAAGATATATATGATAGATATTCATGGCGTTTCAAAGAACAATCAATACATAAGCACACAAAAGATGTATCCCAACAATTACTAAGCACACAAACAGATGTATCCCAACAAGTACATAAGCACACATCGATGTATCCCATAAGCACACAGAGATGTAAAGTTATCTATCACATATAAGCATAAAATAAGCATCGAGTTAGTGTTACGATGCGAACGTACCTTCGTTGACGAAACTTCGACGACCGTTGATCGAGCATAATCACGATATCCTATAAGGATAATAACGTTTCTAATCAATGGTCAACATTATACCCGACATTCTAGTCCCACATTACCATTTTACCCCTGACTCCCTTAATCGACGGAATTTCGCCAGAGCTTCGTTACTTTGACTCTAATCATCCAAAATTTCGCCATATCTCTTTCTCCAACATAATTTTCGAAATACATATCATATTTAACCCTAAAACATGATATTAAAATAATACTTGAAATATTAAAGATCAAACTAACATTTTTACTATAACTACCGAAAAACTACGAAAGCTTAAGACTAAAGACCGAAGAAATTACCCAAAGACTTCGCTACTCCTTGTCCGTAGCTCCTCTTTGCTCTCACTTCTCCCTAACCTCTCTCTAGGATTCTTTTGTGAATTGGTGAGGAATGAAGTGAAGAGGGTTGCCTATTTATAGAGAATTTCCATGGATCTCAACCCTTGGATCAACTTTTGCATCAACGGTTAAGAAGACGAAGATGTGGCTTCTTGCAAACCATTCACTCTCCTCTCTTCTCTACCATAAATTCCCCCCCCCATGTCACCCTATGTCACTAACATGATGTCATCCATGTGCTTTATGAATTTCTACTTGATAAAGTCCCCTGTTCGGTGTTCTAATCCCATAATCTTAACCAATCTCAAAAACTCATTAGCAACTCACCGAAGATCTAATCTTCCTCTTTAAGAATATTTGGATTAACTAAATTTTTGATCCCATTCGGGGTATTTCGAACCTTTGAACATTTTCGGATAACCGCCGTCGGTTACGGAAATTACTTCGGGTAATGCCAAATTCGGGACAAAAATCCACTGATTTATAATATGTCCAGTTGTTTTCTACTTAGTTCAAGGATTTCAAGTTATGATTTATTTTCCATTGGTTCTCACTTTTCTTATCTGCCCTTTGTTTACAAAATATCTTTTCATCTGATCCCTTCTTTGCCTCACGTTACTTTAAATGACTTCCGCTAACACCAACTTCTCGACAAAAATTCACTTGTTTGTAATATGCCTTGACCTAAGAAACCTAGTTCACGGCTTTCTATGTAGGGTTTAATTTCTATCGGTTCCTTTATCCTACTAGTTCTTCCATAAATATCTCTTTTATATCATTATTATAATACAAATATCATGATATTTATTTAAATATTATTTATTTATTTTATTATTATTATTATTTTCTTCTTCCATTTTTTTTCTTTTTCTTGAAAATTCCGTCCCCCCTTTTATTTTTATTTTATAATTAATTTACTTTATATTTAATTATCTCTTAAAATTCACAAAAATTCTCCCCATTACTTCTTTTGTTCAAACTTAAATAATTAGCCATTAATTACCTAACTAATCACTTTCTAATTGTTGATAATTTTCTTAATTAGGATTAATCATTATCTCACAACTATTTTACGATATTGGTATTTTATGCTCCATGTAAAATATTAAAAATCATAGGGCAATTTATGCTCCCCAAAATTATATTTAATTTTGCCTCATTATTTTTCAAGGGAAATAATCCCAAAATTCCTATAATTAGAGACAACATACTTTCTAATTTTCAATAAATATTTTATTGCCTATTGGGATTTATCATAATATTTTCGGGGCATTTCATGGCCCATAATTGCATTCAGGGATTTTGACACTTTAATCCCTCTAATTTCATTAGAAATTTCCCTAGACAATAGAATAAGTATCCTACAAGGTTTTAAAACCACATATTCAGCTATTTTTAATAGGTATTTTCTATCAAAATATAGTCGCTATGCTAAATAGGATTTTTAGGGTATTACAGTCTTGTCTAGGAATGAGTGTGAGTTTAAAACTCCATAGTGTTAACAGTCGATTAAGACTTAGTTGTCTCTTTGAACCTAGTTCGTGGGATCTCCACTCTTCTAGGTAGAGTTACCACGATAATCAACAATGGATCGACCTTAAACCCATTCCTTTGGACAAATTTCTAACTAACTCTCTAGGAATCCCTTTAGTCAATGGATCCACTATATTCTCTTTTGATTTTACATAATCAATTGAGATGATTCCATTCGAGAGTAGTTGCCTAATGGTATCATGTCTATGACATATATGTCTAGACTTGTCGTTATACATGACATTCTTGGCCCTACCAATAGCCGCTTAACTGTCAGTATCACAGTGTATACACACTGCTGGTACCGGTATTGGCCAACTAGGAATGTCTTCAAGAAAATTATGAAGCCACTCGACTTCCTCACCAGCTTTATCTAAAGCAATGAATTCTGCTTCATAGTTGATCTTGCAATGCAAGTCTGTTTGGATGACTTCCAAGACACAGCACCCCCACCAAGCGTGAATACATGTCCACTTGTGGATCTTGTGTCATTAGAGCTGGTGATCCAATTTGCACCACAATACCTTTCTAGCAATGCAAGGTACTTCTCATGATGAAAAGCAAAATTTTGAACGTGCTTTAAGTAACCCAAAACTCTTATCATAGGTCTCCAATGAAGCTCATTTGGATTACTTGTAAAGCGACTCAACATGCTTACTGCGTAGGTAATATCAGGTCTAGTGCAGTTCATAACATATATAGAACAACCTAACACTCTAGCATACTCCTTTTTGTTTTTTAGCTTTGTCAGTATTTCTCGACAGACGAAGACTGGAATCTATAGGGTTCGTCACAAGGGCTATGTTTAAACTCTTGGATTTCTCAAAAATTTTAGCAATATAGATGTTCTTGTGATAAAGCCAACCCAACGGATGTTCTATGGATTTTAATTCTCAAAATAACATCTGTTAGACCCATATCTTTCATGTCAATCTTACTGGTAAGCAATCGCTTAGTAGCTTTGATCATTTGATTATTACTACTTGTTATCAATAGTGTCATCTGCTTTCATCTTCCTTTTGAAGACCCACTTAGTTCCTAGAGGCTTATTGCCAGGAGGAAAATCAACCAATTTCCAGGTGTGGTTTGACAGAATGGATTGAACTTCACTATTAATAGCCTTTTTCAAAAAATGGTGCTTCAGGGGAGCCCATAGCCTCTCCACATATTCGAGGCTCATTTTCGAACAAAAGGTAAGAAAATCAAGACCAAAAGATATTTTGGTCCTTTGTGTTGTACTATGTCTATGTTCCTTCTCATAGAATTATCACTTGTCGTAGTATCCTACGGTAGTACAATACTGTTATCATTATTACCACTTGCTTCACTTCCCTTGTTGTACGGAAATACATTCTCAAAGAACGTAGTGTCCCTTAACTCAATAACCGTATTAACCAGGATAACTGATACATCAGACCAAAAACTGATATGCACTATTGTTAAGTGCATAGCCAATAAACACATAGTCTATTGTCTTAGGTTTGACTCTCAACCTTTTGGGTTTAGAAAGCGCAACCTTAGCCAAGCACCCCCACACTTTCAAATATTTTAAGGAAGCTTTCTTTCCTTTCCATATTTTTTATGGTATGCCTTTGTATCCTTTTGTGGGGTACTCTATTAATTAGAAAAAATAGTCATTAAAATGACTTTCCCCCACAAATTCTGTGGTAAACTAGACGTAATCAACATTTCTTACAATATGCAATATTCAACTACAATGATACTATAAAGATTTCACATAATTTAGTAGTGATGCATACCCCAACTAAAAATATTTATCATATTTGGGTGTCAAAAATAAAACTAGCAACATTTAGTTTCAAATAAAGATAATAATCAACCTTTGTATTGATCCATAAACACCTTATTATAACAAACTTTAATAACATCATAGCATCAAGATTATCGATAATCAAACATCATCATAATATTTGGAATTAAAATAATTCATAAAGATATGGCTAATTTGGTGACTAACAAATCAGCCATACTCTTACCACATAGTATTTGGAATGAAAACAATTAACAAAGAATTGACCATTTTGGTGATTAATAAATCCACCACACTTAATTCCAAAATTTAAATATTTAGTATTTAAATAATTTCTATTTACAATATTTAAAAAACATAAAATCATAGCTACAAAATCATCATGAATTATAAAATTAAGGCTATAATTGTATTTCTACCAATACATGAAAGTCAATCTCATTATATTTATATATTTCATGATATCATGCATGCTTATACCAAGAGAAATAATAATACTAATGATTAAGTTTTCATATCATTGTCATAAGTTTATCACACAAAATGTTTAATAATTCACAAAATTTTCAATATAATTTCTTCTAACCAAATAATAACTTTTTAAGCTACCCATGTTTTAGACATCATAAACTTATGTTTCAATAATTAAATGAGGTCCTCTTGTCTTTCAAATATCCAAATTCTATTGAACCCATTTTTTTTTAATTTGGCCCAACTCTAAATGGCCCCAAAAAAAAAAAAAAAAAAATAGAGTCAAACCTTTTTTTATTATTTACATAAAAAAGTGCAGCCCACGAAAACCAAAATGCCCAATCTGATGGTCCAAAAAGAATGAACCAAAAGGTTCAGCTCCAAAAGTTACAGTTCCGGCCCAACAAATCAACCCCCACGGTAAATATATTTTGGCCCACAACTAATCAAAAAGGTGCCTTCGTTCAACCGGTCAAGCGTCCCTCACCCAAGCACCATGTCGCGAGTTCGATACACCCTGGTGCGTCATTTCACAAAATGTTTTTTTTTTTTGGAAAAACGCGTTGTATAAAAATTGGTCACCAGGGGGTTCGATCGCGACGCATAGGTGCGACGTACCTTAAGAGCCGGCGTTCGCGGTTGTGCCAGGCACCATTTCTGTTAGGAAAGGACACCAACAAATAAAAATAATTTCATTTCGTAGTGGGGGTGTCAACTTCAACAATATCAAACAAATTAATTAAATCCTTAAATGGGACTAAATTCCCTTCCATGCTAATTAATTAAATTAGAATTTTTTTTCAAATAAATATTAACATCCTAAAATTTAGGACTTTTAATAAATCTCATCATTTAGCCATTAAATTAAATATATTTAGTTTATGCAACTTGAAGCATGAAATCAAATCATATCCATACGGTATCTAATAAAACTAATAAAATCTCCCGATGGAATATTATATTCACATTATGAATTTAATATTTATCAAATCCTCATTAAAATAAGGAGCGATAATAGGAGATTTATTAACTACCCTATCACACAAAGCTAATATATTTATTAAGTAAAAATAATCAAATTTTTTTCAACGGATGAAAATTTACCGTGCAAGTAATCAATATATAAATAATTAAATAAAATATTGAAATCTATGGGCATATCTATACTGAGACGTCGGCACATTAAAAACTACACTCGCATTATTTTAAATTTTTAATACCGTTTCATTTAAACAGCCATGCATCCTGCCAGACACATTATTATTATTATTTAAATAATATAGGCTCAAAACTTGAAAGGAGGCGTCCCTTTTTTTTATTATTTAAACAAAATAAAAAATCAAAACAGTGCGTTTCCGTAAAACACATTAGACCGCTTAGGATGAAACGACTTGTCTGTTCTGAAACAAAAGGGCACGTCGGTTTTGTTCATCTTCAACCTCCAAACCGGGTCACACAAACCCGTGTGGATCCGTCTCAAAGGAAGACTTTCCCAAAAGAAAAACAAAATTTCCATCCAATGTTTCTATATTATAGTAATTTCTTGGCCTAAAACATATATACACTTATATATTTTATTGCAGAAATAAATATTTACATAACAGAATCAAAAGAACTATGTTTCCTAAAAATAGGCCAAGGAAATTGGAATATTTAAACAATTTGCATATATATACATATATTGCACATCAATCATACATATAAGTAATTCTGAAACGCATAAAAATTACTTTTAAAACATTCATATGCATATCAAAAACAACTCGACATATATATACAATAAAAGAAGGAACCCATACGGACGGATGGCGTTGCTAGCGAAAGAGGTTTCTCCACAGCTCTCGGAGGATGACCTCCGATCAACCAAGAAGGTCCGCATACGGACGGATGTTTTGAATGGTGGAATAGTAGAAGGCACGACGGAGGCGGATGTACCAATGACGAGCGGGAGCCGAGTGGGGGCGTCTCTTCTTGCGAACCAAACTCATGAAGGGAAGCCAAGGCACAGGTTTTATCCAGACGCAGCCGGAGGTGAATCTGACGGACGCTGATTACAAAGTGAATAAGGAAGGGGATACGCCTTGCATCGAGTTCTCACACGAGATTAGGGCTATTCTGGCCAAAGGTATGGAGCGTTCCTTGATCATCAAATTGCTAGGACGCTCTATCACCTATTATGACCTCGTAAACAGAACGCAGGCGCTATGGAAAACGAAAGGGTCCTATCAGTTGGTGGACATGGAAAGGAGTTTTTACTGTGCTACTTTTGATTTAGAAGAAGATTATATGCAGGTTCTTACAGGTGGTCCTTGGATGGTCTATGGCGCTTACTTAACGGTACAACCATGGACTTTGGATTTTGATTCCACAACAGCCACAGTTTCGCGGGCCGTTGTTTGGGTGCGAGTTCCTGGGCTGTCCATTCGGTATTACCACAAAAGCACTCTCCGAGCGATTGGTGCGTTGCTTGGGGAAGTGGTTAAGATTGACTACGGGGGCGAGTCGCGTGGACGGGGCAAGTTTGCACGGCTTGCAATTATCATCGATCTGTTAAATCCGCTCGATCCCTAGCATCAAGGTTGATGGGACGACTTATCGGATTGAATATGAAGGGCTCCCACTCATATGCTTCACCTGTGGGAAGTATGGCCATGCCAAGGACCGTTGTGGTGATAGGAAGCAACCCGAGGCGACTGAGCATCCTCAGGATAAAAGGACATCGTCTAACTCAGACCTTTTGAGCCCAGCAAGTAGTGGTGGTGGTCCAGCTAATGGCGACGCGACGGCCGTGCCCTCCTCACCGTATGGTTCTTGGATGCTAGTACAGTATCCTAAAAAAGGCAACAAAACTCCAAAGAAGAAAGAAGCTAACTTGGGGGGATTGGATATGATGACAGGATCCAGATTTAATGTCCTCTTTGATAGTGAGGATTCGACGGCACCATCAACGCACGAAGAAAGAGGGGCCACGGTTTTAAATGCGGCAGGAAAGGAAAAGGATTTCAACGTGGCAGGAAAAGAGAAAGACAAATCCAATCACACGCCCTTAAGAGGAAACAAGGCGGATCAGCATACTCCAGCTGGGTCTAGTTATCGCCCAAAGCCCAGCACACAGGGGCCCAAGACTGGTTCCGCAAAGAAGATTCAGGTGTATAAGGCCAAGACAGTACCAGCTGAACCTATATCTGTCTCAAACAGTGAGCACCTCGCTGACCGGTCTATCCAGACTATGGATATTAACGTTTCAAGTGGCAGTGGGGTAAGTCAATCAGTAAATCCCAGCCCAGTAGGAGTGATCATCCAACATCAAGCACAAGAGGTAAGAAGGACTTTGCACCAATCAGAAGAAACTCTCCAACCGACCAGGACCAACTCATCTCTTGAGGAAGACAAGCACACGGTAATGATACTCCGGGATAGCGGGAAGGCGTTGGAAGAGATTAGCCACTCCACAAAAATTCCAGGCCTAGCGTTAATATTTTGGACACACCGAATCACACCAACCGACCGGGAAAGGAAAATAAAAGTCCAAAGAAACTCCAAAACGACAAGGCTCACATGGCATACGGCTCCAACCGAATAGCCAGCGGACTCTAAAAGTCAGGAAAAAGGTGTCTGGGGTGCAAATATCTCAGGATGCCATAGACGCTATAAAGGAAGAATTGGTGTCAAAGCGTGATCCCTCCTTTTCCCCTGTGTGCTCGGTTGCATGGCCTCCTACTAAGGATGGAAACGATGATGGTCCTACTGGATCAGGAGTGCGGGCCTAATTTTTATGGTTTTTATGGTTTTAAAAATCTTCGTTTGGAATTGCCAAGGAGCGGCGAGTAGAAGCTTCTTTGGCACTTTTATGCAGTTTATGACCGAACAACGTCCTGATATGGTAGTACTAGTTGAACCTCGAATAGCTGGAATAAAAGCTGATAGGTTCATCAAACAGTCTTCTTTTGAATTCTCATACAGATTGGAGGCGAGAGGATACTCAGGTGGCATTTGGCTGCTATGGAAGAATACCTTGACTGTCACGGTTGAAGTATGTAATGCCCAGTTCATTCACACTAAGATAGGCATGCAGGGGCTTATCAATGAGGTCAATTTCACTGCGGTTTACGGTAACCCAAACTCTCTCCCTAGGAAAAGTTTATGGAGTTCGCTGACTACAGTGGCGAGCTCTATAGTTGGCCCTTGGCTCATAGCGGGGGACTTTAATGCCATCCTTAGCAGTGAAGATCGTACTGGTGGCGTCGGAACTCGTGCTCGTGGATGTCCACTGTTCCAACAGTTTCTTTTTGACAATGGTTTAATGGACTTGGGTTTCTCGGGACCAAAATTTACATGGCGTCGCGGTACTCTACTCCAGCGCCTTGATCGTGCGTTGGGAAATACTAACCTGTTGAATTATTATTGTCATACGCAGGTGCAGCATCTAACCAAGCTCAGTTCTGACCATAGACCTATCTGTATCCAAGTGCGTGGCGAGGAACGTTCACCCCAACAGCAACGCCAGTTCAGATTTTTGGCGGCATGGGCGACAGCAGAGTCCTTTGAGCAAGTAGTTGCTGATAGCTGGTCGTCGACGTCTTCTTTGAAAGACAATATAGAGCAGTTCACGGTGTCTGTGCAAAAGTGGAACCGAGAGGTTTTTGGCAATATAGGGCATCGCAAACGCCGCATTATGGCTCGGCTGAGGGGCATACAAAAAGCCCAAGAGACACACCCCTCTCCTCATCTTGACCATCTGGAAGGCCAACTGCGCAAGGAATTTGAGCTCATATGTGAACAGGAAAGCTTGACATGGGCTCAACGTGCTCGGAGCGATTGGATTAATTTTGGAGACAGGAATACAGCTTATTATCATGCTAAGGCAATCCGCAAAGGCAGAAGGAATCTTGTCATAGGGCTTCGTAATGATACTGGACAATGGAGTGCCGATGATGAGATTCTGCGTCAGTGGGCATTAGATTTCTACGTTAATCTTTACTCCAAAGACTCGGATCAGGTTCCACCCTTTTCTGGTAAAGGAATGTTTCCAAGACTTACATCTGGCATGAGCTCATCTTTGACTGCTTTTATAACTCCAGGTGAGATCCATACGCCTCTTCCAAATGAAACCGCTCAAAGCGCCAGGAATAGATGGCCTTCATGCGATGTTTTTCCAAAATAATTGGAAGATAGTGGGACAGTCGATGTGTAAGATGGTCACCGATTTCTTTGAAGATGGTATCTTGGATCCGAGCCTTAATGAAACTCTCATCACATTGATACCCAAGATCCCTAACCCTGAGCGCCTTAAGGAATTCAGGCCGATTAGTTTATGCACGGTCCCTTATAAAATCATCACCAAGGTTTTAGCCAATCGTCTCAAAGGATGGCTTCCAAAATTAGTATTACCTAATCAAGCTGGATTTATTTCGGGCAGGCAGATTACAGACAATATTATAATTGCTCAAGAGGTCTTGCACTCCATGAGGTATAAGCGGGAGCATTAGGGTGGATGGCTATTAAGGTGGACTTGGAAAAGGCTTATGACCGATTGCGATGGGACTTCATTGAGGAGACCCTTTTTGATGCTGGGCTACCTGAGAAATTTGTACGCGCCGTGATGAGGTGTGTGACTACATGTAGCATGAGGGTGGTTTGGAAAGGAGGTCGCTCAAGGCAATTTGCACCTTCTAGGGGTATTAGACAAGGGGATCCCCTGTCCCCCTACCTTTTCGTGTTATGTATGGAGCGGCTCTCTCAAATGATTGCTATGAAGGTGCAAGGAAAACAGTGGCAGCCAATCAAATTAGGGAAGAATGGGCCACCTCTTTCTCACCTTTTCTTTGCAGATGATTTGATTCTTTTTAGTTCTACAGCAGGCTCCCAGATCTCTTTAATTAACGGTGTTTTGCGGGGAGTTACGCTCTAGCTCGGGCCATAAAGTTAGCAATTCCAAATATGCAATTTTCTTCTCCCCGAGAACATTCCTTTAAGTAGACAAGAAAGCATCGGTGATGAATTGGGATTTTGCAAATCAGAGGACCTGGGTAATTACTTGGGGGTTCCGTTGTTGCATGAGAGGGTTCGTCCTGCAACTTATGCGTATGTAGAGGACAAAGTTCAATCCAAGCTATCAGGATGGGCAGCCAAGTCTCTATCCCTAAGCGGGGCGGCTCACCCTTGCAAAAGGCGTATTATCCGCGATCCCAACATACACAATGCAAACCACAAGAATACCGTCTGGTCTCTGTCACCGTATTGAGCGTCACATTCGGAATTTTGTGTGGGGCCGAACAGCAACGGAGCATCGTCCAAGCTTAGTCAATTGGGGTGATATGTGCCGGCCACGATTACGGGCGGGGTGGTTTTAAAAGATGGAGCGAAGAAAATACGGCCTTTCTTATGAAGCTGGTTTTTGCACTTAAGACACGACGACCTCTTGTGGGTGCAAGTCTTACGCGGAAGTACGCGGTGGATGACAACTTAGAGGCGCCTAAACGAAACGGGCGATCTTCCTATTTATGGAGACATTTGAAGCAAGTCTGGGGGGAGGTGGACCTTGGAATGCGTTGGTCAATTGGCGACGGTTCAAGAGTTAGATTTTGGAATGATAACTGGGTTCCAGAAGTTGGACCTTTAAAACACTTGGCTTTCAGAGACTTGACGCAGGTTGAGCTGTCACACTCGGTAAGTCAATATGTCACAGTTGAAGGCTCTTAGGATTGGAATCGTTTTGGGAGCGATCTGCCACCTCACGTCCTATCACGAATTTCGGGATGCCAACCCCCAGATCATCGTGATGCCGAGGCAACCAATTTTTGGGACCTCTCATCGGATGGGCGCTTTGCGCGTAGCTTCGGCGTATGAATTGCTAGACGAATCGGGAGGTGCGATGCCAAATAAAATCTGCGGACCATCCGGAAGTGGAAGGGTGCACAAAGGGTGAGAGTTTTCCTATGGCTTGCCGCGCGTGGGAGCTTGGCGACTAACGCACGAGGAGGCGAAGATGTATGACGGTCGATGCATGTGCGAGATGTCATATGGAAAGGGAAGATGTTGACCACATCTTGCGCAAGTGTGGTTTTGCAAAGAAGGTGTGGGACCTTATTTTACCACGCAATCGCCGGCTCGGTTTCTTTCAGGGGGAGCTGCGGGGTGGTTATTGCATAATCTTACTCCAACGATGGCTGCAGACGAGGAGCATGGTCAGTGGGCAACTCTTTTTGGCCTTGTGTGTTGGAAGCTTTGGCAGGCCAGAAACCAAGAGATTTTCCAGCAGATACAGCTACGTCCTGATGCTATTGCATGTGAAGTTAGGAGCCTTGCGGTGTTTAGTCACCAAGCTGCACTATTCAATCATACTACGTGCGCACAACCGCCTAGCAAGCAGCTTCGCCTTATATGCTGGTCCAAGCCACAGCCTCCAAAGGTAGTGCTTAATTGTGATGGAGCAAAAAAGGGTGACACAATGCGAGCAGGGGCTGGGTGTATAATTCGAGATCATGAGGGTCGGTGGTTACAGGGTTGCTGTCGTAATATAGGAATTTGCAACTCTCTTCTCGCAGAACTTTGGGCACTGTTAGACGGGCTTCAGTTGGCGTGGAGTCGAGGTTATAAGGATGTGGATGTTCAACTTGACTGTCTTGTTGCGTTGAAGCTAGTTACGGACCTCAGCAATCCTGTCAATGCGTGCAGTAGCATTGTCAGGCGTATACAAAGGAGTTTGGCTCAAGACTGGAGGGTAAATATTATCCATGTTTATCGTGAAGGGAACAAATGTGCGGACTTCCTAGCAACTTTTGCTTTGGATTTGCAAGAAGGGTTTCATCTCCTTCAAGATCCACCAAGTGCGATGCAATTTTTGCTTCATGCAGATGCGGTAGGCGAAGGATGTGCTCGGTTATGTCGGGCTTCCTCTGATTAGTTTTAATCAGCCTTTGTAAACAAAAAAAAAAAAAAAGAAGGAACCCATATTCTTTAATCACATATATGGAAATAAATCACGCAAAAATCTCAGATTTATGAAAAGCATGATTGTCGGCATATATGTTGTGAACACGTTTCAAAACTTTAATATATTAATATCATAAACAAATAAATATACCCACAACTTTT
The DNA here is from genome assembly GCA_019022655.1 of Acacia acuminata. NCBI lineage: Eukaryota > Viridiplantae > Streptophyta > Magnoliopsida > Fabales > Fabaceae > Acacia > Acacia acuminata. Next base: position 637,932 of record JAFJYI010000047.1, on the reverse strand, counting down.
ATGCATAATTTTAGGAACTCTAAGAAATCAATAATTGTTTGGCTTCCAGATGTCTTTATTGAATTCAAATCTCAAATGTATATAACGTATATATCAGATATGTGTGTGTGCGCATCTCATGATCATGCAAAAATCAACTTAATTCACAAAATTGATTTTCAAAATCAATAATCAATTAAAATAACACAGATTCAAACAAATCAAAATTGTCTTAAGATTGTTGGTGAAAATGCATTAAATATAGAAATATCACTAAAATAAGAATCTGTGTAATCAATAATTATAATCTGTAAACATATGTACTAAGAAGAAAGCCAGTAAAAACTCACAAGACTGCCGATATGGTAATGATCTATGAAGAAATCCGGGTCCAACTTTCGTTGTGTCCTTAAGACAATTTTGCTCCCTCTATATGGATGCCCAAGGATGATGAGCAATTGTCTCCTAGGATAGAGCGGATTATTCGTCTTCGAAAGATGGCTCTCTCAAATTGAAGCCCAAGCGAATCCAACGAGTTCGCTTTCAGAATCGCACGAGACTATGTCTACGGATGTAACATGCGAGAGAAAATGTTTATGATTAATTTTAGATCTAGTTTTTCTATATCTTGGATTTTCAATCACTAGCACATCCTATTTATAGATGACAGAAAATTGATCAGATGGACACCCGTTGGCGAACCGACGCGACTTTGGCGAACCGACGCAACTGGCGGTGGTGAACTATTGGGACTTCTTATTCATAACCTATGAGATTTAGATCAAAAAATCCAACACGGTTTACCCTCAAATAGTTAGTTGAAGGGTGGCAAAAACTGGTGTTTGGATAAATGGCAAAGCATAATACGCTTTGGGCCTTAAAAAGTTACGGAAAGTCATAAGCCCCAATTTGAAACTTCTACAATTGCATTTGCATTCACGACGGAGAGATGGAACAAGCTGTTCAGAAAGAAGAAAAGAAAATGGGTCTTGAGTACTTCAATCTTCCAAAATTCAATTTACATATCGTGAGTCTATATATGGTTTGTCAAAATTTAAATGCCCCATATTTAATTTATTTTGTGTTTTTTCACTATCTCAGTTATTTCTTATTATTCTTTTTCTATAAGATCTTCCAAAGGTTTTCTTTTGCCCACAACAGATTTCTTTTTGTTAGAGCCTAGAACAGATTTAATAGGGAGGGAGTTCCAAAGATATACAGCATAAATAAGGGAATGGATAAAGGATGACAAGGTGTGACGGGTTTAGGAAAAATAGCTTTAGCAAGTCATATATATGACAAGCTTTTAGAAGAAGGTGACATTAAAGTTATTTGGGTAACAATATCACGAATATCATCTGCAACTTGCAAAAAGTCATAGCTAGATCAATCATGTTGGATATCCCCAACGAAAAGAGCTTAAAATAATTGCCAGAGAATTATTTCAAGCATTCCAAAAGATGAAAAAAATGTGTTGTTATTTTAGATGATATTTGGGATCATTTCTTTCTAAAGGAGGTTGGATTTCCTATGTCGGATAATCGAATTAAATTGATTTTGACAAGTCATATATGGGAAGTGTGTCAAGGTATGTGTTGCGAGAAATATACAATAAAAGTGGAATGTCGACATGATGAAGATAGTTGGATTTTGTTCAAAAAGATGGTAGGATTCCATGAAGATATGTCTTTCGAAGTGCAGAAAATTGCAAGGAATATAGCAAGTCAATGTGAGGGTTTTCCTCTTGCAATTGTTAGAGTTGCAACAAGCATGAAGGGGAAAATACAAGCTAGAGAGTGGCGTCATATGTTGGGAATGTCTTGAAAACTTGGACAATGGACAATATGAAACCGAAAAATGGGTACTTTCTATTTTGAGATCTAGTAATGATTGCTTTAGTAAGAAGTTGCAAAGATTCTTCTTTCTATGCCTTAAGTACTGAGGGAATTTTTTATGATGAAAAAGCTAATCATTTGATAAGAATATTTTTTTATGAAATCATAGATCAAACAAAGAAGTTGAGGGTGCAGTATGATGAAGGTTAAAACATGTTGGATATGAAAGACCCGGCTATCACTCAAGGGGTGAATTGGATGTCGATAAAACTTTAGGAACTATGAAAAACTTTTCGCAACTTCTAAATTGGTAATTAGATATTCAAATAAGCATATTAATGGGAATGTAAAAGATAAGGGAAGAGAATATGCGAACTATGATTTATACTTGGTTCGGCCCAATCCTTGACCTACGTCCAGTCCCCAAGCTCCACTTGAGATTTTCAATCTACCGTCTCCTTGTTTAACTGGGCACAAGAGAAAAGCCTTTACAACCTCACAAGTTTAGTCGGGCACTTGTGCAGCCTCTACAATCTCTTACCGAGATACTCCCCCTTACTCACCGTAAGGATAAAATTACACACTCTGTAAACAAAGGATTGACCTCTCACTCTCAGACCCAACTCCCCCTTACAGGTTGTAATTGATACACCCTCACTTAAGGTTCCTTAACCTTAAGATTTAATATCTGAATGAAATAAATAAAAATTTGATAACTCCTCACGAGTGGATAACAGATGAACACTGAAGTACAAAATCAATCATCTCTCTTTCTAGTGTAGACTATATAAACATGGAGAACCAGAGTGTATGAACTATCCACGGTGAAGTTGTAAAATCATTCTCGTTGGCTTCGTCGATTCATTCATTAATCATCGTCATACTTTCGGTTTGAAGACATCACAATTTATAGGTTATTGTGTTTCGTACGTTGCGAGCATTCGACCGTTGGAGAAACTTGAATCATTGTGACTCATGAATATAGCCGTTAGACGTATAAAGCTTCACTGGTCACAATCATCGTCGCGACTTCGTTCCTCATAAACATTCTTTATTCCATTTGTCTTGACCGTTGAGAGATAGCATTTATTGCGTAGACGGAATATCAGAAGTTGCTTTACTTTGATCGAGAAGTAGTTACGAGGACATCACTTGGTTTTGGTAACAACATTTATGCTCTTCTGACACACAAATTGCTTTATGCCAATTTGTTGTTAATCCATGTTAAAATCATCTGAAACTCATTAGTAAACTGATTAAAAGCAATTAGGAATAGTAATGAGTAATGAGATGTAGAAACGAAATCATATACGATGAATTAGGATTTTCGGAGACGGTGATTTTGAAACCAAAGATGACTTTGCTCGAGCAAGATCATGTGTGCTCGGGCAAGAATAAAAAGATGTATCTATTCATTTTATGGTTGCCCAATGCTCGAGCAAGAGTCCAGGCTTGCTTGGGCAAGCTACTCTTAGAATCTGTTGAGTAATCATTTCACTCGTTGATGCTCGAGTAAGTGACAAAGTCTGCTCGGGCAAGCTTCTATTAAAAATCAATTATCATTGCTGATGCTCGAGCAAGCTATAAGGACATGCTCGAGCATGAGTCAGACAGAGACGAGAGAATGTCTGTTTGATGACCCTGCTCGAGCAAGCTTTTTCCTTTGCTCGAGCATGCTCCATTGCCTTGCTCGAGCATGACTCCTTTACCTCACTGTTTCCTATGCTCGAGCATGACTTCCCAACTCGTGAACATGTTGTTGTTCACGTTGTTGCTCGAGTATGATTTATCTTCTGCTCGAGCATGGTGCTCAGCAAGCCTTCATCTCTGCTCGAGCAAGACTCCTCAAATGTGCAATTTCCTTGCTCAACTCGATGATGCTCGGGCATCCCAAAATCCTTCTCGGTCATGACTTGATCAATTGTGAAATTATGCTTGGGCATCATGTTTTCTGAAGCTCTTGATCATTGTGAATAAGCATAATATTCTCCAGTACAAAGCTTAACTTCCAAAATGTAGAGACTCTCAAGAAGCAATCACATTGATAGCAATTTCCAACGAGCATAACTTCTTCGGTATAAATCCAAATTTAGCAAATCTACCTATCTCAGAAAGATCTTCAAATATTCATTCCATTTCAATAGGAATCAGCTCCAAACTAGTTGTATTTCGTCCATTAACATTAGATGAATGGAGGTTGTCTTTATCCAGCGTTTTTGCTACATCCAGAACAGACTGTTAACTTCAAAACATCATAACTTCTTCAATTGATCTTCGTTTTCTGTGTTCTTGATGTTTTTGAACAGGTATTTAAGTCTAGTTTCCAATGGCACCAGTTTCAGCTCAATTAGATTTTTCGTTTGTGAGATACACTCAAATTGCCGAAGGTTGTTCTTGACTGTGACGGTGATTCTTGTGCCAACTTGCAAAAATCATAACTCTCTCATATGAACTCCTTTGGATATGAATCTTATATCAAAATGACGCATTGGGAGTATCATTTCATATGTCACTGGTTTCATGTCAATACGATTTCTAGTTTGGGATATATCATCTATTTACCGAAGGTCACCAGAAACAGAGCTGAACAGAGTAGCTGAAAAATGATGTTGCTCGAGCAAGCCTCTTCTTTGTGCTCGAGCAAGAACGGATTTTGGCTAAAAAATAATGTTGCTCGAGCATGGCTCTTCTTGTTGCTCGAGCAAGATACTGTTTAGGTGAAAAATGATGTTGCTCAAGCATGGATCCTCTTGTTGCTTTAGCAAGGAACTGTTCATGCTTCAACTTGCTTATTTTAACTCTGAATTGATCCGTTCCAACTTTTATTTGATCATAGGAGTTTGAATATTGATATTCTCATAATATTTAACAAGTTCTTTTTTCTTCAAACTCCATTTTTGATCATTTTTCATTGTATTAAACTTTGCATCTACATTATAAGAATTAGTCAAAGTATAAGATAAATGTAGTATGCAAACTTTTTGCTCTGGATAATGACATCAATATAAGACATCATCAAAACTAATCATAACTAACAAGATAGATAAAAAAAAAAAAAATTCATATATAGTATGTTGGAACGATTCTTTTGGCAATGGGGGATGAACAATTTTTTAGAGCCCTGGCTATTGGCATTGCTGAAGACCATAGCAAAATTATGGCAAATGCTTTTAAGAATTTGATAGAAATAAAGTGATACCAATGGAGAGAAGCTCTACAAAGAGTTATTTTAATGGGAAACAAGATACAAACAATTCTAGACGGCACATGTCTTCGGTGTTCTCAACTGTCCATATTGCTTTTAGATGGTAATGAAAATCATAAAAGACTTGATTTGTCTTGGACTCATATCAAGCATTTGCCCAAATCATTGGTTAATACCATTGGATCTATCTTTGACTGACATCGCTGAATTACCTATAGGCTTGGAATCATTGGTCGATCTTAGATGCCTAAATCTACTCCATACATATATGTTGATTTCAGCATCACTCATATCCCACTACAAAAAAACTTTGGATCAGGGATGGAATTACCGACGAAAAAAAATTCTATTGGTAATAATCACTGACGGAAATTATTGACGGAATTCCGTCGATAATGTCTTATGCCACGGTTTTTTCTGCAGCAGACATTTTCCATCGGAAATCCAGTTAGCGACGAATTTTGTCGGTAATCCGGCATTTTTTTGTAGTGTCCAAATTGATCAATTTAGATAATCTGAAAGTTATAGTAGCCCACTTCCCGGACATTAGCATCTTCAATACCTATGTGAGCTTCCTGGACAAACATCGTGTACTTAGGAGCTATCATTTTATTGTACTGGGTGCAAGCTATGTATCATATTATGATAATGAAATTAATAGAGAATATTATTCCAATTCCATTAAAAGTATAACTTTTTTGGCTATGGATTTGGGAAATAGAAAAGCAGTACTCCCAGGAGACGTCAAGGAGTTGTTTATAATTGATTGCCAGCTAGCAGGGACAATTGGTAATTGCTTATGCAGTCTCGTTTATCATATGGCCACAACGACAATAATCCACACCAAATTGAACGGTTGGATATTAACGATTGTAAAGGTAAATTTTGACATCTCTGAAATTATATGACATGGTAGGATTAAATTTTGTTTATAGAGGCATCATGCTTTGCCCTTCTCTCCAAACATTCTCTACTAAAGATTGCTTCCAACTAAATCTCTCTGGGATAGAGATCTCAAATGGATGTGAGCTTCCGATGGAGAAGACCTCATATAGATACCATTGGCAAATTAAAAGTGATTAATCAGGTCCATATCTATGCAACTACAATCTGACTTCCTTTTTGAATTATATATGTTTATGATTCTGATTGATTCTCGACAATTTATGAATATTGTTCTCCTCAAGGTTCAAATATACTTCATGATTTCCTCCTCTTCAGTCAGAGAAATTGAAGCACCTAGAAAAACTCAAATTATATATTAGATCCCAATAATCACGTTTCTTTTTTCTTCTTTATTTCTCGCCATTTACCTGTGTTGTACTTGATGTTTGAGATCACGCTCATCTGTTTTTGAATGCCCGCCAATAAAATAATCAATGCTCCAATAATTGAAATTTTGTTTGTTATTAAAAATTACATCATAAATAAATTGCAACAAGGGGAAGCCAAAATGTGTAGGATTTATAACTTTATCATCTCTCTCTCTCTCGCCCTATTTTTACAGTGATACCTTTACCATCTCTTAGTCTCATTTATTCAGTTGATTACAAAGTATAGATGTAAAGTTGTTTGTTGCGTGCGAGTTGCGACTCAATTATGTAGCCATTTTACTCGCTATAATTCTAACGATCTATTTGATAATGTAACAAGTAGCTACTGTGGATGACATGGAAGTTGACCTATACCATCCTTTAAACCATCATATAAGAACCATGCTTTTGATTCTATATAAGTATAGTGGGTGTGAATCTCTGTTCCCACTAAGTAAACTACTGAAGCTGCTAAACATTTGGATTCTACGAATCATAGACCACTGATCAATTTGTAAGTGTTTATTAAGAATCCAACGTACATAATTTCTTAAGAATTTGAATAGTTGGACTCTTCCTAATGGCAGAGTGATTATAGTCAGACTAAATACGAAAGTTTTTGGGGTATAAGTGTCTGTTTGATACGAGGGAAACATAGGGATCGGTGGGGAAAATTTTTATTAGTTCGACTTACAAAAATTGAGAAATCTGATTAAAAGCTTTTAATTTATTTTATTCATTATTTTATTTTACATGTTTTCTTCATTAAATTTTTTATTCCCCCATCCATTTCTTTTAAACTGATCTTATTAAAATTTTCCCTCCCCTTTCAAATGCCTCAAGCCAAACAGGCTCCTGGAGGGATTCAGTAACTTTCTTTTGAGTGGTACATGCGTGTGTACGGGGCGCAACTAGAATGATACTCTTTTGAGAATGTTTTGATTCATTTAGTGTGGATAATTATGCTTTCAATCCACAAACAACGATGGACGACGACGGACTGCGGCCAATATACTGTAGCTACTTTGGTTTCATTTTTTACTTTCTGTTGGCAATTTTTACTCTTAACGGCGTTAGATTCACGGCAGCCCAAATGCCAAAAGGACACTATTTTTTGTTGTGTTACTCCCTCCAGTGTTTAATATAAGATAAATTTATCCAATTTGATTAAATTAATAGAGTTAATTAACTTAGTTAATATGACATTTATTTTTTAAAATATCAAAGTCATTATTTTTAATTGTCTCGTTCTTTCTCCTTTTTGATTATTATAGAGAGAACGTCCAACAGAGGTAAATTAAGAAAAAAATATTTACAAATATGAAAATTATATTTTCTTTTTATGGCTAAAATTAACTCTTTAAATATATCTTATATTAAGCACCGGAAGATTAATTTATTATTTAGTTTAAAGCAGACCACAAATTCAACAACCAATTTATATTTAGCTATGGTCAAAAACTAGACGGCGGCCCAATTACCTAGGAAGACAATGATGAATTAAGAAAACGGAAAAAAAAAAAAAAAGAATCAATTGGTTTCAAATAAAAACTTGTTTGTGAATAATGCAAAAGACAAAATTGTCCCTTAACTAATATAAGAAGTTGACTTTGTAAATGCATATGTAAAATATGAATAACTAATGTACCATGAAAATCATGCATATCAATAAATATCAAAAAATAGTTGAAGAAAAATCCTAGCCAATTTGTCCATTCATGTAGCTTTTCTCTACTTTTATTGTTCCAGTCAAATCAGCATGAAGCTTTGTGTAAGCAAGATAATGTTGTTTTTACTTCCCTCCGTTACTTCCAAATTTCAAATTAGTTTGGCTGCAAGGCAAAATTGCTGTTTCTTTTCTAATGAGAAATAAGATACAAACCATTCCAGATGGGAGCTGAGGCCACAAAGTCCGACTGCTGAATAAAAAGGGGGAATTACATTGAGGTCCTAAAGAAAACGAATTATCACAAGCAGGTCTTACAAAATCATCAAATGTGAAAAGTCAAAGTTTACCCTAACTTATCAATTAGTGGTACATTGACTTATCAATTGAAGCATCCAACTTATCGTTAATGACACTGAGATTTGTCATGCCCTTTCTTGTCAATTGTGACACCTTGAATTGTCATTAGTTGAACATTGGCTTGTCAAATGAGGCGCCCACTAATTTGTCATTGGTGGCACCATTAGTAGCGGATCCAAGAAATTAATGAAGGGTGGGCACCAATGGCGGAGCCAAGATTTTTTGTTTGTGTCTGCATAATTAGTTGGGGGGATTTGGTGGTTCGTTGCCCTCGATTTTTTTTTTTTTTAAAGAAAGTTTTAAATGCATTAAAAAAACAAAAGAGTATAAACAAGAAAGGAAAAGAATGTTAGTTCTCTATATATTTTGATGATAACTGACGAGTTGTAAACTAAATAAAGTTAATGGTTAAGTTAAAGAAGTTTGAAATTTGTTCAAACTTAACCAAGAACTCTCATCATTCAATGGTTAACTCGAGTTTGGAATTTCAAAACTCGAGTTTACTCAAAGCATAGAGCTTTTAAAGATTTATGAACTTTACTTGACTCGAGTTTATGAATGCAAAACTCAAGTTAGTGCTTGGCTAAGAGTTTTCAAAGCTTTTACACTTCAAAGCAAACTCGTGCCAGTTATGGTTTACTCGAGTTTGTACAATGCCAAGAGTTTTTCAAAGTATTTTGAATTCAAAGTGACTCGAGCCTAATCTTGAAAACTCTAGTTAGAGTTTGAGGACTTAAACTTATTTTCAAATTAAAAAATCCTAAACTCGAGTTAGTCACTTAATGACTTGAGTTTCCGCGAACTCAAAACGTTTTCAAAATGTTATTGCAAAGCTCATTCCGAAAGAAGATCTAAACTCGAGCTTACACTAAATGACTCGAGTCATGCACTTGAATAAAACTTTCTGAACTCCAGTTTCAATCTTACAATGATATCTTCATTTAAACTTCAAATCTGTTTTTAAAGAAGATGATCTTGTAACATGAGCCTAGTATGTTAAACTCCAGTCATGCACTCCAGTTTACTTGAACAAACTCCAGTGTAAAGTGTCTCTGTTTTGAAATCACTTTGTTCGAATTTGCAAAATCTTCATGTATGATTTGTATACTCCATATCATCTCTCATTACTATTCCCAACTATGCTTAATTAATTTGTTAGTGAGTTTCAGATGATCAAACAAGTGTTGAATTGAGCATTAAGCAAAAAGCAAAAGATGATGTCGAGCATTAAATGCTAGCCCGAAAACAAATCACGAATTTGGAAAATCATTCTCTCGCACATTCCAAAGGCTTAAATGTTTTCTTTCCTCATCTGGACGATAGATCACACAATAGATTTATTTCAAGGAAAGTCAACAAGAAAGTCTGGGCATCTGGATTAAAGCAAAGTGACTATGTAAATGTACCTAGTACAACCTAACAGCCCTTTTGATGCTTCCAATCGCTGTATCAATATCTCCAATGGTCATTAATTGCTTCCTTCATATATAAGCTGACGCATTCAATTCTCAATAATCAAGAAAGACAAAAATGCAAAAAGATCAACTTGCATTTACTACTCCACTTTCAAGCATAATATCTTCTGATATAAATATTCTTCAGTGTTTACCAATATGCTCTTTTTGAGAGTTTCATTTTTTATTATTAAATCATTGTAAAAATCTCAAGTTGTGGTACTTTGAGATTGGGTAATCAGTTTACAACTTGTACAAGGAAATGTATCCTAGTGAGAAGATAACTTTTGAGTACAGAGTGTATAACTGATTGAAGTTATAGAAAAAACCCAGAGTGTCTAGGGACTGGATGTAAGTCAAGAGTTAAGGCCGAACCAATATAAATTCTTGTGTTCATCTTCTTCTACTCTCTCAAAGAATATTAAAAAAATATTGATGAAATCAAGTGAGTATTGATAATGTCATAAGAGAGACAGTTATTTTACAAACTTATCATTTAGAAAAGCAAGGCTAAGTACTATTAAAGATGCAGCTACATAAATTACAATGAAGGGCGAGCACTCAATAAGTTTAAGTACATATATTTTAATAACAAAAGTATATTACAATAAAAATAATTACAACGTCATCCATCTAAGCCTTATTTTCTGGAATTTCATCATAATTGCCTTACTATCAATGCTATCAAATACATCATAATTTTAAGGGTAAAGGTGCAAAAATGCACATGTGCTTTACCCTCGGGAGCGTCCAACACCATGTGCTTTTTTTAGGTGCAAAAATACACATGAACTTTAAAAATTGGAGCAAAAGTCACAGCACCGTTAAATTTTGTCTAATGGTGTTAGTTCTTGTGGTGGGATTATTCTGAAAATACAATAATACCCTTCACTTTAAGAAATCAGATGCAACCCTTGTATCCTGTGATATTCCATCTCTGCCCATCACCATTCCTTAACTTCGCAATCTAAGACTTGTTCGTTCATTTGGTTCAATCAATTGTTAAAGCTCAAACACAAATTGAAAGCATTAGACAAAAACACCACTAACAAGTTTATAAAATTCTTTATTCAATCGAGCCCATTAATTGTTCAGCATTCTTATTCGTTGTCCCTTCCTGAACAGATGAAAGCTTCCATTCTTATTCGTTGTTTTGTCTTTTATTTTTAATGCTTGTGTAATTTGCAAGCAGAGTGAGGTCTGAGCTATTTCCTAAGTATAGGGTCCTTAATTTTAATCAACCAAAACTTTACGCAATCATTGACCGATGTTGTCGCGGGATCGATTCCAAGCCCGAATCCACCTCTGTTTTGAGTCTAAGCGCAGGGAGAGAAGTGGATATGCCACAATTGAAACTCCATTAGAGAATCGAGGCGACATCGGTGAACCTATTGTGCAATCTAGAGTGTTCGCAATTTTCTACCCTCTTCTTCTTATTAGATTAGCTCTAAAGTAGGTATAGATAGATAGAAACTAATGTCTATAGTCAATTTTGAGCACAAACCTTTGTGCCAAAAAAGTTAAAAACTACATTCCGAATGCCGATCTCAGTTTTTTTTTCACCGGTCATGCTTCACAAACCTAAAATTTAGGCTTGTCGGTGGAGCTGGAAGGGATGCGTCGACTTTTTTTTTTTTTTTTTTTTTTTTTTGGTTAGGGGCATTATTGTATTTTCAGAATAATAATGTGGGCCTCACCTCAAGAACTAACGCCGTTAGACAACATTTAACGGTTCTATGACTTTTGCTCCAATTTTGAAAGTTCATGTGTATTTTTGCACCTAAAAAAACATATAGTGTTAGACACTCTTGAGGGTAAAACACATGTGCATTTTTGCACCTTTACCTTAATTTTAATTCCCTTATTTTTTGGAATACCTTCATAATTCAAGGGTGGACACTTGGCCCCTTCTCTTTAACCTGGGTCTGCCCTTGGGCGCCATGATTTATCATACTCTAACTTGTCATTGGTGGCCTATCTTTTCAATTGTAGCACCACGACTTGTCATTAGTGGCACAATGACCTATCAATTGATGCGCTCTAACTTGTCATCGTGGCGCCTTGACTAATCAATGTGCTGCTAATACTTGTCTTTTCACAACTCCAATAGATCGCCAAAGGTCCTTTAGAATTTCATAGTAATTTATTGATTTTATAGAACTTGATTATGATAATTTATTTTCCTTAGTACCTCAATGTAATTCTCCCAAAGAAAAACATTAACTTGCATGTATACTTTCATCCTCTTTTCTAATTTTAATCATACAAAATTATATGTAATTTATTCATTTATGATTATTAAAGTTATAAAATCATATAAAAAATTAATAATATAACTATTAATAAATGAGAAAATCCCAATTAAATCCAACTAAAATGATCAAAATCAAAATTGGAGATACACTTTTATCAAATTCTTAATAAGGCTAAGAGGCTAAATTAGAGATTTATGAATGTTATTAAAACACCATAATGCCCCTCTTTTGTTAGAAAGGAAATTGAAGGTAGTTAAACAGAAAAAAAAAAAGATTTCTAAATTAGGCCTAATCTAATGTGAATTGGTTATTAATTCTTCAATATAATCAATTTTAACTCTTGAGGTTTGAAAGTTCTTTTTGTTTATAAAAATGATCATGTATTTATATATTTATATTTATATCAATCATGATCTACTTAAATTATTTGTAGATCACAGCATCATGTTCATTTTTCAATCAAAGACAAAAATCACTTAAATGTAATAAAAACTGGAGTATTTCACATATAATTTCCAGTGTAACTTCTCCACTTTAACCAAAATTAATTATTGTTTCCTACGTAAAAAGTAATACAACAATAATTTATAATATTTTGCTTCATTGCATGAGAGAAAGGAATATATGCGTATGTAAATTATTGGAAATTGACCAATGAATAATCTTGCAGGTGTTATTTGAGTTGTTTATGGCATGTAGCACCACTCTTCACCAATATATGTGTGTGTATATTACACCTTTATCAGCCTCGCCCTCTCGGGTGGCGGGTTAGAGGGATCCCTTTTATTTATTACCTTTCCTTAGTTAATTATCCCATATTAACATACATCAGAGCATTACGTGACACAACATATGATCGGATTGGACAAATACGTAATACTAATAAAAGTGCAAATGATAAATAGTTAATGGTCCCTGTAGGATTAGGGTATAGTAATCCCAAAATAAATACTATGCAGGAAGTAAAATATACAATCATCCCAAAAATATAATATACGATAAGTCTATAGGGCATTCCCTATTTCTTCGCTATGCAGCTCCATGCCCTTACTTCCAATCTTTTGATTAGCTCAACTAGAACCACCTGTATCTTTAGGATAATCTGGGATCCAAAATTAAATCACAGAGTAATTGTCAAACTCATATATAATATGTATGCAGTGCGTATATGCAACCCTAATTAGGAAAATCACAATATCAACAATGGCAATACATACCATATGCATTCAGTACACATAATAATGCCAGATAGCCTATTGACATAAGCCCCGGTTTCATAGCGCTAGGAAAACAACAATAGCCGAGCCTCAAACCCATACTACACTGAATGCATCACCGGCTCAATAGCGACCCAAGGACACACAGTCCACTAGGCCTTACAGTAGCGACCCAAGGACACATAGTCCATGCCCTCCAGCCCAAACTCATGTCCCACTCATGAGACGTGTTCCTCAATCATAGCACAACGAACATACAAAAGCCACATAGAGTATGTAAGTAAACAGTTACTACCTGGCTATTGACTAGAATTAATAAAAATGTTCCTGGTGCCTGTGTAGTACTATGAATATGTGCTGGCCCTAGGCAAAACAAATACACTACTCCATTTTATTCACTTATATAAACTCTACTCTTATTTTCTTGAAATTCATCCATTTTTCGAAGTTCCGAAATTATGCCTTAACTTCAAAAATTCATAATTAATTCTAAAAAAATCCGATTGATGCAATTCCATCGGCCATTTAACCCTTAATATGTCTAGTGTTTACTAAAAAATTTGCATCCTTTCTCTATGTAAAAACTTTATTCGCTGGTCGAGGCAAAGTTCAGTTTTTGGGCTATTTTCAAAAATTCATCTTTCCTAGTAGAAATCTCAAAAATATTACAAATTATATACCAAAATAAAGCTTGAGATGTCTACTTTAAGCCAATAAGATTTCATGGCCATCAGACATTGTTTATTATTTTAAAACCATTTTCCAAACACGATTGCCCATATTTTCCCCGAACCGGTAGATTCCTTATTTCTTGTTATTTAGGGTTGAGTTCCAAAATCATGATCCATACTTGAACTCACACAAAATTTCATTCTAAACACTTTGAAACCATCAAAATCATATCATAACTGCATGTTTACAGCCCTGGGGAAAAAAAAAATCACAGCCCATAAGCAACAACCATATTTTCCATTTTAGCTTCATATTCTTTCATCTTTTGTCTTAATATTTTCTTTAGCACCATGAACTTAACTTTAATTATTTGATAATCCTTTTTAATGGTTAGGGAAGAGCCTCCCCTTGCAATAACATCATTTCTTTAATCAGCCCCTTTTTATGAAAATCACTCCAAAATCCAAGATACAAAGTCAAAAGAAGTTAGGTTAGGCACTTACTTCACTTGTGACTTGTTTGCTTGTGAACTTCTTCATCTTTGTGCCTCCTAATGGGGGTCATCCTAGGCTCCAACAACACCATGCAAGAATTATTCACGAGGGTCTTGAGGTTATTCATGAAGATTTGAAGAAGATGGAAGGCTATCAAAACATAACTTAAGCTTACTTACTTTAATCTTCAACTTGTGTGCCTTCTTCTTCTCTCTATATGAAAGGTCTCTCTTCACTCTCTTCTCTCACTTGGAGGATGAAATTGGGCAGCAAAATGAAGGCCAAAGTATCTTTAAATAATGATTTATTACCATCCAAAATATTTCCCCAAGTTAATTCCCATTGGCTCATAGTTTGACTCAACTCTATGACATGTTTTCATCTTGTTTTCTCTAAATTTTTCTTGACTTTTCTTGGCTTATCCATGGCCGGACAAAATCTGCATTCTTTTAGCAGAATATTGGCTTTGATTTAGGTTTTATTCTTGGTGCTTTCTTATTGGCCATGAACTCCAAGCTTTTTGACTAAGATTCCTATCATTATTGCTTGACTTTTGCTTCATCTTTCTTGTCCTTCATGGTTGGACAAAATTTGGGCAGAAATGGGGAAATATTCTTGTTTCCAATTGCTTCCAAATGAAGCCATTATTTGCCCATTGTTGGTGCTTTTTCATTGGCTAACTTTTCCTAGGCTTTGACTTCTTCATTTTGGCTTTATCCTATCTTGCAAGCCATTTTTCTCTCTTCTTTTCTCTTGAGTTTTGAATTTGGGCAGAAGTATGAGGGAGTTTATGGTCTTATATAATAATCAGAAAACATGAAAAAGATCCCTCTTGGTGTATTACCTAATTGCCCTTACATTTTTTTCATTTTCCTTGTGTTTTCATGCCTAAACTTGTAATTTTCCGTGGTTTTTCCTTGTTGCACGAATTTAGCCCTTATTTAATGAGTTGTATACATTTTTAAATGTCCTTGGACACATCTACATTATGTCAACATATGACCATTTGATGATGTAAGCATATACTTATGTTTTATTTTCAAATTCAAAGTTGGCTTCTCAACCAAGCCTCTTGTCTTCATCATGAATCAATCTTCTTGAGCAAGCTTCTTGATTATCTTCCTATATAAGCTTCTTCACTTATTCATATGACAAGCTTCTTGAATACTCTTTCCTTCTTATTTCTTCAAAAACGCAGAAACCTTTATCAATCTAAGAAATGTCATGTGCATATCTATTTTAGCACATTTTTTATCATCTAGTTGTCTCATACCTTAGGATATAGCTAAATGGCATTTTTACCAACCAATTTGCACCATATAAGTGTTTTGTGCCCTTCTGCACTGACACTTTAATTTCCAGGACCCTTGAGACCCTTGAGCTCTTGATCAAAAATACTCATGCAAAAGGGAGCGCAAAATTTCTTAAAATATGTCAAGAAGGCACTTAAAAATCCCCCAAATCAAATAACCAAAGTGCCATTACAAATATCCTCTTAAAATGACTTATTTTACAAGGTTTGTTGACTTTTCTCTCCCCCTTGCTTTGCACGAATTTGATGCTTATTAAAGAAGTTTTTGGTCATCTTTTCATATTAATTGCATACAATGTTTTTAAAATTTAATATCACCCTTCCTGAACTAGGTCTAGTCATCTGCCTAATATAGGATTAGTCTCAAGTCTTTAGACCCAAAATTCAGGATATTACAGTGTGTGTGTGTGTGTAATGAGCTATCCTGTAATAATTCAGCCATGGCTGCTGCACTATCCCTGACCCCAGATACTACACAGAAACCACTTCCCTATCGCCATATCCACTACCATATTACTCGCTACAGTATCCTTTCTAATTCCAACATCATTAGCCCCTTGAAGACTGGTTCCTTGTTTGGGGTAAATCACATGGCCATCAAGTGAAGAATAGGCAAGTTTGTTCTCGTCCTCCTTGAATTCAAGATCGCGAGGATCGACCCCCGGATACCTCCACTATGTTCGATAAATAAACACTTTTTAGCTCTCCATCAAAATTGCTCACTCTCAGCGTCACGTGTTCCCAGTCCCCTACGTGTTCACCGATTTTCCCCAGTGAAGTGGTAATGAACTCTAGTTTTACTCTTGCTGGTTCGTTAAAAGGTAGTACACCCAATAGGTTATGTCTATGAATGTTCCACCAAACATGGGTTTTATGTGCATATATTTTCCTCCCAGCATTGCAGAAAACACTAGTAAAATTATGGCAAATGCTTATAACACTACAAAAAAAAACCCTTGTTTTGCGGCGGAAACAAGCATTTCCGTCACAAAATTGGTTTGCGGCGGAAAAGTGTCCGTCGCAAAAAGTTGCCCTCACAAATGAATTTTGCAATGGAAAAATGCCTTTTTCCCTTACAAATTTCAGGGATTTGTGAGAGAACATCTTTGCCTCGCAAATGCTTTGAAATTTACGAGGGAAAAGCTTCCCCTTGCAAATTTCAACATTTGTGAGGGAATGATTTTCCCTCGTAAATTTCAATTTATTTTAAAATATATATATATATATATATATATAATTAAAAAAATTACATAAAAAAATATTAAAAATTAGAAAATAAAAAGATGTGTATATCATAAAAATAAATTGTAATAATAATCATAAGAGTTTATATAGAAAAAATAAAATATTACAAATTATAATGTTGCGATCAAAATGAACTAAAAAAAAAAAGGTCTAAACTCGCAGCTAGATCTGGTCATCATCACCACTAGTATCGTCATCACGACCGGGAGGCAACCTCGTACCCTTGTCCTTCAATATGGACTGGAGAAGTGCCTGCATCTCATTAATCATCTCTCCTTGCTCCCTCACCTTCTCTTTTAACGCCTTTACTCTCTTATCTTCTGCAAAACCAACATTACGAAGTCGGTTTATTTTTTATACTTCATTTAAATGGACGAGGAATAATAGTTTGCAATTGATAGCAAAAGTATTACGTCTACCTGTAGGAGCACCTCGAACACAGCTAGATGAGCGCTTCGTAGACGACTTCAGTTCGCTGGTAGAGGCACCCATCCCGAAGACCCTCCCCTTCTTGTCAAATCTGCCTGCAGCCTGAATGAAGAAACTCTAGTTATCATAATAAGAGGATGTCGGGTCGTTCTCAATCTGCGAGTCTCTCCCATGCGTTAGTTGCTAATATGTCTCCTACAAGCACAAAAATACATCACAAATAAGACATGTAAAATGAAATAAATGTTACTGTTTGAAACAAATAATAAATCTAATTAATATCTCACCGCGCATTGCTGGGTCTTGGCGTTAATCCAGCGCCTCCCATTACCTACAATCTCCTGGGAATGGGTTCGCTCAAAGGTGGTCCAAGGAATCAATTTTGTAGGAACTTCCCCAAACTCTGCTTGCAAACACAAATGATAACCATCAATTAATTACTTCAAAGTATAAAATATTGAAAGCTAAAATAGAAAATAACGTATACTTACAATTTTTCGTCGATGCTCACTAAATGGAATGGAGCCACCAAGCATATGACGGTCCATCCATATGGGCCTTTTTGATTTATTTAGTTCACTTTGCTTTATAAATTTCTCGTCGGTGGCCCATCTTTAAATAACTATTTTGCGACCTCGGGTTGAATCCCTTTTCATGTCTCAATTTATAAAATTTATCAGACAACCACTTGCTTCCCTTGAAGTCCGGCCCATGGCATTCTCCACCAAATGCAAAGCAAGCCTTTTTCAAATTTGTTGTATGTCACATCTTCGTTGACTGTATCCTTCATCTTACCCTTGGTGTCCATTATGGTGTACGGAATATTGTAAAACACATTCCTCTCAATATGCATGACATCTAGGTTGTGTCTTAACAATTAATCTTTCTAATATGGTAGCTCCTAAAAGATGTTGTGTTTGTTCCAATGATGCTGAATGCCGTATCCCTCAAGTTCGTTGGAAGCAGCTCCCTCTTCAAAACTTTGGACATGCTTCACCCTCTCCCATATTTCTTGGCCACTTAAACGACGAGGTTTATCTGACCGTTCAACCACATTTCGCTTGAAGTCTTTGTTATAATTCCTAAGCAGATGATTGATAGGAAAGAATCGCTAGTGCCTGTCAAACGAACAGACCTTGTGACTGTATTGTAAGCTATAATTCATGTTCTGTTCGAGACATACCAGACATGCAAGTTTCCCTGACGTTTGCCAACCACTCAACATCCCATATGCAGGGAAATCATTTATCGTCCACATTAAGGTAGCCCGCATGGTGAAATTCTGGCTCAATGATACATCGTACGTAAGTACCCCTTCACTGCACAACATCTTCAACTTGTCTATTAAAGGCCTGAGGTATACATCTATTTTCTTTTTTGGGTTGGATGGACCAGGGATTAATGCGTTGAGGAACAAAAACTCTCTTCTCATGCACATGGAAGGTGGGAGGTTGTACGGAGTCACAACCACAAACCAACAGGAATAATTCCTGCCCGTCTGGTTGAAAGGAGCGAACCCATCCGAACATAAACCAAGACGAACATTACGGGGATCGCCTGCAAACGAAGGATTCGCCTCATCAAATTTAAGCCAAGCTTCGGCATCAGATGGATGCGTCATAAATTTTTCACCCCTATGATACTCCTAATGCCATCTCATGTGAACAGCTATTTGTTGTGATGAATACAATCTCTAAAGTCGAGCATGAGAGGAAAGTACCACATCTTTCTTAATGCTTGAAAGGTCATTTTTCTTCCATTCCTCACAACTTTGTACCTATCATGTTCACAGAATTTACATGTAGTACACTCAACATCATCCTTGTGATAGACCATACATCCTTTAGGGCAACAATGGATTTTTTCACATTTGAGCCCAAGCTCTTTCACCTTTTTCTTTGCTTGGTAAATATCATCTGGCAAATTATTGTCATTGGGAACAAATTTACTCATGATCTGCATCATTTCATTGTAATTCTTCTCACTCATATGGTGATCAATCTTCAAGCTTAGTGTTGCTAGGGTAGCCAATAGCGATGAATATTCACTATTTTAAATGTGTTCGCAACCTTCCCATAAAGGACGTTGCGCATCTTGAAGCATTTTATAGAACCTGTCAGCTTCCAGATTAGGATCCCCTCCCATGTATGATGGTTGAGTATGTGTACCGGTCTCCTCTCCCATGTATGACGGTTCAGCATGAGTAATAGAATTAAAGTATTAGTTGATCGATGGTCTCACATCATCCATAACCAACTATTCATATTGATTAAGGTTATCTCGATAAGTACTGTCTCTGTAATAACCACTCGCTGTCTGTTGGACTTCCCCATGGAATTCCCAACATTCATAATTCGTCATGAATCCTTTTCTACACAAATGGATTCTGACCGTGTTCAGATCTTGAAATTGAAAACACCTACATTTCACACACGGACAACTAATTGAGGTACTTGAATTAGTTGCGTGCGCCAAAGCAAATTGGATGAACTCTTCCAAACCCTCTAAGAATACTCGAGTAAGTTGTTTTTTCTAAGTTAGACGATTATACATCCAACTCCTATCACGATCGCCTTCCATACTTCCCCAGCCCAAGCCTACACAAAGACTTTTAGAACAAACACAGTAATACTAACTAATTCAGCTACTAACCTAAGTGGCAAATACATTTGGCTGCTTATACCACCAATTGCCACTTAACCAATTAATCATTTGGTTCTATCTATTTTAAACTCAGTTATTCTTTCAAGTTTTAGTTTGTCCCTTTAGAATTTGAAGAAAGTACATCGATTATTTTTTATATCATTTTACCCCATCATCGAGTAAATAAGTTTTCCAACTTAAACTTCATTTAGACTTAAATGTAGTACTTGTATTAGATTTTATTACAATATAAAATATTTAATAGCTTTTTTTTTTCTTAAGTGTTGCTTGGTAAAGGTATGGCCGTATGGGGGACATATCACTTTACAAAAGGTAAATAATGTACTTTTATTTGGTTTTTTAAAACACATATATTCTTCTATTTGATGAACCCTTGGATACTAAATGCATACACATCTTTTAGTGTTGATTAGAACATGAGTTTTCCACTAAGAAAATATTAACCTCTAGAGATGATACAACTCCCGTACCTTCATATATAGTACATTTTTTATATTTAAAAATAACAATATAAGTGGTAAGAAATTGAATAACCTTCATCCCTGCCATCAATTTTATAAAGGTAAATACCATACACTTGTTATGTAATTTATTGAAGACTCATGTGTTCTCATCTGTCAACTGGGGAATCAAATGGCAAGGATATACATAGCTTGTTAATCTCCTCAATAGTGTTGTGGAGGGGGTTAGCATCCTCAATATTTGTCTTATGAACAAAAAAAATCCTTTCTTTTTCACCAAGGGACAAAATACAGACAAGGGAATTCAAGTCATTTTATTATAAGAACATAAATCAATGCACAATGAAATGACATATGCCTACTAGATGCATATTTAGAGGGACATGACCTAAATAATATCCATATACCTTTTCTCTTCTAGTGAATATGAGGACTTATAGGCCCAAAGAATAGATGTCGAGGTTGTTATCCTCCACAAAACTAGTGAGGTTTGAGGATGTTAACAATCTCTTGTTAATAAAGTAATACTACTTCCAATGAGGAATACTATTTTGTTCCCTGATGGGTAAGATTTTCAGTTTGGTGCTTCACAGATTATTTCTTTCAATTTAATTAGTTTCTCAATTACTAAAAAAACTAACAATGATACCCTACATACTCTACCAATTTTCATATACATTAAAGCAAAACCAAGCAGCTTGTTGGGTATGATAACACTTATACCCAATTACCTAGGTGAGTTTTGCCAGATAATAGCTTCCAAGTAAACAAATTATTAAGTTTGGCGATAAATTTTGGGTGAGAATGAGATGAAAGGAAATATTACAAGCACCTTATGATCAATAAACCAAGTCAAAGGAAACAATCTATGTGCAATTAGAGTTTTCCACTACAAGTAATGAAATAATGAGACAGTCCACAAAACATGTGCCAAAAAACAAAAAAGCTAACGTACAAGGAGGCCGGGACATTGAGAGGAGGGAGAGGGGAGGACTGGAGCTGCAAAACCGTGGAGCAAGGAGGAGGGTAGGACCGGTAGTGTGCTACAAAACTAGTGAGGTTTGAGGATGTTAACAATCTCTTGTTAATAAAGTAATACTACTTCCAATGAGGAATACTATTTTGTTCCCTGATGGGTAAGATTTTCAGTTTGGTGCTTCACAGATTATTTCTTTCAATTTAATTAGTTTCTCAATTACTAAAAAAACTAACAATGATACCCTACATACTCTACCAATTTTCATATACATTAAAGCAAAACCAAGCAGCTTGTTGGGTATGATAACACTTATACCCAATTACCTAGGTGAGTTTTGCCAGATAATAGCTTCCAAGTAAACAAATTATTAAGTTTGGCGATAAATTTTGGGTGAGAATGAGATGAAAGGAAATATTACAAGCACCTTATGATCAATAAACCAAGTCAAAGGAAACAATCTATGTGCAATTAGAGTTTTCCACTACAAGTAATGAAATAATGAGACAGTCCACAAAACATGTGCCAAAAAACAAAAAAGCTAACATACAAGGAGGCCGCCGGACATTGAGAGGAGGGAGGGGAGGACTGGAGCTACAAAACCGTGGAGCAAGGAGGAGGGTAGGACCGGTAGTGTGCTAAAAGGAGGAGGAAAGGGCCGGTGGTTCGCGATGCCAGAGTAGGGGGCAGATTCGAAGGAAGAGCAGTGGACTGAGGGGGAGGAAGTGGCGGATATGAGTCCATTCAAGGGAGAGAGACGTGAACTTGAAGCAAATGGCAGACATGACATGAAATGGGTAAGGAATAGTTTAGGGTTTTTTATGGTGGAAAAAAGTTTCCCTCACAAACTTACGCCATTTTGTGAGGGAACCAAAAATTACCCTTTTTGCGAGGGAACCTAGTTCCCTTACAAAAATGAGGAGACTTGCGGCCAACTGGCCTCCATTTAGTTCCCTCACAAAAATGATGAGACTTGGCGGCTAATTGGCTGCCATTAGTTCCCTCACAAAATTGAAGACTTGGCGGCCAAGTGGCCGCCATTTTGTTGTTCCTCGCAAAAATCACCTTTTTTGCAAGGGACCCATTGTTCCTCGCAAAAATGACCTTTTTGTGAAGGAACTATAGTTCCCTCACAAATTAACCCAAATTTGCGATGCAAATAGCGTCCTCGCAAATTCTGTCACAATTATTGCATTTTCTAGTAGTGTAAGAATTTGATAGAAATACCTAATGATGACCCAAGGAAGAAAGTTTTTTTGACAGGAAACAAGAAACAAACAATTCTAGATGGCACATGTTGTGGCGTTCTTAACTGTTCACGTTGCTTTTAAATGGTAATGCAAATCTCAACTACATCTCAAATGATTTTTTTCGATAACATGCTTGCTTTTAAAGCATTTGATTTGTCTAGGACTCATATCATATTTGCCTGATTCCGTGTCCAACTTGAAAATTCTCCTGCATTACTACTTTCATTTTGTAGTGAGTTGAGTTACATTCCTTCAATAAGTAAATGAAACGGTTAATATCATTGGATCTATTTGGTACCGCCATCACTGAAGCACCTATGAGCTTGGAACCATTGGTCAATCTTAGATACCTGAATCTATTCCATACATATATGTCGCTAATATTCAAATTGATCAATTTAGAGTAGCTACTTGGGCCAGTTGGCATTTGCCTATGCAGTGTTGTTTCATCATATGGCCACAAGGACAATATTTCGATCCGCACCAAATTGATCTGTTGAATATTAGTGACTGTAAAGATGTGGAGTATTAGTTTGTGTGATCATTCCTTAGCAGTAAATAAAGTTATCAAAAATTCATAGTTTGGTCTTGATCCGTGACTTTTTCCCCTATCACAAGTTGCATATGTAAAACATGCTTTATATATTTTTGACGATGATGATCGACTAGCTTGCTAGTTATTAGCTCGGCCAAGTTTGAAAAGTCACTCTCTTTAATCTTTGTCCACCTTCAATTAATATTGTAAGCTATAGCTCTGAAGTGCGTGTACTATGTGTTTTGGGGTTAAAGGAATTAATGAACTCTCAAAATGACGAAGTTTTGTAGTTAGGGGAATTAATGAAGGATCTTTTGGTAAATCATATAATAAATACAAAAACACCATTTATTAATTCCCTTAACTCCCAAAACGACGTAGTTTTAGGGTGACTTGATATAACCTTATGTCAAGTGACATGACAAACGATAAACCCTATATATATATATATATTGAAGGGAATATTATAGAAATGAAACGACATTTTAGATGAGTTAGGAAGAGACCACAGGGGAAATGGGTCACTGAAATCAGAGACCTAAGCAAAGGAACACTGTGGCTTGGCACGTTTGACATAGAGGAAGCTGCTTTTGCTTATGATATTGTAGCTTGGATCTTCAAAGGCTGTAAAGCCAAGCTCAATTTCCCTGAGCATATTGCTAATATTTTCAAACTTCATCATTAGCTCCTCCTCCTCAGCCTTTATCTGAGGCGGTGGCACTGCTGCTGCTGGAGTATCAGTCACCATGGCCACTCCTCCGTTAAGCGAGGGGTTTCCACACCTAATGCAGTATGCTAAGATGCTTTTAGAAGACCGCAACTGGATAGAGATCTCAAATGAATGTGAGCTTCCAATGGAGGAGACTGCAACTGGATACCGTTGGCAAATCGAAACTAATTAATCAGGTTCATACCTTCACCATTATAATTTGACTTTCTTTTATATTCTATTTGCTAATAACAGTGATTGAATCTCAACAATTTGTGAATATTGTTATTGTTTGTGTTCGTAATTTCTCATGCTTCCCATTAGGGGTGGAAACAGGCTAGGTCAGGCCTTACCCTTAACAGGCCAGGCCTATTAAGGAACAAAGTGGCCTGAGCCTGGCCTGTGGTCTGTTACAGGCTTATTTTCTGGCCTGAGCCTGGCCTGTATATAGGTTTAGCTTGGCTTGTAGCCTGTTAAGGAGGCATGTGTTTTATAAAATCTTGTTTTTTCTCTTGTCTATCACTAAATATATCCTAGGAAAAGATATGTAACTTGGTAATTTAAAAATCAATTTTCAGCAAAAACCAAATATACAACTTGGTTCTCTAATTGAAGTAATATTATGTTGTTTTGCAATTAATACTTCAGAGTAATCCATAATAACTCCACTCCAGCAAGCACCGTATGGTACATACCCACCATGCAGATAAAGGAAAAATATAATAACAGAACTGAATCTCAGAATAAGATTGTTTCAAACGATATATAGAGAATGTCCAACCTGGTATTTGTGATGAACAACAGATCCATCACTTTTCCATCAGGTGTTGTAGACACCTTCACTTTCTTGATGATAAGCTCTTGCTCAAAAAGAACCTCGGTAACATATGTGGGCATCATAAAGACATTTCATTATTTTGCACTGCATACTAAATTCCAAACAACCACATCACAAATTGATTTGGTTTGATGAAAAGCAAATATCTTCTCATGAGAAATCTACAGTATATGTGGCTACAATTAAGTGGAGCTTGTGCTCATGGATAATGCAAAACAAAGCTTTACAACCAGAATGAATCTTGACAGAGGCATCAAACTGCTATTTTAAGATCGCCTTCTTTTTTGGCATGATTTTCACAACAGTCTAGCATATATCTTTACGATCCATTTCCAAATTTTCCAAAAGAATTTCAGAAAAGAAGAACAAATTGGTGATAGAAAAATGGGGAAAAGCTAGAAATAGTTTAGCACACTGAAGAAGCCTTGGGCTTACTAAAAATTGTCAAGACTCAACCATCAAATTATAAACATATAAGTAAAGATAAAAACTTACCATGTAAACGGCCTTTACGATCATCGCAACAAAATTTCAAAAGGAATACATCAAGTGGCTTGGGAGGCTGCAAGTCCGAGCAGTTATAAGAGAATCCGGATGCAGAAGAACAAGACAGGCACACCTCAATTAGCCTCTTCTTTAATAAACTCCACCTCGTCTTGGGTTTCCCAATCACCTAGAAAACTATGTAACACCATTTTCCATCTATTGATAAGTCTTGAATACGAGAAAAGAAAAAGAGAGAAGACAACCAAAGATTAAAATTAGTCTCAAATTTGACAATTTTAACTCAAAATTAAGAGAGATGAGTTTGACATTGCTAATTAAATAACTATATATCTTCTACAGTTGGTAATGCCAAACCCGAACCAGAAGAAGCGATGAACCAGGAGGCCGAAACTAAACTAGGAGAAGCGACGAACAGACCACAAGCAACCGAGACTGAGAGTAAGAGCAATGAGCAGAGTGAGCTTCGGTCGAACACTAAACCACCACAAGCGGCCGAGATTGAGAAGTTGAGAGTGAGATCGACCGAGACTGAGAAGCTAAGAGTTAGATCGATGAGCTGAGAGCTTGAGACATGAGACGATAAGAGATTGAGAGTGACGAGCGACTGAGCGAGAGCGCCTAAGAGTGATGATCGAGAGAGACGACTAGGGATTTAGGGTCGATTGGTCGGAGGGGGGAGGGAAAAGGGAGGGAAAAGAGGAGAAAAGTCATTTGTGGTGGGGCCTACGGGACTTTTCCTCCCCTTTAAATTTTTTCCCTCCCCTCCCCTCTCCTCCAACCATGCAAGGCCTTAGGGTTGCGGCTGGCTGATTTTGAAATTAGGATTTAGGAGTATATTTATTATATCAAAAAATAATATTTATACATTTATAGTTTTCCCTCTTAATATGCACCGCCGATGGCCTAACAAGGTCATGTGGAGGGTTAGGCCTGGCCTTTTAAGGTAAATTGGCCTTAAAATAGGCTTTGGCCTGACCTTTTAGCCTAACAGACCAGGCCTAACCAGGTTTTTAACAAAGCCGGAGCCGCGGCCCCGACAGCCCCCTAGCCTATTTCCACCCCTACTTCCCATGAGTCGTTTCTAGGCAAGGAAATAGGTCGGGCTAGGCCAAGCTTTGGCTAAATAGGCTTAAGCCCGCAATGAGGACGAAGGCTGAGCTTGAATTCGGGCCTTTTTTTAGGCTCGGGCCTAGGCCTTCATAAGGCCTGGTCGAGCTGAAGCCTTTTAAAGACCTACATTGTATGTAGGCCCTTAAAAGGCCTCATATTACGAGCCTTGGATGCCATAAATAGGCTTCGTATACTTTAAGCCTATCAAAACTTATATAAATATATCTTGAAATTATAATATAAGAATGAAAAAAATATATTATCTTATTTATATGATATAAATATAATTATATTTATTTAATATTTAAACAAGCCAAGCCTGAAGGCCTACAAGTCAAGCCTTAACAAAATAGGCCTGGTTTTTTTACATATTCAGGCCTTTAAATAGGCCTTGGCTTGGCCTTTTTAACAAATAGGTCAGGTCTAACCAGGCCCTAAATAAGCCAGTAAGCCACCTGATAGGGGCCTAGCCTATTCCCATCCCTATGCATTGAAAAATCTAAAATTATTAGAGCCAAATAATCATATGTTCCTCATGCTTTTTTTTTAATTTCTCTCCATTTGCGTGTGTTGCATTTGATTTTTGTGATCACGCTCATCAATTTCTGAATGCCTGCCAATAAAATAATCAATGATCCAATAATTGAAATTTTGTTCTGTTATATAAATTATATTGTATCAAATAACATCATAAATAAATCTCAATAAAGTGTAGTATGCAAAATTGTGAATATATCTCATCTTCTATAGAAGTTCCTAATGATCTTGTCAATTATTCAGTTACTTACAAAAAGTATAGCTGCAAAAGTTTTTTAAGGGATGCGTCTCAATTAAATCAACGGTGCATCTTTACTCGCAATTCTAATCGGTAATGTAATATGTAGGATATACGGTTCTATTCCGCTTTTGATTATATATTTATCCTATTACACTGTTTTTATCAGTACATTTATGATTAAGCTTGGTGTGTAACTCTGCTGCTTGCTTATGGCGGATGACATTTAGAAGCCTTTACCCACCAAGTTGTTTAACACTGTATTTTATTGGAAGAATGACACATGTCCCTATAAGGGACTTATTCAAGAGGGACATATTTGCATTTGACTCAGTGGAATTATATAGGAAAAAAATACATATAAACCTCAATAAGGGTTCATTTATAAATAAATCTTGAGAATTTGCTACTTTTAAGTACCATAAAATTAGTTGTGCTCCGTTTCTCTTTGTATAACTCCTACTACAGTGGTATGAAGACATAGCTCACTTCTTTTTTGGATTTCTTAAAACCTCTGACTTAAATTTTTCTTTATTCTCATTTCTGTGTTGTTCTTAATTGGTCTGTTTTATTTGTTTAGTTCTCAACCCATACTCCCTTCTAATTAGTGGCGGAGCCAAGATTTGATGTTTGTGAGTGCACAATTAATGCTACCCCGAATTTTTTTTTTTTTTTAAGGAAAGTTTTAAATACAGTAAAAAAAAACAAAGAATATAAACAATAAAAGAAAAGAAAATTTCAACTTAACATAGAAAAATAATAATCAAGAGTCAACTAAGCTATTACAATAGAACGATTACAAAAGCACTCTTTGATTCTTCATTCCTTGAAAACATTGTATTATATCTTCATTATCAATCTTATCAAACATATCATGTTCAACATAAATGTGTCAAGAGTTCTCTAAGATCATGCAAGGTGAGTTTGAAATGTCTAAGATAGGAGAATTAAATTTATTTTTAAGACTTCGAATCAAGCAAAAGAAGAATGAAATATTTATTTCCCAAACCAAATACATGTGAGAGCTTCTTAAGAAATATGGAATGGATCACTGCAATGATCTCGATACCCCTATGAGCTCAACGATTTTTGTAATATTCTAATTTTTACTTTTACGATTTATTTATAATTAAGAGTGAAATTATATATGATAAATGTATTTAATTTATACTTTTTAAAAATATATAAAAGAAAAGGTGGGTATTTTTATATATGATAAATGTATTTAATTTATAATTCTTAAAAATATATTAAAAAAACGGTGGGTATTTTGTTGTAATTTAACAAAAAAGAAAAAAAGAAAAAAGAAAATATATATCAAAATATGTGGCATACACAATTAAAAATAATGATTGATGCGAATTGCAAAATGCACCTACTCGGGAATCGAGCCGTGATTGTACCATGATAGTGTTACTCTTCTACCACTAAACCACTAGTGCTTCTTTATGAGAAGTTCCTTTAAATTATATATCTATTCTAAAAGTTGTGTCTGCACTTGCAGACATATGCACCAGTGGGCTCCGCCACCGCTTCTAATGTACATGGAATGGGCTTTTGTATTTGCAATCATTTTACTTTTAAATGAACTGTCATATTCTTATTTTTTTTTTAAAAGTTTATAAGGCCGATATAAAAGTTGGTCAAGTTGTTAAACGAAGATTTTGTTGGTAGAGGATATGTAAGTATTTTTGTAAACTTTCTTCAAACATTGAGCCATGCCTTTATTTTCATTTTCATGTTAATTTACTTTATTTTCTTATTTTTTGGGTTCAAATTCCCTACATATTGTCCGAGTTTTCAACTTTCAATCGGAAATTAGTTTTTAGCCACGCGCAATTACCGCCATTTGGATTTAACTCGGCTTATGAAAAAAAGGCTTCATCAGTTGCTAATTGTATATAAAACCCTTCCGTATGGACTGTGACAGTTTTCCTCTATGAGATTCATTCTTCTTTGTCGACAAAGAACAGATAAGGTATATTGCTTTGATTCTTAAAACTCTAATTTCTTCTGATTTCCTCTGAGACATCTGGTCTTCTCAGCCGAGCACGATGACTAAGATGTTAGACCAAACAGAGCGAGAAATTCCTTTGAGGTGCTTCAATGACTCAATGGTGTGTAAATCACAATGTACCAATGTTTGAGAACCAGCTTCAAGAAATTGCTAGCTCCAGCAAGACAGAACGAGAGACCGAAGAGAACAGAGAGAGAGAGAGAGAGAGAGAGAGATTCAAGGGCAAGAAAGGGACAACTCAGGACGTTGCACTGTGAAGACGCGTTGAGCTTCTTGGCCAAATGCTCCCAAACCTAGCGTCCAAGGAAAAGTTATTTTTGGGTATAATTAAGCCTAGTAAAAAATAAGCTAATCCAAACACCTCTTTTTAACCGAAATTTTTTTTCCTCTCCACTGCTCTCCAACGCTACCTAGACACAAACCCAAACATAATTATAGCGGTACCCTCATAATACCTTTTCACTCAATAACAATACGCATGAACATCAATTTTCAGCAACCCTCAAAACAAACAAACTATTATTACAATATCCCTTCCCAATAAGCACATTATTCTTTGTCATGCCAACTTGTCAGACTCAACACACACTCTAATCCCAGCTTTCCCAAGTAGTGCCATAGAGACTAAGCTAGCTTGACATCAGGTACATACAACACATCATTCAACACCAATGTCTATCTAGATGTGAGTTTAAATACAGCTCTCCTTTTTTCCCTGAACCTTGGAAGTTTCGGAGTCAAGATGATAAACATGGTCTTCCCCTTTTTCAAAGAAGGTAAACATCTCTTTATTTGTACAGATGTACCTGGTAGCCCTGGAGTTTACACCCATTTTTTCACATCAGAGATAAGAAGGGCTTGTGACACCACAACAACAGTGATTTCTTTATTACTGCTACTATCTCCTACAACCAAATTCACAATTGGCTTAGGAGGATTTTCACTCCTTCGAAAGTTATCTCCCTGGGCCCTTTTCCTGCACTGCACCGCATTATGAACTGGTTTTCCATGGATAAAACAACCGCACACCTTCTTTTTAGGGTTAATATTCTTTCGGCTTGTAGTAAGGTTTCTTGTTTTTTATTATTTTTGTTGTGGGGTCGTACCTTTTGTTGTGTGACTTTTCCTCAACTTTGCTTTCATAGCCATTATTTTGCCCTTTGCAGTTTGTATCGCTTTTCAGTTGGTATCTTCAATAAGGATATGACTGATCAGGTCATTCAGAGTGTAACGTCCCAATTTTCTAAAGTGTTTTCAAAATAGTTTGGTCGAGTAGAGTAGAGTAGAGCATCGGAATAATTTAAAAGAGCGAGTATCTGATAAACCTTCACTGCTGGTGTGTCTGGTTGCTATTACAGTGGTACAATTATACGAATATTTAATAATACGGTGATACAATAATTCATAACAGTCTTCTTTGCTCGTGTCCTCACGCGTGCTGTTTACCCTCGTCCTTGGTCCTGGTTCCTCCGGACCACGGCTATAGTGAGGGTTGAGGTTCAATTACCATTGAACCTCAGGTAACGGTTAACCTCATGCTCATGTAAAACAATATATGTATGACAGATATTCATGACATTACAGCAGTAATCAATACATAAGCACACAGCAGATGCAAGATTAACATATCCACAGTACATAGCACACATCACATGTAAAGGCATCCCTGTTTGCACTAACTAGTGCCACGATAGCATGTCGTGTCCTCAGCGCTAGGAAAACACAACGGCATTATCAAGACTATAACCCGTGTAAAGCTGAATGTATAAACAGTGATCTAAGACCGAGTCTTAGTCTATGAAATCATCCATCACATATAAGTATACTATAAGCATCAAAGTTAGTGTTACAGTACGCGTCCGTACCTTAGTCCGTTTGGATGGCGGTACACTTGCCTGGTCGGTACGTCTCCCGATTTTTTTGGATATCCTATAATAGTATTATCACATTATTACCTCATAAATAATATCCTACCGACCCTTTTTACCCCTGGTGGACTTGTTAATCCAATTATATCCCTTTATTTTCTCAAAAAAGCTGCTGTAATATTTCTGGGCAGAATTTTCTGTTTAACTTTGAAAAATCATAATTAATTCCAAAAAAATCAAAACGAGGTTCCGTAAAATTTTCCGGAAACCTTAGCATGTATATTTTTGAGAAAAAATATTGGTTTTCACCCAGAATTCGTGAATCACTCCCAGTTTAATGATCTTCAACATCTGCGCAGAGTTTTTCCAGAAAAACGTAGTCTTATTTCCAGAATTTTTATCCCCCTCTACAGACTTCTAATTGATGCATATTTTATATCAATGGAAAGCTATATATGTCTACTATGACCATGAATTATGTCAGAAGTTTTGAATATAAATTTACATATCAAACAGTGCCCTCTATCTGATTGATCCCAACAAGCCCAGCAAAACCCCACAATTCCCTATCTTACTCTAACTTGTTTTATTAATCCAAGAAGTCACTCCCCAACATGTTTCCACCTTGTCGAATCTTTCGATGCAATAAGGCTTGAAAACAATTATGGGAAATTACCTTACCTATTTCCTAGATTAAAACTAACAATTCTACTAAAGCTACAAAGAACTACTAAGAACTTATAAGAACTAAAGACTATAAACTAAAAACTAAAGACAAGCTTACCTCTTGAAGCCTCTTGCTTGCTACCTCCTTCTTGCTTCTACTCTATTAGAAATCAACTCTTGAAGTTTGATTTGGTGTGAAGAATTATGAAGGGCAAGACCCCTATTTATAGTAAAAGCTTATGAATTTTATCCCTTGGATCAACTTTTCTTATCAAGGGCTAATATTAATTTGTGCTTTTATGGTGACACAATTTGTG
This sequence comes from Acacia acuminata, assembly GCA_019022655.1. Taxonomy (NCBI): domain Eukaryota; kingdom Viridiplantae; phylum Streptophyta; class Magnoliopsida; order Fabales; family Fabaceae; genus Acacia; species Acacia acuminata. The sequence goes on along the minus strand of JAFJYI010000047.1, from coordinate 605,803 downwards.
AGCAAACGCTTCCCATTGGTTAAAAACAATTACATTGGATTTAGCTAATTATCTTAATTTCCAAAATTAAATCCCACATGTGCTCTAATAAAAATCATATTTTAATCTCTCTCTCTCTCTCTCTCTTCCATCATCTTTTTCCTTGCTTAACGAAATTCATTTTTGGTTGCCTGATCAATCACTAATACTTTTAAATTTTGAGTATGCTTTTTGATTAGTAGTTGGATATCCAGTTTATGGTCTAATTAGATTCCCCTGGTTGTACTAAGCTTATTCTTCAACATTTGCAAAAATAGCCTTTACTAGGCTTACTTTCGAGGTTAAATTACGTGGGTTCAAGATAAGTCCTTATATTTTCTCCGGGTTCCTACTTCTTCACAACTATTTAAATTTGTATAAATTCTCACTTTATTTGTTGTTTTGAGTTTTTACTTGTGTACATCGATATTTACTTGGATTTCAAACCATTATCCAATTTACTCTAGGATTTCAAACTTTATCAAATTTGCTTTAATTTTCTTTTTCTCTCTCTCATATACTAGACAGACACACACTCTCAACTCTTTTTTTCTTATTGGTGGATTTAAGTTCACATGGATTATGCTTTATTAAATTAATTGTAAAACCCTTAGATTAGCTTTATGAGGTTTAGTCTTGACCTTTTTATTTATGCTAATATCTTATTGGTCCAATTAGTTTCATGAGGATTAAGAATATTTTCTTGATTTATCATTGGCCAATTCAATTTCACAAGGATTAATATTAATTATTGGTTTAATCACAACCATTGGATTTCATTGTGTTTGTTTAGATTAGATCTTCTCCCTTGATTAATTGATTTAACTAATCATGAAATTTAGTGCTTAATTAGGAAAGTATTATTTCACCCTCATTTTATACTTTTATTTTGCCTCTTGATTATTTTGCAACTAATCCCAATTAGTGCAAGCTAACTTGTTCATTTATCAATTGCTAATTCTCATTAATTAGCTTAAGTGTTTTCATAATGTTTTCTTGCTCATTTGTTCATATGAGAACTATAGTTTAATATGTTATTTATATCATATTTTATGATCCTTAAATATAATTTCAAAATTGGCCCTTGATTCTTCATTAAGTTAAAATATCCCTAATTGATGACTTTTAATTGCCACTAAATTTATTATGGACATTTATAAAATTATTTTAATTAACGTAAATTTAATTGTCATTTATTTATTGGTAATTTCCTTTAATTGATTTAGGTATTTTCATAACATAAAACAATATTGTAATATAATAATCTTAGGGTATTTTATGATATCTAAACCAAATTAGAAAATTTGGGTCTTTGGTTTATTTACTTCTAGAACAAAATTCCCTAAATTAAGCTACTAAATTTTGAGACCACATATTCACCTATTTCTAATAGGTATTATTTGCCCAAAAATAGTATTTATGAGAATTATAAATTCTTGGGTATTACACAGAGACATTCAGAGACAACTGCTTCTATTTGTGTTTCAGCTATTGCTTGTAGTCATTCAACTTATCTGGCAGCTTCTCAATCAGTGAACCAGCCATGAACTAGTCATCTGGCATATTGATCTTCTGATCCCGAAGCTCGTCATTCAACTTTTGGTACTCGTTGAACTAGGGCTTGATGTCTTTTCCATCTGTCATCTCCCACTTGTAAAAGTTTTCTATCATGAACTTCTGCTTCCTAACATCTTTAGTAGTATACTTGAGAATAAGCGACCCCCATATCTCGTTTGCTTCTTTGTAGACACGGTACACATCAAACAAATCATTAGATAAAGTAGTGATGAGAGTGTTTTTGCAAACCTTGTTAGCATAGGTACAAGCATCCTTTTGAACAACAAGTAGGAACGACGATAATTGAGTTTTTTCATTGGTCCAGCTAGAATTAAAAATAAGTTTAAGTTATCATAATTAAATGTGCATGTTTGTCAAATTACACATAAATTATAAAAAACGATAATATTCCTTAAGAATTTATAACAATAATATTTTAATTAAGTGACTAAATGGCTAACAAATTAAATGGTGATATGACTGGTTGAAGCAAATCCTGTCAGGTTTTTAAAATGTATGACCAAGTGCAAAGTGTATTGGTTCACAGTTTAGAGATAATGATTTTGTAATATTTGAATGTTACCGAAAAAGTAAATTGGAGTAGGACTTACAAAATTGTTGTCTACATTTAGAATAATACATTATCAATATGAATTTAATCTTTCAGAATATGATTAACTGAGAATCCAAGAAATGATCAAAATATGTAATATTATATAACATGCAAATTCAACGTTGCAAAAAAGCAAAATGCATAAAACATTAAAGGAAATGTTGATAACAGTGAAACAAACGCAATGTAAAAAAATTTCAAAATACATACTATAGTGAAAGACAAGCTTAAACTATGAGTCTCATTTCTCCTTCTTTATATTTTTCAGAGGCTTTGTAGAGCTCAACTTTGAAGTGCACATTTCAGCAATGCCAACATCGTCACACAGAATTGGATCATCATTTGTAATATTCTTCCTTTTCGTATTTGGGTCTTGAGGAGTTGTAAGTTGGGTAAAGGTGTTAATGTCATCTTCAATAACATAACTTGTGAAGAGGTATGGGCAGTTTGCCTTGAAGCAGTAGATTCCTATAGGTGAGTAAAGTATGTATGAGTATATAAATAAAACTTTAGCGAAAATATATTTTGTAAGAAATTAAAGCATTATACCCCTGGCATATTTCCTGTTTGTTCCTACAAGTTAAACATGTTATACAAGTTAGTGTAGTAAACTTGGATGAAATGGTGATAATTTAAGATATATTGTGAGTAATATAAATATGAACCTCCACATATGAATATTGGAATTGTTGGACCAAGAGTTTATCAGCAGACATCTGACTGACACCAATGCTGCTTGTCCTATGCTTAATGTTGTGGTTCTTGATCCTTAGTTTGACAATTAGTTCTTTCCCAGCAATTTCATCCAACTCTTTGGAATTGTGGAATTCCTACCCTCCTTTAGGAAAACCAAAGCCAAATAGAAAGGCAAAACTCATTAATAATTGGAATATGTAGGCAGTATATAATTATATTTTACTAGTAATAATACCTTGTGCATATCTTCTTTAATCTTTGAGGCAAATTTTCCCAACAACTCAATCACAATACGATCAAAGAAGATGATTGAACATTTTCCCGTATTGTCAAATACTTTGTAGCGTACTTTAAACCTATCGACATAAATTGATTTTTAACCGATGCTTGAATTATATAAACGTGCAATTTCAATAAAAAAATGGTTACTAATAGATACGTACTTGGGAACAGTCATAAGAACGTCCTTATTACACCTTGTGCATCTAAGAGTCCCATTAGGCATGTACTCAGGTTTTTTGTCACAAGGACATGCATCATAAAACCACCCATACAGTGTTTCACACTTCTGTTTAGTCACCTTTGAGACAACATCACACTCCTAAAAATTGAACGAAATTGTATGAAAACAATGCTTGCAAGTTATAAAATGTTTGGCATTTGTGTAATAATTTAATTTCACGTATAAAGTAAATAGTTTTAAAAAAATACTATGTAAACATGAAATGAAAATACCATCCCTTCTTTAGGGTCTTCAAGCAATTTTGGAATGAGATTTTTATGTGTAGCTTGAACTTCAATTGTTGCCTCCTTAAAAGTAAAAGAATTTTTTGGTTTGGTAGTTGGGAATTTGGATTTATTGACCATCTTTGGTCGCGGGAATTGAAATTCATCATTCCCCACGATCGGCACCAATCATCTGTTCTGAAAACAAGATTTATCGGACTTGACTAGGAGCCAAGCCTAGGACCTACGTACCCTATAGAGGGATCAAAGTCCACGTAGTTTGAGACACACACAGGCATTTAGCCAAAGGGGTGGGGTGTGTGCTCTGTGTGACTGTATGTAAATAGTTCAGAGTTAGAACGTAGAACATGTGTTTCTTAAGGCTTGACCTATGTATTTATAGAGTTTACCATAGGTAGGAGATACCAGGCCCTGCGCGATCTCCGATGCGAGTATCTAGGCCGCTATATCATATATGAAGATACCCCTTTATTTTAGGATATTTACCTGTTATAGATAGATTCCGATAGATATGCAATATATCTCCTCTTAGGCCTTACATTGAGTATGGGCCCTGTTCAGATCCGTAACAAATACAATGCCTCTTGGATCAATAATTGATAAATTACCTTTAAGTTACATGCCACGGCCAGTTTCATGTTCTTGTAGTTATGTAGTTATTACACAAGATGTTTGTTAACCTTTGCAAACACAATTATAAACTTGTTGGATGAAATGGTTAATGGCATATCTATTATTGTCAATAGCTATTGAAATGTAGTTAATAGCTAATGAATTGTTGTTAACTTGTTATTCAATCTCAGCCGGGGTATTTCAATTCTTTTAACATGCAATAACTATTGACTATACATGTTAGTTATTACCTACTCTTTACACGAAGAAAATTATGATGCAAGGCATTGACTATAATAAATTAGTCATTAACTACAATGTAATAACTATTGACCATAACATATTGGCGATCACCCTCTTTGAGTAGCGAAATGATAATGGTGAATAGTAATATGTTATAAGTAGTAAATAGCTAAACAAGTTTTGTAAATAAGAAAAAAGAGAGGTGTTTTAGATTAAAATTATCCAATAGTGGAAATTTCTTAAGAGAGAGGTAAAAGCATTGCAAATTTTCTAACAAAAAGAAGACATTGAAAATTTTAACGTAAAGTTGATGATTAAATCATTCATTTGAGTGAATGAGTATAAATCTTCAAGTATTAGCTACACCTTATCAGGTATTTATAACAACAATTTATGACTAATACCTTGTTATTTATAGTTGACACTTAAAAGTTATGAAACCTGTGTTGACCCCAAAAAAAAAAAAAAAAAAATAGTGTTATGAAATTTGCAATTCAATGACTATAACTCTTAAAGTATTGCCTAAAACGCATAAGGTATTAACGACAAGTGATTTGCGAATAACAACTTCTTATTTAGAGTTTACACTTAGTTAAAAAAAATGATGAAACTTATAACTCAATAACTACAACTCTTAAGGTATTGCCTAAAATGTATGAGATATTAAAAACAATTGATTCGTGAATAACATGGATCTTCTTATTAAAATCACACTTGAGTGAAAATAAAAGTGTTAAAACTTGCAATTTAATTGCTTCAACACTTAAGGTATTACTTACATGATGTATATGTTAACAACAATCGATTCGTACATAACAACTTCATATTTAAAATTCACACTTCCATGAAATAAGAGTGCTAAAACTTGGAATTAAATGACTAAATGCTCAAAGTATTTCATAAAACACATAAAGTATTAACAACAAGATTCGTGAATAACAGCTTCTTATTTAGAGTTCACACTTTGGTAAAATAAAATGATGAAACTTGCAATTCAATTACTACAACACTTAAGATATTTTTTTGAAGTGTATAAGTTATTAACAACAATTAATTTGTGAACAATAACTTCTTATTCAGAATTTACACTTAGGTAAAACAAAATAAAGAAACTTGCAATTCAATGACTTCAACTCCTATAGCCTGTTTAGTTTGAGGGGAGAGGATGGAGGATATTGACTAAATTGTCATTAATAAGAAGAATATTATTTTTTGTTGAAAGTGTATTTTTGGAATATTGAAAATTTTTCATGAGCAATTTGGTCAATATGAGGTAAAAAAATTTCTCTTACCTCCCTCAAACCAAACACATCCTTAAGGTATTGCCTAAAAGGCATGAGGTATTAACAACAAATAATTCGGTAATAATAAGTTCTTAATTAGAATTTATATTTGGATAATAAAAATGATGAAATTAAATAGGCAATTCAATGACTACAACTCTTGTGGTATTGCCTAACATGTACAAGGTAAAAACAAACACCTAATATAGTAACAACTTCTTCATAAGAGTTGGCGATTTCAACTAGCACTGATTCTTGAGTTTCCAAACTAATGTAAACTAGATATTTGCGAAACTCAAGCAAAAGGCTCAGTTAATTCATCTTCTGCAGATCCTCTATCATCTTCGTTCATCATTTCCAGTTCATTTTACCTACAGAAATATCATTTAGTCATGATAAATAGTATAAAACAAGCTTAGAGATGTTTCAGAAGAAGAAATCAGAACAAGTAAACAACGATGAACAGCCTATAATCTTACTTTGAGTTGACAGAGATTTGATCACAAAGGACCGCTTGTGATGATCAATATATTGTTACCTTAACTTTTCTAAGTTTCATACCCAGAGGAAAGCCGAGGATTTGAGGCTCGAGGATGGTTGTAATGGTCAAAAACACAGTACCAAAAATGATAATAATGATGTGATTGGCTCAGCCGATATTGCATATAATCGATAATCTCAGTTTATTACGATCAAGAAATATCTGAAAATAGGGGAACAATGAGAGAAGGGACATTATAGAAGGAGAAGACAGAAATACAAAAAAGCAAGATATGCTTCAGAGGGAAGAGAGAGCCAACTAGAGAGAGAGAGGTTCCAAAATCATTTCCCAATAAAGATTTCACTCTTGGTTGTGGTTTTGGGCTTTATTATGGCCCAAGAACTTGACATTGCCTCCCCATTAAAATGGACCTTGTGCTCAAGGTTGGGAAATTAACTTGCAAAGCACAAAGGATAAAGGAGATTTCGTCCTACCCTTGGGTCATAGGTGAACCCAACCCCTTTTCTAAAATTTATTGTATTGGAAAAACAAACAAACTTGCAAAGCAGCCGGTGGACAACCTGTTCACCGTTATGTAATTTTTGTAGAGCTGGATGTGAGGATGTTCTACATATCCTCGAGAGATTGGGGTTAGGTTTCTCTCCCCATCTTTTTCTCATTATCCTTCATCATCTTTAAATCATATTTATCAAATCAATCACAATACTACTTTAATCTCTATCTCCTCTTCCCAATCAACAACTTAGATGGGGCCAATGATAGAAAAGGAGAAACAAGATTATGAGAAAATCCTCTCCCTAGAGATTGTGAGTATGCCAGGAAGTTATGGACTGAGCTACTAGATTCCAGACACCTTAATGAATTTTTCACTCTGCCTTTGATGCACTGGGGAAGATTTAATCTTCAGGAAAACCTAGGTAAGCGACAACGTGGTGATTGGGCGAAGATCTGGGGGGTCGCCATTTGGAAACTTTGGCTCTGGAGAAATTAGATGATTTTTGATAATGACTTTGTCAAACAAAGTAATCCAGCGGAGGTAATTTTGCAGTCCTGGAAAAGTTTTGTAATCATACAAGAGGATCAATAGCTCTTTCCGAAGACCCCTGCGCTTCCGACTATATGGAGGCCACCGATTATGGGCATGGCTAAATTTAACATAGACGAAGCGGTCATGCGATTTTCTTGAAGGGCCGGCTGTGGAGGTATTCTTCGAGACCACTCAGGAGTATGGATGGCTGGGTTCTCTCACTCGCTGGGTTTGTGTTCGGTGACTAAAGCATAGGAGTGGGCTATCTTGAAGGGATCGACTATTGCTTGGGACCTGGGGTTGAGAAACCTAACAGTGGAATCTGATGCTAAGGAGCTTATTGAGCTGTTGATTATGGATCCCCAAGCGCGCAATACCCTTACGTCATGGAAGATACAGGAGCTTCGCAGAAAAGATTGGGATGTAAGGTTCCAATACATTCCCAGAGAAGCTAATCAGGTGGCGGATGTTCTCGCCAAAAAAGGAACATCCCATTCTGCATTCTGGGATACGTTTCCTGAGTTTGTCAAGTCGATGGTGTTACAAGAAAGAGAGGCTGGGATTTAATTCCCTATGTAATTCTGTTTTAATTTCCTACTTTTAGTGTGTTTTCATTTGTATCAAAAAAAAAAAGGAAAAACTTGCAAAGTAGCCCAAGCTATACATGTAGGTGGGTCAAGACCATTCTAACAAACGAAAATGTAGTAGCTCCAATAAAGATGAGATTAGATATATGGGGGAAAATCACCTTCTTCAAGTCTAAGATGCTTATATTAAAAAAAAAAAAAAAAGTGTAAGATGCAATAGAACCATCGGTAGGAAAGTCACGGGGTGATATTGACTCAAGGTAACTTCTAAACAATTTGCCTCAGTAACAGTCCCAATTATCACTAGAGCATACATATTCAGAACTACATGAACAGGTGAAATACCATTATACAAATATCCCATATTCATACTAACATCCATTACCACTTTGTATTGCTTGGTCATGCCAAAAACAAGAAAACACTGCCGAGGCCAGTAGACATCCAAGCTTTTCATTGGCCAAAGTTTATAGAACCAAAAAAAGTAGCCACTCAATAAGCCAAACTGTAACAAAATCTTGATAATGGCATTAAACTGTTGTGTGAGTCCCAAACAGCTTTTGACCCCAAAAAAAAAAAAAGAAGCCCCAAGAAGCCAATACCCCTTTTCAAATTTGATGCAAGCTTTTGGAGGCCTTGAGAGAATAATGATGAAATAAAACATATTCATAACAAAGTTCCTTTTCCATGTTAATTTCCATTTCACTTGGAAATAATTGCCTAACTGAATAGAAAAATAACATCATAAATGCATATACTGAGAGCTAAGCATTCTGCACTATCGAAAACTTGTACTTGCTCCCCCATTCATAAAAGCACAGAGCTAGGATAGGTTGTAGTTTAATTTTCATGCTACAAAATAAATCAGCATACGAGTCTGTGACCAGAATTATCAATGGAAAAGCTTCACCAACAAAAGTCAGATAACAATTATTTATGCTACGATGTGGTTATCCATGCTGCGATGTGGTTATCCACAAATGAGAATGCGTAAAAGAAATCATGTTCATGGCTTGTCTCATCAATTTGCAATGACCCAGATGAAGACTTGGAGATGCAATACGAAGCAACAATCTCAATGGTGATAAGGTAAAGCTCCATACAACATATCTGATTGTGCTTCCAAAAGGGAAAATAGATTATCAATACCGGGTTTCCAACTAAAATTGCACAGAGTCACTTCACGAGTCTATAAGTTGGAGAGAGAGAGCTTTGGTATTTAAGGATCAAGGGCAATTTTTGCAACAGTGTAATTCCTCTGCCATGGAATGTGAAAAGTTTGAGTAAAACCTGCTTCTAAAAAATTAGGGTGGCCGAATAAACTTGAAACACCAATGTCCCTTGTTATGTCAGCTCAAAATTCGTAAGAAAAGGTGATAGCAATGTAGCAACACTAACATATGAGTAAGGAATTTCAACTCGTAAAGCAGAAGGGTCGATGATGCAATTTACCAAAGGTCGGTGATGCAATTTACCAAACGCAAGATATGTATCTCAACAACACCCATTAGCAAGATACTTACTAAAACTGGGAAAATTATGCCAACAACATATCTCAAACTCTCATTGGTTCTAACATCTCTAGGATCAAAGACAGTATTAGGAAATATATGACAATGCAACAGCATGCCAGTATAAGAGGCGATTGATATATCTCAACGACCGAATTCAAGCAACAATCTCCTTTAACTCACCCATTATCAAAAACCATAATATTAGGCAAATAAACATGACAAGAGATGGTAATGATAGGTCCAAGGTCAAATATTAAAGGAATAATCAATTTAGTGGAGAATCTTGGCCACTGAATAAGGAACTTACTCCTAATTTCATGGCATGAGAATTCTCTAGAGTCAATAAACCAAAACTGAGATGCTTGTGAACTACAATGCTTGAAAAGATGAGGTAAAATAGGAATATGTTATGAATGAGCCTGCTGACAATGAAGAAATTGAGGCCTAACCTGCTAGCACTTCAAAAGGGAGGATTAGATCCAATGATGATATGTCTCTATTGCCACGTAGGAGTAACCGAATTTGCAAGGCCAGATGGAAAGTGAGAGAAAATGCTGAATAAAGAGGGAAGCAAAGGTGTGAGTCGGACAAGCATGATTTGTAAAGAATTCTCTCTACTCATTCTCTACATTTCTCTTTGATTGCTTTCTTCTATTCCTTCTGCTTTTTTTTTTCCCCTCTGCTGAGTCTTTTATTTGGATTTTGTAATTCTTCCGTGACAGAACTTGTTTTCATTTTCAGTACTTTTCAATTTACATATGCAATTATGGATTCTCAGTAAACAATTATTTCATTGCTTTTGAATAAATTACATGGATAAATTGCATCTATATATTTTGGTTTATCTTAGAATACCCAAATCAAATGCCACGGAATCAACCAAACAAAGATTATTCCTATGATAGTAGTCTAAATTGTGACCAATATCAAAGATAGTAAAATCATAGGTTAAGTAGCAATTTTTCTCTGGAAGTATACATGCCCTGGGAATTTTTTTGGAGAAATGTTGCCCGGGAAGTCTAAAAACGTAGCAATATTACCCCTCCGTTAATAGCCATAACAGTCAAACATTAATTGACCTCATTATACGACATGGATTGTCTATAGGGGTGGGAATAGGCCGGCCCCTATCAGGTAGCCTACAACCTAGCCTATTTAGGGCCTGGTCAGGCCTGGCCTATTTGTTAAAAAGGCCAGGCCAAGTCCTATTTAAAGACCTGAATATGTAAATAGGCTAGGCCTATTTTGTTAAGGTCTGACTTGTTTAATAAATGTAATTATATTTATATCATATAAATAAGATAATATTTATTGTTTTTCATATTCTTATATTATAATTTCAAGATATATTTATATATAAGTTTTAATAGGGTTAAAGTATGCAAAGCCTATATATGGCCTCCAAGGCCTGTAATATAAGGTCTTTTTAAAGGCCTACATTGTAAATAGGCCTTTAAAAAGGCTTCAGGCTTGACCAGGCCTTATGAAGGCTCAGGCCTGAGCCTAGAAAAAAAGCTGAATTCAGGCTCAGGCCTTTTTAGCCAAAGTCCGGCCTGGCCCATTTCCATGCCCGATTGTCTATGTGGCATTTTTGTCACTTTTTTAAGTAGCAATTTTACCGGAAGTATATGCTAAGAAGCAATTTTGCCCTTGGAGTTTTTTGTTTTGTCTCTATGTTGCTCCGGAAGTCTAAAAACGTAGCAATGTTGCCCCCAGTTAACAGCCCTAACAGTCAAACGTTAGTTGACCTCATTATCTTGACATGGATTGTCTACGTGACATCTTTGTCACTTTTCCCAAAAAAACAAAAAAATCTGATTTACAAGTCAGATTTATAAAAGACTACCTCCGATCTTAATTATAAGACCAAATTGACTTTTTCGAAAAGATTGAGAAAGGTAATTAAATTACTCCAAAGTAATTTTTTTTATTTTTTTTTCTCTAAACTAATTAATTTGACTAATGAACTAATATATAATCTATTGATACATAACATATGATATGATTAAATAACTTATTTAGTTTCCTTAATCTCGCCAAAAAAACATCAAGCCGGTCTTATAATTAGGACTAGAGGTAGTATGATTAAGTAACTTATTTAGTTTTCTTAATTTCTTCCCCCAAAAAAAAAAAAAGTCCACCCCGATCTTATAATTATAATCATGATAAAAGGGAGTAGCGGTGGCAATTAATCTTTTTTTTTTAAAAAAAAAAAAAAAGTAAACATGACCTACTCCTTCTTCCCCCATAACGTCCTCCATTGCAGGCATTCCCCAATCAAACAATTAATTAGGGCTGTTAACATAGGGGTAACATTCCTACGTTTTTAGATTTCCAGGGCAACATTGAGAAAAAAAAATTTTGAGAGAAAAATTTCTATTTAAAAAAGTGACAAAGATGCCACGTAGATAATCCACATCAGATAATACGGTCAACTAATGTTTGACCGCTAGGGGCTGTTAAGGGAAGGGTAACATTTCTACATTTTTAGACTTCCAGTGCAACATTGCTCCAAAAAAAAAAAACTTTTAGGGCAAAATTGCTCTGGGGCGTATACTTTCAAGGCAAAATTGCTATTTAACCCTAAAATCATTAAGAATCCGTCGCTCACTCACAGTAATTAGAGGTAAGGGATGGAAGAGATCAATGAACCCAACTGACTTTGGAACAGGGATAGTGTTCTGGAACTCAATGATCAAGCCAATGCTCTCACTGTAGTCATCCTCGACCCGCTCGCAATCACTGCAAATGATCATCTCATCAGGATTGAAAGAAACAATTTTAATTGAAGTCTCTTTCAAAGGTGGAACATCAAGTTGTATAGCCGATAAGGGAGCAAAGTCTGAGTTTGGATTTTCTGCAGCTAATTGTTGGTAGGGCTGAACCTCAATTGATATCCAAGAATTTAATGATGGGAGACAATTAACTAGTTATGCGGCATGACCTTTGAAAGAGAGAGATCCTCTTATTGCTAAATCCTCCTGATGCAATTCATCCTCGGCCGCAGAGGTTGAGAACGAATCTGCGATAGAGCCACCATCAGGAAAAGCCATCGGCACTATTTCTATCAATGGTTGAGAATAATTAACCGATTGAACAATGAGAATTCCCAAAGAACTGGAGCATGACTATTCGATAAGATAAGGAGAGCGCCAAAGAGGGAGAGAATGGTTCCAAAATCATTTCCTAATTTCCAAATCTTTGACCTCTTCCTTAAAAGACTTCACTCTTGGTCTGGTTTTAGGTTGCTATTTGGGCTTTATTTTGGCCGAATACTTCATGACCATGACAATGGTATAACAAAAGCAAACATTGGCACCCAATTTGTTGGTCATGGAGTATGTGTTATAGTAAGCTATGGAAGGCGGTGTTGACAAGGTCATTCGATGGAGATATTGTGGGCGTAGCGATAATGAGATTGTTGGGGGAGAGAGAAAGGGAGAGCTGAGAAGGATGGTCGAGAAGAAGGGATTTAAGATTGAGAGAGGAGAGGGGCAGTGAGGTCATTCCATTCATATTTTGATTCTTTGGAGCGGATTTGTGATTATTTGAATTGGAGTTATTAATTTAGGTTTGATGAATGTTAAGGGTATTCTTCACTTGCTCTAGTCTCTATCATAGGGCATCTTCTATAAGGAGTTGCTAGTTTGGCATTAAATATCTTTTTCATATATATTTATATCTAATAAAAATTGAGAGAGTGAGTACACATTAATATGATATTGAGGTTCAATGTAATTAATAAGGATAATTTTGAAAATCACTTAAATTTTTTGATAAAATTAACATTTTTATTTGTTTTTAAAGTGATCACTAATGTTTATGACTAGAGGGCGTATAAGCCACAATTTTTGAGTAGGAATGATCCTATTCATATATGGCTATTCTTTCCCCATTTTGTGTACACATGTTTTTTGTATTAGTTTATTTATTAGTTTATTTATGGAAGACTAGAAATTCAACTTTATGGCATGAAAAGACATTATTAATAGGTTTCAGATGAGAACCTTACGTTTAGAATGATGAGATAAGAAAGGGCAGATTTTTCTTATTAGCCTATTGACTAGTTGGTAGTAGGGGGAAGTCCCTGTGCTTCTTATATATTTATCTATTTAATTAGAGGGATGAGGCATTTATTTTTATTTATTTTATATTTTATTTATTTAGATTTAAATTATATGTTATTTTCTGAATTTTTTTACACATAGTATCTCAAATTAATTAATTTTCAGTCCGCATTCGAAATATTTGTCCTATAACATCAATATCCTTGAATTTAATAAAAATATTTAAAAAAAAAAGCATATAATTTAAATCTAGATAAATAAAATATATATGAAAAAAAGTATTCATCCTTTTAATAGAGGGAAGAGGATATAAGGTGCACATAAGAGATGTGCATCTGATCTGAATACCATTATATGGCTATTCTTTCTCCATTTTGCAGACACATGCTTCTTTTGTGTTGAAGCAACAAGTCAACCTTCTGCTTCTCATCGCACCAGTAATCCTTTTCAACTCTCTCCTGCATTAATTATAAGATAAAGTTGACTTTTTTTAGAGATTAAGGAAATTAATTAAGTTACTTTAAAGTATTTTATTTTTTCTCAAAACTAATTAGTTTGACTAATAAACTAATATATAATATAAGGATACGCAATATATGATACTCCCTTCGGTCCTAATTATAAGACTAAGTTGATTTTTTGGAGAAATTAAGGAAGCTAATTAAATTACTTTAGAGTATTTGTATTTGTATTTTTCTCCAAAATAATTAGTTTGACTAATAATTTAATATATATTCTAAGGATACACAACATATGATAAGATCAAGTAACTTATTTAGCTTCATTAATCTTTCCAAAAAAAAGTTAACCCAGTCTTATAATTAGAATATAAGAGAATATGATTAAGTAACTTATTTAATTTTTGTAATCTCTTAAAAAAAAAAAAGTCAACTCGATCTTATAATAAGAATCAGAGTATTTGATTTCTTCTTTTCAATTTCATTATGTGATCTGATTTTCATCTTCCTTTAATTTGTTAGTTATGTTTCCGCCTTTACAGAACTAGTATTTATTCTCTACTTTTAAGTTATACAGATTCAAGATTCATTCGATGAATTAAGTTGCACTGCACACAATAATCTTCATTCCTTAATTACTTTATTCGATCGAATCGCATGCATATTGGGAAGAGGAGATAGATGATTTTGTATGTGTAGGAAAAGTATGTACTTGTATATACGATAATTATATTTTTAGAAAACATAACATCAGGTATGTATGAAATGTTTATAAACTTTTTAATTTTTGATCCATTAATATCGCTGTATTAATTATCATTCACTCTCTTGCTTTTTTTCCCACTCAATCTCTATAAATAAAAGCTTTTTTAAAAAATAAAATAAAATATATATTTTTTCAAATTTATTGACTTTAATCAACTTGTGTGTTTGGTATAGTAGTATGAAAAATGACTTATTTGTAATTTAATTTATGCAATCTTTTTGCTCAGATTACTTATGCAATCTAACTTATTTGCAAATATATATTTGGATTGACGGTAGAATAAATAATTTTTCTGAAACTTGTTTGAAACCTCGGTAGTATAAGTGACTTTTAAAATATTTACAAGAGATAAAATTAAAATCAAAATAAATTAAAATCAAAATTACAAAAAACTGAAAAATTGCTACTTAGAAAATTTGGCAATTTGATCAAATAATATTACATAACCAACTGGATCACATGTCCCCTCGTTCAATTTGATCTCTAATTATGTAACGAATATATTAAAGATGCATTGTATAATTTGTCAATGAAGGCTCTTCATTTATACTAATATTATCTACATTATATATATTCTCATTTTCAACTTCCATGAAATTAATTCCAACAAAACATATATTTCAAACAATTACTTCCATTGAGGGGGAAAAAAAGATAAATAGCCACAAGATTTAATATAAAAGAAACATTAAAAAGCGAAAACAGAGCTTATTTAAAAAAAAAAAAAAAAAAAGACGCGAAAACAGGGCGGTCTCTTACCGCATTCCGCATATAAATTCTAACACAATGTTGGACTCTGTCTCGCAACTCTTTTCCTCTTTTTGACCTAAACCAATTCATATCTCAGTTCATATCGTCTCTGTAATAATAATTTCCAGCTTTTTTTTTTTAAATCAATCTTTCAATGCAAGAAGAAGAAGAAGCGTGGCGTTTCACGCACTTGAAGCTGCTCGCTGTGGTATTCATCGCGGTGGCCCTCTCTGTTTTCTGTGTCCACAAAACAGAGCCTTTCTCTGTCTCTGAATACCCAAGGTATTATTGCACTTCAACTGAACCGCTTCTCAATCAGATGCATGTTAAAGGGGCTCAAACATTAATCTGGATGTTTGATCATTCCTGAGCCTGATCTGTAAGATTAAGCATTTCATTCACTCGACCTCGGTTGAATGCACAGATCGACCACAACAGTCCGGCAGCCGGAGGGAGAGAGGGCAGGAGAAAATCACAGCCGCGAAGCTCCGAAGCTGGACAGTACCAACCTGTCAATAAGCCCTTAACACTGCGTAATAGCTCCTTTTTATCAGCCCACATAGCTCCTTGTTTTTTTTTTTTTTTTTTTTTTTTTTTTCCAGAAAAGCACAATTAACTCACTTTTATTTACACATGAAATATCCAAAAGCCCTATCAGAAGCATCAAACGCGCGATTTGGACAATTATTATGTAAAATTATATAAGCTTTAATAGAAAAAGTTTTTATCATGCATGACCTTTTCCTATGTTCTTCCGTTTGTAGATTTGATTATGGTGTCTTTGTTATTAACTACATGCAACAATCTGATAATTTTGTGAAGAGAGATAGTTCATTTCAGGTATGACCTCTTGCAAACATATATAGTCATATATAGAGTCATGGGTAAGCACTCACACATCCTACACGAGCACATGAGCACACAAGCACTTTAATTTTTTCAGTCATATAAATGATGTGGACAACAAAATAATGTAGTTTGATAGTCAAAAAGAAAGGGGGGATTTGGCTTTGAAGTTGCTCAACAATGACCTAAACCAAGAAAAACGAAATCTGAATGACAGAGCAAGACGGCACTACGTACAAGTTAAAAAGCAAGATGGCAATAAAAGATTACCAGTTGGTCCTTCAAAAGAGCACTAGAATATGATGATTCGGACAAAAAAGATGATGGTTTGTGTAATACCCCTTGTAAGTTCAACACTTATCAAAGTATTACAGCGAATGATAGTGAGCAACACAGGGATAAAATAGTAAATTGATAAATAAAACATACTTGGTTGTATGTAGGAATAACCTCCTGAGTTCTTAGTACAATAATCCGTGAATGTATCGATACCAAAATATTAAAATTACAAAAAGGGAATTAAACAAAACATTTCTGTAAATTCCCAAGCCTATTAAAATCTAAATGGGAGCCATCAGTAGTGTGCACTTGCTGTCTTTCCTTTGAAACTTCGTCTGCCGCAATGACCATGCCCAGATCCTGAGCTCTTAGGGATATTTGGGATTCAATTTGAATCCTAGAGTAACAGTTAATCTCACAAACAGAGTATAAACAGTATATGACAGTCAATCATAACAAGTAGTCCACAACAGCATAGCATTCAGTAAACATAGTGTAGATCTCATGCAGTTAAACACAGATCACAAAACCATAGCGCTAAATATACCCTGTGGCCTGTACCGAGAGTCCCCTTGTACATCAAAGTTCTCAATCGGAACATCCAACTAGGATTAGTAGACTAGGACCTACCAAGAGTCCCTTGGAATTGCCAGAGTTCTCAATCGGAAGCATCTAAGACATCTGAATGCAACTAGGTTAGCCATCTAAGGACTTCCATCCAATAGGCCATACCCTAATTCTATCTACCGGGAAGGTACTCCATAGTCAGTCCCTCCGCTCAATCGAGCTGCGAGTGGTGCTGGCCCACACGGGACGAGACAATCATGTGTACGATTTAAAACAGACATACACAGCCATACAAAGTGTGTGAGGATTAAGTTACTACCTGACTGCTTCAAAATCTTCAACTGATTTCACGTCGGTTTAATTGTCTCGACAACTATCGTGTCTTATAAATTTACATTTACAGACGGTGGGTTATTATTTGTTCAAACTCTTCTAAATCTCTAATGCTATGACACTAGTCTTAATGTAAGACTATTGGACCTATATTAACTCTCCAAAGTCCACTTTAATTTTTTTTTTGAAGGCCAAAATAAATATTTTAGGCCTTACTTTCATTTTTCCTCTTAGGCCCAATTTTTACATACATACATCAGCAAAATACTGTAAGGCTTTGTTACGTAAGTGTATTTATATACATGCTCAGTAACTTATTCATAGGTATACATATATATCACCTAGCAACGTGCTCACATTAGAAAGATTTGGGTTTAATATATATCTATATATCATCAATACACAGTGGGCGTGTGTAGCAATATGGGTTCATCTTCTTGTGTTATTTTAAAGTTAATACTCAAGTCCACCCCTTGATGCAAGAATTGACGCTTCTGCTCTAAATAGCATTATGCTTTTACTTGTTAACACACTCATTATATATATGTGTACTTAATATGTTTTAAATAACCACTTTAATGTATAACGAGAAATGCTTCAACAATATTGTATTCTAAAGACAATAAACAAAAACTCATCAGGAAGGCCCTTGATATACATACATACTACATGATAGCAAAGCATGGTTTTGACAGCAACTCTTCTTTTCTTTTGGTTTCATATGCATTCACACCCATGTTTAAACACATGATAGTAAAGCTTCTATATTTCCCATGGTAATAACGTTATATGTATGCAGCTATTTCCTATTCCTTTCTCACGGCAATACCCAAATCTTTATATATATAAAATAGTAACCTTCTTTCTCTTTTCACAGGTGCAACATTATCGGTTTATTATATCATCAAGCTTTTCTTGTATATATAAATCGGCATATTATTTCTTGCTATCTGCAACCACGTCTTTTGTGTGTGTGTGTGTGTGTAGGTATTATAACATGACACAAGCTTTGGGTTGATCATAAGTATTCACCACGTAAACGAATGTATAGGGGTGTGTATAGGATCAGCTTTTCCTATTATTTCCATAGGTGCAGAAGGAAAATTTTAGATGCAAGCCATCCCTATTTTCTGTTTCATTAGCAGCAAACTCATGGCTCCATTTTCTATGGTTTCATGCTCTAAAACTCACGCTAGACATAATGGAAAACAAAAGGAACAAAACTTAAAAACTCACCTATGTTTTGTGAAGCAACAACAGGGTAAAATGACCACGGTTTGGTTCACTAGCTCTCCTTTCCTGTCTTTCTTGGTCACACTTTAGGACTCAGCTTTGGTGGAAGTAACGTGAGTGAATGAGAGCTAAGGAAATATGGATTATATACTAAACGTAAGGTCCAATCCGAGAAGCATGAAGACGTTGAAACTCTCAGTCCCTGTTTTGAAGCTGAAACTCTCGGTTTGCAAGAAGGCTACACGGTTATAATGGGAGGGAGTATGGTGTAGCTGCTGGCTCGAGAAGCATGGTGGTGCATGGTGTGGGTGGGTTGCTTGAGAAGGATTATGCAGGTGTGTGATTGCTTATTTGACTGCTCTGTCTTTCGTGTTCCCTTTCTCACGTTGACATACTCATTTCTGCGTTTCTGGATGACGCCGAGTGTGTTCATGAGGGAGTGTGTTTGACTGTAGGAAATGAGCAATGGGTTGGATGTCATATGACAACTAATGGGTTGAGTGGTTTTAATTGGTTGCATGGACCACAAGAATAAATAATTTGGTTTCTGTTTTGTTGCTGCTACGAGTTGGGCCTTAATATATATATATATATATAGGTTCTATTTAAAATTTATCCTTTTTAATATTTCTATAACTTTATTTCTAAATATTACAAGGAAAGCAATTTCTAATTCTTTCCAAATAATTAATTTAGTTATTTGACCAATTTTTACCGATTAATTCTCATACATTAATTCTATAATTTTTCTTTTAGGCATAAACTTATTCCTTAATTGAATTATTCCTTTCCAAAAATAAATTAAGGAAAAATAAGCCTAGATCTCAAATAATTATTCTCCTAATTATTTTGAGCCAAATTTCATAATTAATTTCCCACATGATATTCAAATTTAAAATCCCAAAATTGGGATGTTACAGTTTGAAAAACGTATGACCATCCATCGGCATAAACTATATATCCAACTCATTTTAAATGTCATCCATGAAAATTTATTACAATTAGTGGACGTTATTGAACATTTTAAAATTTGTACAACTGTCAAAAATTATTCTCTTTAAATTGTATCATCATTGTAATTATATTTCTCTTTAGCCGCTCTCTTCTCTATAGTTTTTGGTTTATTTAACGAGGAACAAGTGCAGAAAAATATTTAATGCTGCCTAAGTTTCATGATGACTTCCATCTTAAAGGCTTAAATCTTCCAAAATGCAATTTACATACAAGGATGGAGAGAGTGTATATATAACCTCTTAAAATTTGAATGCCATATATTTATTTTTTTTTTCTTTTCACTGTCTTTACTTATTTCTTATTATTCTTGTAGCTACGATCTTCTAAAGGTTATCTATTGCCTACAACATAAGGGATGCAAGTTATGATTATGATGATGAGGAAATAGAGAATGTTCCATGAAAAGGATAACTTGTGAGAGAGTGTAAAGCAATTGATCAAATACTTTATTGACATTCAACAAACTTATAAAGTAAGCACTAAATTCACAAACTACCAAGCATAAACTTCCAAGCATCCATATAATAGATTAAAGTTTCCTCAAGCTTATTCTTTTAGTAAATTCATCATAAAAACACAAAATCATCCCTTTGGATTTCAGTATTAGACTTGACAACCTCTATCCAAGGAAACTCCTTCCCATACATTTTTTAACAAACACCTTATGTGCATTCATATTGAAGCAAATTCATCAAACATATTAAACTATTAGACTTTCATCATCGATACAACATGTTGGCCAGCATTTTGGTTTGCTTGCCCACCTTCTAGTTATTATAATTCTTCATTCTTTGATTTCTTATAGGTTGCAACATGTTCTTTAATCTTGTCAAATTTTTTTTCCTTCCGAAAATGTCAACGATACAATTTTAATGCATTTAAAACTTTCCTTAAAAAAATTTCTGAGCTCTACACCAATAACCTATTAACTCTAAATCCCGGCTCCACCACCGCGAACAGCCAAAATAAGAAGAAATAGGACGAGCTGCTCACCGACACCCACAAATTAGTTTCGATTAAGGGGAAGAAAGCAGAACGCCAAATAGAGGAGAGGAAACAAAAGGCCGAGATATTGGAACATAGAAGAAAGATGACAGCAGCGTGTGTAGAGCACCGGCATGGACTGGCTGCACAACATATGGAGGATGATGAGAGCTGCAAGTGAGGCTGGGTTTTTGAGCTTCAGAGCTCTCAAGTTTCTTTCTCTCAATGGCTCTATTGAAAGTCGAAGGAATTGGGAAAAAAAAGTATGATGTTATGTTTATTTTATTTATCTTTTTTGAATTTCATTGAAGGGGACGTTGGTAATTTTAAAATGAGCAAACACAGAACAAAATAAAATTGTCTTTTTCTGAAAAAGCTAAGGTTCGAACTATCCACCTCAAAGAAATAGCAGCTTCTCAAGTCATTATGCTACAAGCTTACTTTTAATATAAATCTATGATAAATGATTAAAATTATTATTATAATTATAATAATAAATATTATTATTTAGGGTCATTACATTTACGTTTCACTCACCCGAATTATATATCAAAAAAATGCATATAGACCTTAAATAAAGAACTTATTTATTCCCACTTGTTACAAAAAATAACCCTTGCAATACCATATTTTTAGCTTCTTTTATTTTATTCCTCCCGCTTGGTAAACATCATCTAATTAATTGATGCCCATAATTGTTTAATGCATTTTTTAATTGCAGATAGACAGTGGTTCCAAGACAAAGACTATCTTTACGGTTAGAGCTAGTATGAGTTAATCTGCTCAACATGGGCAAGTTAGCTTAATATGGGTTAAACCTGCGGGCTCAATCTGTCAAAAGGTAGCGGATTGGCAAAATGGCAGCCCATTTTAAAGTGGACTTTTTCCAACCCAACCCACAAGGTGTCCCTTTTCTTTTTCTTTTTTCTTTTTTAAAAATTAATTTTAATAAAAAATGATTCCATGCTTAATTTTTTTTTAATTTATTATTGTTTTATCATTTTTATTAATAGAATAAACATATAAAATATACTACAGTATATATTTATGTTTACAAATTTTGGGGTTGATTTATTTACATGATTTTATAAAAATAATTTGATTTTAATGCATAAAAGTTTCTGATTTAATTTTGAAATTAAAAGAGTATTAACTAGTATGATCGTATTTGGCATAGTCCAGAATTGAGCCAGTAATATTATATGGAAGATATAAACTTGTTAAAAGATATTGCCGGCAAACAGTGTATACCTGCTTTTATTTTTATTTTATTTTTTCAATTGGCTAGTTTAATTCTTAGCAGCAAAGTTCGGGCCTATGATATTAATTTATGGGTAAAGGAGCAAAAATACACATAAGCTTTTACCTAAAGTGCACCCAGCACCAAATACTCTTTGGGTGCACATTTGGTGCACATTCTTGTGTGTCCAATTATGTGCTCATACCTCTATTAGAGGTATGAGAATTTTTTTTAAAATTTTTTATATATGTATTTATTTAGATTGAAATTATATACTGCTTTCTGAAATTTTTTTTGCACCCAGTATCTCAAATTAATTAGTTTCTAATCCTGCATTTATCTGTAACACCAGTATCATGGAATCTAATTAATTTGTGATACTGGGTGCCAAAAAAAAATCCAGAAAACAACATATAATTTAAATCTAAATAAATATAATATATAAAAAAAAAAAAAAAAATATGCTCATACCTCTTTGGTCACATAAGAATGTGCACCAAATGTGAACTCATACTTTTTGAAGGTGCAAAACCACACGTTAACTTACCAAATTAGAGCAAATTTCACATCAATGTTAAAAGACACTAACTCTGTTTGTGGGACCCATTTTATTTAAAAAATAAAATATCTAAATTTTCTAATTTCCTTGTTTGCCCTCCTGTTGATTTGACCCCTCCAGTCCTCTGTTAATCACTTTGAGTATGTCCCCAATGACTGCCGTTCCCACACTCTCTCCTTCATTACCCAGTCTCATTTAGGGTATGTTTGGTTGGGGGGGAGGAGGAGGGAAGGGGGAGGAAAATGGAGGAAAGATTAAAAGGGGAGAAAATTTTTATGGGCCCCACCACAAATCACTTTTCTCTCTCCCCATTTTCCCTCCCCTCCCTTCCCCCAACCAAACATACCCTTAAACCCTCGAAGAACTCCAAATCGACCTTGAAAATGAAGGTTCTTCTAGCAGTGACGGCGATGATGATGAAAATGGGAAAATCTCGAAAGTAATGAGGGGTTGGCTAACGATCATCTATGTCTCCGATGACCCAAAATCTTCGTTTACCAAAACAAGTGTTAGAACTCAAATACAGAGCAAAGTTAAACACTGTTGAATTTTTACAAAGATGAAAACCCAAGTTTGATTTTAGTTGGTCACAGTTTAGGTCTAGGAGCAAGCATGGGCGGACCCACGTTAAGCACAAGGGGGGCAAGTGCCCCCCCCTTGAATTTGACACTTTCTTCAAAAAAAAAAAAAACTAATACATATTTGAATGATTGTCCACCTTTAAATTAAATACTCACCTTATCAAAACTGCACTTCGTAATCAAATAGAGGATGAATTGTTGAATCATTGTTTAGTGCCTTATACTTAAAAAGATGTATTTGATAAAGATTGATAATAAGCGCAATTATGATAGAATTTCAAAAATAAGGTCTATTATGATGACATTGTAATTATTTTTATTGTAATATACTTTTGTTATTAAAATATAATGATTGAACTTATTGAAATGTTCACACTTCATTATAATTTATGTAACTCGCATTTATCAAGACTTAGCCTTACTTTTCTAAATGATAGGTTTATAAAATGATTGTCTCTCTTATATTACATCATCAGTGTTCATTTGATTGCATGAATATTTTTTTGATATTCTTTTCTTTTCTAAAACTTTCCTTTAAAAAAAATTTTCGGAGGCGCTGCCCCCGAACCCCCAAATCCCCCACTAATGGTGCCTTCCCTTCAGTAATTTTCTAGGTCCGCCCCTGGGAGCAAGCTTATCGATTCTCTGCAGGTTTGACCTGGTCGAAAATGGAGTCATTGACGTCCCTGTATGTGCTTTCGTGTTCGGGTCACCTCAGGTCGGAAACAGAGCATTTAAAAAGAGGTTCAAGAAATTTCTGAGTTTGAAGGTTTTGCAAAGAATCGCGATTCAAACCTCAAGTTCATGTTGCTTCGTTCCCCATGGCAAATATTGCCGTGCAGCATCTGCCACAGTCATGTTTCAATCTGAATCTTTGCGGCTACAACGAAACCAACACCCCTGCTTTAGTCTCCAACTACGGTGATGACTATTAAATTTGTTGATCACAGGTTCTTCTTTGATTGTTTCCTTCATTCATTCAATGTTTTTACCAGATCTATTTGGGAAGAGCTTTATCACCCATTTACTTTTGGTGATTGTGTTAGATCTGGAATTTTTAATGATGAATGTTTGATTGATGATGAATTTTTGGCGATTGTTCACTCTCTGATTAATGATTGTTGATGATGAATTTTTGAGGGTGAAGAGGATGAATCAGTGGTTCTGACTTGCGAGAGGTTGGGGGTTAGGGGCATTTTGGTCCTTTCAAGTTGTAATAAACGGACGCTATTGCCTTTTAACAGTGATATGAAATTTGCTCCAATTTGGTAAATTTATGTGTAGTTTTACACTTTTAAAAAGTATTTGGTGTTGGGTGTACCTTTGATAAAAGCTTATGTGTATTTTTGTCTCTTTACCCTTAATTATTGATTAGTTTAGAGAAGACTACAAATTCAACCACAATGGTCGACGCGATACAACTCCATGGGAGCACAAGGATGAATTAAAAAAAAAAAATATATATATATATATATGAATAGGTCTAAAACAAAAACTTATGTATAAATAAGTCAAGTAATAAAAGAGGAGCAATGTTTTAATCTTTTTGTGTGCTTAAAAAATTGCCACGCAACCAATTTGGGATTTCATCATACTTTAACAAAATTCGCAATATTGATTTGTATTCAAGTCCTTATATGGCTAAAATACCCTTATACCAAACTATATCAATGTTTAATATATAAAAAATGAAGGTTAAATTATCATTTTAGCTATAGTTTGATTATCTAGACATCTCACAAATTTAAATTATTATGTTAAATGAATAAATAAATATCATTTCTTTGAAATAAACAACTAATAGCAAGAGTTCGGGCCTAATATCAGATCCAGGCATATTAGAGCTCCTAAATTGTATAATAATGCGTTTTTTAATAGCTGATTAACCGAGTGTTTCTAAATCCAAGGCTATACTCCCTGTGATGCCTTTTGTAAACTCAGGTTTTTGTTTGTTTGGATATCTCCACTTGTTAATATATTTTTAGCTTCTTATAGTTTAACCCTCCCACTTGATAAACTCAAGTTTATGTGATGCCTTATTATCTTATTGATACTCGGAATTGTTTAATGCATTTTCTAATTACTGATGATCAGTGGGTTTCTAAAACCAAGGCTATGCTACATGTGGCGTACTTTGCAAACTGCAGTAGGAGCTAGTAATATATTATAGAGAAAATATTAATGAGGTCCTAAGGAAAGGAAGAGAAAAAATATCAAAAAAGTCTCAACCCCATATTTCTTATCTAGGGGACCTTTTTCATGCTAATTACGGAATTCCAATATTAAAAAAGTCTCTTTGTCAAAATGGTTTTTCATGTTGTCAAAATAGCTTTTTATGTTGTTAAAATTTCCTTATGAAAATATCGTTGTCAAAATAGCTATTCATGTTGCAAAACTTTTTCCATGTTTCTAAAATTCTACACACCGAGGAAAAACTCGGAAAATTTTTTATAACAGAAAAAGTCATTTTGACAACATGAAAAGCCAATCTTTTTTTATTGGAGATTTGGGGTTGGGATTTTTTTTGATATTTTTTCTCTTCTTTGGGACCTCATTGATATTTTCCCTATATTATATGGAAGATATAAAATTGTTAAATATCATATATCCCATAAAAAGTATTTACAAAGAAGTCCCATAATTTTTTTGATATCATATGTGTAAGAAGTTAATTAAACTTTGTTAATTAGTGTTGAAAAGTCAACAATAGAACTAGCCAATGAAAAATCAAGAAAATAAGCTAAATCCTTGTGAAATTAAATGAGCCAATAAGAAGCTTGAATCATTGGATGATTGACACATGAAAAATCAATTCAATGGCAAGGAGAGGATGAAGATGTTGACCAAACAGCCAACAAGGGTGAGGATTTGGTTTGATAAAGTGGTTTTAATCCAATGGTTGTAAGGAAAGATGGAGTTTTGGTTTACCTTGATAATTACCAAAATGACATTGGAATTTTTCCTATTAATAGAGGGCTCTCTTTCATTTTTCTTCACACCAAAACATCAAACAACATCTGATCCTGGTTGTGAGAGTGATGAGTATTGAAATTCATAGGAAGGAAGAAGGAGTTGAAGCTTCAAGTTAATTCTTGATCTTTAGCTTTTAGTTCTTAGTAAAATTGTAGTTTAATCTAGAAAATTAGGAAGTAAATTCCTTTACATGTTTTTAGGCCTCCATTGCATTTAAAATGTTGAATGAGGTAAAAACATGTTGGGAAATAATTTTTAGAATCAATAGATCAAGATTGTGAAAATTGTAGAATTTCCAGCTTTAAATCCCGGTGTCTTTGGCAA
Source organism: Acacia acuminata (assembly GCA_019022655.1). Lineage (NCBI taxonomy): Eukaryota > Viridiplantae > Streptophyta > Magnoliopsida > Fabales > Fabaceae > Acacia > Acacia acuminata. The sequence goes on along the minus strand of JAFJYI010000047.1, from coordinate 579,430 downwards.
AGTGAACGCTCGTGCTATTATTTTATGTATCAAATGAAGTCCTAAAATCATAAAATTTTACAAAAATAAATTATACATGTAGGGCTTTCCGAATATATAAAATATGTAACATTTTGATTTCTATACAAGGAGTTTGCATGGAATATATCACTTAAATGCGAGGGTTTGCCCCTTGCCATTGTTAGAATTGTGACAAGCGGAAAAAAACTGGTTAGAGAATGGAGTCACATGTTGGAATGTACTGAAAACTTTGATCATGGGAAATATGAAATGGACAAATGGGTGCTTCTAGTTTTGAGATCCAACTATGATTTCTTAACTAACAAATTGCAAAGGTTCTTTTTGTACTATGTCTTAATAATAATGGATATTTTGATGATGATGATGCTAATCGTTTCATAAGAAGATTTGGTTATGAAAGCATAGATGAGACAAAGAAGTTGAGGGTGTTGTACAGTGAAAGTTACAACATGTTGGATATATAAATTAAAGAATCATAGTATCTTGGATCGATGTTATAAAGGATGTAGGATGAACAAATTTCTTAGAGCCCTAGCTATAAACATTGTGAAAGACAAAGATAAAACTTTGGCAAATGCTTATAAGAATTTACCAAAAATACCAAGTGATGACTAATGGAAAGAGGATCTACAAAAAAAATTCTAATGGGAAACGAGCTACAAACAAGGTGATAGTATCAGTACACCTAAGGGTGATATAAATACACCTAAAGATGGTATTAGTACACAAGGTGGTAGTATCAGTACACATAATGGAGTTATCATTACACATAGTGTTGGTATCAATACACCTAAGGGTGGCATCAGTAGAGAAGGTGGTGATATCAGTACACCTAAGGGTGGTATCAGTATACAAGGTGTTAGTATCAGTACACATAATAGAGTTATCAATACACATAGTGGTGGTATCAGTACACCTAAGAGTGGTATCAATATACAAGGTGGTAATACAATGTGTTGTTATTTTAGATTATGTTTGGGATCATTTATTTCTAAAGGAGGTTGGATTCCCTATGTCGGATAAACAAATTAAATTGATTTTGACAACTTCTACATGGGAAGTGTGTCAAGGTATGGGTTGTGAGAAGAAAAGAGTAAAAGTGGAATCTCTAGATGTAGAAGATAGTTGGGCTTTGTTTGGAAAGGTTATCGGAATTCATGAAGAACCATCTTTAGAGGTAAAGGTCATGGAATATATCACTTAAATGCGGGGCTTTGCCCCTTGCCATTGTTAGAATTGTGACAAGCATGAAGGGAAAAAAACTGGTTAGAGAATGGAGTCATATATTGGAATGTATTGAAAACTTTGATCATGGGAAATATGAAATGGACAAATGGGTACTTCTAGTTTTGAGATCCAACTATGATTTCTTAACTAACAAATTGCAAAGGTTCTTTTTGTACTATTTCTTAACAATGATGGATATTTTGACGATGATGATGCTAATCGTTTCATAAGAAGATTTGGTTATGAAAGCATAGATGAGACAAAGAAGTTAAGGGTGTTATACAATGAAAGTTACAACATGTTGGATATATAAATTAAAGAATCATAGTATCTTGGATCGATGTTATAAAGGATGTAGGATGAACAAATTTCTTAGAGCCCTAGCTATAAACATTGTGAAAGACAGAGATAAAATTTTGGCAAATGCTTATGAGAATTTACCAAAAATACCAAGTGATGACTAATGGAAAGAGGATCTACAAAAAAAATTTCTGATGGGAAACGAGCTACAAACAAGGTGATAATATCAGTACACCTAAGGGTGGTATAAATACACCTGGAGGTGGTATCAGTACATAAGGTGGTATTATCAGTACACATAATGGAGTTATCAATACACATAGTGGTGGTATCAGTACACCTAAGGGTAGTATCAGTATACAAGGTGGTGATATCAGTAAACTGTACACCTAGGGTTAGTATCAGTACTCATAGTGGTGGTATTAGTTCACCTAGGTGTGGTATCAGTACACCTAGGGGTGGTATCAATATACAAGGTGGTGATATCAGTACACATAGGGGTATTAGTATACAAGGTGGTGGTATCAATACACCTAGGGGAGGTGTCAGTATTATTATTATGCTTAATTAATGATACAATAATGAGCACATGTATGAATCGAGCCCATAATTTGACGAATGACTAAGTATAAGAATATAGCATTTGATTAAACATGATAAAAAAAAAAAACAAAAACTCATCTGACTTGTGTAAATACAAGGCTACACTGTTAAGGTAAGGCTTCATGTACACTTGATACTTGTTACTATCAGAGCCTGAGGCCTTATTTGGTTTAAGTATGATGTTAATCTATTATGGTGTCAGAGTAGGGTGTCACACAAAGAATTGATTTTCATCGCACCAGTAATCTTTCTCTCTCTGATTTCTTCTTTTCAATTTCATTATATGATCTGATTTTTATCTTCCTTTAATTTATTGCTTTTGTTTCCACCTTTGCACAATTAATATTTGTTCTCTACTTTTAAATTAGATAGATTCAAGAGTCATTTGCTAAATTAAGTTGCGCTTGACACAATAATCTTCATTCCTTAATTACTTGTGTGTGTTTTGATTAGTTTTTGGAGAAAAAATTTTACGATTTATGAGATAAACATGTGAGAGGAGTTTTGTCCGACTTGTGAAAAAGGGCTTCAAAACTATGATTTCAAAGTTATCCAAATACTCACAATTTGTTTGAACAAATCGCATGCATATTAAGGAAAGGAAGATAGATGATTTTATATGTGCAGGAAAATTATATACTTGCATATACGAAAATTTTATTATTAGAAAACATAACATCAAGTCTGGATCGAATACTTCTTTACCCTAAAATAAATATGTTTGAAATTTTTATGAAATTTTTAATTTTTGGTCCCATTCATATCACTATATTAATTATCATTTGAATGGTGCTTTTTTTCCCTACTCACTTCTCCATAAATAAAAGTCTTTATAAAAAAAAAAAAAAATTCAATATTTATCGACTTTAGTCAACTTATCTCATCTAGATAAATTGGTTGTTTGTATCTTATACAAAGGACTATACTAGCAAAGAAATAATAGAAATCCAAGTTGGACTATGGACTAGCAAAGCAAACTCGAATAATAATTCTGAACACAACCTCATGTATTCTCAAAGTACGTAATCATACATTATTATTATCCTCCTCCTATCTTTTCTAAAAGTCGTTTGCATGAATTTTTTAACCTTATCTCTCTTATATTACCTTATTTAATAGTATCAATTCAATTTTTCAAAGTTACACTAAATAGGTTTAAATGAAGAGAGAATTAGAAACTCCTTTGATTTTCAGCTAGAGGTGGAGTTTAATTTAAATCTTTCCTTAATAATCCTAGTGCTAATGCTAGAAATGCCTGATAAAAATGACTAATTGGAGTACATATTACTTTGTTTAAACAAGGAATAGTCCAACTATATTTTATTGATCCTTTTGTAATATTTTTCTAGTTTATATTGCTAGAAAAATAGGAAAATTTGAATGATGTAAAAACTATTATAAGCCGAAAAACAACCCAAGAAAACGAATTAATTAAGAGGTCCCGTAGGTAAATCACATGCAAACATTTTGTAACACCACAAATTCCATACTACTTATTGTGCTCGGTGACACATAGTATTTAGGAATATGGTGTTGATAAATCGAGTAAAGTGGAACGAAGAGCATGCATTATCATTTGGACAATGAGTAACGATATATAATGCCCAAACACACTACAAAAAACTTTTTTGCGGCGGAATTTTTCCCTCGCAAAAGAGCAAATTTCCATCGCAAAAATGATTTGCGACGGAAAAAATTCCGTCACAAAAATGCATCTTTCCATCGCAAATTCAGAATTTGCGAGGGAACATTTTTCCTCGTAAAATCCAAGATTTTGCGACGGAAAATCCTTTCCTCGCAAAATTTAAATTTATTTTTTTAAAAATAAAAAATTAGAAAAAATTTGTGCGAGGGAAAGGATTTTTCCCTCGCAAAATTTAAATTTATTTTAAAAAAATAAAAAATCAGAAAAAATTTTGTGAGGGAAAAATTTTCCCTCGCAAAATTTAAATTTGTTTTAAAAAAATAAAAAATCAGAAAAAAATAAAAAAATATTAAAAATTAGAAAATAAAAAAACTTGTATATCATAAAAATAAATTGTAACAATCATAAGAAGTTAAACAAAGAAAAAACAAAATATTACAAATTATAATGTTTCGACCAAAATAAACTAGAAAAAAGTCTAAACAAAATATTAGAAAATTGTGACTAAATTGTTTGCTTTTTCTTTCTTGCATTGGTCATACTACAACATAAAGAGGTTATTTCACATGTATCCAAAAAAGGAAGAATGTCAAACAGAGTACACACATCCGGCATAATAATTGACGTCGTTTGGTAGCATTTATGGGAAAAAGTAAAACATGAGGAAACAATAAGATGAACCAGCAGAGTTCCTGTTAAAATCCACAGCTTGAGAAAATAATCACTAGTGGAAAAAAGGCTTTTAAGACCGGACAAAAGGGGGGTCGTAAGACCGGATATGCAACCCAGATTTGAGCCAAGGATCCTCTTCCTCTTTCCTTGGGAACCCAGATTTGAGCAACGGCTTTGGTTTTGAGCTCCTTCACATGAGTTTTCTTTTAACTCTTTGTGTGTCCACATGATGAGAAGATAGTTGGAAGGATCACCAGGAAGAACTCAGAGAAGTCTTTGATGGCCTTAATAAAAAAAACTAGCAGACCTAAAGGATCTTGTTCGGCAACTTCAGATCCTCCTATCGTCGTGCCAGCAGCCGTCGACACAGCAGCCTCCGAGCCCATCGTGCAACAACAACCACTGGACAGAGTATGAGATCTAGAAATTGATACAGCTACGGGTTCAATACCTGTTTGAGAATCCCACAAATTGAGATAGCCGAGGTTATTGGTAAGCTGAGGCTGATTCAATGCCAAAGGAATTATTTTCACGACTCCACATGGGTTTCTATAAGCTTCCACATGACGAGAAGATAGTATGAAGGATCATCATCCTCTTTCCTCGGAACCTAGGATCGTCATCCTCTCCCCTTGGGAACCAGAATTTTCAATTCTGGCATAAATTTAGATGCCCTATTTGGATCATAAGTAACCACAACATTTGAACTCTCTATGCCATTTAGTCCAAAGGAGTTATTTTCATGACTCGGGGATGCAGGGAAGTCAATAATAGGATCACACTACTTTATGTTTGTCTTTGCTATATTTGCTTTGTGTTTGTCTTTTCCATATTATTCACATTAGAAAAAGTTAGCGGATTACTAAAACCCTCCAAACATATAGCAATAACGTCTGATCTTATTGAACTAATATTTGTCCTATGAAAATGGCTTTGAGGTCGGGCAAATGAGCAAATCAAGATAGCCGAGGTTGTTGTTAAGCCGAGGCTGATTTAACGCGTCTTGACTCCATCGCAATAGTCGAGGTTGATGATACGCCGAGATGAGGAGGTGCCGAGACACCGAGGTACGCCGAGATTGCTAGATGCCGAGCTTGGTAACACTAGTTGGTAACTCCAGTGGGGGCAAAAAGGTGTTGGAACTATGGATTTGGGGTCACGTCCTCATTCTGGAGGAGGATTATGAAGGCGCTCCCCAACAGCTCCTAGTAGGTTCTCTCTATGAACGACGTCGACGGCTGCTTCTACTTGGATACCCCACTCATGAACCATCATTTTATCTCCCTGAGGCTGATACCAACCATTAGTCCCACTAGCTTCGACAATTCTGCATAATTGCATCAATTTTTCCTCATTAACACTATCCACTAACCTTTTCCCATCAATATGAGGAGAGGGACAATCACTTGCATTTATTGTGGTAGATGTAACAGCCCCATTAGGTTCTTTAGTGTTCTCGTTGCAAAAGCCGCAATCCCTCCAACCAGTTTCTTCAAGATGGAATTTACTACAGAAAATGGATGCTTAATGGGCAGATATGGAATCAAGAGTGTCAAGCTTGCATTCGGTTGGAATTCCGCAGCTATTACAATATTGAGCAAATTCATGCTAGCATTTACTCTGAGTGCATGTCGAGATGTACTCTCGGTGGGCATTTGTATTTCCCTTTTTTGTGGATCTAGTTGTTTCCCGGCAGGGCAATCGAGCAAATGGAGAACTCCGTCAAGCATTTATTGAGCAAAAGCGTCATGATGTAGTAACTCCCTAAGCTACATCCAGATGAGTATCACCGTCTTTATCTCATAGATGCTTAATCTTTGCTTATTATCAATTATCTATAAAATGTATGAATCCGTGGTAAAAAACCAGTTTTCGTAAATCATATTGCGACGGCTACAGCTGCTGAGTCCATTTTAAAGTCCTTTATTGGATTACTCGCTATGGCAATACCGCCAGGTCTATCTCAAATTCCTATAAAGGAAAAGAAGTCGAACCTGATTAACTGAATCTAGTTAACGTTCGGGATCCACAAAAAGTTCTGAAGTCGGACCCAATTAACTGAATCTAGTTAACGTTCGAGATCCGCGTAAAGTTTTGAAGGCAGACCCGGTTACAATGAATCTAGTTAAAATCCGAGTTCCGTGGAAATACAAATCAAGGGTTATGACACCCATAATGGAGGAAAGGGTTATGAGACCCGTAATGGAAGAAAGGGTTACGACACCCATAACGGAATCTCGGGTTACGACACCCATCTCGGATAAGCAAATTTCATGTTACGACAACCATCATGGATAAACAAATTCAGGAAAAATGTTGTGGAGGAGTCCACCTCTAAAGGAGAAAAAAGACAGACTCGATTACACTGCATTCCAGTTAAAACCCGGGATCCGTGCAAAATACAGTTAAGTTCGTGCTCCTTAAATGGACCACGGATAGATACGAAACTATCTCTGTTGAATCCGCGCTCCTTAATTGGACCTCAGATCAACTGAAAGTTACATAATTGACTCCGCGTGCGCTCCTTAAATGGACCCCGAATAAAGAATTTCTCAGTGGAAATTTAAATGCTTTACTATCGATAGTCAAAGATACTACACCGAGGTCATTACACCCCGTCAGAAATAAAATACACTAAGGTCATTACGCGCGGTCATAAACATTACACCGTGGTCTCTAAACCGGTCACAAATATAACACATCTAGATGGATTACACTAGGGCTAACTAGCCTAGGTAGAGAGCTCGGTAAAATTGTCATTTACTGGCCTTCGCGAAATTGACGCGTCAACGCTCACCCGAGATAAGAAGATGAACTGTCATTCCAACCCTGATCAGGTCAAAATGTTTAAATGTTGCATTTCAAACACCATGGCTGGACATGTGACATTTTGCCCTTATCCCGATTACAAACCGGCCAAACGGCACCGGACTTCGGTAGTGCGGTTAAAAAAAACACCCTTTGTGGTTAAAAAAGACAACCCTACCACAGATTCCCAGACTTTAAGTCTGGAAGAAAACGTAGATCTACACCGTCAAAGACCCTGGCCCGTCATTCAAAAGAACTTCGAACATATTTTCGAGTTCATATACTCAACTTAACGTTGAAATGAATATTAACCTCGGACATGGATCCAGGTTGAATAGCCAATGCACCTCGGTAGCCCAGAGCCCTTGACTGCCAGGCTGGGGGGCAACTACTATACAGTTGGCGACGGTGTGAGAAGAACTAACGGAAGCCCTCACGGGGTTATTTGAATTTTCAAATGCACTATCAATCGAGATTAAGGTAAGCGAAAACAAAGAACGAGGGAAAGACAAATAGATTCTGCCTTGGGAAAAACCTATCGCTTAAACAGGCAAGTCGGAAGCAGAATACGAATGAATCTGAATTCGTCAAGACTCAGACAAAAGCAAATCAAGCTGGAACAACTCGGATACGAAAGATCCCGACCTCGAAGCTCGACAAACCGCCTCGACATTACCCCGGATCTTTGAGACATTACCTCGGACCTTTGGAGAAGACAACTTTGATAGCCGACATCAACACCTAGATTCAAATGCAGAAGAACCATCTCGGCACTACTTAGGATCTTTGAGACAAGACCTCTCGGATCTTCGAAGTAAGCCGCCTTGATAGCCAGGATCAACGTAAGTCAACTCGGCAATGTAAGGCCCACAACAACAAAGCTCAGCTAATAAAACCGACTGGGGGCAAAATACATCTCGGTAGCTCAAAAGCTTGAACTACTGGGCTGGGGGCAACTGTTACGGACCTGATAAGGCTCATATTCAATATATGGCCCAGTAAGGAGTATATTGCATATTAGGATCTACCTACAATAAAGGGAGATCCAATCTTATCTACGATCCAGGTATATCTAAAGCTATATCAGGTAGTTACGATATCGAGGCCTCGAATCACAGGGCCCAAGCCATATCAACCTAAAGTACACTCTATAAATACAGAGGTCAAGCCTTAAGGTACACACATTACAGGTTTTACGTTCTAACTCTGAACTATTTATATACAATCACACGAGCACACACCCCACCCCCTGGCTAAACGCCTAAGTGTGTCTCGAACTACGTGGACTTTGATCCCTTTTCAGGGTACGTAGGCCCTAGGCTTGGCTCCTAATCAAGTCTGATAAATCCTGTTTTTAGAACAGAACAAACATCTTTTTTTTTATACAATTTAAAATATCATCTTTAATCATCACCTTTTAATAGAACCCCCTTTAATATTTCCATAATCAATAGGATATATTTTTTTTAAAAAAATAATATATATATATATATATAAATTATTTGAGAGACGAAGTAATTGAGCTCTTATATTTAACATCAAATCATTAAAGTAAACTCCTTATATCTTCCTCCTGTATGATGGGGTATTAAATTAATAATGAAATTTGCTATGTCAGACCGATAAAAAAACACTTGACATGCATGAATTTTGTTAAGCTAAACAAAATATTCTATTGTTGAATCAATTAACCAACCAATAGACAAACAGTCATACCTATACTGAGCCAATATACAAGGCTCAATTACATAATTCAGAGAAATACAAAACAAATACAAAATACACTAATCTCAACAAATTTAGAGGGAGAGAAACAAATGGCTAGTGGTATGATATAGAAAATGTGACTTATATATCATCATTACCTTTTTCGATCTTTTTCTAATTGATCTATTTACACATACTCCCTCTGATCCTTATTATTATGCACTAAGTAACTATTCTCACAAACCAATAAAAATAGTTAAAGTAAATAAAGTTGTTATAGAATTTAAGTAATTTCTAATATTATCCATATTAATTGCACTAAATTCTAATCTCATATTAATTATTACGCTCACCCACTACCCTTATTAATTATAGGTATACATGGGGAAAAAATAAATTAACGCTCCTTGGGAACAAACAAATGCCTTATAAAAAGGATCCAATAAACGTGTTAATTGGTGTCTTATAATAAGAACTAGCGAGAGTATAGCTTTGTACGAGCTGAGGTCATATATATAATGTTGCTCTAGATTTTTGCATGATGCACAACAACTTTGTTCGTGCTAATGATTTGGGTTTTGGATTATGGAATAGGATATTGTCACTATCAATTTTGGTCACTACCAATGTCACTACTACTTTTCCACGGTTAGATCAGAATCTCATATACATTTATCATTTCTCTTTTCTATTGAAATTCTGATCTAATGATGGATAAGTGGTAGTGACAATATATCATACCTATATGTAATATGAAAAAACAATTTTACTTGTACATATATTTTCTCTCAATTTTTAATAGAGTATATGTATCATTTTCTCTTTTTAATAAATCTTTTAACTAGTAAATTATTTATCCTTGGACAAAATTAGAAAAGTTTTTTTAAAATACTACTGAAAAGAAAATAAAAGAGATTCAATGAAGAAAAGCAATTACCGAAGATGTGAAAAAGAAGCATAACTGAATTCTGATCCGTTATGAATCAAAACGGGTGTGCTTTTACACATTATGGTTACATGAACATTAACTTCTTTTTTATTGGTCAAAGCTCAAAATATACATATAATAATTAAGGATAAATATACAAAAATACCCATAAGCTTCCATTCAAGATACGGCTGCACTATATGTTTTTGGAGTCCAAAAATATAACTGGTAAAAATGAGCAAAAATAACATTACTGTTGAAAAATACCCCCATGCAAAAAAAACCACCGTCTCTCACCCCTCTTTCATATTCTTCTAGATGGAAGGAGATCTTCTCCTTATCTTATTTCTCATTTTCTCTTATATGCCTTATCTAGGCCCTTGATTAGGAAAATAAAGGAAAAGTTAAAGTAGTATTATATTGATTGAACAGATGTGATTTATAGATTATGAAAGATGATGAGAAAAGGATAATAAGAGAAAACCCGACCTCTTCCAGACATTCATCATCAACTAAAAACTTAAACTAGTATAAAACAATTAATCTTTAATATACTCAAATCTCTACATGTCTGACCAGTTTTATTAAAGCAACGAAAACTTCCTAGAGAAGGAAATCCAGGCTGCAGTCATACGTTGTCTGATTGCAGGTTCGTCGAGATTGCAGTGACGTGTGAGGCTCACACGGTGACCGTACGGAGGTCAAACTTGAGGGCTTAGACCGATCTGTATATTCTAAATCTCCTGGAGTGGCGCGTTTGTTAGGATTCCTCCGATGGAGTGAGTCGCCGTCGGGTGACCTTTATTCTTCCCGTCAAATGGATTTCAGATTTGAGATGGAGATAATGTCGGAAAGGTTTCTCGCAAAATGCTTTACCTAAACGCACCCAAAATTGGATGGTCCAAAACGGTAGAAGTGGAACTTCGGAGATTGGAGAAGGGTATGGCGGCCGTGAAAAACGAATTCATATAATACTACTAAACACAATCTCGGCCAGACCAGAGATGGGATCTCTTAATTAGCCTTGAACACAACCTTTTTTTTTTTTTTTTTTTTTTTTTTTTTTTTTTTTTTTTTTTTTTTTTTTTGTGAGGACAGAGTTGCCAACAATTAGAGGACATTGGGCTGTTTGGTTAGTTTTCCATCTGACTTTTTTAAAAACCTGATAGAAAAAAAAAAGTTCGATTATAAATATGATTTATATTTGGATTAATGGTGGTAGAAATGGTGGGCCTACGTCAAAAAATTGAAAGTTTTTTGGATAAAGCTACCCTTGGCGCTTTCTCCTTAATTGGTTTTTGGGAGTTTTTTTTTTTTTTTTTTTTTTTTTTTTTTTTTTTAAAGTCTAATAAACTTAAAGCTCTATCCAAACACTTTTTTTTACTATTATTTTTCTCTGGCTTAAAGCTCTCTTCAAACGGCGACATTGTCGTGGTCAACTATCCTTCAATGTTCGTGTATGACAGATTGACAGTAAGATGTTGAAGTGAGCAAGGAGAGAGTGGATGGATCAAATGGATGAGAGGTGGGCATAAAAGGAAATTAAAAATATAGGCATTTTAATTTCTTAAATGGCGTGGATCCCACAAACAGAAGTTAGCCAGAATTGTCATTTTTGCTCCGATTTTATATACCCCAAAAAACATATGATAGTAAACGTACTTAAGGTGTTTTTGAGTATTTTTACATATTTACCTAATAATTAATTTTGAGTCAATTTCATGCAACTTCTATCGTCTTACCAGTAATTTAAAGCCAATTATTTAAACTTTCAGTTTTCGGTACTATTCGCCATTTGTCCTTAATATTGCTTTTAGGTCCATCTTTAATATAAGGCTAGTTAAATTAATTTGTAAATATTAAAAAAATAGTTAAGTTAATTATTTATAATAAGTATGTATTGATTTCCTTAAAATACCTTCCTTTATCATGTGCATTTTGATATAAACCCCCTTTAAAAGATAATATAAGGCTAGTTAATTATTTTGAAATAAATAAGCTCTTATATCAAAGATCAAATCCCATATGATGGTATTAATTTGTCAAGTCAAACAGGGTGGGAAGAAAACTTGACAGTTGAAATGCATGAATTTAGAGAGAGAGAGAAAAAAAATAATGGCACGAGAGAGAAAATGTGGTTCATATATCAAAAGTACCTTTTTCGGTCTTTTTTCTAATTGATCTCTTTACAAATATAGCTCTGACCTATACAGGATCCATATGTGTATGTATGTATATGTATAATTTGAAAATGTAGCTCTAGATCCTGGCATGATGCATAGCTTAATTAGCTTTGTTTCCTTTGCCGGATGGATTTTTGGTAATGGTTAGTGCTAATGATTTGGGCTAACTACTAGCTGTATTTTCTCTTCATTTTTAATTTGGTATACGTATCTTGTTCTCTTTTTTAATAAATCTTTTAACTTTACTCTTATAGCACCATTAGCATATGCATAGGGGCTAATTAAACTATCATATTAAAGTTAGAGGGACCAAAAGATTTAATAAAGAGAGAAAAATGTATATGTGTAACAAAATTAAAATTTGAGGGAAAGTATATTTAGGTACAATGGATTGGAAAACCTCAAATATACCACTCTGGTTCTATTTATAAGTCTATTTTGACTAAAAAAATTTGGTCCTATTTATAAGTCTCTTTTGATCAGATAAATGAGATTGTGACAGTTTTGCCCAAATTATTGTAACAATAAAAATAGAGAGAGAATAAAAAGTTGAAAGATACCCATTCATAAATGAGGGTAAAGTTGAAAATTTACCCCATAATCATTGAGCTACCTACCTCTCCTTGGTACATGTGATTTAGTTAAAAGGACTTATAAATAGGACCAGAATGATAAGGGTTTAATGTTTCTGTAGCACTCACATAAAAGTGGGTGGGTCCCATTGTAAATAGAAGAGAGAAAATATTAGTGGACTCACTCACTTTTATGTGAGTATTGCAGAAAAAATATTTCTGCAGCAACTATAGAAATATTAAACCCAATTATATTATAGCCAACAATCACATGTTACTTTTGTCTTGTTTATTTATCTCCATTTGCCCGTGTTGTACTTGATTTTTGTGATCAAGCTGAGCTTCTGAATGCCTGATAATAAAATAATTGATGTTCCAATAATTAAAATTTTGTTTGTTATTAAAAATAACATCATAAATAAATCTCAACAAGTAGAAGTCAATGTGTAGGATATACAACATTAGCATATCTCTCTCTCTTGTTTTTCGATAATGATAACTTTATCATCTTTTAATTTCAATTAATACAAAGTATAGTTGAAAAGTTGTTTGTGGCATGCGACTCAATTACAGGGCCATTTTATTCGCTATAATTCTAACCCTATAATTACAGGTGAACCACTGAAGCTGCTAAACATTTGGATTCTGTGAATCATAGGTCACTAATCAGCTTGTAAGTGTTTATTAAAAATCGAACTTACATAATTTCTTAAGAATTCGAGTGGTCGGACTCTTCCTAATGGCAGAGTGATTTTAGTCGGACTAAATATGAAAGTTCTTGGGGGTACAAGTGTGTGTTAGATACATGGGAAACATAGGGATTGAGAGGGAAACTTTTTATAAGTTCGACATAAATTTTTTAAGAAATATGGTTAAAAGGTTTTAATTAATTTTACTTACTAGCTCTTTTATCTTGTATATTCTCCTTATTAAAATTTTTAATCCCACCTATCCATTTCTTTTAAACTGAACTTATTAAAATGTTCCTTCCCCTTTCAGTTGCCTCATCCCAAACAGGCCCTGGGGAGTAATTGGAGGCATTCAATCCACAAAAAACGATGGACTCCGGCCAATACTACTACAAAAAATGATAACTACTTCCCTAAGAGACGTTCTAAATTTTAAAAAGGAAGTTAAAAATGAAAGTAGTGGCATTCTTGTAAATAAATATTGATATTCTCAAATTTGACGTCCCGAAATAAGTTTGAACGTCTAAAATAAATTAAAGCGTCCTAAAAAATATCGGGACGCCTAATTTTAAAATATTTTCCTCCAAATTGGTCTTAATTAGCGCCATTTCTGAATTTTTGTGGCGCGTAATTTTAAAGCGTCCTGATGTATTTGTAGGTCGCCTTAATTAGGTCAAAATTTTAATTTTTTGGGCTTTAAAGCGTCCTGATAATATATCAGGACGACTTAATTAATTTTAAGGCGCCCTACCCTATTTTCAGGTCGCCTTAATTGGCGAACAAATTTTTTTTTTTTTGGTAATTATTTGGCTTTTAAGGCGTCCTGTTTATCAATTAGGGCGCCTTAATTAATTTTAAGGCGCCCTACTCTATTTTCAGGTCGCCTTAATTGGTGACAAATTTTTTTTTTTTTTTGTAATTATTTGGCTTTTAAGGCGTCCCCGTTTTATCAATTAGGGCGCCTTAATTAATTTTAAGGCGCCCTACTCTATTTTCGGTCGCCTTAATTGGCGACAAATTTTTTTTTTTTTTTGGCAATTATTTGGCTTTTAAGGCGTCCTATTTATCAATTAGGGCGCCTTAATTAATTTTAAGGCGCCCTACTCTATTTTCAGGTCGCCTTAATTGGCGACAAAATTTTTTTTTTGGTAATTATTTGGCTTTTAAGGCGTCCTGTTTATCAATTAGGGCGCCTTAATTAATTTTTTGACGTCCTGGTACTTGATCAGGACGCCTTAAAAACCCACTTAACCCTATTATTCATTCATGTGCTTACTCACACACACATATCAGTCCCGCCGCTCACTCACGCTGAAAGCAAACCCAAAATTGCTCACCCTCACTCACTGCTCTCTCACTCGGCTCCTTCCCTACCAAAAGCCCTTTCATTTTTCCCTCTCATTGTGCGCGAGAGCTCCGTCGACTTTGCTGTATTCTCTTGTGTCGTCGTCGCGCGAGAGCTCCGTCGACTTGCTTCATTGCTCGTTGCGTCGCAAGAGGCGGACTAAGGTATTTTAATTTTAATTTTTTTTAAGAAATTCCCCATGCCTTCTGTCTCATTCTCCTTCTTCCTCGTTTTTGACCTAGCTAGGGATTGAAATTCCCTTCTTTGCCTTCGGACCGTGAAGCTCAGGGAGGTATTGGGTTTTCCTTTTCACAACTCTGCCGGCTGCCGCTATTACAAGTACCGTGGCTTCCTCTGTTTCTTCAGGTGAGGAATTTCAAGTATATTTAGAACTAGATAGATCTCGTCAACATGACTTCCTATACCCACTTATTTTTCGGGAGTATATTTTTGCACTTGCTTACGATCATGGTTTAATCTTCCCAACTTAATTTATCCCACTGCTATATCATCAAAAAAATCTGTGTAACAATTTTTTCATATCAGCTCATAGGATTTGGGTCTAACCAGGGGATTAGTCCCTTGTACAATTTTGTGAACAAATTCAATTACCAATATTTGTTGGGAGCAAGTAATTTATAGGTGTTATTTAAATTGCAATATTATTTGTGTATGTCCATGATCTGTCAAGAGGTGTCTCTTAGAGCTCTTCACTTAAACTTATGTAACCTACAACATGAAACTTAGATAAATTTAAGAGACAAGTGAGTTCCTTATAGATTAATTATCAAAATAAACTCCTTTTAGAACTTTTACATTGAAGATAGAGGCACGAATAAACATATACTTCTCCGGTTTTAATTATAGGATATAGTTTATAATATAAATTACATTATAAATTATTTCTTATATTTAAAATCGAAGCTAGTATAGTATCACTTGCGGTGCAATCGCCCGTGCACGTCCTTGAAACATAAACAACTAGTTTTGGCTGCCTTATTTAGTGTGAGCATAATTTAAATCTCCGAATTTGTTCCAAAGCTGGCTAATATTAATTATCAATGAATGAGAAAGTCTACGTGGGATCCGAGGCATGAAATTTGGGTCTAACTATATGCTAGTGCCAAGAGTGTGTGTATAGTTTTTCCTACACCGTGATTTGCCTTTTAACAGTTCTCCCTAGCTACTACCTCTTGATGTCATTCTACATCAATTTTCCTTCTTCATTTTTCATTTCTGTGAAACTTTATGGTTGTTGGGATATATCATAGAAGTTTACTATCTGCAAATTTGTAGTTTTAAGTTCTCAGTGATTACTTCTTTTTTGACTATAGGAAGCTAATAACCCTTTTGACTATTGTGACTTTGCCACGATAGCAACCCACAAGAGCTAGCTTGAGGGGTCATAGGGTAGGTATTTGTAATCATGTTCCTTTTGTCATACAATTATTCCCTCTCACATATGTTATTTTGAATAATTCTAATGTTCTCTTTATTGTTGTTGTCTTTAGGTTGAATAGAGCAAATAAATTTCAAGCATCGAATTTAAAGTTGAGGTAAGTATAGTTAATTATTGTTGTTTTTTCGTTGATGTGCATTGAACTAGGTAAACTTTGTTGTATGAATAAAGATGATTAGAAGTCCATAATTTAATAGTTTATGACTTGGACAATTTAGCTATATTTTTATACTTTGTATTGATGAAACTATTGGATTTAATAGGCGATATTGATCTGAATTGGCTTAGTTAGTAAGTTTTCTTGATTGAAGTTGAAATTGTTTGTTGTTGAAATTTTGGGATGTGTTACTTTTAAGGGGAAATGCTTTGCCGAAATTTTAGTTCAAGATTGACAAAAAAGCATGTCGTTCTTTAAATTGTTATAAACTTGAGTGTTGGTGGAAATATCGTAGGTGGTATTAAAATGGGGCATAGTTGGATGAATGCTTTGAGAACTAGTGAAGAATATGAGAATGGGGTGGAAGAGTTTATTGAATTTGCTAGAAGGCATGTGGCTACAAAAAAGGGATGTATTATTGTCCATGTGTTAATTGCTTAAATGGGGTTCGACGGGATATTCCTACTATAAGGGATCACCTAATTTGTGATGGAATAAACCTTCGATACACAACGTGGATATGGCATGGTGAGGAGGTAGTAAGTACCAATGTGTCGGACGAAAATGAAGTTGAGGAAGATGACGATGGAATGGAGAGAATGATTCATGATGTTGAGGTCGAATCTTTTGCACAACCACATGAATATGATAGCGTGCGGAGTGATGCAGAGACACCGTTGTTCCCTGGGTGTACTAAGTATACACGGTTGATTGGGACCTTACATTTGATCAACTTAAAGGCAACTTGTGGGTGGACCGATAGTAGTTTCACGTCCCTGCTTCAATTGTTGTGTGATATGTTGCCAGACGATAATGTACTTCCAAATCGTATGTATGAGGCCAAGAAAATCTTGTCTTCGATGGGTATGGAGTATAAAAAGATACACAGTTGCCCTAATGACTGCATATTGTACGAAATGAGTATGAAGGCTTGAGTAATTGTCCGAAGTGTAAAACTTCACGATACAAAGTGAAGAAAGGTGGTGGTTCGGGAGATGATGAGACAACAAAAAGGCAACTTTGTGAAGGCATTGTGGTATCTTCCAATAATACCGCGGTTTAAGCGTCTCTTTACTAGTGAAGCCACGGTGAAGCGATTGAGATGGCATTCGATGAGAGAATATCCGATGGAAAATATCTCCGACACCGGCCGACTCTCTCTGCAATGGAAGAAAATAGATGAAATGTTCCCTCAATTTGGCAAGCCAAGAAATCTTCGAATGCGGGGCTTTGTACAGATGGCTTCAATCCGTATCGGACTCTTAGCAGCACCCATAGTGCATGGCCGGTTCTCCTTGTAATATACAACTTACCTCCCTGGCTATGTATGAAACGCAAGTATGTGATGCTCTCTATGATGATTTCTGGACCAAAACAGCCTGGGAACAATATCGATGTGTACTTGGCGCCCTTGGTTGAGGATTTGAAGAAATTGTGGGAGGAAGACGTAGATGTGTTTGATGCATATAAGAAGGAGTCCTTCAAGATGCGTGCAATGATTTTTACCACGATAAATGACTTTCCCGCATATGGAAATTTGTCGTGGTACGGTGTCAAGGGTCATAAAGCATGTCCAATATGTGAAGCAGACACAAACTTCCATCAACTAAAGCACGAAAAAAAAAACGGTCTATCTCGGTCACGGGAGGTTTCTTGATCGGTTCCACCCATATCGTAAGTTACGAAAGCGTTTCAACGGCTTACCGGAGCATAGAACGGCTCCAAAGGCATTAACCGGAGAGGATGTTTATAGTCGGGTGAAACATATCAATGTCATATTGGGTAAGCGGCGAAAGATTGTGGGTGAGAAGAATATATGGAAGAAGAGATCAATTTTCTTTGATCTTCCATATTGGCGTAGTCTTGATGTGAGACACAGCTTGATGTGATGCATGTGGAGAAAAACGTTTGTGATAGTCTTGTCGGTACTCTTTTGCACATACCAGGAAAGACTAAGGATGGAATTAGTGCGAGACTAGACATGGTTGATATGGGAATAAGAGAACGGTTACATCCACAAGTAAAAGAAGATGGTAAGAAGGCATATATGGAGCCAAAGGCCCATACACTATCAAAAGCGAGAAAAAAGTTTGTGTGGGTGTTTATATGACATTAAGGTTCCACAAGGATATTCTTCAAATTTGAGAAGGTGTGTTTCAATGGACGATCTGAAGTTAGTGGGGATGAAGTCCCATGATTATCATGTCTTGATGCAACAACTATTGCCCGTATCTATTAGGGGCATTATGAAAGATGAAGTGCGAAACACTATAACAAAATTGTGTATTTTCTTTAATGCTATCTCGTAACAAAGTCATTGACATTGAAAAGTTAGATGAATTGGAAAATGAGGGTTATATTATTTTGTCTCAACTAGAGATGCATTTTCCTCCCGCATTTTTCGATATAATGGTGCACCCGATAGTGCACTTGGTAAGGGAGGTCGGCTCATGCGGTCCAGTTTATCTAAGGTGGATGTACCCTTTCGAGCGATACATGAAGATCTTAAAAGGGTATTCTAAAAATCCTTATCGCCGGAAGCCTCAATAGTTGAGAGATATGTAGTTGAAGAGGCTATGGACTTTTGTAAAGATTATCTATCAGGGACGATGATACGATCTCAGCATGACAAGAGGATAACGGAGGGAACTCGAGGAATCAAACTGAAGAATAAGGGTCGTGAAGAGGTGTTGCAAGCACACCTGTACATCTTGAATAATATGGAAGAAGTTCAACCATACATTGATGATCACGAAAGAGTTTGAAGAATAAGAATCCAAGGAAGAATGACATGCAAATAGCTCATGAGCAAAAGAGGACGTTCATAAAGTGGTTTGAGGAGAAGGTATCGCACGAGACCGGAGTGTCGATACAATCGAGTGGTTGGCACGGGGGCCTTCTTTTCAGTCATCACTTGGCAAGGTTATGAAATAAACGGGTATACCTTCTACACAAAAGGCCAAGACGAGAGAAGTTCTGTGCAAAATAGTGGGGTGATGGTTGAAGCTGAATCCATGCACTTTGCGAGTACGAAAGACAAAAACCCGGTATTAGCATCAATGGCTTATTATGGAGTTATTGAAGAAATATGGGAGATGAGTTACAACAAGTTCAAAGTTGCTCTATTGAAATGTGAGTGGGTTAGCAATAATGCTTTGTTGTAATAGATCCACAATTTGGAGTTGTCTCGTTGATCTTCACGAGTTGGTCATAGAGATGAGCCATTCATTCTAGCAAGCCGAGCGAAACAATTGTTTTATGTTACGGACCCGCAAATAAAAAAATGTCCATTGTACTTCAAAGTAAAAAACAAGTATGGTGAAGAATCCTTCGACCTTGAAGATACACCCCCTTTCACAACAAATCCCCCTACAACGTGATGTGGAATTGGTAGATGATGAAGAAGATGCTGCAAGAAAAGATCATTGTGAAGGAATATGGGAAACCATATAAAGTAAGATCTTAAGTTATGAAATAGTAATATGTCATAACTTAAGATGGTTTAACATTTTAGTTTATTTTATTAATCTGTTTACTATTTAATAACCTATCTAACATTGATTTGTCCTTGATGAACAGGAACATGTCTAGCTCTAGCTCTGATGAGTCAGGAGGTGAGAGAGGTGGCGAGCCCGTTGTGAGAAGGGGTAGAGGTTGCACACGAGATGAGTGCGCTAGTGGCCGTCGTGACAGATCAAAAAAGAGGCCGCATGTGGACTTTGATGACAAGTTGAATCCAATTGGCCCGGAGGAAGACAATTTCATTAGCTATGTAGGCTATTTGGCTCGAAGCAAAGTTCGCATTGTGATCTCTGCTTGGAAGTTCGTTCCGAAGAAAACGAAGCAGTTGATTTGGGCACAACTTTTGGTTCGTCACTTTCAATATATTTGCATTTGTATCATTTGGCTTGTTACTTGAAATTTAATTATCTTTCCTTTTACCTTGCGAAACGTACGACGTCCCTAACACTAAGGAAATGGAAAAGCATTGGATGGGGAAGTCCGTATACGTTGGAAAGACTTCAAGAATAAGCTGACTAAAAAGTTTGTTCGAGGGCAAAGGAGGAACGAGGATCCATGTCGAAATATCCTTATATTTCTCCGGAGGACTGGAGGAGTTTGTGGCATCACGGCAAAATCCGAGTTTATTGTAAAATTAAAATTTCTTTCATTTCATATCATTTCTTTTATTTCACAACTTAGTTTTAATTGTTTTTGTGTCATAGGAAATGAGTCAAGCCAATAAAGAGAGACAAGCGGCAAATAAGTATCCGCATTGTATGTCTCGTGGTGGGTACGAAAAGGCTGGAACGGAGAATGATGGAAGAGCAATTAGAGAGAATGAAGGAAGCTTCCGAATCCGATCCTTCCACTATTGTCCAGCCCCTGAACCTCCTCCTCGTCACAAGAAATGGAAAGTCTGCGAGGATGAGGGGCGACACATACATAAATGCGAGATGTTCTTTGAGGTTGCCTCCAAGATTGTAAGTAGTTAAATTAGACGTTTTAAATAGCCTCGGTTTTTTCATATTATAGGGTTTAGTTGTTATTTATGAAACATCTTATGATACAGATGCACTTGAGGAGCGAGTTCCCAAGGTTTATTTACGCGGGTTCACGGATGGACATTTTGTCAACGGCCATTGGGAAGCCGGATTACCCGACAACATTTGAGGGGAGCCTAGGGGAGTTACAGCCGCAAAATATTTTGGACGACGTTCACGGTTCTATGACGATAACAACCCTAGTCCTCAGCTTGTAGCCAAAATACGGGCGGGACTATTTGATGAAATCATGCAACAAGTACGATCCGAAGTGAAAACCATGATGGATTCGAGGACAATACGGAACATACAACTCGTGAATCCTCGGCCTTCCCCAGGCGGTAAAGAGAGTTTTCACCCTCCGGATGTTGATCTCGGCGAACCTTCTCACACGCCACGAGAGGACAACCTTGCACTCTCTATTTGGATGTCCCACACAGCGTATTGTTGCCGATGCTCTTATTTACACGGATCACACCATCCACCATAATATTGAAATTCCAAAAGACCTACGTAGGGTAAACGTGACATGTGTTCGAGAGGGGGAAGACAAAACAGACATCCCGATTCAAGATGACGAGGTTCCCGATTTAGGCCGGGCCATAGGATCGTTCATCCTTTGGCCGAATCATCTTATTCAGATGGCGGCGGCGACACCTCCAATGGTAGGAAATACATTACTAGAACTTGCGTTTCATTGGTAACTCACTCATAATATGTTTGTTTATGTTTTCATAGAATGAAGTGGATGAGGGCAAATTTCCACACTTAGCACCGCTTTGCGATCCATGTACAAGGACATTAGCTATCTCTCCTTCAAGATGCAACCTGGCATTGTCGGCGTAGACAAGACCTATGACTTTACAAAGTTGACCAAAAAGATCTTGTCGAATTTTTGCATATGGAGGATTTAGATTTAGTCGTTCTTGAAGCTGCGATAATGTACGTTTTTTCCCCCTTTGATTATTGCATTGATCTTTTTTGTTTGCTATACTTAACAACGTTTATCATTTTATTTCGATCATAGTGTATGCGCTACGACATATGCGTCCCGAAAGACCGAAAGGATTTGTATGGATTCTTAAGTCCAATAAACACGGCCGCGGCTCGCAGATGTGTTAACCAAAAGGACGCTTTATGTTGGTGGTACAATTGTCCAAGCAAGATGATTGTTGTTATCTAGCCCCAATACTTGAAGGGTACGTAATTTAGTTGTCTATTTAAGACTTTTAAGAATAAATTCCTTTCTTATCTTAATTAATATTATAATGTGTTTGTTGTAGTGGTCATTGGACCCTCGTGTGTTGTTTGTCCCTCCAAGAACGCATGTTATTGGTTTGATCCCTTAAGAGGTGGCAAGCCGAACGATGAAATCAAATCTATGTTTGCCAAGTAAGTAAATTTTTGTCTAAATCATTGATTCTTCATTTATATGATCTGTTTTCATGTCTGTTAATTTCCATTTTAATGTAGTGCATTCGGGCGGCTAGATCGATTCTTTGGAGCACACCCAGCAAGGCGGACCAAAGTGGTTTTATCCGAAAGTAAGTAGTTTCAATTCAAGTTATTTCATTGACACAATAGTAGCTTTCGATATGCCTTTATCCGTTTTAACAATTTTCTTTTGATTTATAGTGCCCAAAACAACCAGGGAACTCTGAGTGCGGATACTTCGTTATGTTTTATATGCATACCATCGTTACGGGCGGGCGTACTACGGTTTTCAAAACGTACGTGATCGCTCTCTGTTTCTCAAATGATAATATTTTTTGTTCTACTTGAGTTAATTATTTTATTCGCTTCATTGGTTTAACTTATACGTTGTTTTCCAATTTATAGCTTTTTGATAGTCCTGATCCGTGCTCGGAGGAAGAGATTGATACTGATTCGAGACGCTTTGGCTGCAAATTTTCTTCAACGCATATAGATATGTACATCATGTGTTGCCTTGTTCGCCTTTAATAGTCTTGGTTTTTGTGGAATTGGTAACTCGATTTGTAAATAGCCCGAAAATTAAATCATATCAATCATTTAGAGTTTTGTTGTTCTTTGTGATCTTTGTTACGTATTGGAATTGAAACTCGGAGCTGAAAGTTGAATTTTTGGTCGGTTTAAGTAATAGTTTGTTGTTGTTGTTGTTGGTCACTTGCTATTGTTCTTGTTGTTGGTCTTCTTGGTTGCCAAGTGCTTTTTGGTCTAAACTGATCTATCTTATTGAGTCTTAAAAGTTTTGGTCACTTAGCTTGCTTTGTTGTTTGTTTGTTCTTGTTGTTGGTCTTGCTTTGGGTCGCCAAGTGCCTTGTTGCTTTGTTGTTGGTCTTGCTAGTTGCCAAGTGCGTTTTGGTCTAAACTGATCTATCTTATTGGGTCTTAAAGGTTTTGGTCACTTAGCTTGCTGTTGTTTGTTTGTTGCTGTTGTTGGTTTTTGCATCTCATATATATATGCATTTTTCTGGTTGCCAAGTGCCTTGTTGCTGTTGTTGGTCTTGCTGGTTGCCAAAGTGCCTTGTTTTGTTGTTGGTTTTTGATGTTGTTGCTGTTGCTGTACGTTGTTGGTCTTATTTGCATTGTTCTATTGCACACGGGTTTCGTTTTATATCAATGCAAAAGGGGGAAATTTTTTTTTAAAAAAATTATAATATAAGGCGTCCTGATTACAAATAAGGACGCCCAAAGTGCGCCTTTTTAACCAAAAAGGCGTCCCGTTTTGATTGTAGGACGCCCTAAAAAAAGGCGTCCTACTTCTATTGCACGGGAGACGCCAAAAAGGCGTCCCTTTTTAACATAGGACGCCCTAAAAAAGGCGTCCTATATCTATTGTAGGACGCCCTAAAAAAGGCGTCCTATATCTATTGTAGGACGCCACTAAAAAAAGGCGTCCTATTTTTAACATAGGACGCCTTATAGACTATTTTTTCAACTACCCTAGTCGACGTCCTTCGCAAAAAGGACGTTAATTGCCTCTAATTCGGACGTTTTTGACGTTTTTTGTAGTAGTGAATATAGCTACTTTGGTTTCATTTTTTCTTTTTCTTTTTCTTTTTTCCTTGGTTGGCAAGTTTAACGCTTAAAGGCATTAGATTTAGTGCCTGTTTGGCCAAGCTTATTTTTAGCTTATCTTCTACTTATAAGTATGCTAGGTCAAACAAGATTTTACAAAAGTTCTTATAATTATAAGAGCTTATTTTATAATGAAGAAAAAAAAGTTTAAAAATAAGCTTCTCATAGGAGCTTATAAAGCTCTTTTTAAAAATAAAATATATAAAAAAAAAAAGAACCCGTAATCTCTCGATCGAACATTACCGCACCGCCACCGCGCGCCACCCGCCCGCACCGCCACGCCGCCCTTACCACCACCGTCACCACCGCGCCGCCGCCACCACCACCCGCGCCACTACCGTAGTCACCACCACCACCGTCACCACCGCCGCCACCACCACCACCGCCACCTCTGCCACCACACCGCCCACCACCACCGCCACCACCGCCACCACCCTTTTATAATATACCTTTTTATGATAATTTTTATTAGAAAAAGTGCTTATAATAACAATTTTGTCAAACAACTTATTTTTAATTTCAGCTTTTAAGTAACTTTTAAGCTAAAAAATTTATATAATCACCAAACAACTTTTAACTTTTTTTTAAAAGCTCTTTTTTTAGTTTTAGCTTAAAAGTAACTTATAAGCTAAAAATAAGAGGATCCAAACGGGCTCTTAACTCAAGGCAACCCAAATGCTAAAAGGACATTATTATTGTTGTACTAATTTACTAATCAGTTTAAAGAAGACTACAAATTCAACAACCAATTTATATTTATTTATGGTCAAAACTGGACGGCTACACAATTACATGGGAAGACAAATGATGCATTAAAAAAAAACGAAATATATATATATATATATATATATCAGTAGATCTCAAATAAAAACTCGTTTATGAATATGTCAAAACACAAAATTTCCCCTTAATTAGTACTTCTCTAATCCTAACTGTAAGACATAGTTTATAGTACAATTTACATTATAAAATAGGTCCTATATTTAAGACCAGAGAAAGTATAACAGTTTACTTTGCATGCATATGTAAAATATGAATAACTAATGTACCATGAAAATTGTGCATATAAATATTATTAAATACTACATACATACATACATACATACATACATATACCCACACAATTATACTTACATATATATATTATGATAACTATAAAAATTAAAAATTTTTTTGAAAAAGATTAAATTATTAATAAAAAAATTGATAAACAACGAATGTGGAGTGCATCTAGCTAAATTCTGTGAATCAAAAGTGAAAATTGTTTTTATTTTTTTATATTTTTTTACTGATTGGAGTGCAACTGTGAAGGTGAAATGGTTGAAGGAAAAAGAGGGCCGGTATCCACAACGATGTGAAATGGCCGAAAGAAAAGAGGGCCATGAAGAAAAGACCGTATAAACCCACCGAATAATGAAAAAGAGAAGAAATTTGGATTATGCTCACGTCAAGGAAAAAAAAAACTGGATGATGAAGATTAGGAATCGTTCGAGCCGACGCTCACCGAGTGAGCTTTTGACTTTGGAGCTCTTTTGGGAGAAAAAAGCTTACCCAAACACGTTGTCTATCCACTGGACTTTTTTCCTCTCAACGCTCACCAAACACGTTGTTCAAACAGCCCAATGTCGATTGGTAATTAGAAAAGGGGAATTACATTGAGGTCTTAAGAAAAACAAATTATTACAACTAGATCCTATGAAATCAACAAATTTATAAGAAGCCTCAAGGGACTTGTGATGATTTATTTGAAATGTGAAAAGACGAGTTTACCCTAACTTATTATTAGTTGTAACACCCCGAATTCCATATTTCAAATTGTATCGGTTGACATTTGGTTTTAGAAAAATCAACAGAGTTTGAGGTGCTACCGCTCAGAGTAATGCGGAACAGAGAGCCTGCGCTTTACATTTGGACAATGAGTAACGATATAAAACGCCCGGGCATAGGCTGATATATTAAAAATCCTGAAGGAATATTCATGTAATACAATTACAGAACTTGTGTATAATTACAACTCTTGAATAGTAACTATACATCCTAAAACCAAGCCTTAACTAGACTTGTGGCTCATAACCTAATACAGTTAATCAAACCTATTTGGCCAGGCCGGGTAAAGTCTAGTGGAAGTCTCCCCGTCTTTCACGGCAACTTATTGACTAAACCACATAGACAACTCTTTCTTAGATACCAAACAGTTTGAGACAACTTTATCGGATTGAGACCAGAATTAGTGTTAGTTCTCAATATGTTTTGATGATTAACAACAATTGTAAACATGTGTTGAAGTTTTTGCAAAATCTGTGTAAAACCATTTATCAGTTGTTTACTCGAGTAAAGGAAAGCTTACTCGAGTATAGGACTATTTAAAGGATTGCCCAATTGAATTTTACACATACTTACTCGAGTAAAGAGATGATATACTCGAGTAAAGGTCATCCAGAAAGCAAATGCGTTTTACAAAAGGTACTTACTCGAGTAAAGGTTTACATACTCGAGTAAAGGTCATCCCGAGAGCAAATGTGTTTTTCAAATTGTGACTTACTCAAGTAAAGGTTTATATACTCGAGTAAAGGCCATCCAGAGCAATCAATCTTTACAAGATAAATCAATACTGGAGTATAGAAATCTATACTCGAGTATTGGACTTACCGAGAGCAAATGAACTTTTGAACTTGAGTGTATACTCGAGTAAAGAATTTGCTTACTCGAGTAAAGGGTCTTACAGAAAGTTCCCAAGTTTTCTAAAACTCGTGCATACTCGAGTAAGAGTTTTCATACTCGAGTAAAGAACTCTTAAAATGATTTTCGACTTAACTCATGTTCGTGCTTACTCCAGTATGAATTTGTTTACTCCAGTAAAGAGGCATCTTACACTTAGAGTTTTCAAGCAAATAGTTGCTTACTCGAGTAAACTTCTAACTTACTAGAGTAAAGACTTTGGTTTCAAAAGTTCAAGTCTCGATGGTTTGCTTCTGGAAGTTGCTTACTCGAGTATCCTTTTGGATACCGCGGTAAAGAAAGACTCTCTCACACAAAGACTTACTCGAGTAACGAAGAACTTACTCGAGTAACCAACGCTGAAACCAATTTTTGAATTATACGAATTTGCATATCACTCTTGTTTGTTCTAATTGCTTTCATGAATCATTCACCTATGAACCCAACTATGTTTAACAAGTTTGTTGAGTGAATTTCAGCTAGCACAGATGAAGATTATTGAAGGTCAAAGCCATAAAGCAAAAGTGTACAGTGCATTTAATGCACTTCGCAAATCAACCTTCTTTTGGATAATCCACCGAGCACGCATTCTCAACGGTCAAGAATGCTTTCTTCATCAAGTAAACTCTTCTCCAACGGGCAAATCCTCGAGTTCCACCTCGATCATATTAGCACCTGGATTAGTTGGAGTTTAGAGAGAGAAGATGACCAGACTTAATGCTAATCACCTACAACGGTTGGATTCATCATTCAACGGTCATTTAATGTTCTCTACCTATAAATAGAGTTCATTAACTTCTTCTCAAGCTGATACACCTACTGAGAGCGAAAATTTACTAAGTGTCATTTATTGTGTTCAGCTTTCACTTGTATTGTATCAATCTGATACTTGTACTTCAGTGTTCATTTTATCTGCTCTGTAAGAGAGTTCTATCTGTAAATCATTTATTGATTGAGATAACCACAAGTCAGGGGACTTGGTGGTTGGGTGTATTGATTACAACTTGTAAGGAGGAGTGAGTTCTAGAGAGAGAACTACTCTTGAGTACAGAGTGTGTAATCGTTTGTGAGTATAGTGGATTGAAAATCCCAAGTGTGGCTTGGGACTGGATGTAGGTCAAAGATAAGACCGAACCAGGATAATTTCTCTTGTGCAAGCTTTCCTTCCCTTCCTCCTCTCCGTTTATCTCTCGGTTTCATTACTTCAAAACAGAGCATATTCTGAAAAGTTTTTAAAATACCCAATTCACCCCCCTTCTTGGGTATATAGCTCCATTTACAATTAGTCCCTGTTAAACTCCTTCCGGCATTCACTTTGACCGGGATCTCTTCACGGCTCCGTCTACTGATGCATCTTTTCGGATCCATCCTTCGGTGCCTCCACTGATCCAGATTGCTTTCCTGAACCTTAGAAAAATCTGAGGTCCAATACCCATCAGACCTCAGGTAACAGTTAACCTCTATAGCAGATATGATAATATATGATAGATATTCATTACATGTCAGCATCAACCATACATAGCACACAGAATATGTAAGGTTACTACAATACATAAGCACACAATAGATGTAATGCTAACAAGACAACAATACATAGCACACAACACATGTAATGTTAGCTACGTTTGCACCAACCAGTGCCACGACAGCTCCTCGTGTCCTCAGCGCTAGGAAAACAACACTACGACATTATCAAGACTATAACCCGTACAAAGCTGAATGTATATAAACAAGTGATCTAAGCCCCATAAACTTAGTCACAGTGCATGACTCAAGACCTAGTCTTGTCCATCACTTCATGAATTAATCAATCATATATAATCATACAAGATATAGGTGATTAAAGTTACTAGTACGCAAACGTACGTTTCACCGTGTAATGGCCAACATGCCTGACCTTTGAATCCGACTCCGGACTTCCCCGATATCCTATACATTGCCGTCAGATTATTTCCTTTTCCATGATATTATAATTAATATCATATTTCCTAGAATAATATCAAAAAGGATATTTTCACCTATTTTGACATTTCTACCCTTGGTGGATTTGTTATTCCTCTTTTACCATTACATTTTATTAAAAACGAAATGCTGAATTTTCTGGGCAAATTTTGCATCAACTTTGACAAATCATAATTAATTCTACAAAAAATGAAATGAAGTTCCGTAAAATTCCTCATGACCCTTGACATTTCTATTTTCAAGGAAAAATATTCCCAGAAGCTAGAACATCAAGAATAATTTCCAGTTTAATATTTTCTCAACATTGCCCAGTTTATAACTCCATAAATAAGGCTTAAATTCAAAAATTCATATCGCCTTTTCCAGAGATCAAAATGTTACATATTTTATATATTTGGAGATCCCTACATGTCTAATTTATTCCTGTAAAATTTCATGATTTAATGACTTCATTTGCTACGTAAAATAATAGACACAATATTCGCTGCTAGTAAAAAGCTTAAAACTGGAAATTCTACAATTTTCACAATCTTGATCAATTGATTTTCAAAACTTTCCCTAACATGTTTTCCACTCCATTTTGAGTTTTAAATGCAATGGAGACTTTCAAACATGAAAAGGAATATTTCTAACAATTTCCTAGATTAAATTACAATTTTACTAAAAATTAAAAAAAGTCAAGACTAGAAAACTAAAAGCTAGAGCTCAAGAACTTACCTCTTAAAGTTCTTACTCCAAGAACTTTGCCTCTCACTCTCACTACTTTAGAAATCGACTCTTGGAATTTGATTTGGTGTGAAGAATGAAGAGAGGAAAGCTCTCTATTTATAGGGAAAATTCAAGAGCCTCAACCTTTGGATCATTTTTCTTCATCGGTGGTTCATATGAATTAGTTTTCCATGAAGACACAATTTATGGCTCAAAGGTTCTCATTGGTTAGTTTTATTTACATAGGATTAAGCCCATTTATTTAAATAAAACATGTGCTCTTATTAATTAAATATAATAAACTCTCTCTCTCCCCCTCCCCCCCCCCCCCCCGATGTGCAAATCTAATGATTCAAGCTCCTTATTGGTTCATTTATTTTTCATGAGGATTTAGCTTAATTTGGTGATTAACTAGGGCCATTGGATTTAATTTATGTTTGTTTAAATTTAATCCTCGCCCTTAACCTATGGCTCAAATCTCCCATTGGTCCAATTAATTATCTAAGGATTTAGATCATTTTCTTGATTTTTCATTGGCTAGATGCCATTGTTGACTTTTCAACATTAATTAACAAAGTCCAATTAACTCTTAATCCAATGCTTATATGCCTCTAAATTGCATTTGTCATTGGTTATTTGATTTCCCTTAATCAAGTTGAAATCATAAGCCACTAACCTCAATTAGCACAAGCTAATTTGCTAATTATGAAGTTCTACTCTATGTTAATTTGGCTAAGGGTATTCATAACCCTTTCTTTATCTCTTTTGTTTATAAATTAATTACTATTTTATGTGCTATTTATCTCATATTAAATAGCCCTTAAAAGTAGTCTCATAATTAACCATTGGTTAATTAATCCCAAAGTGAAATTTGGACAAAAATACAATCAATAGATCATAATTCTTTGAGACACATATTCACCTTTGTATTTTAGTAATTATTTCCCAAAATACAATGTTTATAAGAGTTATGAAAATTAAGGTATTACATTAGTTATACCTTAACTTGTCAATTGAGGCGTTCGACTTATCATTAGTGGCATTCGGACTTGTCAATTGTGGCACTTTAAATCATCATTAGTTGCACATTGACTTTCAAAGGAAGCACCTTGATGACTTGTCATTGGGGTGCCATGACTTTTCATACTCTAACTTGTCATTGGTGCCCTAATTTTTCAATTGTAGCACCATGACTTGTCATTAGTAGTACATTGACTTGTCAATTGATGCACCCTAACTTGTTATCAGTGGCACCTTAACTTATCAATGTATTGCTAATACTTATGACAAATCCCCCTTTTTTCCAGTGTGAAAAATCCCTATTTTTATTGCATATTTTCATACTTTATCTAGGGATTTTATCATACTTATTGTGCTTAAAATGTCTTTCTTGTGATAAATTGAGATTAAGGGTAAATACATTAAATTTTATCTAAAAAGGGCAAAATTGTCAAAAAAAAATATAATTAATCTTAATTATTGAGTTTTCTTAGAATATTTGATATTGGATTACTTTTTTTATTGTTTTATTGTAGATGCTTAAAGAAATTGGACCAATTTTGAAAATGGAAGTTTGGGCTCAAATTGCAAAAAGTGTAGTTTAACCCCACAAACGTTTTTTTAACATTTACAAGATAATCCCTCCACAAACTTTTAAATTATAAACTTCAGTCCTTGGTCAAAACTTGTGATTTAACTCGACTATAGGTCGATTACGTAGGGAAGCATCGACTTCACACCAGGTTCAGAGTAGTGCCGTGGCAAGTTCAAAGCTCACGATCGATCTTCATCCTTCTCCACCTTGGCCATTCTTCTTCCTTGCCCGTGGCTTCGTTCTCCACCACGATCGCCAGAGATCATCATTTACGACACCTCCATCCTCCTCTCCACCATCGACGAGACCTCCAAGCTTGATACTTACCAGAGAAAAACACAGCGCCACAACAGACCTTTAATCATCGGACCTCTACCTTCGCTCTCACCATTACCTTCATCCTCTTCCATCACCGTCACCGTTTCTCCGTCCTCACACACACCAATGCCGACAAATTTCAGACCAGATCGAGAAAACAGAGAGGAGAGACATGGTTGCAAACCAGAGACCTTGAGACCGGAACCTTCTTGCTCGATCCTCCTATCTCCGTCCACCTTCGTTCTACTCTTTCATTGGCAACCTTTGTCTTCCTTCACCGGCGGTGAGCTTGTATCATTTCAACGAACTCGTGGCTTCCATTAATTTCATTTCTTTCTTTCCTTCTTTCCTTCTACCATCACTGATCACTTTTCCCTTTTTATCATCAAGCTCATTTTTTCTAGTGGTGTGATTTCAATGTCTAGTTGTTCAATTGAGAATAGGGTTTTCGTAATACCCTAAAATTCATATTTATCATAAATATTATATTTTGATAAATAGGGCCTATTAAAAATAGGTGAATATGTGGTCTCAAAATTGAGTAACATATTTATGTTAAGTTAGGGAATTTTCTCTAAGAATTAAGGTAATCAAAATAATCAAGGAAGTGTTATGAAACCACTTGAATTAATTAAAAGGAATTAACCACAATTAGGAGGCAATTAAATTTGCACTAATTAAAATAATGGAATAATACCCCAAAATTCATATTTCTCTTGAATATTATAGTTTGGCAAAATAATACCTATTTAAAATAGGAAAGTATGTTGTCTCTAATTTTAGTAATTTATTTGTTTATTTTCCTTGGAATTTAAAGAGGTAAAAATCCAATTTTATTTTAGGGACCATAAGTTGCCCTATGATTATTAAATTAATGCATGGTGCATAAATGACCAAAGTAAACCCAAAAGTTGTGAGAAAATAATTAATCCAATTAGAGAGAAAATTTGCCAACAATTAATGGACAATGAATTTGCAATAATTAAAGTAATTGTATTAGATGTTCATAATTAATTAAATCAACTAATTAAGAATATTAATTGAGATTAGTTATGGAGGGCTAGGATTGAACGTCATAAAGCTAAATCCTAAGGCCTTAATTCAATTTCATAAAGTGGAATCCTTGTGAAGTAAAATTCACCAATGAGAAAAGAGTTGTGTATGTGTGTGTGTGTGCAAGTAAGAGAGAGAGAGAGTGTTGTGCATGTGTGTGTGTACAATTGTTGTGCATGTGTGTGAGTCTAGTGAGTGAGAGAGAAAAATAAAATTAATTCAGTATTAATTTGAAATCCAAGAAATATCGATGTACACAAGAAAAACTCAAAACAACAAATAAAGTGAGAATTTATACAAATTTAAATAGTTGTGAAGAAGTAGAAACCCTGGAGAAAATATAAGGACTTATCTCGAACCCACATAATTTAACCTCGAAAGTAAGCCTAGTAAAGGCTATTTTTGCAAACGTTGAAGAATAAGCTTAGTACAACCAGGGGAATCTAGTTAGACCATAAATCTGGATATCCAACTACTAATCAAAAAGCATACTCAGAATTTAAAATTATTAGTGATTGATTAGGCAACCAAAAATGAATTTCGTTAAAGTAAAATCGAAGACTCAGCTTGGAAGAAACTTACACAGAAGACGCACTTTACTTCTTGAAGAAGTAAGAAAAAAGATGATGGAAGAGAGAGAAAGGGGAGAGAGGAGTGTGAAGTCAGTTTTGAGTAGGTGTAAGGCTGAGATTTAAACTTCTCAACTAAGTTTAATCCAAGGGTTAAGAATGAATAAAAGTTGTTAGGTAGTTAACCCACAAATTGCTATAAATAGGGCCTTTGGCTCTTCATATTTTCTCACACCAAGATAGCAAGTAGCAATCTGATTCTAAGAGTGAAAGAGTGAGTGAGAGTCTGGGAGAAAGGAGGAGCAAAGTTCTAGGTAAGTTCTTGAGCTCTAGCTTTTGAGTTTGTAGTTAAATTGTTGTTTTTGTAATACCCTAAAAATCACGTTTAGCATAACCACTATATTTTGATAGGTAAACCCTATTTAAAATAGATGAATATGTGGTCTCAAATTTTGTGATAAGTTTATCCTATTTTCTAGATAATTTTTCTTTAGGATTAAGGTGACCAATAATTTAATCTTCTAAATTTTGTTAGGCATCATAAGATATCATAAAATATAATAAATACCATATTAAACCATGGTTCATGTGGAATTTAAAAGAGCAAGAAAGTGTTATGAAAATACTTAAGTAAATTTAGAGAAAACAATGGCAATTAAAGACCAACTAAATCTTCACCAAATTAAATAAATTGTGCAAGACTTCACAATTAATCAAAGGGGGCTTAAACACCAATTTTTATAATTGTCAAGAGATTAAATTAATACCAAGTTCATATTTAAGTCATAAAAGCCAAAAAGAATTATCAAAACACTTGAAACAATTAAGGGGCAATTACCAACAATTAATGAGCAATTAAAATTACACTAATGGAATATTTAGGTAATTCTTTACAATTAAAGTTAATAGTCACCAATTAAAGATACATTAGGATAATTAAAGGTCAAGGACCAATGAGGGGTTAGGATTAGCATAAAGATGATTATTAATGATCATGATTAGCAACCAATCAAATAAATTTAATAACACCTAAAACACCATTTTAGGATTAATGACCAAAGATTAAGCTAATTAAAGACTAAATCCTAAGAGTACTTTGCTTAATTGCTAACCAATCACCAAAGTCATCTAGTTACAAGTATACTTAGAGTAACTAGGAAATTAGAACACCAAGTTGGGAAATGCATGAAGATGGAGATGCCACCAATGCATGCTTGGAGAGTG
This sequence comes from Acacia acuminata, assembly GCA_019022655.1. Classification (NCBI taxonomy): domain Eukaryota; kingdom Viridiplantae; phylum Streptophyta; class Magnoliopsida; order Fabales; family Fabaceae; genus Acacia; species Acacia acuminata. The sequence continues at coordinate 545,364 of JAFJYI010000047.1, read as the reverse complement.
CATGAAGGAGAAAGAGCCATCAAAGCACTCTTGGGGCCAAAAGCTTTACACATGGGGACAATTTTGACACCAAGGTAAGAGGCTTTGGTGAAAAATCAAAGGAGGAAGAATGGGGGGGGAGGTAGGCCACGTTTTTTGGCTCAGCTGGAGGGAGAAATCAGATTCAAACCCATGGCCAAAAATGAAAGATGTGCAAGCTAGAGAATTACAAGATTTGCCATAGCTTTTTCCTATAAATAGAGCACCAACCTCTTCACAAATTTCACACCAAAGCAAGCTTAGTAAATCTGATATAGAGAGTGAAAGTGAGAGTGAGGAGTCTTGAAGAAGGAGGAGCAAGGTTCTTGGTAAGTTCTCTAGCTCTAGCTTTAAGTTCTTTAAGTTCTAGTTCTTAAATTCTTAGATAGAAGTAGGTTAGATCTTAAATATGCTAGGATAATTTTATTTACATGTTTTTATAGTCAAAATTATCCTTATTTAGAAAAAATGATGAGGGAGGTCATATAGCAAAATTTCTCGAAGAAAATCATCAAAGTAACAAAGTTCGGCAAAATTTCATCGGTTTCGAATTTCTGGAGGCAGTGATGAAAACGCCAGAATTTCATATTGAAACTATGGTCAAAAAATTCTGAGGAAATTTATGGTTAAAATAGACATATAGGGATTTTTAAATATGTCAAGAACATGTCAAAATGATTTCTGTACAGAGAGATAAAAATCCTCAAAGTTAGGCTACGAATTTCTGGAAAAATGCTGGGCAGAGGTTCAAAACTTAAAACCTGGGAGTGATTCGTGTAATCTGGGAAAATTTTATTATTTTAATTTAAAATAGACATCCTAAGGATTCCAAGGAATTTTACGGATCCTCGTTTCGATTTTTCTAGAATTAATTATGATTTTTCAAAGTTAGACGAAATGCTGCCCAGATTTGTACCAGCGTTGTTCTACGAATTTTGAAGGAATAAAGTGAAAAATAAATGTTGCAAGGGCAAAATAGTCATTAGTGGCCAAAATATCTCTTAGGATATTATTTGTAAATTAATAAATACGATATTACCATTATAGGGTACACGTGATCACCGTCCGACCGTCAACGTACCGACAACACCGACGAAGGTACGGACGCGTACTGTAACACTAACTCTGATGTTTACTGTATACCTATATTGATAGATATGTTCATAAACTGTGACTCTGTTTTTAAAAGAATTGTTCATACACGTACAGCTTTATACGGGTTATAGTCATGATAACGCCGTTGAGTTTTCCTAGCGTTGAGGACACGATAGGCCATCGTGGCACTGGTGAATAGTGTAGACTGTAATAACATTCATATGAGGTGGCTGTGTTGTTATTACTCTTTATATGTGAACATAGCTGTGATGTCATGAGATAACTGTCATAGATAACTGTACATGAACATGAGGTTAACCGTTACCTGAGGTTCAATGGGTATTGAACCTCAGCTCTCACCTTAGCTTCAGGTTCCGGAGTGAATAGGACTGAGGACAGAGGTAAGCAGCCGATGTAGGAGACGGCCGGAGGAAGCCCTTTTTGATTTGTGCTGAACAATGATAACATTTGAAAAATTTTGTACCGCTGTTAACAGCCAACTCTTACACTACGGTGGATGTTTATCGAGCTTACTTTTCTAAATACTATTTACTTCCGATGCTCTACTCTGATCAAATAATTCTGAAAACGCTTCCGAAAATTGGGATGTTACAGTTTTAACCTTTGATCTTCTAGAATTAGTTATATTTCATGTTTTCTGAGTTTAAAAATTATCTTATTTCGAAAAATTGATGAAGGAAGAGTTATAGCAAAATTTTTGAAGAGAAACATCAAAGTAACGAAGTTCGGTGAAATTTCATCGGTTTTGAGAATTTTGGAATCGGTGATGAACATGCCAAAATTTCATATTGAAAATATAGTCACAAAATTCTGGGAAAATTCATGGTTAAATTAGACATATATGGATTTTCAAATATGTCTAGAACATATTAATTTGAGCTCTGTACAGTGAGATAAAAATTCTGCAAAATGGGCTATGAAATTCTGGAATTTTTCTGGGCAAGGGATGAACACGTGAAAACTGGGAATATTTCATAAATTCTGGGTAAAACTCAGTATTTTTCATTGAAAATAGACATCCTAAGGATTTCGAGGAATTTTACGGATCCTCGTTTCGATTTTTGTAGATTTAATTATGATTTTGCGAAGTTAACCGAAAATTCTGCCTAAAAATTCAGCATAGCGTTTTTTAAAAAATGTGAGGGCAAAGTTGTAATAGTAAATCCACCAAGGGTAGAAAGATAAATTAAACCCTTAGGATATTATTATAAGCAATATGATATTTATCAAATATCATATAATAATCCGACGATAGCGTATAGGATATCCGGAGGTCCGGAGTCGGATCAAAAAGGCCGGACGTTTGGCCATTACAGGGGTGAAAGGTACGTTCGCGTACGATAACTTTAACTCTCATATGTCTTGTACGGCTCGATATGATTGGCTGATTCCTGATTGTTTGTTTTCCAAAACTGTGAATATCTATCATATATACTGTTTATACTTTTGATATGAGGTTAACTGTTACCTGAGATTCAATCCGATTGAATCTCAGCCTTGACTAAAGGTTCAAGGAAGGAACCAGGATCTAAGAAGATGACGTAGACGGAGCCATGAAAAGGCACCGGTAGATAGAGCCATGAAAAGGCACCGGTAGATAGAGCCGTGAAGAGGCACTGATGGACAAAGCCGTGAAGAGGCACCGGTCAAAGCAAATGTCGGAATAAGTTTAACAGAGCCTACCTTTCGGCATGAATCTAATAAGGTTACTTCAAACCATTTGGTGTCTAGAAAGGGTTCGTCTATGTGGTTCGATCGGTGAGTCACCGTGAATTCGGGAGACTTCCACTGACACCGACCTGGCCAAATTGTTTGATTAACTGAGTTAGGTTCATTGCCCCAAGTCTAGCTACGGCTTGGTTGAAGATTGTATAGTTACCATAAAGACTTGTAATTATGCAAAGCTCTGTACTAATGTATCACATGAATATTCCTTTGGGAAATTTTTAATATATCAGCATATGTCAGGGCATCAGCATATGCTTGGGCATTTTGTATCAGTCACTCATCGTCCAAACGTTAGCGCATGCTCTCCGTTTCCGCATTACTCTGAGTGGTAGCACCTCAAACTCTGTCGATTTTTCTAAAACTAAGTGTCAACCGACACATTTTTGAAGTATGAAATTTGGGGTGTTACAGTTTCACTCCTTGAATATATGGCCATGAGTGGCAGCTTGTCAATCCTTTTTTGTAGCAATTGGCAATTGGATCAACTTGGAGCTTCAATAAGTGACTTTTGGCTCTTTTATACCTCTATTTCTACCTTGTAAATGTGATTCTTAGATTTGAGGATGAATTTTATAATGTTGGATTGGTTTTGTTTGATGTATTTGGAGATTGGATATAGTTTGAACCATACTTGACATTAATTAATTTAATTATCATTTCTTTGTGATGGCTAGTCATTGAATTGATGATTTTGTGAACATTTTGTGTTAATTTCAAAGTGGCTTGATTAGTTGACCAATGGTGTCATGTGTTTATATGTGTTTGTATTGATTTATTGAATATGAATTTATTAATTGTGTTTAACATTATTAATCTTGATTTTTCATATGGGTGGTCATTGTGAAATTAAGATTAATGAGAAAATCAAGTGGTAATGCGAGGTGGCTCGAATATTAGATTAAAAACTAAATACAATTTTAAGTTCATTAATTATTAGAGTGTTTAATCAAACTTATTTAGAGAAATTAATATTCAAAGTGGCTTGGTATTAATTAATCTAAACTAGGCTTAGTCCAAGGGTAGAGCCTTTAAAATCAGGATATTTAATCTCCCATAATTATTTGAAGTGGGAATTGCTTGTTCCATTGCTATGAAGGATTGTTCATTCCATTAGTGAGATTCCTGTTTCTCTCATTTCATTAATTCCATCATCGTTTCATTTCATATTTTCAAGAAAAAATCCACACAAAAAAAAAAAAAAAGTTTAGAATAATTTAATTTTCAGTTACAAAAAGTAGTGGATAGTTGAAAAGATCAAATCCTTTTTATTGTTTTTATGCCAATAATCACATTTAATAATTAGGTAATTAGTAAAAAGGTTCCCCAAGAAACGATCCAGAATTACAACCTATATTATAATAATTGGTTTTTTTTTTTTTTTAAAGAAGTTACCAAGGCTCAACTTATCTTTTTCAAAATTCTAATAGGTCGCCCACATATCACTTAGAATTTCATAATAATTGTGATTAATTTATTTTCATTAGTACCTCAATATTAGAATTTCATAATAATTGTGATTAATTTATTTTCATTAGTACCTCAATATAATTCTCCCTAAAAACATTAACTTGCATGTATACTTTCAACCTCTTCTAATTTTAGTCATAAAAAATTATATGTAATTTATTCATTAATGATTATTAAAGTTATAAAATTATAAAAATTAATTATATAACTAATATTAATTGAATAAATAAATAAATATTATTAAAACACCCCAAAATGGTCCTCCACAAATAAGTCGGTGCTTATAATTAAGAATGAACAGATATACTACTTGCTGTGAATGAATTGGGTGGTATTGAGTGTTTATATTCATCATGTCAAATGCTAATTGGGTGCCTGATAGGACGCTTTAAAATATTTTTTTCATTGTTAATGTAAGGTCTAACTATCTAATTTTAGTAGACTAACTAAAATAAGACCTAATTAACTAATGGGAGAATCCCATATAAAGATGGTTAAAATAGGGAAATTCTGATTTGGGTTGGTAAATCTAACAAATTATTAATTAGGTTATGTGACATAGTTAGGGATTTAGAATTTGAACTAAATTACATCTATATCCCTTAGTTATTAAAAAAAAAAAGCAAAATTGAAGACAGAATAATATTGTTACGCGCGTAAAAACCCTAACGACAGGAAATTTATTGGAGGCTCGAATTTAATCTTCATTCCTTAATCGATTTGAGTAATTCTATCCAAATAGATTGTTACAACGATGGCATAAAGATGTACATCTCTTCTACACGTATGATCCAAGTAAACGTTTGATGTTCCTTTTCTGAAGAAGCCTAAAGGTTTTACTGATCTCGTAGGCCTTTTTGGTCGTGGGGTGTATCGATGCCTTTAATCGAAGAGCTGAAATGAAACAAAACCACTTTTTAACTATGTAATTTAATAAAAGGATCTTGGTTGGCCGATGAGGAAAGAGAGCTGTTGTGTTGTTCCTCTCTTCCCTCTCATGAAGCTGAAGCTACTCAAAATAGAAATAGAGTTCTGCTGCTTTTGATTCTAGAATTGAAAAGAGCGAAATCGGTTCTGAAGGAATAAAGATTTGGTTTGTGCATCTCTTCTGCTTATGATTTTAGAATTGAAAAGAGCGAAATCTAGAAATGGGGGCCAAGACATAAAGATGAACTACCGAGTTTAGAGTTTTTCACATAAGAAACCTGCTTTCTATCAGGTCAAATCAGAGATCTTGGATTTAACTAACCCAGAGGCATGATTCTGCTCTTAGGGTCCTGGACAACCATAAACAACCCCTTACTTAAATCTATTAAGGAATGAAGATTAAATTCCAGCACACAATGAATTTTACGTCGTTAGGGTTTTTATATAGGGTGTAAATAATATTATGTTGTCTTTAATTTTGCTTCTTTTTTTTTTTTTTTTTAAATAACTAAGGGATATAGAGGTAATTTGGCCCAAATTCTAAATCCCTAATTGTGTCACATAACTTAATTAATAATTTGTTAAGTTTACCAACCCAAATCAGAATTTTCCTATTTCAACCGTCTTTATATGGGATTCTCTCTTAACTAATTTGAATAGATTAAGGAGGTTGGTGAAGTTAGTTAATATGATTTTCTGTAAAAAAAAGTATCTTAATCATATTTCTTAATTCATTCCTTCCCTCCCTTCCTTACTTGATTATTGCTTAAACAATATCAATAAGTTCAATATGAAAAGGAATTTATAAACATGTAAAATAGGTCTCATATTTAAGACTAACATCAACATCCAAATTAGGTCATATGTTAAAGACAACGGAAGTCGTTTTACTATGAGACACAATTCCTCAAATATAGAGTAGTTAGTACATAAGGGTGAGCCCTGAAGTAACGGTAAATATTGTTGCCGTGTGATATAGAGGTTACTAGTTCAAATCATGAAAGCAATCTCTCTAATAAGAGTCTTGTGCACTTTACCCGCTTTTTTTATTTTTTATTTTGAGTAGTTAGGACATGAAGCACATTCATGTGTCTTTCCGGGTTGGTGAACAGTTTATATAAAATGTTCTCCAGCTGTATTACGTTGTGCGCGCGCGTGTGTGTAGAGAAAGAAGTTCTTTATTATAATGGTAGATGAGAAAGAAGTTTGGACATGTAATTAAATAGGTAAAAGATTTTGTGTGTGTGTAAAAGAACAAATTAAAAAGCACTCGATCTCAACCTTCCAACAAATTATACCACATCAACTATCTATTCTCACAGACAAACAAAATCAGTTAAAAACATTAAAGTTTTCCTAAAATCTAAGTGATTTTCAATATTATCCTTATTAATTACACTAAACTCAAATATCATATTAATTATTGCTCTTTCATACTATCTTTATGAAATATGGGTAGACATGAAAAAAAAAAAAAAAAAAAAATCAACTGCTCCTTGAAAACTTGTAAGTAAAAATCATTTACACTCTAAACCTTGAGGAACCTTTTCTATTATTAAAAATATATAATTAAATTATTCTCTGTTCAAAGGGCAGATATTTCTTATTGGCCCAATGACTATTTGGCGAAAGCTGTGAACCCTATATATGCTTGTAATTTTTACGTTTTAACATACTAGTATGCGCTTATGCAGTTATCACTTCCTTCCTGATATCAATAATTAATTGATCCATATTCCAAAAAGTCGAGCTTTTATAAATTTAAGCGACTAAATTAAAAGTTGACATAAACATAAATGATTAAATATCATGTTAAAAGCGACTAAATTACGTTTTGTGAAATTGCATACACATTATTTAAGTTTGACGAGTCATCATTTTTCGTAAAGTGAAACTAAAGATGTTAATATTAATTGAGAGATTAAAATACACTTTATAAACTCAAAAAATTAAAATAAAATTAAAACCTGATACAAAGTAAAGCAATGAACCTACAGTTATTTTAGGATTAATAACTTATCCATTGTATGCTGCAGAAATAAATATGCAAAATAATTTTGGCGTTCAAAAAAATAAAAAGTAGGGTTTTGAACCTTCCAATAAACAATCACTAACAAAATACAGTGTTTGGATTAATTTTTGGAGAATACTTTCTAGAGAAAAAGTGATAAAAGTAATTTTAGAGAATATATTTTGAGCATAATAAATTCTGTGAAAAAAATGATTTTGATAAAACGATAGTGTTTGGATATTGTAATTAGAATCACTTTTTTCATGTTCCAATTATCAAAAAGGACATTAGCTTTTGTGATAATTGCATAAAAAGATAACATTTTTAAATATTTTTAAGATTAAATTCCATAATAAATACCAAAAGTTATATAAATTTGTCTACAAAATTAAAATTATAACATTAGTCAATTATGTAACATGATAAAAAATAGCTCAAACATATATGTATTAATAAATTGTATAGACGAAAATCATTTATTAATAGTAATTATCAAAATAATACTACTCTTTAGATTGAAATAAGTAATAAATTTTGACATAATTTTTTTCTAATATAAATCTGATATCATAGGCAGTAAATGAGAAAATGGAAACATAAATTTTTTTTTTAAAAAAAAAAAAAAAAAAAAGGAAAAGAGAGGACCACAAAAGGAAGAAGAAAAGGAAAAAAAAAAAAAAGAGAAAAAAAAAAGAGGAGAAAGAAAAAGTTGTAGATGAAAATTCCATGCCGACACATCGAAAAGTGAGGAAAACCAATTGCACCGATAGCATTGTTTTAAAGCCTAGACGAAGAGTGGAATAATGAAATAATATTCTCTAGCTGTATCACGGATGGAAAGCACATTAATTATCTTTTTTATATATGTCTATAATTAATAAAGGTAATGGATGAGAGTAATAATTAATATAATATTAGAGTTTAGTGCAATTAGTAAGGGTTATTGGAAGTTACTTAAATTATATGACAACTTTATTAACTTTAACTGTTTTTATTGGTTTGTGAGAATTGATAGTTGGTGCTTTATAATAAAAAACAGAGAGTATATATATGATGCGCATAAGTTAAAATACTTTTTTTTTTTTTTTTTTAAAAAAAAAAGACGAAAAGCGTGGCTCTCGATCGATGGCCAAGGTAGCAATGGGATGGGCCAAAAAAAAAAAAAAAAAAAAAAGAACAGATATGCGAGGGGCACTTGAGAAAAACAGACTTTAGCTTTAACTTTATGGAGTGAATGGGGACTCTCACTTTTTTATTATGAAACTTGGAATCTCTTTTCTCTTTCTTTTGTGCCATTCAAGCTTCCCTCAACCCCTTCTTTTCTTCCTTAATCCTTAAGTCTCCCATCTTCTTCATTCACTTATTTAATATTCTCCTTCCTTTTTTTCATAAATATATGACGCAATTTGAACACTATATATATATATATATATATTTTGTAAAAAATATTTAAAGAGATTATTACACTTCAACGCTGACAATAAGAGAGAGGAAATTAAACTCCCATATAATGCAACTGTGAACACTATCTACACACACACTTCGATTTCTAACCGATCCGTATCAACCCTCATCATATCAGTAATCCTAGTCTATCTGTGTGTGAGCGAGTATATATGTAAATTAATACAATTACACATCTCTTGGTTTTATTTCGGAGACTATATACCTTTCATGTCTGCATGGGAATTTTTTGCGTTGGCTCCCTTGTAACCATGCGTTGTTAACAGAAGACGCGTTGTTTACACATGAACGATATAGAAAAAGGCATCATAAATAAATAAATATTAGAGTAATTCTTAAAAGTGGATTGTGGAGCACATATACAATTGAGGATGAAAAGTGTGCTGCTACATGCAGGTGTTAAAAAATAAACTTACTTTTGTGTGTCCCATTAACTCAACACCGTTTCGCACCGGAGACGTTTGCCATGCTTCAATCCAGAACATGATATAGCATTCAGTAATCTTTCTCTCTCTGATTTCTTGTATGTTTTCAATTTGATTGTGTGAACTGATTTTTGTCTACGTTTGTTACTTCTGCTTCCGCCTTTCACAATTAATATTCAATCTCTACTTTTGAGTTAGACTGGTTCAAGGTTCATTCTCTCAAGTTGCCTACCATAATCTTCATTCCTTGATTACTTTGTTCGATCAAATTGCATGCATATTGATGAAAGGTCGGTAGATGCTTTTGTATGTGCAGGTAAAGTAGATAATTGCATATAATAAAAATATTACTAGATTATATTTATTGACTAAAACTCAAGCCCCAAGCCTATCACCATTTTGCGGACACATTTTGTTCTGCCTTGGCGAACCTCGAATCAAATCAACTCAACACTGTTTGATTGTCCGCCATGATTCAATCCACAACTTGAAATAGCATTCAGTAATCCTCTCTCTCTCTCTCTGATTTCTTCTTTTCAGTAATATTTGACGCAATTTGAACACTATATATATATTTGTCAAAAATATTTAAAGAGGTTATTACACTTCAACGCTGACAAGAGAGAGGAAATTAAACTCCCATATAATGCAACGGTGAACACTATCTACACACACACACTCTTCGATTTCTAACCGATCCGTATCAACCCTCATCATATAATTACACATCTCTTGGTTTTATTTCGGAGACTATATACCTTTCATGTCTGCATGGGAATTTTTTGCATTAGATCCCTTGTAAGCATGCATTGTTAACAGAAGACGCGTTGTTTACACATGAACGAAAAAAAAAGGCAGCATTAATAAATAAATAAATATTAAAGTAATCCTTAACAGTGGATTGTGGAGTACATATACAATTGAGGATGGAAAGTGTGCTGCCACATGCAAGAGTTAAAAAATATACTTACTTTTGTGTGTCCCATCAACTCAACACTGTTTCTCACCGGAGACGTTCGCCATCCTTCAATCCAGAACTTGAAATAGCATTCAGTAATCTTTCTCTCTCTGATTTCTTGTTTTCAATTTGATTGTGTGAACTGATTTTTGTCTTCGTTTGTTACTTCTGCTTCCGCCTTTTCACAATTAATATTCATTCTCTACTTTTGAGTTAGACTGGTTCAAGATTCATTCTCTCAAGTTGCCTACCATAATCTTCATTCCTTGATTACTTTGTTCGATCAAATTGCATGCATATTGATGAAAGGTCGGTTGATGCTTTTGTATGTGCAGGTAAAGTAGATAATTGCATATGAGAAAAATATTACCAGATTATATTTATTGACTAAAACTCAAGCCCCAAACCTATCACCATTTTGCGGACACATTTTGTTCTGCCTTGGCGAATCGCGAATCAAATGAACTCAACACTGTTTGATCGTCCGCCATGATTTAATCCACAACTTGAAATAGCATTCAGTAATCCTCTCTCTCTCTGATATCTTCTTTTCAATTTGATTTTTATCTTCGTTTGTTACTTCTGCTTCTGCCTTTGCACAGTTATTCATTTTTATTTCTACTGTTTAGTTAGACAGATTCAAGATTCCTTCTCTGAATAATCTTCTTTTCTCAATTACTTTGTTCGATGAGATTGCATGCATATTAAGGTAAGGTATATAGATATGATTTGAGCCGGTTTGGATCTGGCATCTGACGCCTAAAAGCTCAGTGGGTTTAAAATAAGGTCAGTGGGATTGAAAGCTCTCCGACATGGTGTTTGAGTCGAGCTTATAAGTGACTGGGGGCTTCCGTAGAAAAAGCTCCTTCTCATATAAGCTCAAAAATCCAGCTTTTACAGCGTTGAGCGTTCGGCGTTTCGTCCTTTCGTTCTCAGGCCTCTCTCGCTGGTTCCAGGACCAGCGTCCCTTCTCTAATCCAAACCCCTGTAGCTTTTAGGCTTCTCCCTCTCTTTTCTCGTTCTCCACCCACCACCCCCTTTTAGCCCCGTTTGGATTGAAGAAAATTGGGGAGGGAAAAGGAAAATTGGAATTTTTCAGTGACGGCGGTCATTTAGATCAAATTTTTTTGGAAGATATTTTCCCGCTGCCACCATTCTCCCACGTTTAAATAAAAATAGGTTCCTATAAAAAATAGTGGGAAGCCATTTTTCGTGCCTATGAAAATGACCTAAAGTCCATTTTGTCCCCGATCACATGGCGGAGAGAAGAGAGTGACGCGGAAAACATGTGGAAGGAGGAAGAAGCCGCCAATGGTGGCCTCTTTTTCGTTGTAGATCCATCGACCGGAGGTGACGGAAATGGAAGAGAGTGTACGACAGACCATTGAAGCTTTAACGGAGGAAGGAGGAAGAGAGAAGGGAGATTTTTCTGTGTTGAGAGAATTGGAGAATACGGAAACTCAGGCCCGATAATTTTTTTTTTTTTTTTTTAAAGGCCATAATCTGCAAAGTTATAAGTTTCAATCCGTAAATTCATTCTGGCCCCCCAAAAAAAAAAAAAAAATACTATAAATTTATTTTGGAATTGTCTTCAATTTTAATTACTCCCTCCCATTTAATATCCTCTACTTCCTCTGGTCTTTATTACAGCATATCTTCTTATAAGATATTTGCTAACATTTTTCATTTTTATCCCTTTTAATTCCATACTCCTCCTAGCTTGTCTTTTTAAAGAATTCAAAATGAACTTGGTCCTTTTTATTATAAACAATACTAGAGGAAGTATTACTGTTTCACTAGATTAATTATGATCTCTTGCATCATATTGCATGTAGGAAAAGTAATAATGGAAAAGGTAGGAAGGCGAAGGGATAAAGTGTGGGAACGAGTTACGCTCTTGGAGGGAAGACGAAAATGGAAGTGTAATGATTGTGGAGAGGAATTTGCAGGAGGTGCTACCAGAATCAAAGCTCATCTTAATAAAGTCAAAGGCACAGGCATTCGACCATGTACTGGCAAAGCAAACTCCAATAATGATACTGAACACAACCTCCTACATTCTCAAGGTACATAAATATATATATTCGATCACTCCATTTCATAAGATAAATCACTTTAATTATAAACTAACCTTTCATATTTAAGAAATGATAATTAGTTTACTAAATATACCTTAATTTTGTTTACTTTACTTATAATAAATAAGGCTTTAGTTGTTGGAATTTTGGTTCTAATCCCATGGGTTATTTTCTACAACATTAGAAGAGAGAGAGAGAAAAATACAGGGAGCCGCATTTTTTTAACCATGAACATAGATGCAGCCACATTTAAAGATTAACTACATTGAAAAAATTGATCCATAAACATATTCATTACCATCTAAGGGCCTGTTTGAGAGTTCCATTTTGGAGGGAAATGAAGGGGAAGGGAGGGTTTTGGTAGTCTCTTCCCTTGTTTGCAAGTTTTAAAAATAAGATGGGAGGAAATCAGGGATTTTTACAAATCCCCCAAAACCCTCATTTCTTCTAAAAATAAAATTCCCCCAATATGGGGGATTTTAAGAGGGAAAATAGATTAATTACTTTTTTACCCAAAGCCTGAGTGATTTATATTTTGGAGTGGACAAGAGGATTATATATCTTCTTATCTTTTCTATGATTTATTACATCTATCCCATATTGCCCTTATTTAAATATCAATTCAATTTCTCAAAGTTTCACAATATGTTTAAATGAAGATAAAATTAGAAACTCTTTTGATTTTCAGACAGAGTAAAGAGTTTTAAATCTTCCCTTATTAATTCTGGTGATGATAATTGCCCGATAAGAATGTCTAATTGGAGTACATATTGCTTAGTATAAACAATGAATAATCAAACTATATTTTGTCAATCCAGTTGTACTCCTTTGCTAGCTTATATGCCAGAAAATCAGGAAAATTTGAATAATGTAAAAAATTTTATGAACCCAAAATCAAGCCAACAAAACAAATTAAGAGGCCAAAGAGGTAAATCACAGTCAAGCATTTGGGATTTAATTTAATTTCCCACGTTGCTATTGATGGGTAATTGAGTTGGGGGCAAAAACAAAAAATAAAAGAAACAAGAAGTTTGTCATTGGACGGCTGGTAGATCATAGCATGTCCAAAACGAAGCAGGAGAAATCCAAGCCAATGATGCTGAGGATCAGGGAAGGACTCAAGACTTGCAAATGATGAAAAGATATGTGTTTGAATGTTTAAGGTTAGATTCATGTTTAATTCCCAACTATATATATGCTTTTAATATTGTGTTTTTTTTTTTTGTTGGGGGGGTTGGATGCATTTTCTTTTTGTTTTTTAAAATCAATCGAATTCTTTTTTATTTTTATATGTAAATTACTCTAATTCTTCAGACCTGAAGATAAGGTTATTGTTTCCCCACTTTCTTATTTGACTCAAGAAGCATTTATCACACTTAAACCAGAGACTTCTTTGGACTCAGTGGTAAGTATTTACTTTCTACATTTTTATATCCTGTTTTAATATTTATGACCAAGGTTTTAGTTATATGAATTTTGCATTTAATTTCATGAATTCTTATATAGGTAATAGATACTTTTGTTGAGATACTAATTGATATTGAGCGAAAGAAGAAAACTATGCCTTTGAATTGGTATCTTCCAGTGACATTTTCGGTGATTTCCTATTCTCTTTTCTGTTGTATGATGTACATTAGTAGTTTTTTAATCTAAAACTAGTTCATTGGAAATCATTTTTGATGGTTCTTCCATGATATAATTTCAGGATGCAGCACTAAAAGACCAGGTGAGTTCCTTCTTGAACCTTGTCCATGGCCTAAAAATGAAAGAAAATTATATGTCTGACCTGGAATCCTGTGAGAAGGTATGCCTTTTCAACTTTTTATGGAAAATTTTCTTATCAACATGATTATCTTTTTTTTTTTTCACTATATATCAATTTGATTTGTGTTATCACAAATAATAGATTTTTATTCCTGTTCACGTTGGAGCAAGGCCAAATGGGCATTTTTATTTACACATTATCCATTTAAAGAACAAAGAGATTGAAATATGGGATTCGCTACCCAATACATCTGAGGTTGAAAAAAAAGAGACAACAGCAAAATTGGTGGGTGTTAGATAATTGCAATATTGATAACATTAATTGAATATATATATATATATATATATATAATTGTTTTCTCTATATGTCTAGTTGATTGCCATGGAAAAACTCTTCGAGAAAATAACGTTTACAAAATTTCATTTGAAGATGGCAGACAATATCCGCTTACAACCTAATGGGTGAGTGGACAATTATTATGTAAAATTATATAAGCTTTAATAGAAAAGGTCTTTATCATGCATGACCTTTTCCTATTTTCTTCCATTTGTAGATTTGACTGTGGTGTCTTTGTTATTAACTACATGCAACAATCTGATAATTATGTGAGGAAAGATAATTCATTTCAGGTATGATCTCTTGCAAACATATATAGTCATATATAGAGTCATGTTTAAGCACTCACATCCTACACGAGCATGCTGGCACTTTAATTCTTTCGGTCATATAAATGATATGGACAATAATATTATAATGTAGTTTGACAGTCAAAAAGAAAGGGAGGATTTGGCTTTGAAGTTGCTCAACAATGACATGAACAAAGAGAAGCAAAATTTATATGACAAAGCAAGGCGGCACTACGCACAAAATGAAGAGGAACATGGCAGTAAAAGTTTACGAGTTGATCCTTCAAAAGAGCACTATGAAGATGTTGGAAGAGAGATGGAAATAGAATATGATGATTTTGACAAAAGAGGAAATGGACATGCAGAGTTAGAAAAAGGTACGAGCATTAGCAGAAACTACATATCCTACTCATTTTAAATGCCTTTTAATTTATGAAAATTATTAAAGTTCTTGAACTTGTAAAAATTGTCATAACTTTACAAAATTACTCTTGTTAAATTGTAACCTCATCTTAGTTAAATTTCTATTAGCCAATCTCTTATCGGTAACTTCTTGATTATTTAACGAGGGACAAATGCAGGAAGGATGTTTCTCTCTTTCATTTCTTCGATTTCATTATTTTACTGATTTCCGTCTTCCTTTGTTACTTCTGCTTCCGCGTTTGCACAATTAATATTCATTCTCTACTTTTAAGTTAGACAGACTCAAGATTCATCCTCTGAATAATCTTCATTCCTTTATTACTTTGTTCGTTCGAATAGCAATCATATTGAGGAAAGGTAGATGATTTTGTATATGTGCAGCAAAAGTATATATTTCTGTGTGTGATAAAAGTAGCTACTCGCATATAAGAAAGTTATAAGTTGTTTATCGACGAAAACTGAAGCCCCAAACTTACCACACACACACACACACACACACACACACACAAAAAAAGTTAAAAGTAGTTTATCTTAATTATTGCCTAGGTTTCCCAAGGCAACCAATTACTTTCAAACTGTCGAATTGCCTTCTATTTTTAATGACTCCCTCGGATATAATATACTCTACTGCCTATAGTCTCTATTACAGGTGGTCTTCAAAAAGGGATATTCTTCATTTATAAGGCATTAGTTAATTTCGTATTAAATATTTGTTTCAAATATGCCCATATTTAATTAGAGAAGTGAGGAGAACTAGAAATTAATATGATATTGAAGTTTAGTGTAGTTAGTAAGGATATAATAAAAATCACTTAAGTTTTACGACAAATTTAATACTTTTTACTGTCTTTTATGGGAAAAGGGTTTTAAATAGATTGCGTTAGCTCTGTCAAATATAGTTTGTTAATTCTTTTGTACTCTTTTACAAGTTTATTCGGCTGCAAATCATATCCAATTCTTTCATATCCTTTTTGCTGTCTTTTATGGGAAAAGGGTATGACTTGATGTATTATTAGTTTAATCATTAATGAACGTTAGTGCAGATTTTATTATTCTTTTTGTCCTTTGAGTTATTTAATTGGAAGTCATATACCCAAATCGAACACTTCCCCACTAATTAACTCAAATTTAATTTAAATTGTCACTTAAAAGACAATCTTAGATTATTAATAATCCATTTATTACTAATGTAAGTGGACAGTTTTTCACATATTTTGGAGTGCGAGAGATAATTTAATTCCCATACGTCTGCTATTATATCTGTGAATAAATACATAGTGGTAGATATTACTTTCTTTTTGAGTACCAAATGTTTTAAGCAAAAAGTTAAAAATATTACCAGAAAATCAGGAAACTTTGAATAATTTGAATAAGTTTTGTAAGCCCAAAAACAACCCAACAAAACAAAGAGGCACCAGGATGACACAGAAAATGGATGCAAAAAAGGGCACGAGAGAGGAGAACTAGCTCGTTGCAGAGAGCTTGTCATATTTTAGGGTGAGAAAAAAGGAACCAATTAAGTGAGAGATAATTTAGTGGCAAACATTTTGGTAGATAAATTAATTTCCCACGTTGCTATTGATGGGAGATAATTTAGTTTACATATGAATATTCAATAGGGACACTTTAGAGGATGAATTGTAAATTTGGGAGACAAATTGGATTGGTGTATTATATTTATAACCAAATTCAGTCCCTAACTTGCTCTTATAATAAGAGCTGGAGGCAGTACATCTCTCCCATATTGCCCATATTTAATATTAATTAAAATTTCAAAGTTACACTGTATAGGTTCAGAAAGAGGTAGAGTTTTAAATCTTCCATTAATAATTCTGGTGATAATAAGTGCCAGATAAAAATGACTGGTTAGGGTACATATTAGTTTAAACAATGAATAATCAAACTATATTTTGTTAACCCTTTTGTACTCTTTTGCAAGTTTCTAGTGCCAGAAGGAAAATTTGAATAATGTAAAAAAATTTACAAGCCCAAAAGCAACCCAATAAAACACTTATCCTTTTGTTTCCCAAAGTTTATATGGCATGTCCAAAATGAAGCAGGAAAAATCCAAGGTGATGCTAAGTATCAGGAAAGGATTCAAGTGGAGTCATCTTTTGTTTCCAATTGGGCCACAGAAGACTTGCAGATGATAGAATATGTGTTTGAATGCTTAAGGTTAGATTTTCAGTGCGTGCTTCTAATATGTACACACATGCAAGACTATATGCATAAATGCATATACTTTAATTCAAGTTTTGTTCTTTTTTCCTAAATCACTCTAATTCTTTAGTCCCAGAGACTTGGTTTTTCGATCCCCACGTTTACATTTGACTCAATGGGAATTAATCACACTTAAACCAGGGACTTGGTTGGATTCATGGGTGAGTATTTATTTATTATATTCTTATATTGTCTTTTCACATTAATGGACTAAGGTTAGTTGTGTTAATATTTAATTTCATGCGTTCTTAGGTAATTGATATTTTTGTTGAGATATTAACGGAGAGCGAGAAAAAGAAAGCTACACCTTCAAATTGGTATCTTCCTGTGAGGTTTTTGGTAATTTCCTTTTCCCTTTTTGGTTATATGATGTATGTTTATAATTTTTTAATCTAAAACTATTTTATTGACAATCATATTTCATGGTTCATCGATGATGTAATTACAGACTGCAGCACTCGGACATGATGAGCACAACTTCAAGGACTTTGTCCATATGCACAAAATGAGAGAAGATTATTTATTTGATCAAGAATCACCTGAGAAGGTGTGTCTTTTCAACTCTTAATAGAAATTTTTTTTCTTTTTTTAATCAACATGATTACTTTTTTTTTTTTGCTATATATCAATTTGATTTCTATTGTTATAAATAATAGGTGTTCATTCCTGTTCACACAAGACAAGAGACACGTGGGCATTTTTATCTATATATTTTATATTTAAATAAAAATGTTATTGAAATATGGGATTCTCTGCCCAATAATAAATTTGTGGCTGCAACAGAACGTGATGAGACAACAAAAAAATTGGTAAATGTTAGATATTGCAATATTCATAACATTATTAATTATTGTTTTGATTATATATATAGGATTTTTGCTTTATGTCTAGTTGTTTGCCATGGAAATACTCTTCGAGAAAGAAAAAGGAGCATTCTCAAACTACAAACTGGAAAGGGCAAACGACATCCTCTCCCAAGACAATGGGTAAGTAGACAATTATTATGTAGATTATTAGAAAAAAGCTTTTATCAAGCATGACCTTACATTATTTTCTTCCATTTGTAGATTTGATTGTGGTGTCTTTGTTATTAAATACATGCAGCAATCAGATAATTATGTGATGAGAAATCCTTTATTTCAGGTATGACCTCTTGTAAACATATATAGTCATAGACTCATAGGTTAGCAGTTAGGCATGGTCCACACACAATCCTACACGAGCACGCTGGCACTTTAATTCTTTCATTCATATAAATGATATGGACAACAATATTATAACGTAGTTTGACAGTAAAAAAGAAAGGGGGGATTTGGCTGTGAAGTTGCTCAACAATGACCTGAACCAAGAAAAACAAAATTTATATGACAAAGCAAGAAGGCACTATGCACAAGTTGAAAAGCAAGATGACTGTAAAAGATTACGACTTGATACTTCAAAAGAGTACTCTGAAGATGTCGAACGAGAGCAAAAACAAAGATTTGATGATTTTGACAAAAGAGGAAATGGACATGATGATTTAGAGAAAGGTACGAGCATTAGCATAAACTACATATCCTACTCAGTTTAAATGCCTTTACTTTATGAAAATTATTAAAGTTCTTGAACTTGTAAAAATTGTCATAACTTTCAAAAATTACTCTTGTTAAATTGTAACCTCATCTTAGTTAAATTTCTATTAGCCACTCTCTTCTCGGTAGCTTTTTTATTATTTAATGAAGGACAAATGCAGGAAGGATATTTCTCTCTTTCATTTCTTCAAGTTCATTATGGGACTGATTTTCATCTTCCTTTGTTACTTCTACTTACCGCCTTTGCACAATTAATATTCATTCTCTACTTTTGAGTTAGACAGGCTCAAGATTCATCCTCTGAATAATCTTCATTCCTTTATTACTTTGTTCGTTTGAATTGCAATCATAATGAGGAAAAGTAGATGATTTTTTATATGTGCAGAAAAAGTATATTCTTTTTTGTATGATAAAAGTAGCTACTTGCATATAAGAAAATTATATGATATTTATCGACGAAAACTGAAGCCCCAAACTTACCGGGGAAAAAATAAAAAGTTATAAGTAGTTGATCTTTACAATCTACACTAAACTCCTAAGCAATCATTTTGTCAACTTGCGAATAGGGAGCTCATTCTCAATTACAGTGAATGTGAGGTGAACACGTATTTTTTTATGGTTGTTGTCATCGAGTGAATGTGTTATGAATGATGCACATGATGTCTAAACTCTAAAGATGGTGAAATTTTTGGGGCAAAGTCATGTTAAGGGCATTAATATTTATCAATTCTTCTACCTTCTCATCTCTAGTGTCATACTTTTATCTTTTGTGCTGTTCAGTAAGAGGGAAAAGAAGCTAACTCTTGTCATTGTTGGATGTGATCATCCCCTGATGAGTATGACATCAGGGGAAGCAGATATAATACTGCCAGGCTTCGGATTTCACCCCACCGAAGAAGAACTCCTCAATTTCTACCTCAAGAACACCATCCTTGGAAAAAAGCCAACCTTCGACGTCATCGGTTTCCTCAACATCTATCACCACGATCCCTGGGAGTTGCCTGGTATGTATCCATGTCTACGTGTATATCCCTCCACTGCTTAGTACACCCTCGCTCACTCAAGATATACATGCATGCTTATTAGGCCTTGCCAGGGTGGGAGAAAGAGAGTGGTACTTCTTCGTGCCGGGGACAAGAAGCAGGGAGGGGCTACCGCACCACCCCGAAAGGGTTCTGGAAGGCCATCGGTAGAGACATAAGCCTGTCGGAGCCGAAACGCCTCATCGGGCTGAAGAAGATCCTGGTGTTCCACCAAGGGCGAGCCCCCTGCGGGTGCAGAACCGCCTGGGTCATGCACGAGTACCGCCTCCCCGACTCGTCCCACCTCCCCAAGGACGTTGTGCTCTGCAAGATTTACAGAACGGCCCCCCCTTGAAGGTCCTCGAGCAGAGGGCGGCCCTTGAAGAAGAGTCCAAGCAACTCCCTCTCGCTAACGTGTCCCCCTGCAGCTTCAGCGACACCCTTCTCGATCTATTCCCTGACACCAGCCTCATGTCTGATTATGATCTCTCCCTCCTGTTAGAATATGAATAGAAATATAGAAAGTTTATGTGCTGATATGTGTAATATCGGTATTTTGTATTTTTTTAGTGTCTGCATATATTCCCTGTGTTTGATTGTATACGTGTCTCCCATTCATAGGCTCAGTTAGGATTGGCCGTTATTGTAAGATTCGCTTGTACAGAGTTCACATTAGGTCTATTCCCTTATGTCTTTCTTAGGTCTTATTATATCTAATTAGAGGGATTAGGAATTTTATTTTATTTTTTTAAAATTTTTTATATATTCTATTTATTTAGATTAGATTATATGCTGCATCTTGAAATTTTTTTTGTACCCAATATCTCAAATTAATTAATTTTCAGTCCTGCATTCATAAATATTTCTCATGTAACCCCAATATCTTGGAAATTAATTAATTTGAGATATTGGGTGTAAAAAAATTTTCAAAATGCAGCATATAATCTAATCTAAATAAATGAAATATATAAAAAAAATTAAAAAAATAAAATAAAATTCCTAATCCCTCTAATTAGAGAATAAGACCTAAGAAGACATATGGAATAGCACCTAATGTGAACCCGCTTGTACACGTCTGGAATGTTGTATTGATGCTTATATAATACAGTCATTCTAGCGGATGTGGATTCTCTGCGCCTTATTATTCACAGATCATTCTTACTGATTTTCTATCTCCTCCCAACCGGAGACAAGATGTTGGACCGTCTGGATTGGTATTTTGCTTTGGATTTAGCGGATGTGGATTCAGAATAGTTTTTGGGATTTAGGAAATAAAAATGATTTTTGGAGAATAGTTTTTTATATTTATGAGATAAAAATAGCTTTTAGAGAATAACTTATTGATAAAAATGCTAGTATTTGGATATTGTTATCAAAATTGCTTTTTCAAGTCAAATTTACCAAAAAGGATATCAACATTTGGTGTAATTGCATATAAATGATAATTGTATTTTAAATATTATAAACATTATATTTTATAATAAATACCAAAAATTACATAAATTTGTATACAAAATTAAAATACTTAAGGGTACTGACTTGTATTGAGAAATACTTTATGATATCAATTTTTTTTTTTAGGATGTTAAAAAATATTTCACGGTAATAACTGATTTTGAAAAAAAAAAATTTAGGGTACTTGATGGGTACTACAAAGATACTTAAGAATATTGAAATAATACTTCATAATCTTGAAAATTTATTTTAAGATATTGAAAAAATATTTTAGGATAGGGACTAATCTTGAAAAAATATTTTAATATTGAAGGGTACTAAAAAATATTTAAGGATACGAAAAAATACTTCATGATCTTGAAATTTTATTTTAGAATATTGAAAAAATATTTCGTAGTAATGATTACCCTTAAAAAATATTTTAAGGTACTGCGAAGGATATTAAAAAAATACTTAAGGATACCGACTACATTTAAATTGGCACAACATACATAAATAAATGAGTTCAAGAAGGGGTGTTTGGCAAACTGAAGACAAAACCTAGGTTTAATGCAAAATAACTTCTAGACAAATTTAGAATATTTGGTAAATTTTTGCTAAATCCTAAGATTTGGAAACATCCTCGGGCTTTAAATACTTATACACTCCGTGTTACTTCCAGTTTAACTTCTAATTCCTTTCCCGTTTCTCCTTTATTCCATTTCTTTTTTTTAATTAATTAATTAATTCCCATCCCTACACCCTCCCTTGTTCCCATCCTCATCCGTACATATATTTCAATTTATTACTTTTTTTATAATAAAGGCAAGCCGGAGCTTGAAGAAAAGTGAAGGGCTAGATTGTGAAAATCTGTCCCTTAATACAACAAAGACAAAACAAACTAACTATTACAGTACAACCGGTCCCTCAGTACCAAATGATGGCAACCTTGGGGAATTGTTGGAATCATAATCACCCCATCATCTACAGTAGCATTATGCCCTTCCTTGGCCATGGAATCCACGCACGATATATTATCTCTAGCCGTATGATGTAGCTCCACAAATCCGGTCTAAAAGTGTCTCTGGTATCCCCAATAATATTTCTTAGCGGATGATCTGTGGGACAGTCTCGCATAAGATATTAATGGCATCCAGGGAATCCGAGTAGAGAAGAATTTTTTCTATTCTTATCTGGTAACCAATCTTCAGCCCAAGCATGATGGCGTGAATCTCCGCTTCAATAATAGATTGAAGACCAAGCGATTTACAGAAACCCATCAACCATTCACCCTGGGCGTTCCGTATGACGCCTCCACAAGCTGCTTGATGTTGCTGCCAAACAGAGCCATCCACATCAATGCGGACGAAATGAGTAGGAGGGGGCGTCCAGGACTCCTCCTCCATTCTGCCAAGCTGGAAAATCTGGTGATTAAGATGATGGTTTGAAATAGCATCCGTGAGAAGGTATTTGCACAAGTGCAACATCTCCCTGGTGCCCGTGCTCGATCCCTAAAAAAGAAATTTGCATCTGGTTGCCCACGTAATCCAAAGACCCTGCATCGAAAATCTGCTGCCAAGGGAAATTCTGAAGCCTTCCTTTCCCTAGACCGTGGGTAGTGTTCCAGTTGAGCCAAACCTACAAGTTACCTGCAAAAAAACTGAGGAAAGTAGTTAGGTTTTAAAATTTCTTTCCAAAAGTTTCTAGCACGATCGCAGTCTCTGATTATGTGGATCACACTCTCTTCGGCATTGCACTAAAAAGGGCAAGTATTATCATTCGTAAGACCTCTCCGGGCTCGAGTAAATTAGTGACAAGCCGATCATGCCCAACTTGCCACATAAAGAATTTAATTTTTTTTCTGGGAGATTCCATTTCCACATTTGAGTCCAAAATGTGCCATTGCTACCCACACCGCTTCCAGAAAGATATCGGTAAGCCGATTTAACAGAGAAACAACCATCTTTCGCAGGCCTCCAAGTAAAGTAGTCAGGGAAACTATTATTCGAGGGACGCATTCTGGAGATCATATTAATAATGTCAGACGGCACAATTCCTTGCCATCTATTGATATCCCAACCTCCACTGGCCGTAAGCTGGTCCCAAACAGTCTCCTCAACATTAACATGAGTAGGATTCTAAAGGAAGGTTATTATAGGCTGATCCAGAGGAAGCCAACGGTCAGACCAGAAATTAGTCCCAAACCCATTATTAACCTTTTTTCCAACACCAGTGATAAATTTATCCCAAACCGTGACGATCGCTTTCCAAGCGGTGGAGGAACTCTTTTTCTTTGAAATCTTGGGCACCTATTGGTTACCGCAATTATATTTCGACCACAGGCACTTGACCCAAAGAGCTTCACGTTTAGTTAGGAGACTCCAACAGAGTTTCATGATGAAGGCTTTGTTTTGGCGACGAAGATTCTTGAATCCCAACCCACCCTGCTTCTTTGCCTGCGAAATTTTCTCCCAAGCAACAAGATGCATTTTCCTCACCTCATCGTCTTGGGACCAAAGGAAATTCTTGGAAATGTTCTCTAATTCGCTGATTATGCAAATTGGGAGGAGGGTAGACTGCATGCAGTGGCTAGGTAGAGATGATAACACAGATTTAATAAGAACCGCTCGACCTACCGCAGTCAGAAATCTGGCTTTCCATGTGGACAATTTCTTCCGAGCTCGTTGGATAATAGGGAAGTACGTGGCTTTAGTAACCCTTTGATGAATAATATGGACACCCAAGTATTTCCCAAGGTCAGGGGTGATCCCAATTCCAAGACGTTGGCTCAGCTCCAAGGCTCTATTGAAGTTAACGTTTTTCGAACAAAACATACGAGATTTCTCCACGTTAATTTTGTGGCCAAAAACTTCGCAGAAGCTCTGCATAACTTTCCGGACTTCATCCATTTGGGAGCTGGAGGCTTCAGTGAATAGGATGAGATCATCAACAAAGAACAGGTGGGAAATACAAGGGCTTTCTCTCTTGAAGGAGAACTACTATCAATACTGTGACCTTTGACTTGCGGTCCTTAATCGATGCCAAGAAGAGAGCCCGGGGAGCTCTCATGGGTGATCGCATTCCGCAACTGTAACGGATTCACCCTAGGGGGTTCTTCCCTCTTGTCCTCGGCAACCAGCAAAACTGCTATTGCTATCGATACCATATTAAACCAAAAGCAAATGAACTCAAGGGCCACCTCTGAGCTGCAATCCAAACCTCACCTATCCCATGTTGGGAATCTTCTCCATACAGAGAACAAAGATATAAGGGCTTAGGGGGTCACCTTGTCTAACACCTCTAGAGGGTAAAAGGAGGGCTTTCATCACCATTCCAAAGGATAGACATAGAGGTGGTAGAAGTACAAGCCATAATAAGGTTAAGAAGGTTATCCTCAATATTCAAACATGCAAGAGTATTTTTAATAAATCCCCAATCTAATCTGTCAAAAGCTTTCTCCATGTCAATCTTTATAGCCACGAATCCTTTTTTCCTACCCTTCATTCTCATGGAATGTATGATTTCCTGGGCAATAAGAATATTATCACAGCTGGATCTGTTGGCAATAAAGCTACACTGCTCCTAGCTAATAAGATGAGGCATGACGCTCCTAAACCTGTTCACCAATATCTTAGTAATAATTTTGAAGCTAACATTGCGCAAAGATATAGGGTGAAAGTCTCTTAAAGTTGTAGGGTTATCAATCTTGGGAACGAGGACAATCCTAGATTGGTTTATGCGAGATAAAGCTAAGTGGTTGATGAAGCATTCTTCTATGAAATCACAAACTTTATCCCCGACAACATTCCACTGGGTCTGGAAGAAATGAGCGTTAAGACCATCGGGACCCGGAGCGTTGAAGGCTCCCATTGCAAAAGTTGCATTCTTTATCTCGACTCTGCTAACTTTCATAGATAAGGAGCTCAATTGATTGGGATCCATAGGAGGGAAGTTAGAGAACCAACCATCAGGGCTTTTAACATTGGCATCTTGGGTATAAAGCTTGTGGAAGAAATCGTGAGCCAGCATTTTCGCAGTGCCATGGTCCTCAACCCACTCACCCATGTCGTTCATAATGGCCCCAATTCGCTGCTTCTTTCTTTTGATCATGGCCGAAGCGTGGAAGAACCTTATATTTTCGCCGCCATCCTGAAGCCATTTACTCCTGGATTTCTGGAACCAAAAGATTTCTTCTTGGGTAGCAACTTTATGGTACTCATGCCAGAGTTTTTTCTCCAGGCGAAATAGGCCAGTCTGCAAATTCATCCTTCTGCTTCTATCTATTCCCTCCAAGCGGCGAATGAGCTCCTTCTTCTTTTTTGTGAAGTTGCTCACACGGTTGTCATTCCAGTCCATAGCAGATTTACAAAAGTATTGCAGGCCATCAATCCAATTTTTCCCCCGCCAAGCCTCAGAAGTAAGATCCGTGAAGTCATTCTCAAGAGTCCAAGCAGCCTGATAGGAAAACGTCTTCTGAAAGTAATTCCTTTGGGATGGGTGATGACTTCTCAATTTTAATAGATTTTAGATATAATTTTATATATTTGAGAAGTCATTATCACTAATTTAAAGAGATTTTATTGAGATTTTGAGAGAAATCAATCTGGATACATCATTTGTAGGATTTCAATTTAAAATAGAAGCTTTTGAGTTTAGGAAATAAATAATAATAGTAGGAAGTTTTCCAAAAATAAATAAATAAATAAAAGTTCAGATTTTATTGTGTCATTGCTATTACTATATGATTCCCTTTTTTTTTTTGACAATCGAAATAAGCGAGCATCACGACAACTTTTGGTTGAAATCAATTGGAATCAATTCAAATCAATTGAATCAAATTGATTCCTAAGGCAATTGTCACAACAATTGAAGGGAATAAAGGAATCGACCATTAATTGATTGATTGGGCAATATTAGAGAATTGAAGGAAAATTGGACCCAATCAATTAGAGAATGAAGCACGTGACCCAACATACACACAGGACGTGGAACCCAAGCCATGAATGGAATAAAAGAGGGATCAGCAAGCACGCACAGGGGAAATTTTTGAAGAGAGAAAAGACGCACGGATAGGGAGAACGAGACGCAGATCTGTGGAAACTTGGAGCGCAGAGATTTTGCTAGAGACGAGAAGAAGAAGAAGCGAGCGTGATATTCATTCAAGAAGCGTAGTTGTTCTGGGATCTCTTCTTTCTTCTTCTTCTTCTTTTATGCTTGAATATGAATTTCTTAAGTTTGTTATGGATTTTCTTATAGCCTTGTGTGACTAATTTTCTTTTCAACCTAGAGTACTATGAACTTGTTTGAGACTTAGAAATTGTTCCCACTCATTAGTTTTGCTTAATTTTAATCAGTTTATTTAATCCTGTTTTTATTATTTATTGCTTAGTGATTGGCCACCGTTAAGCATGGTTTGGGGATTTAGGATTGAACTTGACGAAGGGAATCTTAAATTGACCTTGGATTAAATAATGTGGAATTAGGTTTTCATCTAATTTGCGTCTAGGATAGACATATACCTAGAAGCTCCGCATAGTCAAATTAGAGTGAGCCCGATTTGAATTGCATCTTAATTAATTGTGTGAGACATTGCATAAGTATTTGAGGTAGGTGTATAAGTGGACCGACAGGCACTTATAAACATTAATACTCTAGATTAACTGATGAAATTAAGTTAGAATTAATTTAGTGGGAATAAAATCTAAGAATCAAACAAGGGATTAGTATCTCTAGGTTGTCCTCCTTGATATTTGAATTCTCTCTCTTTGAAGTGCTTGTTTCTATTAGATTCTTTTGTTTTACTATTGAAAACAATTCTTATTTGCTCAACTTAAATGAAAAAAGGAAATTTGATACCTAATCACTAGTTGGATTGAGTCTCTGTGGGATGACCTTGATTTGCCACTTACTATTTTCATGACCCGTACACTTGCGGTGCTTAGTTAAATTTTGGTAGTATCAAGTTTTTGGCGCCGTTGCCGGGGACTCAAGGCAATTGGTGACTAGTATTAGAAATCCTTTACTAGTTTTAGTTTGAGTATTATATTTTTTTTTAAAAAAAATCCAATTTTTTCTTTTCTTTTGTTTTTGTTTTTTTTTTGTTTTTTTTTTGTTTTTTTTGCTTTTGGTGTTAGTTTGATACTTTGAGATTTATTTGGTTTTGCAGGTACCTTGGTACATGACCGTAGACCCAAAGATACTAAAACACCACAGAAAACAAGAAATATCCAAGAGCTTTTGGAAGCTACAACACCTCATATTCAAGAGGAAGAAGCAAGATGTCTGACGACACCAAGAAATGGCTCGGGATGAAAATGATCGTTTGTGTATCAACGATTTTCTGGGAAGACAATCTCAAGGGTATCAATCAGGAATCAGAGTGCCTAAATTTCAAGCCAACAATTTCAAAATCAAGCAGACTATGCTTAAGATGCTTGAACTCCAGGGTCAATATGCGAAAACGATTCGAAGATCCTAATCGACATCTCGCTACAATTTCTTGATGTTTGCAACTCATTCAAGCAAAATGGAGTACCTCATGATGTGATTCGCCTTCGGCTTTTTCCTTACTCTCTACAAGGGAAAGCTAAAGAATGACTCAATAACTTGGCGAGAGGGCGCATAACCTCGTAGGAGACACCGGAAGAAAAGTTCGATCAAGATTTTTTCCTTATAACAAGATTGTGGATGCACGAGCCGCTCTTACTAATTTCTGTCAACAATTTGGTGAACATCTGTATGAGGCATGGGAGAGGTTCAAGTTGCTTGTCAAGTAGAGCCTTGGTCACAATCTAGAGAGATGGGTCTTGCTTCAAATATTCAGTACTCGGTTGACTCCTGAATCTAAATCAGAATTAAATGCTGTCACTAATGGGGGAATTACAAAGCAACCGGTAAATCATATCTGGAAATGCCTAGATGACCTATCCACGGACTTTCTACAGAACAACAATGACAAAAGGTTGGTGAAGTCAGTTGATAAAGTTAGTGAAGACCCTTCTTCACTGCTGATGGCAATGTTACATACAATCAACAAGAAGGTTGATCACTTAAAGCTCAAGCCAACCGATCTAAAGGTAGACATGTGGGGTAAATGCTATTCATGCCCCTTGTGATTACTCGTAGAGATGGCCATGATAATGGACAATGCCTTATATCTCGACAAATGGAACCAAATGAACTATGCGTAACTACCATGGCAACAACCAACAATCCTTACTCAAACACCTATAATTCGGGTGGCGAAAAAATCCCAACTTCTCTTGGAAATATGGGGCGACTCTTAATGAATCATCAAGTTCGATACGAAACAAGTGTCACTCATGGCTTTCATCAATTGGAAAGGGAAGTCGTTCCTACCCAAGAACCTAAATCGATCTACAAGCAGTGATATCTCAGCTTGCAAGTTTTCAACTAAAGAGCGCTCAAGATCAAACTTCTACTAACGCCACTGCCGGATGGCCTCATCCATCAAGGATACTCATGCCAACCCTCATCTATCAAGGATCTTCGTATACACATGGGACAACTTGCAAATGCTTTGTGAATGTTTTACAACGAAAGAGAATTGCCAAGTAATACTATGCCTAATCCTCACAGAGATGGGAGAGAGGAATGCAAAGCCCTCACATTGAGAAGCGGAAAGGAATTACCTGAGATTCCACAACCAACAAAGAAACCTCCAGCTTCTAATGATCAAATGAATCCTACAGTCACTATAGAGGATAATGAAGAGGTCGCACAGACGGTGAATGAAAAAGTCCATGAAGAGAAAGTTGAGATTGAGTCTAAACAGGGTGAAGTGACAAAGAAGGCAAACCAGGAGAATCTTAAATGGGTACCGCCTTTACCATTTCGTCAAAGATTTCAGAAGAAGGCTTTAGATGAGCAATACAAGAAGTTTTTGGGGGATTTTCAAGCAACTACACATTAACATCCCTATCCTTGAGGCGTTAGAGCATATGCCTCAATATGTGAAGTTTTTAAAGGAGATGTTGAGTAAGAAGAGGAGGTTTGGTGACTATGAAACCGTGGCCTTAACTGAAGCGTGTAGTGCTATTCTTCTCAACAAGCTACCCCTTAAACGAAAGATCCAGCAGTTTTCCATACCTTGCATAATTGGAGAAAAGTTTCAGGGAAGAGCATTATGTGATCTAGGATTAAGTGTTAACTTAATGCCACTATCTGTGTTCAAAAAATTACAACTGGGTGAAGCTCAACCAACTTCTGTGACACTTCAGCTAGCTGATCGAAGTTTAGCTTTTCCAAAGGGTATCATTGAAGATGTTTTGGTTAAAGTTGACAAGTTTATTTTCCCTACTGACTTTATTATCTTGGACTGTGATGAAGATAGAGATCTACCGCTCATTGTGGGAAGACCTTTCCTTGCTATAGCTCAAACACTGATTGATGTTGAAAAGGGAGAGATCAAGTTGAGGGTAAATGATGAAGAAGTTGTATTCAATATGAACAAGGCATTGAAGTATCCTAGGGATGTTACAGATTGCTTCAGGGTTGACATGTTTGATGAGGTTATTCAAGAGACTTTAGAGTCCTTTTCTATAAAAGAACCGTTAGTCCGTTTTACTTGGGACGATGAGATTGAAGAAGGGAATATAGTTGAATGTAAGAAGCTACTTGAAGTCTCTCCTTGTTACAATAAACCATTACAGGTTTGAGTTGTTAAAGATTGAATCAAGGAAAACTACTTCTTTGAAGCCTTCTATTGAACATGCACCAATCCTAGAACTGAAACCCCTACCACCACATCTTCAATATGCATATCTGGGTGAATCTGAGACACTACCCATTATCATTTCTTCCGCCTTATCTGAAGATCAAAAAGAACGATTGCTGAAAGTGATCAGGGGCCACAAAGGCATTTTAGGGTAGACAATTGCAGACATAAAAGGTATAAGCCCATCAATTGTAATGCACAAGATACTCTTGGAAGATGATCACAAGAAATCTGTCCAGAATCAGAGAAGGCTAAATCCTATGATGAAAGAAGTGGTCAAGAAGGAAATTACTAAATGGTTAGATGCTGGGATCATTTACCGTATTTCTGATAGCGCATGGGTTAGCCTAGTACAATGTGTTCCAAAAAAAGGGGGCATGACAGTGATTACTAATGAGCAAGATGAGCTTACCCCTACTCGCACAGTTACTGGTTGGCGTATTTGCATAGATTACAGAAAGTTGAATGATGCTACTAGGAAAGATCATTTCCCACTCCCTTTTATTGACCGAGATGTTGGACCGATTGGTTTTGGTAAAGAATTCTTGTTTCTTGGATGGGTATTCAGGGTATAATCAAATTGTGGTTTCTCCCGAAGATCAAGAGAAGACAACATTTACCTATCCTTATGGCACTTTTGCCTTTAGAAGAATGCCATTTGGTTTATGCAATGCTCCTTCTACTTTTCAGAGATGTATGATGAGTATATTCTCTGATATGATAGAAGAGATAATGGAAGTATTCATGGATGATTTCTCGGTATTTGGAGATTCATTTGAAGAGTGCTTGATCAATCTGGAAAAGGTGTTAAAACGATGTGAGGAGACAAACTTAGTGCTCAACTGGGAGAAGTGTCATTTCATGGTGACCAAGGCATAGTTTTGGGTCATAAAGTTTCTAAAAATGGTTTAGAGGTTGACAGAGCGAAGATTTCGTGATTGAGCAACTTCCTCCTCCTTCTAATGTCAAAGCTATAAGAAGCTTCTTGGGCCATCTTTGGTTTCTATCGTCGATTCATTAAAGATTTTTCCAAGATTTCAAAGCCCCTCACAAATTCTTTGGAGAAAGATACTCCTTTCGGTTTAATGAGGATTTGTATGAAGGCTTTTGAAGAACTGAAGAGAAGATTGACTTCAGCTCCTATCATTGTAGCTCCGATTGGTCACTACCTTTGAAGTAATGTGTTATGCGAGTGACATGCTGTTGGTGCTGTGTTGGGACAGAGGCGTGTGAAGATTTTTCATCCTATCTACTATGCAAGCAGGACCTTAATAGCAGCTCAGGTAAATTACTCTACCACTGAAAAATAAATGCTTGTTGTAGTGTTTGCTTTTGAAAAGTTTAGGGTATATTTGATGGGTGCTAAGGTTATAGTTCACACTGATCATGCTTTGCCATTAAATACTTGTTAGGGAAGAAAGAGTCTAAACCTAGATTGATTAGATGGGTATTGTTGCTACAAGAATTTGATGTGCATATAGTTGATAGGAAAGGAATTAAAAATCAAGTTGCTGATCATTTGTCTAGAATTGTGAACTCTTCTAATCATGTGAGTGATTTGTTGGTGAATGAATGTTTTCCGATGAACAATTGTTTGTAAGTAGTTGTGGTTTGCCATGGTATGCTTTGATATTGTGAATTATCTTGTGTGTGAAGTATTACCTCCGATTTGAATTTTTACCAAAGAAAGAAGTTTTTGCATGATGTTGCCTACTATATTTGGGAAGAACCATTTCTTTTTAAGAGATGTGCTGATTTGATTATTAGAAAATGTGTGCCCGAGGCAGAACAAGAGGAAATTTTGAATGCTTGTCATGCATCTGCATATGGGGGCATTATGGGGGGCAAAGAACTGCATCAAAGGTTCTTGAATTTGGTTTTTATTGGCCTGCTTTGTTTAAAGATGCTCACCAATTTGTTACCAAGTGTGATAGATGTCAAAGAACAGGTAATATTTCTAAGAGACATGAGATGCCTCAACTGAATCCTTGAGGTGGAGTTGTTTGATGTTTGGGGATGGATTTCATGGGTCCTTTTCCATCTTCAAGAGGAAACAAGTACATTCTTGTTGCTGTGGAATATGTGAGTAAATGGGCTGAAGCTATGGCTTGCCAAGCTAACGACGCCAACACAGTGATTCGATTCTTGAAGAAGTATATCTTGACAAGGTTTGGCACCCCCAGAGCAATCATTATTGATGAAGGGACCCACTTCAACAACAAGAATTTCAAGGCTCTCTTGGAAAAATATAGAGTACACCACCGGATGTCACTTGCATACCATCCACAAACTAATGGTTTGTGTGAATTGACTAACAGGGAAATTAAGAGGATTCTTGAGAAGACTGTGGGCCCAACTAGAAAAGATTGGTCTGACAAGCTTGATGATGCTTTATGGGCTTATAGGATAGCTTTTCGTACTCCAATTGGCATGTCACCATACCGTTTGGTTTTCGGAAAAGCGTGCCATTTACCACTTAAATTGGAGTATAAAGCATGGTGGGCAATCAAGAGGCTAAATATGGATCACAATCAAGCGGGCTCAAAAGGCTCATTGCAACCGGATGAGTTGGAAGAATTTAGACTTCAAGCATATGATAGTGCACGATTGTATAAAGAAAGAACAAAGAAATGGCATGACAATCATATCTTGAAGCGATCTTTTGAGCCAGGGCAGTTGGTGCTTCTCTTCAATTCAAGATTGCATCTATTTCCTGGGAAGCTTAAATCAAGGTGGTCTGGTCCTTTCAAAGTGGTTTCGGTGTCATCAAAAGGTGCAATTGAAGTTAAAGATGAGAGAACAGGAGATTGCTTTAAAGTGAATGGGCAAAGACTGAAGCATTACCATGGTGGTGAAGTGAACCGGCAAACAGTGGTTCACCGCTTGTCCTCACCTAATTAGATTGGTGGTATAGTCAGGCTGAGGACTTTAAACCAAGCGCTTCTTGGGAGGCAACCCAAGGTGTGATTTGATGCTTTCTTTGATTTTGTAGGACTATTGATAGCCCTTGATGATGTGGTCCACTTTGGTAGCAGGATTGAAAGCGCAATCAAGGACAAATAGGGGAGTTTCCTTCTACTTTTCTTTGATTTGTTTTGTCTGATTGTTGATAATATATTGCTTGGGAATGAGTGCTCCTCTTAGTTGGATATGCATGTAATGACTATTTGTGATAACTATTGAGTGACTGCTAGCACTTCTGAAATCTCTAAGATTGGAGTTACCCTTACACTTCAGATATGGGTGCTCTTCACTTCCATTACTTGTTGTTACTTGTTCACATTGAGGACAATGTGGCATTTAAGTGTGGGGGTGAGAGTGTCCTTGATTTTAACTTGCTTTGTCCTCAAAATTCTTCACAATTGGGTTAATTTGAACATGAAAAGAAGTGAATTTGATTGGGAATTGATTCTATGTTCTTTGAATGTTAGTAAAGAGGTAAAGATTTGGTTTGGGTACTTTACTTTAGGATGTCAAAGGACCTGTGAGGAATTTGAGCCCAAATATTCATCCTACTAAGAGAGAGTACACCTATTGTGATTTTATCTCTAGAACTTGTTTTGAGTCTCTTTGAAAAAAAAAATCCATTACATACATGAAGATGTTTGGGCATTCTTTTTTATTGGTTGCTCTAGTGAGTGCTGAGTGAAAAAGAAGAAGAAGAAGAAGATTGAAGGGGTTGAAAAAAAAAAAAGACACACACACACAGAGCTCCAATGACTTCTTTAGATCTTACTTAGTAATCGAGGGCACTTCATCACCAATGTTGGCACTCGCGTCAAACGGTAAAAGTCAAAGAGAGTTATGAGTTAGGCTAAATGCCTCTTGAGGTGCCCGTTGGAATAACGAGTAATCGGTGCTGCATCACCCATGTGCAGGGTCGCGTCAAAAGGGGACCTACAACGGCTCAAGGCTTAAAAAAAAAAATGAAAAAAAAATCCCTTCATTCTTCATATTATGTGTTGAGTTACTTGGCACTAACTAAAGCATTTATCTAGTGTTAAAGTCCTTCTGATTAGTGTATGTAAGGGAATAATTTAGTGGAGAATGAGATGAGGAACAGGCTTATGGTAGATAAGTTGCAATAGGTGGAAATGAGTGAAACACAAGCCCTTGAATATTTTGAGAGATGAGTGTATACACTTCACTTGTGAGGGACAT
The DNA here is from genome assembly GCA_019022655.1 of Acacia acuminata. Lineage (NCBI taxonomy): Eukaryota > Viridiplantae > Streptophyta > Magnoliopsida > Fabales > Fabaceae > Acacia > Acacia acuminata. The sequence goes on along the minus strand of JAFJYI010000047.1, from coordinate 511,213 downwards.
TCTATTGTGATTTATCTTGCCAAATTAATTACCTTGCTACTTGCATTGTTGGAAGGTGGAAAAGATTTCGAGAAAGTTGTTTTAGTGCTTGCTTTAAAAATCTTGCTTCCATGGTTTTCATGAATTGGTTGTTTTAGAATTTAAAAATCTTGAGGACAAGATTTGATGCAAGTGTGGGGGTGTGATGACTTCTCAATTTTAATAGATTTTAGATATAATTTGATATATTTGAGAAGTCATTATCACTAATTTAAAGAGATTTTATTGAGATTTTGAGAGAAATCAATCTGGATACATCATTTGTAGGATTTCAATTTAAAATAGAAGCTTTTGAGTTTAGAAAATAAATAATAATAGTATGAAGTTTTCCAAAAATAAATAAATAAATAAAAGTTCAGATTTTATTGTGTCATTGCTATTATTATATGATTCCCTTTCTTTTTTTTTTTACAATCGAATAAGCATGAGCATCACGACAACTTTTGGGCTGAAATCAATTGGAATCAATTCAAATCAATTGAATCAAATTGATTCCTAAGGCAATCCACGACAATTGAAGGGAATAAAGGAATCGAGCATTAATTGATTGATTGGGCAATATTAGAGAATTGAAGGAAAATTGGACCCAATCAATTAGAGAATGAAGCACGTGACCCAACATACACACGGACGTGGAACCCAAGCCATGAATGGAATAAAAAGGGATCAAGCAAGCACGCACGGGGAAATTTTTGAAGAGAAAAGATGCACGGACAGGGGAGAGCAGACGCGAGATCTGTGGAAACTTGGAGCGCAGAGATTTTGCTAGAGACGAGAAGAAGAAGCGAGCGTGATATTCATTCAAGAAGCGAGTTGTTCTCGGGATCTTTTCTTTCTTCTTCTTCTTCTCTTTATGCTTGAATCTGAATTTCTTAAGTTTGTTATGGATTTTCTTATAGCCATGTGTGGCTAATTTTCTTTTCAACCTAGAGTACTATGAACTTGTTTGAGACTTAGAAATTGTTCCCACTCATTAGTTTTGCTTAATTTTAATCAGTTTATTTAATCCTATTTTTATTATTTATTGCTTAGTGATTGGCCACCGTTAAGCATGGTTTGGGGATTTAGGATTGAACTTGACGAAGGGAATCTTAAATTGACCTTGGATTAAATAATGTGGAATTAGGTTTTCATCTAATTTGCGTCTAGGATAGACATATACCTAGAAGCTCCGCATAGTCAAATTAGAGTGAGCCCGATTTGAATTGCACCTTAATTAATTGTGTGAGACATTGCATAATTATTTGAGGTAGGTGTATAAGTGGACCGACAGACACTTATAAACATTAATACTCTAGATTAACTGATGAAATTAAGTTAGAATTAATTTAGTGGGAATAAAATCTAAGAATCAAACAAGGGATTAGTATCTCTAGGTTGTCCTCCTTGATATTTGAATTCTCTCTCTTTGGAAGTGCCTGTTTCTATTAGATTCTTTTGTTTTACTATTGAAAACAATTCTTATTTGCTCAACTTAAATGAAAAAAGGAAATTTGATACCTAATCACTAGTTGGATTGAGTCTCTCGGGATGACCTTGATTTGCCACTTACTATTTTCATGACCCATACACTTGCGGTGCTTAGTTAAATTTTGGTAGTATCAATGGGGGAGAAGAGGTAACAACCACAACTCTATGATCAGATTTAAACTTGAGTTCATGCTGGATCGTAAAGTTGGGGAAATAGGTGAGCCAGCTAAGGTTATTGAAAACCCAATCCAGTCTCTCTTTCACCCCTTCCTTTTCCCAGGTGAAATTATCTCCATAGGTCTTAGGTTGCAGGAGACCAGTGTCATCAATACAATCCCTAAACTGTTGCATTGAGGCCCAAGAGGGATCAGCCCCCCCCCCAATTTTATGATTAGGAGACATGAAGGCTTTGAAGTCACCCAGAACTAACCAAGGAAGAGAAGTATTGACAGCAAGCAAGCGGAGAGAATCCCAGAGAGAGTTCCTGCCGCTCATAGTGGTTTCACCATAGACCACGGTCACAAGGCTCATGAGATTATTGGTACGATCAAAAATTTGGCAATGGAGCAATTGGGTAGTCGAAGTCAAATAGGTAATGTCATAGGCGTCATTATTCCAAAGGATCCAGATACCCCCCGAGAATCCATTGGCTTCATCCAATTCAAAAACCAAGTTTAGAGCATACTTTGTTGGCCCTATTACCGCTAATGCGGGGCTCCAAAAGGCAGAGAACATCAATGCAATATTTATTAATAATATCCTTGATATTTAAAGGGAAGGCCCGACTACCGGCCCCTCGACAATTCCAACATGCAATAAACATAAAAAAGATAATTATCATAAACCCAAAAATACACAAGGTAGGGATAGACATACTTACCTGGAGCAGTCACCCTTGCTTTCATGCACCAACTCAGTCGGAGTTTTCTGGGTTTCAGCCACAAAGAAGTCATTTCCATCTCTAATATCCATTGCACCATCATCCACATTTAAACCCAATTCAGGACTTGTATTTATTAATTAGTTGGATTAGGCTTTGGAACAATGGAGGGAACAACTTGGGATTGTGCCACTTGAGGATCAATTGAGATGCTAGCTGAATCTTTTTTCCGGTTATGCTTTAGATTAGCAGTGGTTCCTTGTATCACGGAATGAGCTCGCTGGCCCTTAGTTCTTTGTGTAATGGCTTTAATCTGAGCCATAATGGAATTTGGCGTAGGCTCTCCATTTGGGGTTATTTGCTCGGTTAGTTTCCCATCAGCCATCCTGATCTGTGTATTTTGCAAGCCCAAATTCACTTGGCTAATCACTTGGTTATTTGCAGGCCCAACCAAATTCGCTTGGCTAGGTGCCTCCAACATCTCTTTCCAATGCAAGGTCCGACGGCTTGGAGGAAGTGTCCATCGGTTTGGCTGCTAAGGCTTTGGGCCTATATTGAACTTTATTTTTTTGACCTAAATTTGGCCCAGAAAGTAATTTCTTTTGATTTGAGGATATTCCAGCTGGCATCTTCTTCATTCCCGTTCTGAGCATATCACGTTTCTCAGCGTCCTTCACCACACCGTCCCTCTGTGACAGATCTGCTTCATTTTCCACCTCGGCAGTCACCTCAAATCGCGATTTCTGCCCAAAATCTTTAGGTTTCGCCGCCTTACTACCTAATCCCGAGGCGCGATACTGGTTCTCTCTGACATCCGTCCGCTTCAGCGCATGTGGCCTGATGGACCGTCGGACAATCATCCATGGGCCAAAGGTTTCATCTTCCTCGGAAGCTCTCGTCGACGGCTTCTCCGGCACCGATGTGGAAGTCACAGGGTGCGAGGAAGATGCTCCATCATGGGACACAGACGCGTGACACGAGAGGGCATTGTTCTTTGCGATGGCCAAACCGACCACACAAGAAGCAAATCAAAGTGGAGTCCTTCATATTCCACATTAAAAATTTTCCCAGCAGCGATGACTTTAGGAACTAGCTTTCATTGGAGATTTAATTCCACATATAATCTCACAAATTTCCCTCTTTCAATTTTTGGATTTGTGGCCTGAAAATCCTGAAGTGTGTTCATGTCTAATTTTAGTGTTCGACCGATCCTGTCACCAAGCCTGGATATGAAGTGCTTGTTGTAGCAATGGATTGGAACATCGGGTATGCGCACCCAGGTTGCGACTCTGCCCAGAGGATTATGATAAGTATCAAAGTATGGGGTCCAACGCTGAATGAGGACGCAGTGCTGCCTAATCACCTAGGGACCTTCATACAAGACCCTCCGGTAATGCGATCTCCATAGCTCTTCGTCATGAAATCGGACAACAAAATAGTTGTTTGGGAGATCTATAAGTTCGTAACTTGAGAAGCCCCACATGTTCTTCAACAAATCCTTCAATACGTAGAGATTGAACTTCATACCCAAAAGACTTGTGAGGACCAAAGCATAATTCCAAGGTTCGCACCATTCATTATACTCGTCTTGTGTGCAAGGCGCGACAGGGTAGATTTCCATGAGTTTTCTTATCTCTTTAGATTCTTCAGGTAGTTTCCATGAAATTTCTTTGTCATCGGTAAAGAGGTCATCCTCTTCCATAACGTGATTACTATGCGCCACTCCATTGAATCCCAATAGGGATGCACGATATGACTGGAATTTTGGTGTGGCTTTTTCTTTGTTGCCTGTTGTATCTTTGTTCCCTGTTACATCTTGATTTTCAGAAGTGTTGCTCTTATCAGAATGTTCCTCTGATCCATTATCTGACATGGTGTCGTCCATAATGGCCCGAGGGGTTTCTTCAAATTTTGTCTTCTTTTTCTCGTCATCCCGGCCTTCACCATGGGACGATCTGGTGGTAGTTTAAGCGCCCAGTCGGGCCATCAAAGAGAATTACACAGCTTCCCAAGAGAGAAAAGACGTTATCTCACAAACTTGTCTAATGCTACTAAATATTTTTTTTTACTCTTTTTGTTCTCAATCAATTTATTACTGTTAGTGCTTTTAACCTCAACTCCAACATCCGCCCACCTTCTGTTTTTCTCCTTTGTCTCCTGTAATATTTCTTCTCTTGTTCTCGATATCATCATGCAGGAAAGGGTTCCCCATATTAGACTCTTTGTTAGTATTACTACATCTTATATTAGTCTTCGCCTTGTTTTGTTGGCATTGTTTGTAACATCCCAATTTTTGAAAGCGTTTTCACGGTATCTTGATCAGAGTAGAGCATCGGAAGTAAATAGTATTTAAAAAGTAACTGATAACATCCACTGTAATGTATGTGTTAGCTTTAACAGCGTTTACAAAAATTACAAATGTCATCGTTAAGAACAAAACAAAAAGGGCTTCCTCCAAACGGTTCCTATATCTCCGCGCTTTAACCCCGTTTCGATCCCGTTCACTCCGATCCCGGCTATGGTAAGAGCCGAGGTTCAATACCCATTGAACCTCGTGTAACGGTTAACCTCATGTTCATGTACAAGTATGTATGACAGTTATTCATGATGTCACAGCAATATTCACATATGAAATAGAATAACAGAACATAGCCACTGCATATGAATGTCATTATGGTTTGCACTATTCACCAGTGTCACGGTGTACATCCGTGTCCTCAGCGCTAGGAAAACTCAACAGCATTATCAAGACCATAACCCGTGTACAGCTGTATATGTATAACTTTTAAAAAACAGAGTCTCGCTTATGAACACATCTATCATATATAGGTATACAATAAACATCAGAGTTAGTGTTACAGTACGCGTCCGTACCTTTGTCGGTGATATCGGTACGCTGTCGTTCGGTCTGTGATCACATTTATCCTATAATGGTAATATCGCATTTATTAGTTCGCAAACAATATTCTAGAAGATATCCTAGTCACTAATGACCTTTTTACACTTGGTGGAATTATTTTCCAACTTATCACCTTTAATTCTTCAAAAACGCTGGTCCAGAATTTTGGACAGGTTTTTGTCTAACTTTGAAAAATCATAATTAATTCTACAAAAATTAAAATGAGGATCCGTAAAATTCCTTGGAATCCCTAGGATGTCGATTTTCAAGTAAAAATAATCACTCTTGCCCAGATTACACGAATCACTCTCAGTTTTAAATTTTTGAGCCTCTGCCCAGAATTTTTCCAGAAATTCGTAGCCTATTTTTGAGGATTTTTATCTCACTGTACAGAGCTCATTTTAACATGTTCTGGGCATATTTAAAAATCCCTATATGTCTAATTTAACCATGAATGTTCCCAGAATTTTGTCACTATATTTTCAATATGAAATTCTGGCATTTCCATTATCGACTCCAGAAATTCCGAACTCGTTGAAATTTCGCCGTAACTTCTACTTTGATGTTTCTCTTCCAAAAAATTTTGCTATATAACCTCTCTCATCATTTTTTTCGAAATAAATCCAATTTTGACCATAAAAACATGTAAATAAAATTATTCTAGAATATTTAAGATCTAAACTACTTCTATCTAAGAATTTAAGAACTAAAAATTAAAGAACTTAAAGCTAAAGCTAGAGAACTTACCAAGAACCTTGCTACTCCTTCAAGAAGCTCCTCACTCTTACTCTCAACTCTCTATATCAGATTTCTTTGCTTGTTTTGGTGTGGAGAATATGAAGACTCAAGCCCCTATTTATAGCAAAAGGCTATGGCAACTTTGGTAATTAATTCACCTACACATCTTTCATTCTTGGCCATAGTTTAAATCTGATTTATTCTTTTTCCCAAGGCCAAAAACGTGGCCTCCTCCCTTCCCACTCTTCATCCATTGATTTTCCCACCAAAGCTTCTTGCCTTGGTGTCTCAATTGGCTCCATGTGTGAAAAACACTCTTGGCTTCAAGAGTGCATTGGTGGCCTTTCCTCCATCAAGCATTCTCCAAGCATGCATTGGTGGCCTCTCCACCTTCATGCATTTCCCAACTTGGTGTTCTAATTTCCTAGTTACTCTAAGTATACTTGTAACTAGATGACTTTGGTGATTGGTTAGCAATTAAGCAAAATGCTCTTAGGGTTTAATTAACTTAATCTTTGGTCATTAATCCTAAAATGGTGTTTTAGGTGTTATTAAATTTATTTGATTGGTTACTAATTTAATCATGATCATTAGTAAGCATCTTTATGCTAATCCTAATCCCTTATTGGTCCTTGACCTTTAATTATCCTAATACATCTTTAATTGGTGACTATTAACATTAATTGTAAAGAATTACCTAAATATTTCATTAGTGTAATTTTAATTGCTCTTTAATTGTTGGTAATTGTCCCTTAATTGTCCCAAGTGTTTTGATAATTCTTTATGGCTTTTTATAAATTAAATATGAACTAGGTATTAATTACAGGTATTAGAAAATTTAGTCCCTAAATAAATTATGAAAATTGGTGCTTTGATTATTTATGAAGATTTGTACAATTTACTTAATTTAGTGAAGACCTAGTTGATCATTAATTGTTGTTGATTTCTCTTAAATTTGTTTAAAATTTATAATGCTCTTGGATTTAGTAGTTTATCATTTAGCCTAATTTAATAGTGAATTTGGCCTCTTGCAAAGAAAATAGGGTAATTAATTTAATTTTGGGAAAAATCCCTAATATGGCATTTTAGATGTTTTTAGGCTTAATTTGTTGGTTACTATTTTAATTATGATTGGTAGTAATCTCCTTTGGGCTAATCTTGGTCTTTTGATAACATTGAGCCCTTGATTAAGTGGGTATATTCTTAATTACATCATTTAAACTAAAACATTTGTTTACTTTGAAAATTAAGGTTAATCTTTTAATTATTGCAAATTTAATTGCCAACTAGTATTTGAAAATTTTATCTTAGTGAAGTAAGTATTTTAATATCATTAAAACACTCCTTTATGCATAACTTAAGATTATGCTCAATTATAATATTATTAAGGTATCTTAAGATCCATAATGTATTTTAGAAATTTTAGGTCTTAAATTCTAGAAGAAATTGCCTAAAATAAATAAACAACCTACAAGAATTTAGAGATAACATACTCTTCTTTTTAAATAGGTATTTCCTACCAACATATTGTATTTTAGGATTAAATGTAGTTTTTCGGTATTACATTGTTCATACATGAAAAGTCATATCACTTCATCGACGTCTTTTTATGGCTTCCTGGATTGTTCATCCATTCATTTTATCGGAGATTTACGTCATATGCCCTTCCCATTTAATTTCATTTACACTAGCAGCAATCTTAACAATTTAGAGTTGGGACTCACCAGGCGGCTTAAAAATTAGAGGAGCCGATTAAATAAGCTCGGAGGGCTGGCCCCGTAGGCCTGGGGCTTAAAAAGGCAGCCTCTTTAATTTATTATTATTGTTATTTGGATGCATGAATTCACATATGACGATAATTTACTAATTTATATGTATTTTATATTTGTTATAGAGTTATTTATACATTGAAGTACAAATATACAAAGACATAATAACTATAATTTTATGATTTGATTTATTATTTGTTTCAAATAAAGATTATAGATGTGTTCATAATGCGGAAAAGAAATTCATGATATTCTTACTCATGAACCAGAGCCTACTCGAATCGAAACACAATCAAATGTCGTTGAAATTAATGATAGTGGCAAAGATGATGACAATAATAGTCATCGTAACAATGTCACTTAGTGGTATGCTTCTTATATTCTATGTGAGTTATTTGTGAACGTAGTTTGTTTTTTATTATGAATTAGTGACTGTGTTTATTTGTTGGATGATTCTTGTTGTTTTGATATTAATATTGACAACATTTATTTGATAAATTAGAACTTTAATTGTTGTAATTTACTAATTATATTTCTTTAAAAAAGAAGAGGAAAATAGTTAAAATCGAATAGTAACTTCTAGGCCTGGAGAGCCGGCCCTGGCCTTGGTTCTCTCGGGTCGAGCTATGAAAAACAGATGTTTTTCTTATCCCAAACCCTGGAGGGCTTGCCCTATTAGACCCTGACCCTTCACGGGTCGGCCCTATAAGACTAGGTCTGCCCTAATTCCCAGCTCTACTTCACTTAAGTGAGTGAAACCAAAAAACCAAAAGAACAAGGGGAGTTGTAAGGAGTCAAATGAGCCACATGTGGGTTTTCTTATTTTCGTGTCTCCATCCGTGCGGTGTCGAAACAAACATTGAAAGGCCCAAAAGAGCGCCTAAATGAGAGCAAACGCAGAGGCGAGAAGGGCATGGGCTTCTCAAAGCCCTCTCCGTCGAATTATTGCCTCGGTTTCCCAAGGTAACCAATTACTACCTCCGGTCCTAATTATAAGACTTAGTTGACTTTTTTTGGAGTGATTAATGAAACTGATAAGTTACTTAATCATTTCATATGTTGTGTATCTTTAGATTAAATATTAATTTATTAGTCAAATTAATTAGTTTGAAAAAAATTAAAATAAAAATATTCTAAAGTAATTTAATTAACTTTTTAATATCTCCAAAAAAATCAACTAGGTCTTATAATTAGGACCGGAGGGAGTAGCTTCCAACAGTCGAGTTGTCTTCTATTTTAATGACTCGTCGGATATAATATACTCTACTTCCTCTAATCTCTATTACAGGTAGTCTTCTAAAAGGAATATTCTTTCATTTATAAGGCATTTGTTAATTTCGTATTGAATATTTTCTTTTCATATTTACCCATATTAATAAGAGAAGTAAGGAGAAGTAGAAATTAATATGATCTTAGAGTTTAACGTAGATAGTAAGGATAATAATAAAAATCACTTGAATTTTACGCAAATTTAATACTTTTAGCTAGCTGTCTTTTATCGAAAAAGGGTTTTAAATATTTTGCGTTAGTTCTGGTGATAATGTTGGAACTACTTTTTAAAAAGGGCTTATTGGAATATATTATTATATTAGTTAAAATATTGAATAATCAAATATAATTTGTTAATTCTTTTGTACTCTTTTAGAAGTTTTATTATTCGGCTGCAAAATCATATCCAATTATTTCATATTCTTTTGAAGTGCTAACAGAAATCTCATATTCATTGAATCAAAGGCCATCCTCAATCTACCAGTCTCAAAGACCAACTCATACATTCTGATCGAGGTATGACTTAATGTATTATTAGTTTAATCATATACACCCAAATCGAACACTTCCCCCTAATTAACTCAAGTTTAATTTAAATTGTCACTTAATGACGATCTTAGATTATTAATAATCCATTTATTACTAATGTAAGTGTACAGTTTTTCACATATTTTGGAGTTAGAAATTAGAACCAAGTGAGAGAGAAAATTTAATTCCCATACGTCTGCTATTATATCTGGGAATAAATACATAGTGGTAGATATTTACAGTCTTTTTTAGCACCAAATGTTTTAAGCAAAAAATAACACTTGAAAAAAATATAAGTCCCAAATAAAAGTTATAAGCAAGTCCTAAAGGACTTGGTATTATTATATTACCAGAAAATCAGGAAAATTTGAATAATTTAAAAAGTTTTGGAAGCCCCAAAACAAGCCAACAAAACAAAGAGGCACCAGGATGACACAGTAGAAAATGGATGCAAAAAAGGGCACGAGAGACGACAACTAGCTTGTTGCAGAGAGCTTGTCATTTTTTAGGGTGAGAAAAAACAAACCAATTAAGTGAGAGATAATTTAGTGGTAAACATTTAGAAGATAGTTTAATTTCCCACGTTGCTACTGATGGGAGATAATTTAGTTTACATATGGATAATCAATAGAGAAAATTTAGATAATTAATTGTAAATTTTGGAGACAAATTGGATTGATGTATTATATTTATGATCAAATCCAATTCCCAATTAGCTCTTATATTTAGAATTAGAGGAAGTACATCTATCTCATATTGCCCATATTTAATATTAATTAAAATTTGAAAATTACATTGTATAGGTTTAAATGAAGATTAAATTAGAAACTCCTTTGATTTTCAGAAAGAGGTCAAGAGTTTTAAATCTTCCCTTAATAATTCTGGTGAAAATAAGTGCTATATAAAAATGACTGGTCAGGGTACATATTAGTCCTTTTATACTCTTTTGCAAGTTTATATTGCCAGAAAATCAATCAGCAAAATTTGAATATTGTTAATAAAAAAAAAAAAAATGTAAGCCCAAAAGCAACCCAATAAAACACTTGTCTTTTGTTTCCAAAAGTTTATATAGCATGTCCAAAATGAAGAAAGACAAACCCAAGGTGATGCTAAGTATTAGGAAAGGATTCAAGTTGGGTCATCTTTTGTTTCCAATTGGCACTACGAAGACTTGCAGATGATACAACATGTGTTTATATGTGTGTGTATGCATGCTTCTAATATGTTCACATATGCATAAATGCATGTATTTTAATTCAAGTTTTGTTTTTCCCCCTAAATCACTCTGATTCTTCAGTCCTAGAGAGTTGGTTTTTTGATCCCCACGTTTACATTTGACTCGAAACGAATTCATCATACTTGCATAGGATTCATGGGTAAGTATTTATTTATTGTCTTCTTATATTCTCTTTTAATATTAATGGACTAAGGCTAGTTATGTTAATATTTAATTTCATGCGTTTTTAGGTAATAGATATTTTTGTTGAGATATTAATCAAGAGTGAGAAAAAGAAAGCTACTCCTTCAAATTGGTATCTTGCTGTGATGTTTTCGGTAATTTTCTATTTCTTTTTTTGTTATATGATGTATGTTTATAATTTTTTTAATCTAAAATTAGTTTATTGACAACTATTTTTCATGGTTCATTGATGATGTAATTACAGACTGCAGAGCACTCGTACGCGATAAGCACAACTTCAAGGACTTTGAGCCCGTTTGATGAGCTTTTTTGAGGAAAAAAAGCACTTTTTTAATGCAAAAAAAATGCTTTTTAATTAATTTATGTATTTAGATGATATTTTTTAAAAAAAGTAAAAGTCACAAAAAAAAGCCAAAGTGCTTCCTTTTTTAAAAGCTCCAATTTGGAGCTTAAAAAAAAAGCACTTAAAAAAAAAAAGCACTTTTTTTAAAAAAGCTCATCCATAAACACAAAATGAGAGAAAATTATATATTTGACCAAGAGTACCTGAGAAGGTGTGTTTTTTCAACTCTTAATAGCAAAGTTTTTTTAATTAACATGATTGCTTTTTTTTTTTTTTGGGTATATATCAATTTGATTTCCGTTGTCACAAATAACAGGTGTTTATTCCTGTTCACACTGGACATGAGACACATGGACATTTTTATTTATACATTTTCTATTTAAATAAAAGTGTTATTGAAATATGGGATTCTCTACCCAATAACAAATTTGGGGCTGCAACAGAACGTGATGAGACAACAACAAAATTTTTAAGTGTTAGATAATTGCAATATTCATAACATTATTAATTATTGTTTTGATTATATATATAGGATTTTTGCTGTATGTCTAGTTGTTTGCCATGGAAATACTATTCGAATGACTTGAGAGATATTGTGTCACCAGATGCTCTTCTATCCTTGCATCAACCCTCCCTATTTTCTCATCTCACACATCTCCAGATTTGGTATTGTCACAGCATGGAGACTATGATGACGCCAAAGTTATTAGCACTCTTCGAAAACCTACGCACCATTCTCGTTGGTTATTGTCGGAAGATGAAAGAAATAGTTGGAGAGGATGATCATTCTGAAATGGAACTTGGCGGTAGTGGCAACCCTTCTCACCCTACTCCTATCACTCTTCCCAGGCTAACATCTCTGAAATTACAGCACATGCCGAAGATTGCTTCCATGGAGGCTACATGCACTGCCCTTCTCTCCAAACATTCTCTGCCGAAGATTGCTTCCAACTAAATCCCCTCGGATAGTAAACTCAAAAGGATGTATGCTTTCCATAGGGAAGACCTTTACTGGATACAGTTGGGAAATTAAAACTGATAAATCAGGTCCATATCTGCACCATTATAATTTCACTTCCTTTTATGTTATATATATGTTTATGATGCTAATTAAATCTCAACAATTTATGAATATTATTCCTACTGTTTGTGTTCTTCTCATGAGTTTCTCTTCTTTACACACAGAAATCGATACACCTAGAAAAATCTAAAATTATTAGAGCCAAATAACCATGTTACTTATGTCTTCTTTATTTCTCTCCATTTTCCTGTGTTGCACTTAATTTTTGTTATCACTTTCATAAGTTTCTGAATTACTGCCAATAAATGTTCCAATAATTGAAATTTTATTTGCTATAAATTGTATCAAATAACATATCATAGATAAATCTCAATAAAGTATGGTTGCAAAGTTGTGAATATATCTCATCTCCCATATAAATTCCTAATGTTCTTTTTAATTATTCAGTCAGTTGTAAAAGTTGTTTGAGGCATGCGTCTCAATTAAATTAACAGAACATTTTTACTTGAAATTCTGATTCTGATTCTAATTCTAATGCCATTTGATAATGTAATATGCAGGGCCTAGTGTTCTTGTGCGTGACTATTTATTTGGGCTACTGGTGGTAAAAATGACTTATAATCCATCTCGGCTTATGGAAAAGTCTAGATTGGGTAAAAGTCATATTGTGAAATGTGATTTATGTTTGAATTGGCGGTAGCATAAGTAGCTTTTGATATTTAAACCTATAGTCAATTTGAAATATTTTTGAGGGTGTTGACTGGTACTAAAAACATATTTAAGGATATTAAATTATACTAAAAAAAATACTTCATGATCTTGAAAAATTATTTTAGGATCTTGAAAAAATTATTTTTAGTACCAATCAGTACCCTAAAATATTTTTTAGGGTACTGAATGGTACTAAAAATATACTTTAGGATACTGAACAATATTAAAAAAACTAGTCTGATCAAACAAGTTAATTTTGGTCCATAAGTTCAATTAGAATAACTTCTCAACCAAATATGCATTTTCCTATAAGTCTGATTCAAACAGTGCATAAGTCCAATTAGGCTTTCCAAAAGTCTTACCAAACATGCACCACGTTTGGGATACCGATGGGAAAAATGACTTATAGTCAATCCGACTTATAGAAAAGTCAAATAAACTAAAAGTTATATTGTGAAATGTGATTTATATTTGGGTTTGCGATAGCATATGTAGCTTTTGATATTTAAAGTTATAGTCAATCTCAAATATCTTTTAGGCTACTAACTGGTACTAAAAATATACTTCAGGATAGAGCTAGAAATTAGGGTTGGCCCGGCTCGACAGGGCTTGGCCCTACGGGGCATGGGGTAAGGAAAACATATGTTTTTCAAAGCCCTACCCGATAGTACCGGGCAGTAGGCCCTACGGGGTCTAAAAATTACTATTCTAAATTTTAACTATTTTTCCTTCGATTTTTTTCAAAGAAATATAATTAGTAAATTGCAACTACTAAAGTTCTATCAAATAAATGTTATTAACATTAATATCTAAATAATATAAATTATTTAACAAATAAACACATTCATTAATTCGTAATAAAAAACAAATAAACACAAAAAAAATATGTTTTTTCCTTTCTTTTGAAAAATATTAAACAAAGGAATTGCTTATATATGCCCACGACAAAATGTCTTTCCCTCTCGTAATTTTGTGTGTCTCTGCAGATTCCTAGGTTCATGCATGATTTTATTGACGGTAAAAATAATTATACTTATTTTACACAAAATATATTTATAATTTATTACTTATATAATATTGTAATACCAAAGTATGTGTTTATTTAATATGAAAACATCATTTCTTTAAAATTTATAATAACTAATTATGTTTTTTAATACGTAATGATAATAAACATTAAAAAAGGTTATAGTTTAAACTAAAAAAATCTAAGTAATTACAAATAAACACATTCATTAAATGAAAATCTAAGTAATTATTATTTTTTAAAAAAAAAAAAAAGCTATAGTTAAACGGGCCTAACGGGCGGCCCGATTAAGCCCTAGGCCCTGCAGGGTCCTATTTTTCAAGCCCGAGCCTTGCAAGGCCAGGGCTTAAACGGGCTCGACCCGATTTCCCGACTCTACTTCAGGATACTGAACAGTACTAAAAAAGTACTTCATGATCTTGAGAAATTATTTTAGAATTTTGAAAAAATTATTTATTGTACCAGACAGTACCCTAAAATATTTTTTAAGGTACTGAATGATACTAAAAATATACTTTAAGATACTGAATGGTACTAAAATAAATACCTCATGATCTTGACCCATAAGTCTGATTGGAAAAAAACCTCCCCAAAATAACTTTTCTAATAAGTTACTGTTGGTCCATATAAGTCTAATTGGAACATTTTCTCAACCAAACATACATTTTCCTATAAATCTAATTCAAACGGCGCATAAGTTTAATTGGGCTCTCCAAATATGCCCTTTATATTAACTCATTAATTTAGAACTGTGCTTTTAATTGATTCCCTATTCATATTGTGCACTTTTGTATTGTATTTCTCCAATTAAGCTTTTTTCATCGGCACATTTACAATGAAGCTGAGTGTAACATCCCAAATTTTGAGATAAAGAGTTTAGGAATATGACTAAGATAAATAGGCTGCTAAGAAATTAAGTGTCTAAAGTCTTAAGCTTTTCATGAGGAAAAAAATTTAAGATAATTATTGGATATTATTTTGGATCTTGAAAAAAAAATAGGGAGAAATTATGAAATGTTGTTTTGAGGGTTTAGAAATATTATGAGGGGATTAAATATGAAAAATTTGGCCTCAATAGTTTTAAAGCTATAATTTGGAATTTATAGCCTATTTTACTGGAAATTCAAGGAACAAATAGTTAGAGGAAAATTTTCGCCTAGAAAATTTAGAGTTGATATTTTATGGCCTAGAGAAGCCAATCGAGGAAGAAAAAATCCTTATATGGTATTAATGATCAAGTTTTAGAAATTATTGAAGGATTTTGACATAATAGATAAATAGGAAAGTTTAGAATAAAAGCTATAAGGCGTAAATGGGTCAGTTTATTTTTCCATTAAATAAGACACATCAGGTGCCCTGTTCAACATGTACATGTTCATGCAAACTCTCTTTTTTTCCTCTCGTGCCACCTCAGCCCCTCCCCCTCTCAATTTGTGACACATTGCCACACATATCCCTGTTTGTCTAATTAAACCAATTCCCTATGCCTTATTTAATTCACTTCGGCCAGAACCCATTTCCCCTCAATTATCCATTCGGCGAGATTATACCAATTCCATTCTCATCTCATTCGACCAAGACTCAAAACAAACAAAAGGAAAAGAGTAAGATCGAGAAGTGAGAGCAAGAGAAAGTCTGATGATCAAGGAGAGGCCGATCATTACATGCAACTTAGGATTTTGATTAAGGTGAGCTTCCCAAATCCTTTCCCACCTTCAATCTGACGTATTGCTTTTGTTTGGGGATAGAAAAATAATGGAATCTTGGTTTGAAAATAAGAAATCAGTGATTAAGGGTTTGAAAAGGTATTTAAGAATAAAGCTTATAATCAGTGTTGCACATATTTATTTGGTTGTGCTTTTGTTATGGCTGAATCTGCTCTGTTTTGCTGGGTATATCTTCTGTTTATCTAAGGGAAGGATAAGAGGAATTATACATGAATAAAGGTGCATGATAGAAGTGTTCTTTGATCGTTGATGTTTGTTGATCTTGGTGAGTTGCTGTCAAAAGGTTTTATGGCTGGACAGATTTGACTATGAGTGGTTGAGTGGGTTGAGTTTGCTACTGAATCTGAAAAATATTTCAGACTTCAAATATACTCACGCCATCCATAAAGAAAAGGAAAGAAGGTGTCTTTAAGGTTTACATATGGGTGCTAATGTTTGAGAAGGATGGGATATGGGTTTTAAATATTTCCTATCCCTTATTCTCGGCGAGCAACTATTAAGTACGGAAAGAATTAACTCTTTTAATTAAATATAATTATTCCTATAGGCTCAAAGAGGATTATGTATGATATGGAACCATTAGGTAAAATAGAAAGATGATTCTTGAGTTGCAAACTTATTCAAGTTACTCTTTGAGGCCTCTTTAGTTTAAATAATTATTTCGCTAATCTGAACAATGCTTTAAGGTATTAAAATGATAATCTTCTTGGATAAATATATCTACTCATGAGTTGAGAGTTTTGGGTAGGATAAGAGGAATTTAATTATGTGTTGGTGAGTATATACGTATAAGGATAAAATATTACAAATGATGACATATCTATATAAATTTTAAAATTTATAGGAATTGACAATTGTTTGAGTTCAAGAGAGAGAAAAGTGAACCTAAAGGATTTTAGTAAAGGTATAGTTTCGTGATTTGGAGCAACGGGTGAGTGAATAGCGTCCCTAATTTTTTATAAATGGTATTTTTATTGTTGAAATCTTATGTTTTTCTTTTCCATATTTAAACGTATGATTTTGTGAAAGAATATTTGTTGAAAGTATATGAGTAAGAAAAAAAAATTGGTGATTTTATTTGTTATTATGTATTTTCTTCCGGTTGTTTGAAAGCATAATTCATGATTATGCGGTTAAATCGAAACGAGACTTTTTGAGATATTTTTCATAAATTTTATATTGAAATGAGTTTTGATTTTGGAAAGTTTATAAGCTAGACTTTATTATTTAAAATGGAATGTTTTTACGCAAATTCTTGGTGTTTTAAAAGGATTTTATCGATAGAATGAATTTGAAGGAAAGTTTTGAAATATTGTTTGTAAAATTTCATGCTGGGGAATTTGATTATGAAATATGAGATAGAGCTGATATTATCTTGAAAGAAGAATTTTTATTACTTTGATAAATTGACCCCAAGCATGCTTGAAAATGTTTTGGAGAGAATACGAGATCCGGGTTACTAACAGCAATACTGTTAGTCCTTAGTGTACCATGGTTAACCTCGAGCTCGCTTGATATTCATGGGATTTGTTCTCATGCTTGTTTCATGGACTGTGTGTCTATGCTTGTTTCATGGCCTCGTGTCATGCTTGGTTAGTTTACCCTCATGGACTGTGTGTCCATGCTTGTTTCATGGCCTTATGTCATGCTTGGTTAGTTACCCTCGTGGACTGTGTGGCCACACTTGTCATTCGTTCTGTAAGAAGTTCTATGGAAAGATGTGGTTTTGAGAATTTTGTTTTAAATTGATTATACTAGATTAAAGGTTTTACTACGTACATGAAATTATTTGATCAACGATGTATTACATACGCTCTATTTTATTTATGATTTACTTGTTTTAAACTGATTTTGTCAAACAAAATAATTTATTATGTATTACGAGGTAATTGAATTTGATGATCCTATATATATAGAGTTTTGTTTTTAATATAGAGATTGAAATTATTGCCATATTGTTTTTATTGGAAGATAAAAATGTTTAAATTATTTACTCTTGTATTTTATTAAATTATAAGACGGGACGTTATTCACTGAAAAATTTGTTTGGATCAAATAGCATTGCCGACCGTGTACCTCCTACTGACCAATGAAGAGTCTCCTTAAGGGTATAAAGTTCGTTGATCCATCTGGTAGTGGTATTAGTTGATGTAATCATAGCCCTAGACTTTTGTATTATTATTTAAAGTTAGATAATGCTCCATGTAATTTATAGGTAGGATCCATGTATTTTAAATTGTGTATTTATAAGTTTAAGGCTTAAGAAATGTGGGTCCACTCATATTTCGTCGGTCACCCCTTTAGGTTCAGGGCGTGACATTGAAAGCTTAGATCGTCCAAAATGCAATTTACATATAAGGACGAGGAGAGAATACGGCTGCTTAAAATTTGAATGTGATATGTTTAATTTATTATTTTATTTTTCCTGGTGTTTTTACTTAATTATTTTTTACTATTCTTGTTGCTAGGATCTTGTAAAGGTTATGTATTGCCTACAACAGATTTAATGGGGTGGAAGTTTCAAATGTATACTAAACAAATATGGAGATGGATAATGGATGACAAGGTGTCAGCAATTGGAGTTTGGGGAATTGGAGGGTCAGGAAAAACAGCCTTAGTAACTCACATACATAACAAGATTATTTTAGAAGAAGCTGGTAGTGACACTAAAGTTATTTGGGCAACTGTATCACAAAAATACAGCATCTCCCATTTGCAATAAGTGCTAGCTAGATCAATTGAGTTGGATATATCTAATGAGTTTGAGGTTAAAAGAATTGCTGGAAAATTATTACAAACATTTAAAGAGATGAAAAAATGTGTCGTTATTTTAGATGATGTTTGGGATCATTTCTTTCTAGGGGAGATTGGATTTCCTATGTCAGATAATCGAATTAAATTGATTTTGACAACTCGTATATGGGAAGTGTGTCAAGGTACGGCTTGTGAGAAGAATACAGTAAAAGTGAAATCTCTAGATAAAGAAGATAGTTGGGATTTATTTGAGAAGATTATGGGATTTCATGAAGAACTGTCTTTGGAGGTAAAGGAGATTGCACAGAATATATCACATGAATGCGAGGGTTTGCCCCTTGCTATTGTTAGAATTGCGGCAAGCATGAAGGGGAAAAAGCAAGTTAGAGAATGGAGTCATATGTTGGAAAGTCTTAAAAACTTGGGCAATAGGCCAGGCAATATGAAATGGAAAAATGGGTGCTTCCAATTTTAAGATCTAGCTATGATTTCTTAACTAACAAATTGCAAAGGTTCTTCTTGTACTATGCCTTAACCTATCATGAATCTTTTTATGATGATGATGTTGATCATTTCACAAGAAAATTTGTTTATGAAAGCATGGATGAGACAAAGAAGTTGTGGGTGCTGCAGAAGGAATGTTACAACATGTTGGATAGATTAAAGAATAATAGTATGCTGGAAAGATATGATGGGCAATGCAGGATGAACAAATTTCTTAGAGCCCTAGCTATTGGATTTCAGAAGACACAGGTAAAATTATGGGAAATGCTTTTCATATTTTAACAAGAACACCAAGTGATGACCAATGGAAAGATGATCTACAAAAAGTTATTTTGACGGGTAACATGATACAAACAATTCCAAATGGCACATGTCCTAGGTGTTCTCTTCTATCTGCATTGTTTTTAGATGGTAATATAGGTCTCTACTACATCTCAGATGATTTTTTCAACAACATGCCTGCTCTCAAAATACTTGATTTGTCTGAGACTAGGATCAAGTGCTTGCCCGAATCTGTGTCGAGCTTGAAATATCTCAATGCTTTATTGCTTTCAAAATGCAAAGAATTGAGTTATATTTCTCCATTAAGAAATTTGAAATGGCTAATAGTATTGGATCTATCTTATACTGCCATTAGTGAAGCACCTTGGGAATCATTGATCAATCTTAGATACTTGAATCTACTCTATATGCCTAATTTAGTAATATCAGCATCAATCATATCCAAATTGATCAATTTAGAGTGTCTTGAGCTCGATGTGATGAGAGTACCAGTAGACACACAATTCTTAGAAAATTTGGAAGTTATATTCGCCAACTTTTATGACGTACATGACTTCAACACCTTTATGAGCTTCCTGGACAATGATTGTGTAATTAGAAGCTATCATTTAGCTTTACGGCATTCAGGTTTTGTCTTTCATTATAGGGGGAAAAAATACTGAATATTCTACGAAGAGAATAAGTTTTGAGGCTATGGATTTGAGAAATATAATACCAGCCATACTCCCAGGAGACATGAAGGAGTTGCTTATAATTGCATGCTACCAAAAGACAGGTGCTTGTTCCCTATGCAGGGCTTTATCATATGGCAGGAAGATTGAACGGTTAGATATAATCAGCTGTAATTATGTGGAGTACTTGTGTTGCTTTTCTGGCAATTGCCCCTTTTGCTCCTCTTCCCAACTTGTTGGACGTCCATACCTCTCAGGGTTTGGGGGAGTTGAAAGATAGTGTCACCAGATGCTCTTCTATCCTTGCATCAACCCTCCCTATTTTCTCATCTCACACATCTCAAGATTCAGTATTGCCACAGAATGGAGACTCTGATGACGCTAAAGTTATTAGCACTCTTTCGAAACCTACACACCATTTCCGTTATTTACTGCTGGAAGATGAAAGAAATAGTTGGAGAGGATCATCTTTCTAAAATGGAATTTGGCGGTAGTGGCGACCTTTCTCACCCTACTCCTATCACTCTTACCAGGTTGACATCTCTGGAATTACAGGACATGCCACTATTGAATTTCGTATACAGAGGCGTCATGCTCTGCCCTTCTCTCCAAATATTCTCTGCTCTAGGGTGCCGACAACTAAATCCCCCTCGGATAGAGATCTCAAATGGATGTGAGCTTCCCATGGAGAAGACCTCAACTGGATACTGTTGGGGAATTAAAACTGATTAATCAGGTCCATATCTACGCCATTATGATTTGCCTTCCTTTTATAATATATATATGTTTACGATCCTTATTGAATCTCAACAATTTATGAATATTATTCTTGCCGTTTGGCTTGGTTTCTCCTCACGCTTCTCATGAGTTTCTCTTTAATCGCAGAAATTGATGCACCTAGAAAAATCTAAAATTATTAGAGCCAAATAATCATGTTACTTATGTCTTCTTTATTTATCTTCCATTGCCTGTGTTGCACATAATTTTTGCCTTCACGCTCATCAATTTCTGAATTTTGCCAATAAATGTTCCAATAATTAAAATTTTATTTGCTATAAATTGTATCAAATAACATCATAGATAAATCTCAATAAAGTATGGTTGCAAAGTTGTGAATATATCTAATCTCCTATATAAATTCCTAATATTTGTGTTAAATATTCAGTCAGTTGCAAAAGTTGTTTGAGGCATGAGTCTCAATTAAATTGAAGGTGCATTTTTACCTGCAATTCTGATTTTGATTCTAATTCTAATTCCATTTGTAATACAATATGCAGGACATGGTTCTGCTGTGCGTGACACTGAAATTGACCCATCATCCTTTAACTCATCAATTCAGAACTGTGTGATTGCTTATTCATGTTATGTACTTTTGTATTGTATTTCTCCAATTAAGCTTTTTCGTCGGCACATTTACAATGAGGCTTGGTTTTGTGACATTTTGAAACCTTTAACCAATAAGTTGTTCAACACTATATTTTATTAAAAGAATAACACATGTCCCTCTCAAGGACTTGTTGAAAGGACACATTTATATTTGACTCACCTCAAATTTATATGCAAAAAGCATATAAACCACAAGTAATAAATTTATTTATTCCCACTTGTTAAAAAAACAATCCCTACAATAATATTTTTTTTAGCTTCTTTTAGTTTATTCCTCTGACTTGGTAAACATTATATAATTGATGGCCACAATTTTTCAACTCATTTTCTAATTGTTGATAGGTAGAGGGTTTCTAAAACCAAGGACATTATATGATTTACTAACCATTGAAGGAGAGCCTAATTCTTCAATGGAAAAGAGATTTCAATTACACCTACTTATTTACCTCTGTCTTGTGTCCTAAAAATAGAGTTGAACAGAGCTGTCATTTTATTTTAATATGGCTTGTGATAAGGAGACTTGACACTGTATTTGATGTCTTGATGAGACCCAAGACTTTTTATTATGAAGTTTAAGTTGTAAGTGCAATGCAGAAGTTGCTGAAATTATTCCACCAAAAACAGAATTAAGAAGAATACATCATATGCTCAAATGTGGAGCAACAAAACCAGATGCAAGATTATGTCATACAACCTTACACATGCCTTATATTTGTTGTTAAAGATTAACTTTACAGAAACTGTGTACTCAGGAGCTTTGATTTAACTTTACGGGAAGCAAGTTATAGTTCTTACGATAAGGAAATAGATAGAGAACGTTCCATGAAAAGGATAACTTTTATCAAGTCTGGTGTTAAGGCCTGCCGCTTTATAACCATCAAGAGAGTTTGGTTGCCAAAAATAGGTAGAGCTATTTTGATTGATTTTGAGGGACTTGGTGCTTCATATTAGTGTGTAGTCAAGTGTAACACCTCAAATTTCATACTTCAAAATGTGTCGGTTGACACTTAGTTTTAGGAAAATCGATAGAGTTTGAGGTGCTACCAACAGAAACGAAGAGCATGCGCTTATATTTGGACAATGAGTACCTGATATAAAATGCCTAGGCATATGCTGATGCCCCGACATATGCTGGTTATATTAAAAATAATCCTGAAGGAATAATTTATGTGATACAATTACAGAGCTTTGTATAATTACAAATCTTTTTAGGAACTATACAACCTTAGACCAAGTCTCAGCTTGGGGTAATGAACCTAACTCAATTAATCAAACAATTTGGCCAGGCCGGTGTCTAGTAGAAGTCTCCTCGAATTCACGGTGACTTATCGATCAACCACATAGACGAACCCTTTCTAAACACCAAATGGTTTGAAGTAACCTTATCAGATTCATGCCAAAAGGTAGGCTCTGTTAAACTTCTTCCGGCATTTGCTTTGGCCGGTGCCTCTTCATGGCTCCGTCCATCAGTGCCTCTTCACCGCTCTATCTACCGCACGCCTTCTCTCGTTCCAGGTTTCTTTCCCCGAACTTTAGTCGAATCTGAGGTCCAATGCCCATCGGCAAGTGCACGAGCCGTATCAAGTAATAAAAAGTAAGTAAGATATCGTTCCCACGAGGACTTAGTATCACAACCTTCGCTTGAGTATTAATTTTACAATTTCGTTTAAGTTGAGAAAACCAAATTAAATTTAATTTATAGAAAGAAATTAAAACTGAAATTAAAACAAACTAACCACACACTAATGAACGAGCAACCTAGAGTCACTAATCCCTTATTTGATTCTTAGATTTCATCCCCACTAAATTAACTTTGACTTAACCTA
This sequence comes from Acacia acuminata, assembly GCA_019022655.1. Classification (NCBI taxonomy): domain Eukaryota; kingdom Viridiplantae; phylum Streptophyta; class Magnoliopsida; order Fabales; family Fabaceae; genus Acacia; species Acacia acuminata. The sequence continues at coordinate 487,949 of JAFJYI010000047.1, read as the reverse complement.
ATCAGCTAATCTAGAGTATTAATGTCTATAAATGCCTTCCTATCCACTTATATACCTACCTTAATTAATTATGTGATGCCTCACACAACTAAATAAGATGCATTTTAGATCGGGCTCACTCTAATTTGATTATGCGGAGCTTCTAGGTATATTCCTATCCTAGACGCAAATTAGATTAAAACCTAACTTCACGTTAAATTTAAACCTAATTCCACATTATTCAATCCCAAGGTCAATTTAGGATTCCCTCTTCCAAGTTCAACCCTAAATCCCCAAAACATGCTTAATGGTGATCAATCAATAAGCAATAGCAATGAACACAGGATTAAATAAACTGAAATAAAATTAAGCAAAACCAATCCATGGGAATAATCTCTAAAACCCAAACAAGTTCATAGGTTCTCTAGGTTGCAAAACCAACTAGCCACACATGGCTTTATTCAAATCCATAACAAAAAGATAAGAATTCATGTCCAAAGAATAGAGAGAGAGAGAGAGAAAGAAAGATTCTCTCGCCGCCTCCACGCCCTTCGTCCTTCCGTGTAGATGATGAAGAGAACCGAAACGCTCAGCCTCTACTCCTCTGCTTCTTCGTCCCTTCCTTCTTGTTCTGCGTCTCCCCGATCTTTTTCTCCTTTCTTGTCTCTGCCCCCTATTTATAATTTAGGTCTTGGGTCACTGATTCTCCTTTTCTTATTACAAAGATATCTTACATCTTGTAATTTACTCCACCGATCACACAATTAATTTTGTTTCTATTTTTCTTGCGTGGGATCACCAAGTTTGGCGATTGCATATCCTCTTAATTGCTCTTTCTACTTCTTTCCAAATCAGCTAATATTCCCTGCAAAATATAATAAGAAATAAGTAGATTTTATGTTAATTTATTCTTTGATCCTAAGTTTGATTCAATGATGGAAAAGTCAATAAAAGATAATTAAATAGGTATATAATATCAATAATTCCAATTAATTCTCATAAAATATACACCTATTTAATCATAAAATATACACTTATCATCAATCATGAATCAACCAATCATATCAAAGCCATACAAGACATATGAGAGTTAAAGTTATTGTACGCGAATGTACCTTCCTTCTTTGTAGTTAGCAACATGTCCGACCTTTGAATTCGCCCGGACTTCCCTGATATCCTAACATATCACCATATCACTTAGAATAATATCCTAAGAGATATTTCCACCTTTATTTACCTCTCTGCCCTTGGTGGATTTGCTATTTACAATTTTGACCTTACATTTATTTAAAAACGCAGTACAGTATTTTCTGGGCAGATTTTGCAGCAACTTTAGAAAAACATAATTAATTCTAGAAAAATCGAAACGAGGATCTGTAAAATTTCTCGAATCCTTAGGATGCATATTTTCAAGAAAAAATACTTGTATATACCCAGAATTTATGAACAATTCCCAGTTTTCATTTTTCACAACGTTGCCCAGAATTTCGTTGGGAAAAATAGCCTAACTTCAACCGGTTGTATCTCTTTGTACAGGAATCAAAAAACTACATATTATATATATTCGAAAGCCCTACATATCTAATTTATTTCTGGAAATTTTCGTGATTTATGGGCTTCATTTTCAACATAAAATATTAGTATTTCTATCGCTGTTTGCCCAGAATTTTCACCAAAAATTTCGCCAGAATTTCGCTACTTTGATCTTCAACTTCCAAGAATTTTGCTCTATCATATTCTCTATTATATTTTTGAAATAGAGACATTTTTTACTCATAAAAACATGAAATCAAAACTTCTTGAAAAATTTAAAGATCAAACATAAACTAACTATGAACTTAAAACAAGAACTCAAGAACAAGAAAACTTACCCTTGAAGAACTTCCTCCTCCTTCTTGCTCCCCACTATGATTTTCTCTCTACTCTTGCTTCTCTAAAACTCACCTATTTGGTTGAGTTTGGTGTGAAGAATGAAGTGAACCCAAGCCTCCTATTTATAGGTGAAGATCTAGGACACAATTGGAATTTAATTTGCCCATCTCTCACCCTAGCCATTGGATGCAATTTACTTTACAAGAGTTAATCTCATCCCTTCATGTGATTAGAAAACCCTAACTTAATCTCCAAGTTTTGCTTTTTGAAATTCAATTTATTATTTATTTAAATTAAATAAGCTCTTTCTCTCTCTTATCCTCTTCCATTTGATTTAATTAATTGTCATTAAAACCCTATCCCAAAGGTACATTATCCTCTTCCATTTGTTCCCTCACCTAATGCTTTCATGTGCTCTTAATTTCCATGTGTGCTTAGTTTAATTAATAAACAATTGACTCATCTTTTTGCCCAAGCAAACCGTGCCCTTCCTTCATCATTTTGGCTTCAATTTTGTGTTTTCTTTGAGTCTCTTAAATGATCATTCAAGCTTCCTATTGGTTCTCCTAATTTCTCCTGGATTTAGACCAATTATATAATTAATTAGAGCCATTAGATTTCACTTTATTAGATTTAATCCTGGCCTTTGATCTTAGTTGCAATTGTTGACTTTTCAAAGCTTGATTAAAGTTTAATTAACATCTTAATCAAATGCTTAATTGTCCCTTGATTATCTATATACTATTGTATTATTGGTTCTTAGCTTAATTATGATCATTGGTAATTCATTTTATGCTAATCTTGAACTCTTATTAGCCCTTGATTTTTAATTAAACTAAAATATCCTAATTGATGCCTCTTAACACGCCACTAGCTTAATTATGAAAATTATACAATTATTTTAATTATTGTAAATTTAATTGTCCTGTAATTATTGGTAATTTCCTTTAATTAATTTAGGTATTTTCCTAACATTTCATGTCTCTTTATGATTAAATATAAGCTATGTTGTGGTATGGAGGTTATAAGATATTTTATGATCCCTAAATGCAAATTCAAACTTTAACCTTGATTTATTAAACAGCAAGGAGGAATTGCCCCAAAAATTTTAAATAAATAAATTACACAATTTAGAGACAACATACTCTCCTATTTTAAATAGGCATCATTTATCAAAATATTATATTTAGGAGACATACAAATTTTTAGGTATTACATCAAGTGGCTTCCGTTAGAGCTGGGTTACTGGATGGAAAGTTATCTTCGACCACAAGAACCCATCCAAAAAGGGCTTCTTGTTAGGTTGGCTATAACAACGTTAACCCAACTTAGAGAATTCTTCTAGTAGTTCTGTTGGTTCAAAGATTGTCATTGGCCGCCCACACTTCGTTGAATGAATTGAAATCTGGGCCACTTGCAGCTCTCCCAGATTGATAATTCCACTAGCAAATCCATCTCCTGCATGTGAAATAGTAATCATCCTTCACTGATGACGATGAGACAATATTTGAAATTACGCATGCCTAACAAGTGTTCCAGACTTGTGTCAGACATGTTCATGTCGGACCAAATTATTTATAACTGATCTGCATCAGTTGAGTTTCATAATTGCTTTGTGAAAGAGTAATATTCATTTGACTCAACAAAAAAAGGAACGGCCCAATCATGATGTGTCGTGCAAGGAAGCCATTTTGTCTATTTCTTGCCGTTGTTGTATGGTAATATACTACCCTGTTAATACTCCTTCAAGATGCATGATTTTTTAATTCGAATGCATGACTCTGATTTAGGGCAAGTGTCAATGGGGTCATATTATAAATAAAGATATGCGTGGTTTTTAATTTGGGGACATGTCTTATTTGGGTTTGTTAATGAGGATATCTGACTATGTAAGAAAAGACATACACATGAGCAATGGAATCCCAAGTTTTTTATTTACTGAATGGATGACTCATGCTGAATAAAAAGCGTTTTCAAACTCCAAAGCATAGAGAATTGACAAACGGGCGTTTCCAGAACTCTAAGGTAAGGTTTTGTCGGCAACTCTAAGGTAAAGTTATTAAAGAATAATCTTTTTTGCCAAACTATTAATTAAAGCATAGAGGGCATTCTTGTGTACTTTATTCACGGGAGTGATGAACAGTCAATATAAGTTTCTCCAGCTGTAATCACATAGTGCTTTATCAGAAGGGTTGATATGATGAGAAATGACAGATATTTCTTAATGGCCTATTCAACCAAGAAAAACAAAATCTGAATGACAGAGCAAGACGACACTACGCACAAGCTAAAAAGCAAGATGTCAATAAAAGATTACAAATTGGTCCTTCAAAAGAGCACTTTGAAGCGGAATATGATGATTCTGACAAAGAAGATGATGGTTTGGACTGTAATCTCCGGATAATTATCTATCCTAAATACTATATTTTAAGAAATAATACCTATTTGGAAATAGGTGAATATGTGGTTTTAAAACCTTGTAGGATACTTATTCTATTGTCTAGGAAATTTCTAATGAAATTAGAGGGATTAAAATGTCAAAATCCCTAAATGCAATTATGGGCCATGAAATGCCCTAAAAATATTATGGTAAATCCCAAGAGGCAATAAAATATTTATTGAAAATTAGAAAGTATGTTGTCTCTAATTTTAGGAATTTTTGGGATTATTTCCCTTGAAAAATAATGAGGCAAAATTAAATATAATTTTGGGGAGCATAAGTTGCCCCATGATTTTTAATATTTTACATGGAGCATAAAATACCAATGTAAGTAAAATAGTTGTGAGATAATGATTAATCTTAATTAAGAAAATTATCAACAATTAGAAAGTGAGTAGTTAGGTAATTAATGGCTAATTATCTAAGCTTGAACAAAAAGAACCAATAGGGAGAATTTTTAAAGATAATTAAAGTAAAAAAAAAAAAGGGGAGGAATGATATTTTCAAGAAAAAAGGAAAAAAAAAAAAAAAGAGAAAAAAAAAAAAACGAAATAAAAAATAAATAAATAACAAAAAAGAGGAAGGAAAAAAAATAAAAATAAAAATAAAAAATAAAATAATAATAATAATAAAATAAATAATAAATATCATGATATTTTGTTAATTAAATAATAATATAATTAAGATATTTGTGGAAGAACCAATTGGATAAATGAGAACCGATAGAAATTAAATCCTATCTAGAAAACCATGAACTAAGTTTCTTAGGTCGACAAATTACAAACAAGTGAATTTTTGTCCGAGAAGTCGGTGTTAGCGGAAGTCATTTCCGTAACGCATGCCTGTAGGCGAATAAGGGATCGATGAGAAGATATTTTTGTAAATAAAGGGCGATAAGAAAAGTGAGAACCGATGGAAAATAAATCATAACTCAAAATCCTTGAACTAAGTAATAAACAACTGGACATATTATGAACCAGTGAATTTTTGTCTCGAAGTTAGTGTCACCCAAGTAATTTCCGTAACCGACAAAGATTCGGCTTAGAATCTTCTTACGGAATACCCTTAATGGGATCAAAAATTTAGTTAACTCAAATATTTCCAAAGAGGAAGAATAGAGCTTCGGGTCGTGTTCCGGATTTTTGAGATTTTGAATTACACCGAACAGGGAACTTTATCGGTAGAAGTTCATAAAGCACATGGGTGACATCACCTTGATGACATCATGATGAGGTAAGGAGATGTGTTGTATGGTGGAGATGATGCCTTGTGTCCAAGCTAGATCCAACGGTTGAGATTCGGTATGATAAAGCATGAATAGTGCACCAAAATCTTCTATAAATAGGTCTTCCCATTTCACTTCATTCCTCACCAATTCACAATTCCTAGAGAGGGTTAGAGAGAAGTGAGAGCAAGGAGGAGCTGGAAAAGGAGTAGCGAAGTCTTTGGGTAAGTTCTTCGGTCCCCGGTCTTAAGCTTTGGTAGTTCCTTCGGTAGTTATAGTAGAAATGCTAGATTAATCTTTAATCTTCCAAGTTAGTTTAGATATCATGTTTTAGGGATAAATATGATATTTATTATTGGAGATAGAGATATGTCAAAATTTTGGAAGATTAGAGTTAAAGTAACGAAGTTCCGCGAAATTCCGCCGATTAGGGAGTCGGGGTAAAATGGTAATTTGGGACTAGAATGTCCGGTATAATGTTGACCATTGATTAGAAACGTTATCATCCTTATAGGATATCCGTAATCACTTACCGCTTTGTTATCATTTGCCGTATCGCTATCAACGCCGTGATCATCAAGTTCCGTCAACGAAGGTACGTTCGCGTACTGTAACACTAATTCTTATGCTTATTGTATGCTTATATGTGATAGACTATTTCATAGAGTCATGGACAGGACTTTGTCTTGGGTCATGCACCGTGTCTAAGACTCTCTTAGTTCACTGCTTATACATTCAGCTTTGTTTATACGGTTACGGTCTTGGTAATGCCGTTGAGTTTTCCTAGCGCTACGAGGACACGAGGAGTCATGCCGGCAATCACCGGTTAGTGCAAACATGGTTGATCGTGCATGTCTTTGTGCTATGTACTTGTTGTTGTGATTGACATTACATCTCGGGCGTGTGCTTATGTATTGTTGTAACCTTACATCTGGGCGTGTGCTATGTATTGGTTAATGCCGTAATGTTATGAATATCTCGTCATACATATTTTGTCACACATAAGCATGAGGTTAACCGCTACCTCGAGGTTCAATGGGTATTGAACCTCAGCTCTTGACATAGCATCAGGGTCAGGAGGACCGAGGATCAAGGAGAAAGGCAAGCGGCACGCATAGGGACTCAGCCGAAGACTTTCTTTTGCTATTTACTTTGAAAACACTCGAAGATAATGTACCGCTTATCGAATCGCCAGGACTTACGGCATTTTGAATATAAATATCGCTTACTCAATCGCTCCGATGCTCTACTACGATGAAAAAAAATTTATCTTGCTTTTGAAAATGGGATGTTACAAAGCATCCATCGGCATAAACTATATATCCAACTCATTTTAAATGTCATCTATGAAAATTTATTACAATTAGTTGACGTTATTGAACTTTTTAAATTGGCATAATTGTCAAAAATCACTCTCTTTAAATTGTATCATCATCTTAATTAAATTTCTCTTAGTTGTCTCTTCTCTATAGCTTTTTGTTTATTTAACGAGGAACAAGTGTAGAAAAATATTTAATGCTGCCTAAGTTTCATGATGACTTGCATCTTGAAGACTTAAATCTTCCAAAATGCAATTTACATATAGGGACAAAACGAGAGAGTGTATATATGACCTCTTAAAATTTGAATGCCATAGATTTAATTTATTTTTTATTCTTTTTACTATCTATACTTATTTCTTATTATTCTTGTTGCTACGATCTTCTAAAGATTATCTATTGCCTACAACAGATTTAATAAGTGATGCAAGTTATGATTATGATATGATGAGGAAATAAATAGAGAATGTTCCATGAAAAGGATAACTTTTGAGAGAGTGAACTTGGAAAATAGAAAAGTAGTACTCCCAGGAGACATCAAAGAGTTGGTTATAAATGATTGCCAGCTAGTAGGGACAGTTGGTAGTTGCCTATGCAATGCTGTTTTATCATATGACCACAACAACAATAATCCACACCAAATTGAACGGTTGGATATAAGAAACTGTAAAGATGTGAAGTACTTGTGTTGCTTCTCAGGAAGTTGTCCCTTTTGCTTCTCTTCCCAAGTTGTTGGATGTCTATATCTCGAAAATTTGGAGGACTTGAAGATATTGTGTCACCATATGCTCTTCTATCCTTGCATCAACCTGACCTTTTTTCTCATCTCACATATCTTGAGATTCATGATGAATGCAACAGCATGCAGATTTTGATGACACCAAATTTATTAGCACCCCTCCAAAACCTACGCACCATTTACGTTTCTAGTTGTTCAAAGATGAAAGATAAGTTGGAGAGGATCATTCTGAAATGGAACTTAGTGCTATCATTCTTTCCAAGTTGACATCTCTGAAATTAGATGACATGCCACAATTAAATTTCGTATACGGAGGCATCATGCTCTGCCCTTCTCTCCACATATTCTTTGCTTACAAGTGCGAGAAAATAATTCCCCTCGGATAGAGAACTCAAAAAAAAAAAAAAAAAAAAAAAAAAAAAAAAAAAAAAAAAAGAACGTGAGCTTTCGATGGGGAAGACCTCAACTAGTGGATAACATTGGAAAATTAATTAAAACCGATTAATCAGGTCTGCACCATTATAATTTGACTTCCTTTTATATTATATATGTTTATGATGTTGATTGATGAATCTCAACAATTTGTGGATATTATTACTTTTTGTGTTTGTTTCTACTCTTCTTTAGTCACAGAAATCGACGCATTTAGAAAAATCTAAAATTATTAGAGCCAAATAATTATATGTTACTTATGTCTTCTTTATTTCTCTTCATTTGACTGTGTTACACTTGATTTTTGTGATCACACGCTCATCAGTTTCTGAATGCCTGCCAAGAACATAATCAACGTTCCAATAATTGAAATTTTGTTTGCTATAAATTATATCAAATAATATCATAAATAAATCTCAATAGAGTATAGTTGCAAAGGTGTAACTATATCTCATCTGCTATATAAGTTCCTAATCGTCTTGTCAATTATTCAGTCAGTTACGAAGTATAGTTGCAAAAGTTGCTTCAGGCATGTGTCTCAATTATATTAAAGTTGCATTTTTACTTGCAATATTCTAATTCTAATTGCATTTGGTAATATAACATGCAGTACATGGTTCTTCTGCGTATGACACTGAAGTTGAGTTATATCATCCCTTAAATAATCTTTTCAGAACTATGCTTTAATTAATTCCCTATTTATGTTGTGTAGTCTCATATTTTTCCTAATGATCTTTTTTCATCGGAACATCAACATGTACAAAGAAGCTTGGTTTGTAAGGCAAGTACTTGCTTATACCTGATGACATTTTGAAACCTTTACACAATAAGTTTTCAACACTATATTTTTTTTAAAAGAATGACACGTGTCCCTCTCAGTCTCTGGGACTTGTTTAAGGGACACATTTACATTTGACTCACCTGAATTATATAGCAAAAAAAAGCATATAAACCTTAAATAATGAACTTATTTATTCCCACTTGATACAAAAAATGACCCCTGCAATAAAATATTTTTAACTTCTTTTAGTTTATTCCTCCTACTTGGTAAACATCATCTAATTGATGCCCGTAATTGTTTAATGCATTTTTTAATTGCCGATAGACAATGGTTCTAAGACATACTATCTTTACGGTTAGAGGTAGTATGGGGTTTTTTTTTTTTTTTTTTATGCTATAAAAATTTTAGGAGAAGGGTTGGGCTCACCCACAATTCAAAGGTATGGAGCTTAGAACCCACTTCGCGGGAATTCAGGATTAAGAATACACATGCCTCCACGGCTCCACCTTAGCTTGGGTTACTTCTAGGATGTCTTCCTCAGCGCCTTGACCAACTCCAAGATGAACCTCCTCCCTTTTGGTGAGAATGTCTGACTCCTTCGCCAGGTAAACCTAAAGACGAGGGGTAAAGGTAGTATGGGTTGAATCTGCTCAACATGGGCAAGTTAGCTTAATATGGGTTAAACCTGCGGGCTCAATATGGCAGCCCATTTTAAAGTGGACTTTTTCCAAATCAATTATCTTTGAAGATTCCACTATCATCCCTTAATTTCAATAGAGTATATCCAACTTGTGTGCATCAATCTTCAAATTAGTCATCACGTTATATGCTACAATAAATCAATTTCTTCAATCGCACAATTGATCAAACACTTTATTGACATTCAAAAAACTTATAAGAAAAAGGCACTAAATTCACAAACTACCAAGCATAAGCATCCATATAATAGATTAAAGTTTCCTCAAGCTTATTCTTTTAGTAAATTCATCATAAAAACACAACATCCCTTTGGATTTCAGTATTAAACTTGACAACCTTTACCCAAGGAAACTCCTTCGCTTACATTTTTTAACAAACACCTTATGTGCATTCATTTTCAAGCAAATTCATCAAACTTAATGAACTAAATTTATTCTTTATTAGACTTTCATCATCCCTCCAAAGCCACACAGAGAGCCCACAAAACACCACAAAGATAATACAGCTCAGCATATGTCCCCAAACCCATGGCACCTAGACAAGTTCAAAAAAAGAAAAAAAGAAAGAGGTTTCAACATTGCAACACGCATGTATTTTGAGCTGCATATCATGGCAGTAGCAAATAAAAGAAACTCCGAAAATCACACACCTTAGAAACCATCAAAACAAGAAGCAAGTGATTCACAGGTTTGAGTTGCAAATATGAAAACAAAGCACCCATAGTAATGTAAGCTTCAATCATTCTATAGAAATGCGAGCAGCCAAAATAAGAAGAAATAGGACGAGCTGCTCACCAACACCCACAAATTAGTTTCGATTAAGGGGAAGAAAGCAGAACGCCAAATAGAGGAGAGCAAACAAAAGGCTAAGATATCGGAACATAGAAGAAAGATAACAGCGGAGTGTGTAGAGCACCGGCAAGGACTAGCGGCACAACCTACAGAGGATGATGAGAGATGCAAATGAGGCTGGGTTTTTGAGTTTCAGGGCTCTCGAAGTTTCTTTCCCTCTCGGGCTCTATGCAAATTCGAAGGAATGGGGAAAAAACAAAAATCTAATGGCTCTATAGTCTTGATAATGCCGTGAGATTGTTTTTGTAGCGTTGAGAATACGAGGAGCTGTCGTGGCACTGGTTAGTGCAAACGTGGATGACTTTATATGTGCTGTGTGCTATGTACTGTTGATATGTTAACCTTACATCTGTTGTGTGCTTATGTGTTGATTATTGCTGTAATGTGATGAATATTTGTCATACATATATTGTTTATACTTGAACATGAGGTTAACTGTTACCTGAGGTCCAATGGGTATTGGACCTCAGCACTTACCATAGCTTCAGGGTCTGGAGGACCAAGGATTGATGACAAGGGTAAGCAGCACGCGTGAAGACCCGGCTGGAGATTTTATTTTTGGGCGGTGTATTGCTAATTTATAATACTCGGATAATTGTACCGCTATTATACCCGACCAAATACACCATAGTTAACATTTTGTCACATACTTATCAGTTATTCACTCTCTTACTTGCTCCAATGCTCTACTCTGATAAAAGTATATTATTCCGCTTTTGAAAAATGGGGTGTTACAATTTTAGCTATAGTTTGATTATCTAGACATCTCACAAATTTAAATTATTATGTTAAATGAATAAATAAATAAATATATATATATTTTTTGATACAGAAAAGTTTTGGAGGGGTTCGACATCGGTCCCCCACCAAGGCCGGGCATGACCCGGGCTCTATGAGCACTTACGGGGACTTACGAGATCGCCTACCAAAGGAGTCTCAATCTCGAGGGGATCGAACCCACGACCATTTAGGCCTAGTCCTGGATCCCTTACCATCTATGCCAACTCTCATTGGCATAAATAAATATAATTTCATTGAAATAAACAACTAATAGCAAGAGTTCGGGCCTAATATCAGATCCAGGCATTTTAGAGCTCCAAAATTGTATAATAATGCGTTTTTTAATAGCTGATTAACCGAGTGTCTCTAAATTCAAGGCTATATATACTCCCTGTGATGCCTTTTGTAAACTCAGGTTTTTGTTTGTTTGGATATCTCCACTTGTTAATATATTTTTAGCTTCTTATGGTTTAACCCTCCCACTTGATAAACTCAAGTTTATGTGATGCCTTATTATCTTATGGATGCCCGGAATTGTTTACTGCATTTTCTAATTGCTGATAAACAGGGGTTTCTAAATCCAAGCTATGCTACATGTGGCGTACTTTGCCGATTGCAGTTGGAGCTAGTAATATATTATATGGTAGATATCATATATGTTAGAATTTTGGGTGTACTTGAAATCCGACTGACTCATAAAGTACTCATATAAAATTGGAGTACCGATGTGGACCTCGATCACATTACACAGCAAATACACCAAAGAGAGGAAGAGAAGAAATAATTTTTATGAGAAATTTTTTTAGAGTGAGGATCGTGCGTTGTTTTCAGACTCATTGTTCCTTCAATAGCACATCTTTCAGAGATAAATATGGAAAAGATTTTTTTCTTAAAAAAATAATAATAAGTAGAGTTTGAAGTTTGAACCTTCCAATAAACAACTACTAAGACGGAAAGGTGACATAATAATGAGTCTAAAATAATGTCACCCAGCTGGATCAGAGAAAGAGATGCTTTCCTGGAATGGGTTAATGAAGGATTAATAAAATATAAATTAATTATGGGTTTAATGTTTTTGCTTTTTGTAGAAATATTTTTTCTATCGCACTCACATAAAAGTGAGTGAGTCCCACTAATAATTTCTCTCCTCTTTACAATAGGACCAACTCACTTTTATATAATTGTAGCACACAAAAAAAAAAAAAAAAAAAAAAAAAAAAAAAAAAAAAAATCTGCAGCAAAACAGAAACATTAAACTCTTTAATTATTCTTTTTTTTTTATATATACATAGTAGGGGGAGGGGGGCGGGGTTCAACCCGGGACAGGGGAGGGAGTCAAGCTCCCATGCCACTGCGCTACTAAGGCGCTGGCTCTTTAATTATTCTTTGTTCAAATAAAAGATTTTTATTCTTGGCCCATTGATTACTTGGCGAACGCTGTGAACGGTGAACACTATATGCCAATTATTTCCCCATTTTGCGGACAAGTTTTTCTGTGTTTGACCCGTCGATTCGGCACTGTCGCTTCCCGGAGTCGTCCGCCATGATTTGATTCAGGACTTGAAATAGTGCTCAGTAATCTTTCTCTCCTTGACCTCTTCTTTTCAATGTGTGAATTGCTTTTATCTTCCTTTTGTTACTTCTACTTCCGCCTTTGCACGCTTAATATTCATTCTTTAGTTTATAGTTGGACAGATTCAATTCAATATTCAATCTCTCAAGTTGCCAATAATAATCTTCATTCCTTGTTTACTTTGTTCGATCAAATCGCACGCATATTAAGGAAATGTACATAGATGATTTTGTATGTTCCACTTTTGGAAGACCGTGTGTTATATCACCATATCTTGATTTTCCATATATAAATGTAAGTAATATATCTCTTTCATAAAGTATTTCTCCAAAATGGCAATAAAAAGTTGCTCCTGGAGTTGTCAAATAAGGGTTAGCCTATCTTATTACTACATAATCCATTTAAACAATTAGAACTTGACATCTTCTAAAGGTTATCTATTGTCTACAATAGATTTAATAGGGTGGCAGTTTCAAAGATATACTGATGAACAAATATGGAGATGGATAATGGATGATAAGGTGTCGGCACTTGGGGTTTGTGGAATTGGAGGTCAGGAAAAATAGCCTTAGCAACTTATATACATAACAAGCTTATTTTTGAAGAAGCTAGTACTGACATTAAAGTTATTTGAGTAACTATATCACCAAAATATAGCATCTCCCATTTGCAAAAAGTGATAGCTAAATCAATTGGGTTGGATATATCTGATGAGTTGGGAGGTTAAAAGAATAGCTGGAAAATTTTTAGAAGCATTTAAAGAGATGAAAAAATGTGTTGTTATTTTGGATGATGTTTGGGATCATTTATTTCAAAAGGAGGTTGGATTTCTTACGTCTTATAAACAAATTAAACTGATTTTGATTACTCCTATATGGAAAGTGTATCAAGGTATGGGTTGGGAGAAGAATATAGTAAAAGTGGAATCTCTAGTTGTAGAAGATAGTTGGGCTTTGTTTGGGAAGGTTATCGGATTTCATGAAGAACTATCTTTGGAGGTAAAGGAGCTTGCATGGAATATATTACTTAAATGCGAGGGTTTGGCCTTTACAATTGTTAGAATTGCGACAAGCATGAATGTAACATCTCAATTTTCGAAAGCGTTTTCAAAATAGTTTGATCAGAGTAGAGCATCGGAAGTATTTAAATTGAAGAGTAACTGATAAACATCCACTGTATTGTATATGTTTGCTTGTATTGTATATGTTTGCTTCCATAGTGATACAAAAATTTCGAATGACTACAACGTTAAGTACATATCAAAAGAACTTTCTCCAACCCGGTCCCTAGGCTCGCCGCTTACCCTTGTCCTCGATCCTGTTCACTCCGGATCCACGAAGCTAAAGTAAAAGCGAGGTCCAATGCCCAATGGACCTCGGCCTAACGATTAACCTCATGCTTAAATATGACAATATATGTATGACGATATTCATGACATTACAACAATAATCAATACAAAAGCCCATAACGAGATGTATGATTAGAAATACATAACCACGTATGTAAGATAATAACAGCGTATGTAACATAACCATGTATGCTACAACAATAGTTAGAACATAACCTCGTATGTGACATAACCATGTAATACCCTAAAGTTCTCACTTATTATAAATGTCATATTTTGACAAATAAAACATATTAGGGATAGGTGAATATGTGGTCTCAAACTTTAGAAGCTTATTGACTATTATTTTAAGTGATTTCTTCTTGAAATCAAATAAGCTAAAGACCAAATATTCTATGGATCATAAAACACCATAAAATTATCATCACTAAGCATAGTCTTAATTTAATCATGAGAGACGACTAAAATGACATGGAAATATTTATTCCGATTAAAGAAAATTATCAAACAACTAATGGGCAATTAAATTTGCAAACATTAAAATATTTATGTTAATTTTCGTAATTAATTAATAATTAAATTAAAAAGGCATAATTAAGAAATGTATAAGATTAATTAGTGATCAAAGGCTAATAAAAACCCAAGATTAGCATAAAGATAATTCCTAATGATCATAATTAATATAGTAACCTATCAATTGAGCCTTATAACATCTAAAAACACTATCTTAGAGATTTTAGCCAAGATTAATTAAATCTTCCCTATTTTAAATATGTGGCGAAAATTCTCTTTTAAAGAGGCAAGATAATTGCACCAATTTTAAATCCTAAGAGCACATAATATATGAACAAAGATCATCAAAAGTAGTAGAATTTCTCCAACACAAAATAAAGGCTTGGATTAAATATAATAAAGTTAAATCCTAAGGCCCTAATTAAGTATCATAAAGTGTAATCCTTGTGAAGTAAAAATTAACCAATGAGAGAATTCTTTCTAGATGAGTATGAAGTAATTAAAACACAAAATTTGAAGAGAAAAGAGGGAAGTGCACAGTTTTTACACCAAAAAACTGAATAAAGAAATTGAAGTAATCAATTAAAAGAATTACTCAAGATAGTTGAGCACATGCAAGTCATAAATTATGGAAGAGGATAATGTACTTTTAATTAAGAGACTTAATGACCATGGAAGAGGATAAATGGGAAAGAGAAAGAGTGTTGTGAGTGCTAATGTTGTGAACCTAGTAGGAAAAGTCAAGGAATCATCCAATGAGAAAATCGTACATGAATTAATTAGATTAATCAATAGGATTAATTCAAGACTTAATCAAAGAGGAATCTATACAAAATAAATTGTATCTTGAGATCCATTGATCATAAATCAAATAGAAGAAGTGATTATTAACAAGCAAAATTCAAGCTTAAGATTGACTATAATCAAAGTCATTTCCTCAACTTTTAAGGATTGTGTCCAATTGAGAAAATGGATGATTATGGTCTCTAAATGAAGCTATAAATCCCAAGATTTCAAAACCAAAAAGGAAATTTGAATCAGACTTCATTAAGATCCTCAAATGAATTTTTATCTAGTGGAGTGCAACACAAAAAAATAGAAGAAGCAACTTGTTGGCTTGTGCACTAAGTTAGAACACATGGGATAAATCTTTGGAAGAGGATATGGTACTTGGGATAGAGCAATTAATGGAAATGGAAGAGGATTAAGGAGAGAGAGGGGGGTCAGATTTGAGGGTTCTAAGGGCTAAGATTTGTGCTTTTAATTTCCCTAGATCTAATGGCCATAATGCAAGATGAGGGGTTGTAAATAGTGCCATGGACTTTTACTATAAATAGGGGTTGGGGTCTTCATAAATCCTCACCAATTCACAAAGCAACATCTGAAATATAGAGAGAAAGTGAGAGTGAGAGCCTTGGAGAAGAAGGAGCAAAGTTCTTGATAAGTTCTCTAGCTCTAGCTTTAAGTTCTTTAAGTTCTAGTCTTTAGTTTTTAGAATTCTTAGATAGAAGTAGTGTAGATCTTAAATATGCTAGGATAATTTTATTTACATGTTTTTATGGTCAAAATTGGATTTATTTCAAAAAAACAATGAGGGAGATCATATAGAAAAATTTCTGGAAGAAAATCATCAAAGTAACGAAGTTACGCGAAATTTCATCGGTTTCGGAATTTCTAGAGGCAGTGATGAAAACGCCAGAATTTCATATTGAAAATATGGTCAAAAAATTCTGAGACAATTCATTGTTAAAATAGACATATAGGGATTTTTAAATATACCAAGAACATGTTAAAATGAGTTCTGTACAGTGAGATAAAAATCCTCAAATTTAGGCTACGAATTTCTGGAAAAATTCTGGGCAGAGGCTCAAAACTTTAAACCTGGGAATGATCCGTGTAATCTGGGAAAAATTGATTATTTTGAATTGAAAATAGACATCCTAAGGATTCCAAATAATTTTACGGATCCTCGTTTCGATTTTTCTAGAATTAATTATGATTTTTCAAAGTTAGACGAAATTCTGTCCAAATTGGTACCAGCGTTGTTCTACGAATTTTGAGGGAATAAAGTGAAAAACAAATGTTTCAAGGGCAAAATAGTCAGTAGTGGCCAAAATATCTCTTAGGATATTATTTGTAGATTAATAAATGCGATATTACCGTTATAGGATAAACGCGATCACAGTCCAACCGTCAACGTACCAATATCGCCGACAAAGGTACGGACGCGTACTGTAACACTAACTCTGATGTTTACTGTATACCTATATGTGATGGTTGTATTCATAGACTGAGATTCTGTTTTTAAAAATTTATTGAGCATACATATACAGCTGTACACGGGTTATGGTATTGATAACGCCGTTGAGTTTTCCTAGCGCTGAGGACACGACCGTACATCGTGGCACTGGTGAATAGTGCAGACTATAATAACGTTCATATGCAGTGGTTGTGTTCGGTTATTATCTTTTACATGTGGATATTGCTATGATATCATGAATAAACTGTCATACATACTTGTTACATGAACATGAGGTTAACCGCACGAGGTTCAATGGGCATTGAACCTCGGCTCTTACCATAGCTTCGGATCCGAGTAAAACGGGATCGAAGACAAGGGTAAGTAGCAGAGATGTAAGTGAACCTACTGGAGAAAGTCCTATTGACATGTACTTTACGATATCAACATTTGAAAAAAATTGTAAATTGTAACTTATTTGTTAAAAGCACATACATTACGGTGGATATTTATCAGTTACTTTTCAATACTATTTACTTCCGATGCTCAACTCTGATCAAGATACCGTGAAAACGTTTTCGAAAATTGGGATGTTACAAACCACATATGTAAGTCTCAGTCGATGAACACAGCAATCATATATAATCATACAATAAGCATCAGAGCTAGTGTTACAGTACGCGAACCTACCTTCGTTGACGGAAAATGGTACTTTTTGACAGCGGTACAACAACGGTACGTGATTACAGATATCCTATAAGGATAATATCATATTATCAAGGCCCAACATCATAATAGGCATTTTAGGTACAAATTACCATTTTGCCCCTAACTCTCCTAATTGGCGGAATTTCGCGAACTTCGTTACTTTAACTCTAATCTTCCAAAAAATTTGCTATACCAAGTGGCTCATCTAATTTCCGAAATATCACTATTTTTGACTATAAAAACATGATATTAAAATTACTCTAGCATATTCAAAATCAAAGCTACTTCTAACTATGAATTTAAGATCTAAAACTTAAAGAACTTAAAGCTAGAGCTAGATAACTTACCAAGAACCTTGCTACTCCTTCAAGAAGCTCTTCACCCTCTTCCTTACTCTCTCTCAAATATGGTTAATACCTTTGTGAATTGGTGAAGAATAATGAAGACCAAAGCCCCTATTTATAGCAAAAGGCTATGGCACCTTGGTAAATATTTCAAACTTAACTCTTCTTGTGTATGAACCCTTGGATCTAAACTTAGTAAAGAAGTTTTAATCTCATCTATCCATGTGATTAGAAAACTTAATCTCTAAGTTTTGCTTTTTGAGAATTAATTTACTTTAATGAAATCTATTTTTGATTGCTTGATCAATTACCAATACTTTTGAATTAAGTGTATGTATCTTGATTAGTAGTTGGATATCAAGATTTATGGTCTAATTAGATTCCTCTGGTTGTACTAAGCTTATTCTTCAACGTTTGCAAAAATAGCCTTTACTAGGCTTACTTTCGAGGTTAAATTATGTAGGTTCAAGATAAGTCCTTATATTTTCTCCAAGGGTTCCTACTTCTTCACAACTATTTAAATTTGTATAAATTCTCACTTTATTTGTTGTTTTGAGTTTTTACGTGTACATCGATATTTACTAGATTTCAAACCATTATCCAATTTACTCTAAGATTTCAAACTTTATCAAATTTGCTTTAATTTTCTCTCTCTCTCTCTCTCTCTCTCTCTTTCTCTCTCTTGAATACTAGACACACACACACTCACAACTCTTTTCTCTTATTGGTGGATTTAATTTCACATGGATTTTGCTTTATTAAATTAATTGTAAAACCCTTAGATTAGCTTTATTAGATTTAACCTTGACCTTCAATTTATGCTAATTTCCTATTGGTCCAATTAATTTTATGAGGATTAAGAATATTTTCTTGATTTATCATTGGCCAATTCAATTTCACAAGAATTTGGCTTTATGAGGCTTAAGTAAGGCCTTTGGATTTGGCTTTATTAAATTTAATCTTAGCCCTCCATATCTAATCTTAATTAGTATCCCTAATAAAGTAGTTAAGTGTAATTGTCAAAATATGATTGGTTCTAAGATTAATTAGAAACCACTTCTATGCTAATCCTAGCCCTTCACTAGCCCTTGTTTCTTAATTAAGGTAACACATCCTTAATTATGCCTTTAACATATGCCACTAAATTAATTTTGAATGTTTATGAAAATAATTCAATTAACATAGATTGAATTATCCACTAATTGTTGGCAATTTTCTCTAATTGGTTTAATTATTTCCTCACAACTTTTTAGCTTTTCATGGCCATTTATGCACCATGTATTAATTTAATAATTATAGGGCAATTTATGACCCCTAAAATAAAATTGGATTTTTGCCTCTTTAAACTCCAAGGAAAATAAACAAATAAATTACTAAAATTAGAGACAACATACTTTCCTATTTTAAATAGGTATTATTTGGCCAAACTATAATATTTAAGAGACATATAATTTTGGGGTATTACAATGAAAGGGAAAAAACTGGTTAGAGAATTAAGTCATATGTTGGAATGTCTTGAAAACTTTGGCAATGGGCAATATGAAATGGACAAATTGGTGCTCCTAGTTTTGAGATCCAGCTATGATTTCTTAACCAACAAATTGCAAAGGTTCTTCTTGTATTATGTCTTCACAATAATGGATATTTTGATGACGATGATGCTAATCGTTCCATAAGAAGATTTGGTTATGAAAGCATAGATGAGACAAAGAAGTTGGGGGTGTTGTGCAATGAAGGTTACAACATGAACATATTGGATTAATTAAAGAATCATAGTATGTAGGATCGATGTTATTAGGATTGTAGGATGAACAAATTTCTTAGAGCTCTGGCTACTAACATTGCAGAAGACAAACGTAAAATTATGGAAAATGCTTATAAGAATTTAGCAGAAATACCAAGTGATGTCCAATGGAAAGAGGATATATAAAAAGTTTTTCTGATGGGAAACAAGCCACAAACATAGTCATAGTATTAGTACACTTAGGGGTGGTATCAATAGATAAAGTGATGGTATCAATACACCTAGGGGTGATATCAGTACACAAGGTGGTAATATCAGTTCAAATAGTGGCGGTATCAATGCGCATTGTGGTGGTATCAGTACACCTAAGGGTGGTATCAGTATACCAGGTGGTGGTATCTATACACAAGGTGCTGGTATCAGTACAATAGTGGTGGTACACATAGTGGTCGTATCAGTACACCTAAGGGTGGTATCAGTTTACAAAGTGGTGGTATCAATACACCTAGGGCTGGTATCAGTATTGATAGGCTTTTTTTTTTACCAATTTGCCCCTCATTAAATAACTAATTACCGAAATGCCCCTGTTTCCAAACTATTTCGCAATCTGCCTCTGTTTAGTTGACTACATGGGTTTTTTAGTTGACTAAATGATGTAGTCAACTAAAAAACCCATGTAATCGATTACATCATAAAAAAAAGGTTAAAACTTCAGAAGGCCATAACTTCTGGTTCGGGAGTTCGAATTAAGTGATTCTTTTTTTGATTCCACATAACTTTTTGAGATCTATGCACTAACATAAAAATTAACTTCCAGATTTACTAAAGAGAAAGGAGGAAAAACAAGTGATTCTTTATTGTACAAGAGATACTAACAATTCATTAAATATAATCAAGTGATTCTTTAATATATATATATATATATTTAATGAATTGTTATCTCCTATACAATAAAGATAGGATATATGTATATATATATTTTTAATGAATTGTTAATATTAACATGAGTTGTTAATATTTAATATATATATATATATATATATATTTAATGAATTGTTAGTATCTTCGCACAATATGGATCACATAATATATATATATATATATATATATTTAATGAATTGTTAGTATTTCCTGCACAATATGGATCACATAATATGGACAATTCAAAATCTAAATTGAACCCCCTAACCTTTTATTTTATCTTATAAAAGATCAATTGTAAAACCATGCCCTAATTAAGTTAGTTGGTTCTCCCTCCTCCCCGACTCTATTTTGAAATTAAACTTCAAACTTCAAAGAATAATCACCTTTTTTTTTTTCCAGTAGATAAGGCTGTTATTCCCCTAAAATCAAGCCCCAAAAATTTAGTGGCAGTCAATTCCATTTTAATATTAATATTCTCTTGCAACATATGATCTCATGCATAACTTCCAAACGCTGTTATTCCCCTAAAATCAAGCCCCACAAATTTAGTGTCGATATTTTCCTATTTCCCTTTTCTTTTAAAATCCATATTATTAATGGAGAGATAATCTCAATTTTGAATATATTGTATTTTCAAAATCCAAAAGATTAATTGTTACGTTGAAATTCAAAGTTTACCAAATACATGGTAGAAAAATAAAGATATTAAAATATAAAATAAGATCAATTAATTATTATTAGATAATAATATTAGAAATGATTATTAATTAATTTTACAATAAATATCTTTCAATTAAATATAATTAATTTCCTCCATCCCGACAAAACCCTAGGATTGGTGCAATCATTCCCACTCTATCTCTTTTTCCTTGTGGTAGCCCCTCTCCTCGCCATCAACTGTATATATATATATAGATAGATATATACATATCCTATCTTTATTGTGCAGGAGATGTTATGTGATCTAATTAAAAAGAAAACATCAAATAAAAGGAAACAATTCATTAAATATATATATATATATATATTAAAGAATCACTTGATTATATTTAATGAATTGTTAGTATCTCCCGAGAATAAAGAATCACTTGTTTTTCCTCCTTTCAATTCATTAAATATGGAAGTTAATTTTTTTGTCAGTGCATAGATCTCAAAAAGTTATGTGGAATCAAAAAAAGAATAACTTGATTCGGACTCTCAAGCTAGAAGTTATGGCCTTCCGAAGTTTTAATCTATTTTTTTTTATGATGTAGTCGACTACAAGGGTTTTTTAGTCGATCACAGATCTCAAAAAGTTATGTGGAATCAAAAAAAGAATCCCTTGATTCGGACTCCCAGTCGAGAAGTTATGGCCTTCCGAAGTTTTAATCTATTTTTTTTTTATGATGTAGTTGACTACATGGGTTTTTTAGTTGACTAAAAAACCAACTAAAAAACCCATGTAGTCGACTATAGTTGACTAAAAAACCCATGTAGTCGACTAAACAGTAAGGCGATTGCGAAATAGTTTGGAAACAGAGGCATTTCGGTAATTAGTTCTTTAATGAGGGGCAAATTGGTAAAAAAGCCCAGTATACAAGGTAGTGGTATTAGTATACTTATGAGTGGTGTCAGTACACATAGTGGTGGTATCAGTATACAAGGTGGTGGTATTAGTACACCTAGGGGTGGTATCAGTTTTATTATTATGCTTAATTAACGATACAGTGATGAGCACATATATGAATCGAGCCCATAATTTGACAAACAATTAAGTATAAGAGCATAGCATTTGATTAAACATGCTTAAAAAAACCATTTGACTTGTGTGATGCAAGGCCTAACACGGTTAAGGTAAGGCTTCACGTATACTTGTTACTTGTTAGTATTAGAGCCTAAGGCTTTATTTGGTTTAAGTATTGTGTTAATCTATTATGGTGTCAGAGTAGGGTGTCATACAAAGGACTAATTTTCATCGCATTGGTAATCTTTCTCTCTTTGATTTCTTCTTTTCAATTTCATTATGTGATCTAATTTTCATCTTCCTTTAATTTATTGCTTCTGTTTCCGCCTTTGCAAAATTAATATTTATTCTTTACTTTTAAGTTAGATAGATTCAAGATTCATTTGCTGAATTAAGTTGTGCTACACACAATAATCTTCATTCCTTAATTACATGTATCTGTTTGAATTAGTTTTTTGAGAATAACTTTTACGATTTACGAGATAAGAATGTGAGAAGAGTTTTGTTAATTGGCGGAAAAGGGCTTCTGAAACTATAGTTTCAAGGTTACCCAAATACTCACAATTTGTTCGATCAAATCACATGCATATTAAGGAAGGGGAGATAGATGATTTTGTATGTATAGGAAAAGTATATACTTCAATATACAAAAATTACATTATTAGAAAACATAACATCAGGTCTGGATCGGATACTGCTTTACCCGAGAATAAATATGTTTGATGTTTGAAATTTTTTATTTTTGGTCCCATGCATAACACTATATTAATTATCATTTGTGTGGTGATTTTTCCCCCTACTCACTTCTCCATAAATAAAATTCCTTTTTTAAAAAAACAATTTTTTCAATATTTATTGACTTAAGTCAACTTATCTACATAAATTGGTTGTTTGTATCTTATACAAAGGACTGTACTGGCAAAGAAATAATGGAAATGCAAGTTGGACTATGTACTAGCAAAACAAACTCCAATAATGATCCTGAACACAACCTCCTTTATTCTCAAAGTACGTAATCATACATTATTATTATTACGGGAAAATTCTCCTCAGGGCTCAAGTAAGTAAGATATTATCAAAAAAGACCTAAAAAAAGTCACATGCCAGAAAAGGCCCTTGGGCCTTTTTTCGTATTATTTCAGAAATGTTAACAATTATATCGACAACATTAACAACTAAATCACCACGTTAACAACTATATCTTAACAACTAAATTAGTATATGTTGACAACTATATCAATACAACATTAACAACTAAATCGGTAGACGTGAACAACTAGTGCCTTTTGTGACATTTGACTTTTTTTGGGTCTTTTTTGACAATATCTTGCTTATTTGAGCCCTAAAGAGGATTTTCCCTATTATTATACTCCTCCTATCTTTTTAAAAAGTCATCTGTATGAATTTTTTTTTTAAACCTTATCTCTCTTATATTGCCCTTATTTAATAGTATCAATTCAATTTTTCAAAGTTACACTAAATAGGTTTAAATGAAGAGAGAATTAGAAACTCCTTTGATTTTCAGCTAGAGGTAGAGTTTAATTTAAATCTTCCGTTAATAATCCTAGTGCTAATGCTAAAAGTGCCTGATAAAAATGACTGAATGGAGTACATATTTTTGTTTAAACAAGGAATAGTCCAACTATATTTTATTAATCCTTTTGTAATATTTTGCTAGGTTATATTGCCAGAAAAACAAGAAAATTTGAATGATGTAAAAACTTTTATAAGCCAAAAAACAACCCAACAAAACGAATTAAGAGGCCGAAGAGGTAAATCACAGGCAAACATTTGGGAGATAATTTAATTTCTCACGCTGCTATTGATGGGTAATTAAGTAGTATAATTGCATAGTGATGTTAGCAATTAATATACTGATTTGGGACATAATTTAATTTCCCACGGAGCAGGACAAGTCCAAGCCGATGATGCTGAGGATCAGGAAAGGACTCTAGACTTGCAAATGATTAAACAATTGCGTTTGCATTCCTCGTGGACAGAATTAAAAAGTCTCGGTGTAGAGTTTTCTATAAAAAAAGTCTCAATGTAGAATTATCTATCAGATAAGTTTTTAGGGACTTCAGTGAGATAGATTCTAAATAAAAACTTACCTTATCGATAAATGCATGTGTATATTGATAGGTCACAGAGTGTCCATCGACAAGTTCATATATGTTAACTAAAGTAGCTCTTGTTGACAAGTGTACGTGACTACGTTGGCAAGTTATAGAGTGTCCATTGACAAGCTCATCTCATTAAATAAAACCGGTTCCTTCGTTGACAATTGTATGTCACTATATTGACAAGTTATAGAGTAATCAATAACAAGTGCATGTGGATTATATTAACAAGTTATAAAGCAGCTATTGACTCATCTATGTCACTGAGGTTCCCAAGACTTTTTTCATAGATGATTCTTCATTGAGACTTTTTTTTATAGAGGAATATACATTGTCACTTTTTAAATATTTTTCTTAGTTCTTAAGACATAAGTCAGATTTTCTCAATAAAAAAGCCGCTCAGAAGGAAGAAATTAAGAAAGGGGTCTATTAAAAACTGAGTACCACCTTCTTTATTTATTGCCGTTTAACTAAAATTGTAATTTGGAAAAAATTTAAAAATATATATATATATGAGAATAACATATCTTTATTTACTTTAGATATGTCCATCTCAACAAGCCCTGAAACACCGCCGTTTTCATTCCCCCCCTTTATATCTGATTTGGCGCTCTTTATATCTGATTTTGACCTATTGGGAATCTTCCTCTTTCATTGATGCCGGCTCTACACTGGTATAACACGTTGTCGCTCAGTCTCGCTGCTCGTCACTCAATCCATCTGCTCGTTGAGGATTTAGGCTCAATGCAATAATAACAGAGTTAATCAAGCACGAAGGAGAATTGGTGCAATAATCTTCTAACAGTATTATTAAAAGGGTTAAGGACCATTTTTACCAACGAACTATTGGGCCAGGTGCACACAACACAATATACTTTTTGTTAGACCTTAAATGCAAAACAACCTTTCAAAACAGGAAATTTGCACAAAACCGTTCACGGCCCCTAAGGTCGTTTATTGGAAATTGAATAAATGGAATAAATGGATCTGAGTCAGCTAAAAAAAACGTGGAAGGGAAAATGCAGCTGGAGATCGAAAGAAGGAATTAGGGTTCAGTCTATTTGGGGGAAAAAAGGAGAGTCAAGGAGAAATCGTCGTCAGACAGAGAGGCGACGCACATCGCAACCTAAATCGTCGTTCTCTCACTCCCTCACTCACTCAGCTATGAAGCGCAATAAATGGTCCGAACTCGAAGAGCAGACTCTCCTCTCTAAATACTCGGAGCTTCTCAACTCAGGTGCCTTAGCCAAGCTCAGGACCCGTGAGAAGAAGTTCAAGCCCGTCGCCGATCACATCAACTCCGTCCACCATCTTCACGACCACTGTCACCTTCCCTTTCAAGTGGTCATGGTGCGACGTTTCCATCAAGGTCCGAACATGCGCCATCGGTACCTAGGCGTCAAGCGAAGATCCGAGTCTCCAAGGACGAGTTCAATTGGAAAGACGGTGAGAACCACCGGGAGAATTTCTGAAATACAAGGAGGTTTTCGGTGACGTGGAGCTTGATCCTAAGGGAAAACGGATGACCGATAATATTGACGTTTTTGGGGATTGCCCGAATTTAGATTTTGGGATCGATGCTTATGATTCGGAGGAGGAGGAAGAGGAAGATGAGCCTGAAGGTGATGACGAGGATGATAATACTGATGTGGGTGAGGTGGGTGAAGAAGGTGTGGGAAGTGAGGGTGAATTTCAGGGTGAGAAGGAAATTGTTGAAGTGGGTCACTTGTTGTGAAGCTGGCTCAGAGGTCATGTGTTGTGTGAGGTTCCATTTATTCCCTTTATTCAATTTCCATTAGACGACGTTAGGGGGCTGTGAACGGCGATTGTGTAAATTGGCTGTTTTGAAATGTTGATTTGCATTTAAAGTCCAACAAAAAGTATATTGTGTTGTGTGCACTTACCAATAGTTCGTTGGCAAAAATGGTCCTTAACCCTTATTAAAATAAAGGCAACTGCTCTTCGATTACATTATAACGATTAACCCGCTCAGAGAATTCAGGGAAATGAATGGAACACAAAATACAGAACCAAGGATCTAAATTGATTATCCAGGATTCCATTGCTACTCATTCCACGAGAAAAACTAAAGCATGAGAATTAAGGTTCTCTTAAGCTAAAGATTGGCAATGCCCAGAATTTCATTTTGTTTCCTGGCTTCCTTGAAAGCAAAGAAACGAAGGGGGGGAAAAACCAGAGCGCCAAATCAGATATAAAGGGGGGATGAAATGGCAGTGTTTTAGGCTTGCTGTTAGATGGACATATCTGCAGTAAATGCAGATATGTTATTCCCTATATATATATATATATATATGTATACATCTGCATGGAATCCCATGTTGAATGAAAAGCGTTTTCAAACTTCAAAGCATGAAGAAATTGACAAACGGGCGTTTCCAAAAGTATAAGATAATGTTTTTTGCCAAAGTATTAAAGAATAATCAAATTTTAATATATTTCATTACAGACTGTTTAGATATTACTGTATTTTTTTTATTAAGGACTGTTTAGATATCATTAAAGAATAAGCAAATTGAAAACTGCCCAAATTAATTAATGTTCTTGTTATTTTCATCTCCCCCTCCGTTTCCATCCTGTTCCTAAGGTAAAAAATCACACACCCTTTATCCTGAGAGAGGATATTGAGCTCAAAATATTTTGCTTAATTAAGACTTATGAAGATGTTTGGTGTCAGTTTAATTAAAGGACTCATATTGTTACTTTTTTTTTTTTTTTTTGATATTTCATATTGATACTTAATTAAGTGTTATATACTCATTTTGCATGGGTTATAAGGCAAAGAATCGGTCCATTCATTTTTTTTTAAGTGTTCAAGGCATCTTAGGTTTTTGGCGGGACCTTATAACCTAATGACACCGAACTCTTCTTTTAATTTTTTTAAAGTATAAGGTTGTGACTTCAATGAATGCATATAAAGGTGCATGAGTTATGATAACAAAAAATCAATTTCAATAACTTTACTTAGGTTAATTTAAGATTTTTTGGAGGAAAGTTTTTCCTTAAAAAAAATCACTTTTTCAAAAAAAAAAATGTTGGTCCCAGATTATTTTTCTAAGTTCTCTCAAATAATTTCTGAAGTGATCTTTTTGTTTTTGGACAATAGGAACTTGTATTAATAAACATCACAAAAGTGACAGTTACATAGAGGAAATCCACATAAGGGAATAACATACAAACCAAAAAAGACAGAAACAACGAGTACATCAAGAAACAAACAAAAGACAACATATAAACTAGAATAAACAAGCTAACCACCACCCAAAGAGGGACTGGTGGGTGAAGAAATATCAACATTTACACTAGTCTTTAAGCCTCCAAAGTTAGAAGTGGTAACAAAACAAGTGTTGGTTGTAAAACCACCCAATATGACATATCCCTTTATAAGCATCAACTGCATGAAGATTAGTAGCACAATTGCCCTGTCTAGGGTAAAGGATACAGAGAACCCAACCTGGGACGCTATATGACAGATAACATCCTGGACAATGGCGGACCTAGGTTGATGACATGCCCCCTTGAATTTTGTTTTTTTTTTAAAAAAAAATTAATACATATTTTCCTATAATAAGAGTAGAGTGAAGGGTTAAGAAAAAAGGCGTACTAACCAGCTATTAAAGAAGACATTATTTTGAACCAACAAAATTAAAGGGCCCAACGACACTCAAGGCCGACCCATGTTGTAGAGAAGGGGCACTTGAATTTGGGTTTTTTTTTTTTTTTAAATACATGTTTGAATGATTGTTCACCTTTAAATTAAGTCTTGCACCTTTAATATATCAAGATCGTACTTAGTAATGGGATGGGGGATGAATCGTTAAATGATGGTTTAGTGCCTTATATTGAAAAAAGATGTATATGATAGCATTGATAATAAGGCAATTATGATGGAATTCCAAAAAATAAGGCGTAGAAGAATGACATTATAATTTTTTTATTGTAATATACTTTTTTTAATTAAAATATATGTACTTGAACTTATTGAGTGCCCACCCTTCATTGTAATTTATGTATCTGCATTTATTTCTAACAGGGCTTAGCCTTACTTTTCTAAATGACAGGTTTGTAAAATAATTGCCTCTCTTATTACATCATCAGTATTCACTTGATTTCATAAATATTTTTTTGATATATTTTTTTTTGTTTATATTTTTTATTTTTTAATGCATTTAAAACTTTTTTAAAAAAAAATATTCAATCCCCGAATCCCCGCGCTAATTGTGTCCCCCTTCTGTGATTTTCTGGGTCTGCCACTGATCTTGGATAATACTTCTACACTTCCAATCAATCAAATTAGGTGACTTGGCCTCAATACAGGTAAGCAGGAGAAGATAGTCAATTTTAAAGACCACTTTGTCATGTCCAAAGTCTACAGCTAGTAGTAGAGCCCTTTTCATAATAAAAGCACATAAATAGATTCATGCAGTGATTGATAAGAGAGAAAAATGGTAAAAAGGCGGAAAATGGTGGTGATATGCTGTGGAATCACGTTATGCACATGGGAGCAATGGCCACCAGGGCCCTCCGCTGATTAAAAGAAAAAGACGGAACACTATAAAATTAAATAAACAATTGCTTCTTCGGATGATAATGAAAGGGGTAAAGGAGGGAAAAATAATGGGAAAGTAAAGTAGAGCAGCTCGTGCCTAGGGGTGGAAAAAGGCCAGGGGCTGTGGCCGCGCTTTCTAAAAGCTTGATCGGCCTGGCCTGGCTTTCTAAAAAGCTTTGATCCAGGCTGGCTGTCGTCATATGACCAGCCAAGGCCTAATTTCAGCTTTGTTTGCCTTAACAAGCCAGGCCAGGCCCGTGTGTGTAGGCCTGAAAAGCCGGTCGCCGGCTGTTAAGGAGTGTAGGCACGAAAAGCCCGTGGCTTGGCTTTGTTTAAGCAATTAGGCTGTTTTCGACTGTAATTTAAGGAGGCTGTTTTTGGCCTGTAAACGCAGGAGTCCCGTTTCGGCCTTTTTTCCTTAGGGCCGTGGCTGTTAGCCTACGTACGGGATTTTTGAAAATACAGGGCTTCTTAACAAAGCCAGGCTCAGGCCTAAAATAAGCGCATAACAGGCCACGAGCTGCCAGCTGTTGCTTCCTGCATAACGGCCCGGCTTTGTTAAGCAGTGGCCCTTTATTTCCACCCCTTGCCTTAATGGAGCTCTGCTTGTTATCTTCCATTCATTTTCTGAATCTTACCCAATCCTGACCCTTCCATTATTCACATGTCTCGAGGACTTATGGTGAGATAAATGGGTGTGAACCAGGGACGGAACCAAAATTTGAAATTAGGGGGTGAAAATTACAAAATAGAACTTAGTACAGTTAGCATTTGAAATTAGGGGTCAAAATTACAGAATTGGCCCCAAAATTTTAGGAAGTTATGCTTTAACCTCATAAATATTTCAATATATTCATTTTCGTCCCTCCATAAACCTTTTTGATAGGGACTAAATTGAAAACATTTAAATTTTTTGAAGATAACTCATAATTTCCTGCGGGGCCACCCCTAACCCCCTGATTCCACCCTTGGTGTGAACCTTACAAACTTTTTTTTTTTTTTTTTTTTTTTTTTTTTTTTTTTTGCTCAGGGAACCTTACAAACTTTGAAGGAGAAATAATAGGTACGAGAAGGTGTGGACTTACGGTGGCCACACACACTAAATTCCAAACTGAATAAAATTGGGGACCACTAAAAGTCCCCCGTTATTATTTTTTTTTTTAAAAAAAAAAATTCTTTAAATTTAATTTAAGTTCACGGTAGAGAATTTATACACACACCTACTCTCATAAGTCTAATTTAGAAAAACTTTTTCGAACAAAAAATTTAGAAATTTTTTTTGTCCTCATTACAAATCCACCTAGAGAATAGTATAATTAATGAAAATTTTACAATTTTTTCTATTGAAGGTAATAAAAAATGAATTAATTCATAACAGAGAAAGAGAAAAATGAGAGGGTGGATTGAAAATGTCATGCATAAATGATGATAAAATTTTAAAAAATACATTAATGCAAGATATATTTAATGGGTTAGTTAATAATTTGAGTCTGAAATATGATGGAAATTGGAGATATAGAAAGATGAAAACAATACTTCTTTTATAATAAGACAATTTCAAATTTTTTTAAAAAAAATACACTACTGTGTTTTGCTCACGCACATTAACTGTCTGTCCGATATTTTCTCACAAAGTGACTCTCTTACTTTATAAAGTAACTTTCTTACTTTCCTAAAAGTTAAGTAACTTTCCTCTTTACAGTGTGTGTTGGTTTTGAGGGGAGAGAATGAAAAGGAGTGGTAGCAGAGAGAACACGTTTATCAAATTGTCATTAATAAAGAAAAAGATAGTTTTTATTGAAAGTGAAAATATAATCAAAACAAGGTAAATTTTTTTAAACCCCTTCTTTCCTTCACTTAAACCAAACACACTTAAAAAGTCCTTTGTTACTTTCTCCCCCTTTTCTCTTATCATTCTGATCTAATCTTTCAAGTGCTGCGGCACTTTCTCTCTCTCATATCTCTCTTTCTTTTCTTTCTGATCTGCTGATTTATATTCTATCATTACATTTTTTGTTTCATATTTATAGACGAGTCAACCGACAAACTTTTCAATTTATATTATTTTATTATTTAACTATGCCGACTTGTCTTAGCAGTTAGCAGGAAATTGCTCGCCGACATTTGTGTAACTTCCTCTTTCTTCATGCATGTTGCTTCTACTTTCCTCCTTCATAGCCGTCATATTTGACTTTTCTTCATTTTCCACTTAATATACGACACATAAGCAGCATTTTCTTTTTTCGTAGCGTCTTCCACATTCTTCTAGCCGTCTTTGTTGACTTTTTGTGCAGCCTCTTTTTTTTTCCCTTTTTCTTCCATCCATTTGCTTCATATCTGATAGGTAGTGCGGTGAATCAATGAGAAGGGATAAATATTAAATTGGGTTTGAATTCTATCCCTTCCCCTCAAACTCAATTTTGATTAAGAATGTGATTCACAAATCAGGGTAAAATTTAAAGCAATACATATTTAATGGGTTAATGAACAATTTGAGTCTGAAATGATTCTCGTGTACGTACTGTATTGATCTCCAGCGGTATCACAGAATGCTTTAAGGACAGCTTCTACTTTTTGGCCCATTCACCATATTTGGCCGAAGTGGCGTGAATACTGTAACTGTAGGGCTATTCTTTCCTGGACGCGTTTTCTACTGTTTCTCACCTGAGGGAGTCGTCCGCAATCCTTCAGTTCAGAACTTGAGATAGATTTCAGTAATCTTTCTCTCTTTGATTTCTTCTTTTCAATTTCATTATGTTTACATATTTCATCTTCCTTTGTTACTTCTGTTTCTGCCTTTGCACAATTACACTTCATTTCTACTTTTAAGTTAGACTCAAGATTCAAGATCTCTGAATAATCTTCATTCTTTAATTACTTTGTTCGATCAAATTGCATGCATATTCATGATCAAATCAGTTTCGAACTATCTGGAATTGCCTTCAATTTAATGTGCAGGAACAGTAATAATGGAAAAGGCAGGTGGAAGACCAAGAGATGAAGTGTGGCAACACGTTAAGGTATTGGATGGAGCACAAAGAGTGAAGTGTAATTATTGTGAATATGAATTTGCAGCAAGTGCTAACAGAATTAAATCTCATATTAATAAAGACAAAGGCAAAGGCATTAGATTATGTCCCAACTTCCCCCGATCTCACAATTTTGCTTCTGATAATAAAGGAAACTCCAATCATCTTAAAGACAACTTCCTTCATTCTCAAGGTACGTATGATTATATACTACTCTCGATTCAACATATATATGTCATTTTTAGAAGAATTTTGTTGGTCCCTAAAATAAGTTTTTGGAGTAATTAATATTTATTTAATAATTTTATTCAGTTTAACGCATATTTATAAGTTAACTATTCTTTCTTAGTAAAGGCATTCGTGTACCTACTACTTTTCCCCAGTCGAACAATTTTAGTTTTGACAAAGGAAACTTTATTGATCTCAAAGACAACTACCCACCTATACGAAATTATGAATTTTTATGGTCATATTTATAAGATAGAGAGAATTTTTTTTTTTTAATCTTGTTTATAAGTCATATTATATTAAATTTTTTATACGAATATATAGTTTTAACGTTCATTTAACTATTTTATAGACTTTATACTCTTAGAATAAATGATATATTAGATAGGGATAAAGTTAGAAAGTTGTTAAATTTTAAAACAAAGTTAATTTGATTTAGGTTTTCTCTTGATTCCAATAACACATGTGGGAATTGATTTAGAAATGAGGCTATTATTATTTACTCTTTAATATCATTGTTATGTGTCACATAGAAGAATTTCTTCTTCTTTTTTTTCATGTTCTTTAAATATTAGATATCCCTCACATTAGTCTTATTTAATATTCATCCAAATTTTCAAAATTATTCAAATAGGCTCAATCTAGCTTGCACCCTAGTTAATCCTGTAGTTATTATAATATATATTGCCAGAAAATCAGGAAAAACTTG
Source organism: Acacia acuminata (assembly GCA_019022655.1). Taxonomy (NCBI): domain Eukaryota; kingdom Viridiplantae; phylum Streptophyta; class Magnoliopsida; order Fabales; family Fabaceae; genus Acacia; species Acacia acuminata. The sequence continues at coordinate 455,063 of JAFJYI010000047.1, read as the reverse complement.
AGTTATGTAAACATTTTATAAGTCCAAGAACAACCCAACAAAGCAAAGAGGCCGCACTGGGATCACACAGTAAAAAATGGATGTAAAAAGGGAAAAAAAAGGCACGAGGGAGGACAACTAGCTCTTTGTAGATAGCTTGTCATATTTTGGAGTGAGGAAATAGGAACCAATTGACAGATAATTTAGTCGCAAACATTTGGGAGATAATTTATTAATCTCCCACGTTGCTGTTAATGGGTAATCAAGTAATGTACTGATTGTGTTGTGGAAAGAAAAACAGGTTTCTCATTGGACGGTCTAATAGATCATGGAAAGTCCCACGAAGAAGGACAAATCCAAGGTGATGCTAAGTATGAGGAAAGGATTCAAGTTGGGTCATCTTCTGTTTCCAATAGGGAGAATGAATACTTGCAGGTCCTACAATATGTGTTTGAATGCTTAAGGTTAGATTTTCAGCTATATATATATATATATATATGCTTCTAATATTTATACATATGCATAAATATATGTATAAATGCATGTATTTTAATTTAACTTTTGTTTTCTTTAAAACACTCTAATTCTTACTCTAATTCTTCAGTCCTACCGATAAGGTTTATGAATCTGGACGCTTAAATTTGAATAAAAAAGAATTCATCACACTTAAACCAGAGACTTTTTTGGATTCATTGGTGAGCATTTATTAATTATATTCTTATATTCTCGTTTAATATTAATGACAAGGTTTTAGTTATGTTAATATTTAACTTCATCCATTCTTAGGTAATTGATGTTTTTGTTGAGATATTAACCGAGAGAGAGAAAAGAAAGCTACAACTTCAAATTGTTATCTTCCTGTGATGTTTTCGGTAATTTCCTATTCCCTTTTTTGTTATATGATGTATGTTATAATTTTTTAATCTAAGACTAGTTTATTGACAATCATTTTTCATGGTTCATTGATGATGTAATTACAGACTGCAGCACTAGTATGTGATGAGCACAACTTCAAGGACTTTGTCCATAGGCACAAAATGAGAGAAAATTATATATTTGACCAAGAATCACTTGAGAAGGTGTGTCTTTTCAACTCTTAATTGAAAAGTTCTTTTTTTAATCAACGTGATTAATTTTTGTTTTTGCTTATATCAATTTGATTTCTGTTGTCACAAATAACAGATGTTTATTCCTGTTCACACTGGACAAGAGACACATGGGCATTTTTATTTATATATTTTCCATTTAAACAAAAAAGTGGTTGAAATATGGGATTCTCTTCCCACGTTTGTGGTTGAAACAAACCGTGATGAGACAACAAAAAAATTGGTGAGTGTTAGATAATTGTAACATATTCATAATATTATTAATTATTCTTTTGATTATATAGAAATTTTGTTTTTATGTCTAGTTGATTGCCATGGAAAAACTCTTCGAGAAAGTAACGTTTACAGAATTTCATTTTAAGATGGCAGACAATATCCTCTTACAACCTAATGGGTGAGGGACAATTATTATGTAAAATTATATAAGCTTTAATAGAAAAAGTTTTTATCATGCATGACCTTTTCCTATTTTCTTCCATTTGTAGATTTGATTGTGGTGTCTTTGTTATTAACTACATGCAACACTCAGATAATTATGTGAAGAGAGAGAGTTCATTTCAGGTATGACCTCTTGCAAACATATGTAGTCATATATAGAGTCATGTGTAAGCACTCAGACATCCTACACAAGCATGTTGGCACTTTCATTCTTTCAGTCATATAAATGATATGGACAACAATATAATGTAGTTTGACAGTCAAAAAGAAAGGGAGGATTTGGCTTTGAAGTTGCTCAACAATGACTTGAACAAAGAAAAGCAAAATTTATATGACAAGGCAAGGCAGCACTATGCACAAGTTGAAAAGCAACATGGCAATAAAAGATTACGAGTTCATCTTCCAAAGGATGACGAAGACGACGATGGTTTGGAAAACGGTATGAGCATCTATCCACATAAACAATACATCCAACTCATTTAAATATCATTTAAGAAAATTTATTACAATTAGTTAATAAAGATTTATGTCCAGCTCATTTAAATGTCATTTAAGAAATTTTTTACAAGTTGAAGAGTTTGAACTTTTAAAAATGGTCATAACTTTAAAAAAATTACTCTCTCTTTAAATTGTAACTTCATCTTAATTATATTTCTCTTATCCACTCTCTTTTCTATAACTTCTGTATTTTTTTTAATGACGGACAAGTGCATAAAAATATTTAATGCTATCTAAATTTTGTGGTGACTCGCATGTTGTAAACTTAAAATCTTCCAAATACGATTTACATGCATATAGAGGCCGAGAGAGTATATGACCGCATAAAATTTGAATGCCATATATATAATGTTTTTATTTTCACTATTTTTACTTAGTTATTTATTGTTATTCTTGTTGCTACGAACTTCTAAAGCTTATCTATTGCCTACAACAGATTTAATAGGATGGGAGTTTCAAAGATATGTTGAACAAATAAGGGAATGGATAGAGGATGACAAGGTGTCAACAATTGGAGTCTGGGGAACGGGAGGTTCAGGAAAAACAGCTTTAGCAAGCCATATATATGACAAGCTTTTAGAAGAAGGTGACATTAAAGCTATTTGGGTAACTGTGTCACAAAATAGCATCTACAAGTTGCAAAAAGTCATAGCTAGATCAATTAAGTTGGATATATCTGAAGAGTTTGAGGTTAAAAGAATTGCCAAAAAATTATATCACGCATTCAAAGAGATGAAAAAATGTGTTGTTATTTTAGATGATGTTTGGGATCATTTCTTTTTAAAGGATGTTGGATTTCCTATGTCAGATAATCGAATTAAATTGGTTTTGACAACTCGTATACGAGAAGTGTGTCAAGGAATGGGTTGTGATCAGAAGAATAAAATAGAAGTGGGACGTTTAGGTATGGATGATAGTCGGGCTTTGTTTAAAAAGACTATGGGATCCTATGAAGAATTGTCTTTGGAAGTGAAGAGAATTGCACGAAAAGTGGCAGATGAATGCGAGGGTTTGCCCCTTGCTATTGTCAGAATTGCGACAAGCATGAAGGATAAAAAACAGGTTGGAGAATGGAGTCATATGTTGGAATGTCTTAAAAACTTGGGGCATGGGCAATATGAAATGGACAAATGGGTATTTCCAGTTTTAAGGTCTAGCTATGATTTCTTAAATAACAAATTGCAAAGTTTCTTCTTGTATTGTGCCTTAATAAGTACCACCGGATATTTTGATGATGAAAAGGCTAATCATTTGATAAGAATATTTGTTTATGAAAGCATAGATGAAACAAAGAAGTTGAGGGTGCAGTATGATGAAGGTTACAACATGTTGGATAGATTAAAGAATCATAGCATGTTGGAAAGAGATGATGAGCCATGGTGGATGAGAAAATTTCTAAGATATGATGAGAAATGGAGGATGAACAAATTTTTTAAAGCCCTGGCTATTAACATTGCAGAAGACACAGGTAAAATTATGGCAAATGCTTATAAGAATTTGACAAAAATACCAAGTGATGACCAATGGAAAGATGATCTACAAAAAGCTTTTTTGACAGGGAACAAGATAAAAACAATTCCATATGGCACATGTTTTCAGTGTTCTCAACTGTCCACATTGCTTTTAAATGGTAATGCAAATCTCAACTACATCTCAGATGATTTTTTTAAGAACATGTCTGCTCTTAAAATACTTGATTTGTCTCAAACTCGTATCAAGCGTTTGCCTGAATCCGTGTCCAGCTTGAAATGTCTCACTGCATTACTACTCTCAGAATGTAGAGAATTGACTTACATTCCTTCATTAAGTAAATTGAAACAACTAATATTGTTGGATCTATCAAATATTGCCATCACTGAGGCACCTATGGGCTTGGAGTCATTGGTCAATCTTAGATGCCTAAATCTATACGATACATACATTTTAATGTCAGTATCCCACATATCCAAATTGATCAATTTAGACAATTTGGAAGTTTTAGTAGCCTACTTCCGGGACATTATCGTCTTCAATACCTACGTGAGCTTCCTGGACAAACATCGTGGACTTAGGAGCTATCATTTTAGTGTACTGAGTGCAAGCTATGTATGTGATTATCATAATGAAATGAATACAGAACATTATTCCATTAAAAGGATAACTTTTGTGGATATGGATTTGGGAAATACAAAAGCAATACTCCCAGGAGACATCAAGGAGTTGGTTATAAGAGATTGCCAGCTAGTAGGGACAGTTGGTAGTTGCCTATGCAGTGTTGTTTCATCATATGGCCACAACAACAATAATCCACACCAAATTGAACGGTTGGATATAAGCAGGTGTAAAGATGTGGAGTACTTGTGTTGCTTCTCTGGCAGTTGCCCCTTTTGCTCCTCTTCCCAACTTGTTGGACGTCTACGCCTCTCGGATTTGGAGGACTTGAAAGATATTGTGTCACCAGATGCTCTTCTATCCTTGCATCAACTATACCTTTTTTATCATCTCACATATCTCGAGATTTCCTCTTGCCCCAGCATAGAGACTCTGATGATGCCAAAGTTATTAGCACTCTTCCAAAACCTATGTACCATTATCGTTTGTGGTTGTTGGGAGATGAAAGAAATAGTTGGAGAGGATTATCATTCTAAAATGGAACTTGGCGGTAGTGGAGACCTTTCTCACCTTACTCCTATCCGTCTTCCCATGTTGACATCTCTGAAATTACAAGAAATGCCACAATTAAATTTTGTATACAAAGGCATCATGCTTTGTCCTTCTCTGCAAACATTCTCTGCTTCCCAGTGCGAGAAACTAAATCCCCCTCGGATAGAGATCTCAAATGGACGTGAGCTTCCCATGCAGAACACCTCATCTGGATACCGTTGGGAAATTGAAATTGATTAATCAGGTCCATATCTACACGATTGTAATTTGACTTCCTTTATATTATATATATGTTTATGATGCTGATTGAATCGCAACACTCTATGAATATTATTCTTATTGTTTGTGTTGGTTTCTCCTCACACTTCTCATGAATTTCTCTTCGTTAATCACCGAAATCAATGCACCTAGAAAAATCTAAAATTGTTAGAGCCAAATAATTATGTTACTTGTGTCTTCTTTATTTCTCTCCATTTGCCTGTGTTGCACTTAATTTTTGTGATCACACTCATCCGTTTCTGAATTCCTGTCAATAAATATTCCAAAAATTGAATTTTTATATGCTATAAATTGTATTAAATAACATCATAGATAAATCTGAATAAATTTTATTCCCACTTGTTTAAAAAACAAAAGCCCTGCAATAATATTTTTTTAGCTTCTCTTAGTTTATTCCTCTGACTTGGTAAACATCATCTTTGATGCCCTCAATTTTTCAATTCATTTTCTAATTGTTGATAGGTAGAGGGTTTCTAAAACCAAGGACATCATATGAATTACCAACCATTGAAGGAAGGAGAGCCTAATTCTTCAATTAAAAATAGATTTCAATTACACCTAATTTATTTCCCTGTTTTTAGTCTAAAAAACAGAGTTGAACATAGCGTCATTTTATTTTATTATGGCTTGTGACAAGGAGGCTTGACACAGTATTTGATGTTTTGATGAGACCCAAGACTTTTTATTATGAAATCTAAGTTGTAAGTGCAATGCAGAAGTTGCTGAAATTATTCCACCAAAACCAAAATTTAGAAGAATACACCATATGCTCAAATGTGGAGTAACAAAACCAGATGCAAGATTATGTCATACAGCCTTACATATGCCTTATATTTAAGTTTATGTTGTTAAAGATTAACTTTACAGGAACTTTGTAGTCAGGAGCTTTGATTTAACTTTACAGGATGCAAGCTATGGTTCTTACAGCAAGGATATAGGTAGAGAACATTCCATAAAAGGATACCTTTTATCAAAGTCTGGTGTTGTGGCCTGCTGCTTTATAACCATCAAGAGAGTTTGGTTGCCAAAAATAGGCAGAGCTATTTTGATTGATTTTGAGGGACTTGGTGCTTCATATTAGTGTGTAGTCAAGTGGCTCTATTAGATCTGGGTTGCTGGATGAAGAGTTATCTTTGGCCATAAGAACCCATCCAAAAAAGGGCTTGTTGTTAGGTTGACTACGACAGCCCAATATAGAGAATCCTTCTAGTAGTCCTGTTGGTTCAAAGATTGTCATAGGATGCCCTGACTTTGTTGAATTTTGAAATCTGGGCCAGTTACAGCTCTCCCAGATTGATAATTCGATTATTAAATCCATCTCCTGCATGTAAAATAGTAATCATCCTTCACTGATGACGATGAGACAGTACTTGAAATTACACATGCTTCAAAATTGTACTTGAACATCACATATTTTGAGCTAAACTATTGTGCCATCAGTGACAAATGAGCTGCGGTGTCATGGCTAATATAAGTGATATACATGTTTAAGATATGCTACTTTGTTTCTGAAGTCTAAATAATGCTTTGCAGAGAGATGCTCCACATATGGAATTATCAAGCTTAAGTATGTCTAACAAGTGTTCCACCCTTGTGTCAGACATGTTCATGACGGGCCAAATTATTTATAACTGATCGGCATCAGTTGAGTTTCAGAATTGCTTTGTGAAAAAGTAATAATAATTTGAACAACCAGAGAGGAGGGAGAACTATGTGAAGATGATGTTGTTATCACCTGGTGGCCAGAGTGGAGTTGGAGCAGGAAGCTTGAAGGTAGTATCAATGGGAAGACTTTGATCCTTCTTGGTGACACAATTGCCCATCTCTGTTTTTTTATCAAAATGAAAATTGAATCCAAAGTAAAGGTAAGGTGAGCTAGTTATGGTAATGGTGTTATACAATACATACGGATTTTGCCAGGAGCGTATTCATTTGCCTCAACCAAAAAAAAAAAAAAAAAAAAAAAAAAAAAAAAAAAAAAAAAAAAAAAAAAAAAAAAAAAAAAAAAAAAGGAACGGCCCAATCATGATATGTCGTGCAACGAAGCCATTTTGTCTACTTCTTGCCGTTCTTGTACGGTAATAATACCCTGTTAATACTCCTTCAAGATGCATGACTTCTTAATTCGAATGCATGACTCTGATTTAGGACAAGGGTCCATGGGGTCATATTATAAATAAAGTTATGCGTGATTTTTAAATTTGGGGACATGTCTTATTTGGGTTTGTTAATAAGGATATCCGACTAACGTGAGAAAAGACAGACACGTGAGCAAATTGCTTTGCTTTCCAGGCCAATAAACTTGGATTTTGAAAGTTGCCATTCGTAATGAACTAATACTCCATGCCTCACTTTCTTTCTTTCTTTTTTGGTTTTTCCTTTTTTATTCTTGAAAAACTCAAACATCTCACGTTAAGGCAGCATTGTTAAACTAGACTCAAGGAATATTTCTTTTTTGCTTAATTCCATGTTTGGTATGATTTTTGAAAGCCTCAGGTGCAGTTTGCCCCCAAATAGTCAGTTGAAGGGTGACAAAAACAAATGTTTGGATAAATGGCAAAGCAAATACGCTTTTAGCCTTAAAAAGTTACGAAAAGTTATAAGCCCTAATTTAAAACTTCTTCAATTGCATTTGCATTCACGACGGAGAGAGAAGGAACAAGCTCCTCAGTAAGAAGAAAGAAAATGGGTCTTGAATACTTCAATCTTCAAAAATGCAATTTACTTATAGTGGGTCTATCTATGATTTGTCTAAATTTAAATGTCATATATTTAATTTATTTTTTATTATTTTCACAATCTCAATTATTTCTTATTATTCTTTTTTTAAGATCTTCTAAAGGTTTTCTATTGCCTACAATAGATTTCTTTTAGCCAGAGCCTAGAACATATTTGATAGGGAGGGAGTTTTGAAGATGTACAGAACAAATAAGGGAATAAATAAATGATGACAAGGTGTCAACAATTAGAGTTTGAGAAATGGAAGGTTTAGGAAAAAAGGCTTTGGCAAGCCATATATATGACTAGAGATTTGGGCCTAGCCCATTTAAGCCTCGACCCTTTAAGGACGAAAAATGGACGAGATATTTAAAATTAGCCCTGGACTGGCTAGCCCGACGGGCCTCGGGCTTAAACGGACCGGCCCTGGAGGGCCGCAGGGCCCGCTCTGAGCCCTTTTCACTCGTAGCTTTTTTTTTTCCTTTTTAAATTTATTAATTTATATATATTTGTATTTGTTATAGAGTTATTTATCTATTTAACTACAAATACATAATAACTATACCCTAATTTTATGATTTGATTTATTATTTGTTGCAAATAAAGATTATGGATGTATTCATGATGCGGGAGAAGAATTTCATGATATTCTTACTCATGAGTCAGAGGCTACTACTCAAAGTGAAGAACAATCAAATATCGTTAAAATTGATGATAGTGACGAAGATGACGACAATAATAGTTATTGTACTGATGTCGCTTAATGATATGCTTTTTATGTTTTATGTGAGTTATTTGTGAATATAATTTGCTTTTGATTATGAATTAGTGACTGTACTTATTTATTGGATGATTCGTGTTATAATTTACTCATCATATATATTTTTTTAAAAAAAAAGTAGAGAAAAAATAGTTAAAATTTGGAATAGTAATTTCTGGGCCCTACGGGCTGGGCTTTGTAAAACAGGCGTTTTCCTTACTCTGGGCCCTTCACGGGCCGGCCCTGATTACCAGCTCTATATATGACAAGCTTTTAAAGGAAGCTGACGTTAAAGTTATTTGGATAACAGTATCACAAAATAGCATCTACAACTTGCAAAAAGCCATAGCCAGATCAATCATGTTGGATGAATAACTTTGTCATCTCTCTCCTCTCTCTCTTGATTTTTAATAATGATAACTTTATTATCTCTTAATCTCAATTATCCAGTCAAATATAAAGTATAGTTGAAAAGTTGTTTATGGCATGCGACTCAATTACAGGGCCATTTTATTTGCTATAATTCTAACTCTATTTTAGTTGATAATGTGATATACAGGACACGATTCTGTTGTGGGTGATATAGAAGCTGACCTATATTATCCTTTAAACTGTCATTGAAGAACTATGCTTTTGATTCTATATTTATGTTGTGCTTGTAAGGGCTTTATCTTGTCGTTCTTTTATTTTCTCGCACAAACTTAGTGTAGGTGTGAATCTCTGTCCCAACTAAGTGAACTACTGAAGCTGCTAAACATTTGGATATTTTGTGAATCATTGACCACTGATCAGCTTGTAAGTGTTTATTAAAAATCCAACTCACATAATTTCTTAAAAATTCGAGTAGTTGGACTCTTCCTAATGGCAGAGTGATTTTAGTCGAACTAAATATGAAAGTTTTTGGGATATAAGTATCTGTTTGATAGAAGGGAAACATGGGGATTGAGAGGGAAACTTTTTATGAGTTCGAGTTAAAAAATTTCAGAATTGGGGTTAAAAGCTTTTAATTAATTTTACTTACTCTTTCATCTCACATTTTTTTTTATTAAAATTTTTAATCCCACCTATCCATTTCTTTTAAATTGAACTTTTTTTTTTTTATTGAACTTTTAAAATTTTCCTTACCCTTTCAATTGCCAAACAGGCCCGGGGAATAATTGGGACTCGATAAATTTTGTTTCCTTACGATGGACGACGTTGGACTCCGGCCAATGTTCTCCCTTGGTTTCTTTTTTCTTTCATTTTTTTTCTAGGTTGGCAAGTTTAACGCTTAAAGGCGTTAGATTTAACACAGCTTTGCTGCCGCTCACAACAACCCAAATGCTAAAAGGACATTATTATTGTTGTATTAATTTATTAATCAGTTTAAAAAAGACTACAAATTCAACAACCAATTTATATTTATTTATGGTCAAAACTGGAGGACCCCACAATTACATGGGAAGACAATGAATCATTAAAAAAAACGAAAAAAATATGTCAATAGGACTCAAATAAAAACTTGTTTATGATTAAGTCAAAAGAGAAAATTTCCTCTTAATTAATATAAGAAGTTGACTTTGTAAAATGCATATGTAAAATATCAATAAGTAATGTACCATAAAAATTATGCATAAAAATAAATGGGTTTAATGTTTCGCTTTTATTACATAAACATTTTTCTTGCCACATTCACATAAAAGTGAATAGGTTTTACTAATATTTTTCTCTCTCTTCTCTTTACAATGAGAACAACTCACTTTTATGTGAGTATGGTAGAAAAAATGTTTCAAAGAAAAGCAGAAACATTAAACCTAAAATAAATATCATATAATAGTTGGAAAAAAAAAAAGAGCCAATTTGTCCATTCATGTAGCTTTTCGCTACTTTTATTTCCCTCTATTACTTTCAAATTTGAAATTAATTTGGCTGCAAGACAAAATTGCTTTTCTTTTCTGGAAATAAGATACAAACCATTCCAGAGGGGGAGCTAAGGCCACAAGGACTGTTGATTAAAAGGGGAATTACGTTGAGGTCATAAGGAAAACAAATTATCACAACTAGATTCTATGAAATCATCAAATTAATATGAAGTCTCAAAGGACCTGTAAATCTGTGATAGATTTGTTAGAAATGTGAAAAGATGAGTTTGCCCTAACTTGTTATTAGTGATACATTGATTTGTCAATTGAGGTATCCGACTTATTATTAGTGGCATTGTGACTTGTCATGCCTTAACTTATCAATTGTGACACTTAAAATTGTCATTAGTTGCACATTGACTTTCAAATAAAGCGCCTTGATGAATTATCATTGGGGGTGTCATAACTTGTCATTGGTGCTCTAACTTTTCAATTGTAGTACCATGACTTGTCATTAGTAGCACATTAACTTGTCAATTGATGCACCCTAACTTATCATCGGTGGCGCCTTGCCTTATCAATGTGCTGCTAATACTTGTGACAAATCCCTTTTTTGCCAATGTGACAATTCCCTATTTTTATTACATATTTTCATACTTTATTTAAGGATTTTATCATAATTATTGAGTTTAAAATGTCTTTCTTGTGATAAATTGATATTAAGAGCAAATACATTAAATTATGTCTAAAAAGGGCAAAATTGTTAAATATTATAATTACTCATAATCATTAATTTTTCTAAGAATATTTGATATTGGATTAATTGTTTTTTATTGCAGGTACTAGAAGAAATTGTACTAAATTTGCAAATGTAAGGTTGAGCTCAAATTGTTAAAATTACAGTTTTGCCCCGTAAACATTTTAAACTTTACAATCTAGTTTCTCCACAAAATTTTAAATTTTACAATTTAATCCCTTATCAAAGCTTGCGTTTTGAGCAGAGATGCTCGATTTTATAGGGAAGCATCGACTTCACACCCATTCGAGTAGCACTGCGGCAAGTTCGAACTCAAACGATTGATCTTCATCCTTCTCCACCTTGGCCATTCATTCTTCTTCCTCACCCGCGGCTTTGTTCTCCACCACGCTCGCTGGCGAGTGTTGTTCACCACACCTCCATCCACCTCTCCACTATCGGCAAGACCTCCAAGCTCGATACGAGACCGAGAAAAACACGGTGCTTTGGCGGACCTTAAATCATCGGACCTCCACCTTCTCTCTCACCAATACCTTCATCCTTTTCCATCACGGTCCACCGATCCTCCATCCTCACACCCACCAACTCCGACAAATTTCGGACCGGATCGAGAAAACAAAGAAGAGAGACACACCCACGAACCGTAGAGCTTAAGATTAGTGGGCTTAGGATTAGTGGCAAGAGGAGGCCCAAACCAAGGCCCTGGATTAAAAAGGAGTGACAAGATCAGAAGGTCTGTTTGGGTGGTTTTAAAACTTAGGTTTTCTTGACCAAAAAAAAAAAACTTAGGTTTTGCCGAGAAGTAAGTTAGACAAATACCCTTCTTTTTTCTAGAAATTATTTTACATCAAAACTTAGGTTTTCCCAAAAGTCATCCAAATATTTTGTCTAGAAGCTATTTTGCATCAAAATCAAGGTTTTAAAAAAAGCTATTTTTGTCGATTTTTCTCTCTCCTCTCCGCCATCAACAATATTTTTTCGCATCAATCAATATCCTTAAATATTTTTGTAGTACCCTGAAATATTTTTCAAGATTAGTCATTACCTTGAAATATTTTTTCAATGTCCTAAATTTTTTTGAGATCATGAAGTATTTTTTTAATATCCTTAAGTATTTTTTCGATTACTCGTTATTACTCGAAATTTGTTTTCAAGATTAGTTAGTACCACAAATATTTTTTCATGATCCTAAAATAAATTTTTAAGACTATGAGAAGTATTTTTTTCAATATCGGTCGGTATTAAGTATCGTTTTAGTACCTGAAATATTTTTTCAAGATCAGCCATTATCCTGAAATATTTTTCAATATCTTAAAATAAATTTTCAAGATCATGAAGTATTTTTCAAGATCATTCAATTCAGTACCTTTTAATTTTGTACACAAATTTATGTAAGTTTTGGTGTTTATTATGAAATATAATGTTTATAATATTCAAAATACAACCTTATCCTTTATATGCAATTATACCAAAAGCTAATGTCATTTTTGGTAAATTTGACTATGAAAAAGCTATTCTGATAACAATATCCAAACACTATCATTTTTATCCAAAAATTATTCTCTAAAAGTCATTTTTACCTCGTAGATTTCAAAAGCTTTTTTCCAAAAGCCATTTTTACTTCGTAAATCCCAAAAGCTATTTTCCAAAAGCTACATCCAAACGGGCTTGGAAGTCTGCGTCAAGTGAATTGAGTGAGAGTCTGTTTGGGGGTTCCAAAACCTAAGTTTTGCCAGAAGTTAGACAAACAACCCTCTTTTTTTCAAACGCTATTTTGCATCAAAACTTAGGTTTTCCTAAAAGTCATCCAAACACCCCATTTTTGTCCGGAAGCCATTCTACATTAAACCTAGGTTTTGGAAAAAGCTAATTTTTTTGTTCTCTCTCCTCTCGCTATCATCAATATTTTTTCATTACCAGTTAATATCCTAAAGTATTTTTTTAGTACATTGAAATATTTTTTCAAGATTAGTCATTACCTTGAAATTTTTTTTTCAATATTCTAAATTTTTTTCAAGATCATGAAGTATTTTTTTCGTATCCTTAAGTATTTTTTTAGTACCCGTTAGTATCCTGAATTTTTTTTAAAAGATTACTCAATACCCTGAAATACATTTTCAAGATCCTAAAATAAATTTTAAGACCATGAGAAATATTTTTTTAGTACCAAACTAGTATTAAGTATATTTTTAGTACCCGTCGGTACCACGAAATATTTTTTCAATATTTTAAAATAAATTTTTAAGATTAAGAAGTATTTCTCTCGGTCATTACCCTTTAGTAATTTAATTTTGTACACAAATTTATGTAAGTTTTGGTATTTATTATGAAATATAATGTTTATAATATTCAAAATACAACATTATCCTTTATATACAATTATACCAAAAACTAATGTCCTTTTTGGTAAATTTAACATTAAAAAAGCTATCCTGATAATAATATCCAACTATTATCATTTTTATCCAAAAGTTATTCTCTAAAAATTATTTTTACTTTGTAAATTCTAAAAACTATTCCATCGTAAATCCAAAAAATACGTCCAAACAACTTTTAGTATAAAACGACAATTAGGGGGAGGGTGTGTCATAATTGTGGAGGTTATTCTTCTTCCGCCATGTCTACTGCTGTACCTTCCCTTCTCCTTTATTTCTACTTTTTCCCTCTGTTCTTATCTACTTTCTCGTGACTTTATGACTCTTCTTCGTAATCACTGTAGTTTTTGATTTTGCTGAGATTATTAAAATCTGAATATAGAGTGGAACATTGCCATATTTATTTGTCCACTCTTAGCCATCGTTTGTTACAAAGAAAGTTTGGAGGAGGAAAAGAAAGGAATGGAATGGAATGGAAAGGAAGATTTGAAAGATGAGGGAAGATGGTTTGAGTTGTTTGGTAGGAAGAAAATGAAGAGGTGGTAGTTGGTAAGGAATTAGGAAATGTCTATTTTACCCTCAAAAGAAATTAATTCAAAATAAAAAAAGAAATATATTTTTTTTGCTAAAATATATTTTTTAAAAATATATTCTTGTTAAGTTTGAACTCGTGAAAAAAAAAAAAAATCGCCAAATTCAAACTTCCCGCCAATATTTGAACTTTCCCGCCAAGTTCGAACTTCCCGCCAAATTTGAATTTCAGGGGTAAATCTGTCAAAAAGACACTTTCCTAGGAAGATTATAGCTTTCCTTCCATTTTCGGATGGAAAGCATCTTCTCTCAAATAAGGGAAGATTGGACCTCACCTTTGGAAGAAGCCGACGGACTTTCTTTGTACCAAACACCCAAATCCATGGGAAGATTGGGATCTTCCCTTTCCCTCCCATACTTTCTTTATAACAAACGGGTCCTTAGTACTATATTTTCTAACGTGACACTAACAAGCACCTTCTTGCTCTATCATCCCATGTCCGTCCACGTCCATTCTACTCAGTGGCGGATCTTTGAAGGGGCCAGGGGGCCACGGTCCCCCCAAGAAAAAAAAATTTGTTTAAAAAAATTAATTATACAAATTAAATGTGGGAATGTGGGATCTTTTAAATTAAGCAATAGAATATGAGAATTATTCAACCAATTAATGAAAGGGTTAAGGTGCATTTTTGCCCTTAAAGTATGCGCCCAGGAGCAATTTTGCCCCTGAAGTTTCAAGCGTAGCAATGTTGCCCCTGAAGTTTCAAAACCGAGCAATGTTGCCTCTCCGTTAAAAACCCTAACGGTCAACTAACGGTCAACGTTAGGGTTTTTAACGGAGGGGCAACATTGCTCCGTTTTGAAACTTTAGGGGCAACATTGCTACGCCGAAAACTTTAGGGGCAAAATTGCTCATGAGCGCATACTTTAAGGGCAAAAATGCACCTTAACCCTTAATTAAATTTAATGGACGATGAGCAATTAAATGTGAATATTTTAAACATGTTATAAAATATTTTAAACATCTATACTTGGAGAAAGATATGTTATCTTATACATTAGAATTGTTAAAATACTTTTATTATAACTCGAATATTTTAAACATGTTATAAAATCATAAAAATTTTTAATTAGTTAATGAATATACATTTGGCTCCCCCAAATATTTATTCCAAGATCCGCCACTGATTCTACTCCGTCGTTGGCAACCTTTTGTCTTCCTTCATAGGGACGGACTGGGGTTTAGAGGTGTCCCACCCCCTAAAATTATAGAATCAAACTTAGAGTTTTAGAAAATTATATTTTAACCTCATAAAATTTTAATATTTTCACTTTAATTTCCATAAGTTTCATGCAAAGACTAAAATGAAAATATTGAAATTTTTATGGGGTTGGAATATGCTTTCATAAAAAACTAGGTTCTATTCTATAATTTTTGCCCCCTTAATTACATTTCTGGTCCGCCTGCGTTCCTTCACCGGCGGCGAGCTTCTATCATTTCAATCGGACTGTGTCTCCCTCTTATTTCATTTCTTTCTTACCTTCTTTCCTTCCACCGTCACTCATCACTTTTCCCTATTTATCATCAAGCTCGTTCTTTCTGGTGGTGTGATTTCAATGCCTGGCTGTTCAATGGAGAATGGGGTTTCGCTCCTTGAATCTATGGCTATGAGTGGCAGCTTGTCAATCCTTTTGAACCAATTGGTAACGCAATGAACTTGGAACTTCAATATTGAGTTTTGGCTCTTTTTGATACCTCCATTTCTATCTTGTGTATGAAATTCTCAAGTGTTAGGATGAATTTTATAAAATTCGATTGGTTTTGTTTGATGTATTTGGAGATTTGATATAACTTGAATGTTTAGTAGATACTTGACATTACATTTAATTAGCTTGGTTATGATTTTTTATGTGTTGGTTAGTCATTAAATTGATGATTTTGTGAATATTTTGTGTTAATTTCAAAGTGGCTTGATTAGTGGATCAATGGTGGTAGGTGTTATGTGTTTGCATAGATTTATTGAATATGAATTTATTAATGGGTAAAGGAGCAAAAATACACATGTGCTTTATCCTCGGGAGCGCCCAGCACCATATGCTTTTTTTGAGAGCAAAAATACACACGTGGTTACCATTTTGAAGCAAAAGTCACAGCCCACGTTAATTCAACTAACTTTCGTCATGTCTCTGTTAAAACCCTCCAGCTTCCGATTCTCGGCCTCCATGAACGAAATCTCCTTCTCCAAGAATTCAACGCGACAAGTCTCTTGCGACAACAGATTCATGAGTTACATCGCAGAGATTCCTGCTCTTTCATATCACAATACCGATCAAACTGCAGACGCAAATCCGATTCTCTCTTCTGCAAACCTTCAACCTGCTTCTTAGCCCACTAATCTCCTGTTCTAAACTTGGATTATTCTCGCGACATTCGAGTTATGTACTTCTTCATCTTCCTTGGAAAGGAGGCCATGAGAGTTTTCATCGAGGTTTGACTCCTTGCCGAGAATCATTTGTTTCGGAGAATCGACCGATCAGTGTCTGTTCAAAGGGGCTGTGAATAGACTTCTCTTGGCAATGATCCCAAAGATAGATGAGAGCGAGCCCGAAAATAAAGCGGCCAAAGGGACGCCTTGCTTTGAGGACTAATGGAGTTAGGAGCTGTTTTGGAGGAACCGTCGTCCATACAGGGAGTTGGAGATGGTTTTAAGGTTGCAGTTATTTATTTGCTATGAAGATGAAGACAAGAGCCGATCAAAAAAAAAATTGCGAAAAGAAACATGTGTAAGGTTACTGATTGTGAAAGGACGAGAATAGACGTGAGAGACAAGAGTGTTGGACCGGGTGACTCGGTCGTTGTTATCATCATTTACGTAGCCTTGTAACATGTGTGAGTAAAACAGAGCATGTTAAAAGTAAAAGAGGAAGCCGTCTCATTTACTGGTTTAGCTTTGTATAATTCAGGTGTAAATGGGAAGTTGTGGCCTCCACGAACTGCCATGATTCCTAGCTGCTAAGTAACACTTATCCAAATACGAGCCCTTTTTCCTAATAACTCGCTCGAGTGGTCATCGCTACACACATGTAGTATACTAGTTGCTCTTCACCACCCACCTTATCTCCAACAATGTTCTTCATATGTGCGGTGTTTGAAATGCAATGGTAAACGATTCATCGTCCTTTTGCTTAGTTATGATGGCTGTCTTGTATTTTCATGAGTTCTGGTGTGTTTATGTTCTTGATTTGCTTTGAGTGAATTGAGCTTAGTTATAGTTTTGAGCTTGTTTTTTTATGTTTAGAGGTCCAAATATTATATTGCCTTGTTTTAATGAATTGTGTCTTCTTATCGAAAAAAGTACGGGTTATCCATTAAACGTTAATTGTTGAATATTAAGAGTATTTAGAGAAAATTTTAGTCAACCCCACCGAATGAATATCTCAATACGCCTTATCTTTGTTTGACTGCTTCCTTGATTTTTTATGGCCCATTTAGCCTCTCCTCTGAATATCTCAATTGCAGAAGAGAATCGGATTTGCGTCTGCAGTTTGATCGGTATTATGATATGAAAGAGTGGGAATCTCTGCTGATGCAAGTCATGAATTTGTTGTCGCAAGAGACTTGTTGCGTTGAATTCTTGGAGGAGGAGATTTCGTTCATGGAGGCCGAGAATCGGAAGCTGGAGGGTTTTAACAGAGACATGACGGAAGTTAGTTGAATTAACAGTGGATGTGACTTTTGCTCCAAAATGGTAACCACGTATGTATTTTTGCTCCCAAAAAAAGTATATGGTGCTGGGCGCTCCTGAGGGTAAAGCACATGTGTATTTTTTCTCCTTTACCCTTTATTAATTGTGTTTAACATTGATCTTTAGCATCATTAATCTTAATTTTTCATATTGGTGGCCATTGTTAAATTAAGATTAATAAAAAAATTCATCTGGTAATGCGAGGTTGCTTATTAGATTAAAAGCTAAATACACTTTTAAGTTCATTAATTATTAGAGTGCTCAATCAACCTAATTTAGAGAAATTAATATTCAATGTGGCTTGGCATTAATTAATCTAAACTAGACCTAGTTTAAGGGGTTATATTTTTCTTCTTCCCAATCAACGGCCTAGATGGGCTGATGAAGGATAATGAGAAAAAAAAAATCATGAGAGGATCTGCTTCTAGGTTAAGGGGTTACCCTTAGAGTCTTTTAAAGCTAGCATATTTAATCTCTTATAATTATTTGAAGTGAGAATTGGTTGTACCATTTCTATGAAGGATTGCTCATTTTTCCTTAATTTCATCGTCATCATCATCTCATTTCATATTTTGAAGAAAAAACCTCCAAAAAAAAAAAAAAAAAAAAAAAAATAGTTTAGAATAATTTAATTTTGGGTTAAGGACCAAATTTGCCAACAAACAATTAGGCTAGGAGCGCTGGGCACAAATAAGTTTTAATTGGACAGAAACTACCAACGAACAATTTATTTTGTTAAATCCGCACAAAACCGTCACATTGTCACTAACGTCCGTCTAAAATGAAGCCCACTTTGGATCGACTTGACCCACCGTCCAAGTGGCTATATTTATTTATTTATTTTTTGTTTTGTCAATAACTCCCACGTGCTTCACTTTTTACACAGAAAACCCACCTTCCATCTTCCCCAACTCAGCGCCTACTTCCTACGATTTCAGCAGACAAGGGTTCCGCCGACGATGACGCAACGCAGGCAACAGATCTCCCTTTAACCCTGTTATTGTTCTCCGTGGACCCGTCGACGGAGCCGCTGTCGGTGGTGACCAGGAGGAAAGCAGCTTCGAGTTGTACTACGATGACGGTGACGGCTCCGGTCTCCAACCCTTGCTGCCGGCTATGTCTGAATTCTTGCTAGGGTTAGGGTTCGAACGGCACGGAGCGGTTTGCCCGATCAAAATGAATGGGTTCATGCTCACCGCGCGCCACGAGCCGCCGTCGGATCGAAATACGTAGACCGAATGTCGAGGCAAGTCGATGACGAGACAGTAGGATTGACGATTTGGAGGCTGCCTGGTGGGGGCTTCGCGGTTGGAAGGTTTTCCGGCGGTAGGATTGACGGTGGACTGAATACAAATGGAGTGGCTTGCGATTCCGTGGAAGTATTTGTTTGTGGGATTGATGTGTCATTTTGGGCTTACAAAATCTTGTAAGATTGGTCATATTTGCAATTGAAATATGTGATATACATCAGATTTGCAAAATTTCGACTACTTGTGGCTTGGGAGGAAGATAGGAATAGAGGTTGTGGGAGTATGAAATCGATCTGGTTTGCAAGTGTTCGATTGTGGACCTGACTTTGATTACATATGTGTTTGTTTGATTTCTATCAGACGATTCTTGCTCTTGATTTCGTTTAAGCTGCCTTATCTTGCTCCCTCTCCCTCGATGGCTTTGATTTCACTATTTTTTCTCTGTTCCAGATCTCGTTTGATTTCATGAGGAAGCTTCATTAATTTTCAGATCCATACAGTTTTCTCTTCTGTTCTAGATCTTGTTTGATTTTATTCAAAATATATCTTATGATTATCAATTCATGGTTTGGGTTTGGATTGTGCTATAATATTTTGATAAATAGCTTAGTTGTTCATGTATTTTCATAGAGTTCAGTGAAGCACGCACCTGGGAATCCTTGACAAAACAAAAAAAACCAAATAAAGCCATAGCTGGAAGTCAGATCCAACGTGGCTAGGTAATAGACGGACATTTCTTAGTTCCTAACGGTTTTGTGTGGATTTAACAAAATAAATTGTTCGTTGGCAATTTTGGTCCAATTAAAACTTATTTGTGCCCAGCGCTCCTGGCTTAATTATTTGTTGGCAAATTTGGTCCTTAACCCTTTAATTTTCAATTGTAAAAAGTAGTTGATAGTTGAAAAGATCAAATCATTTTTATGCTTATAATCACATTTAGTTACTAAGTAATCAATAAAAAGGCTCATCAAGAGATATGTTGCCCTCATGTTACAATTTTTGATTTTTTTTTTCTTTTCAAGAAGTCACCAAGTGGATACGGTTCTTCAACTTATATTTTCATAATTCCAATTTCTTGCCCAAATGTGCTTTAGAATTTCATATTAATTATGATAATTTATTTTCATTAGTATCTCAATATAATTCTCCGTAAAAAATATTAACTTGCATGTATACCTTCAACCTCTGCTAATTTTAATTTTTGACTAGGTTGGAAACCCTAAAATTTGAATTCTCTTTTCTCTGCCTCACAACCTTCCTTCATCTTTTTCTCGCCGGCAGCTTGTGGCACCATCACAAGCTACCGCATGAATATCATTCTATGTCGCAACGAGTCGAGTGATAGATTGGTTCCTAGATCTTTGATATGTGGCCTTCTCTATCCGATTTCTAAGGGTTGTGGACTTCTCTTATCCTTGTGGCGGGTTTTTTCCTCTTCTTCTTCAGATCTATTCTGCGATGGTGAGAGCTATTTGTCTTTTGTTTCTTTTTTGTGGTGCTAGGTTTTATGGTGGTGTTCTTGTAATCTCAAGAAATAAATAGATCTATGAGATCTGAGTATAAATCCTCTTGGTTGGATGGTTGTTTGAACGTTATTGGATTCGACTATCTCTTGATGGCTCGGATCTGCGTTCTTGGGGGAAGATTTCAAGAGGTGTTGTTTGGTGTGTGGTGGATGTCACCATATTTGCTTAAACGGAAGAGCAGAAGTTTGTATTTTGTTGTATTTCATTTAGCCTTGTTTGTATTCCTTCTTCAGTTTGTTTTCATATATTGCCTTTGGTTTGCGGTAATAATATAAATAGCTCTTGACCAAAAAATAAAAAAAAAAAAAAAAAACCTCATCTAATTTTAGTCATAAAGAATTATATGCAACTTATTCATTAATGATTATTAAAGTTATAAAATTATATAAAAATTAATTATGTATCTATTATGATTAAAATTCCCCCCCCCAAAAAAAAAAAGCATGGTCCTCCACAATTAAGTCTGCGCTTATAATCAAGGATGAACGGATATAATACTTGCTGCGAACGAATTGGATAGCATTGAGTGTTTATATTCATCATATCATCATCATATCAAATGCTAATTGGGTGCCTGATAAGACGATTTAAAGTATTTTTTCATCGTTAATATAAGATTTGACTATCTAATTTAAGTAGATTAATTAAAATAAGACTTAATTAACTAATTGAAATAGAGGTGTTGAGTTTTTTAAAAAAAATTACGGTGATATTTCTTAATTCACTCCCTCCCTCCCTTAATTTCAAAGAGTGAAATAATGAGTCTGAAATAATGTTCTGTATTTTGTTTTTTTGGTCAAGAAAATAATGTTCTGTATCACAGACAGAGAGCTTGAATTATAGAGCCGGAAATCGGGCCAAGTCCGTTGGGCCGGCCCATTTAGGCCTTGGTCCTGTAGGGCTCGGGCTTAAAAAATCAGCCAAAATTTTGAATTTGGCCCTGTAGGGCCGGCCCGTTAGGCCCGTTTCACTGTAGCATTTTTTTTTTTATTTTTTTATTTTTTATTACTTGGCCTTTATCTATGTATGTACAAATCAAACGGAACCTGGAAGATATTTGTTAGAAACTACATAAAGCACACATGCTATACTTAAACTAAACAATATGACTTGGAATGATATGATAATAAATACTTGGATTCCATGGTTAATTTATTAATAAAAGCTATAGGGAAAGTAAAAATTCACAAAGATTAATTTGCAAGTCTCTACTTCAACTGTGAATAATAGTTTGTTTTTTGTTACAAATTAATGAATGTATTTATTTGTTGGATGATTTGTATTGTTTAGATATTAATGTTGATAATATTTAGGGAAAATCCTTTTGAGGGACCTTTTTGGTAAAAAAAACCCAAAAAGAGACCTAAGAATCTGACAATCCCAAAAAGGTCCCCTGGTCATTTTTTGGGATAAATTCATTAAAAATTTACAACTAAATCAGTCTCATTTACAACAATTTTTTTACTCGTTTACAACTAAATCGGTCTCATTTACAACAATTTTTTTATAACTAAATCAGTTTCATTTACAACAATATCGATCTGGTTAACAACTGTATCAGTCTCATTTACAACTCACCAAAATTTTGACAAACCCAAAAAAGGACCAAGGGACCTTTTTGAGATGGTTAGATTCTTAGGTCCTTTTTTGGGTTTTTTTTTTCCCAAAATGGTCCTTCACAGGGATTTTCCCTAATATTTATTTGATAGATTAGAACTTTGATGGTTGCAATTTACTAATTATATTTCTTTGGAAAAAATCGGAAGAAAAATAGTTAAAATTTAGAATAGTAATTTCCAGGCCCTGTAGGACCGGCCCTGGTCCTGGTACTATCGGGCTGGGCTTTAAAAAACAGACGTTTTTCTTATCCCAAGCCCTGTAGGGCCGGCCCTAATTCTTATGTTCTCCAGCCGTATCACGACGTTAAGGCGACGTAATAATGAGTCTGAAATAGTGTTCTACAGACTACAGGGACAGCTATATCACAGACAGAGAGTGCTTTACTGGAATGGGTTAGTAAAGCCATATGCGTTGAACCAAAAAAAAAAAAAAAAAAAAAAAAAAAAAAAAAAAAGAAAGAAAGAAAGAAGACACCATATGCCTATTCAAATGACAGATTTTTCTTATTTTCCCATTGACGATTGGCGAAAGCTGTGAACACCATATGCCTATTCTTTCCCCATTTTGTAGATCCATTTTCTTCTGTGTTGCCCCATCAACTCAACACTGTTTCTCACCGGAGACGTTCGCCATGCTTCAATCCAGAACTTGAACTGGCATTCAGTAATCTTTCTCTCTCTGATTTCTTGTTCAATTTGATTATGTGAGCTGATTTTGGTTTGTTACTTCTGCTTCCGCCTTTTCTCAATTCATATTCATTCTCTACTTTTGAGTTAGAATGGTTCAAGATCCATTCTCTCAAGTTGCGTACCATAATATTCATTCCTTGATTACTTTGTTCGATCGTTTGCCATGTTTCAATCCACAACTTGAAATAGCATTCAGTAATCCTTCCTCTCTCTCTCTTATTTATTCATTTCAATTTGATTTTTATCTTCGTTTGTTACTTGTGCTTCTGCCTTTGCACAGTTATTCATTTTAATTTCCACTGTTTAGTTAGACAGATTTAACATTCCTTCTCTGAATAATCTTCGTTCCTTAATTACTTTGTTCGATCAGATTGCATATGTTTTAGTACATATATGGGCAGCGAAAAAGTAGATACTTGCGTATAAGAAAATTGGATTATATTTACCGACGGAAACTCAAGCCCCATACTTAACTGTTTTTTCAAAAAAAGGCCGAAAAGTTGAGTTTCAATTTGTAAATTTATTCAGGCAAAATATATGTATGTGCGTGAATGTATTTTGGAATTGTCTTCAATTTTAATTTCTCCCTCCCATTTAATATACTCTGCTTCCTCTGGTCTAGCATGTCCTCTTATAAGACATTTGCTATTTTCGTATTAAATTTTTTTTAATATATGCCCCATATTTAATAAGGCTATTGTTGATGGGATTAGAAATTGATATGATGCTGGACGAGTCAGAAGTGATCACTTATGTTTATGACTAGAGGGAGTATAAGATACAATTTTTCAGTAGGCACGACCGCATGATCATATTTATATCATGGATGTTTGACCCTTTTTTTTTTTTGTATACAATTGAGACACCTCAACTAATTTCTAGTGAAGTATTACACCCATTCCAATCCTGACATAGTAGCACCTCTAGATCCTCTGAAGGCAGATAGATTTCATGTAACCCTGTCCTATTTCCAGACTTCTTTTCGCTAAGTAGTCCGCTGAATAATTGTACGAGCGAGGCACATAGGTGATCTTCGTTATCCATTCACTCTCCAGCAAGAGGGTCATCGTCCCTGTGAGACGAACCGTGTTCACGGAGAATCAGGTTGAGACACTCCGTGGAATCTGTTTCAACCCAAACTTTCTTAAAACCCATAGCCCATTTTGAGTCCAAGGAGACATGCCCAAATTTCCCCCGATAGTTCCTCCCTATCCACAATGTGATATGTGAAAACTTTCATAAATTTACCTATGGAATCATGAAATAGTCCCCATAAGCACTTTTAGTAGCAATAACTGAGTATGCACCATGAATATTCACCTTCACCCTATCCACTTCCGGTGGTCGCCATGACTCCCGGTTGGTAGCTAGATCGGCCCCCTGAATTTTTGTCGCCGCTAGACGACCATTTTTTAGTGTCATGCATTCCACCATTGCTCTTGTATTGGCGATAAAACTATCATCCGAGACCTATTTCTCCTAAAAAAACAAGTAAGTTCCTTCATCTCTGACCCCACCAAGACAAGATTGTAAATCTAGAAACCCATCTCCTATTGACTTCTGACTTGCCCTCTATGTTCCACCACACTCAGTCCAAAAGGTTCATATTATAAAAAATACACCACCTCGACGGGGGCACCTCCTTGCTCCATATAGCTTTCGAGTGTATACAATCACGAAACACATGAATAGTGTCTTCTAATGTTGTCCTACACAAGGGACAGCCTGTATCCATAGTTAGTCCCCTTCTCATTCGACTAGCATTCGTTAGCAAACATTGTCGAGCTGCTAACCATAGCAAGGTCTTGCATCGTAGTGGTGCTTTGACTTTCCACATTCCACCCCAATCCCTCCCCTGTCCCTGCACATCACTTGATAAAACTCGATATGCAGATTTCACATTAAATTCTCCATATCACTCCCACTTCCATTTGACTAAATTAACATCCTTATCAATGACCATTCCTCCAAGCACTGTATCCCATGTTTTCTTGAATCCTGATCACACATTTAAACCAGGATGTTTCAAATCGATACGAGGGAGAAGATCCTCCCAACATTTGTACTTATCCCGAACTAACTTAACCCAAACAGAATCCTTGTGTGTCACCACCTCCATCCCAGTTTCATGAGGAGTGCTTGGTTTTGAAATCTAGCATGCCGTAACCCCGAGCTTCCCTGCCTTTTCTCCTTACACACCTCATCCCAAGCTACTAGCTTTGTTTTGCGACTCTCCGCTATACTACCTGTTCAAATCAGAGGTATTCACTCTCTGTTTCAGTAGTTTATTCAACGGAAGACATTACAATATATAGACTAGGGAAGATAAAACAGAAGAGTAAAATCAGGGATTATATTTAAGGATAATGAAAACTAATAAAGGCTGAAATCTGGATCCTATAATCAAGGCAAGGATCAAGAGATACTAATAACTATGATTGATTCTCTAATATTCTAACACTCCCCCTCAAGCTGGGACAAGATATGTCGAGTAATCCCGCTTGCCACAAAATCCTTCAAACTTTGTTCGACCGAGTGGTTTAGTCAGGATGTATGCAATTTGTTCTTCAGATCTTATGTGAGACAGGGTCATAATGCCTGCTTCAATCTTCTCTTTAATGAAATGTCTGTCGATATCAACATGCTTGGTTCGATCATGATATACTGGGTTCTTGACCATTTCAATGCTGGCCTTGTTGTCACACCAGAGTTGCATTGGTCCTTCATGTTGAATTCCCAACTCCTTCAGTAATCTGATGATCCACATTCCTTCACAAACTCCTTTGTTAACAGCTCTCGGTTAAATACCGCTGGGGACACCACTTTGCGTTTCTTGCTTCTCCATGTAACCAGATTTCCCCACACGTATGTACAGTACCCTGAGGTTGACCTCCTGGTCTCTCTATCCCTTGCATGGTCTGCATCAGTGTAGATTTCAATGTTTCTGGTAGTACCTTTCTTAAAGAATATTCCTTTTCCAGGATTAAGCTTTAGGTAGCTCAAGATTCTGTATACAGCTTTCATGTGTTCTTCTTGTGGTTGATGCATAAATTGACTTACTATTCCAACTGCATAGCTAATGTCAGGACGAGTGTGAGTTAAGTATATTAACTTCCCCACAAGTCTTCTGTATCTTTCTGAATTAGCTGGATTACCTTTTGGTTTGATCTGTAAGTGACATCCCTTTTCCATTGGTGTCCCTTCTGGTTGAGTGCCCAACATACCTGTCTCATGCAACAGGTCTAGTGTATACTTGCGCTGAGATACATTGATGCCCTTCTTAGTTCTTGCCACTTCCATGCCTAAGAAGTACCTCATTTGGCCAAGGTCTTTTACGGAATTCAATCGACAAGTCACTTTTAGTTGAGCAATGGATTCTTCATCATTTCCGTAATGATTATGTCATCAACATAAACAATTAATATGGTGATTTTGTCATTAACACGTTTGGTGAACAACGTGTCATCTGCTCGTCCCTGAGTATACTCAAGCCCTTTCACTGCTTTGGTGAATCTACCGAACCATGCCCTCGGAGATTGTTTCAAGCCATACAATGACTTTCGTAGCTTACACACAGAGTTATTGGGAGCTAAAACTCCATCCGGAATCTCCATGTATACTTCTTCCTCCAGGTTGCCATTCAGGAATGCATTCTTCACATCCAGTTGGTAGAGTGACCAATCCAAGTTTGCTGCAAGAGACAACAATACTTGAATGGTATTGAACTTGACCACTGGAGCAAATGTCTCCTAATAATCGATCCCTTACGTCTGGGTATATCCTTTTGCAACCAGTCTCGCCTTGTATTTGTTGATGCTACCATCAGGGTTAAATTTTGGAGTGAAGATCCACCGCATCCCACTTGGTTTCTTTCCTTTAGGAAGAGTCGTGATCTCCCATGTTCTATTTTCCCCGAGTGCCCTCAATTCCTCTTCAGCTTGCTTCCACTTTGGGTTAGCCATAGCTTGTTGAAATGTGTTTGGGATGGCTATCTCAGTGCACTATTTACAACAAAACTTTGCATTTTTGCAGACAAATTACCATATGAGACAAATCGTTGAATTGGATGATGAGTACACGATCTTACCCCTTTTCTCAAGGCGATAGGCCAACCCGATTCTTCAGGATTTAATTCCGGATTGGATTCATGGTCGTTCCTTTGAATAGGAGAGATGGTTCTACCGAAATGTTCGATTCAATTTGAACTTGTGAGTGGACTCTATCTCCTGTCGTGATTCTTCATCCAACCCTGAATTGATCTCAACATGTGTTTCCGGTTCATTGCGTTCGGGTTGGGTTGGAGTGTATGTATTAGGCTGGTTTGTGGGAGCAAGTGAGTCAAGAGAGGCTATAAGGTTAGATGGCATTGAGGATGATGTGTCAGGTGAGGTTGAGGTATTGGAATTGGATTCTTCCAAGATTAGCCATTCAATATCAGAATACTACCCCTGATGGGTAATTTGGGATAATAAGCCTCGTCTTCCGAGAACACTGTGTCCCGGGAGACAATAAGTTTCTTGGAAGATGGACAGTAGCATTTGTAACCTTTTTGGGTAGAGGAATAGCCAAGGAAGATACACTTGTCAGCTCGAGCACTGAATTTGTTGCCCTCCTTTTTGTGAACAAAGACAACACAGCCAAACACCTTGGGAGGTAAAGAATTGATGAGAGGGCTATGTGGAAAAAGTTCCAAAAGTTTTTGAATTGGAGTGGCATATTTGAGAACTTTAGAAGGCATGCGGTTTATTAGATAGGCTGCTGTGAGGATGGCATCACCCCAGAATATGGTGGGAACATTTCGTTCCATTAGCAAGGCACGGGCTACTTCCAACAGGTGACGGTTTTTCCGTTCGGCTACCCCATTTTGTTGAGGGGTGTAAGGACAGGAAGTTTGGTGATGAATTCCTTGGTGATCAAGAAACTCTTTGAAGGTTGTGCTCATGTATTCCTTGGCATTATCACTCCGAAGGACTTTAATGGACGTGTTGAATTGGGTTCGGACAAAGGTATAGAAATTTTGAAAGATTCTGGCGACATCGGATTTGTCTTTCATTAAGTAAACCCATGTGGTTCGAGTGTGATCATCGATGAAAGTAACAAACCACCTAGTATGAGTGAGAGTGGTTATTCGGGCAGGGCCCCAAATATCGCTGTGAATCAATGTGAATGGGGAGGAGGGAGTATAGGGTCAAGTTTGGGATAAGAAGATCGTGTGCTGTTTTGCAAATTGGCAAGTTTCACAATGAAAAGGAACAGAACTTTTATTGAATAAACTGGGAAACACATGTTTCATATAATTAAAACTAGGGTGACCTGACCGACAGTGCCACAACAATACATCATTATTCTGTGAATTCGAGCTAACCAGCGCCCGTCTTGCCTTCCAAGTATTTTTATTCTCTGATGTTGATCCATCTAGGTAGAACAATCCATCCCATTCTCTAGAAGTCCCAATCGTCCTCCTCGTTCTTAAATCCTGAAACACACATAGACCATCATCAAAAATCACTCGACATATGTGACCTCTAGTCAACTTGCTTACGTATATCGGATTACAAGTAAGTTCGGTACAAACAACATTATGTATTGCCAAGTGATTAGATAACGTAACGGTGCCAATACCCTCAACCCGTGTGAATACCCCATTAGTTACCTTTACTTTGAGGGGTTCATGACGAGTTTAAGGTTGTGGAATAGAGTTTTGTTACCGATCATATGATCCGTAGCTCCTGAGTCAACAATCCAGGTATCATCACTAGTCATCACAGCGTTGAGAGCAATAATAGAATTACCTGATTGTACCAAATTCACGCTAGGAACAGAATTAGACTTAGTCTGTTGATCGAGCATTCTGCGAAACATCTGTAATTCCTCCAAACTCAGGCGATCACCATTTTCCACCTTTGGTTCAGCTGAGGTCGGATGACTTGAGAAGTTTGATTTTCCCCCAGTAGGTTTGCCATGGAGTTTCCAGCACTCTTCCTTAGTATGGCCTTTCTTCTTACAATAGTTGCACCATTTATTTGTCTTTCGCTCCCCGTGTGATCCCTGGACTGCAAGTGCGGAGCTTTCAATTGGACTCGGTCCACTTCGGTTCAAGAGTTTCCTGCTTTCCTCGAATTGCACAAAATTAACAACCTCAAATAGCTGTGGGAGTGGCTTCAGCCCCATAATTCTGCCCCTTATTTCTTCAAAAACGTCATTGAGGCCCAAAAGGAAATCGTGTATCCTTCCTTCTTCCACAATTCGCTTGTACAGTTGTGCATCTTTGAGACTTTCCCAGGGATGAACCTCAAACAAGTCTTGTTGCTGCCACAATTTTAGCAATGCATTATAATATTCAGTTACTAACATATTACCTTGTCGTAAATCCCGGAGTTGTCTCTTTAGATGAATCAAAGCAGCGGTGTTTTCAAGTGAAGAGTAGGTCCTTCTAGCGGCATCCCATATTTCCTTTGCCGTGTGTGCAAGGAGATATCCCTCACTGATCTCCAAGGTCATCGAATTACACAACCACGTCATGACTTGGTTGTTTTCAGCAAACCATGTGTCAAAATTAGGGTCATCGGGGGCTGGTTGAGAGGCTGCCCCATTAATGTATTTCTCCTTTCTCTTACCTCGAATATACCTTAGCACGCTTTGTGACCACTGGAGATAATTTCTACCATTAAACTTATGGCTAATAGTCATAACGTGATTTTCTGTGAAATCGGATGGTAGCTCTGTGGTTCTGGATGGTACTATAGTACTGGCGGTAGAGGAAGATGAAGTTGAGGAGTCTTGGGTTTGAGAATTTGTACCAGACATAAAAGCTATAGGAATTATACCGGTTGGTTTTTCTGGAATTGAGCCAAACAGAGGAGGAAATTGGGAGGAATCCATTTCGCTGGAAAAATTCAGTCGCCGGAGATCACTGTTCACGGCAGCGCGTGGGTGTCACGCGCCGGCAGAGTGGTGGCGCGTGGGGCTACGCGCCGTCAAATCGCCGTCGCTCCTCCGGGATCCGCCGATCGGCGCCTGCTGATGCCATCTGTGGCGGCGGTGTCGTCCCACGTGCTCTCCTTCAGGCAGATCGGAAGTGGTCCGACAAGCTTTGTTTCTCTCGTTCTCTCGTGTTTCTCTCTCTTTCTCTCTGTATCTTCGACTCTAGGACAGACAGAGGAGGTCGACTAGCATTTAGGGTGGCGGAGTGAGGGGTTCCGACACTGGGTCCTTTGAGTTTTGACCCTAGGACCTCCTGGAGTGCTCGGTCACTGTGACTGAGCATGGTGGAGTCCGTACTTGCGCTCTGGTCCTTCGAACAGAAGGTCTCGCTCTGATGCCATGTTCAAATCAGAGGTATTCACTCTCTGTTTCAGTAGTTTATTCAGCGGAAGACATTACAATATATAGACTAGGGAAGATAAAACGAAGAGTAAAATCGGGGATTACATTTAAGGATAATGAAAACTAATAAAGGCTGAAATCTGGATCCTATAATCAAGGCAAGGATCAAGAGATACTAATAACTATGATTGATTCTCTAATATTCTAACACTACCCCATAAGAAAGAACGATTTTGCTTGTCCAGATCTTCACAAACATTACTGGGAAGGTGAGAAGTTTGCATACTATACACAGGGATGGTTGAAAAAACCGCATAAATGAGTATCAACCTTCTAGCTAGAGAGAATGAAGATGCTTTCCACCGAGTCAACCTTTCCTTAACTCTATCAACCACCGCTTGAAAGGATTCCTTCCCAACCCTCTTGTGGTGAAGTTTCACCCCATGATACTTCCTAAGATCCGATGTTTGAGTAAATTCAAGGATGTTGCTAAGCTCCGTATGCCTATTGTGATTAATACTCTTCAAGAAAAACATCCAGGTCTTAGCATAATTCACCTTGAGGCCTAAACAATTACAAAAGTGATACAAGCACTCTCGCACCATCTTCGCTTGATGAAGAAATGCTTCTGTAAACAAAATAATATCATCTACAAAAAACAAGTGAGATGCCGGTGGACCCATCCTTGTGAGCCTATTAGGCTTCCATATTTCCCCTCCTTCCTCTCTTGAATCATATGAGCTAGTTTTTTGATACAGATCACGAATAGATAAGGTGATATAGGATTACTGTCATACCCCTTAGTATATTGACATTAATCAGAGTCATTAAACATAGCTCAGTGGGCATTATACACAGTTCGATGGGCAAAACACAAATAGTATAATATGTTGATACAGGATTACATTACAAGAATACCCACAGGGTTTATACACATCACTTACAAGTTCAAAATAAACTTCCATTACAAAGGAACAGATAACCCTTGGCTAAATCTGAAATCCTCATTCGCTAGTATCCGCCGTCTCTCCCTAGGAGATGCATCCAGTGCATTGTCCATTACACAAGTAATAACAAGGGCTAGGATCTCGAAGAATCCTAGAGTAATAGTTAATTTCACATAAAATGCATGCACAATATATGATAGGTAACCACAAACAATACATCAACGGCATATCCAGCGTTCAGAGATCAATTATCACAAATCACGCACAGCAACGAATGCAAACAAAGGATCACATGCAATGTTGACTGTGAACGCAAGACTAGACCTGTCCTGGGCCTCAGCGTTGGGCATTCAAATGGGCAACAACCCATATCATCAAATACAAACTAGGGTTCGCAACCCAAGGACCACTGGTCCACTAGGCCCTTCTGCCTAACGCGTGTTTACAACACAAATTACAATCATGGTTCATATTTGCATATAAAGTCATACATAGTATGCAAGAGAAGAGTTACTACCTGATTGCCTATCAAATCTTCGACTTAACTCTGAATCCTTTAATTGCTCTGGGAAGTGTTAATCCCTGTAATTGAACATTTACGAACAACGGGGTATTACTTATTCAATCTTCACATTTTTAAAGAACAATAGTTGGTTATCACACTATGTCAAACTTCAAAAATTCATAACTCATGGTAGACAAATCCAATTTACCTATATGACATATCAAACTAAACCTTATCATGTCTACTTTGATTTTGAAAAGTTTCATAGCTATTGGATATCATTTCCTCAGTCAAAAGCAAGTCACAAACTGACTGCCTTCCAAAAACGCAAGTTACAAATTGACTGCCTTCCAAAAACCCTAATTTGCCAGCATTAAAGGAAATTCTCTTCATAATATTTTTCACACTTCCCGAACCGAGCTTAGTCATCTGCCAATACATGCTTATCTTTAAGTCTCTAGGCCAAAAATTTAGGATATTACAATCACCCTCCATGTGAGGAATGGAAACACTTCGCCTTACTACCATTTCGTAAAAGTTGTAGATTTGCAGTACAAACACACTGCTCCACCACCTGGATAAGGTTAAGAGGACGTTAAAGATCGTGTAAACACTTAAGAAGAAACTTCCAATTCACCCTATTATACACTTTCTCTAGATCTATTTTGATGGCCATATAACCCTTCTTCCCTCCCATTGTTCGCATAGAATGAATCACCTCTTTGGCCACAATGATATTATCTTAGCTAAGTTGTCCTAGCACAAAACTGCACTGGTTCGGAGAGATAACATGGGACATGAAGCATTTCATTCCATTAGCCACAACCTCTGTAACCAACTTATATATGGCATTACATGAGCTAATTGGCTTGACGTCTCTGAAAGTCTCGGGGTGATCCATTTTGGGAATTAAGACAATTAATGTCACGTCCAGCCCTATCTTACTCGTACAGAAGCGTCAAAATTTTTGAGGGCTGTCCTCATAGCTAATCAGAGTGTCTCTTTGCTCAATTCTCTGCTTATTCAATTCTTTCGTACGTAACTTCATGCAATCCCCTTCAGTGCACTCACCTGCCTATTTAGTTGGGGGAGGGTGAGATTTGGGGGAATCTCAGTAGCAAACTTTGCTAACTCAGCATATAAGATACAAGCTTAATGCATGACATGCTTGCCGACACGAATTCATGCTAGCATAATGATATACCTGCATGCTTAATGTTTCATGCAATATAATATGGCCACAATATAAACAAAAATAGAGCTTCAATCATTCACATATGCTCCTTACAATTCATCAAAGCAGTCATACACATCAACACATAAGCATACACATTAAGTAAATGTAAATCGGGACTTGTGGAATAATGTCCTTCCTCGGTTTCCTCTTCTTTCGAACATCATAGTTGCTTGGAGCATTTTCCATTCTTCTTCTTTCTTGACTACTCATGGCCCTAACCACATAATCATATTATTAGAGAAATGGAAAATGCATGCCTAATGGGGCTTTCCTAGCCTTATAGGCTTACTTTCACCCTTGGAGTATACACTTATTACATTTGGCCCTTTTTCTTAAATTTGCATGACAGCTAAAAGCTGCTAGCATTTTGACTAAAATTTGAAAAATCATAATTAATTTTATAAAATTCCAATTGGGGTGATTCAAATTCCTATTCAAAGCTCTTTAAATATATTTTAAAGGAAAAATAATCACCAAACCAATTTATGGTTGTAACCTTCTTAGAATTTCACAAAGATAGTTACAAGAATCTGGAAACATGATTTCTTCAATTTTCATGACTAGCTTAGAAAATCCATAACTTTCTTATTTTAAAGGTTAAAAGGTATCTACACATCAAATTTCATAGACAGAAGGGTTATTTGCTTGGTCAAAACCTCTCATGATTATGAATCTCCAATATAAAAAATCACAATCTTTCCAGCTTTCCCTGTCCAATTTGGCAAATTCATGACGTGATTATAGACCTTCAATTAAGATCTAGGATTCCTTCTAAAAATTAATATGTGTACTAAATGTCCACAAACTTTCATGGTCAGAAGTGGTTGATTGCCTTAGTTTTACTTCACTTAAAAATTAATGCTCCAATTCTTAAAAACTTCATTTTCAGAGAAATTAGACAGCACTTCTTTTAATTATAATTACAACGGTTTCAAACCTGTGTCAGAGGCATTAACCTACACAAAAACCCCTTCTAAACTCGTTGGGAACCTTAGATTAAGCAAAATCTAACTCCTTTATATTAAAAACAGGGATTGATCGAAACAAGGAGAGGAATAAAGCCTTAAATTTCAACTTCATCCCCTTATGTCATCCCCATCCCAATACTACATAACATATGTTAAGCTCTAAATCAGTTTTTAAACACTCAGTTTATCCCTTTCCTATGCATACTTATTAAGCATGCATCACAATCATCGTATTCTCAACATAGATCTTAGATAATATTCAGCGACCATCATACAACATTCTCATCCATCTTGTACCCGCTATGTAGTATTCAAACACAAGACCCACAACAATCCATTCTGATTGGGCCTTTCCAATGTCCCTAAAATTGGTGGTTGACCTCTTCATATCCAAGCCCATTGAATGCTCCTTTTTTCCCATTAAAGAATTCGCCCCATGTGCTCCTGCCACCATAATCGCCCCACGAGCTCCTACCATACTTATCCCTTGCGTATTCACTCTATGCATAATTTCTGAAATCCCAGTTTTCACACCCCTAATCCCACTTTTCATGCCCCTCCCCAATTTCCGCCATGCCGTTACCACCACGTCGCAGATCACGCTGTAACATCATCTGTGGTCCCAAATAATCCCGTCGACTGGACGACGTTTGGCCGATGACAATGGTCTGGTGTTGCGTCACTATAACAATGTTCATCTTTGTCGAAGCTTGCTCTTGTCGCATGGTACCTTGTTTACCACGCCCACTCACGTCAACCTCCATTCTTCTAGACGCCGGCCCCTCAAGCTCTGTCTTTTCACCTCCTTAACGCTGACCATTGATGTTGCCCTTTCTTGACCTGCAATACTCCATTGTTCATCCACTGGATCCGTC
This sequence comes from Acacia acuminata, assembly GCA_019022655.1. NCBI lineage: Eukaryota > Viridiplantae > Streptophyta > Magnoliopsida > Fabales > Fabaceae > Acacia > Acacia acuminata. The sequence goes on along the minus strand of JAFJYI010000047.1, from coordinate 420,449 downwards.
CTCCTTCACGTTCTTGCTCTATTTTATGCCTCCACTAGCACGGTCCTATTTCGTCCTCGTCTCTAGTATATCGTCTCTAACTAACCATTGAGGACACGCATTCCCTTCATGGCCATAAAGGCCACACCCAAAACACACTAGATGCAGACCCTCGTACACCAACTGTTTCTCCTCACCCAACACTATGAATGCCGGCAACAGTGGCTTTTGGAGATCAATCTCAATACAGATACGGGCAAACTCTCCCTTATCATAGATTGACATTGATCGATTAATCATGATTATTTTTTCTATCATATTCCCTTTTAAACCCAATGACTCCAGTGTACAAAACTCCATTGGCAAATTCGGAATCCTGATCTAAACTGCGATCCTCCTCTAGTAGTTTGCTTTCCATGGGTTAAAGTTTGGCATCCAACGTTGCACCAAGAAGTAATGATCATCAATCATCCATGGATCTTCAGAGTACGCCTAATCTCTGTCTTCCTTACTCATAAATGACACGATATAATATTCATTACTCAAGGGAACTACCTTCAACGGTTGTTGGGGCTTCCATATTCGCCACACTTAATCATAGAGCATATGTTTTGGAATTGACAAACCCAACACCTTGATGATAAGAGAGTTCATCCAAGGCCTACACCACCTCGTATATTGTTCCATCGTCACAGACAACACTAGATACTTGCTCATTGGCATGTCAGCCACTTCCTCCTTCCTCAAAGACTCCTCAGCCTTGTCCACCGTCTCTTGCTCGCCATTTCTTTTCGCAAAGAACCCCTTCCACCCACTCAATATATCATCCTCTTCTGCATGACTCACCAGAAACCTCAACCCGACCATAGACAAAGGTTTCTCCTTGTACGAAACAAAGGCGGGCCAGCAATCAACCCTCTTACCTCCAAAGTCGAAGCACCCTTGCTTTCCCTTCCACCTCCACTCCTAAAGTAAATGTCTCACCCCCTCCCCCCGTCTGTTTCTCCCTCTCACGACTGCTCCCTCCACCATCGCCGTCCCCTCGCCCTCTCCCATCACTGACGCGTCGCTTATTTCGCTCACTCTAGCCCTCTCCCATTGTTGAGATAGTAGGCACCATCTTCTAGGATGTTGAAATTTTAACTAACTTTTTTTCCCAATTTTTATCCCCATTAATTACATACTTCTCTTGTCCTTATTATAAGAACCTAAAATTTGAATTGCCATGGTTGTTTTTATAAGAGTTCAACAAGAGTTGTCTAAACATTTAAGAAGTTTTTTCCACTTTTGCCTTTCATTAATTATATGTATTGTATTTTTTTTTTTTTTTTTTGCTTAGAGCATTCGTTGTCCCAAGGCGCCTTCTTTTCGGGTACATCAACGGCCCTAGACTAATCCAAACCGAGACCGGGTGGCCCCTTTCTGGGGGAAGCCTCTACCACCCACGCACCCTGCATTCCCACGTCTCGAACTCAAGACCCGTGGTTAAGCTAGGATAACCCCTTACCAGTTGACCTAAGCATTTGGTGGTAATTATATGTATTGTATTAATTATAAGGTTGCTGGTACTTATATTTTATATTTCTCTCTTTTATTTATCCCATTGCAAATAAGAGCATACTTGAAAAACACAATTGATTTCAGACATACTTATTATTTTTAACTAATGTTAATTGCTTTCTTAAGTTGTGTAATTTAGTTATCGACTCTTATAAATAGTATTAGCGGCAATATGACTATATCACTAGATTAATTTTGATCTCTTGCATCAGCATCATATTGTATGCAGGAAATGTAATAATGGAAGTAGGAAGGAAAAGGGATGAAGTGTGGGAACGAGTTACGCTATTGGAGGGAGGACGAAGATGGAAGTGTAATGATTGTGGAGTGAAATTTGCAGGAGGTGCTAGCAGAATCAAAGCTCATCTTAATAAAGTCAAAGACAAAGGCATTCGACCATGTACTGGCAAAGCAAACTCCAATACTCATACTGAACACAACCTCCTGCATTCTCAAGGTACAAAAATATATACTGGATTCTCCGGTTCATAATATAAATCACTTTAATTATGAACTGACTCATTGGAATTAAAAAAATGATAGTTTATTAAATATATCTTAAAATTAATTTTTCTTACTTTACTTATAATAAATGTGGTTTTAGAAGAGAGAGAGAAATACATGGAGCCACATTTAAAGATTAATTACATTGGAAAAATTGATAAATAAACATATTTATTACAATCTAAGTGACTTATATTGTGAACCGGAGGATTATATAACTTCTTATCTTTTCTAAGATTTATTACATCTAACCCATATTGCCCTTATCCAATATCAATTCATTTTCTCAAAGTTACGCAATATATGTTGAAATGAAGATAAAATTAGAAACTCCTTTGATTTTCAAACGGAGGTAAAGAGTTTTAAATCTTCCCTTGATAATTCTGGTGATGATAAGGGCCCAATAAAAATGATTGATTGGAGTACATATTACTTGGTTTAAACAATCAATAATCAAACTATATCAATAATGGAAAAAAAATTTTGAGCCCAAAAACAAAACAAATCAAGAGGCCGAAGAGGTAAATCGCACGCAAATATTTGGGAGATAATTTAATTTCCCACGTTGCTATTGATGGGTAATTAAGTAGTTCATTGCATAGTGATATTAGCAATTAATATACTGATTGATCATAGCATGTCCAAAATGAAGCAGGACAAATCCAAGCCGATGATGCTGAGGATCATGAAAGGACTCAAGACTTGCAAATGATGAAACGATATGCGTTTGAATGTTTAAGGTTAGGTTCATATTTAATTTCCAACTATATATATGCTTTTAATATGTGTACTATTGTGTTTTGTTTGGGGGGGGGTTGGATGCATTTTCTTTAAGTTTTGTTTTTTAAAATCAATCTAATTCTTTTTTTTAAATCAGACCTGAAGATAAGGTTATTGTTTCCCCACTTTCTTATTTGACTCAAGAAGCATTTATCACACTTAAACCAGAGACTTCTTTGGATTCAGTGGTAAGTATTTACTTTCTACATTCTTATATCCTATTTTAATATTTATGACCAAGGTTTTAGTTATATTAATTTTCAATTTAATTTCATGAATTCTTATATAGGTAATAGATACTTTTGTCGAGATACTAACTTATATTGAGCGAAAGAAGAAAACTGTGCCTTTGAATTGGTATCTTCCTGTGACATTTTCGGTGATTTCCTATTCTCTTTTCTGTTTTATGATGTACATTAATAGTTTTTTAATCTAAAACTTGTTCATTGGAAATCATTTTTGATGGTTCTTCCATGATATAATTACAGGATGCAGCACTAAAAGACCAGGTGAGTTCCTTCTTGAACCTTGTCCATGGCCTAAAAATGAAAGAAAATTATATGTCTGACCTGGAATCCTGTGAGAAGGTATGGCTTTTCAACTTTTTATAGAAAATTTTCTTTATCAATATGATTATCTTTTTTTTTTCACTATATATCAATTTGATTTGTGTTATCACAAATAATAGATTTTTATTCCTGTTCACGTTGGTGCAAGACCAAATGGGCATTTTTATTTACACATTATCCATTTAAAGAACAAAGAGATTGAAATATGGGATTCGCTACCCAGTACATCTGAGGCTGAAAAAATAGAGACAACAGCAAAATTGGTGGGTGTTAGATAATTGTAATAGTGATAACATTAATGGACTCTATATATATATATATATAATAGTTTTCTCTATATGTCTAGTTGATTGCCATGGAAAAACTCTTCGAGAAAGTAACGTTTACAAAATTTCATTTGAAGATGGCAGACAATATCCTCTTACAACCTAATGGGTGAGGGACAATTATTATGTAAAGTTTTTAAAGCTTGAATGGAAAAAGTTTTTATCATGCATGACCTTTTCCTATTTTCTTCCAGTTGTAGATTTGATTGTGGTGTCTTTGTTATTAACTACATGCAACAATCTGATAATTATGTGAAAAGAGATAGTTCATTTCAGGTATGACCCTCTTGAAAACATATATAGTCATATGTAGAGTCATGTGTAAGCACTCACATCCTACACGAGCATGCTGGCACTTTAATTCTTTCAGTCATATAAATGATATGGACATAGAAATGATATGGAGAACAATATAATGTAGTTTGACAGTCAAAAAGAAAGGGAGGATTTGGCTTTGAAGTTGCTCAACAATGACTTGAACAAAGAAAAGCAAAATTTATATGACAAAGCAAGGCGTCATTATGCACAAGTTGAAAAGCAAGATGGCAATAAAAGATTACGAGTTGATACTTCAAAAGAGCACTTTGAAGATGTTGGAAGAGAGATGGAAGTAGAATACGATGATTATTTAGAAAAAGGTACGAGCATTAGCAGAAACTACATATCCTACTCATTTTAAATGCCTTTTAATTTATGAAAATTATTAAAGTTCTTGAACTTGTAAAAATTGTCATAACTTTACAAAATTACTCTTGTTAAATTGTAACCTCATCTTAGTTAAATTTCTATTAGCCACTCTCATCTCGATAACTTTTTGATTATTTAGCGAGGGGCAAATGCAGGAAGGAATTTCTCTCTTTCATTTCTTCAATTTCATTATTTGACTGATTTCCATCTTCCTTTGTTACTTCTGCTTCCGCCTTTGCGCAATTAATATTCATTTTCTACTTTTGAGTTAGACAGACTCAAGATTCATCCCCTGAAGAATCTTCATTCCTTTATTACTTTGTTCGTTCGAATTGCAGTCATATAGAGGAAAGGTAGATGATTTTGTGTATGTGCAGCAAAAGTAGGTACTTGCATATAAGAAAATTATGTCATATTTATCAATCAGTTTCAAACTGTCGAATTGTCTTCTACTTTTAATGACTCCCTCGGATATAATTGAAAATGGGTTTTTAAATATATTGCGTTAGTTCTGGTGATAATGTTGGAACTACTTTTTTAAAAAGGACTTATTGGAATATATTACTACTAGTTTAAATATTGAATAATCAAATATAATTTGTTAATTCTTTTGTACTCTTTTACATGTTTATTCGGCTGCAAATCATATCCAATTCTTTCATATCCTTTAAAGTGCTAACAGAAATCTCATATTCATTGAAACAAAGGGCCTCCTCAATCTACCAGTCTCAAAGACGAGCTCATACATTCTGATCGAGGTATGACTATATGTATTATTAGTTTAATCATTAGTGAACATAAGTGCAGATTTTGTAATTCTTTTTGTGCTTTGAGTTATTTAGTTGGAAGTCATATACCCAAATCGAACACTTACCCACTAATTAACTCAAAGTTAATTTAAATTGTCACTTAAAGACAATCTTAGAATATTAATAATCCATTTATTACATAGTGGAGTGAGAAATTAGGAACCAGGTGAGAGAGATAATTTAATTCCCATACGTCTGCTATTATATCTGGGAATAAATACATAGTGGTAGATATTTACTGTCTTTTTTAGTACCAAATGTTTTAACCAAAAAGTAACACCTGAAAAAATATAAGTCCCAAATAAAAGTTATAACCAAGTTCTAAATGATTTGATATTATCATATTAGCAGAAAATCAGGAGAGTTTGAATAATTTAAAAAGTTTTGTAAGCCCAAAAACAACCCAACAAAATAAAGGGGGAAATCATCAGGATGACACAGTATAAAATGGATGCAAAAAAGGGCAAGAGAGGGACAACTAGGTCGTTGTTCATATTTTTAGGGTGAGAAAAAAATAAAGGAACCTATTAAGTGAGAGATAATTTAGTGGCAAACGTTTGGGAGATAATTTAATTTCCCACGTTACATATGAATAATGAGTAGAACACTTTAGAGAAAGAATTATAACTTTGGGAGACAAACTGGATTGGGGTATTATATTTATGACCAAATACAATCTCAAACTAGCTCTAAGAGCTGGAGGAAGTGCATCTCTCCCATATTACTCATATTCAATCCCGTTTTACTCCTTTGCTAGTTTATGTTGCCAGAAAATCAGGAAATTTTGAATAATGTAAGAAATTTTATGAGCCCAAAAACAACCCAACAAAACAAATTAAGAGGCCGAAGAGGTAAATCTCAGGCAAACAATTGGGAGATAATTTACTTTCTCACGTTGCTATTGATGGGTAATTAAGTAGTATAATTGCATAGTGATATTAGCAATTAATATACTGACTGAGTTAGGGGCAAAAAAAAAAAACAAACAAACAAGAAGTTTGTCATTGAGACGGTCTGATAGATCATAGCATGTCCAAAACGAAGCAGGGCAAATCCAAGCCAATGATACTGAGGATCAGGAAAGGACTCGAGACTTGCAAATGATGAAACGATATGCGTGTGAATGTTTAAGGTTAGATTCATATTTAATTTCCGACTATATATATGCTTCTAATATGTGTAATATTGTGTGTCAGGAGAATTTGGATGCATTTTCTTTAAGTTTTGTTTTTAAAAATCAATCTAATTCTTTTTTTTTTTTTTTTTTTTCATATGTAAATCACTATAATTCTTCAGACCTGAAGATCCTGTTATTGTTTCCCCACTTTCACATTTGACTCGAGATGAATTTATCACGCTCAAACCAGAGACTTATTTGGATTCATTGGTAAGTATTTATTTTTTACATTCTTATATCCTATTTTAATATTTATGACCAAGATTTTAGTTATATTAATTTTAATTTAATTTCATGAATTCTTATGTAGGTAATAGATACTTTTGTCGAGATACTAACTGATATTGAGCGAAAGAAGAAAACTATGCCTTTGAATTGGTATCTTCCTGTGACATTTTCGGTGATTTCCTATTCTCTTTTCTGTTTTATGATGTACATTTATAGTTTTCTAATCTAAAACTAGTTCATTGGCATTCATTTTTAATGGTTCTTCCATGATATAATTATAGGATGCAGCACTAAAAGGAAAGTTGAGTTACTTCTTGAACTTTGTCCATTGCCAAAAAATTACAGAAAATTATATGTCTGACCTGGAATCCTGTGATAAGGTGTGCCTTTTCAACTTTTTATGGAAAAGTTCCTTTATCAACATGATTATCGTTTTTTTTTCACTCTATCAATTTGATTTGTGTTATCACAAGTAATAGATTTTTATTCCTGTTCACGTTGGAGCAAGGCCAAATGGGCATTTTTATTTATACATTATCCATTTAAAGAATAAAGAGATTGAAATATGGGATTCGCTACCCAATACAACTGAGGCTGAAATAGAAGAGACAACAAAAAGATTGGTGGGTGTTAGATAATTGCAATATTGATAACATTAATTGACTATATATATATAATAGTTTTCTCTATATGTCTAGTTGAATGCCATGGAAAAACTCTTCGAGAAAGTAACATTTACAGAATTTCATTTGAAGATGGCAGACGATATCCTTTTACAACCTAATGGGTGAGTGGACAATTATTATGTAAAATTATATAAGCTTTCATTGAAAAAGTTTTTATCATGCATGATCTTTTCCTATTTTCTTCCATTTGTAGATTTGATTGTGGTGTCTTTGTTATTAACTACATGCAACAATCTGATAATTATGTGAAGAGAGATAGTTCATTTCAGGTAGGACATCTTGCAAACATATATAGTCATATATAGAGTCATGTGTAAGCACTCACATCCTACACGAACACACAAGCACTTTAACTTTTTCAGTCATATAAATGATATGGACAACAATATAATGTAGTTTGATAGTCAAAAAGAAAGGGAGGATTTGGCTTTGAAGTTGCTCAACAATGACTTGAACAAAGAAAAGCAAAATTTATATGACAAAGCAAGGCGGCACTATGCCCAACTTGATCCTTCAAAAGAGCACTTTGAAGATGTTGGAAGAAAGATGGAAGCAGAATATGATGATTCTAATGAAGAAGATGATGATTTTGATGAAGACGATTATGGTTTGGAAAACGGTATGAGCATTGATCAGCACACACAATATATCCAACTCATTTAAGAAAATTTATTACAATTAGTTGAAGATCTTGAACTTTTACAAGTGGTCATAACTTTAAAAAAATTACTCTCTCTTTAAATTGTAACTTCATCTTAATTATATTTCTCTTATCGACTCTCTTTTCTATAACTTTTTTATTATTTAATGATGGACAAGTGCATAAAAACATTTAATGCTGTCTAAATTTTGCAGTAACTTACATCTTGTATGCTTAAAATCTTCCAAATGAGATTTACATGCATACGTATAGGGACGGAGAGAGTATATGACCTCATACAATTTGAATGCCATATATTTAATTTTTTCTATTTTCACTATTTTTACTTAGTTTTTTATTGTCATTCTTGTTGCTATGAACTTCTAAAGCTTATCTATTTCCTACAACAGATTTAATAGGGAAGGAGTTTCAAAGATATACTAAACAAATAAGTGAATGGATAAAGGATGAGAAGGTGCCAACAATTGGAGTCTGGGAATGGGAGGTTCGGGAAAAACAACTTTAGCAAGCCATATATATGACAAGCTTTTAGAAGAAGGTGACATGAAAGTTATTTGGGTAACTGTGTCACAAAATAGCATCTACAAGTTGCAAAAAGACATAGCTAGATCAATTAAGTTGGATATATCTGATGAGTATGAGGTTAAAAGAATTGCTAGAAAAATATTTCAAGCATTCAAAGAGATGAAAAAATGTGTTGTTATTTTAGATGATGTTTGGGATCATTTCTTTCTAAAGGAGGTTGGATTTCCAATATCAAATAATCGAGTTAAATTGATTTTGACAACTCGTATATTGGAAGTTTGTCAAGGTATGGGTTGTGAGAAGAATACGATAAAAGTGGAATCTCTAGATGAAGATGATAGTTGGGCTTTGTTTGAAAAGATTATGGGATTTCATGAAGAACTGTCATTGGAGGTAAAGGCGATTGCAAGGAATATATCACGTAAATGTGAGGGTTTGCCGCTTGCTATTGTTAGAATTGCGTCAAGCATGAAGGGGGAAAACGGGTTGGAGAATGGAGTAATATGTTGGAATGTCTTAAAATCTTGGGCAATGGGCAATATGAAATGGACAAATGGGTGCTTCCAGTTTTGAGATCTAGCTATGATTTCTTAACTAACAAATTGCAAAGGTTCTTCTTGTACTATGCCTTAAATCCCTATAATTATAAAGATTTGTATGATGATGCAGCTAATAATTTCTTAAGAAGATTTGTTTCGAAAGCATAGATGAGACAAAGTTGAGGGTACAGTACAAAGAATGTAACAACATGTTGGATAGATTAAACAATCATAGTATGTTGGAAAGACATGGCAAGCAATGGAGGATGAACAAATTTCTTAGAGCCCTGGCTGCGGTATTGCGAAGACACGGAGGTAAAACTATGGCAAATGCTTGTAAGGAGTTGACAAAAATACCAAGTGGTGACCAATGGAAAGATGATCTACAAAAAGCTTTTTTGGCAAAAAACAATATAAAAACAATTCCAGATGGCACATGTCTTCGGTGTTCTCAACTGTCCACATTGCTTTTAAATGATAATGGAAATCTCAACTATATCTCAGATGATTTTTTCAACAACATGCCTGCTCTTAAAACACTTGATTTGTCTAAGACTAGCATCAAGTGTTTGCCCGAATCCGTATCGAGCTTGAAATGTCTCAATGCTTTACTACTTTCGGGATGCACAAAATTGAGTAACATTCCTCTATTAAGAAATTTAAAATCGCTGATATTATTGGATCTATCTTGTACTGCCATTTTTGAAGCATCTTTTGGCTTGGAATCATTGATCAATCTTAGATATTTGAATCTACTCCATACACATAAGTTGGTAATATCAGCATCACTCATGTCCGACTTGATCAATTTAGAGTGGCTTGGGCTCAATGTGAGAACACTCGATGTGAGTGCACTATTTGGTATACAAGGCTTAGAAAATTTGGAAGTTATAGTCGCCAACTTTCATGACGTAAACGTCTTTAATACCTTTACTAGCTTCCTGGACGAACATCGTGTACTTAGAAGCTATCATTTAACTTTACTGAATTCACTTTATGTCGACCATTATTTTTTTTGGGGTCATAATGTCGACTATCATGAGAGATTGAATATAGAATATTCCATGAAGAGGATAAGATTTGAGGCTATGGATTTGAGAAATATAATACCAGCCATACTCCCAGGAGACGTGAATGAGTTGTTTATAGAGGGATGCCACCAAGGGACAGGTGCTAGTTCCCTATGCAGGGCTTTATCATATGGCAAGAAAATTGAATGGTTGGATATAAGAGACTGTAAAGATGTGGAGTACTTGTGTTGCTTTTCTAGCAGTTGCCTCTTTTGCTCCTCTTCCCAACTTGTTGGATGTCTACGCCTCTCGTATTTGAAGGACTTGAAAGATGTTGTGTCACCAGATGCTCTTCTATCCTTGCATCAACCCTCCCTATTTTCTCATCTCACACATCTTGATATTTGTAATTGCGACAGCATGGAGACTCTAATGACGCCAAAGTTATTAGCACTCCTCCAAAACCTACGCACCATTGACGTTAATTACTGTGGGAAGATGAAAGAAATAGTTGGAGAGGATGATCATTCTAAAATGGAACTTGGCGGTAGTGGCGACCTTTCTCACCCTATTCCTATCACTCTTCCCAGGTTGAAGTCTCTGGAATTGCAGAACATGCCGTTATTAAATTTCGTATACAGAGGCGTCATGCTCTGCCCTTCTCTCCAAACATTCTCTGCTTACGAGTGCGAGAAACTAAATCCCCCTCAGATAGAGATCTCAAATAGATGTGAGCTTCCCATGGAGAACACCTCAACTGGATACCGTTGGGAAATTACAACTGATTAATCAGGTTCATATCTGCACCATTATAATTTGACTTCCTTTTATTTTATATATATGTTTATGATGTTGATTGAATACCAACAATTTATGAATATTATTCTCACTGTTTGTGTTGGTTTCTCCTCACGCTTTTCATGAGTTTCTCTTCTTTAATCACAGAAATCAATGCACCTAAAAAAATCTAAAATTATTAGAGCCAAATAATCATATGTGACTTATGTCTTCTTTATTTCTCTCCATTTTCCTGTGTTGCACTTAATTTTTGTGATCACGCTTATCAGTTTCTGAATTCCTGCCAATAAATGTTCCAATATTTTAAATTTTATTTACTATAAATTGTATCAAATAACATCATAGATAAATGTCAATAAAGTATGGTTGCAAAGTTGTGAATATATCTCATCTCCTACATAAATTCCTAATGTTCTTGTTAATTACTCAGTTGCAAAAGTTGTTTGAGGCATACGTCTCAATTAAATTAGAGGTGCATTTTTACTTGCAATTCTGATTCTAATTCTAATTCTAATTCTAATTCCATTTAGTAATGCAATATACAGGACATGGTTTTACTGTGCGTGACAAATGAAAACTGATTAATCAGATTCATACCTTCACTATTATAATTTGACTTCCTTTCTTATTATATATGCTTATGATGCTGCTGATTGAATCTCAACAATTTATGAATACTGTCACTGTTTGTGTTTGTAACTGCTCATGCTTCCCATGAGTTTGTTTCTCTTCTTTAATCACAGAAATCAACACGCATAGAAAAATCTAAAATTATTAGAGCCAAATAATCATATGTTATTTATATTTTCTTTATTTCTCTCCTTTTGCATGTGTTGCATTTGATTTTTGTGATCACGCTCATCAATTTCTGAATGCCTGCCAATAAAATAATCAATGTTCCGATATGATTCGTCTCAATTAAATTAATAAAGTATAGTTGTAAAAGTTTTGAATATATCTCAATAAAGTATAGTTGTAAAAGTTGTGAATATATCTCATCTCCTATATAAGTTCCTAATATTCTTGTCAACTATTCAGTCACTTACAAAAGTATAGTTCTAAAAGTTGTTTAAGGGATTCGTCTCAATTAATTAAAGGTGCATCTTTACTATCAATTCTAATTTTAATTGGTAATGTAATATGCCGGATATACGGTTCTGTTGTGGGTGATGGAAGCTTGCCTATAATCATAGTTAATTAAACAAGTACCGCTTCTGATTATATATTTATGTAAAGCATATATGTTTATCCAATTACGCTGTTTTTATCAGGTCATTTATGACGGAGCTTGGTGTGTAATCTACTGCTTGCTTATGGCAGATGACATTTAGAATCCTTTACCCAATAAGTTGTTCAACACTGTATTTTATTGGAAAAATGACACGTGTCCTTAGAAGAGACTTATTCAAGAGGGACATATTTACATTTGACTCAGTGGAATTATATAAGAAAAAAATACATATAAATCTTAATAAGAATTCATTTATAAATAAATCTTGAGATTTTGCTACTTTAAGTATCCCATAAAATTAGTTGTGCTCCTTCTGTATCTCTTTGTATAACACCTACTACAGTGCTATGGAGAGATAGCTCACTTCTTTTTTGGATTTTTTAATACCTCTAGCTTAACTTTTTCTTTATTCTCATTTATGTGTTGTTCTTGGTTTATTTTATTTGTTTAGTTCTCAGCCCATACTCCCTTCTAATGTACATGGCATGGGCTTTTGTATTTGCAATCGTTTTACTTTTAAATGAACTGTGATATTCTTATTCCAAAAAAGTTTATGAGGCTGATATAAAAGTTGGTCAAGTTGTTAAGTGACGGTTTTATTGGTAGAGGATATGTAAGTATTTCTGTAAGCTTTCCTCAAACATTGAGGCATGCCTTTATTTTGATTTTTATTTTTAATTTACTTTATTTTCTTATTTTTTGGGTTCAAAATCCCCACATATATTGTTCGAGTTTTCAACTTTCAACCGGAGATTAGTTTTTGGCCACGTGAAATTACCGCCGTTTTGATATAACTCGCCTTATGAAAAAAAGGCTTCATCAGGTTCTAATTGTATATAAAACCCTTCCGTATGGATTGCGACGGTTTTCCTCTGAGATTCATTCTTCTCAGTCGTCAAAGAACAAATAAGGTATATTGCTTTGATTCTTAAAACTCTAATTTCTTCTCATTTCCTCTAAGACATCTGGTCTTCTCAGCCGAGCACGATGAATAAGATGTTAGACCAGACAGAGCGAGAAATTCCCATAAGGTGCTTCGATGACTCAATGGTGTGTAAATCATAGTGTACCAATTTTTGAGAATCACCTTTAGGAAATTGCTAGCTCCAACAAGACAGAGCGATAGAGAGCAAGACACCGAAGAGAACAGACACAGAGAGAGAGAGAGAGAGAGAGGGAGAGAGAGAGAGAGATTCAGGGGCTAGAAAGGGACAACTCAAGTTGTTGGACTGTGAAGACGAGCTGAGCTTCTTGGCCAAACGATCCCAGACCTAGCGTCCAAGGAAAAGTTATTTTTTAGGTATAATTAAGCCCAGTAAAAAATAAGCTAATTTAAACACCTCTTTTTCACCAAAATTTGTTTCTCTCTCCAACGCTACCTAAATGCAACCCAAACATACTGATAGACGTGGTACCCTCATAATACCTTTTCACCTCTTCAAAGAAAGTAAACATCTCTTTGTTTGTACAGATGTACCTGGTAGCTCCTAAGTTTACACCCATTTCTCCACATCGGAGACAAGAAGGGCTTAGGAGGATTTTCACTCCTTCGAGAATTATCTCCCTGGGCCCTTTTCCTGCATTGCACTGCATAATGAACTAGTTTTCCACAGACAAAACAACTTCCCGTCTTCTTTCTAGGGTTAATATCCTTGGGCTTGTAGTAAGGTTTCTTATTTTTGTTTTGGGGTCGTACCTTCTGTCATGCGACTTTTCCTCAACTAAGTTTGCTTTTACAACCATTTCTTTGCCCTTTGCAGCTTGTATTGCTTTTCAGTTGGTATATTCAATAATGACTAATAAGGTCATTCAAAGACAACTACTTCTATTTATGTTTCAGTTATTGCTTGTAGTCATTCAACGAATCTGGCAGCTTCTCGATTACTGCACCAGCCATGAACTACTCATCTGGCATATTGATCTTCTAAGCCTCCTCATTCAACTTGTGGTACTCGTTGATCTAGAGTTTGATGTCTTTTCCATCTATCATCTCCCACCTGTAAAAGTTTTCTATCATGAACTTCTGCTTCCTAACATCCTTAATAGTATACTTGAGAATAAGCGACCCCCATATCTCACTTGCTTCTTTGTAGACATGGTACACATCAAACAAATCGTTAGATAGAGTAGTGATGAGAGTTTTTTTGCAAACCTTGTTAGCATAGGTACAAGCATTCTTTTGTGCCTGGTCAACATCTGGCGTAGGCATAGATTGAGTGAGTGCATTTGCTACTCCATGCATATCGAGGACAGTGTAGACAAGTTCTTGCCAACACCTGAAATATTTTCCATCAAATTGCTTTATCTTGGAAGCTAAGTGCCAGGAAACTACCTAGGATTAGGTACTATTGTCGGTATGGAAGAAGTGATGTCAGCTCCAGAACCAACAGCAAAGGCCATATAAGCTCTTAAGATTGTTGGTGCCCCGCAAAATGGAGATTATTCTAGTCGTACCTAAGGACATTTTCCTTAAGAGTTACTCCGTGACTACCAGCAGATAAGACACAACACTCCCTAGGATTAAATGAACCCTTCCTACAAAATAGGGTGAGCAAAACTACAGAAAATAATACTACCTCTGGTCCTAATTATAGGAACACTTTTGTAGTACAATATACATTACAAAATTGTTCCTATAATTAGGACCGGTGGAAGTAGAACTCAACAAGTGAAAGGGTATGCAAAAAGAGGAGGAATTGAGGTGCTTGAGGGCTTAAGAGCTGTATCTGTATGGATCTCTTACAGACACTTTCCTCGTATATGCTTCGCATATTCAAACAATGGGCAGCCACTTGATGACTTTTAACAATTTAGTATTTGACGATGAGGGGCATAAATCACCGGTTACAATGTTAGAGATCAGAATGATAATGCTTTAATGCCATGAATGTACAGTTTAAAAATGATAAATGCTGGCCATCAAATCCGTTTGTCCATTAGAAAATGCCAACTCCCAATCTTTCACACGAAAAGCTAATAAAAGATATTAAAACAATTTAAGAATTTTTCTTATCAAATTCGAAAACCATAACATCCATATTCTATGATCAAAAGATGGCAATTATGAGTTTAAATATCGCAACATTCATATTCCACAATTAAAGCTAGTTATTATACCGTTTTATGGTGAGAGCTTTTATTTCAAAAACATTTTTATAGTTTCGCAAAATAATTTGGATAAATTGCCCAGTCCACATTTAACCTGCACATAGGCAAAAATTGCCGGATTCACATGTGACTCATCATTGTGAATGTTCACTCCTTCTATTGGCTCATTTAATAATTCAAGTCCCACTTATTTCTTGAATAATCCCCACAATCCCAAACAGTGTGGAATTTTTTCCTTGTGATACACCCACTTATTATTCCCAACAGTAGATATTGAACAATTCTGTTCAACGATGGCAAACGACATCCTCTTACAACACAATGGGTGAGTAGACAATTGTTACGTGATATTATAAGCTTTACTAGAAAAGTTCTTATCATGCATAACCGTATCCTATTTTGTTCAATTTGTAGATTTGAATGGTGGTATTTTTGTTATTAACTTCATGAGAGAATCAAATAATTATGTAAAGAGAAATCCTTTATTTCGGGTATGACTTCTTGCAAACATATATAGTCATAGACTCATAGGTGAGCACTAACACATGCCCAAATCTTTCAGTCATATAAATGATATGGACAACAATATATGTAGTTTGACAGTAAAAAAGAAATGGACGATTTGGCTTTGAAGTTGCTCAGCAATGACCTGAACAATAAAAAGCAAAATTTATATGACAAAGCAAGGTGGCGCTATGCACAAGTTGAAAAGCAAGATGGCAATAAAATATTACAAGTTGATCCTTCAAAAGAGTACTTTAAAGATGTTGGAAGGGAGCTGGTAGAAGAATATGGTAATTTTGACGGTGTGAATAGACATGATAATTTGGAAATAGGCATGGCATGAGCATCGATGGCATAAACTATACTCCCTCTATTCCATTAAAAAAAATAATAATAATAACCTCACACATACTTCATTCATTTTTATAATAAACATAAAGAGTATCTTATTTTGCCCTTATTTAATTAGCCCTATTTAATGTCAATAGAATAAATTTTCACAACCCTATTTCTATCATATTTATTTCTTATTTTCTCTCTTTTACAATCATTCTTATTATAATAATTTCCTTATTCTCTCTCTTGTTGCTATGTCATCATATATAAGGGTATTTTAGTAAAAATGGTTACAATTTTGATATATTTATTATTCTTAACCGACTCTTTCATATGTGAGATTGAGTTAAATGTTTCTTATAAAAAAGAACAATGAAGAACTATATCCAACTCATTTTAAATGTCATATATGAAAATTTATTACAATTAGTTGACCTTTTATATTGAAAATTTATTACAATCAATTGTCATAACTGTCAAAAATTACTCGCTTTAAATTGTATCTTCATTTTAATTATATTTCTCTTATAGTCGCTCTCTTCCCTATAACTTTTTTATTATTTAGTATCACTCTCGTTTATTTATAAGTCTCTTTTAATTAAAGTGTATACACCAATAAGAGGTAGTTAACTCAGTGATTATATGGAAAATTTTTAACTTTACCCTCATTTATGAAGATGTATTTTTCAACTCTTTCTTCTTTCTCTATTCCATTGGTACAATTAATATGGACAAAATTATCATAATCTCATTTATTACCCTAAAACTTGACTTATAAATAGGATCAAATTTTTTGGTCAAAAATAACTTATAAATAGGACAATAGTGGTATAGAACAAGTGCAGAAAAATATTTAATGCTGCCTAAATTTTGTGGTATGAAATTTACAGAGTCTATATATGATTGTTAAAATTTAAATGCCATATATTTTATTTATTTTCACTATCTTAGTTATTTCTTCTTATTTTGTTCCTATGATCTTCTAAAGGTTATCTATTGCCTACAACATTTTTTCCCCTTTTGCCAGACCCTACAACAGATTTAATAGGGGAGGAGTTTCAAAGATATACTGAACAAAAAGGGAATGGATAAGGGATGATAAGGTGTCAGCAATTGGGGGATTTTTTTTTTTTTTTTTTTGCTCGAAAGCAATTGGGGGAGTTTGGAGAATGGGAAGTTCAGGAAAAACCGCTTTAGTAAGCCATATATATGACAAACTTTTAGAAGAAACTGACATTAAAGTTATTTGAGTAAATGTATCACAAAATAGCATCTACAAAATTATATGATTGCTTGAAGATTTGTCTTTAGAATTGCTGAAAATTGAATAGAATATAGCACGGTTTTCCCCTTGTTATTGTTACAAGTTACAAGTTACAAGTGCGACAAGCATGTGATTCAAACAATTCCTCATAATTAAATTGAAATTCTTAAAATATTATTGTATAATTAAGCATTAATTTTAGTTAGGAATATTTGTATTGAATTAATTATAATTAGAGGCAAAATAGTCATAATTTATTAATTATTTATGCAAATAATTTATGGACTTTTGATGCTATCTTATACTTAATCCTATGACGTATGTGTTTACGAAAAAATTTGAGATTTTGGAAGATCAAAATTAATAATTTGAGAATTGAGGAAAATTACAGAAAAGATCCATAGAATTTATGGAAAGTGTAAGTTAATGAAGAAAAAGACCAGAAATATTACATATAAGTACCCATATTTTCTATAAATTGCGGTTATGCCTCATACATGTTTCTAATATTTATGTTTTAGTCCCTCCTCGAGAACTTTTGAAATTTCAGATAGGTCCTTGGTCAAAATAGGTCTATTTTGACCAAGGACCACCTTCTTCGAAAAAAACCAGACCTGAGAGAGGGCCGTTTCAGCGCCGCGGACTGGGAGGAGCGAGAGAGAGCTGGAGTGTTAGAGCGACGGCGAGACTGGAATGAGTGTGTAGGAGATATCGAACTTGACCCGTATCTTCACCGTCTCATCGTCAAACAAGGACGGAAGCCAGAGCTGGGCGACGGAGACGCGGGTTCGGACCAAATGGGGTTTCTAACCAGAGAACGCCGCCGCGATCGTGGAGACCTGGAGCTCGATTTGAAGTCGGAGAGGAAGAGAAAACAACCACCATAGTCGGCCCTTCTCTCCAAACATTCTCTGCTTACAAGTGCGAGAAACTTAATCCCCCTCGGATAGAGATCTCAAATGGATGTGAGCTTCCTACGGAGATGACCTCAACTGGATACCGTTGGCAAATGAAAACTGATTAATCAGGTTCATACCTTTAATAATTTGACTTCCTTTTATGCTATTTATGCTTATGATGCTGATTGAATATCCACCATTTATGAATATTGTTACTGTTTTTGTTCGTAACTCCTCACGCTTGGCATGGGTCGTTTCTCTTTTTTAATCACAGAAATCGACAGGCACAGAAAAATCTAAAATTATTAGAGCCAAATGATCATGTTACTTATGTTTTCTTTATTTCTCTCCATTTGCATGTGTTGCTTTTAAATTTTGTGGTCACGCTCATCAATTTCTGAATGCCTGCCAATAAAATAACCAATGTCCCGATAATTGAAATTTTGTTTGCTAAAAATTATGTTGTACGTAGTATCAAATAACAACTTAAATAAATCACAAGTATAGTTGCAAAGTTGTGAATATATATCATCTCTTATATAAGTTCCTAATGATCTTGTCAATTATTCACTTTCTTACGAAAGTATATATAGTTGCAAAAGTTGTTTAAGGGATGCGTCTCAATTAAATTAAAGTTCCAAGTTTTTAAAATTCTACACTCCGGAGGAAAAACTCGAGAAAATTTTTTATAACAGGAAAAGTTATTTTGACAACATGAAAAGCCAATCTTTTTTTTTTTGGAGATTTGAGGTTGAGACTTTTTTGATATTTTTTCTTCCTTGGGACCTCACCGATATTTTCCCTATATTATATGGAAGATATAAAATTCTTAAATATCATATATCCCATAAAAAGTATTTATAAAGAAGTCCCATAAATATTTTGATATCATATGTGTAAGAAGTTAATTAAACTTTGTTAATTAGTGTTGAAAAGTCAACAATAGCAACTAGCCAATGAAAAATGAAGAAAATAAGCTAAATCCTTTGTGAAATTAAATGAGCCAATAAGAAGCTTGAATCATTGGATGATTGACACATGAAAAATCAATTCAATGGCTAGGAGAGGGATGAAGATGTTGACCAAACAGACCAAGGGTGAGGATTTGGTTTGATAAAGTGGTTTTAATCCCATGGTTGTAAGGAAAGATGGAGTTTTGATTTACCTTGATAATTACCAAAATGACATTGGAATTTTCCCTATAAATAGATGGCTCTCCTCTTCATTTTTCTTCACACCGAAACATCAAACAACATCTGATCCTGTTTGTGAGAGTGACGAGTGTTGAAATTCATAGGAAGGAAGAAGGAGTTGAAGCATCAAGTTAATTCTTGATCTTTAGCTTTTTAGTTCTTAATAAAATTGTAGTTTAATCTAGAAAATTAGGAAGTAAATTCCTTTACATGTTTTTAGGCCTTCATTGCATTTAAAATGCTGAATGAGGTAAAAACATGTCGGGAAATAATTTTAGAATCAATAGATCAAGATTGTGAAAATTGTAGAATTTCAGGTTTAAAATCCCTTGGCAATGAACCTTCATGCTTTTATTTTATATATCAAATGAAGTCCTAAAATCATGAAATTTTACAGAATAAATTATACATGTAGGGCTTTCCGAATATATAAAATATGTAACACCTTCATTTCTACACAAGGAGTTTGCATGGAATATATCACTTAAATGCGAGGGTTTGCCCCTTGCCATGGTTAGAATTGCGACAAGCATGAAGGGGAAAAAAACTAGTTAGAGAATGGAGTCATATGTTGGAATGTATTGAAAACTTTGATAATGGGAAATATGAAATGGACAAAGGGGTGCTTCTAGTTTTGAGATCCAACTATGATTTCTGAACTAACAAATTGCAAAGGTTCTTTCCGTACTATGTCTTAACAATAATGCATATTTTGATCATGATGATGCTAATCGTTTCATAAGAAGATTTGGTTATGAAAGCATAGATGAGACAAAGAAGTTGAGGGTGTTGTACAATGAAAGTTACAACATGTTGGATATATAAATTACATAATCATAGTATCTTGGATCGATGTTATAAAGGATGTAGGATGAACAAATTTCTTAGAGCTCTAGCTATTAACATTGTGAAAGATAGAGATAAAATTATGGCAAATGCTTATAAGAATTTACCAAAAATACCAATTGATGACTAATGGAAAGAGGATCTACAAAAAAAATTTCTGATAGGAAACGAGCTACAAACAAGGTGATAGTATCAGTACACCTAAGGGTGGTATCAATACACCTAGAGGTGGTATCAGTACACAAGGTGGTAGTATCAGTACACATAATGAAGTTATCAATACACATAGTGGTGGTATCAATACATCTAAGGGTGATATCAGTATACAAGGTGGTGATACCAGTACACCTAGGGGTGGTATCAGTACACATAGTGGTATTAGTACACCTAGGGGTGGTATCAGTATACAAAGTGGTTATATCAATACACATAGTGGTATTAGTATACAAGGTGGTGGTATCAATACACTTAGGGGAGGTATCAGTATTATCATTGTGCTTAATTAACAATACAATAATGAGCACATGTATGAATCGAGCCCATAATTTGACGAATGACTAAGTATAAGAATATAGCATTTGATTAAATATGATATATAAAAATAAAAAAATCATCTGACTTGTGTAAATAGAAGGCCTTACACTGTTAAGGTAAGGCTTCATGTACACTTCATACTTGTTAGTATCAGAGCTTGAGGTCTTATTTGGTTTAAGTATCTTTGTTAATCTATTATGGTGTCGAGTAGGATGTCACACAAAGGACTGATTTTCATCGCACCATCGGTAATCTTTCTCACTTTGATTTCTTCTTTTCAATTTCATTATATGATCTGATTTTCATCTTTCTTTAATTTATTGCTTCGTTTTCCGCCTTTGCATAATTAATATTTGTTCTCTTCTTTTAAATTAGACAGACTCAAGATTCATTTGCTAAATTAAGTTGTGCTCGACACAATAATCTTCATTCCTTGATTACTTGTGTGTGTTTTGATTAGTTTTTGGAGAACAAATTTTACGATTTATGAGATAAACATATGAGAGGAGTTTTGTCCCGACTTGTGAAAAAGGACTTCTAAAACCATGGTTTCAAAGTTACCCAAATACTCACAATTTGTTCGAACAAATCGCATGCATATTAAGGAAAGGAAGATAGATGATTTTATATGTACAAGAAAATTATATACTTGCATATATGAAAATTATATTATTAGAAAACATAACATCAAGTCTGGATCGAATACTTCTTTACCCCTTGGCTATGTTGACTGTGCAACTCATAATAAGTTTATTTTTTGATTTAAAAAAAATAATAAGTTGTTACAAGATGTAAAATAATATAGTGTTTTTTAAATGATGAAATAAAAACTATTTATTATCAGCGTAATAGAATTTATGATAAGTATCATAGTCGGTATTCACATTAGCCATAATTAACGATTATGAGTATAGAAAGTAATATTTAACTAATAAGTTTTAGGAAGTTATTTTTTTTTAAATGTCTTCTCATATTGTTTAATTTGCTACAGTATAGATGGAACATTAAAATAGGAGGGAGGGCAGACTTATCAAATAAAAAGGTAGGAGATGGGGCAACGGATGACAGCGGACAAAAAGGCGCAAAGGAGAGAAGCCACACCCATCAATTGGATACCATTAGCTAAAGTGATTAATCAGGTCCATAAATATTTGCACCACTGTGTATTTTACCTCATCTTAAATTATGTGTGTGTGTATGTGTGTTTATGATTCTCATTGAATCCCAACAATTATGATAGACTTACTGTTTGTGTGTATTTCCCCTCATCATACGTCAAATAATAGTTCACGAGTTTCTCTCTTTAATGACGGAAATTGACACACTTAGAAAACCAAAAATTATATTACAGCCAAAGGTGTATTTTACTCCTCACCGATGGGTGTGACACGAAGGCGACTTGTCATCTTTTAAATCATCATTTAAGAACTTTGCTTTTCATTGATTCGTTATGTTTTTACGTGGATATTGATGAATCAAATATCAAAGTTGGTTGGAAGGACGGTGATGAATAAGAAAATGGAACATGCACAAGTTAAACACTCAACATAACATGATTGCTTTATTCTACAAGCTTTATCCCTAGAAATCCCACATATATATTTTCGTAAAATGACATTTGCATGATTGTGATCTGTGAATTTGAAGGTTTGTTTGACACTTGAAATTGTTAGTTATGATTAGTTTTGATGGTGTCTTATATAGAGATGCCATTATTAAAAGTAAAAAGATTGAGTAATATAGTTATCTCCTACATTAACTAACTACTATATTTAATGTAGATTAGTCCAAATTGAATTATAGATCAAGAAGGAGATAAGAGATTACAGAAAGAAGAAATTGGAGAAAATGTCAAGTTCAAGAAGAAGAAGAGAGATTGAAGAACTTGTTGAATGAAATGAAGATATCATTAGTCAAGTCCTAAAATTGATCCTAGAAGTCTCCATGCTCAAATGGAAGTTGGAATGACTCAAATCGAGTTAAAAACAAGCATATACAAGGTTCAGAATGATCCAACCCGAGTCATGAGGTTCAACTCGAGTTAGAGTGCTTTGCTACAACGTTTCGGGCTTCTGACTGATATAACTCGAGTTGTCACTTAGTAACTCGAGTTACAAAGCATTCACAATGCTTCTGGACAGGTGTAACTCGAGTTACCACTGATAACTCGAGTTATAAGTGTATTTCAGCGATCTCTGTTATGCTCTGTTTCGTGTTTCAGCTGGCGACCTTTGGTATTTCGATGATATCTCACAAACCAGATATCGGATTGAGGTGAAACCAGTGGCATATGAAACTAAACTCCCAGTGCGTCATTTTGATATATAATTCAAGCCCAAAGGAGTTCAAATCAAGGAGATATGAATTATAAAAGTTGGGACTGAAATTCACGCTACATTGCTGACCAAGCCTTAATGTTTTGAGTGTAACTCACAAACTACAAATCCAATTGAGCTGAAATCAGTGGCATATGAAAGCATACTCAAAATTATTTCTATCAGTATTTGAATGGACCAAAATGGAGTTGATACCAAGGAGATATGGCCTTTGAAAGTTTCAGTCAGTTCAAGCTTGTTCAAAAGAGCTCAACATACAATGAGTTTGGATTGAGTTGTTAACTAGGCTTGGATAACTCAAGATTAGGACTGGAAACTTGATTCAACAACAATCATAGAGGCAAACAAGAGAAGAATGAATATTGAGAAGAGATTACAACTCGAATCAACAAAGTAGCGAGCACTTTATTCACAACGTCTCCGAGAATTTTGAACTTGTTGCTATCAATTGATTACTACTTGTTATACTCTTCAATGTTATTAATAATCTTCATGAGCAAGTTTCTGTTGATCAAAAGCTCGGATTGAGGATCAATGCCAACTGTCAGATGAACTGATTTAACTCGAGTCAAGGCATGGCAACTCGAGTCAACCTCTGACAGAAAGAATTTAGAATTCTGGAATTCAGCAGCAACTCGAGTCATGACCACCAACTCGAGTTTTCAAGAAGACAGAGAGTAATTGGAGCACCTGGAAACTCGAGTTATGAAGGGCAACTCGAGTTACTCACAGACAGAAGAGAATTGACACTTTGGCAACTCAAGTTATAGACGACAACTCGAGTTAGAATTCAATCAGAAAGCTTCTGGCATTTAAAACAACTCGAGTTACATGTGATAACTCAAGTTACCATCTCTGCATCAGAAAATCATGCGTCCGAGATTCTGGATTTTCTTCAAGAACATTCAAATGGATTCCAAAAGAACTTATACTACTTCCTAACATCATTTATATCATTTGTGTATAAGTTTCGTGTGATTAAAGTTTGAGATTACATCAAACTTGACAAAGACCAAAATCATCGAAGTATGAAGATGAAGTTTCGCAAATTTTCGAAATGACAAAGAAGATCGAATTCAACAAGGAACTTGAAGAATTGAAGTCGAATACTCATCTCGTAATGTTCTCCAATAGATTCAAATGTTCAAATTATCCCAACGGTAATATTCCAACGGTCATATTCAAAATCTGGAAGAATTGTCCAATGTTCTACATTGACTATCAAAAGAGAACCATTCAAAAATGGAGACGAGGATGAGAAGAGCTTGCACTGTCGAAATGCTGATATTTTGAATCCTACATTTAGCTCACACGCTCTCTGTTCTCAATGCTTGTATAGTTCATCATAGAGAGTGAAATGATTTGTATTGTACTTCGTTGTTTATTCATTCATTTCGAGAGAGAAGATTTATCTCGTAAACATTCTATCTGAGAGTTACTCAAGATTGGGTGATCTTGAGTGGGAAACTCATTGTCTTGAAAGCAACTTGTAAGGGGAGTGAATCCTAGTGAGAGGATTGCTCTGAGTACAGAGTGTGCAATCAAGTGGGTGTATTGATTACAGCTTGTAAGGGGGAGTGGATCCTAATGAGAGGATTACTTCAAGTACAGAGTATGTAATCAAGTTGAAAGAAGATAGTGGATTGAAAATCTCAAGTGAAGCTTGGGACCGGACGTAGGTCAAGGATTGGCCGAACCAAGATAAATCTTTGTTTGCATATTCTCTTCCCTAAACTCTTACATTTCCGGATACATGTTTGAATGATCGACTATTGCTTTATAAACCATTTCGTCATTTGAACTACCTTCAGTAAGTTTCGAAAAGATTTTCAAAGTTCCTAAAGTTTTACCATACACCCAATTCACCCCCTCTTTGGTGATAGCCAGGTCTTTCAGAAATGTGATAATATTTTTATGTGAGCTACAACATGTGACTCATCTTTTACACAGAACAAAACAACTTCTTGATTGCAGGAAATTTTATAAGGCATAACATAAAAACTCTAGATACAACTATTACCACTACCTAAATTAATGTCTCAATAAAAGCCTCCAACAAATTGAAAACAACATGAATATAATAACAAAACCAGATATGGTTTGGGTTATTTGAAGTTGAAGATGAGACTTGAAGGAGTGGTCCAAAAGGGAAATTAAACTGAGGTTAATAATAATAACTCTGAAAATGCAGACACTTGGAAAGAAAGAGGCATGTGCTCATATCCTTTTGGATGAAGCAATCTCTCCAACACCAACACAACACAACACATCGCCTTTTCACTTTTCATTACTCAAACTCAAACCTCACTTCATTTTCTCACTCTCATTATTCCCTTATGAACATTTACCTGCTTCTTCTCTCTCTCTCTCTCTCTCTCTCATTTTGAAGCGTTTACCCAAAAAGTTATTCAACGCTATATCTTATTGAAAGAATGATTTGTGTCCCTCTTGTTTAGTCCTACTTGTTAAAAAAAATCCCTACAATAATATAGGCAATAATACATATAAACCTTAAATAATGAACTTATTTATTCCTACTTTTTTTTTAAAAAAAAAATCCCTAGAATAATGCTACCTCTTGTCCTAAATTTAGAGAGATTAAATAAGCTAAGAATGTTATTATTTTAAAGTATTTATACTCATCGTTTTTCCAATAGCGAACCTTCTTGGATACAATGTGGGGCCATGACCCACAAAAAAGTGTTCGATGTTTTTTTAAAAAAATATATATATACATATATGAGATTAGTTAATGAGTATACATTTGACCTCCCAAAATATTTTTTTCTTAATTAGTTAATGAGTATATATTTAGCCCCCTCAAATATTTATCCCAAAGTTTGCCACTATTTTTCTTCAAACTAATTTGCCAAATTTATGAACTGATATATAATCTAACAATACACAATATATTATATGATTAAATAGCTTATTTAACTTCTTTAATCTTTCCAAAAAGGTAAATGAGTCTTATATTAAGGACGAGGGAATATATTTTTAGCATCTTTTAATGGATGTAATTGGGCTTTTTTTTTACCAATTTGCCCCTTTTTTAATTAAATAACTATTTAACAAAAACTGCAAAATGCCCCGTTTGAAAACTATTTAAGCATCTGCCCCTATTTAGTCGACTACTGCCCTCATCTAGTCAACTAAAATGCAGGGGCTCAATTTTTTTTTAAAGATCCCTGAGATTTAGTTGACTAAGCATTGTGGCTTAGTCGACTAAAACGCGGGGCATATTTTTTAAAAGATCCCCGCGATTTAGTCGACTAAACCACGAGGTTTAGTCGACTAAACCAGTCTAGAGGGGTTTTTTAAAAACCCCAATCGCGGCTTCACAAACCCTAATCGACTAAGGAAGCCGCCTAAACCTCTCCCCCTCTATTTTTTTCACTAAAACCTTGCTGAATCCATTGGTGGGTAGCGAAGGAAGCTTCATTCTAGTGTCATTTGAGTCGAAAATTCGGTATGTTCTCATCTCCATTTCGAATTTCCACCGTTGTTCTTGCGTTTATACGAACCCCATTTGCATTTTTTCATTTTGTGCTTTCATTGGGTGATTTTGTTGTGTATCTTTGATTGATTTGTGTATGTTTGTTATGTTCTCATCTCCATTTCGAATTTCCGCCGTTGTTCTTGCGTTTATGCGAACCCCCATTTGCGTTTTTGCATTTTGTGGTTTGATTGGGTGATTTTGTTGTGTATGTTTGATTGATTTGAGTATTTACTTAGGATTTATGGATGAAAATGAGGAATGTACATGTGAAAGTGGAAATATTTACATCGGTTGATAATTTTTTTAATTTTGGACAAATTTCACTTCGGTTTTCATCAATTTATTTGTTGTTGATTGTGTTTTTTTGTTAAAATGATGAATGTTTGTTGTTTATAATGATTAATGTTTGTTTATGTTGCTTAGATGTTAAGTTTTTCGAATAACCCATCTCCTTGAATGTTTGTTGTTTATGTTGATTGTGTTTGTTTGTGAAAATGATGAATGTATATAGGGAAATTAAAAATGATGAATGTTTCTTGTTTGTTGATGGTTTATAATGTCCATTTGTAGGTTGTTGTTGTCATCATGCATCGTAGACAAGCTCCTTCTAACACCGACAATGAGCGTGGGAGGCGGATTAAGCAACGAGCGAACCGCGGGGCATCTTCCTCTAGGCCACAGCAGGCAGAGCCTGAGCCCGTTGTGGATCTTCCTTTCGGTTATCTATTTGATAATAATGTAGAAGAGCATGACCGATTCATGGAGAAATTTTCCACCAGACCCATCTGCAAGCCGAAGTCATTAGATATCACATTCTTTGCGAATGAGGGATTTGAGATAGTGCCGATGTTGGATAATTCCCATCTGAGAGGCTTGGCGGAGAAGACTTGTCCGTATTCAGAGGTTATGGTGAGAGCTTTCTACCATAACATGAGCTATATAAATGGTGATCTGCAGTCTCGTGTTTGTGGGGTTGACATGTTGATGACGGTTGACGACTGGATGGTGTTACTTGGGTATGATTTTGATGGAGCGGGGGCTATTCGGTATGGTGGGGATAGAACTGTAGCCTTAGAGGGATTTCATCGGGAGGAGGCAGTGCATGAGATTTGGAGGCCAGGAGCTCATAGACTTATACTTTCTGTGGGCCAGCTGACTGTTAATGCCCATATCCTCTTCTACGTCATCACCCACATATTGTTCCCTCGGGTTTACAATCATTTAAGGGTGTTGGAGGGTGACATTCTTGTTATGTGGGCTATTTATTATGGCATTAACGTGAATTGGAGGCACTTCATTTGCAATATGATGTATAAGGCCAAACAGAAGGATAATGTTGCACTCCCTTACGTGTATCTGGTTCAGGGGATATTGGAGCATTTTGGTATTCCTATGCACACTGAGCAAATGCTGAGTCAGAGAACGTGGAATGCTAGCTTTGGACAGCGTCTATTGGAGCAGTGCAAGATCTCAAAGGGGCCAAATGGTGTGTGGCAATACACTAATGTTGAGGAGGAGGTACCTGATGCCGGCCCGGTTCCACCCGTTGTTGATCCTGAGTTCCATGATGATGATGACGACGATGCTGATATGGAGGACTTTGTTGTGCCGGAGGGTGGATTCTCCCTTGATGATGTCATGAAAGCCATCTATGCTAACACGAAACAGAATGCCAAGATGGCAATGAAACTAAAAAAGAGGTGGAAGAGCCACATTGAAAAAGAGAATGAAAGGTGGAGTGGATGCAAGGTTGGATGAAGGGGTTAGAGGATAGGCTTGGTCAGTTGCAGCTTGGACGAGAGCAGGAGGTAGCCGGTGACGATGACCAAGGAACTCCATCTGAGGAGGAGGCTGACACATCTAAGGAGGAAGTTTAGATTTATTTGTACTACCATTGTTGTTTTTTGACTTGAAATTTCGTTTGACTTGATGTTGCTTTTGACTTGATGTTGGTTTTTAGTTTGTGTGGTTAGACTTTGTCCAAGTGTAATGACATTGATGTTATTTTTTTAATGAATTTTGTTTCTTTTGGTTTATGTGGTATGAATTTATCCATTTTGGTAAAGACTGTTATCAAAATTTTGTTATGGAAACAGCAATAAATGATGCTCAAATAACCTTCGAAGTCACATTGATATGTAAAATTGTGTTGGAAATGTTGTTGTGGATGCTGGAAATAGAATTGGACAAAGGGTGCCTATTATGGTTTAGTCAATTAAATCGGACCGGGGCACCCTCACCTATCCAGTTGATTTCCAAAGATGCACAAAACCATTTGTATATCCCTTTTACATATCAATGTGACTTGGGGCAGGTATTTTTTGACCATCAATTAATGATCTTGCATAGGATTGAACCGCTAATGTTATAATAAAACAAAGTGCAAAGTTTGAAGCCAAAACCAAAACAAATCATCATAAACTCAATACAAGACACGTTACATAGAATTCAAGCTTGTCTAATCCTCGTTGGACATGTACGCATATTATGACCGACTTGGTTACAACTCCTACATCTTTGCTGACTACCCGAGGGTTGAGACTCCACCCAATCCATCTCATTTTGTATCCTTGTAGACTTTGGTCTTCCCTGTGTACGTGACAAAGTTGCGTTCGGGATAACTGTGGGGCCATCTCCTTGTTGAATCAACAATTCATTGCCTATAGGATACCAGTGTGCAGCATATACCTGACTAATGTATGGCATAATGAATACCGGGTCAACATAATCATAATGGTTTAAATTTTCCATCTTGCATACTGCTAATACATGGCTACAGGGATACCTTCTTGTTGTGAACCTCCCACATTGACATTTGCGATTGATCAAGTCAACCCTCATTATGTCACCGGCGTCATGTGTAGATTGGTTGTATGCATCCTCAACCTCAAATAACTATAAATCTCTGTCATAGAGTCTCACGCGGTACGTGACTGTCAACTGATCCATTTTCTGTATCGCTTCTTCAACCTTTTTTGACACTATCCTACCTGCAACCATATGTTTGTTAATCTCAACACGCCTCGTGACGAAATATTCGACAAGTCTACTACAAGTCATCTTCACCAATGCCGTTATCGTAGATTACGGCACCCCGAGGACCTTGTTGACACACTCGGCTAGGTTAGTGGTCATGTGACTAAACCTCCGTCCGTCTTCATCATAGGACCTGCACCATTTCTCCTTTGGAAGTCGATCAAACCAAGAGGCAACCTGTGGATGTGTATCAATAAACTCTTGAAACCGCATGTCAAACAGGATCTTTGAACTCATGTACCCTGCATAGAACAATGAATGTAAACTCATAACAATGGAAACAAATAAATGATTACAAATATGTGCAAGAAGTAAATAAAATGTGAAATTGCATACCTAGTTTCATAATTGTTTTCTTCAATTGTATATCCCTAAACTTAGTATTAAAGTTTCTCCCGACATGACGTAGGCAATACACATGATAGGCGTATGGAGGCTGCCAATTACGATGATCTTTAACCGCCTTTATGATACTGGCGTGACGATCAGATATCAAACAAATACCATGCCTCTGCGTCACATGATCACGTATGAGACAAAAAAACCACCACCAATCATCACACTTCTCACCAGGAGGAACAACAGCAAAGGCAATTGGCAGGACCTTCCCATCCCCATCCCCATCTTGTGAAGTCGCAATCAAAATAGTACCTTTGTATTTTTCGTACAAGTGGGTGCCATCAACTTGTAGTATGGGCTTACAGTATTTGAAGGCTTCAATGGTCTGGTTAAATGACCAAAAAACCCTACGAAAGACGCGTTTGTCGCTATAAAAACGACGCTCGTCGAAACATTCATCTATATCTAGCCTGAAAATAGAACCCACGTTACACTGCGTCATGTATGTCAACCAATTGGGCAAGAATGCATATGATTCCTCCCAATCACCAAATAACTTCACAATGATCTTCATTTTCGCCTTCCAAGCCTTCATGTATGTTACATTATATCCATACAAACATTGTATCCTCTCTTGTATCAGCACTGGTTTTAAAGTTGGATCTTCTCTTAACATACCTAATGACAACAAAGCAAATTATAAATGTAATGTCAATAACTAAACCGAATGTAACTAAAAAACAAATGGAAAACCTACTGATAATGGATGCACATATAACATCTGAATCTAGCTATCTATGATCCTAAGCGAGATTCTAGTTTAGGCAGGTGTGCTTTTGACCCCACTTACGCACCACCCAACTATTTCCATTCTTGGGGAGAATTTCCCTCATATACCAGGGACAACCGTCAGCATGGTTTCGACACTGCATCACAAACCTATGCTCATCGCTTTTTGCAACTTTGGTTGTACGATGAGACTTCATGCAATATAATTTCACGGCATGTTGCATTTCAGACTTAGAATGAAATTGCTGATACAGATATAATGGATCACCTAAATGCCAACCACCTTGCCCCTCATCATCACCATACAACATGTCTATGTCATCATCACAATGTGCCCAATTAATGGAGGAATAGTGCGGGCTTTCGTTCCAAAATGGCTCACTCTCAGGCCCTACATCTGTCAAGATGATTTTTTTGTCAGAACCACTAAATAAAAATTACAAATACAAATACAAGTTTACTAACTTACCACTTCTAACTAGGTCAACACGAAACGGTGGCATTGTTGCAGTACTCGGGTTTACTGGGTTTGTGCGAGCATCAAAATCACCCTCTACATCAGTGTCTGAGTTGTCACCTAGTGGAATAAACCTCTCAAATTCGTCCTCCTCATCGCTATGCATATTCTCATATTCCTCATCCTCCTCTTCCTCTTCATCCGTCAATGTTATCTGACTTAAGACTTGTGAAGGTGCAGATAAGTCGACAGGTCTGTCTTCTTGACCAAAACACTATGGATATCTTGTATGCATGGGTATAGATGATGATTCACCAGATTCAAGCTCAACATATATCTCAATAAAATTTTGTGATTTCCGATTAGCAAATGCATCTATGACACACTCTACGTCTTCATCATCACATACATCGTTATTAATGTAGTATACACTATCCTTACCCATTATAGTCTCCACTTTGGCAATTAACCGATGAATGCATTGTCTTCCATGTAGCCCCAATTTTTGATAAATTCTTTCTTTGAGCTCGTTGTACGTAGTGCCCCGTTTGATTTTCATCATTTTAGTTTTTCCTTCAAATTGAACACCATCGAGACCTATAAAATGCCTCCCACTATGGTAGATTATAGTAACGTGTGTTTGGACTTGAACTCATCCTTCACACCAGAATTTGGGAGCTGAAAAACGAAGGTTTCAAGTTACAAACAAAAACAAAAGCTTAACAAAGTGAAACTACAAAGATTACATAACAATTATACCTTCAACAAGGTGGAATGGTATTAAACCTTGATGGGCCGCACTAAAATTGAGAAAAGAGAGAGTATTGGAAGGGGAAAGGGGTGTTTAGTCTATTAGGGTTTGTGAATGTGCGATTGGGGTTTTTAAAAAACGCCTCTGGACTGGTTTAGAGGTTTAGTCGACTAAATCACGGGAATCTTCCAAAAAAAATTGGGCCCCCGCGTTTTAGTCGACTAAATGAGGGCATTAGTCGACTAAACAAGGGGAGATGCTTAAATAGTTTCCAAACAAGGGGCATTTTGTTAAATAGTTACTTAAAAAGGGGCAAATTGAAAAAAAAAAAAAAAAAAAAGCCATGTATGTTGGGTTAGAAAGGGGTAATATGGGTTGAATATGTGGGCTCTAGTTCAAAAGTGCCAGGTTGGCAAAATGGTGGCCCACTTTGAGATGAACTTTTCAAACCCAACTTGTTAGGGTATTCATGGGCAAGGCTGGGCAAGATATGACCCTTGCCCGAAAGATGAATGGTCGGCCGGTTGCTCAATGCTAGGCCTTGTCCAAATAAAGCCCAAGTAATTTTGAGTTGGTTGGGTTGATGTTTACGTCCAAAATATCCCTAAAATTGAAAAATAAAGAAGCATAAAAAAAATTATAGTTTGATATTTCTAAAACATATTATATACAAGTAATCCTTTTTAGATTTTATTATTGTTTATATTCAATTCATGGGATAATAAAATAAATTAATTCAATAGAGATCATTTTCTTATTATTTAATAATAATTTATTTCTCAAGAATTCAATTTACAAGTTTTTTAATTAATTCAATAATTTATTTTGCATAAATAAAAAATATGTTTATTCATTTTATTCTAATTAAATGGTAAGTAAATACTTGTTAAATTTGATCAAATAATGAATATATTTATATATATTATATATTTTTTAACTATAATTATATATATACACTACGACCCCGGGCCAAATGGGTAGGGAAGCATACCTTACACCTGCTAGGCCCCGCCTTGTATTTGGCCGGCCCCAAAAATGCCCAAATGATTTGTGGGTTGATTTTTTAGAGCCAAGCTGAGCCTTTTTTACCAGGTTCAACATTGTGAGTATTCGGGCTTCATGAACACCCCTACAACTTGCAAGTTATCCCGCATTTTCTTAAGAAAAATTATTTGAATTTTAATAAAACTTGATTGCATGCCTAATATCCCATTTTTTATTTAACATTTTTATATTGATAGAATAATTATGTGAAATAAATCATATAATTATGTTTATAAGTTATGGGTTAACTTATTTATATAATTTTATAAAAATATAAAAAATTTAAATTTTTTGTATACAAGTTTTTAATTTAATTTAAAAATTAAAAGAATATTTGAAAATGTTTTTTTTTTAAAGAAAAAAGAAGTCGAATTACTGGCTCTTCTGCCTGTGACGTATTTTATGCATACTCCATAATTGAACTAGTAATATATTATATGGAAGATATAAACTTGTTAAAAGATATTGCCACAAACATTATATTAAGGGATAAGGGTCTTAAATGCCATGGAAGTTTTCACTTTCGTAAGATTCGTAAGACGGAAGTTTTTTTTTGGACCAAAAATGCCATGGAAGTTTTTTTGAGGAGCGGTTTGCCGGAACTTTTCACTAAGGAGCAATTTTGCCCTGGAAGTTTTTAATAAGGAGTAATTTTGCCCTTCTGTCCTCAAATATTAAATTTGACTATTAAATCAGTTAAAGGCTACACATGTTATGCCTTGAAAAGGTTAAACTTGGAGCCGCAGAAGGACATCCTTGAGATGTTGAGCTCAAGGCGGCTGCACTTTGTGAAGCTAACCGGTCAAAGGTACTTGAAAGGTCGATCATCACAAAACCCAAAGGAAGCATCACTTATGATCTAAGCAAATGATCGCCTATACAAACGTAAATATTATCACTATTGATTTGTTTTACTGAACCAATTTTTGGAACAATTCATTTCTCGTTTTACGTTTCATTTGCGTTTTGTGACAGACCTTTCAGTCCCTTTGACCTATTTGGCTTCACAAATTATGGCCACTTTGATTTCAACATCTGAAGGATCTCCTTCTCTGACTCCAAGTTCGACCTTTTCAAGGCATGACATGTGTGGTCTTTGACTGATTTAATAGTCAAATTTAATATTTGGGGATAGAAGGGAAAAATTGCTACGTTTTGTAAACTTCCGACGCAAAATTGACCCTTAGTGTAAACTTCCGGGCAAAATTGCTCCTTAGCGAAAACTTCTGGGGCAAAATTGCTCCTCAAATAAAACTTCTGTGGCAAAAATGATACTTCTGGGGCAAATTGCTACGTCTTGTGCACTTCCATGGCATTTTTGGTCCAAAAAAAACTTTCGTCTTACCAGTGCTCATGAGCGAAAACTTCCATGGCATTTAAGACTCTTATCCCTTATATTAAAATACCGCTGCTTTGATTTTTTTTCCCAACAAGCAAGTTTCATTCTTAGCAAAGCAGATTGAATTTGAACCTATGGTATTAATTTATTGATTAGGCTATTAGAGAAGACTACAAATTCAGCAACCAATTTTATTTATTTATGATAAAAAACGGACGCAAAAAATCAAAAAAAAAAAAAAGAGAGAGAAGCAAGGATGCATAAAAAAATAAATGAAAAACAAATATGAATAGTTTAACGTAAGATTTTTTTTTGGTTATGTTCAAGGAATTTTTTCGGTTTAAGTGCATGTGTCATACTACATCCGGTCCTAATTATAAAACCAAGTTTATGCTATACATTGCACTATAAACTTAGTCCTATAATTAGGGCCAAAGGGAGTATGATTTATGCAAACCAGTTTGCCCCAAAAAGTCAACTAAAGGGGAAAAGAGATATTTAGATAAACGAACGGCAAATCAAATAAGCTTTTGGTTAAAAAAAACTACGTTAAGTCAATAGAAATTAGTTCAATGGAATCCTATGTTGAATGAAAAGCGTTTTTAAACTTCAAAGCATGGAGAAATTGACAAACGGGCATTTCCAGAACTATAATCAAATTTTAATATACGCTTTTTTTGCCAAAGTATTAAAGAATAATCAAATTTGAATATACGCTTTTTTTGCCAAAGTATTAAAGAATAATCAAATTTGAATATATTTCATTACAGATGTTTAGATATTACTGTATTTTGTTAAGGACTATTTAGATATCATTAAAGAATAAGAAAATTGAAAACTGTCCATATTAATTAATGTCCTTGTTACTTTCATCTCCCCCTCCTTTTCCTAGGAAAAAAATCACACAATCCTTTATCCTGATAGAGGATTAAAGCTCAAAATCTTTTGCTTAAATCAAGACTTATGAAGATGTTTGGTGTCAGTTGAGCTAAAGTACTCATATTGTTACTTAAGCTATATATACTCATTTTGCATGGGTTATAAGGCAAAGAATCGGTCTATTCATTTTTTAAGTGTTTAAAGCACATTAGGTTTTTGGCAGGACCTTATAATCTTTTGTTTTTTATATATATATATATATATATATAATAAAATTTTAGAAGAGAGATTGGGTTCGCCCACGTCTAACTAAGACGGGCTTTGCTCCCCGGGACATACAGACCGAGAGTACACATGTCTCCACCTCAACCTACATTTCCACAAGTTCACATCACCTAGGATGTCTTTCCCAGTGCCTTGACCAACTCCAAGATCGAACCTCCTCCCTTTAGTGAGGGCGTCCGATCCTTTGCCGGTTAAGCCAAAAGACGAGGGGTAGGACCTTATAATCTAATGACACCAAACCCTTCTCTTAAATTTTGTCCGAGGCAAGCCCTTATAAATGCATAAAAGGTGCATGAGTTATGATAAGGAAAAATCACTTTAATTAGGTTAATTTAAGATTTTTTGGAGGGAAGTTTTTCTTTAAAAAAATCACTTTTTCAAAAACCAATAGAGGTTTGTTTAAAGTTTTTCTTTAAAAAAATCAAAATGAAAATAAAAAAGTTGTTCCCCCAGATTATTTTTACAAGTTACTTTAATATGTTTCTCAAATAATTTCTGCAGTGATCGATAAGAGAGAAAAATGGTAAAAAAGTAGAAAATGGTGATTATCTGCTGCGGAAGCCACGTTATATACATGGGAGCTATGGCCACCAGGTCCCAGTCCCACCACTGATTAAAAAAAAAAAAAAAAAAAAAAAAAAAAAAAAAGACGGAACACTATAAAATGAAATAAACAATTGCTTCTTGGGGCTCCGACTAAGCCATTTCAGTTCTTAAATTAGAGTTGATCATGGACTAGAACCAATTAGATCTGGCATCAACCTAAAGTCTGATTATGAGATAGGACCTCAAGTTGGCTTGAGCCGGTGTTGGTCTAGTGGACTACCTGAATTAGTCTAAGACCTATTTAGAGAATAGCTTTTGAGATTTACGAGGCAAGTTGTGAGAGGAGTTTTATCTCGACTTGTACAAAATAACTTTTCAAAAAGGGTTACCGGGTACTAAGGTTATGAAACCCGGACCAGACTGGCCGGTTCGAACCGGAAACTGTAGAACCGGCCAGAAAACCGGTCCGAGTTAAGATAAAACCGAGGTCATGAGTTGACCCGAGTTGACTAGGTCAACTCAGCCTGAACCGGTCGGGTTGGCCGAGTCAAATTCAAAAAGATTGGTTTTTTTTCCTTAAAAAAACAAAATCAACCGAAGGAGAATGAGAAGGAGGGGAGAGTGTCGTGCCTCGGCGGTGGTGGCGGTGCCAATGATCGCGATCTAGATTTGTTGAACGTTCGGAGCTTCTTTGGTTGAAATCATGGAAACGGATATTGACGGTAGAATTTCTTACCTCTAGAAGCTCCTCAGCGCCTTCTCAATGTCAAGACCGAACAAGGAGGAGGAGAGATTGAGAGAGAGTTCGAATCGAAGAGTTGAAGGAGAAAGAGAGATCTCTAGCACAACAAGAAGGAGGAGGCACTAAGAGAGAAGGAGACATCTGACGAGAAGGAGATTTGTAGAGTTTAGTGAAGAGTTGAAGGAGGGAGATAAAAAGTTAAAACACCTCAACACAAATTGTTGGCGAAAACAAAAACGTATGGCTAACTTTACTAATTAAACAAAAGATACAAAAGTCAAAAAGCCTTTACCCTATACCTGTAGCCTATACCATGCTAAGGACACATCACATCTTAGAACTCTGGACGTCAAACCAGCATCTCCTTTCTTTTGGAAAAACCAATATGTATCATATATCTTGACCAAAACAAAAAGTTACGTTTTTATAAGATATTTTTTATTATTAAAATATGAATGTTTTTACCCATTTTAATTAAATTATATTTTTAATTAATACCGGTTTGACTCTGGTCTAACCTATTAACCCTTAACTCGGTACTCCCTCTTGGTTCATCACCGGTCCGGTTCTTAGAACCTTGTCGGGTACTTAGGGCCCGTTTGCTTCACGGAACTTGGGAGAGGGAATGAGAACTTAATAGAGTTTCCCACCGAAAACGCGTTTGGTACGCCAAGTGCCCAGGAACCCAAGTTCCTAGGCCCACCACTCTTCCCTCATATGTGGGAACTTGAGGCCTCACCAAAATTGGTGGGATCTTAAGTTCTCACGTCACTATTCACATTTTTGGACGATTTACCCATAAAATTCAAACTTGGGGGAAAGTTCGAACCTGGTAAAAAAAATTTCTACATGAGTTCGAACTTAATAAGAACATATTTTTTTAAAATATATTTTAGCAAAAAAAATATTTTTCTTTTTTATTTTGAATTAATTTCTTTTGAGGGTAAAATAGACATTTCCTAATTCTTTACCAACTACCACCCTTTCATTTTTTCCTACCAAACAACTCAAGTCATCTTCCCTCATCTTTCAAATCTTCCTTTCCCTTCTTTTAAGGGAAAATTATAATAAAGGATCCAGAGGAAAAAATATTTATTAAGAAGGACCATAAAAATTGTAATTATTTAGAAGGACCAAATACAAAACTATAAAATTAAAAATACTAAAATACCCCTAAGGAAATCTTATTCATTCCCTCCTACATTCTCTCCCATATTATATTTTTAAGACTAATCCAAAATTCTAAATTTTACTAAATTAAATAAAAGCTTTCTAAAATTTTCTTTTTTTACAACTTGCATAGATAGCTATGAAAAAAATCACGCACTCTTCAATTTTTCAAAATTAAAATTTCTTAAAATCAACAAAAATTTCATTAAAAATATATTTATATAATTTTAGTCAAAATTGAGATCTTTTATAATTTACTATATATCTTAAACTGAAAGAGTTTATATGATTTATTTCTATTTTAGAAAAAATTTATGTGGGCTAAAAATGGATTTAACGTTAATAAAATAAAAAAGAAATCTATTATATCTTGAAAAAACATAAAATGAGTTTATTTTTTATCTTTAAAAAAGTTCTTAATTGATATTAACATTGATACTTGCTAATATAAATATGGGATGATATGTTCCTTAATTAAATTATCTATTGATTATATGAATATGGAACTTGTTAAAAATTAAAATTTAAAAACATATGAGTTTGAATAGTATAGCTAGTTTACATGAGTATGAAACATGATGAAAAATAAAAATTAAAAAAAATAAATATTATAATATTACATGGGGATGATTGATGTTTTTAATTTTCATTTTAGTCAATTTTTTATTTATGAATACAATAGATAATGTAGGAGGTTTGACTAAGGATAATTTAGTAATTTTAAATTTATATTATGATGTTTGGTCCTTCTAAGTAATAACAATTGTTATGGTCCTTCTTAATAAATATTTTTTTTCCTCCAGGTCCTTAATTCTAATTTTCCCTTCTTTTAAGTTCCTTTCCCTCCTCTAAATTTCTTTCCCTTTTCAAATTTTCCTTATACCAAACGGCCTTAATGTTTTTTTTTTCTTGGGTTAAAGTGCAATTTTACCAATGAACTATTGGTTCAGGAGCGTTCAACACAATTAACTATTAAGTGGACCAAAAATACCAAATTTTTTTTTACTCAGGAGCGTCCAGCACAACGCCGTTAGACAAAAATTAACATTCGTTATCTAAGGTGTAGAAGATTGGCCAACGAACTTTTACCCCGGAGCTGCCCTAAGACAAAAAAGTTTTACTCGGAGCGTCCAAAGACAAAATTCTAAATCTTACTAAATTAAATAATTTTTTTCTCAATTGTCATTATTGAAAACTACTTGTATAGATATATATGGACAAAAATTACTCATTCTTCAATTTTGTCAAAATTATAATTTGCTAAAATAAACAAAATTTTTAATTAAAAAATTTAATTATATGATTTAAATAAAACTCAAGGTGTTTTATAGTTTAATTTATATGTTAAACAATATATATATATATATATATGATTTATTTTTAATGGATATCAATATTGATACTTAATAATATAAATCCAACAACTTGATGATATATTTGTTAATTAAATGATTTATTGATTATTTGTGACTTGTTGACAACAACAACAAAAAAAGATAACTTAAGAGGCTTGATGAAGGACAGTTTAATAATAGGTTAAAGAGCAATTTTAATGGGTTAAGGAGCAACTTGGCCTACAAAAATTTTATTAACATTAAATGAATTTTTTAAATCACATAAATTTATTCTAAAATAAAAATAAATCATATAATTTTTTTGTTTAACATATATAATAAACTATAAAACACTTTGAGTTTTATTTAAATCATATAATTATATTTTTAATTAAAAAATTTGTTTATTTTAGAAAATTATAATTTTGACAAAATTGAAGAATAAGTAATTTTTGTCCATAGATAATATAAATAGTTTTGAATAATGGCAATTGAGAAAAAGAAAAATTATTTAATTTAGTAAAATTTAGAATTTTGTGTCGGGCGCTCCTGGGGTAAAAGTTCGTTGGCCAATCTACACCTTAGATAAGGGACATTAACTTTTGTCTAACTACAGCGTTGTGCTTAGACTCTCCCAGGTAAAACTTTTTTTGATATTTTTTTTTTTACACATAGTAGGGGAGGGGCAGGGTTCGAACCCTGGATATGGAGGAGGAGACCCAAGCTCCCATGTCACTGCACTACTAAGGCACTGACATTTTTTTGGTATTTTAGTCCACTTAATAGTTAATTGTATTGGACATTCTCAACCAATAGTTACACCTTAACCCTTTTTTTCTTTCTCATTTGGGGGCCGAGAGGAAAGGGAACCATTTATTCATTTGAGGAGCGCCGTTTTACGAGGGAGATCTCGCGAATCCTGACCTCTGGCTTCTCCATCTCCCTCAAAAACCCCATAAACCTCTCCTCCTGGAAGAAACTTCACCAGTCCCAACACTCCGACGAAGACGCCGCCGACGCCGATCAAGGCTACGGCAACAACAACCGCTTTTACTTATGCTTCTTCCTGCTCTTCGTGCTCCTCTTCTCGGCCTTTTCTCTCATTCTTTTGGGAGCCAGCAAGAGTTATGGCCCTAAAATTTTAGTAAAGGTCAGATCAAATTCTTAATTTCCACTTTGTTGACTTTGATGTTGGATTTGAGTTTAGGTTTAGTCTTGGTTTGAATAAGTCTTCCCCCACCACCGGCAACCTTCTTTTCCCCCAACGTGGCAGCAAGGAGGATGATTTGACTGCGATCTCTTTCATTATCTCCATTTTGCCTCAAATCTATATCAGATCTATGCTGTGACAGCAAGCTCTATGATGTGACGGCATCCATTTTGGCTCGTTGGCGACGACGGCGTGGCAGCAAGGAGGATTTCGCCATTGACCCACCTCCGATTTCACCTCCACCCTCGATTTCACTTCCGACGCCCACCTTTATGTTTTTGTATGCATCTTCCAGTTTAATTTAATGGCGGAGAACACGACCTGGAGACCTGTGAGTTTACTGAATGTTTGGTTTGCAGAGAACTCCGATCAACCTCCGCTTCTGCTTGATCTTCACGATTTTGTTTGGTTCCTCAAATCCAAGTTTCTGCAAGTTTGCTGAATGTTGGTATGTTTTCTTTACTTGGGCATGTAGGAGACTATGACTCGAGTATGTGATCATAGAATACACACACACACACACACACATATATGGTCCAGACTGGACCAGTCTAAGCCTTCGGCCAAGTCCGACCCTGTCCGAGTAGAGCCGAACTTGAAACTATCTCAGGTTGGGCCAGTTTTTTTCAACATGACTGGGTGGGGTCAGACTCACTGGACCATCAGTTCTTTTTTTTTTTTTTTTTGGCTCATCCCTCCATTAAATGATGCATCAGTGATTCATTCGGCTTCCATCCGGCTTTCTTTCTTCAAAGCACACCCCCTATCTCCAAAAAAAAAAAAAAAAAAAAAACGGTAGCCTTCAAATCGTGCGGTGGAAAGTAGCTGCAAAGTCGACATTTTTTTTTATTAAAAAAGTTGTGTCTCTCTTATCATCAGTTTCAGTTTCTCATCCACCTTTCTAGATCATATCCTTTCAATTCCAGTTAATCTGAAAATTTATAATATTATTTGGTTTTTCTCTCCTCTTCCTCCTCCCAGTGAACGACTTAGCTAGACTCATGAGGGGGATAACGAGGAAAAAAAGGAAGATAACGAGAGACTGCATCCTTTTCAAGGCAGTTCATTCACTTCATATGCCATTGCATTCACCTTTTCGTCTTCTTCCGCTGATTCCAGCCGTCTTTCTCGTCTTCTTTTTCTTGTCCCGATGCTCTTCATCAATTAGATGTCAATATCCTCCATGGATGATTAAGTCTTGATTCAATGAAAATGAAAGTAAAGGACGAAAACGAAGACTCGAAATCCTCCATGGATCATTAAGTCTTCGTTTTCCTCCTTTTCAATTTTTGCTTTAAATTTAATTCAAGTTCACGGTAGAGAATTTATACACACAAGACACACCTACTCTTATGGGTCTAATTTAGAAAAACTTTTTCGAACAAAAATTTAGAAATAATTTTTCTCTTCATTATAAATCCACCTAGAGAATAATTAATAAAAATTTTACAATTTTTCCCTATTAAAGATAATGAAAAAATAAATTAATTCATATTGGGAAAAAAGAAAGAAATGAAAGAGTGGATTGAGAATGTCATTCATAAATGAAAGTAAATTTAAAAATTACATCTATTCAAGATATATTTAATGGGTAATTAACAGTTTGAATCTGAAATGATTCTTGTGTACGTAATGTATTGATCACCACCTGTATCACAATTGATCTCTGGCTGTATCACAGAGTGCTTTAAGGACAGCCTTTTACTTTTTTTCTACTGTTTCTCACCCGAGGGAGTCGTCCGCAATGCTTCAGTTCAGAACTTGAGATAGCATTCAGTTGTCTTTCTCTCTTTGATTTCTTCTTTTCAATTTGATTTTTTTAACATATTTTATCTTCCTTTGTTACTTCTGTTTCTGCCTTTGCACAATTACACTTCATTTCTACTTTTTAAGTTAGACAGACTCAAGATTCATGATCTCTGAATAATCTTCATTCCTTAATTACTTGGTTCGATCAAATTGCATGCATATTCAGGAAATGTAGATGATTTTACGATTACCCAGGGTTACCAAGGCAACCAATCAGTTTCGAACTATCTGGAATTGCCTTCAATTGAATATGCAGGAACAGTAATAATGGAAAAGGCAGGTGGAAGACCAAGGGATGGAGTGTGGCAACACGTTCAGGTATTGGAGGGAGGACGAAGAGTGAAGTGTATTTATTGTGAATATGAATTTGCAGCAAGTGCTAACAGAATCAAATCTCACATTAATAAAGACAAAGGCAAAGGCATTCGAGTATGTCCCAACTTCCCCCAATCTCACAATTTTGCTTCTGATAATAAAGGAAACTCCAATCATCTCAAAGACAAATTCCTACATTCTCAAGGTACGTATGATTATATACTAGCTAGTCTCGATTCAACATATATCTGCCATTTTTAGAAGAATTTTGTTGGACCCTAATATAAGTCGTATTATATTAAATTTTTTATATGAATATGTAGATTTATCATTCATTTAATTATTTTATAGACTTTATACTCTTAGAGTAAATGATATATTAAATAGGGATAAAGTTGGGAAGTTGTTAAATTTTAAAACAAAGTTAATTTGATTTAGGATTTTTCTTGATTCCAATAACACATGTGGGAAGTGACTTAGAAATGGGACTAATATTATTATACTCTTTCCTATCCTTGTTATGTGTCACATAGAAGAATTTATTTATTTATTTTTTTTTATGTTTTTTAAATATTAGATCTCCCTCACATTAGTCTTATCTAATATTCATCCAATTTTTC
Source organism: Acacia acuminata (assembly GCA_019022655.1). Taxonomy (NCBI): domain Eukaryota; kingdom Viridiplantae; phylum Streptophyta; class Magnoliopsida; order Fabales; family Fabaceae; genus Acacia; species Acacia acuminata. Next base: position 377,196 of record JAFJYI010000047.1, on the reverse strand, counting down.
AAAATTATATAAATAGGTTAAATCTAGCCTGCACCCTAGTTAATCCTCTAGTTATTACATTATATATTGTCAGAAAATCAGGAAAAACGTGAATTATGTAAACATGTTACAAGTCCAAGAACAACCCAACAAAACAAAGAGGCCGCACTGGGATCACACAGTAAAAAATGGATGTAAACAAGGAAAAAAGGCACGAGGGAGGACAACTACCTCGTTGCAGATAGCTTGTCATATTGTGGAGTGAGGAAATAGGAACCAATTGAGAGATAATTTAGTCGCAAACATTTGGGAGATAATTTAATTTCCCACATTACTGTTAATGGGTAATTAAGTAATGTACTGATCGATTGTGTTGTGGAAAGGAAAACAGGTTTCTCAATGGACGGTCTAATAGATTATGGAAAGTCCCACGAAGTAGGACAGATCGAAGGTGATGCTAAGTATGAAGAAAGGATTCAAGTTGGGTCATCTTCTGTTTCCAATAGGGAGAATGAATACTTGCAGGTCCTACAATATGTGTTTGAATGCTTAAGGTTAGATTTTCAACAATATATATAAATATGCATGCTTCTAATATGTATACATGTGCATGAATATGTGTGTGTGCATATATACATATTAGTCCAGACTGGTTATGGTATAGATTAGAAAGATTAATAGAATTAGCCAAACCATTAGAACAATATGTGTTTGAATGCTTAAGGTTAGATTTTCATCTATATTAATATATGCATGCTTCTAATATAGTAATATTTATACATATGCATGAATATATGTATAAATGCATGTATTTTAATTTAACTTTTGTTTTCTTTAAAACACTCTAATTCTTATTCTTTCAGTCCTACCGATAAGGTTTATGAATCCAGACGCTTATATTTGAATCAAAAAGAATTCATCACACTTAAACCAGGGACTTTTTTGGATTCATGGGTGAGTATTTATTTATTATATTCTTATATCCTCGTTTAATGTTAATGACCAAGGTTTTAGTTGTGTTAATATTTTACTTCATGCATTCTTAGGTAATAGATATTTTTGTTGAGATATTAACCGAGAGTGAGAAAAAGAAAGCTACACCTTCAAATTGGTATCTTCCTATGATGTTTTCGGTGATTTCCTATTCCCTTTTTCATTATATGATGTATGTTTATAATTTTTTAATCTAAAACTAGTTGATTGACAATCATTTTTCATGGTTCATCGATGATGTAATTACAGACTGCAGCACTGGTATGTGATGAGCACAACTTCAAGGACTTTGTCCATAGGCACAAAATGAGAGAAAATTATATATTTGACCAAGAATCACCTGAGAAAGTGTGTCTTTTCAACTCTTAATAGAATTTTTTTTTTTTTTTTAATCAACGTGGTTAAATTTTGTTTTTGCTATATATCAATTTGATTTCCGTTGTCACAAATAACAGGTTTTTATTCCTGTTCACACTGGACAAGAGACACATGGACATTTTTATTTATACATTTTCCATTTAAACAAAAAGTGGTTGAAATATGGGATTCTCTTCCCACATTTGTGGCTGAAACAGACCGTGATGAGACAACAAAAAAATTGGTGAGTGTTAGATAATTGTAATATATTCATAAGATTATTAATTATTCTTTTGATTACATAGAATTTTTGTTTTTATGTCTAGTTGATTGCCATGGAAAAACTCTTCAAGAAAGTAACATTTACAGAATTTCATTTGAAGATGGCAGACGATATCCTCTTACAACAACCTAATGGGTGAGTGGAGAATTATTATGTAACATTTAATAGAAAAAGTTTTTATCATGGATGACCTTTTCCTATTTTCTTCCATTTGTAGATTTGATTGTGGTGTCTTTGTTATTAACTACATGCAACAATCTGATAATTATGTGAAGAGAGATAGTTCATTTCAGGTATGACCTCTTACAAACATATAGTCATTTATAGAGTCATGTGTAAGCTTACACGAGCATGCTGGCACTTTAATTCTTTAAGTCATATAAATGATATGGACAACAATATATTGTAGTTTGACAGTCAAAAAGAAAGGGAGGATTTGGCTTTGAAGTTGCTCAACAATGACTTGAACAAAGAAAAGCAAAATTTATATGACAAAGCAAGGTGGCACGATGCACAAGAAGAAAAGCAAGATGGCAATAAAAGATTACGAGTTGATCCTTCAAAAGAGCACTTTGAAGATCTTGGAAGAGGAATGGAATTAGAATATGATGATTCTAATGAAGAAGATGATGATTTTGACGACGAATATGATGAAGAAGAAGATTATGGTTTGGAAAATGGAATGAGCATCGATTATGACGAAGACAATGATGGTTTAGAAAACGGTATGAGCATCGATCGGCATAAACAATATATCCAACTCATTTTAATGTCATTTAAGAAAATTTATTACAATTAGTTGAAGACTTTGAACTTTTAAAAGTGGTCATAACTTGAAAAAAATTACTCTCTCTTTAAATTGTAACTTCATCTTAATTATATTTCCCTTATCCACTCTCTTTTCTATAACTTTTTTGTTATCTAATGAAGGGCAAGTTCATAAAAATATTTAATGCTGTCTAAATTTTGCGGTAACTTGCAACTTGTATACTTAAAAAAATCTTCCCAATGCGATTTACATGCATATAGGGACAGAGAGAGTATATGACCACATAAAATTTGAATGCCATATATATATATATTTATTTATTTTCATTATTTTTACTGAGTTTTTACTATTGTTCTTGTTGCTACGAACTTCTAAAGCTTATATGTTGCCTACAACAGATTTAATAGGGAGGAATTTTCAAAGATATGCTGAACAAATAAAGAAATGGATAGAGGATGACAAGGTGTCGCAATTGGAGTTTGGGGAATGGGAGGTTCAGGGCAAAACAGCTTTAGCAAGCCATATATGTGACAAGCTTTTAGAAAAAGGTGACATTAAAGTTATTTGGGTAACTGTGTCACAAAATAGCATGTACAATTTGCAAAAAGTCATAGCTAGATCACTTAAGTTGGATATATCTCGACGAGTTTGAGGTTAAAATAATTGCCGTAAAATTATTTCAAGCATTCCAAGCAATGAAAAGATGTGTTGTTATTTTAGATGATGTTTGGGATCATTTCTTTCTAAAGGAGATTGGATTTCCTATGTTAGATAATCGAATTAAATTGATCTTGACAACTCGTGTACGGAAGTGTGTCAAGGAATGGGTTGTGATGCGAAGAATAAAATAGAAGTGGGACCTTTAGGAATGAAAGATAGTCGGGATTTGTTTAAAAAGACTATGGGATCCTGGGAAGGACTGTCTTTGGAAGTGAAGAGAATTGCATGGAAAGTGGCGGATGAATGCGAGGGTTTGCCCCTTGCTATTGTCGAATTGTGACAGCATGAAGGGTAAAAATCAGGTTGGAGAATGGAGTTATATGTTGGAATGTCTTAAAAACTTGGGGAATGGGCAATATGAAATGGATAAATGGGTATTTCCGGGTTTGAGGTCTAGCTATGATTTCTTGAGTAAGAAGTTGCAAAGATTCTTCTTGTACTTGTGCCTTAGGAACCAAAGGAGATATTAACGATGAAAAGGCTGATCATTTGATAAGAACATTTGTTTATGAAAGCATAGATGAAACAAAGAAGTTGACGGTGCAAGATGATGAAAGTTACAACATGTCGAAGAGATTAAAAAATCATAGTATGTTGGATCAATTTTATGGGATCAAGGGATGGAGGATGAACAAATTTCTTAGAGCCCTGGCTATTGGCATTGTAGAAGACACCAAGAAATTATGGCAAATGCTTATAAGAAATTGACAAAAATACCAAGTGATGACCATTGGAAAGATGATCTACAAAAAGCTTTTTTGACGGAAACAAGATAAAAGCAATTCCAGTGGCACATGTCTTCGTGTTCTCAACGTCACATTGCTTTTAAATGGTAATGCAAATCTCAACTACATCTCGATGATTTTTTCAAGAACATGCTTGCTCTTAAAATACTTGATTTGTCTAGGACTTGTATCAAGCGTTTGCACGAATCCGTATCCAGCTTTGAAATGTCTCACCGCATTACTACTCTCAAAATGTAGAAAATTGAGTTACATTCCTTCATTAAGTAAATTGAAACTGCTAATATCATTAGATCTATCGGATACGCCATCACTGAAGCACCTATGGGCTGGGAGTTATTGGTCAATCTTAGATGCCTGAATCTATTCGGTACATTTATGTTAATGTCAGAATCATCCATATCCAAATTGATCAATTTAGATAATCTGGAAGTTATAGTAGCCCAATTCGGGGACATTAGCGTCTTCAATGCCTGCATGAGCTTACTGGACAAACATCGTGTACTTGGAAGCTATCACTTAACTTTAGGGAATCCAAGTTATGTCTCTTATGATGAGGAAATAAATACAGAATATTCCATGAAGAGGATAACTGTTGAGGGTATGAATTTGAGAAATAGAGAAGTAGTACTCCCAAGAGACATCAAGGAGTTGGTCATAAGTGGTTGCCAGCTAGTAGGGACTGTTGGTAGTTGCTTAGGCAGCGTTGTTTCATCATATAGCCACAACAATAATAATAATCCACACCAAATTGAACGGTTGGATATAAGACGCTGTGAAGATGTGGAGTACTTGTTTTGCTTCTCTGGCAGTTGCCCCTTTTGCTCCTTTCCCCAACTTGTTGGACGTCTATATCTCGAAGGTTTGGAAGACTTGAAAGATATTGTGTCACCATATGCTCTTATATCCTTGCATCAGCCCTCTTTATTTTCTCATCTCACACATCTCAAGATTTGGGGTTGCCGAAGCATGGAGACTCTGATTATGCCAAAGTTATTAGCACTCTTCCAAAACCTACGCACCATTTCCGTTTCTTTTTGTTGGAAGATGAAAGAAATAGTTGGAGAGGATCTTTTTCGAATGGAACATACTGCTAGTGACGACCTAATGGCCCTTGTGCCTAACCACCTTTCTCACCCTCCTCCTATCACTCTTCCTAGGTTGACATCTCTGAAATTACAGTTCTTGACACAATTAAATTTCGTATACAGAGGCGTCATGCTCTGCCCTTCTCTCCAAACATTCTCTGCTGAAGCTTGCTACGGACTAAAACTCCCTCAGATAAAGATCTCAAATGGATGTGAGCTTCTCATGGAGAATATCGCATTTGGAGAATACCGTTGGGGAATTAAAACTGATTAATCAGGTCCATATCTGCACCATTATAATTTGACTTCCTTTTATATTTTATATATGTTTATGATGCTGATTGAATCTCAACAATTCATGAATATTATTCCTACTGTTTGTGTTGGTTTCTCCTCACACTTCTTATGAGTTTCCCTTCTTTAATCCAGAAATCGATGCATCTAGAAAATATAAAATTACTAGAGCCAAATAATCATATGTTACTTGTGTCTTCATTATTTCACTCCATGTGCCTGTGTTGCACTTAATTTTTGTGATCACGCTCATCAGTTTCTGAATTCCGGCCAATAAATGTTCCAATAATTCAAATTTCTTTGCTATAAATTGTATCAAATAACATCATAGATAAATCTCATTAAAGTATGCAAAGTTTGAATATATCTCATCTCCTATATAAATTCCTAATGTTCTTGTTAATTATTCAGTGCAAAATTTGGCGTGTCCGTGCATCCTAGTTCTCTATTCACGATTATTGTTTTCATGGGCAAATGATCTTAGTTTTCAACTGACCCAAACTCAAATCGATTTCCGATTCAAATATATAAAATCGAAATCAAAACACAACTAGGTGGAATCATTTGAAGCCACATAAGGTAAAGCGAGTTCGAAAAAAATATTAACATATCCATAAACTGTTATATATAGCAAATGCGGTCATGCTTCTATAACTATGAACAACATTTCTTCAAATTAAGAACTTAAATCATCTTTTATAATCACTCTCTATATTTTTCCAAAATAGCATACTTCATGAAAAATCATATGGAAACAGAAAACCAGAGAATGCAAATGTCTTGGAAACAACTCATATCTTAATAACATATGCATGTATGTAAGAACATACTCATACACATACACATGTCTGGGAAAGAACAGATTCAGATATACTATAGAAACACGTAACGGAACACGCAACACGGTGGAAGGTTTTATGCCATCAAAAAACAAATTGCAATCATAACACACTTTGGTAGATTGTTGAAATTTTTCAAAGTGGATCAATTCATTAATCATGAATAATAAACAATCTATACTAAGCCACCATCCTCATTCAAGGTTCACCATTATAAAGTTCTCCCTACAATATGAATATTGTAATAGAATACTAAAAAATCAATGGTTATTGAAGATGAAATAGATGAGTACCGGAGAAACCCAACGAACGTGCGTAAAACCACCGGAGAAGGCGACTATGGAGATGGAGTGGAGGTCAACTGGAAGAAAGAATCCAAGGTCGAGTGCGCCGCGAGAGGGAAATGATGAAGGGGAAGGAGGCGGAGATGAGTGTGCCGCAAGAGGGAAATGATGAAGGGGAAGGAGACGGATGAGTGTGCCGCGAGAGGGAAATGATGAAGGGGAAGGAGGCGGAGATGAGTGTGCCGGCGAGAGGGAAATGATGAAGGGGAAGGAAATGGAGATGAGTGTGCCGCGAGAGGGATAGGGTTTCTATCGCGGGTGGGTCATTTGGGGATCCTATTGGGCTTTTTAATGAATATGGGCGATCGAAATAGATTCAGTCGCCCATATTTGATAATGGGCGACTGAAAGAGTTCGTGTCGCCACTTTTCGAAAATAGGTGACTGAATCTATTTTAGGTCGCCACTTTTCGTAAAACCGGCGACTGAATGTATTTCGGTCATCCCTATTCGAAAAGTGGCGACCGATTCCGTAGTTTAAAAAAAAAAAGCCACATGGTGAGTTAGTTTTAGACCAAAAAAATAAATTTATGGAAATTTGGGCGACCTGAATTAAATTCAGGTCGCCTAAATTGACAAATAGACAACCTTTATCTATTTCAGGTCGTCTATAATAAAGAAAATTAAAAAAAAAAACATAGCACCAAAGAAATTAATTTTCGTAACAAAAAAGTTTCATGGCGCCAAAATTTATCCCAATTTGGGCGACTGAAATTTTGTCGTGCCACCTAAAATCTGTCCCCACTATTAAAAAAAAAAAAAAAACCCAATTTGGGTGATCTTAATTAAATTCGTGTCGCCTAAATTGATAAATAGACAACTTTCATCTCTTTCAGTCGCTTAAATTCAAACACAGCGACTTCAATTATATTCGGTCGCCTAAATTTGAAAAACCAACGAAAATGCCATGGCGCCAAACAAAAAAAAAAACCCATGGCGCCAAACAACAAAAAATTCTCAATGGCTATTAGGCGTCCCGAAATGGTTTTTGACGACAAAATAAAATTTTACAAGTCCTAAACAACAATTCAGGAAGCTGAAAGCTCATTTTCCTTCGATATAATTACAAGATTGCCACTACCTTCATTTTTTACTTCCTATTTTAAAATAAGGACGTTTTTTAGGGTAGTGATATCCAATATTTGTAGTAGTGTCTTTCACCTTTCCTTAAAAGACTTAACTCTTGCTTTGGTTTTGGGTTGCTATTTGGGCTTTATTGTGGCCCAATATTTCATGAACATGACATTGCCTCCCCCATTAAAATGGACCTTGTCCTAAACGTCCAAGTTTGGGCAATTAACTTGCAAAGTAGCCCAAGCTATACATGTAGGTGGATCAAGATTATTCCAACAAATGAAAATGTGGTAGCTCCAATAAAGATAAGATGAGATATATGAGGGAAAATGACCTTCTTCAAGTCTAAGATGCACCAGAACAATCGATAGGAAAGTCATGGGGTGATATTGACTCAAGGTAACTTCTAAACAATTTGCCTTACTGATAGTCCCAATTATTACCAGAGCATACATATTCAAAACTACATGAATAGGTGCAATACCATTATACAAATATCCCATATTCATACTAACATCCATTACCACACTTTGTATTGCTTGGTCATGCCAAAAACAAGAAAACACTGCTGAGGATAGTAGACATCCAAACTTTTCATTAGCCAAAATTTATAGAACCAAAAAAAGTAGCCACTCAATAAGCCAAATTGTAACAAAATCTTGATAATGGCATTAAAGCAGCCAATACCTCTTTCCAAATGTTGATCCAAGCTTTTAGAGGCCTTGGGAGAACAATGATGAAATAAAACATATTCATAATAAAGATCCTTTTCCTTGTTAATTTCCATTTCACTTAGAAATAATTGCTTAATTGAATAGAAAAATAACATCATAAATACATATACTGAGAGCCAAGCATTCTGCACTATCGAAAACTTGTACTTTCTCCCCCATTCATAAAAGCACAGAACCAGGATAGTTTGGAGTTTAATTTCGTGTTCCAAAATAAATCAGCACGAGTCTGTGGCCGGAATTATCAATGCAAAAGCTTCACCAACAAAAAGTCAGATAACAATTATTTATGCTATGATGGTTATCCACAAATGAGAATGCATAAAAGAAATCATGTTCATGGCTTGTCTCATTAATTTGCAATGACCCTAATGAAGCCTTGGAGATGCAATACGAAGCAACAATCTTAATGGTGATAAGGTAAAGCTCCATACAACATATATGATTGTGCTTCCAAAAGGGAAAATAGATTATCAATACCGGCTTGCCAATGAAAATTGCAGAGTCACTTCACGAGTCCTTAAATTGGAGAGAGGGCTTTAGTATTAAAGGATCAAGGGAAATTTTTGTAGCAGTTTAATTCCTCTGCCATGGAATTTGAAAAGGTTGAGTAAAACCTGCTTCTAAAAATATGGGTGGCCGAATAAACTTGAGGCACCAATGTCCCTTGTCATGTCCATGGTCAAAATTCTGTAAGAAAAGGTGATGGCAATGTAGGAACAAGAAGATATGAGTTAGGAATTTAACCCGTAAGGCATAAGGGTGGATGATGCAATTTACCAAACACAAGATATGCATCTCAACAACACCCATCAACAAGATACTTACAAGTTCAACTGGAAAAATTATGGCATCAACATATCTCAAACTCTCATTGGTTCTAACAGCTCCAGGATCAAAGACAATATTAGAAAATATAGGACCAATGAAACATCACATAAGTACAAGAGGCAATTGATACACCTCAGCAACCAAATTCAAGAAACATTCTCCTTTAACTCGCCCAGTATCAAAAACCAGTCTAGTAGGCAAATAAACATGACAACAGATGGTAATGATAGGTCCATGGTCAAATATTAAAGGAACAATCAATTCAGTGGAGAATCTTGGCCACTGAACAGGCAACTTACTCACCTTAATTTCATGGCATGACAATCCTTTAGAGTCAATAAACCAAAACTGAGATGCTTGTAAACTACAATGCTTGAAAAAATGATGTAAAATAGGAATATGTTATGAATGGGTCTGCTGACAATGAAGAAATTGAGGCCCAAGATGCTAGCAATCCAAAAGGGAGGACCAGATTCCATGATGATACATCTCTATTGCCACGTAGGAGTGACCGAATTTGCAGGGCCACATAGAAAGTGAGAGAAAATAATGCTAGATAAAGAGGGAAGGAAGGGCATAAGTCAGATAAGCATGATTTGTGAAGAATTCTCTTTGCCCATTCTCTACATTTCTCTCTGATTGCTTTCTTCTATTTTTTCTGCTAAGTCTATTAATTGGATTTTGTAATTCTGCTGTGACAGAACTTGTTTTCATTTTCAGTACTTTTCCATTTACATATGCAATTAAGGATTCTCATTAAATAGTGATTTCGTTGCTTTTGAATAAATTACAGAGATAGATTGCATCTATATATTTTGGTTTATCCTCAGAGCACCCGGATCAAATTCCACGCAATGAACCAAACCATGATTATTCCTATGACAGTAGTCTAAGCCACGATTATCATTAAGAATCCATCGCTCACTCACAGTAATTAGAGGTAAGGGATGGAAGAGATTAGTAAACCCATCTGACTTTGGAACAAGGACATGTTATGGAACTCAACGATCAAGCCAGTGCTCTCACCGTAGTCATCCTCTACCCACTCGCAATCGTTGCAAATGATCGTCTCATCAGGATTGAAAGAAACAGTTTTCATTGAAGTGTCTTTCAAAGGTAGAGCATCAAGTTGCATAGCCGATAAGGGAGTGAAGTCTGAGTTTGGATTTTCTACAGCCAATTGTTGGTTGGGCTGAACCTCACTTGATATCCAAGAATCAAATGATGGGGGATAATTAACTGGTTCTGCAACATGACCTTCGAAAGAGAGAGATCCTAGAGCTATGTGCATTCATATTCAAGCAAATTCATCAAACTTATTGAATTAAATTTATTCTTTATTAGACTTTCATCATCCCTTCTAAGCCACGCAGCCCCCAAAAATACGACGAGATAATACAGCTCAGCATATGTTCCCACACCCATGGCACCTAGACAAGTTCAAAAAAAAAAGAAAAGAGGTTTCAACATTACAACACGCATGTATTTTGAGCTGAATATCATGGCAGTAGCAAATAAAAGAAACTCCCAAAATCACACACCTTAGAAACCAGCAAAACAAGAAGCAAGTGATTCACATGTTTGAGTTGCAAATACGAAAACAAAGCACCCATAGTAATGTAAGCTTCAATCATTCTACGAAATGCGAGCGACCAAAATAAGGAGAAATAGGACGAGCCGCTCACCGACACCCACAAATTAGTTTCGATTAAAGGGAAGAAAGCAGAACGCCGAATAGAGGAGAGCAAGAAAAAGGCATTGGAACATAGAAGAAAGATGACGGCGGCGTGTGTAGAGCACCAGCAGGGACTGGCGGCACAACCTACGGAGGATGATGAAAGGTGCAAATGAGGTTGGGTTTTTGAGTTTCAGAGCCCTCGAAGTTTATTTCCCTCAATGATGGCTCCATGCAAAGTCGAAGGAATGAAAAAAAAAATCTGATGTTATGTTTATTTTATTTATCTTTTTTGAATTTTATTGAAGGGCACGTTGGTAATTTTAAAATGAGCAAACACATAACAAAATAAAAAAAATTTTTCCCGAAAAAGCTAAGGTTCAAACTTCCCACTTCAAAGAAGTAACAACTTGTCAAGTCATTATGCTACAAGCTTGCTTCGTTGATGAATCAGGGATTGGCTAATTGGTGGGGTCATTGGCATTTGAACTTTGCGTTTCTTGTCATCTCTTCTGGGTTTCGAGGAATTTCAGTTTCTCGCTTGGTTTTTTTTATTGTCCATGAATGGTTGGCAAATTTTATGTTTCCATGATTATTTGAACTCTTAAATGATTTTGGTCTTGCTTGCAATTATTTTCACATTTGCTCTATTGATATGTCCTTCGTCGATAATGCATTCGAACGTGTGTACTCATAAAGTTTGTAAGTTTGAACTTTACACTTACGTTCAAACTGCAAAATAAACAATTCAATTTTCCATTACTTAGAGATTGCACACTATTTGGTTGGGTTTGGTACTTCTTGGTGTAGTGTAGCAATTGTCCATTACCTGTTGTCCAGGGCTTGCTTCCTCTTCGTGTTGCTCTGTAACATCAGTAGCATTGGTTTTTATGCTGAAGTTTGCTTTTACGCAACTCTATTTTTTCTTACCAACGTAGTAATTTATTTCATCCACTTCACAATTTCAGGTTTTTAGCACTGAGTAACTTCAATTTTTTTATTTTTCCCGTCAAAGCAGCAACTAGGTTCATTGTTCACTGATCCCTATTCCTCTTGCAATATTCATGTCCGCACCATATTGCTTCATTTCGTGTTGTCCCCCTCTATTTCCTTCCATGTCCAGCGTCCTTCTCACCTCTGGCAGCCGTTATGCTCGTCGCGGTTGCAGATCCCTTCAACGTTTGGTTGGAATTTTTTTCTCCACCAAGACACGATTTGGCTCTCTGTCAACTTTGCAAAACAAAAAAAAAATGTTTTATGGCTTTTTTTTTATGGGAGTTCATTGTGGGAATTTTACCTAAGGTTCCCACTTAACCAACACACAATTCTTCTTACCAAACAATTTATCTTCCCTCAACTTACTTATATTCCCATGTCTACCAAACAGCTCAACTTTTTTAAGTTCCCTCTCAATCTTCCCTTCCCTTCCTTTCCCTTCTTTAAGTTCTTTTTCCTCCTTAAATGTTCCCTGTACCAAACGGGCCCTTAGAGTAGCAGCTGCATGGAACATTCAGATATAGCTAGTTAGCAAACCTAAAACATGTATAACAGAAAGATTCCTAAAGTCAATGCTTATTTGTCCCAATTTAGAAATAAAAGATTAGTCGCTCGTTGCCGATTTTTGATATTTTACACGTCGATGGGCATCAAGGTTCACAAACAAACTTGTTAAGCATGATAAATGAAATACGATTTTGATGAAAAATACGCAACCAAAGAAATGCATGCGTCAATAAACAAAAACATACCAACCCAGATGCACAAAGAATTTCTACCCATATCAGGTGATAAATAGTATACTGAAAGACAATTGTACGCAATAGTCAAGTGTATAAGGGGTGAATAAGATATGAATGCATGAGCGAGTTTCATGGAGCTTGAACTTTTGCATGATGCAGGAATTATAGTCAGCTCCATCATTAATAGAACGTAGCTTCTCCTTCGCTAGCTCCATCAAACTTTAGAATTGGAGAAGCAATTAGAGAAACAATATGAAGAGGTTGAAGAATCTTGTATTAATCTCAATAAGAGCAATATGCTCATACAAACTATAATCCACATGGATTATCTCTAATCTACCCTCACTTGAGGGAGATAACTAACAAACCCTAACTCTAGGGATCTAGGAGGAACTTCCCCCGCTAGGGAGAGAGACTCAAATTAACCTCTCTTTAACATGGTGAAAATCTAACTATCCGACACACTTATCTTTAGTTAAGACCCTCTATATATAGATTAGGCCCAAACTTCCTAACCAACTAACCAACTAATCCCTTATACTTCTAACACGTCCCCTTAAGTTGAACACTATTTAACAACGTGCTCAACTTGAACAATACAAAAATAAGGGGATAAGGTAAATTAAATTGACCAATTTTCCAATCACAAAACGATACAAAGATTTCTTCATGACAATCTTCTTCCATTCACTTTTGGCATGCTTCTCTTGTAGACAGTCCGCTAAATACATTTCCAATTATGCCTCTAGAAGCAAAAGCAGTGGCAACTCCCACTATACAATCAACGATTATAATAAATTGCACAACCACTCCAAAGGCCTCAGCTATAGCCATTATACCAATCACAAATAGACCCACCCGAGCACCCCAAATACTTTTCTCATAAGGAACTTGCTTATTAGATTTCTTCATAATCAGATACCTATTAGTATAGTACCTTCAATTTTTCAAGAGACAAAGCTGCCCTTTTGTTTGTTGGCTCAAGTACAAGCTTCCTCCTTATAGTAGCCCAACATATCTCTTGTCGTACCTCTTCGAAAATAGGCTTTCACATTCTTTCTATCAAGGTTAATTGCTTTTGCACAATCTCCTCGAATGAAACTCCCAAGTTCAAGATATCTTTGCAAAGACTATTACTGAAATATGTTGTGTTATTCCCACTTTGAGTTTGATAGCTTCGTATAGAACCCAATGGCTCTCTCGCACTCGCTTTTCTTTGAATGCTTGATTTCCCTTCTCTTTGGCAATTTCAGCAGATTGTTCCTTATCGACAACATTTCTTGATGATTTAGGTTTGGCGACAATTAACATGTTTATAAATCATTCCATGATGTGCCAAAGAAACTCCTCAATTGACCGTAGAATGAATCATCTTGCGGGATGTGATCTAGCTTCCATTGTGGAAATCCTACTCATGGTCCGGCGTTACCCGCGACCCCACCAACACCTCGTCGCCGAGCTCGACATCTCCGGCTCCAACACCGCAGCCCATTCCCTCGCTTCAATTCTTTGCAACCTCCCCACCCTCTAATTTCTTCTTTCATTCCCATTTATCGCTTCGATCACTTTTCTCTATTCTAGTTACCACCTTTTCTTTGGGGTTCGGTATTTGATTTGATCTCATGCTTTTTGAAGTTTCGCTTCTCAAGAAATATTAAGTTTTTGTTGCATTCATGATTTGTTCTCATTTTTTGTTGTTGTTGAGCTGAACTTCTTGTTATATGCCTTTCTATATTGCTTTCCTATGCTTTGTTAATGCTCAAAAATTTGTTGAAGGTTGGCGCGGTTATAGATGGCTTTCTTCAGAAGTGTTTATGCACTTTCTAAAATTCGCTCTCACGGGGTGAGTGTGAAGCGGAAGATCCATGAAAATCGAAATTGATTTAATTTTTATGTGAAGTATGGATTTTGTTGTTGTCTGGGTTCATTTGTTGTATTGTTTGTGTACGAGACTAATCTGTTGATAAAACTTGTAATTTCAGGGCCAAAAATCTAGTATCGCCAATTTTATTAGATTGTTTCAAACTCAGAGCTCCGAGTAATGTAATCTCTCTCTCACATATTTATTAGGAACATCATGTATATTCTAGGAACGATATTTTGAAATTGTTTGGAATTGGCTCTAGACTAGTTAGATATACTATTTTTTGACTTGGGTGATATTTTCATGTACATTAGTTATAGGATTCTCGATACTTATTTGTTGACGTTGAGCCTTTGAGCTATAACTATTTGTTATTGACTTTGTTGCCCTATCTAATGATTGTTGTTATTTCAACATTCTTGATGTAAGAATTAAGAATTTTTCTTAGTTTAGCACACATTTCTGGATGAATTTATTCTCTGGATCACTGTCTGTAGTACCCCTTGTAATTACGGCACTTATCAGAGTATTGCAGCGAATGATAGTGAGCAACACAGGGATAGAATAGTAGACTGATAAAATAAAACATACTTGGTTGTGTACAGGAATAACCTACCGAGTTCTTAATACAGTAATCTATGAATGTATCGGTACCAAAATATTAAAATTACAAAAAGGGAATTAAACAAAACATGTCTGTAAATCCCCAAGCCTATTAAAATCTAAATGGGAGCCATCAGTAGTCTGTGCTTGCTGCCTTTCCTTTGAAACTTCGTCACGGAGTGACCAAGCCCGGATCCCGAGCTCTTAGGGACATCTGGGATTCAATTTGAATCTCGTAGTAACGCTTAATCTCACAAACAGTATGAACATAGTATATGACAAATCAATCATAACAAGTAGTCCGCAACAACATAGCATTCGCAAACATAGTGTAGATCTCATGCAGTTAAACACAAATCACAAAACCATAGCGCTAAGTATACCCTGTGGCCTGTACCGAGAGTTCCCTTGTACACCGGAGTTCTCAATCGAAACACCCAACTAGGATTAGTAGACTGGGACCTACCGAGAGTCCCCTGGAACCGCCAGAGTTCTAAATCGGAAGTATCTGAGTTATCTGAATGCAACTAGGTTAGCCACCTAAGGACTTTCGTCCAATAGGCCCTAACCTAATTCTATCCACCGGGAAGGTACTCCATGGTCAGTCCTTTCACTCAATCGAGCTGCAAGTGGTGCTGGCCCACATGGGATGGGGCAATCATGTGTACGATTTAAAACAGACACACACAACCATACAAAGTGAGTGAGGATTAAGTTACTACTTGACTGCTTCATAATCTTCAACTGGCTTCACGTCCATTTAATTGTCTTGGCAACTATCGCATCCTATTAATATACATTTACGACGGTGGGTTATTATTTGTCCAAACTCTTCATAATCTCCAATACTATAACCTTAGTCTTAATGTAAGACTATTGGACCTATATTAACTCTCCAAGGTCTATTTTAATTGTTGAAGGTCAAAATAAATATTTTGGGCCTTATTTTCATTTTTCCTCTTAGGCCCAATTTTTGATAATTTACTATTATATTTTTAATTATTATTATTATTATTTTACAATTTATTATTATTTCTCCATAATTAATTTAAACTCTCAAGAACTATTATAATACTTTGATTAGGAGTTTATAAACACCAATCATTATATAAATTATGCTTTAATGCTTTACATATAATGTTTCTCGTGTCAATCAAAAGGTTTAAAAATATATAATGGAAGAACTACAAATTGTGCATAAATAATAATAATTTTTTTTTTCTATTTTTCATGTGAATTTTAGAGGACAATTAAACAACCTTAAAATGTATTTCACACAATCAAATTAGGGTAATAGTTTCTTAACTATATATATATAACACAACAATACACATTACTATCCTACACACGTCACCTTCACTCTGATTCTCGCATGCTCATATACATACACATCATCTACATGGCACTACATACTTGCAAAACACTCATCTCCCACTACCACTTCTCACTTTACTCACAATTCTAACAAAACACCGCTAAGCAACGTACACACACATCTCTTATAACCCAGCAATTTTTTATCCCTTTTTTTTTTTTTGTTTCTACTCTTTTTTTTTCCTATTGTTTTTATGCACAGTAACATGTATATTTAAATACATGACAACAACTAGTTTGGTTTCCTTTTCTTTCTTCAGCATTAATATATATCTATCTGACTTTCTTTTGATTCATGAATAACTATATGTCTTTATACCAACAGTAACTTTGGGTTTGCATAGGCACTAACTTCACGCCCATAGTCCTTACACATATATATAACAGCCCAATGATCTATTTATATATATATATATATATATATATATATATTCAAGTTTTCTTTCTCTTTCTTTATAAACATGACAGCAACTTCCAATGACTTTATATATATTTATAACAGTGAGGTTTCATGCATGTGTGTGTGTATATATATATCTTTTAATACTTTAATACATTCATGCATATCAGACAAGCAAGGTTCTAACTTATATATATATCTATTTGTTTTCTCTTTCACATGTGGAGGCTTCGGTTCCTTATCAGTAAAGCAAGTTCAAGTTTTGGTTTTTAATTCACTTTCATAACAACACGTGCACACACACACACTTATACATATGACATCAAGTTCCTCTTTTGTGCTCTAATGGATTGTGTGACTTAAAGACATATTTTGGAATTTTTATACGTAAGGAACTTGCTGAAACTTCTCTGTTTATGGTTCCAAAAACAGAGTGTTGTTATGCATAACCAAAGCCATATCATGTAGACTTTGAACAGAGAAACCAATGTGCAGAAATCACATAAGCTAGAAGGAAATAGACTCAACGACTCACCTAGGTTGAAACTCAAGCTTGCTTGCGACGTGAGTACTGTTTTTATCTTTGTTTTCCTTCTCCAGTGCTCCCTCTCGTCCTGGGTTCTTTACCCCTATTTTCTGTGCATTTCGCAGAGCAAGGAAAATGGCTAAGCTCTCTCACTTTCTCTCATTCCTCAGTTCCACTCACTATCACTTATGCGTTCTTTTTGCCTCTTGTTTATCTCTAGCCGAAGGGTTATAAAGAGAGAGTATGGAGTGGTGATCTCTCCGAGGATGATTAAGTAGGTATGATCTCTCGCTACCTACTCCTTCCCTCTTGTTCATCTTTTTTTTTTTTTTTTTAATTAAAAAAAGAGCTTAAAAATAAGCTACTATGAGGAGTTTATTTTTAAGTTCTTTTTCTTTATTATAAAATAAGCTCTTATATTATAAGAGCTTATGTAAAATTCTGTTTGGCCTAACTTATACTTATAAGTGGCTTTTAAGTTAAAAATAAGCTAAGCCAAACATATACTAAATCTAATTTGCATTGGAGGTAATGGGTTTTATAAATAATAGGCTGATTTGAGCTATATGGGTAATAGCGTTGTGGTTGGGCCGAGAGATGAGAATGTGAGTGAATAGCCATTGAAAAGGGTTCTGGTTATATCTGCCTTGTTATGGTCTCACATGTTGGGATTAAATGAATATACGTGATGGGTTTTATGGATCAGAATGAAGAAATGGAATAATGGGTTTTAACTTATCATTTTATCTCTTGCCAATATTCCATAATTTTATAATTACATATTATAAGTAAATAAATTTGTAATTAATTTAATCATTTAGCCAAATCCCACCTTTTAATTCTCATACATTAATTCTCTAATTTTTAGACATAAATTTATTCCTTAATTGAATTATTCTTTTCCAAAAATAAATTAAGGAAAAATAAGCCTAAGTCTCAAATAATTATTCCCATAATTATTTTGAGCCAAATTTCATAATTAATTTCCCACATAATATTCAAATTTAAATTCCAAAATTTGGGATGTTACACTGTCTACATCCAGTTCTTCTCATACTAGTTATTTTCTATCATGTAGGATCTGTATTCTGAGTGGAAGGAGCTAATTCCCGAGCAACAGGTTTGTGGCATTTCATATCTTTGATTTTGTGTTGGACAGATTGATGCATAATAATGCTTCTTTCTTCTTTCCTTTCTGTTACTTTTAGACCTGATATTTTTTTTGCCTTTTAAGTGTGACCTATCTTTCTGACTTATGATGCCTATGCATATCAAGCAGGGGATTGGTATATTTTGTTTGATTGAGTTATTTAACTGAAAAATTGTATTAGGCGCTGGTACATTATATTATTGCTTGTGCTCTTATGAACATGTAGCTTTTCTGTAATCTGCATTCTATCCTAAGTTAGTTGGTAAATATTGTACTTTGTTTGTAATCCCCTGCGATGATTGATTGTTGATTGAGAAGAGTATGATTTGCATAAGTGCTTTGACTCTTCATGCTCATCTTGTTAAACTTTAATCGACGTTTTGACTTTGGGATATGTTGGAATTAAATGCCGATCTTTGTCTATATTTATTTACATTTATATTCCGGTTTTAGGAGCGTGTTAAGAAGCTGAAAAAAGATTATGGACATGTTGAATTGGGCAAGACCACCGTTGATATGGTAAAAATAGATTTTTTGTCATAGATATATAGTTCCAAATTGACAGCAGTATTTTATTATTACACCTTCCTTGTCCCCGTTTGTGAATAAGTAGATTGTTTGTAGTAAAAGATCTAATCTGTTTGTGCCCATGGTCACCATTGAAAGGTGATTGGTGGAATGAGAGGAATGACTGCTTTGTTGTGGCTAGGCTCATCTGTTGATCCGGAGGAGGTATGTGTCTACTAATATTCATCTTTTTGTTGAATTTATAATTATTTAATTTAACTTCCTGATGACTAGTTGATAAAATTCTGGGCTTTCGATCTTTTAATTAAACGGACCTTTGAGGTCATATTGCTTTTGTTTTGTAGGGAATTCGCTTCAGGGGCATGTCAATCCCTGAGTGTCAGAGAGCACTTCCAGCTGCTGCTCCTGGTGGTGAACCATTGCCTGAGGCTGTTCTCTGGCTTCTACTGACAGGAAAGGTATTCAACAGTTCTACTTAAACTAATTGGAGTGATTAGGGCAGATGGTCTTACATAATATACCATAGCCTTGTATGGGGTTTTCATATCATATTTGGGCTTGATTTGGAACTTGCCAATGAAGATCATTTCCTCATTGTGTCCCAGATACCAAGCAAAGCACAGGTGGATTCATCATCCCAGGAATTGCGAAGTCGTGCAGCTGTCCCAGGTTCACTTTCCCCATTCTTGAAACAGTACTTAATGATTGCCTCTAACCTGTTTGTCATTGTTTTTATTTATTTATTTATTTATTTATTTTTTCAATGCAACCTTCAGACTTAAGTAAACTACTTTAGTTGCTTTCTAAGTCGTTTAATTGATTTTTTTATCCAGTTTTTTTTTTTAAAAGATATAACATGTAAAATATTTTTTCGATATGATCCCAAGGCTTCTATTATAATTGACCCCAATCAAATTGTCATGGATGCAGAATATGCAGTTCTAAAAATTTGTATCTCTGCTTTCCCTCTTTTCAATTTTCTTTTAGATTGACTGGAGTAGATTTTGAAATTTTAGACATAACAATGCATTAGCATGCTTTTAGGGTCTCTTCGTTGTTTTTTTTTCCTTGCCTCTGTTTTTTAATATTTATTGGTTCTTGCTTGAGGAAATGCACATCTTTCTAGGTGTAATGTACCATGAACTTGTAAACTTAAATGCACATCTTTCTATGTGCCTTATTTCCCCTTATGGACTTTGGTCTGGGTTACATTAACATTTTTCTGCCAGTTTGTTAATAAGAGTGTTCATAATACTGACTTCAGTCTTGACGTGACAAAGAGGCATTTAATGTGGATTTGTATTTTTCCTTGCAGACTATGCTTTTAAGGCTATTAATGCCCTGCATGTTGAAGCTCAAGCAATGACTCGGTTTACTACGGTGTCATGGCTCTTCGTGTTGAATAGCATATTTCATTTTGAGTAATGTGAAAACTGAATTGCTTTTCTTTCTGTGGTTGAGTTAATACATGTGTTGTTATGCAGTTGTATTGTAATATGACCTGCTAGATGGAAATTTTGCGATGTGTTAGAAAATAGTTTGTCTGGGTAACAAATAGACCTTGAGTATTGAATTTTATGATGTTGTTTCTATTCAGGAAAATGGTGCAAGCTTCTTCATGTTTTAATTTGTAACTTAACATGTTTATAATAGTAATGAACTGGAAATTCCATGTCAAAATATCTTTCTTTTCTTAAAAAAAAAATTTGAGCAAGAAGATAGTGGATTAGTTCATTAACTGATAGGGTTGATCATCATAATAAACCAAACTATTCTGCGTATTCGTTGAGGCATTGTTAACTTTTCTGTAATACCTGAGAAGTGACTCAGTCATTCATTTCATCTTCCAGGTTCAGAGTAAATTTCAGAAGGCATATGAGAGTGGGATTGCCAAATCAAAGTGAGCCCTAAGTTCCTTTTTCCGTTTTCAAAACTTATGACACCTTAAAAGTTACTGTAGCAGATATCTTTTGTTGACTTAGGTATTGGGAGCCAACTTATGAGGATTGCATGAATCTGATTGCTCATGTGCCAGCAGTTGCTGCTTATGTTTTATAGAAGGTATGTAAATCATATCATCCCCATCATTGCTACTTAATCAAATTGCTGTGGGTAAGTTATGAGAAGATATTGATCAATGTGTTTACAGCACTTCTGGTGGCTTTCTCGTGACTGGATCAATTAATGTGTTCTTGTATTTCTTGAAGGAAATATAAGGATGGAAAATTCATACCAATGGACGATTCTTTGGATTATGGTGCTAACTACTCCCACATGTTGGGATTTGATGATCCAAAGATGCTCGAGTTTATGAGGCTGTATGTCACCATCCATAGGTTTGTTTCTCCATTGGCATATACTATGCTTATGATGAATTATTAAGTTTTCTTCAAATTACCTCCAAATATTATGTTGTTTAACATTTTGATTGAAACTGGATTGCAGTGATCATGAAGGTGGGAATGTCAGCGCACATGCTGCCCACCTAGTAAGTCATCTTTGTTATTTATTTATGTTCTCATTCTATTCTAATTCTGAAACTTGTGCGATAATATAAACTTTTAGTAATTAATCAAAACCTTTTTTCGTTTATGTCTCTGTTTCTTTCTTTTATTTAATTAACCTTAATGTTCAATTCAGGTTGGTAGTCCACTTTCAGATCCTTACCTTGCATTTGTAGCTGCTCTGAATGGTTTAGCTGGCCCACCGCATGGTTTGGACAATCAGGTTTTTCAACCACACATTCGCACAAACTTTTTCCTTTGAATGTTATTCGTCTTTTGCTGTTTTGAAATGTCCTTATGTTGTGTTTGGTGTAATAACTTGGATAATTATCTATCTAATATTATATTTTAAGAAATAATACCTATTTGGAAATAGGTGAATATGTGGCTTTAAAACCTCAGTAGATACTTATTCTATTGTCTAGGGAAATTTCTAATGAAATTAGAGGGATTAAAAGTGTCAAAATCCCTAAATACAATTATGGGCCATGAAATGCCCTGAAAATATTATAATAAATCCCAAGAGGCAATAAAATATTTATTGGAAATTAGAAAGTATGTTGTCTCTAATTTTAGGAATTTTTGGGATTATTTCCCTTGAAAAATAATGAGGCAAAATTAAATATAATTTTGAGGAGCATAAGTTGCCCCATGATTTTTAATATGGTATGTGGACATAAAATACCAATGTCAATGAAATAGTTGTGAGAAAATAATTAATCCTAATTAAGAAAATTATCAACAATTAGAAAGTGATTAGTTAAGTAATTAATGGCTAATTGTTTAAGCCTCGAACAAGAGAATATTTAAGGTAGATTATGGAAAATCCTTTAATTAAGTGTTTATGGCTAATATTAGCATAAAGTGTGCTTGCTAATCAATTAGAAAAGATTAAGAAAAATTGGTGAGATTAAGAACATGAAAACTCTAAATCCTAAACGATTGCTAATCATGGGATTAACGCTCTAATTAAGCTTCTAGCTAATTTATATAAATAAAATAATAATAATAATAATAATAATAATAATAATAAAGGGAAGAGAAAACCGAAATTTGAGTGTGAAAAGGGTTGTGGGTTTTTCAAAAATAGTATCATGATATTTTGTTAATTAAATAATAATATAATTAAGATATTTGTGGGAGAACCAGTTGGATAAATGAGAACCGATAGAAATTAAATCCTATCTAAAACCATGAGCTAAGTTTCTTAGGTCGGAGATATTACAAACAAGTGAATTTTTGTCCGTAAGTGTTAGCGGAAGTCATTTCCGTAATAGCCGTGGCGAATAAGGGATCGATGAAAAGATATTTTGTAAATAAAGGGCGATAAGAAAAGTGAGAACCAATGGAAAATAAATCATAACTTGAAATCCTTGAACTAAGTAGAAAACAACCGGACATATTATGAATCAGTGGATTTTTGTCCCGAAATTAGCATTACCCGAAGTAATTTCTCAGAATCGATAGCGTCATGCGAAAATGTTCAATGCAGAACGGAATACCCTTAATGGGATCAAAAATTTAGTTAACTCGATATTTCCAAAGAGGAAGAATAGAACTTCAAGGTCAGTGTTCCGGATTTTGAGATTTTCTAAGATTACGCGATTAGAACACCGATCGGGGGATTTTATCGGGTAAATGCATAAAGTAAGGGGACATTTTTGTGGTGGAGAGAAGAGGAAAATGAGTGATGCTCATAAGGTCACATCTTCATCATCCTAGCCCTTGATGCAAAGGTTGATCCAAGGATGAGATCCTTTGGCTTTTGCTATAAATAGCCTTTCACATTTCTCTTCAAACTCACCAATTCACAAAGGAATCCTAGAGAGAGGTTAGAGAGAAGTGAGAGCAAGGAGGAGCTCTTGGAAAGGAGTAGCGAAGTCTTTGGGTAAGTTCTTCGGTCCCTAGTCTTAAGCTTTGGTAGTTCCTTCGGTAGTTATAGTAGAAATGCTAGATTGATCTTTAATCTTCCAAGTTAGTTTAGATATAATGTTTTAGGGATAAATATGATATTTATTTCAAAAATATATTGGAGATGGAGATATGTCAAAATTTTGGAAGATTAGAGTTAAAGTAACGAAGTTCTAAATAAATTCCGCCAATTAGGAGAGTTAGGGGCAAAATGGTAATTTGTAGCTAAAATGCCTATTATGATGTTGGGCCTTGATAATATGATATTATCCTTATAGGATATCTCGTAATCACGTACGCACGTCGTCGTACCGTCAAAAAGTACTATTTTCCGTCAACGAAGGTACGTTCGCGTCTTGTAACACTAACTCGATGTTTATTGTATGCGTACATGTGCTATGTGTATGGTATGTTTATGTGAGGTAGTTGATAGCTCGTGGTATATTCAATGTACTTGTTATTATGCTTGCTGGGTGTTGGGATACGTTTGCTAGGTGCGAAATGCTTGGTGCGAAATGCTAGGTGCGAAACGATTGCTAGGTGCGAAACGTATGCTAAGTGCGACATATCTGCCAGGGGGCGTGTGTGCTGCTAGGATAAACTTGTTTGTATGCTCATATACTGTCTATGTTGTATATATAAACATGAGGTTAACCGTTACCTGAGGTTCAATGGGCATTGAACCTCAGCTCTTAACATAGCATCAGGGTCAGGAGGACCGAGGATCGAGGCGAAAGGCAAGCGGCACACATAGGGACTCAGCTGAAGACTTTCTTCTTTTGTTATTTACTTTTAAAGACACTCGGTATAACGTACCGCTACTGTAATCAGCCAGACTTACGGCATTTTGAATATAAATATCAGTTACTCAATCGCTCCGATGCTCTACTCTGATGAAAAAAAATATATATACTGCTTTTGAAAATGGGATGTTACATTTGGTTTACTTGAAAAGATAAGGATAGAAAGGAAAAGGGAGAAACATTGGAGCAATGCGTGGTTTGGTACATGGGAATGGAATTCCCAAAGCTTCTTTTTCCACGAAAGACAATATTATTTCCTGTTTAATGAGACATAAAGTTCTATAAGAGTAAGCTAGAAAATTAACATGTCCCAGATCAAAATGAGAATTTAGTGCTAAGACTAACTTTTTTGTGAGCATTGTATTTGACAATTTTAAGATCTTCAACCAAGAAGGCAGTAAGGTCGAAATTTATAAGCCCAGATAGAGTGCTTCTTAAAAGTATTAAAGAGATAGGAAATTGTATAGTCTTTGTTCCTTTTATCTAACTGAGAAGTTTGTGCACACCATAAAAACCACTATATAAAATAGGGAAAGTTACCAAGAAATCAATTATTGTACTGTTCTGAAAATCTTTCAAGTTGAGCAGGAGTCTACTTTTTGATTGAGAAACTCATGCCAATGCTTTTAATTTCCGTATCATTTGATCTCTTCTTTTGTCATCAATATTTCTAAGATCATTCACAGTTATCTGAAAGAGTTTTAGATAACAAGGTGCTAGTTGCCCTGGTGGAAAATCAAAGAGGTTATTTGGGTGAAGCAGTTCTAAAGTTATATTTGAAAGAACCTTTCCTTAGTGAGGATGCCCATTCTTTCCTTCTCCAAACAACAACTCAATCTCTTGGGATGAATTATTTCTTAATATGGTATCAGAGACTTTTTAGCAGAGTTGGGAGTTCAAACCTTGCTGCTCCTATTCTCTCAATTAACTTAATTTCAGCACACTTTGGAATTGGCTCATGCTGTATCCATGCTTCAAGCCCAATGAAATTTTTCACAATGGGCCATGTTAGTGTGTGTGTTGAAACCATTCCTCGGCGTTTACTTAATAACTTGAGCATTTGAGAAAAAATGTGCTTTTGACTAGCTATAAATCCAAATCATACTGTAGTTTGAGGAGAAAGTTAATTGGCACTTAAAATGCTTTAGCACTATTGTTCTTCTCTCTCTCTCTCTTTTTTTTTTTTGGGTTTCAGGAGGTTTTGCGTTGGATCAGACATGTTGTTGAGGAGTTTGGAACTCCACACATAAGTACAGAACAATTGAAAGACTATGTTCATAAACCATTGGATAGTGGTCAGGTAATGTAGTGTGTCTTATTCAAAGAACAATTTGAAGTCTTCTTATTATTCTGCAAATGAATCTAGGGTGCATGCTTTTCTGTGTGAATCTGGAGGTATAAATTTTGATTTTGTCCCTGCCGATAAGAATTTCTCAAATAATATCATGTATCTGTTTGTGCTCAATGATTTTTGCTAAACTAAGATTTATTGTCTCATAATAAAAAATTTCTGTAGAGAACACTGGGAAACTTGATAGGGTTGGCTGTTTTGATTTTGAATTTGCAGGTTATACCTGGATATGGACATGGAGTCTTACGCAAAACAGACCCCAGATACACATGCCTGAGGGAATTTGCAGCCAGAGGGAATTTGCATTCAAGCATCTGCCTGATGATCCACTGTTCCTGCTGGTTATATCACTTTCGGTATTTTATTGTGTTAATTAGGGAGTGCCTTCTTACGGCAAAACCAAGGTTTATTTGCCATAAATCTGCTTGATTTATTTTTCCTCTGTGATCACTGCCGGTATTCAAGCTGAAAGAGGCTATGCCTCCCATTCTTACTCAGTTAGGACTTAGGCAAGGTAATGTTATGTCTTTATTTTTGAATGAATGTTAAAGAAATCCTATGGAAGATATCATCTTATTATTTATTGAACGGAAATTCATTTGTGCATATTATTCATCTAGCCATCTACTTCCAATTATGATAATTTATGAATTAAATACATGCTTGGCTCCTCAACATTGACAGAATAATACTCCTTTCAGTCCTAATTATAGAAACACCTTTATAGTATAAATTGCAATACAAAAGTGTTCCTATAACTAGGACCAGAGGTAATACTTGTTTGTAAGGATAGTTGAAAATAGAACCGGCTTTGGAATATATTATATAATATATCATTTAAAAGTTTAAGCTTTGAAATATGAAGCCAAACTTCAAGGGAAAAGTACCAATAGAGAAGGTGCGGCAGTCCACACCGATCACAAGTTGTGTGGAACACGAGGTTATAAGTCTCGAGGGTGAGGCGAGCCTCACAAAGATCTTTGGGAGATGTCCATCACCCAAATCTCACAGATGAAGTGAGCCTCATAGGTTTATAATAAATTTTAAACATTTCAATTCCCTTAATTATTAATTAAAATTATTATTTATTCTTTTTATTATTTATAATTAATTATAATTATTATTTATAATTTTAAATATAATTATAAAATTATATATATATATATTTTATTTAAAAAAAAAATTGACGCATTAGTGGCATCGTACCTTCCGACGCCACTTTGCTAGTGGCGTCAAGTCTCGATGGTGTCGGTCAAACCCCATGTTTGACTACATTACTCCTGTAAATATTTTTCCAACTTCTCTAATCCGGTACAATTTTTTTTTTTTTTTTTTAAAAATATTATTTTGGTAAATTTCCCACTTTAGGACCTCTGTCTTGTGTCCAAACTTAGTTTCATAGAGCGTCATTTTATTTTAATATGGCTTGTGCCGATTTAACTTTATGTGATGCAAGTTATGGTTCTTACGATAAGGAAATAGATAGAGAACATTCGATGAAAAGGATAACTTTTATCAAGGGAGGGTTTGTCTGGTGTTGTGGCCTGCTGCTTTATAACCATCAAGAGAGTTTGGTTGCCAAAAACAGGCAGAGCTATTTTGATTGATGTTGAGGGACTTGGTGCTTCATATTAGTGTGTAGGCAAGTGGCTCCATTAGAGATGGGTTACTGGATGAATAGTTATCTTCGGCCACAAGAACCCATCCAAAAAAGGGCTGCTTGTTAGGTTGGCTATAACAACCCAACATAGAGAATCCTTCTAGTAGCCCTATTGGTTCAAAGATTGTCATAGCATGCTCATACTTTGTTGAATGTTGAAATGTGGGCCACTTGCAGCTCTCTCAGATTGATAATTCCACTAGCAAATCCATCTCCTGTATGTAAAATAGTAATCATCCTTCACTGATGATGACGATGAGACAGTATTTGAAATTACACATGCTTCATAATTGTACTTGAACCTCACGTATTTTGAGCTAAATTATCGTGTCATCAGTGACAAATGAGCTGCGGTGTCATGGCTAATATAAGTGATATACATGTTTAAGATATGCTACTTTGTTTCTGAAGTACAAATAATTCTTTGCAGAGAGATGCTCCAAATATGGAATTATCAAGCTTAAGTATGTCTAACAAGCGTTCCGGACTTGTGTCAGACATGTTCAGGACGGGCCAAATTATTTATAAATGATCTGCATCAGTTTAGTTTCATAATTGCTTTGTGAAAAAGTAGTAATGATTTGAACAACCAAAGAGGAGAGAGAACTATGTGAAGATAATGTTGTTATCACCTGGTGGCCGGAGTGGAGTTGGAGCAGGAAGCTTGAAAGTAGTATCATTGGGAAGACTTTGATCCTTCTTGGTGAGACAATTGCCCATCTCTGTTTTTTATCAAAACGAAAATTGAATCCAAAGTAAAGGTGAGGTGAGGTAATGGTGTTATACAATACATACGGATTTTGCAAGGAGCATATTCATGTGACTCAACAAAAAAGAAAGCCATTTTGTCTATTTCTTTCCGTTCTTGTACGGTAATACTACCCTGTTAATACTCCTTTAAGATGCATGATTTTTTAATTCGAATTCATGACTCTGATTCAGGACAAGTGTCAGTGGGGTCATGTTATAAATAAAGATATGCGTGACTTATAATTTGGGGCACATGTCTTATTTGGGTTTGTTAATGAGAATATCTGACTACGTAAGGAAAGACATACACATGAGCAATTGCTTTGCTTGCCAGGCTAATAAACTTGGATTTTGAAAGTTGCCATTCGTAATGAACTAATTTGCTATGTCTCACTTTCTATCTTTCTTTTTTGGTTTTTCCATTTTTATTCTTGAAAAACTCAAACAACGCTCAAGGAATATTTCTTTTTTTTCTTAATTTCATGTTTGGTATGATTTTTAAAACCCTCAGCCCCAAAATAGTCAGCTGATGAAGGGTGGCAAAAACATATGTTTGGATAAACGGCAAAGCAAAATTCTTTTTGCCTTAAAAAGTTACCGAAAGTCATAAGCTCTAATTTGAAACTTTAGCATATGTTCTATTACGATATATGGTATTATTTAAAGTGATATCTAAGATATATGGTATTATTTAAAGTGATATCTAAGCGAAAGGAAGATTACTTGGAATACACACAAATATGTTGGTGTCTGAGACATGTCCCTTATGATATTATTATTTGATAATTTCATAAATGTTGACACTATGCATACTAGAAATGACTCGAAAGGGATTAGATTAGCAATGTAAATGTGTATATATGAATCTAGGATATTTAAGGATCAATATTAAAATCAAGCTACACGAAGAAGGTTGTCTTGTGCTAGTCTCTATAAAGGTAGTACATACACCTATATGTAGACGTCATGTCTACGGGGTCACGGCAAAGCACCTTTTTTTTAAAAAAAATATTAAAATGTTTAAGTGAGGGTAGATATCAGTACCCCACTAGAGTCAAGGTATATCTCCAGGCTCAAATAGCGTTTATAGAGGTACTTACAGATCACCCATCAACGAGGCCCTCAGATCGACTAGCGGGTATCGAACCTCCTCTCTTTTGGGGTGAAGCCCGACACCTTAGCTAATCGTGTCACTCCTCATTGGCACAGTTGAAAGAAGGAAGAAGGAAGAAAAAGAGACATATCTAATCCATCAAGTGTGAGTGAGAGGTGTTGGAAAATAGCCTAGTCCACCCTTGGTAGATTAGGCCCAAACCCAATAGGATAGGGATTTAAGTATAAATAATATAAAATCTTGGATAAATATATGCGATATTTCTCAATTATTATGAGTCATATTATTTGAGCGATAAAATATGACTCTACAGGTGATATTATTTCACTGATACAATATGTCTCTCAATTGAAAGGATATGTTGTCTCTCTAATGAAAAGATATCTTAGTAGAGAGGAAGGGATATGTAAAACATTATTAATAGGCGTAAAGGATTCAGTTATGAAAATCTTAAAAGATAGATATTTTAACACACTGATTCCTTATTCCCTCTACTATATTTCTCTCCTTCTTCATGTCATTGGTGTATTTGGAGTGCGTCATAATCACCTCTGCAACTGTGATTCGATTACCGTGGTTATTAGAGATTAAAGAATCATAATATGTTAGGAACAATTCATTGGGAAATTGGGGATGAATAAATTTTTTAGAGCCCTAGCTTTTGGCATTGCAGAAAACATTAGTAAAATTATGGCAAATTCTTATAAGAATTTGACAAAAATAGCAAGTGACAGCCAATGGAAAGAAGATCTACAAAAAGCTTTAATTTTTTTGAGGGGAAACAAGATACAAACAATTTTAGATGGCAAATGTCTTTGGTTTTCTCAATTCTCCACATTGCTTTTAGATGGTAATAAAAATATTGACTACATCTCAAATGATTTTTTCAGTAACATGCCTGCACTTAAAACACTTAATTTGTTTTGGACTTGTATCAAGTGTTTGCCTCGAATCAGTGTCCAGCTTGAAAAATGTCTCACTGCATTACTACTTTCAAATTGTAGTTAATTGAGTTACGTTATAT
This sequence comes from Acacia acuminata, assembly GCA_019022655.1. NCBI lineage: Eukaryota > Viridiplantae > Streptophyta > Magnoliopsida > Fabales > Fabaceae > Acacia > Acacia acuminata. The sequence continues at coordinate 347,176 of JAFJYI010000047.1, read as the reverse complement.
TCCTGCTTCAAGTAAATTGAAATGGCTAATATCGTTGGATCTATTTGATAGTGCCATCACTAATGCACCTATGGGCTTGGAATGATTGGTCAATCTTAGATGCCTGAATCTACTCTATACTATGTTAATGTCGTCATCATCTCATATCCAAATTGATCAAATTAGAGCATCTACTTGGGCCGGAAGTGACAGAAACAGATATACAAGATTTAGATAAGTTGGAAGTTATAGTAGCCTACTTCCAGGACATATATGAGCTTCCTGGACAAATTGTGGGCACATCATGAGCTTTCATTTTAAGTTTACGAGATGCAAATAAGAGATATGATGATGATTCAGAAATATATATGAAATATTATTCCAATTCCATTAAAAATTATCCTTTTAATGGAGACTCTAGTGCCAAAGTTATTAGCACTCCTCCAAAACCTACACACCATATATGTTATTGAATGTGTGATGATTGTAATACCCTAAAAATCACATTTAGCATAACCACTATATTTTGATAGATAAAGCCTATTTAAAATAGGTGAATATGTGGTCTCAAATTTTGTGATGAGTTTATCCTATTTTCTAGATAATTTTTCTTTAGGATTAAGGTAGCCAATGATTTAATTTTGTTGGGCATCATAAAATACCATAAAATATAATAAATACCATATTAAGCTATGGTTCATGAAGAATTTTAAAGAGCAAGAAAGTGTTATGAAAATACCTAATTAATTTTGAGAAATCAAGGATAATTAATGATCAACTAAGTCTTCATTAAAGTAAATAAGTTGCACAAGGCTCCATAATTAATCAAATGACCTTAAACACCAATTTTCATGATTTATTAAGAGACTAAATTTTCTAATATCCTATAATTAATACCTAACTCATATTTAATTCATAAAAGGTCATAAAGAATTATCAAAACACATGGAACAATTGAGGGGCAATTACTAACAATTAATGAGCAATTAAAATTACACTAATAGAATATTTAGGTAATTCCTTATAATTAATACTAATAGTCATTAATTAAAGATGTGTTAAGCTAATTAAAATTCAAAGACCAATAAGGGATTGAGATTAACATAAGATGGATTGCCAATGGTCATAAACTACTCTAAACATCAATAATGCAATAATCAAGAGGCAATTAAGCTCTAGATTAAGATGTTAATTAAACTCTAATCAAGCTTTGAAAAATCAACAATTTCAACTAAAATCTTAGGGTCAAGATTTAACCTCATAAAGTTAATCTAAGGGCTTAAATAAATAAGAAGCTTAATCCTTGTAAAAGATAAAAGAACCAATGGGAAGAGATTAAATTCATAATATCTAGATATTAATAAAACTAACCACATGGGGGAAATTCTAAGTCAACAAAAGAGGAAAGAGGTGGAAGAGGATATAAAGTGAAATGGAAGAGGATCAAAAGGTGAGAGAAAAAGCAAGAAGAGAGGTGTATGTGTGTGTCGTGTATGTGTGTATGAGAGAAAGAGAGAGAGTGTGGTGTATGTCAATTCATTAGCCAATGAGAGAATAAAGCATAAAGTAGTTCATGGAACTAATTCTAGACATAAACCAATGGAAACCTATCCAAACTAAATTGTATCTTGAAATCCATTAACCATAAATCAAATATAAAAAGAGATTATTGACAAGCATAATTCAAGCTTGAAATTAACTATAACCAAAGGTATTTCCTCAACTTTTGAGGATTGTGAAAATAAGAGATTAAGGTCTCTAAATGAAGCTATAAATCCCAAGATTTCAAAACCAAAAGAAAATTTGGATCAAACTTCATTAGGATCATCAAATGAATTTTTATCTAGTGGAGTGCAACACAAAAAAATAGAAGAAGCAACTTGGCTTGTGCACTAAGTTAGAACACATGGGATAATTTGCAAAAAGTAAAATTGGAAGAGGATATTGTACTTTGGATAGAAAATGGAAGAGGATAGGGAGAGAGAAAGGGGGATCAGATTTGAGGCATTATAGGGCGAGGATTTGTGCTCTAAAATAACCTAGATCCAGGGGTAACATTGCATAAGAGTTGTTAGAAAGTTAACCCCAAAATTTGCTATAAATAGGGAGGTGATGCCTTCATATTTTCTCACCAATTCACAAAGCAACAACATCTGAAATATAGAGAGAAAGTGAGAGTGAGAGTCTTGGAGAAGAAGGAGTAAAGTTCTTGGTAAGTTCTCTAGCTCTAGCCTTAAGTTCTTTAAGTTCTAGTCTTAAATTCTTAGAATAGAAGTAGCTTAGATCTTAAAAATGCTAGAATAATTTTATTTACATGTTTTTATGGTCAATATTGGCTTTATTTCGAAAAAAACGATGGGGAGGTCATATAGCAAAATTTCTGGAAGAAAATCATCAAAGTAATGAAATTCTCGCGAAATTTCATCGGTTTCGGAATTTCTGAGGCAGTGATGAAAACGCCAGAATTTCATATTGAAAATATGGTCACAAAATTATGAGAAAATTCATGGTTAAAATAGACATATAGGTATTTTTAAATATGTCAAGAGCATGTCAAAATGAGTTCTGTACAAGGAGATAAAATTTCTCAAAGTTGGGCTACGAATTTCTGGAAAAATTCTGGGCAGAGGCTCAAAACTTTAAAACTGGGAGTGATTCGTGTAATCTAGGAAAGAGTGATTATTTTTAATTGAAAATAGACATCCTAAGGATTCCATGGAATTTTACGGATCCACGTTTCAATATTTCTAGAATTAATTATGATTTTTCAAAGTTAGACGAAATGCTGCCCAGATTTGTACCAGCGTTGTTCTACGAATTTTGAGGGAATAAAGTGAAAAACAAATGTTTCAAGGGCAAAATAGTCAGTAGTGGCCAAAATATCTCTTAGGATATTATTTTTAGATTAATAAATGGGATATTATCGTTATAGGATAAACGCGATCACAGTCCAACCGTCAACGTACCGATATCACCGACAAAGGTACGGACGCGTACTGTAACACTAACTCTGATGTTTACTGTATACCTATATGTGATGGTTGTATTCATAGACTGAGATTTTGTTTTTAAAAAGTTATTGAGTATACATATACAGGTGTACACGGGTTATGGTATTGATAACGCCGTTGAGTTTTCCTAGCGCTGAGGACACGACCGTACATCGTGGCACCGTAAATAGTGCGGACTATAATAACGTTCATATATGCAGGTGTCATGTTCGGTTATTATCTTTCATATGTGAATATTGCTGTGATATCATGAATAAACTGTCATACATACTTGTTACATAAACATGAGGTTAACCGTTACCCGAGGTTCAAATGGGCATTGAACCTCGCCTCTTACCATAGCTTCGGATCCGAGTAAACAGATCGAAGACAAGGGTAAGCGGCAATGAGATGTAGGAACCGGCCGGAGAAAGTCCTATTGACATGTACTTTACGATATCGACATTTCAAAAAAATGTAACGCTGTTAAAAGCACATACATTATAGTGGATATTTATCAGTTACTTTTCAATACTATTTACTTCCGATGCTCAACTCTGATCAAGATACTATGAAAATGCTTTCGAAAATTGGGATGTTACAATAATGAAAGAAATAGTTGGCAAACTAAAACTGATTAATTAGGTCCATATATATTTGTTGTTGGGATCCGTATTACTAGCGGAATTAAAATATCTACGAATCTCAAAGAGGATCGCTCAACAGTGTTTCAATCAAGGTTCATTTGAAAAACCGTACCTATGCAAATTAATAAGTGTCTCTTTCGATTTGAACACGTGGGCTACCTTCTCGATCAACAAAGTCGACTCTACGAATGTCCTCCCTCTATCGGTATCCACACGAAAGCCTCGAACACGGATGGCGCTGCTAGCGCCTTCGATTCTTGCATCTCTCCTTTTCTCTCTAAGGTTTCTCGCGGCTTTTCTAATACGACTGACAAGATATCCCGTAGGTTTTCTTAAACTTGATAGGCGTATTATATTCAAAATTAATACTCATTAATTTTGAATTTTGAATTTGGATCAAAATAATATATTAGTTAAATCTATCTAATAGATCTAATCTAATCTATTTACTTAATCAATTAAAAGCCTTCGATTTAATTATCTCTATAAATTAAATCGAGATATGATATCTATCTATTTAATTAAATATAAGATACTCGTATCTCAATCTAAATTAAATCAAATATATGATATCTTTATTCAAAAATTAAATATGAAATACAATATCTTTATTTGTTTTAGATATTTAATTTATCAAATAAATTAAATATAAAACAAATATTATATAATAATATTATAATCTCTATTAAATAATATTATTATATTATTTTCGAATTTTAATATATATATATATATATATATTCACCCTAGATTAAATACGTATTCATTAAATCTTAAATATATCTAAGATTCAATGAATCTAGACACTTTTTGGTTGTATTGGGCTATTCTTGTGTGCGACCCTGCATGCCCATATGTGATTGGTAGCGGGCCAATACTGTACCAGCCCACAAGTCGCAAGTGGCCTCTAGCAAGAGATTGCGACTACCCAATTCATATAGAGATCGATCATACGATACTACCTATTATACAACTATGTCACGTCCCTTTTGTTATGTGATAATTTGGTCAAGAATGAGGCATAGAGAATGTCAACTTCCTGTTCTTGACCATTACTTTCTCGATTCTTGAGTAGTCTAATAATTGAAATAGAAACTCCTTTCCATCGTAGTATGGCCATACGTTTTTCAAACTCACTCATCGAGGGGCCCAGTATTATCTCTCTACAAATGTGAGGGACAAATTCCATCTTGACCATTCACATTCCTCTGCATGAAAACTACTGATCCCGATCCAAGCCTATATCATCACCTCGGTCAAAGGTGACTTTTGACTAGGTTAAAGATCAGCGATTCATCATGTAGGAATCTATAATGATCTCAAGTCAAAGGGCATTGTGAGACGGTTATATATGAGATAAGCTTATAACTAAATCCATGCAGCTTTCTCATAGTGGGTCGGTCTAGTACTTTGTACTCTTACAAGTGCATATGACTTTGATTCGTATCTCCATACCTCATCAAAGCCATACTGGTCTTATTTCATCTTTGTTCCTGCGTAGATGACCAACTAGGGACATTTAGGATAATCTATAAGATATATCCAAAGATACAGTTATCACTATAAACATGCAAAAGAAATGATAACTAAACGGAGAAATACTTTAAATAACATAAACGTTTAAAGTACAATGACTTGCCCCTAGGGCATAATTTCCAACATTTGCACCATCATAATTTGACTTCCCTTTGTGTGTGTGTGTGTGTAGATATATAGATATATATGTGTGTGTATGTGTTTGCGTGTGTATCTCTGTTACATTTATGATGCTGATTGAATATCAACAATTTATGAATATTGTTTATGTTTGTGTTCGTTTCTCCTCACCTTGTCTCATAAGTTTCTCTTCTTTAATCACAGAAATCGACATACTAAGAAAAATCTCAAATTATTAGAGCCCAATGATCATATTGTCTTCTTTATTTCTTTCCATTTACATGTGTTGCACTTGATTTTTGTGATCATGCTCATCATCTGAATGCTTGCCAATAAAATAATCAATGTTCCAATAATTGAAATTTTGTATGCTATAAATTGTATCAAATGACATCATTAATAAATCTCAATAAAGTATAGTTGCAAAATTGTGAATGTTTCTCTTCTTCTATATAAGTTCCTTATGTTTTTGTCAATTTTATACATTCAGTCGGTTACAAAAGCATAGTTGTAAAAGTTGTTTGATGAATACGTCTCAATTAAATTAAATTAGTTGAAGTTTGATATTTTTCTTAAGAAAAATTTACAAAGCCGACGATGGTTGGTCCAATTGTTAAGAATTTAGTTCATAACTCACAAAATCGTGAATTCAAATCCTACTATTGTGAAGATCTTGTTTATAAGTATCTTTATAAATATCTCTTAGTCTTGAGACATGATTTGATCTTACTGAACCTACGAAATCCAACTCACTCAAACCTCGTCCTATAAAAATAATTTAAAATAACCTAATTCAAACAACTTAATATATGAGCAAACTCAATTGTTCTATTTTCATTTTCATTTTCATTTTACTTTTTTTTGGGGGGGTGTTGAATTCTCCCACATATTGTTTGAGTTTTCAACTTAAAAAACCAAAAACTACTTTTTGCCAAGCGCAACTACTGCCATTTTGATTTAATTCGGCTTATGAAAAAGGACTTCATTAGTTGGTAATTGTATACAATAGTCTACAAAAAAAAAAAAAAAGTTTGATACATAAAAGTTTAGGTGGGGTTGACACCTAACGGTATCCACCTCGTGGTTAGAAAGACGCTTTCAGCCAAAGAACGCCTGCAGAGCGATCGAACCTCTTCTTTTTTAAAATGGGCGCCGACGCCTTACTAATCGCCCACTTCTCATTGGCGTATATACAAGAATTTATATATATATATATATATATATATATAAAAGAAAGAACTTGTGGATCACCCAACAACTTCATCACCATTCCAGCTGTTCCTCACCTTTGGACCAGTGGGCCCTTCCTGGCCCAACACTTCACTAGGCAAACTGCTCACCATCTTCTCCAGAAGCTTCTTCAACTTCCCAGGCAACCATTTCTCTACCTTCTTCAACTCTTCTGCTACATCATAGCTTATCTTCGACCCCATTCTCTGAAATAGTTCAGCCATGGCGGCTCCACTATCTCTGACCCCAGATACTCCGCAGAAACCACTTCGTACCCTATTGCCATATCCACTACCATATTACTTGCTGCAGTATCATCCCTAATTCCAACACCATTAGCCCCTTGAAGACTGGTCCCTTGTTTGGGGTAAATCGCATGGCTATGAAGTGAAGAATAAACAACAGGTTTGTTCCCATCCTCCTTGAATTCAAGATCGAAGGGATCGACCCAGATACCTCCGCTATGTTCTGATAAATAAACACTTTTTAGTTCTCCATCGAAATTGCTCACCCTCAGCGTCACGTGTTCCCAGTCCCCGACGTGTTCGCCGATTTTCCCGAGTGAAATGGTGATGAACTCTACTTTTGCTCTTGCTGGTCCATTGAATGGGTAGTATACCCAACAGGCTATGTCTATGAATGTTCCACCAAACATGGGTTTTATATGTAGATATGCCTTTGAGCTTTGTAAATCGCCCCTTTTAACTCTTTCCTTGTTGTCTTCGTCTGCTGGAAGATCCAGCCAATAGGAACCATCATTATTAGGATCCTGAGGAAGATTAGTGCCGTTCGGTTGTATTGGGGTAGGATGTGATTCATCTCCCTTCTTATAGAGCAATCCTCCATTGGCGAAAAACCAGTTTACAGAGGAAGGGTGGTATTCTTCATTAGGATGTAAGTACATTATTGGAGAGTAAGCTTGGACTATTGCTTGAATTTGTTGTACATTTGGCATAGAGGTTAAGTTAATATTGGTGTTTTTCAATCATGATATAGTCAGAGGACTAGCGTTGCCACCATCTTGAACTAGAAAAGTGCCTACAAGAAGTCCAGGAGCTTGAGTGCCTCTGTTGCTTGGTCTTGTATTATAGAGATTGAATCCATTGGGGTCATTGGATGTGTCTGGTCCCCAGATCCATGTATATGTTTCAATCTGATCGGTAAGGTCTGACCGGACACATCGAATTTTATTGAGTGAGGGCTTGTCTGGTGTTGTGGTCACAACATGTCCTATTGCTTTATAGCCATCAGGAGGGTTTGGTTGCCAAAAATTGGCAGAGCTACTTTGATTGATTTGTAGAGACGTGGTGCTCCATATCTGAGTGTAGTCAAGTGGTTCCTTTAGAGCAGGGTTAGTGGAAGAAGAGTTATCTTTGGCCACAAGAACCCATCCAAAAAGGGGCTTGTTGTTAGGTTGGCTATAACAACCCAACATAGAGAATCCTTCTGTTAGTCCTGTAGGTTCAAATATTGTAGCCCCAAGATTATCTGGACCACCTTCAGAGGATGCCCATATTTTGTTGAATGTTGAAATCTGTGCCACTTGCAGCTCACCCAGATTTATGATGCCACTAGCAAATCCATCGCCTGCATGCAAAATGGTAATAAATAATCCTTCACCAATGTGATAGTATTTGACATAAATCATACTTCAAATTGTGCCTTAACCTCACACATATTATGTCCTAAACTTAAGCACAATCTGTGACCCTTGGGGCTTGGTTTCATGTGTAATGTGAGTGTCAAACATGTTTTAAGATATGATATAACTCTGTTTCTGAAGTGTCAATGCTTTGCAGAGAGAAACTTCAAATATGGAATGTCAAGCTTGTATAATAAGTGTTCGTTAGACCTTGAAAATTATACATAATTGCTCTGAATCTGTTCAGTTTCATATGAAGATAAAGGCTATTTAATTACCTGGTGGCCAGACTGGCGTGGGAGCAGAAAGCTTGAAAGTGTTATGGATGCGAAGACTTCGATCCTTCTTGGAGATACCCTTAAGACTATTCCCCATCTGATCTGTTTTTGATGAAAAACAAAATTGAATCCGAAGGTAATGGTGTTATACAATACATACGGATTGTGCAAGCAGCATATTCATTTGATGATAAATGTGATGATACGAAGTTAATGAGTGGAAACAAAAAGGACGGTCTGGTGAAGTATCATCCAAGGAAGCAAGTTTGTCTCTATATATGCTTGTGCTTCTAATTAAACCTTCCTTTAGGTACATGTTTGAGTTGGCATTCTCAAAAAATACGTTTACACATTTGGATATGTAAATAGAAAGTCAACAAAATGCTTTTGTGAGTGTGGCCGTTTATTTGTATTTAATTTGGGGACATGTCTTTTTTGGTTTGTTAATCCCACTGTGTAGGAAAAGACATACACACAAGTTATTGCTTGCCGATGAACTTGGATTTTTAAGTTGCGTGCCATTCGTAATGAACTAGTAATACTAAAATGTCTCACCCTGTTTTCGTCATTTTTATTCTTGAAAGACTCAAATATCTCACATTAAGGTAATATCGTTACACACTTAAACGGGCGCAGAAATATTTTCTTATGTATCAAATTATGTGTAATGTAAAAAGTTAACGATGAATTTATTTTCTCTATAAAAAGTTATTATTTAAAAGGTTAATAGGATTAATGTTTTAAAAGATACTCTCCAGGTTAATTATAAGACGAGTTGGCTTTGTTTGGAGAAGTTAAGGAAGCTAAGTAAGTTACTCTATCATATTATGTTATATATCCTAAAATTATATATTAGTTCATTAGTCAAACTAGTTAGCTTAGAAAAAAACACAAATACAAATACTCTAAAATAATTTAATTAGCTTCTTTAATTTCTCCAAAAAAGTCAACTTTGTGTTATAATTAAGACCGGAGGTAGTAATAAAAAAATAATATTATTCAGAAAAATATGTAATACAATTTAAAAAATTTAAGAGAAAATATCATAAATTATTGATAATAAAAAGGTTCGAAATTTAGAAATGGTAAGTAACTAAGAGATATATTTAAATAAAAAAATTAATTTGTAATATTTATGAACACACATATACAAAATTTTATACAAATTTCATAAGAAAAATATGAAGTTGGATTTAAAAATTTAAAAATAATAAATAATTATTAATATATATATATATATATATATAAAGTACATATATGATATAAGTTATGAATAAAATATAAATTATTGAAAATTTACAATATGATTTTCTTGAATTTAAAATTAAATTTTATGAAAGAATATTTTCAAGAAAAAAATGATTATATAAATTTATATCATCTCTTATTACGCTGATAATATTTTTAGCAATTCCTCCCTACCACTACTACATCTATGAATAATTAAATAATACTGGTAGTACTCTTAAGATAATTAAATTATGTGAGCCGGGTGAATAATTTAATTTTTTTAATGATTTTTCATCAGAAATTTTTTCACTATTTTGCGCTATGAATACAATTATTTTTCACAATTTTAATCTGAAGTTATTTATATATAAGATATATTTTCAAAATTTATTACTTTCTAAAATTAACTTTTTTAAAAAGTATAATAATCCTTTGGATTTTTCAGTTCCTTGACTCCTCCCCTTCAAAGATTAAAACATCCACCCAACAACAACAAAAACAGTTATTTCATGTCTATCTCTTCTTTATATGTATCATACCGTTTGGGGGAACCAAGTTTCTTCCAAGAAAACTTCATAGATTGGATAATTAGATTTGAGATTGCTTGGTTGTTAACAGTGGCTTCTAAATCTATCTATATTCATTTTCCTAAAGTTCTAAATTTACGAGAAAAATTGGGGTGTTTGATTAGGGGTAATTTAGTTTTTTTATTTTATTTTTTATTTTCTAAATAATTACATTTTTAAGGTCCTAACTCTTAACAAATAAATGTTATTTTTCTCCAACATTAGCAAGAAAGTAGCAACGGACGTCCATGATGTATATAACAGCGAAATTAGTAGGAAAGTAGCGAGGGAATAATTAACCTCTCTATCACTAAATTAATCTTAACTATATATAATTAACCTCTCTATCACTAAATTAAGCATAACAGCGAAATTGGTGAGGGACTTTATCTTTTGCTAATTTTAGATTTTCTAGAATTTAAAAAATTAAGAAAGTTACATTGTTAAGTATAGTTTATCCAAAATTTCATATAAATTCTTTATTAAAGTCCTTTTCTTATCTTTTAACTTACTCCTTGTGTTGTTTAATATAAGATTTAGTTAACTTTTTATATAAAAAAGCTAAATAAATTACATAAATTATTCTATTGTATATTATTAAATTATATATTAATTTCTAAGTCTTACAAATTAGATTAGTTTGAAAAACAACAAAAAATGATTTTTTTTTAAAATATCTTATTTGCTTCTTTGATCCTCTTTAAAAAAGATGTTTACTTAATTTGGTCTTATATTAAGAAGTAAATAAATTAATTTCTTTTGTCGCTTCTCATCCTCCTATTAGGCTATTACCAAGAAATCACAGTCACAGGCCTATATAGACAGACAAGTATATCACTGTAAATATTACTCCCTCCGATCCTAATTATAAAGACTATTTACCAGAATTTGAAGAGATTAAGGAGAGAAGTTAAATTAATTAATTATAATTATTTTCCGAAAATACCCCTGCTGAAAATTTTAAATTACATCAAACTAAAATTAGTTGAATCCGAATCGGTAGCCCGCGCCTCTGGCCGTCAACTTCGATTTTCGGAAACAGTGCAAGTGTTTTATAAAACACTTATAAACCGTGTAACCAATCACGATTTCTCTGAATTTTTTGGCTTTACAACTTATAATTATATACAATCTAATTATAAGTGTTTTATATTTTCCATGAATTTTTTTCAAGATTTTTTTTTTTTTCTATCAAGAGAGTATCTATTTAATTGGCATAATACAAATGCAAGTTTATTTTTTTATTGTTGGAAAAAAGATAATGAACTTAATGTTTTATTAGGTTATTTTAAGGGGAAAAAATTAATCACTTTGGACGGATAGTTAAAAAAAATTATTTTTAAAGGAATATTAAAATTATTTTATTTAAAAATAAAAAAATAAAGTAGAATCTCTCATTTGATAGAATATAAGCGTGTTGTTAAATTAATTATTGTGGAAGAAATATTAGTAGGTGTGATATAGGAAAAATATGATAAAAATTGCTCGAAATTAGTTTATATGTAAAAAAAGTATAATTGAGGTGTATATGACATGAATTGCAAACATTATTTACTTTATAAAATATATAGGTGTATTATTAAATTATTATTATCTTTAATTATTATTGAGAAAGTATAAATAGGGGTATTATAGGAAAAAATTGATAAAAGTTAAAACTTGCTCTTATAATTAGGACCAAAACCAACTTTAAAATGTGTTCCTATAATTAAGACTGGAGGGAGTACTTAAGAGTGCCAAATGTTAGTTAGCCAAATATTGCTTCCGTACCTAATATAGGACCTAATTTGAGAGTTAATGTTGATCCTAAATGTAAGGCATATTTCACATATTTATCGATTTTCCTCCTAAATAAAACTTTTTAATATTCCTTCAACAATGGTAAAGTAGGACACGAGGGAGGGATCATTTCAGAAGATAATATGATATTTTAGAAAAAAATATATATTATATAAGCTAACTTCTGTCTTTTAATCAAATTAGTTGAATATATATAAAATTAAGGAGATGAAGTTTTTATTTTTATTTTTATTTTTTTCCATATCCAAAGCAAGGAAAATGAATCTGACCTGAAAATGCTTCCATGGGCGCCGGTGCAGTGTTGGCCGTCAGCGTCCTCGTCGCCTCGTGATCTCGCCATAGAATTGCAGACCAAACAACCCCTAAAACCATTATATTCACCATTTTGTTCTTCATTGATCTTCTTCTAAAACTTCTTTTTTTTTCTCTCCCTTCGCTGATTAATTAGCACCAAAACCCAAAAAGCCTCCTCCTTTTATATATACATAGACATACGCACATGACCTCCTTCACTGCCTTCCCATTTGTTTTAGACTTTTGACATATATGCCTGCCATATATTGCCTTCACTTACCTGGGAATATACGTCAATGAATTTCCTTGTTTAGTGCATTCTTCTCTTTCCCTCTCTATTTTTCTATGATAATTTACTCTTAAATTTGTTATTTGCCAATTTTTCCCATATTTATCATTTAGTTTTCTCTTTTCTCCTATTAATATTGAGAGAGAGAGAGAGAGAGAAAATATGTTACTGGTTTCTGGAATAAGTAAATGTTGCAAATATTCTTTTTACCCTCCATTCATATCCAGATGCATCCTCTCATCATCTCATTTTCTCATCATCCTTCATTAGCTCATCTGACCATTAATTGGGAAGAGGTGCCCATTTGAATCGTTGATTGGGAAGATGGGATAAAAATTGAATGAGTGATAACTTGATTACGTGACTCATTTTTTACTTTTCAAATTAATTGGACGGAATATGATTTAGAGATTATGATGGATGATGAGGGAAATGGGACCCTATCATTCTTATCCATGTATATGCATTTAAAGTTTTTGAGAAAGGTAAGCATCCAATAAAAAAGAGTCTTAAATGCATTTATTACTTATTAGTGAATGTAAATTATTTATGCTTGGACAAAATTTGAAATGTTTTTTAATTACTACTGAAAAAGAAAATAAAAGAGATTCAATGAACAAAAATGATCCTAGAGACTAGGAGATGAAGCTTCAATTACCGAAGAAGATGCAAAAACAAGCACAACTGAATTCTGATCCGCTATGAATCAAAATGCGCGTGCTTTTGTCAATGAAGACCGACATTGATTAAGGTGTTAGCCTTCACCCAAAAGGAGGAGGTTTGATACCCACTAGTCAATTTGAGGGCCTCATTGGTAGGCGATCTGTAAGTACATCTCGTAGCGCTTTTTGAGTTTGGAGGCATATCTTGGCCTAGTAAGATACCGTTGTCTACCCCCACCGAAACTTTTTCTTATATATAAAAAAAAAAAAAAAAAAAAACGCGCATGCTTTTATACATATGTGGTGAACAGTAACTTCTTTTTTTATGGGTCAAAATATACATATAATAATTAATTTTAAGTCGAATTCATGCAACTTCTATCAACTTAGCATAATTTAAAGCCAACTCCTAGAACTTTCAATTTTTTGTACTATTAGCCAGTTATCCTTAAAATAGTTGTTGCCTTTCCTCTTTAATATAAGAGTTTGATAATTAATTTATAAATATTAAAAATTTAGTTAAATTAACTATTTGTAATAAATATGTGTTAATTTCTTTAAAATATCATCTTTGATCATATACCTTTTAATAGAACCCCCTTTAATATTTCCATAATCAATAGAGATACTTTTAAAAAATATATAAACTATTTGAGAGACAGAGTAAATGAGCTCTTATATTTAACATCAAATCATTAAAGTAAACACCTTATATCTTCCTCCTGTATGATGGGGTATTAGATTAATAATGAAATTTGCTAACCGATTAAAAAAAAAAAAAAAACTTGACATGCATGAATTTTGTTGAGCTGAACAAAATATTCTATTGTTGAATCAATTCACCAACCAATAGACAAACAATCATATTCATATCTATACCGACCCAATATACAAGGCTCAATTACATAATTCAGATAAATACAAAACAAATACAAAATACACGAATCTCAACAAATTTTGAGGGAGAGAAACAAATAGTGTAGTGGTATATAGAAAATGTGAGTTATATATCATAATTACCTTTTTTGGTCTTTTTCTAATTGATCTCTTTAGATATATTCCCTCTGATCCTTATTATAAGGCATCAAGTAATTATTCTTACAAACCAATAAAAATAGTTAAAATCAATAAAGTTGTTATGGAATTTAAGTAATTTCTAATATTACCCATATTAATTGCACTAATTTCTAATATTACTCATATTAATTACACTAAACTCTAATATCATATTAATGATTACGTTTATCCACTACCCTTATTAATTATGGGCATACATAAAAAAAAAAATTAATCAATGTTCATTGGGAACAAGCAAATGCCTTATAAAAATGACCAAATCAATTTATTAGTTGACGCCTTATAATAAGAACAAAAAAAATATAGCTCCGCACGAGCTGAGGTGTGTGTGTATATATATATATATATAGTTGCTCTAGATTTTTGCATGATGCATGACTTAGCTTTGTTCGTGCTAATGATTTTACATGTACATATATTTTCTCTCAATTTTTAATAGAGTATATGTATCATTTTCTCTTTTTAATAAATCTTTTAACCAGTAAATTATTTATGCTTGGACAAAATTTGAAATTTTTTTTTAAAATACTACTGAAAAGAAAATAAAAGAGATTCAATGAAGAAAAGCAATTACCACCGATGTGAAAAAGAAGCATAACTGAATTCTGATCCGTTATGAATCAAAACGGGCGTGCTTTGACACATTATGGTCATATGAACATTAACTTCTTTTTTATTGGTCAAAACTCAAAATATACATATAATAATTAAAGGTAAAAATGCAAAAATGCAAAAATACAAAAATATCCATAAGCTTGTTTTTTTAAAACAATTAATCTTTAATATACTCAAATCTCTACATGTCTGACCAGTTTTATTAAAGAAACGAAAACTTCCTAGAATGACAGATTGCTTCAATGTTCGTGTATGACAGATTGACAATAAGATGTACAAGGGAGCAAGGAGAGAGTGGATGGACCAAAGATATGAGAGGAGGGCATAAAAGGAAATTAAAAATATAGGCATTTTTATTTCTTAAATGGTGTGGGTCCCATAAGTGGAAGTTAGTCAGAATTGTCATTTTTGTTCTGATTTTTTGGATATAATATTGTCACTACCAATATCACTACTATTTTTTCACCGTTAAATCTCATATATTTTTATCATTTCTCTTTCCTATTGAGATTCTAAAACAAGAAAAAAAAATAGTAGTGACTTAGTAGTGATCGAAATTAATAGTAACAATATCATATCCCCTAATTTTTTACATCCCGAAAAGGATATGATAGTAAACATACTTTAGGTGTTTTTGGATATTTTTACACCTTTCCCTAATAATTAATTTTGAGTCAATTTCATGCAACTTCTATCGTCTTACACTAATTTAAAGACAACTACTTATTACCCCAACTGCTATGGAAATCCATGCTATCCACATTGGCCTACTACTCTGTAGACCGCTAGCACTAAATAGGATCAAGCTTTATATCGATTCTTTGGAAGTAATACATTTGCTCTTGATTGATTGTGGGTAGGTACATCCTTTGTAGGATGAAATTCAATAAATAAGATCAGTTATCCTATCAAATTGGGATCTTAAGATCATTCATGTGTATAAGGAAAGATTAGATGTGCAGACTATCTAGTCCAAATAGTTCGGGACATCAACCAGGATTTTGAGGTCTTACTGACACAATCTTTTGCTTGTTTAGAACTATTTAAGCTAGAATGTGGTAAAATTTCTCAAAATCACAATAGTATTATCTAATTAGTAGACGCTTTCTACTTTTGACGGTATTAATTTTCCAAGTCAAACAGGGGAAAAAAAAACTTGACGGTTGAAATGCATGAATTTAGAGAGAGAGAGAAAAAAAATAATGGCACATGAGAGAAAATGTGGCTCATATATCAAAATGACCTTTTTCTGTCCTTTTCTAATTGATCTTTGTACAAATATAGCTCTGATCTGTACGTGATCCATGTATAGATATACATCTATATATATAAACAAATACACATACATATGTATAATTTGAAAATGTAGCTATAGATCTTGGCATGATGTATAACTTAATTGGACTTGGCTTCTCTCTATCGAGATTACCGTCCGCTCCCCTCCTTTTCTCAAAATAGCGCCGTTTTGGCGTAAAATTGGTGCCTCCTTTTTTTTATAGAGTAAATACCCTATTTGGTCCCTGAAACAAAACGCAGACCCCTTTTTGGTCCCTAAATAAAAATAACTCGTCCCGTCATCCCTGTAAAATCCAAAAACATCCCACGTTAGTCCTTCCGTTAGTTAACTCCTAACGGCGTCATTAACATTGCTGATGTGTAACATGAGTTGTTCCAGTCACATGCCACGGAGGAAGGCCAAAACGACGTCATTCCGACCTGTCACCATCTTCACTCCTCAGCAATCCACGTTATTGCATCAACCGACAATGGAGCTTCATTATTTCAGAGGCGAAGCAGAGAAAGAGACACAGTGGAATCGGGGAAGGAGAATAAGAAGGGGAAGAAGGGTTTCGTCAAAGGGCTGGACTCAAGCAGGATTTGCTTTTACATGGGAGTATTTTTTTTTTAATTGCTCAATTGGCAGGGTTTCAAATGCATTTGAGTATCTCATGTCAGGGTTTAAAATGAGTTACAAGTGCATTCCTAAAGTAATTCTCGAGTATGGCACTATTTCTGAAGCAATACTCGAGTACCACAATGTCAATACTCGAGTATGGTACTTAATCAGCTCTTATTCAGGCCAAAAACCCGTCAATACTTGAGTATCTCATGTCAATACTCGGGTATGGGACCAATACTTGAGTATGAAACTTCAATACTCGAGTATTAGCATGTTTTCCAGCTACTCTGTTCAGCTCTGTTTCTGGCGACATCTGGTAATTCAATGATATCTCTCCAACCAGAAGTCCGATTGAGGTGAAACCAATTTTTTATGAAACTAGACTCCCAATGCGTACTTTTGACAAAATTTCAAGTCTGAAGGAGTACAGATGAGAGAGATATGATTTTTTCAAGTTGACACAAAAATCACCGTTACATTCCAGACAAAGCTTTGGTAATTTGAGTGTATCTCACAAATGACAAATCCAATTGAGCTGAAACCAGTGCCATTGGAAACTAGACTCAAATAAATTTTTGAAAACATCAAGAACACAGAAAACAAAGATCAATTGAAGAATTTATGATATTTTGAAGTTGACAGTCTGTTCTAGATGTTGCAAAAATGCTGGATAAGAACAACCTCCATTCATCTGATGTTAATGGATGAAATACAACTAGTTTGGAGCTGATTCTTATTGAAATGGAAAGAAGACTTGAAAAGCTTTCTGAGATGGGGTAATTTACCAAATTTGGATTTATACCGAAGACGTTATGCTCACTGGAAATTGCTTGTATTGTCAATGAGATTACTTCTTGAAAATCTGATCTTTACACAACAACATATATATGACAACAAGTAGTATGACATTCGGAGATAATTATTCAAGTAGAAGATGACACATACTCAAATAATGTCAAGACAGAGCCATTCGTGAAGCAACCTATTTATAGTACTCGAGTATGTCACTTATATACTCGAGTAATATCGGGAATCAGTTGCTAAAAAATGGAGATACTCGAGTATTAGGAAGGAGCTACTCGAGTATGTTGATTACTGAATGTGATACTTGCTCTCTGGTTGAGTAATACTCGAGTATTGGAATTGTAATACTCGACTATGTGATAATACCCGAGTATGCTGAACTGAACTCCCAAGTATTGCTTGCTGATATTTCACTCTGAGTTTATTTGTTTCAGCACAAAACAGGAGATACTCGAGTATTGCTTTCTGCATCTATCAACTGCAGACTGCTTGAACATCAAATAATGCATTTTTCGTTTTGCTTTTTTCAGTAATACTCGAGTATTGGAATTTTAATACTCGAGTATGTGAGCCCCGTACATGTTGCTTTCTTCATTTTCTCACTAGAGACATTACAAGATGCTGTAACTTCCGAAGGAAATAATGACCACACAATTTTTACTTTGCTGTTCTTTTCATTACATTTTCTTGAATAATGCATTTTTCATTACATTTTCTTGTGTGATATTGTTGAAACTACAAGTTGCAATGTAAATTCCGAGCTTTTACCTTGTGCAATATCAATATCGGCTATCTTTCCTCCTGTCCCCCACCCCCAATTTGGCATTTTTATCACAATTTCTTATGCAATTTTGATTTTTGTCGTTGGGACTTTGAATTAGGGGTCTTGGGAAGACCATTCAAACAATAGCATTTCTTGCTGCTGTTTTTGGTAAAGATGGAGAATATATGTCAAAGGAAAACCAAGCAATGAAAAAAGATCCCGTATTAATAATTTGCCCAACTTCTGTTATCCACAACTGGGAGAGTGAATTCTCTAAATGGGCAAATTTTAGTCATCACCAAGATTATGGTTATTCAAATAGTCAAACATCCAGTTGGGAGTCCTCAACATTCTCAGTCAGTTAGAAGTGAGTCTGCTGAAGAAGATAATGATTATGAGGAAGAAGACAACAGAGAACAGTTAGAACAACAAGAAGAAGAAGACGAAGAAGAAGATAATGATGATGTTGATGTTGATCAAAGTAACAACAAACAAGTTCCCTAGAAAGATGGCAACAACAATGGTGATGATGAAGAGGATGATGACATTGATGAGAATGGGGATGAGGATGAGGATGATAGTGATGATGACATTGCTGCTGCTGATGATGATAAGCCGAAAAGTTACACCATAAGGATTGGAGATGGTTCGAACCCCACCTCCCACACTTTCAATGAATATATATATATTTTTAAAACAAACCCCACCCCCAAAAAAAAATCCCACCCCTACTCGCCGGTGGCGGCGGCGGTTTCTTCTGGGGCGCGGCGGTGGCTTTCCGGCGAGTGTATTTTTATTTACTTAAAACTAAGGGCAAAATGGTAATTTCACCTGAATTTGCATATCCCTCATATATCCTTGGTACCTCTTAGTCTTTTTACAAATTCGAGACACTTCTAGAGGTTTTGCAAATTCATATGGTATTTATTTATCATTTTCCCAATAATGTTCTCCCCCTATATCAAAGAGACAGGGAATGCTTTATTGGAATGGGTTAATAAAGGATTAATAAAATATAATTTACCAATAAGATGTTGGTTAGAGTAGTAAGTAGCTTTTCTCTCATAAAGAAAAATACACAAGTTCGAATCTTAAAAAATACACTTACTTCAAGAGGTGAAAATCATTTGCTTTTAAGATTCGAAAGAGAAAACCGTTCCTATTTTAAAAAGAATATAATTTAATTATTCTCTGTTCAAAGGGCAGAAATTTCTATTGGCGCAATGACTATTTGGCGAAAGTTGTGAACACTGCTTGTAATTTTTACTTTTTAATATACTAGTAGTAATTATATAATAAAGTTTTTTGAGAAATTATATATTTTACTTCTCCGTTTCCAATAAACGCGCTTATGCAATTACCACTTCCTTCCTGATATCAATCCATTAATCAATTGATCCATATTCCAAAAAGTCATAAATTTACTAGAGTAAACTAGAGGTTGACATAAATATAAACAACTAAATATATACTTTAGTTATTTGGAAAATTATAATAAAGGACCTAAGAAAAATAATATTTATTAAGAAAGACCATAAAAATGGTAATATTTTGAAGGACCAAAACTTAAAACATTAAAATAGAAAAACTAAATTGAAAGTGGAGCCTAAATACCCAAGAGGGGGTGAATTGGGTATTCTTAAAATTTTAAGAATTAGGTCTGTTTTGGACAAGTGAAAACAGAATATATCGAGAGGGAGTGAAAGGAAAGCTTGCACAAGAGAAATTATCCTGGTTCGGTCTTATCCTTGACCTACATCCAAATTCCTCCCAAGCCACACTTGGGATTTTCAATCCACTAAAACTCAACAATTGATTACAAACTCGTACTCGAGTAGTTCTCTCACTAGAACTCACTCCCCCTTACAAGTTGCAATCAATACACCCAACCACCAAGTCCCCCGACTTGTGGTTATCTCAATCAATGAATGGTTTACGTAAATAACTCTCTTACGAGTAGATAAGATGAACACTCGAAGTGCAAGTATCAAATTGATACAATACGAAAAGAAGCTGAACACAATAAATGATACTTAATCAATTTTCGTTCTCGGTAGGTGTATCAGCTTGAGAAGAAGTTAATGCACTCTATTTATAGGTAGAGAACATTAAATGACCGTTGCTTGAAGAATCCAACCGTTGTAGGTGATTAGCTTAAGGTCTGGTCATCTTCTCTCTCTAAACTTCTGCTAATCCAGGTGTTAATTTGATCTGGTGTGATTCTCTCGAGAATTTGCCCGTTGGAGATTACTTTGCTTGTTGTAGTCGCATTCTTTAACGCTCGTATAAGGCGTGCTCGGATGAATTAGCCGAAAGTAGGTTGATTTGCGAGGTGCATTAAATGCACCGTACTCTTTTTGCTTTATGACTTTGACCTTCAATAATCTTTGTCTGATCTTAATGAAATTCACTCAAAAAACTTGTTAAACATAGCTAGGAATATGATTGAATGAATTATGGAAGCAATAAGATCAAACAACAATGATTTGCAAATTCGTATAATTCAAAAATCAGTTTTTACCGTTGTATACTGCAGTAAGTTCATGCTTACTCGAGTTTGGCATCAGATACAAGTGTCCATACTGCAGTATTCAATGGGATACTGGAGTATGCACCTTTCAGAGGCAAACCATCGTGTTTTGTGTTTGAAAGACAACACCTATACTGGAGTATACGCTCCTTTACTGCAGTAAGCAACTTTGTTTGAAAAATCCTTTTGCTTTCTGGAAGTCCAATACTCGAGTTTGGCTACCAATACTGCAGTATTGACTTAGTTTAAAAATCCTGGTTCCTTTCTCGAAGTCCAATACTCGAAGTTTGGCTACCAATACCGCAAAAGATTGACTTAGTTTAAAAATCCTAGTTCGTTTCTCGAAGTCCAATACTCGAAGTTTGGCTACCAATACCGCAGTATTGACTTAGTTTAAAAATCCTAGTTCGTTTCTGGAAGTCCAATACTCAAGTTTGGCTACCAATACCGCAGTATTGACTTAACTTGGAAAACTTGGTTGCTTTCTGGATGTCCAATACTGCAGTAAGCAAACCTATACCACAAGATTTGACTTAACTTGAAAAACTTGGTTGCTCTTCGGATGTCCAATACCGCAAAGAAGCAAACCTATACCACAAGATTGACTTAACTTGAAGAACTTGGTTGCTCTTCGGATGTCCAATACCGATAAGCAAACCTATACCGCAGTATTGACTTAACTTGAAAAACTTGGTTGCTCTCTGGATGTCCAATACTGCAGTAAGCAAACCTATACCGCAGTATTGACTTAACTTGAAAAACTTGGTTGCTTTCTGGATGTCCAATACTGCAGTAAGTGAACCTATACCGCAGTATGCAACTATCAGAATGTTTTTAAACTGACTTTGCAAACTTCAAAAACATGTTTTACATTTGTTGTTAATCATCAAAACATATTGAGAACTAACATAAATTACCCTTGGTCAGATTTCCTATATTATATCTAATTAAATCAAAATCTGAAGTGATTGATTGAAAATAAGAAATAGAGATCAAATCAGAATCTGGAATATGTAAGTTAGAGTCTCTACTAGTAATTTTTTATCTCTCCGTGGAGGAACTATAGGTTATTCCGTCGACAAAGATCTCCCAGGCCTCCTCCCCCTTTGTTCTATGAATTTATGAATTTTTATGAATTGATCTCTTTTCATGACCTGAGGCAATGTATGATAAGCATAGAGACTTGAAATTGTAAAAGTAAAATGTTTTTTTTTTTTTGGATTTCTTACCTTTACATAAAAATTGTAGAACCAAGGGCAATTTAGTCTTTTTATTTTAATGTTTTAAGTTTTGGTCCTTCAAAATAATTAACATTTTTATGGTGCTTCTTAATAAATATTATTTTTCGTAGGTCCTTTACTATAATTTTCTCTTAGTTATTATATAAAAATCATGTTAAAAAAAAAAATGAAAAGCATGTTTTGTGAATGACAATTAAATTGCATAGACATCATCTAAGTTTGATGAGTCATCAT
Organism: Acacia acuminata; assembly: GCA_019022655.1. Classification (NCBI taxonomy): domain Eukaryota; kingdom Viridiplantae; phylum Streptophyta; class Magnoliopsida; order Fabales; family Fabaceae; genus Acacia; species Acacia acuminata. Next base: position 324,749 of record JAFJYI010000047.1, on the reverse strand, counting down.
TTTTTTTGTTAGGGAAAAGGACAGCTTAGGTCCAAAGACCATAAAAAATTACAAAAAAGTCCAAACAAAATTCACATATCAAAAAAGTCCCTAGGAACTTTTTTGATATTATTTCTATTAACAACAGAAGTACTATATTTATAACAAAAATGCTATATTTACAATAAAATTTAAAAACCCGACCATTCACAAAAAAAAAAAACTATATTCACAACAGAAGAAGTGTCATATTTACAACAAAATTTAAACACCTGGATTTTGTTTTAAGCTCAAGTCCATAAGCGTATAGAGATCATTTACAACAAAAAAAAAAGCTAGATTCATAACAAGAAATGCTATATTCGCAACAAAATTTTAAACCTGGTCATTTACAACAAAAAAAAGCCATATTTACAACAAGAAGTGCTATATTTACAATAAAATTTAAAAACTCGGATTTTGTTTCAATAGAAATAATATAAAAAAAGTCTCTAGGGACTTTTTTTTTATATATGAATTCTCGTTAGGACTTTTTTTATAATTTTTATGGTCCTTGGAACCTGGATGTCATTTTCCCTTTTGTTAGTTGAAACTAATGATGTTAATGCTATATGCTAAGAGATTAAAAATAAACTTTATAAACTCAAAACATTAAAATAAAATTAAAACCTAATACTAAGTAAAGCAAAGAACCTATAATTTAGTTTTTTAGATTAACTTATCCATTGTATGCTCGTAAATTCACATATTAGAAGGATCATAAAAAATTACAAAAAAGTCTAAACAGAAATTCACATATAAAAAAAGTCCCTTTGATATTATTTCTATTAACAATATGAGGTACTATATTTACAACAAAAAGTGCTATATTTACAACAAAATTTAAAAACTTGGTCATTCACAACATAAAAAAAAAAAAAAAAAAAAAAACTATATTCACAATAGGAAATTATGTATAACAAAATTTAAACATCTAGATTTTGTTTCAAGCTCAAGTCCATAAGCGTCATGAGATCATTTACAAAAAAAATGCTAGATTCATAACTGGAAATGCTATATTTGCAACAAAATTTTAAACTTGATCATTCACAACAGAAAAAGCCATATTTAAAATAGGAAGTGCTATATTTACAATAAAATGTAAAAACTTGGATTTTGTTTCAATAAAAATAATATCAAAAAAGTCTCTAGGACTTTTTTTATAATATTTTATGGTCCTTGGGACCTGGATGTCATTTTCCCTTTTTGTTAGGTGAAACTAAAGATGTTAATGCTAAGAGATTAAAAATAAACTTTATAAACTCAAAAAATTAAAACCGATACTAAGTAAAGCAAATAACCTATAATTTAGTTTTTTAGATTAACTTATCCATCGCATCTTTTGCTAAATATGTAAAAGAATTTTTTCTTTGAAAAAAACTTAAGAGTAGGGTTTTGAACCTTCTAATAAACAATGACTAAGAGAGTAAAGATAGTTTGGATTAACTTTTGAAGAAAAAGTGATAAAAGTGATTTTAAAGAATAAATTTTGAGCGACACTTAGATTCCGTTAAAAAAAATGATTTTGATAAAATAATACTGTTTAAATATTTTTATTAGAATCACTTTTTTCATGTTCAAATTAATAAAAAGGACATTAGCTTTTGTGATAATTGCATATAAAGATAAGGTTTTATTTTAAATATTTTTAACATTACATTTTATAATAAATACCAAAAATTAAATAAAATTTTCTACAAAATTAAAATTATAACATTAATCGATTATGTAATATGATAAAAAATAGCTCAAATATATATGCATTAATAAATTGTATAGATTAAAATCATTTATAAATTATAATTATCCAAAATAATATATATTTTATATTGAAATGAATAATAAATTTTGATATAGTATTTTGGGAAAATGACAAATCAGTCCCAAGGACCATAAAAAATAGCAAAAAAGTCCCAACATAAATTCATATATTACAAAAATCCCTAGGGACTTTTTTGATATTATTTGTATTGAAATGAAATCCAGGTTTTTAAATTTTGTTGTAAATATAGCACTTCCTGTTGTAAATATAGCTTTTTATGTTGTGAATGACCAGGTTTTAAATTTTGTTGTGAATATAGCACTTCTTGTTGTAAATCTAGCCTTTTTCTGTTGTGAGTGACCTCTATACGTTTAGGGACTTGAGTTTGAAGAAAACTCCAGGTGTTTAAATGTTGTTGTGAATATAATACTTATTGTTATGAATATAGCCTTTTCTCGTTATGAATGACCAGATTTTTAAATTTTGTTGTGAATATAACACTTCCTGTTGTTAATACAAATAATATTAAAGATATGTGAATTTCTTTAGAACTTTTTTTTTAATTATATTTTATGATTCTTGGGAGTTGGTTGTCATTTACCCTACTATACTAGCGAGGGGCGATCCAAAGAAATTATTGAAGGGAGCATCATTGGCGGGAGACTCGGGGGATTTTTTTTTAAAGGAAAGTTTTAAATGCATTAAAAAACAAAAGAATATAAATAAGAAAAAAAGAATATCAAAAAAATATTTATAAAATCAAGTGAATACGATGATGTAATAAGAGAGACAATTATTTTATAAATATGTCATTTAGAAAAGCAAGGCTAAGTCATAGAAATGCAAATACATAAATTACAATGAAGGGTGGGCACTCAATAAGTTCAAGTATATATATTTTAATAATATAAGTATATTACAATAAAAATAATTATAATGTCATCCTTCTAGGTCTTATTTTTTGGAATTATATCATAATTGCCTTATTATCAATGCTATCAAATATATCATTTTCAATATAAAGCACTAAACAATCATTCAATCATTTCTCCTCCATCCGATTACGAAAGTGCGCTCTTGATGTATTAAGAGTGAACACTTAATTTAAAGGTGGACAATTATTTAAATATGTATTATTTTTTTAAAAAAAAAAAACTAAATTCAAGTGCCCCTAGTTTTACAATGTGCATCCGCCCATGTATCATAGGAGGAAATGGGAAACGATATTCTAGACCCGAAAAAGAGAATATGAGAGGACGAGAGAAGGGAGAAGAAAGAGAAGAAATCAATGAGAAAAAAGAAGGAGAGAGAAAAGATGATTGGAGGAAATTTAATGCCACCACGTGAAAAAGTGAGTTTCTCGTCGTGATTTTGAAACTCGAGAAAGAGTGAAATAATGAGTCTCGAAATAGTGTTCGTATCATACGGGAGTCTAAAATAGTGTTCTCCAGCTGCATCAAAAACGAAAAAGCCACGTAATAATGGAGTCTACATTCTATGCTTATATTTACATGCTTCTTATATGTTTATACTTGCAAATACATACTTATACTTATAAACTTCTCATTGTCTAAGACTTCCCTCTTTTTTGGAAACAAGCAGGACATCCCCCGCGCGATGTGCGATGCAACATTTTTTGAAACTTATAGGGATTCTTGAACGTAAATTGTTCACAATACACAATTAACTGACTTAAGAGAACAATTGTAAAATGAAAGAATTGCATTTGAAATCGATTAAATGAGGGAAATGTACTATTTGCATATTAGCAATATATGTTGCATCTCAAAAACATCATCAAAAGGTTATGGACATGGAAGACATCAAACTACATCAACTTTTGAATATGTAGAATCAAGAGCAAATATAGTTCAATTATGTCAGCAATACATATCTATATATCTTCTTGTATATGACATTGGTGGTTGTACATTTTTCACCAATTGCAGCGTCTTGTATAAGAAAAGAATTGTAAAAGGAAAGAATTGCAGTTGTAATCGTGTAAATGAGGGAGATGTACTATTTCAAGCTTAGTTAAACATGTTGCATCACAAAAACATCATCAAAAGGACATGAACATGGACGACATCAAACAACATCACCTTTTGAATATGTAGAATCAACAGGAAATATAGTTCAATTATGTCACTAATACATTTCTAAATATCTCCTTGTATACGACATTGGTGGTTGTACATTTTCCACCGTGACCAACGTCTTGTATCGAATCTTTAGACCAGGTGATATTGGTTACTCTTGATAAAGCAACGTATAATTGTCCATGTGTGAACACCGGCTTCGTCAAGTATAACCCAACATTTTGTAATGATCGACCCCCGACTCTTGTTAATTGTCATTGCAAAAGACAAAGTAATAGGAAATTACCGTCGCTTCATTCTAAAAGGTAGGCTACTATCAGAAGGATTCATGTCCATCCTGTGGATCAAAAGGTTTTGATTTGGATTCGACCCATTTAGTGTTAATCCTTCAATGACATTCTTCCCAAGATGTGTGACGCGTAGTCTCGTACCATTACATAAGCCAGCAGATTGATCTATATTCCTTAACAACATTATAGGTACGCCAACCTTGAGTATAAGAATATGCAAAGGTAGACCTGAATAGATGATTGTGTTCAAAAACTCTGTAGTGTACAGATCTTCAAATCCATCAACCTCTTGAGAGGATTTGCAAATAGTGTCACAACTGTAGTACTCCATCAACTAATCAGGTAATAAAGAGCACATGTATTCATTTATCTGGTTCACACTTTCAATTGTTGGGCACAAAATAGCTCTACTATTGAAGTAATCAGAGTTAGTCAAATTTTCAATCAAACCTGGGTAGGTGGCTGACACAATAGCTTGCATAGGATTGTCAAGGGGACGGATGAGGAATTTATTTAGTATCTCAACCTGCGCAACTCCGTCGTGCGGTAATCCTAAATTACCATCACCTATATCCAGAAGCCACTTTGAGAAGGATTGTAATTCTTCATATTCATGATTTGAAGAACACGAGAGCCTCATGTTTTTTGTGAGATTGAAAACTGTACATGAATCCCACAAAGTGAAGAAGTGATGCAAGCATTGACTATGGTAGCTCTAGATGCCTTTGGAATAACTGGCAATAATTGGCGGAAGTCACCTCCCATCAAGACAGCCTTGCCTCCGAAGGGCTTGTTGCAATGCATAATATCCTTCAATGTACGGTCAAACACCTCGATGCAAAAACGTTGGACCATGGGTGCTTCATCCCATATAATTAGTTTGGTCACCTTAATTAAATCAGCCAACAAAGAATTTTGCTTGATATTGCACATTGAGTCTTCATTAATTGCAATTGGTATTGCAAACCTTGAATGTGCTGTCCTGCTAGACTGTAGCAATGTGGCTGCAATACCGCTAGACGCAATAGGAGCACAATTTCACCTCTGGAACTAATTGTTGAGGTAAACGCTTTCCACAGAAAAGTTTTCCTAGTTCCTCCATATCCATAGACAAAGAAAAATCCACCAACACCAGAATTAATTTTTGACATCACAATATTGTAGATAACTTGTTGATCTACATTCAAAGATTTCACTATCGCTTCTGATTGATTCCGTAGCTGAAACTTGTCATAATTTAATTCCTAGCGAATTAAATGATTGTCAACATTGGCGTGAGTACTTGATGAAGGCAATGGTAGTGAAGGAAAGTCAGAGATGCTCTTCCCATTTTTTTGGAGAAGACTTTCGATCTCGATACTTTGTCTGATGCTGGTATAAGTATTGCTACTTGATTGAACAGAAAGCATTAACAAAAGTTTTTAGGAAAAAATTCTACTAAAGTAATAGTTAAAGGACTATGAACTTACTTGATGACATAGGGTCACGATGTGGAATATATAATAAGTCCTCTGATAAAATTCGAGAAATCTCCTTCCAAACAACCTCAGGTCGGGTAAGGCAACAACACAATAACATACTAACAAACATAGCTCGCAGTGACCGGCGAGGTGCCCACATAGAAGCTTCCTTTAAAGCTGCTACAAATTCGCAATCATCGTCTAACAGTCCCAATGCAATACACGCAGCACGATATGTGGGATGTACTATACCATCAACAGTTCTAATAGCCTCTTAGGATGAAGGCCCTTTAACTTTAGTCAACAAAATCCTTAGGTAGTAGAATTCTCCTGATGAAGGTGCAGCATGCATGAGTTGACCTATTGCAATTCCTTTTTTCCTTAATTTCCACTTACGCTTGCTACGTTGATATACATAATATTGTGGGAATTCATAATAATATAGTGTTCTTGCAAGATCATCATCCTTATTCTGTTTCATCCAAGCAATAAACATAGACTCACTGACTCTTGGCTTGGCTAGAATCTCAGCCACATCATCATTGTTAGAATAGATGACACATTGTTGGTCTGGTAGATGAAAGCTCAACCTTTCAACCGATGGGAACCTATGTTGGATTTCAAAACCAAATATACGCCAAGCTGCCTCACAGGCATATATGTAGCGGAAGTTGTAATACTGTTGAATCTCATCCAACACTCCCTGCGGATTGCTGTCTTGGTCAGTCTCGTAAATTGAGGCAACGACACGATCATTCCCTTTGCTTGATATACTTGAATAGGTACTTGATCGCAGAGATTGATTACATTTTTCAACATTTATGTGAGCATGGAACATAGACAACAACGTATGATTATACGGAACAACAAATCTGTTATCTAATGGAATGCCTTTAATATCAATAAACCTGCCATCATCTCTTCGCCTGTATGTAGGAAATCATTCATGGTTAATAGTTGTGTGTGGATTATACTTTTTTGGGAAGAACTTGTTGCATCTCTTATCCACCATACATTGTGCCTTTGGGTTAAGTGGGCCACAAGGAGAATGCATCATGAATTTCTGCACTAATTCATACAACTTAGGATCAGAATTAGGATCTGGTATTTCTTGCAGATACTATTTTGTCAACATCTTCAGGTTCTTTGATCTTGTCACATTCTGCTAGCCATATAAGTATGTGGGCATGGGGAGGCCTCTTTTTTGGAATTCAATCATGTATACTTCTGTCATTGGAAAAACAGAGTTGAACAAACAGTATTAGTTACATTGTAGCATGATCGATAGTTTGAATGTTGTAAACTATTAAGATGGCACAACATAAACGAAATCTAGTTTGATTACCTGCACGGACGTTTCCAAACAACCTCTTTTGTTTAATGACATTCATTATAGCTTTGAGTTTGAGTCTGAAAATCCTCAATAAGATATCAGACCTATTTAAAGCAGTTAGAGTTTCTCTGGCGCAAAACCTTACTATTTCAGGCCAGGATGGGTTGCATGTAAATGTTATAAATAGATCTAGGTACCCAGCAAATCTACATATTGTCATTGGATCTTGATAGGCCTGAATCATGTAACGTGCTCCACCAGTAAACGAAGAAGGTAAAATAATCTGTTTGCCGATGGCAGACGCATTTCTCTCTCCACTGATCAAAGCATCAGATATTCCTTGGTACATGTCGGCACAGAGTTCTTTTTGATGTGTCCTAACCCATAACAACCTTTGGGCCTCAATCATAGTATATGCATCAACCACAAATTGTTGAAAAAGTCTTCCAGCATGTAAGATAGTTGATACCTCATCATGTTGAGTCATCAACTTGTATACAAAGTATTCTCTCATGCTAACTCGTTTATTTGCCCGATTAGAACCAATATCATTTGCAAAATGGTCTATATCTTCCCTGTAACAATCCTCTCCCCTGGGAAATAAAAGAGGGTACTGCAATGGAAGGTATGATGGATGTAACTCATGTATCCTTTGAGGTGCACCATACAACACCTCAACAATAATGTCCCTCCGCTGGAAATTGATATCAATATCTCCGATGATCAATGCTGCAACTTCTGAAGCTGAAGGGAGGTTATGTGTCCGTCCATCATGTTGTCTGTTACTAATCAATCTTAGCTTTAAACCATGAGGGAGAGGCCTACTAATCATTGAACCTACCATACGATATTATTTTACGAAAGGGTTAAATTTGTTGAGCACATTCTTAATTCGTTCAACAGTTACTGGATCGATGCTGGAGTCCTTTAAGTGCTTGCTATTAAGAAAGCAATACGTATGTGTTAGATATTGAGTTTTAATCATAACAGGTGATTCATCTTGAATGTAATGTCAAAAGATTTCCTGTGTGTACCTTACAGCAGAAATCCTATTTTGAACTTCATTTTCGGTGTCATATATGTAAAGTTGTGAGTACACAGGCTTACTCCATTTTCAGGAAAAAGACTCCCTATGTGATGGTAATTGAGTCCAGAGAGAACAAAGGTGTAGGACCCACATCCTTTGTTTTTTGAATGGTCGATTTTGCCTCCCATCGAGGTAAAAGAGAACATGTTGTTGTAGTTCCTAATGTTTGCATGGAAATTCATCGACATCGTTGCTTTTTTTTTTTTAATCAAAGAACAGGTCATGCAACATAGAAGGAGGCTCAAGGTTTTTTGGTAGACGGACTTTTCCTCCTTGGCAACACATGTTAAAAAGAGGTGCAGCTAAACTTCGTTGTCTCTTCACCCTTTCATAAAACCACATGTTTGCACCACATATGTGACATTTATGAGAAAGATCTCCTTCATCCAAGTACTCTACAACATTGTAAACATATTTGAGTGAATGAACGTATGTTAAATGAATATATTATATGGGAAAAACACTTAAAAATTATGTACCAATAATGAATGGGCTTTTCCCTGTTGATGATTGAGATGTATTTTGAGTCGTGGATCTAACTGTGGTGAAACCACATTGATTATCTAAATAGTTAAATAAGAATATACGTAAGTATGCTATTAAAATGCAGTATAAGCATACCATCACATGTAGATAGCTAACCTTCAAATGGAAGCGTCCCATATTGATTGTCCTCATTGTCGATCCCAAGGATTGGTCATATGCAAAGTCAATATGTTGGTAAGAGTGTTCGGGATCTAATAATGAAGATAAGGTTGTTTAATGAATTGCAATGAAATGGTAATAGATAGAAATATTATTTAATAATATAGTACAATTGTAAAAGTTCATTTGGGTCATGCAACTGTGACGGAAAAATTACTTGTGTATGGCTTGGCAATTGCTGCTCTGTGATCGTTGATTTACTACTTGATGGTGTAACTTCCGTGGAGACAAATTCTGTATAAGTTGGAGGACAAACAAGCATGTGTGCTTGATGCTGTACACAAATGGCATGAAATAAGTTGTGTTCAAACACATCAACATTTTTTGGGCAATTGGTCGAGGAGGAAAAACATGTTGACATGTAACTTCAATCGTATGTATTTTTACATTACCTACAAGCGATGTGTCAGATTGAAAATCAAGGCGTCGCGTGACCAAGGATGCATCAAAATTTTTGGTTCTAGTAGTTGATGAGTCGGTAAGAATTGTACTATGTTGTCCAGAGTCAATTTCCATGGTGCAGTACCGCTTGCTTCAATTTGTGATTGTATGCTTGTTCTTGAAATCCATTTCCTCTGCATAGATGCATAAAATTAGTAAGGTCCCATTTATCACTAGATGATAGACGTCAAGATGAATATGGATATACCAGGACTTTTGTAAGGTTGAAATGGTGTTTTGTCATTTCTATGAATATTTGTTATATCCTGGAAAAGAATCCTCCTTGCTTCTTCCTTATAATCAACTTTCTCTCCAATATTGGGGCGGTGTCTTTTCTTTGGAGGCATGATGAACCACCCACTAACATTTAGGACTAATGCAACATGGGGTGAAAAAGGTTAGACCTAAGTGGTGAACTTGAGTTTCTGTATGTAAGAGATGCATTATCAATTGGATGTATAACGTCCTTCAAATTTACTTAACATAATGACTAATTAAGGGTTGATTAACCACTGAGTAATGTTTCATCGCTTGCCAAAATATGCAAAATAAATCAGAGTATGTAAAATGAGCCCTAACGTGGCAATATACAATCATCCAACGTATACCAGAAGATGGAAGCACTACTGTCAGAAGGAGTAGCCTAAGCTTCCGAACTTTTCCCTGATGAACCCGGACGGGAACTATCACCTGGAAAAAAATGTGGTAACCATCAATCCAACTCATTACGAATACTAATATGTGCTAGTGAGGTGCCATGTGGAACAATTTATATAACAAAGTATTTTAGAAAAATAATATATATAATTTGCCAATATCCACATCACAAAATTTCATATCAGAAAATATGTATCACAGTTTTCATCAACACAATTCCCAAGATACCTCCCACCAATCCAACCGAACCGCCTTATTTCCTCCGACTAGACCCATGGGCTAAGTTACATCCATATTACTGGTTACTCAAAAGCTCACCGGGTCATGTGATGAGGACCGGCCAAAATCCTCGTAGCACATGTCCCGGACCATGGGTCTTTCCCCCTCATTGAATTAGCGGGGTGTCGTACGCCCACATTGAACTAGTGGGCCGCTCCTCATTGAACGAGTGGGACAAATATAAAGCCAACCATCATGCATCAATGGAGGCCTCACCACGTGGTGGAATATACATTTCCTCCCAATTCAACCCTTCCCATAATTATCATAATAAATATCATAATATCAAAACTCTCAATTCTTATACGTAAATAAATGAATATGTATAAATTCATAATTTAAATCATAAGGTTCCACAAGGCGCTTTATATTAAAAATATTCATAATGATTTCACAAAATACCCACAATAGCATATCAATACACATAACAAGTGGAAAGTGGTTACCTCTCGCCGTAGCTAACTACTATCACACTTTGCTCCTAATCCAAGAGCTCAAACACATGCCAAAAATCGATCTACCACAACCAATTTACTAACCATTAATAACTCATTAAAACTCTACATATTCAAAATTATAATTATAACTTATAATTTCATAAAATTTAAAAATATACAAATTTTAATAATAAATTTATAATGCCTGAAGTGACAAATTATGATGGTACTAAAAAAATTAAGGGAGACCATTGTAAATATTAATTCTCCTTTCGATTTACTATTAATAACTCCCTTTTCCTATTTATTATTTATTAGCAATTTCCTAAATTATTTATTCCATTTTTTAATAATAATAATAATTATTATTATTATTATCAATTCCTATTTTTAATAATAATAATATTTATTTATATTATTATTTATTTACTTTATTATTATTATTGTACTATCTATTATTATTTAATAATTTCCTTTATTATTGATTCCATTTTCTTATTAAATAATACTGTTATTTATTATTATTTATTCATCTGATTTATTATTTATTTCCTTGCCTAATAATAATAATAATGCCGACTTATTTTGTTATGATCTTTATAAAGGAAAAAAAATTGAGACACCAAGATTGCATGTACACACATGGTCTAACTGAACATCCTTTGGCCCAATAAGCATTAGAAAACAAAACAAACACAACCCAAGTCCATGTCATTCGTACAAGCTCAGTTGCATCACATACACTCCACAAATTCTCCTTTAATCATTGGCCCATATTGTGGGCTTAACATCCAGCTCATTCCCTTCTTTATTGTGACAATCCCATGTCCTCCCCCTTCATTCAAACCCACACACACTCATACTCTCAACTTTATTTCTCATTTTCCATCTCGGCCCACGACCTCCAACACCCATATTTCTTCTTCATTTCATTCATGCCCCACTATACACAGGTTATATGTATATTTATAATACAACAACGTTTTCCTCTTTATTTTTCTCAAATCATGTATATTCACACACACACATCTAAAATAGCAATTTTTATGGGTTTAATGATTTCTAAAATAGATATATATACATACTCATATATGACAGTAACTAGTTCATTTTCCTTTCTTTCTTTCTCATGAAAAGTGATCATATATATATATATGTACCAAAACAATATGTTCAGACCCCCATTTCCCACGTGTGCAACATATTTATATGTATATATAATTATAACAACAACATTTTCTCATTCCTTTCTTCCCAAGTGCAAAACTGATACATGTATAGCCACGTTCCTATCATGTTTTCTTTTCTTTCTCTTATCATTTCATGAACAATAAAAAAAATAAATATCGATACTTAAACACACATGCACGTACGTGAAAAAAAAAAAAAAAAATCTTTTTCTTCCCTTTATATATATATAACCAGTGTCTCATACACACCCAAAGCTAGACCCATCTTTCCTTCTCTCATATATATATATATAACTTACATAAATGTATACCCACACATCAGCGACACATACTCCAGCCACGTTTTCTTAGTTTTAAAAGCAAAATAGTGACCTATCACAGTGATATTTATATATATACATGTATTTATTCATTAACCCGGTGACGTTTTTAATGGAGACAAAAGGAGATGAAGCTCAAACACTTACCTCTGTTTTCTGGCTGCAAAAACAGAGCAAACATGTGGGGATGATTTAGGTTTGAGTCTCCTTCTCACTTCCTTGGTCATTGCTCACCACTCTCTCTAGTACTCTTTCAGTGTAATGGTGATGGAGTAGCGTGAAGATATGGAGGACATAGGGCAAACGAGTATATATATATATATATATATATGTAGTGGTTGGTGGTTGGTGGTTTGATCCGAGAAGAAACATACAACGGGTTTCTTTTTGGTCTTTGGGCTCGATGAGATTTGCCTTGAGGAAGGGGTATGGTCTTTGGGGATACGATTTGATGATGACACGTGAAGCATGGGTTGAGATAATCTCGCCGATAGATCATCCTCTCGCAGTTTCGTGTTATAGTTGCTTCGTTTTTATTATTATTATTTCTATTATTATTGTTATTGTTTAATGTTTTTTTTTTCCATGTTGGGTCTCGGTGAGCTTAGGGTGATGGGAATTATTGAACAAATGAGAGAGTATGGGCTTGGGATCATCTAATGGCACTACTAGAAAAAAACAAAACAATGCGACGGAATTAGCGACGGAAATTTTTCCGTCGCAAATTCACGGAATTTTGCGACGGAAAAAAATTCCGTCGCAAAACTAAGAAATTTGCGACGGATATTATACTCCGTCGCTAATTTGCGACGGAAAATATTCCGTCGCAAAATTTAGCGACGGATTTCAAATCCGTCGCCAAATTTAGCGACGGATTTAAATGGTGGCCAATAGGCCGCCAAAATTTTAGCGACGGATTTGAAATCCGTCGCTAAAATTTAGCGACGGATTTGAAATCCGTCGCTAAATGGCGGCCAAAAGGCCGCTCCAAGCTTTTTTAGCGACGGATTTCAAATCCGTCGCTAAATTTAGCGACGGATTTGAAATCCGTCGCTAAATGGCGCCAAAAGGCCGCCAAGTACCCGACGGATTTCAAATCCGTCGCAAAATTAGCGACGGATTTGAAATCCGTCGCTAAATGGCGCAAAAGGCCGCCAAGTACCCGCCTTTAGCGACGGATTTCAAATCTGCGCTAAATTTAGCGACGGATTTGAAACTGGCCGCTAAATGGCGCCCTTTTTGCGACATCTTGCGACGGATTTGGAATCCGTCGCAAGTGTCGTGGGTTTGCGACGGAAAGAGTTTTCCGTCGCAAAAAAGTGATTTTGCGACGGAAACTTTTCCGTCGCAAAAAGATTTTTTGCGACGGAAAACGATTTCCGTCGCAAAATCTGTATAATTTAGCCTCCCTCTCCCTCGCCGCCTTTCGCCCCGACAAAATTTCCCCACCCACAAAACCCACACTCTCCCCCCCCCAGCTCCGCCGCGCCCCCCCCCACCCTTCTCCCCGGCTCGGCCGCCCCCTTCCTCGCTCCTCCTCCCCCGGCAACGGCCGCCCCCTTCCCCGCTCCTCCCCCTTCAACGCCCTCCCCCTTCCCCACGCTCTCCCCCCCCCCCGCTCCGCCGCCCCCCCTTCCCTCCCCCCAGCTCGGCCGCCCCCTTCCCCTCCGCCTTCCCCCCCTCCTCCCCTTCAACGCCGTCCCCTTCCCCTCGCCTCCTCCCTCCCCTTCAACGCCCTCCCCTTCCCCACGCTCTCCCTCGTCTTCATTGTTGTCATTCTTCGCCACCGGTGCTCTTCTCTATCGTCCGCTACCTTCCCCTTCCTAAGCTCCCTTTTTTTCACCGCATTATTTATTATGATAAATTTAATATAGATAAAAATTGAAAAAATTAGTCATATTTATTACTCTTGAATAAATAGGTCTCCACAGCCGCCGTTCTCTTGTCGCGGTGCTTTTTCCGCCTCCGCCACCCTCCCCTTCCGGTAAGCTCCCTTTTTTTCACCACATTATTTAGTATGTGAAATTAGTATAGATAAAAATTGAAAAAATTAGTCATATTTATTTCTCCTAAATAAATAGGTAATAATTTAACATTATTATTTATTTAGGTTATAATTTTGTTAATAATTAAAGTCTATTAAGTATTTAGAGGGGCAATATAAATATTAATGCAATGTATTTTGGTGTGATAAAATTAAGATTATTTATTATTTGGTAATGATACATAAATCTATAATAGGATGGTGTTGAAATTAGAAAAGTGAAGTGTTTAGAAATGATATCTAGGGATAGGGCAATAAATTTTTTTTTTTTAAATATTCCGTTTCAATTTTTTATTTGAATATATCTTTAACAAGTTATACAATAAAATTGATAATGTATAAAACAAAATTACAAAATACTATTTAGATAAATAGGTAATTATAAATATAAAAGATAAAGTTGATTTTGCACATTATATAAATTTGATTAAGTCTTAAATAATCTTTATATGTTAGAAACTCCAAAATACTTATAGTGTTCTATAATTTGTTTGCCCCCTCCACAAGCATGTCCCCATATTCTCGGTGTGCTATCCTCATTCTCCGGTTGCTTGCCGGGATATGTTCTTTGTTCAATGCATGTGTTTGTTTTTCACTTTCTTGACTAAATGGCAATTGGTTGATACAAGTGGCTAATTGTATTGGTTACTTATATATATTTGTGGCATATTGAGATGTTAATTAGGTTAGTAACTGAACTAGCTAGGAAGTATGGAAGACAATCATGATAGGAGTTGGATGTACAATCGTTTAACTGAGAGAAGACAACTAACTCAAGTATTCTTGGCGGGTTTGAAAGAGTTCATCAATTTTGCTTTGGCACATTCACCTCATTCAAGTAGGCGATCGCTTGTCCGTGTGCCAAATGTAGGTGTTTAAGATTTGAAGATTCGGAGACGGTCAAAATCCATTTGTGTAAAAAGGGATTCATGAAGGATTATGAGTGTTGGGAATGTCATGGCGAAGTCCGACGTACACCGAGAGGTTATTTCAGGGACAAGTAGTCATCGAGACAACCTTAATCAATATGAGCAAATGGTTATGGACGCCGGGACCGTCGACGGCCAATATTTCGATCCCATTACTCATGCCGAACCGTCATACATGGGAGAAGAGACCGATACACATACTCAACCATCATACATGGGAGAGGATCCTCATCCGAAGCCGATAGGTTCTATAAAATGCTTCAAGAAGCGCAACGTCCGTTATGGGAAGGTTGCGAACACTTTGAAAATAGTGAATATTCATCGCTATCGGCTACCCTAGCAACACTAAGCTTGAAGACCGATCACCATATGAGTGAGAGGAATTATAATGAAATGATGCAGATCATGAGTAAGGTTGTTCCGAACGACAATAATTTGCCGAAGGATTTTTATCAAGCAAAAAAAAGGTGAAAGAGTTGGGCCTTGATGTCAAAAAATCCACCGCCGCCCCATAGATGTATGTTGTATTACAAGGATGATGCCGAGCCGAATTAACCGTAAATTTTGCGGACATGACAGATATATAAAGTTGTGAGGATTGGAAGGAAAACGACCCTTCAGCATTAAGCAAGATGACATACTTTCCTCTCGTGCCTGCACTTTCGAGATTGTATGCATCGAACAAACAACCTGCTCACATGAGATGGCACCGGAGCATCACAGGATGAAAACTTTGTGACGCATCCATCCGATGCCGAAGCTTGGCAAAAATTTGACGAGGCGAATCCTTCCTTTGCTAGGGATCCCCGCAATGTCCGTCTTGGTCTATGTTCGGATGGGTTCGCTCCTTTCGACAAGACGGGAGGATTTATTCATGTTGGCCTGTCATTGTGACACCGTACAACCTCCCACCTTCTATGTGCATGAGAAGAGAGTTTTTGTTTCTTAACGCGTTAATCCCCGGGCCATCCAACCCCAAAAAGAAGATAGATGTGTACCTCGTGCCTTTGATAGACGAGCTTAAGATGTTGTGGAGTGAAGGGGTTATTACGTATGATATATCGTTGAGCCAAAATTTCACCATGCGGCTGCCTTAATGTGGACGATAAATGACTTCCCCGCATATGGTATGTTGAGTGGCCGGCAAACGTCTGGGAAGCTTGCATGCCCGATATGTCTTGAACAAAACATGGGTTTTACCTTGGATTACAAATACAAGGTCTCGTTGGTTTGACAGTAACCGGCGGTGGTTCCCGCCCGAGCATCCGTATAGGAGGAATAAAAAAGACTTCATGCGGAGCGTGGTCGAACACGCAGATCAACCTCGTCGCTTAAGTGGCCAAGAAGTATGGGACAGGGTCAAGTACATTCAAAGTGTTGAAGAGGGGGCTGCGTCCCAAAACCAACCTCGAGGGATACGGCGTTCATCATCATTGGAACAAACGCAAAGATATTCGGGAGCTACCATATTGGAAAGATCAATTGTTAAGACACAATCTCGATGTCATGCATATTGAGAGGAATGTGTTTTGCAATATTCTCGTACACCGTCATGGACACCAAGGGCAAGACGAAGGACACAAATAACGCAAGACTGACATAGAAGCGATTTGCGAAGGCCCGATTTGCATTTGGTGCGTAATGGCACGGACGGACGTCCAAACCTAGAGCGCCGTACACATTCAACAAACAACAGAATCTAGAGTTGTTACAATGGGTTAAAGACTTGAAACTCCCGGACGGTTATGCGTCAAACTTGAAAAGATGTGTCAACATGCACGAGGCGAAGTTATTCGGGATGAAAAGTCATGATTGTCATGTTTTTTTCCGTAGATTGTTGCCGTGGGCATTCAAAGCACTTCCGAAGCATATATGGTCTATTCTCGACGGAATTTTCAATGTTCTTTAGAGAAATCATGCTTCCGAGCTTAATGTTGAAAAGTTACGGCACCTTGAGACGAGCATGCCAATATTGCTATGCAAATTAGAGATGGTGTTTCCTCCTAGCATGTTTGACTCAATGGAACATTTGCCCGTTCACTTGGCATACGAAGCAAAGGTAGGAGGGCCACAACAATATAGGTGGATGTATCCGTTTGAGAGGTAATATATATTTAGTTCACACTTTTATTAATTGACTGACATGGTACTTTAGTTTATTAATACTCTATCATTGTCCACTCGTAGGTTTTTACGCACACTTAAGAAGAAGATAAAAAATTCAAGGTATGTTGAAGGATCTATCACGAGGCGTACCTAGTCGAAGAGGCGACAAAATTTGCGTCATACTACTATCCCCCGAAATGATATCAAGATGGAGAAGGGTACCTCGCAATGATGATGGCGGTGACACGAGCAAACAAAATTCAATATTTAATTTTCCAGGCCGAGTCTTGGGAAAACGTTGGAGGTCAACTCGGAAGGGAACGATAAGATAGTAGCGGAGTGGTACATTCTAAACAACCGTGAAGAGGTCGCCCGCATTTAAAGTAAGCTTTCTTTTGCTTTTTACTGTTACGGTAAGTATTAAAATATTAACTTCATTTTTTTCCCGCATGCTTACTTCTCTAATTGGGTCCGATCAAAAAATCCTTTAATGTCGGATTCCGCAGCTTGATCAATTCACGACCTCCGAGTTTCCTAAATGGTTTCAACGCTACTTCGTGAAAAATCCAAAAGATCCAACTGAAGTTGCATGGAGTTTATCTCATGGAGCTGCAATAGTTGTTACCCGGTGCAAAAAATATTTAATCAATGGGTATCGGTTTTATACTGTTGAAGCGAACGCAAGTACAATATGTTGCAATTACGGTGTATGTTGTCGAGGTGGCCAAGGTGATGGGGTGGAGGCCGACTACTACGGAAGTTAATTGACATAATTCAGCTGAATTACCCGTGGGACAAAGTGGTGACCCTTTTAAATGTGAGTGGTTTGATAACAATCCGTGGGACAAAAGTGGACATATATGGAAATGTTGAGGTCCACCGGACAAGGAGATATACGGTTGGTTATGACCCATTTATCCTTGCTCAACAAAGTGGAACAAGTGTACTATACATTATACCCCACATCACGTCAAGGGTGGAGGGGAGTTATCAAAACCAAAGCATGAAATATTATACCCAAGTCCAAAGAGTCTAAACAAATAACGGTATGACGAACCGTTCCAAGCCGATGCGGAACATTTACGCCATATACATTGTCGACGACGATGTACCAAGCAACTGCTCAATTCTACCGGAGTTAGAGTTGATTCCTATCCAAATTGACGATGAGGAATCGACGAAGAGGCAGACGAGATTTATTCGATAGTGAATCTGAGTTCGACGATTATGAGACTTCGAGGAAGGCACCGAGGCCGAGGTCAAGAAGAGGAATCGTCCGATTGATTTGTGTTAGTTCTTTGTGTATGACGATATATTATAATACATATATCCTAATTTGCCAATGTGATATTAATTAAATTTCTTAAATTTATAAACATTTTGATATAATGTTTAAGAGTGTTCAGAGATGGAGCATACAAGAGGGTGTTCGGTGTAGTGGACGTAGCGGTGGTCACTCCTGCCCACGTCCTATTAGAGGGGGTAGGGCCACGCCATCCGCCCCTTCGTAGGGCGGGGCTCGAGGGTTCCCCGCAGTTGCCGCCACTTAATCATCTCGTCATCTTCACCGTCGGTTTATTTGTCATCTTCACCGTCGATTCATATGTCATCGTCACCGTCTACCGCCTCGATTCACAAAGAAGGGCAACAACAGTTTTACTTTATGATTTCGATTAATTTACATATGTTTAGTTTTCTTGAACCATCTATGTACAAATATCTTCAATAGTTCACATGCGTTCCTTTAGCCCACCGGGTCGCCTCGAGCCACGTTGGGGAAGAAGGTAGTTCCTCCGATACACCCATCCGGGGAACGATAGATCCCGCGACAGGAAGCTTTGGGTCCGTCCCGAGGCGAGCACGAGTAAGTAATGTAAAGTTACCGCTATGTTACGATTTTCTACCTTCGCTTTTTATGCTAATATTTGCATCTCGTCCTCTCGCCTTCGATTTTACCCTTATAATGAGGTTGCGGATTGGATCTCGCGTCAAATATTCCGTAATTTCAATCACCTTGGGGCGCTTGGACACAGATCCCTAAGGAGAATCGTAATCGTTGGTTCGAAGAGTTCTTGGTAAGTTGTGTGTTTTATCATCAAGCGCTTTTAAAATTTAGAGCACTAATTGTTCATTATTGATTTGCAGACCAAGATAGCACGTTGCCTAAACATCGTGAAGATCTGAAAAAAGCTTATAACTACAAAGGAGGCCGGTGGTTGACTGAGAGGTGTTATAAGTTGAGAAGGCAAAGAGGCAAGCAAAATTGGATTCAACCGACACCGCAGAGGAATTAATTCAACAATGGACCAACGATCCGAAGTTTCTCAACAAAAGTGAGAAAAATAAGCAAAATAGGGCCAAAATGGAAGGACCGTCATATGTTGGCGGATCCATTCCATTTAGTGAGCATCGACGCAAACTTGTGAGTATACATTATTTTCTATTTAAGTATTCAATATTTTGTAGGTCATCATTTGTATTTTGCAGAAGAGTCCGGGAAGTTCCCGCATCACTTGATTGGGCTACCTTTGAGCGAACCCATTCCCAAAGATCAAGGGAGTGAGAGGCGCCGGATTAACAACAAGGCGAAGCAAGTAGCGGTGAGACATTTATTGCATATTATTTGTTTCATGCTTTGCAATATTTATTTCATTTCACATGCCTTATTTCTCCCGTATTTTTGTGCTTGTAGGAAACCTTTCGTAAGTCCGTCGCAGATAGAGACTCGCAGAGCGGGGCCGACCCCGCATCGTCTCATTCCGACAATGAGAATCTCTTCTTTCAAAGCTACAGGAGGATTTGACAAGAAAGGGAGAGTCTTCGGGGTAGGTGCCTCGCGCTAGCCGATCAAGCAAACGAAGCGCTCCTTATCTGGCACTGATGAAGGTGTTTCTGTAGGTAAACATTTGCTACTAATTGTTACATTTTCATTCATTTGTCCATTTAAATGATGTTCAAAAAATAAATGTATTTCGTAATATTTTTTGCAGATGAGATAAAGAAGATGAAGGCATTGGTGGAGGAGCTTAACCGACACGACGGCAAGAAATGACTCAGAACAGAGATGATGATGCAGCAGATGACTCAAGAGCAGGAGATGATGAAGCGGCAGATGACTCGTGAACAAGAGATGATCAAGCGTAAGATGCTCCAGAACGAGAGATGATGAGGCAAAGAAATGCTCCAGAACGAGAGATGATGATGCAATGGATGAGTCAACAAACGGAGATGATGAACCATATGCAGCTTCAACTTAAGTCCCTAATGAAAGACAAGGGTACGGAGCTACCCCCGATTGTGGTGATGGTGGTGACGACAATGATGATGATGTCACGCTTTTAGACTATACTTTAGTAGATTTTTGTTTTAAACAATATTATTTATATTTTATTTTATCTATGTAAACTATTTCGATTATTATTTTAATCATATACAGCTTTTACTATTATATTTTTAAATTTTAAATGTTTTCAATTATTTTTTCAAAAAATTTATTAAAAAATAAATTTAAAAACAAAATTTGCAATGGGAATAAACATTTAAAAAAAAAATAAAAATAATTATTTTATAAAAAAAAAATTAGTGACGGAATTAAACATCCGTCGCTAATATAAAAAAAAAAATTGAAAATATAAAAAAAGTGATTTGCGACGGATTTTTTCCGTCGCAAATCGCGACGGAAAATATATCCGTCGCAAATTTGAAATTTGCGACGGATTTTTTTTTCCGTCGCAAATTGCGACGAATTTGCGACGGAAAATCCGTCGCAAATTTGCGACGGAAACAGTTGTATCCGGCCGCAATTTGCGACGGAATTTCGTTTTCCGTCGCAATTGTGACGACATTTTTTGCGACGGACCGATTCCGTCCGCTAATTCCGTCGCAAATACGTTTTTGCGACGGAATAGCCCTTTTTGCGACGGATTTTTTCCGTCGCAAAAATTGATTTTTTTGTAGTGTGGGTTGAGATAATATGGGCCAAGGTGTTTGCTATCATTATATTCTTTTTCTTATCGCATGCTCCTCCTGTACGTGTTAGGGAATGAAATTGTTTGGTATTATTAATGGGCTTATGGGTTACATGGTTGTACCAACTGTTGGAGTATGAGAGTATATTTAATCTACGAGACTATGAATCCAAGCTTTTGGGCTATAAATTGTACCCAATAATTTGTTTATTTAATTGAAATCTTGAATAAATATTATATACATGCTAGAAATAAATTCTTAATTCCATGTAAGGATTTTATTTCTCAATTAAATTTCTTTTGGCCTTAAAATATTATCTCTAAAATATTTATGCCGAAACTTATTCCCTAATTATTTGTCCTTAATTTATGAGAAAATATGCCTTAAATTCTAATAATTAATTTCATAATTATTTTAGGGCAAAATTTACAATTCAATTTCCCATACAATATTCAAATTTCAAATCCTCAAAATTTGGGATGTTACAGATGCAATTGTTAGAATTTCCTTTGTTAAGGAAAAAAATAGATACCTTACGTTGTACTTTATTTAATAGGTGAGTTTGATTGATTATACAATATCTTGAGACTTAATGAAGTCAGTTTATTTGTATGCGTCTTTCTCATATTGCCACACAACAGACTTTTTCAATTTCAAATTGATGTAAAACTAAGAATATCCTAAAAAGAATTTGGTTGGAATCAATTAGACCCGTTCGATAACCGTTATGTATCAAAATAAATTAAGTAAGAGATTAAAGACATTTGGCCATTTTTGCTTGAGTGACAGCTTTAAATGTGTGACAATAATATAAGGTCAATCGTGCAACGCCGAAGGGGGTATTAGGTTATGATCCATGTTTTTACAATATGGATGGAATAGATTTTTCCTTTTTTTGGTTAGATGATAACACATGTAATAATGAGTTGCTGTCCTTTTTTTTTTTTTTTTTTTTTTTTTTGTGGTGAAGACTTTCAACCCAAACTTAAAGCTATGAATGTGAAGGTAAAAAGGTATAGATTTTGGAGAAAGGCAAGTAAAATTTCATTTGTCAAACAAATGCTGAATTACATCTCCTGTTTATTCAAGTTTGAATTGGATTTTCATTTTCTAGGGTTTTTTATATAAGAAGTACTACCATTTAGAGAAAATGATATTTTTAGCAACTCAATTTCTATTGGAACACGTTGGGAAAATAAGATTTATATAGAATAAGCGTCAACAATGCTACGTGGAATGAATATGTCAAAAGAAGTCATAGAAGTTGGTTTGATTTAGGATTGAAGAGAAGAAGTTGTTTGTTGGATGGATTCATTGTTTAGTTATGTGGATATTGGATTAATGTAAAAGGCTGTGTTGGATTTTGGTACATTTCAACTTTAAAGAGATATATTTTTTTTTTCAATGTTAGACTTAAGTTATAGTAATAATATATGCACTATAATGATAGGTAGATATATACTAATAACATGTGTACTATAATGATAGGTAGATATATACTAATGATATATGTACTTTAATGGTAGGTAGATATATACATACAAAAAGTTGGAATCGCTGGCAAGTAAAGAGTGATAATTGGTAACTTCCCACTTTTGGTATGTTTCAAACTTGCTTCCAATTTTACATATATATCTCGTTTTTGTTTTTTTAATTTTTGAATAGGCATTTATGTTAGTCCTGCAAAGTGAAACAATATATGAAGATAAACTGATTATAGAATAATTTAACAAAAAATTGCATGTTAAATTGGATGCAAAGTTGTGCCTAATATATTGTGAAATAACCCCTATTTTTTTCATTCACGCGATTATTTGCGTACATAACTTCAATGAAATGTTTGATGCGTACTAGAATTTGAATTCGTCTCGTAACAATCAATGGATAAGCATAAAAACTATATTAAGTTGATTTTATATGAAGATAAAATGTAGCATGTCAATGATGGTAGTCCTAAAGTGTGATAGTTTCTTCCAAAGAGAAAGTCTAACATCTGTTGAAGCTTGAAATGTTTTGGCCAAAAAAACCTTAACAGGTGTAAAGAAAACCCAAATTTTTTGGAAATCCAAATTTGGTTGATAATATTTTGTTAATTGTTTGACATGAAGGCGTGCAATACATAGGTTACATGACAATATAGTTCATAAAAGCAAGTTATGACTCTAACCATAAAGCATGATTCAAAGTATCCATTTGAAATGAACTGATTGCCTTAACAATTAAGGTCAGAAAGGTTGGTTAACAATTAGGGTTGAGGCCACCACATTACATACACTATCCACAATGACAGCAAGTTGATGTTTGGCTTGCTACTATTTGTTCAAACTGGGTTTAAAACAGTTTAGGAGCAGATCATGTGCGTGTGTGATAGATAAGGGGGAAAAATGTTCCTAATACATTAAATATGCCAATCAATTGGTTGAAAAAAATAAATAATGAGAGGTTAGTAAATTTTAATGATAAAGTGGTCATAAAGATTAGAAAACTTTACAATAAAACGAAATATCCCAACAACAATTTGGCATAATAAATGGATGTTGAAACTAAAACATCGTGAGAGGATAACAACAAATAACTGAGTTTGTATAATATGTATGGTTAATATATTGTCCAGCAACACCCTTTTTTTTAATGCAGCACATTATTTGTACACTTTAACATGAATGCAGTTTTTGATAGATTCTAGGTTGTATAACTAATAACATAGATGGTCAATGATGGAAGTCCACGAGTGTGACAATGTCATCCAGCTAAAATACTAACCTTTGTTGATACGTGAAATGATTGGAATGATTCAGCTTCAGAAACCTTAATTGGAGTAAAGTAAGGTTGAAAAATATCATATACAAGAGTCTATCCTGCAAAAGGTTAGTTGAAAAAACCATATCAACCAATATTCAAGTCTATTGTAGCTGAATGGTATAATGAAGGAAACTAAATGGGTTGGCATAGGAAAATATCATTTGCATGATAAGAAATATATGTTCCTTACATTGGGAGCAAAAGTCAATCGAAGTAACAAATGACTAATGTGGCAGTCCTTCTATCTGAATGAATATGTCCCATTAACTTAGCAACGACAGTTGTTCATTAAGGGCACATGTTTGTAGATGCCTTAGTCTCATCCACCAATCACCTTGTACACACACACACACACACACACACACACACACACACACACACACACACACACACACACACACACACACACACACATTAACCTTCATTCACCACCAAAACAAAGTTTAGACAGAAGAACTAATCAACATGATGGCAACAGTTTTGAAATATCAAAGAAGTAACATTTCAATGGTTTATTAAATTTAGTTATCAAACGTCAAATAAGGGCATTTTGTAAGCACAGTTGCATATTGCATAATGATTCAGCGATTTATTTATTTGAAGATGAGTGGACTGATACTATGATATGTAATATAAAAGTTGTTGCCACGGTGTGGTTCAGTTTGGCTTCAAAACAGACCAGGAGCAGATGTTTGTGTCTGTTTGACACAAAGGGGTTTTAAGTTGATATTTTTTAAAATATTAATGGAGTCTAAATACTAATGCCACTTAGCAACATAATATTTTTTTTCATAGACAATACAACAAAATCTTCAACCAACCACGCAGGAGAGAAAAGTGGCTGTTGGAGAGAAATCTGTAAGAGGTAAACACGGTGAAATATTGTGTTCAAACAATATGTGTGTGTGAGTTATTGAGTAGTAACAATTTTATCTTTGAGGCAGAAGATTATTTGCATATGTGACATTAATTCAGTGTTCCAGATCTTTTAGTTTGTATAATTATTTCCTTAACAACGAATGGAAAATTAGTGCATCAATGTAAAACCAATTTTACAGGAAGATAAGACATATACAGCCAAGGATGGAAATATGTAGTCTGCTAGTCTCTACCAACAAATATTCTAACCTTTGTTGAGGATTGAAATGTTTGTTAAGGTCAATGAATTTTAAGGTCGATGAGAAATATGTAGACTGGTAGTCTCTACCAGGAAATATTTTAACCTTTATTGAAGCATGAAATGTTTTTTAAGGTCAATGAGATTTGTTTTTGAGTCTCTAAATTTCCATACTACATGACAGTATTTAAAAAGCTGATTTTGTTTTTGAAGTGTAAATTTGTTTTTTTTGGTTGTCAAATCAGTGAAAGAAGAGAACATAGGACGCATAGTAATATAGTTCATCGACAAAAGGAGAAACGAATATTCATTGTGTTTGGTACAGTGTGTAAAACTTACTACTGCATGCAGTGACTTCGCTAAAGATTCACTTTCAGATTCTTCCTGCAATAGATAGAAGAAGAAGAAATGGAAAAAAAAACACAAACTGTCAAAACTTATTGGTAGTATAAATGCTTAAAGTCATTAAAGAAATTCAAATACCTTAGATGCAGAAGAAGTTAAAGACATTAAGGAAAGAGGTGCTTCACTGTTGTCAGACTTATTTGCTTCTAAAACATTAAGGAATATGATCAGTCTTGAGAAGCAAAAGAAAAGCTCAAGATGCAAACATGAACAACCTAAGGAATGTAAAAAACACTAAGCAGTACATGTGGTTTCAAGATGTGAAGGAATTCTACAATTTTTTTTTCTGCCATCACCAGGTTCCTTGACGTAAATTTAATGGAAACCAAGACAGTCAAGCAAGACTATTTCTGAAGTTGATTAATGAGCTACATGACAAAGGCATTTATTGCATGTAGTACTGTGTGTTGTCTCCACAAGGTTCAGTAATTTTAGCTGCGGTACTTGTGATAAGAAGAGTGTCATGAGGTGTTGTAAGTATACCTAATACAAAGGGCATGTTTAATAAGGAGGAATCACACTTCTGAATAAGTAGTATTTTAAAAGTATATAGGGAGTAGCAAGTTGAACTGCCATACCTGTTGAAACCTAATCCTGTCGAACATCATCTTAACTGCAGAATTTTATGTCAAGAGATCTCGTGGAGCCAAAAGAAGGAAATTCAGGAAAGAAAAGCAAAGAAATGATATACCACGAATTGACATCCTGGATGAAAAAACTACCATACTCAGTCCATACATTCCATCATTTCTTTAATATGGTAAATTCAATTTGAGTAAGTCAAGTGTGTTGCTGTAAGTAAATAACAACTACAGTTATACATAATGGTTTCCATGGTTGGTCAATTTCTGAATTAGGATAATCCATCATAGAACTATGTTTTCTTGAAAGGGTAATGGAATAATGGTTCAATTTGTAGATGCAAAGATGTCAGCTGCTCCTAAGATGGTAATGTAGTGACTAAATTTTTTGGGAAAAATTGATCATGGCACACAAAAAGACATCATCGACAAAAAAAGATGTTAAATGAACTGACATGATAGGCAGCAGTTCTCTTATCCAAGAACCTTCCCCATTGCTGGAAAGACACATGGGACACACATGGCATAGAAATTTCTCCATTGATTCAAATCACTCAGATTTTACACAGAAGAAATATCATTTGAAACAATGAGCAACATGTTATAAGTTAGCATTACCAGGTGCAATGCACGTTAAAAAGCAACAATAAAAAATACTACACTATTTTAACTGGTGGACTGGGAGTTTTAAAAAGGGCAATGACTAACACAACAGCCTATTAAACAGAGAAGTCATTCAGGAAAAGTAAAAGAATTAAAAAAATCCAGCATATGGCTGTGTAAACAATAACATACCCTGTGCTTAAACATTTAAAATATTTCATAATTGATACATTGAAGGGAGTAAAAATTAGGTACTGCATCTGCGATGTGCTGTAATCAAAGGAAATAATGCTATACCACAGTTCCTTCGGCATTTTGCTCAGTAGCAAGGTCTTGAAGGAATCATATAGCACTTCCATTATAAGAAACGTCATCCTTGAATTATAAAAGTTCAAAGATCAAACTTTCAACTCGGCTAGGGTGTGGAAATGCTTCCTGTAAAGCACTATCAATTATTATACAGCCAATATAGTTAGGGCATCAAGATATCAATACCTTTGCCTTTTAAAAGCCATCACTGCATCATTCAAAGCAATTCTAGCCACGTCATCCTCCACACCAACCGAATTATTAAGTGAAGAGTTTGGACTTAAAACTATGATACCTCAAACCTGAGAAAACAAAAGGCAATATCATTGCTATATTCGACTAATATAACTTTCACAATAATTAAACAAACATAGCAAGTATGCAACTTAATTCAATTAAGACACAGCAGAGATGAGGCATACACTATTAGCATATTCACAAAATCACTTCACTACTTGAAAGTATTGTGGTAGTAGGTGCATAACTGGACTTGGGACTTATTTGGTCCTAAGACATTCAGGAATGCAATCCCAATTAAGAAGATGAAGAAGAGACAAAGATGAAAAAAGGGCAACCTAATGAATGTGAAGAACATTAAGAATTACATGAGGTTTCAGGCTGTGAAGGAAGACAGGAGGTTTGCTGCCATTAGTAATTTGCCCTATGCTAACATAAATGAAACGAAGGTATGCAAGCAAATCTGCTCTATAAGTTTAGTAATATGCTACATGATGAAGGCATTTATTGCATTCAGTACTATGTGTGTTGACTACATATGTTCTGTGTCAGTAATGTATACCTACTACAAAGAGCATGTGTAATATGTATTAAAAATATGAATACAAAAGCTTTATACGAAGCAAATTGTCTCACACGTGTCTTGTCAATCGGAAGTATTTTTATTGTATGTAGACCGGAGTAAATTGATCTGCCCATACCTTCTGAAACCTAACCCTGTATGACATCATTTTAACTGCAGAATTTTCTGACAACAGACCTGTGTTGTGCAAAAAGAGGGTAAATCCCAAAATTCTTTTGAAAGAAATGAAATTTTTACAGTGGAGATTCTGGAAAATACAACTACTATAATTAGTCTACACATTCCTTCATTTGATCAATATGCTAAAGTGAAGGAAAACAAAATTCAGTGGAAACTATAATGGACATAATTTTGGACAGATGAGTTCAGATGAATACCTGCCATTGAAAGGATGAAGACATAAACCCTTGCATTAGTATGACATAACTATTTGCATTAGTATGACATAACTATTGGTCTTGCTTTGTCATAAAATGGGAAAGTTGGCTAAATATTAATAAACAATAGTGCAGTAAAAGAAGTGTGATGATTCGAAGGAGAATTTTTTCATCTAGTAGTTGTAACTTGATATCATTCATAACAAAAGCAATTACAAAAAGGTTCATGTATAGAGTTGGTTGGAGTCCACTCCATTGACATATAACCAACTTCTCTCCTAATAAGCAGTAAGTGCACCCTAGGCAAATCTGTGAGGATATTACAATTAAGGGACTACAAGCAATGTGATGAATACAAAGATCACTACAAAAAACTACTTAATAAACTGATGGAAATAGAGAAGTGGTTCAATTTTTTTCCTTCTTGATCGATTTGAGTGGCTTGGATGGTGTCTTTGTTGGAGATGATTGGTCAGATGTGGCTATGTTCAAAGCATGTCCAGCTTGTTTCTTCATGGAAACCTTCCTTTTCCCCTTTGATGGAATAACATGGATGTCATCAGAAAGGGAAATATCATCAATGTCAATTTTTGCAAGCTTCTCGATTGTGTGACACATGGTTCTGCTGTCGAGGGTCCCTTATCCTTCGCAGTGCAGTTCCTCAATAAAATGATTTCTTCTCCATCGTCATGGCATATACTCGGTTGACCAACCTAGACAGAAAGGTAGTGAGAGCTGTAAGCAAGGTTTAAAAAATTGAAATGCATAAGGTAAAATTTGTATTTAAAAAAGCACTGAACCTCATCAGCAGCTGCATCAAAGCCATCAGTAAGATCAGTTGCCTCAGCATATGTTGCGACCGAGACACTGGAATTTGGGTGGTTCTTGTTGAAGGCGTTTAGCTTCATCTTCAAGAGCATTTTCTTGCCAAGCAAATCATCCACTTCTTTTGGAAATGCAAAACGCATTTCCTCCTAAAAGGAAAGAGCATAGCCCTTGTCAGAAAACTGGGAAAATGATGGCCTTGATTTGAAAGTGTTAGAATGGAACCTCAGACATCTCTGCCTTTAGCCGGGAGGTACTCCTTTTTAGTATCTCAGTTGCCTGTTTGTCAAAGAGTACAATGGAAGCAGTTCCAGACTCATCAGCAATGAGGTAGTTCAGCCTAAACCTGCAGGATAAAAACATGAGATGTAAATGTTCAACAATGATGTAGTGATATATGGTTAATAAAGCAGATTTGAAATGAGAATACTTGGGTTCTACAGTGCATCTTTTGCCTCTGCAATAATTGTTGCCGCAAGAAGCCACACCATTGGTCAATTTGGGTTTTGTTCCACACCTTGAGCACCCATCATAAAACCATCCATCCCGGCTCAGGCATTTCTTGATCTCACAGATGATAGCAAAATATTTCCCCTGCGAAGCATAGGAAGGACAATTAGTTGGTATGAGTTGATAGGATACAATGAGAAGAATACAAGTTTGGGACACACCACTTCCTTAAGAGGGATGTCAAATACTTTAATCTTTGGTGTATTTCGAAGGATTGTTTCAGCAGCAGTGGTTGAGTTCTGAGTGCCAGCTGTTGGTGTGAGGGAAGTGATGGTTGGTAAGGGTAGGCGTTCAGCACTAAAGAGAAATATTCAGTAATTGATTAATTCATGGAAAAACGGTAATAGTAGCAATGGAGTTTTATTCCAGAAATGAGGATCACACACCTTGATATAAATTGTGCGACCTCCTGGAAATTTGCATTCACGTGGATTTTTGTAGCATTAAATGAGCTACAGACCTCTGGTCGGCCTTTTTACAGGAAATCCACATTAGCAGTTAAGGAATGTTGAACATAAGTGAAAGGTATGAGGTGAAGGAATATTAAAATAAGTCATACCGTCTTCATCAAAACCTATTCTTGCAAGCTGTGTAAGTAAGACTGTAGGTTGTTGATTGGTAGTAAAATCGTTTGTAGCAAAGTTGGATGCACAATCGTCGTACAGCACCATCTGGACAGTTTTGCCCCTATTAAAGAAATGTAATATTTTGTATTAGAAAGTTAGGACTTGCCATAATTTGTGGAAGATGTATGGGAAGGTTGGAATTCCTGCAAAAGTGGTGATTGACTCAAACTTTTGGCTGTTTGTAAGACTTAAATGGATTAGACTATACAGAAGAAACTGAAGTGTTTCAACAATTTTTGTAAGGCAACAATGATGAGAGTTTAATTTGTGAGGCAGTTATGACAAAAAATACAGTACTAGTGTACCTCTCATCAGCTAATACCATTCTAAGCTTAGTCTTTTTAGCTGATCCAGAGTAGTATTCGTCCAAGGGGTCTATGCTTATTACAAAAGCAATGACATCTGTGGGAAAATGTGTAAGGTTAGTGGGTAATGGGCTTAAGAGATAAAGCAAGGAATAAAATGTACTCACCAAACAGGAACATCGTATGATTCTCAACTGTTTGGGTCAATATTTCCTTGATGGGGAAGAAATTGAATACATGAAGGGGTATTTCAGCAGATTCTTCTTTGACATAGGTGGCAGTGTTGAAGATTAACTTGAACTGGTGATTGGCTGCCTTGTAATCCTTTCCATTGAGGATTACTTCAAAATTTACTATGAAGTAGCCTTGTCCTTCTTGCAACACTGTCTCAAATTTTCCGAATAGAGACTTGTTCATGACTGAGGCTTGTATTTTGTCACCCTTAAAAATAATGATTAAAACATATAGGTTGTAAGGAAGGTGAAAGATATGATATAAGTTAGAACTTCATGAAGTTTAATATATTGCTTGAGGAATATGGAAAAGATGAACAGAATATTTAAAGGATGGAGCAAACCTTTTGGTCCATAAGGAGAAAACATATTGCATACAGTTGGGTGGGTGAGTCTTTGTGGTAGCTGTTCCATCTTCTTACGACACGGACTACTATTCTCCACATCTCACTACTGTCATCAAGTTCTTTGATCATGGAGCTTTGTCTTCGAGCCATTGTTTTGTATTATACTTGTCTGGCTATGTGAAGAAGATAGAACAAATAGATGAATGTTAGAAAGGCAACCAAGTAAGGTGGCTTATATAGAAAAGTTCGGAATCATAAGTGTACTGGTTAGTGAAGTATATTTGACCAAAAAAAGAAGTATATTTTAAAAAGGAGGAGATGGCAGACGATTGTTTGAAGGACAGTGAAAAGTAACTATTCATACCTACTTAAGTATGGTCAGTGAAAAGTAACTATTCATACCTACTTAAGTATGGTAAGCTCTGGACAATGTACTAACACAAAGATGAGGCTCTTCCACGGAAGTGACTATGCAATGGGAAATGTAAAATATTTAAATAAAAGGAGTAGTTACAAATTTCTTTTTGTAAGAAAGAGTGACAGTACCTAATCATTCCTAATGAGGTATGGTCATGTCAGAGTAATGTACTGACACAACAATCAGAGTGAAAGCACACGCATAAGTGTGTTTTAGAGGGAAAACAGAAACAAATCATAGCTACAAAGTGAGGATAACCCCTGGGCAATGTGCTTTTAAAGAAATGTTGTGAGAATAATACTAAATGTAATGAAGAAAGACGTATCCAAGTGTAGTGGGATACATGAAATATTTAAGGAAGAAGCAAATATACTAGGGAAAAAGAAGGAGGAGGAGTCAGCAGAGTATTCATACCTACTTAAGTATGGCATACTCTGCACAGTGTCCTTACACAGCAATGTCACAGAGAGGATACACTGAAGTAACTATTCATTGGGAAATGTAAAATATGTAAATAAAAGAAGTAGGTGGTAAGCGTGCTTTTTAAGAAATAAAAACAATACCTAATCATACCTAATGAGGTATGGTCATGTCAGAGAAAATGTACTTACATGACAATTAGAATGGAAATACACACATAAGTCTGTTTGAGGGAAAACAATAGCAATTCATATCTATGCGTACCCGTGGTCACCTATGGGCAATGTATTTTTAAAGAAATATTGTAAGAAGCTGAAAATATAAATATCATAAAGGTACAGCGAAAATGTCAAAGTGGTATATGCAATTGATTATGACCATATGCAACACCGTAAGAGGTATCAAATTCCCATGAGTCAATCATCGCAACAACTAAATAGGTATGAACATGTTGATCCAAGCATTCAATAATGTGGTACCCATATGTATTTCATTAGTTTCGTAATATTATTTACTTATTCTAATTATTTCTGAATTCTGAATCCAGAATGGTTAACTGTGAAAATACTACTATATGTAGAATAATACTAAATGTAAAAAAATAGACGGCTCCAAGTGCTTTTGGATACGTGAAATATTCATGAAAGAAGCAAATATAAATCACTAAAAAAATCAAATAAAAAGGAGAGCTCCAAGTGCAGTGGGATACGTGAAATATTTAAGTAAGAAGCATCAGTACGTAGGAAAAGAAAGAAGGAGGAGGAGTCGGTAGACTTTTCATACCTACTTAAGTATGGCATACTGCAGCAGTTGAACCGAAACAACAATGTGACGTAAAAGCATACACTTATATGTATTGGTAAATGTAAAATATTTTAATGAAAGAAGTAGGAGGTAGGCGTTTTATTTAAGAAACAGAAACAATACCTGTTCATACCAAATGAAGTATGGTCAGATCAGAAGAAGGTACTTAGCTACCTATGAGGCTAAAAATGAACGCATAAGGGTGTTTGGATTGGGAAATGTTTTTGACTTGGAGGAAGCAGTTGTTGGCTGAAATCGTTTAAGAGGGAAAACAGTAATAATACATACCTACCAAGTCAGGGTCACCTCTGGGCAATGAAGTTTAAACAATTATTGCCAGAAACATAAAATAGAAATAACATTAAGCTGTGCACTTAGCCATAAAGTCAGTATGTTAGGTGAATGGCCGCTTAGTCATGTTCTTATGCTCAGAAGAGGGAATACATAATGTGGCAGAAAGAAGGAAGATTTGAACTATCACAAATCTGTAATGGCATTGGGAATAGGAATGCTAATGAACATGCTGTGACAATAAGGAAAAGTAAATGGCAAATACAAATTGATATTAAACCAAGGAGCATATTCTTAAAGTACACACACTTCAATGAAATGTGTCACGCAAGAAAGAGATCAGTAATGTAATTGGATAAGCTAGAGTAAAAGGTCAAACAGTACTTAAAAATAGTTGTCCAAATTTAATTGATAGTAATCACCAAGAATTACCTATACCAGAATGAATCATTTCCCACCTTCATGATGAAATGCAAAAGTTGATACTATATTCATACCCTTTAAAAGAAAGAACCAACACATGCTTCTTGCTTGACAGCGAGAAGAATCATTGGCCTTTAAGAGTGTGAGAAATGTTAGGAAAGAGATATATTACAGAGATAACAACACAAATAGACAGCTGCACTTTACAATTTGGTTATGTTAAATTGTGCTACCACTACATTAAACAGTTTATATGCTCAATAAAACTTTAATGGTGATGCAGAATTCTAATGTCAATATGATTAGAGGAGAAAAGTGCGAAATAGAATTGCATGGAACTTCAATAATAGCTGGTAGCTGCACAACTAATTATAGAAATAGATTAGGCTGTACGAACATGGAAGATGAATGATGGATTTCTTTCTTTTATGTGCTAGCCAGCGAAGCAGTCGGTTGATTGACTGGGAAAAAAGTTAGATTTCAAACCCTATCAAATTCATGGGACATGATATAAAAACAGTTATAGCCAGTGCACTCCATGTAGCATATACCAATATAAAGAAGGAAAATGAAAATTAGGAATACAAACGCCATCAGAAAGTGCCAATTGCACTTGTGAATTATCAAGTTAACAGAAAGGTATCCTAAACGTTTAGAGGCACAAATAGTATTACGGATAGTCATGGTTTTCGTAACGTAATTTACACGGGTTTGGCTATGGTCCTTGTCTCTTACCATCATCTTCTTCATCTCAGCCGTTGGATTGCAATGTCAATGGTTCAGACATAATGAGTTATTTAGGAAAAAATGAAAATGTTTTTAAACATTTTTTTGATAATTTATCATTTTATAAATGTTTTTATGAATCATTATAATCGAGCCATTGACTTTTCAACCCAATGGCTGAGATGAAGAAGAGGATGGGAAGGGAAGTGGACCATAGGCAAACCCGTGTAAATTACGACACGGAAACCATCATTATCAGCAATACTATTTGTGCGTTTGTAGTTGGGTACAGTGATGTATTTAATAGCAGTGTAAATTGGGTACTAGTATTTAATAGCGATGTATTATCAGTAAATACTATTTGAAATTTTTTTTTGTAATAACACATTATGTCTGAACCATTGATATTTCAAGCTAATGGCTGAGATGAAGAAGATGATGGTAAGGGAAGTGTTGCATAAGGAAATGAATGTACACAACTACAAAATAGTTGACATAGAGGATGATAATGCATTAAGGCAAAGGAAATCTGGAAACAAAGATAGAAGCGGGTGAGAAATTGATAATTCAAGAAAGAATGAGAAGGGGGAAGATAGATCTGGGCAAGACCATTGTTCCAAAATGATGGATAGAGGTCTGAGTGAAAGAAGGAAAATAGCTAAGCAAGCTACCCAGAATTCCGAATCAAAAAGTCATCTTTCTGTATGGATTGTTTGTATTGTTCAATCTTTTCCTAAGTGCATGTAGAGTTGGTAACAGATAGAGGAGTTATTGATTTGGAATTCTCGGGTAGTTTGCTTAGCAACACGCCTTCTTTTACTCAAAGCTCTATCCATCATTTTGGAACAATGGCCTTGCCTAGATCTATCGTCCCCCTTCTCATTCTTTCTTGAATTATCAATTTCTCACTCAGTGCTATGTTTGTTTCCAGATTTCCCATGGCTGAATGCATTATCATCCTCTATGTCAATTATATTGTAGATGTGTACGATCCTTTCCTTATGCAAGATTTTGGAACAAGAATTTCAATGGAAAAATCACATAAAAAAGGAAATAAAATGAAGAACACACGTGTTATTCCACAACAACTAAGCCCAAAAATGCCTGATAAAAATCACTTCTTGTAGTATAATCCTATTAATAATTATCTGTCATACAACAAAATATCAGCTAGTAATATGTTAATTGGTTATGTTGTTGAAGAAATCATTTATTGTAGTATAATAAGGGGGGCTGCAAGTATGAAGGGATCATGATTGAGCTTTTGGAAGGGATGAGAGGAAAGACTCTTACCGAAGCAGCCCTGATGCTGACGGCAACGATGCAGAACAATATTTCAGTCATTAAATGCTATAAGAAACAAACCGTGAAGTCCAAATGCTTAAGGAGTACCGTAGCCTCGTAACTTGCTTGCATGGGTTCCGAATCGGAAAATAGCCTTCCCTAGATGAACAAACAGACATTAAGACACAAATAGAAGAACAGGGTAAAAGGAAGAACATATCTGAAACGCGTCCAAGAATCAAATAAAGTGAGAATCAACTAATGTTGAGAGTGGAAATAGAAGCAACTATACCTTGGGTTCCAGAGATGGGGCCTGCATCTTGATTATCTGGACAACCTCCTTCTTTGTGCTATGAAACCTAGCATCTTTCTCTTGGTTTGTTGACAGACACATACTGATCATGATTTTTAGGTGTCTCTGTAGCAAGAACACATTGCATGACAGTACAAGTAATTTGAAATATCGAGGGAACTGAAATATACTATAAAACAATAAATATGGACAAAGAAAAGGAGTGTTGCAAGTAATAAACCTCGATTATATGCAATAAACCACTAATGGGAGAGAGGGGTATTCACCAAGGACAACAATTCATTTATAACATGATCATGACTTGAAGAACAACTAAAAAGGAACATTAAATACATAGTTTGTTCAAATTACTAGAAGGTTACCTACTTTGCTCGCCAATCAACCTCTCATTAAGGGAAGCTAACATTTTGGCCCTCTTCTTAAAAACAGAGACCTGGAAACAAAACAAAAATTAAACCAACAGAGAATCCATTTATAAAGGAACAATAAGATTTCTTTTTGAATTTCCTTAACACCACATGCATTATTGTCCAAACTTGTAGAAGATACTCACCTGAGAGATAGGAATGTCGGCTAGCACTATTTGCACATGTAAACAACAAAAAGCATATGGATGAGATTGTCAAGTTTTTGTTACCAATTGAATGAGCTGTCATGGAGCAACCCGTGTCTCCACTCTTCTGATTGGCAGCAAGATGAATTGTATATCATATACCAATGAATTTGCAAAAAAGAAAACTTCCATGAGAATATCTCTCAATATTGGGACTAACCAACAGGTTAACAAAAATTACAGATAATAGTATTAGGAAATAATTTAGATCATATTGTCAAGTAAAAATATACCTTATTATGCAGCTTCTTTTGACTAACAGCCTAACACTATTATGGATTATATATATATATATATTATTATTATTATTATTATGCTCCCAGGGAAGAAGCACAATAAAGAAGATCCGCTAATCTTTAGGAGGAACTGAGAGATATAAATATTGCACATTACATGCTTACGAAATTATGCGTAAATACAAACACTTAATGCAGGCTACTTGATAAATTTACCATATGAACCCTAAAAGATTGACAGTTGACCATCATCATGAAGCTTGACATAAGCCAAAATAATTTGATTGATGATATAGAGACTCTAGGAAGAGGCTGCAAATCATGCAATATTGCTAATTCAATTTGTTGACAAAATCCGTTCCATATGTAAGACCCTTATTCCCCCTGTTGAACCCCGAAGACTGTATTTTTGCAACACTTATGGATAATTATTTCCCCGTACAGCGTTGCCTTAAATAGGCTATGCCAGAGAACCTTCACTCGACCCATTTGGTTTAAAACAATGTAAAAGATAACTCATGCAAGGTACAATAAAAGCTACACCAGATACTTACTTTTCCATTGTTCTTCTGGTGACATATTCTGCAATCACAATTGAAGAAATAAAGTTAGAAACAAAAAATAAGAAATGACAATCGGTATAAGTGTGAACCCCCTCAAGATTTTGGGTTTGACAGAATGTACTTAGCCATAAAGTTAGCAACTCCATCAACCACGTGTTCCTCACTAATAACTACGTAATTTGCATCATCAATTGCACTCCATTCCTCAAACATATAGGCAACAACATGTCCACAAACCACATAAAAGATACTAACGCACATTTCAAAAATACCTATCACAGGACACTCATCACACTATTGAAGATGCAAACTGATCAGATCTCATGTAGGCACAAAAATATGTCCACAAACCACATAAAAGATTGAAGAAAAATACATGACATATCAATTTAGAACTCAAGGGGGGAGAATGAAGGTGCCAATGAATCTAAAGCTCCAGAAGATGCCAATGACCAACCAAGCCACTAAGAGTCATCATCAACCTCTACACCATGAAGAAAACCAATAAAAGGGGAAAATAATAGAGCCCTATCAACAGTCTCAATAAAACTCTCCCACTTCTTTGCATCCTTCACATTGACAATTAGAAGCTCAGGAGCGTACAAGTTTTATTGTGCATATGAATTGAAAGTAAAAGAAACTCTAGATTGAATAAGTTAGAAACACAGGGTATATAGAAGTCAAACACACATCAAACATGTCATACATTGTATATCATGTACTTATCTCTCTTTATAAACTGTTTTTATAGGGGGAAAATGAGAAGAGATAAATACAAAGAAAAAGACAGAAGAAAACAGAGATGCTAAAAAAAAGAATAACAAAATTTATGAATTTGTTGACAAATCTAGGAAAGCAAATCAGCTGCTACATGTATTATCTAATTCCTTTCCAGTCATTTGATTACTTAATATAGTAACATCTTAAAAACATCAAAGGGATCAAATTCTGATGTAACACCTTACTATGTAATCATATAAAGGGAAAACGTAGTTAAGCAATTAATAATGATAGTGGCAAGTGAGATTTCAAGAGTTATGGATGACACTAAAATTTGTGGAACCAAGAGTGTCATAGACATGGAGGCTTAAAATGAAATGGCACACATTCATCTATGAAGATCCACAAGTTTTTAAAATAAGAAAAATGTTGACCACGGAAATCTCACACATGCATATATGACATGAAACTATTATTGTATAAGAAAATTGTAGTTACTGTCCTTCTAAAATGATGTTACTTAAGTTATGTAACATAAAAGTTGAAACTTGCAACTTTAATTACTTATTTAACGTTTCTCAACACGCTCCTCATAATTTACACCAACTCAATAAAGAACTTAAATTCATTTAGTAAATAACATAAATAGTAAATACTATAGAAGGATCATTGTTGCTTGGGCTCTTGCCCCCAACACATGAATTTTTTCTTTTAAAAAAATCCCAATTACTTAATACATCATGACTCAATGCTTTAATCATTTGAAGACTCTTAAACTAATAGTCTAATACCCAATATAAAAGGTGTTGCTATGTAAGAGGGTACCAATTAGTAACTGAAAGCTATTAAACCAATTGAAGTATTGATCCTTCCGACAAATACTGACCCTTCACCAAATACTGGGGAAATAACACAAAAAAAGATTATTTAAAACTGGAGGCAAACAAACATTAATTTACTCTAATGATTGAAGATACTTATAAAAACAATCCATTTCAGCTAGTCTACTTAGCCTCAATCCCTCATTATTACTACTTGGCTTGGTAAGATTTAAAAAATAAATGTACTTATAGAGTGACAAAACTTGAGGACAAAAGCACTAGAAAAAAAAAATATTCCTTTATATTAAAAAATCGTAATTAGTCACTATTCATACCTACTAAAGTATACTAACCTCTGGATTATCTACTTACATAGCCATCATGCTCAAAGCCAATACTTAATTGACTGTCCATATAGCTTATGCTGTATTTAAAAAGAATCAAGGAAATCTTGATGAGTAATGTATGAATGGCAGGCATATAACTTGTGGTCAAGGACACCAAAAATAATTACCTACCCCCTAATTTTTAGGATTTGAAAAACCTTGGTAACATCAACTAAGAGAACTGGTCATCATAACGTCAACTTCTTCCTAGAGTAAAGTCTGACAAAATAGGAAAAAAAAAACATGTGAGAAATGTCGAATGAGTTAACAGTGAGGTTCACCCAATATCTTGCACTGTGAAGGGGTTTCTATGATCAACTTAAAGACTTGCATGAAAACCTATTTAATCTGAATGTAACATCAGTAAACCTTACTCCAACATAAATGCAAACTGAAATGACAATTGATCATTCTTATATAACCATATATCAATTGTGCTTAACCTCTCTGATCTTGATGGAATATGGAAACAAATAAAATCAAATACCTAAGAGCAATATCAATACTATTTATTGTGTCACTTAGAAGTTGTGCACCCAACATCCAGAATACATAACAGATGAATGCTTCAGAAGTGCAACTTGGAATATACATAATTCTTCATGCAAAACCATTACTTAGCTTCTATGCTTTCTTGGTCTTCTTTATAGTAGGACTAAATGAAATACTCCCTTTGGTCCTAGATATAAGACCCACTTTGTAGTTCAAAAGTTGATATTATATTTAGGACATGAGAAATAATTTAATAAGATGTTTGGTTTAAAATGATGAACATACCTTGGATGGTATAACTTCATTGCATGTGTTCAGATGACTCAGGTACGTAGGAAACCCTTGTAAAAGCAGAAGATGATTTTGTATCTGACATCTTCTCCTTAGACAGTGACTTAGCAGAAGATGATTTTGTATCTGACATCTTCTCCTTAGACATGACTTAGCGTAAGATGAGTAAGGACAGGCTCGAAGCTTCAAGTCCAACTCTTATCCCGCCTAGCATAAATCTCGATGAGTGGCGGACCCATAGGAATTTTCTCATGTGTATTGCCACATCATATTTGCTGCAGAGTAAAGCCCTGTCCTTTGTACAAAAGAAATAGCCAAACTTAAAATGGAATCAGTAGCAGATTCTACCATGAAGACTACAACCTTAACCATTAACAACATAAGAATGGCAAGATGAAATGTAAGAGGTAGCAGAAGAAGTATTTAGATAAATGAACACTGAGTGTAGGAGAATTCTTAACGAACGGGAAAAAAAAATCTTGGAAGAATTAAAAGTAATTGGAACAAAAATGACAGGAAAAAAAGGAAAGGATTCTGCATGATTATAAATTAATTTTCCATATGATATAATCTTCCTCTGAATTAAAAAATCATAATCGGTCACTGTTCAAACCTACTGAAGTATGCCAACCTATGTATCACCTACTTACATAGCCATCATGCTCAAAGGCTATATCATTATGGGCTTGTGCTGCAATTAAAAAAGATCAAGTAAATCTTGATGAGTACATTGAATGACAGGCTTTGAAGTTGTGGTCAAGGATATCAATTAGAAATATCATTAATCTTACTTAACAACATATCAACTTATGGCAAATTGACATTCACTATGCCTATATTTCATCAATATCAATGACCAAGTTTATTGATCAAGTTATGGCAAGATTTTCCCTCATGTTCAAACTGACCATGTACACTATTCCTGTATTTAT
This sequence comes from Acacia acuminata, assembly GCA_019022655.1. Taxonomy (NCBI): domain Eukaryota; kingdom Viridiplantae; phylum Streptophyta; class Magnoliopsida; order Fabales; family Fabaceae; genus Acacia; species Acacia acuminata. The sequence goes on along the minus strand of JAFJYI010000047.1, from coordinate 284,030 downwards.
TGATAAAAGAAAAAAGATGCACTCATATCAGACACAGTACACACATAACGATCCCCTAAAGTATACTTCTTGAATAATATTATAATTATCCTAAGTATACTTTGCAAATCTTCACTACAACTATATCAAATGATCAACTTCTTGAATAAATTACTTACCAATGATGAGAGATGAAGGAGAGGAATGGCATCAACAATACTCATTATGTCATGGAGGCATAGAACATTAATAATGTTAAGAATTGCCCCCTTACTTCATGTGTGTGTAAAAAAATTCTTGCCAGCTGATATTTGCCTAGAGTTTGATCGAACATTTTACATTACATCATGGTTATCCACGCTACTGAGAAATTCACATCCGAATGTCATGGAAGATTGGATTGTGCCATAACTCACTCCTATTTATGTTTGTTAGAGTTTAACAGATAACAGATGTCTCACCCATCGAATGCCCAAAAACATGGGCTTTTATCCACCCTAAATGATCTAGTAAAGGTATAGCATTCTTCGCCTTTATCTTGGTTCTGCAGTAACAATCACCGAATTTAAGTTAAAATTCACATCCTTTTGCAACAGGAATTTCATGGAAAAAAGTAGTAAATTACAGAAAGCAGATATCTCACCCATCGAATGCCCAAAAACATGGGATTTTCTCCACCCTAAATTATCTAGTAAAGGTATAGCATTCTTCGCGTTTATCTTGGTTCTGCAGTAACAATCACCGAATTTAAGTTAAAATTCACATCCTGTTGCAATAGGAATTTCATGGAAAAAATCACCAAATTTATGTCGGTGTTTCCATCTATTTTGTTTTGGGGAAGAAGAATATGCCTGATACAGCTTCTAGTTTTATCTTTCATCTCGAAGTTATTTCTCATTATAGGTAAAATACATACTTGTTGAGGAATTTGTTTATCACTACCTCCACCGCATCGAAGAGAATATCTTCCCAAGAAGTTTCTTTCTTAGTTCAACTCGTTGACTGCCCGCAAACACATGGACAGCATGGTTAAAAGACTAGACTAATTTTTATACAATATATATACAACACCACCACCAAATGCAATATGTCGAGAGGAAAAGATGAAAAATCAGTCACCTCTATAGCACCAACTAAATATTCTCGACGTAACCAATATGAAAGCAATCATAATTGCAAGCCGGGGATTACTTATTCCCATTTACGATATCGGAGATTCATCATCTTCTATGTCATTTCCGTGATTCCACTCCTCCCGAGTTCACATTCGTGTATTACACCACAACTAAGTGAGTCATTGATGAAAATGTTATTTTTAAGCATACACCGGAAGAGCTATGTACTATTTTATTAAAACTTGAAAGAGTATAAGTAGTGAACAATTGATCCATTTGCTGCCAAGCCAAAAATAACTATAACAATATGAACATCTTATGATCTAAGGATTTAATGGAACAAATCTTTTGTGAGTTATATTGCTCCATATATTGCTGACAGACTACCAAAACATACCAATGAAAAGGCACAGTATAAAAAAAATTAATTGATCAAGAAAATTCAGAGAGAAGCTTTGTAGAAAGAAGCAAAGAGACAAACCTAAAATTCATGATGATTTCATTGATGTTTATACTTTTTCACTTTCCTTCACATTCTTCAATTTTGTTTGCACTTATGCCTCAAAGATCTTCACAAAAGCTTCTGATTTATTCTCTCGGCATAGCTTCCAAATCTGCGGGAAAAATGAGAAGCTTAGCAGAAATTAGGATAATAAATATTCTTGTAAGATTGCTTTGTCGTTCTGTAATATGATATTGGTGCATTAATCAGGAATCTAAGCGGTGCATAACCAACTGATGAATGAAATATCAAAACATTGTTTACCACACACACCCCAAGTTTAGAAAAAGCAAGCAAATAAACTTCTATCACCCTTAATGACAAATGATGATGGGTGGCAAGCAATGTTTACTTTTAGTGATATAGGATAGGCGAAAAACATAATAGAAGATGGCAATCTCCTTGGCTTCCTCACAAGCTACCTAGTGAAATTTAGAAGATAAAGAAGACAGATAATAAATGAAAGACAAACAAATAATTAAAAATCTTCAAATTTAGAAAGAAGCAAAAAACCACAGACCTCGTGGACACCGCTATGATGACTTCATTGATGTATCTACTCCCGCCACATAGCCTATTTTCTCGACAAAGCTTTCAGATGTGGGAATCCATATCCAAATCAACCATGTACCTTGCTTGGTCAGCTCTTGAGGACCTAAAAGAGGCAGAAAGGAACTGAAATAAACAAAAAAATTCTATCATGAGTTGTTCACGCCGGATCAATAAAGGAAGAATTGGAAAAAAAAAAAAACCATGTACCTTCCAAAGATGCATGAAAGGGACAGATGAGTTGCAACACCTCGAGAATACTACCATTGCTAAAAGGAAGAATTGGAAAATAAAAAAACAACCATGTACGTTCCAAAGATGCATGAAAGGGACAAGATGAGTTGCAACACCTCGAATACTACCATTGCTAAAAGGTACTTCGCATGGACCTGAAAATTAACAAAATATTCATGAGTTGTTGTAGATACAAGTTAATGCTACAAAGATTTTAATGTTCAAAGGTGGAAAGCGAAAACGAAAAGTTGTAGGGTTCTCCCATCAAAACTATTTGAAACTCAGTATCAACAACACCTCTAACGTGAGAATGGGTTAAATCGATATTGATAGAATGGCTAAAGTGTGGAAGCATGCCGGGAAGCTAAGGCGTTTGAGAGTCCTACACACAAAGAAATGTAATAATATGAATAGGTGATAATTGAATATTTCATACACTACTTTTTGTCTCTTGATTTATAATTTAGGACTCTTTAGCTAATAAATAATGGCTTTTATACTTATTTGGGCCTTGGGCCTTTTATTATATTTTAGCCATTATTTAATAATAAATTCCAGTTTTACATTGCTTTACCATTTTACCATAACTCTTGAACCAGACATCGGATTTGCCTCATTTTTGTTTCATATTTCAGATGATTCAGAGAGCTACAATTGTTATGAAGACATGAAGAGCAATTTCGGACAAGAAGGCGGTTGATTTTGGAGCCGAAGTCATATGTATTTTTGGGCTCGAATTTTGTAATTAAAGCCCATTTTATTTTATTTTTGTTCGGGCCCGACTTGTGGATTGGAGCCCCATTTCGTTTTGCCATTTTAGGTTAAGTGAGGCAGCAGCCACAAACACACTCTCATTCACGTTTTTAGAATTCGGAGGATCAAAATAGTAGTTTTCAAATTCTCTCGCAATGTTCTTCGTGTTCTTCGCGTTCTTCATCTCGTTTTTCGTCTTTCTTAATTATGTTCGGCTAAATTTCCGAGATTGATCCACGATGAGGGTCCCATCCACTATCCAAAGGATTCGCGCCTAATCGGTAACCGTCTAACTCGTTTCGTATCCCTTAATCGATTTGATTTTTGGTTTGATTGGGTTTTTGATTAAAAACCCAAATCGATATTTCCCAAGGACGAAGTTCTGACCGGGTTAAAGTATTTCTGTGCGATCGTACGGAGCGCCACCGATTCGAACAAATTCTGAACGATTGTTCAGTTGAGGGAATTTCTAGACAAATGCGTAGATTTCGGTTTGTCTAGAGTCGATTACGAGTTCAGCTTATAACTGTTTCGTTCGAGGAAGGGTAGTGGGTGAATCCGAAATCGTGGGTTAATCCTTTAATCCTATGCTTTCGTTTAACTGTGTTATTTCGTTTTGTTTCTGCATATTTCCGTTTTCAATCTCTTTGAATCAAAAACCCCGATTTTACTTGCTTTCATTTTCTTGCCGTTCAAATTAAATCGACCAGTGAATTCGTTGGGAAACGACCCGGAGTTACATTATACCGCAAATCCTTTTCTAATCTGGTTATTTTGGGAGATTACGGAAAATCTCTCAAAAATATGGCGCCTTTGGGGAATTTGCATCGGTTTGATTAGTAACGTAGTGTAAATAGCTTCATTTTTCTAGTTTAGGTGGTTCGGTGGCTGGACAGAAATTTTTCTGACCCAGATCACTCAACCCAGGTCTTATTCACAAGGAATTGGGCATTCTAAGAAAGAGTCACTCCCAAAAAGGAGTGAGGTATACCCTATTTTCCCCAAATTCCAACGTTTAGACCACTTTTTTCGCTGTTTTAAGTTTCACTTTTTTGATTTCTACTAGGGTCATTTTTTTTCAGTATCTCCAATCTTTGATTTTCCATGTGCTAAGCTCCGTTTTGCCAAATTCCATCGTTTAGACCACTTTTTCAATTTTTGAAGTTTTTTTATTCCATTTTTGGGTTCCCCAATGGTCTAGGAGTTGCCCCGTCCAAGTCCCAAAAATTTTAAAAATCATTTGATAGTGTTTCTGGACTTGTTTAGGTCAATTTCTACCATAGTTTCTTTGTTTTTGTGTTTGCTTTTGTGTGTCTTAGTGTTTTTTCTACTTTTTACCACTTTTAGTGGCATTTTTGTAATTCTGATTGGCTAGTGGCATTTTTGTAATTCTGATTGGCTGGTGGCATTTTCGTAATTCTGATTTTCTCGAATTCGCCGCCTTGTGTTTATGTTGCCGCATGAGTACTAGGAGCACTATAAATCCGAGAAGACTTATTGCCATTTGATCCTGAAATAGAAAGAACCATTCTCACCGCTAGAAGAGTTGTTAGGTTAAGTCGTGGGATTAATACCGAATTGACATTGAACTTGAGTCCGATAGTGGCCATTCGATTGTGTCCATACCGTTGATCTTTCGATTGTGCTTCGATAGTCTTGTTGTTTTCACTGATTCTAGTAGCAATTTTCGTAACTCAGAAATTATGGCAGAAGAACAAGAAAATCATCTTACTTTAAAGGAATTGAATGAACCTGATGTTAATTATCAACCTTTGTGCATTCAATATCCTGCCCTTGCTGCTAACTTTGAGCTTAAATCTGGTCTAATACATTTGCTGCCTAAGTTTCATGGTCTTGCAAAGTGAGTGTGCCATTAAGCATTTGAAGGAGTTCCATCTAGTATGCAAGACAATGAAACCGCATGCCATTGATGAAGATCAAATCAAGCCGAGAGCTTTTCCTTTCTCATTGGAAGGTGGAGCCAAAGATCGGTTGTTGTACCTTCACCTTCATCTATCGGGAGTCAAATGAGGTTCGCAGGTTATTTATGGAGAAATATTTCCCTTCTTCAAGAGCAACTGCGATCAAGAAGGAAATTGCCAACATTAAGCAAGTCAACGGGGAGACTTTGTATGAGTACGGGAGAGGTTCAAAAGGTTGTGTGCAAGCTCGTCCACACCACCAGATCTCCGAGAAAGACTTGATTACCCATTTCTATGATGGTCTCGCTACCGTAGACAAAGGTTTGGTGGATGCTTCTAGTGGTGGGGGCTCTACGTAACAAGACACCCGAAGATGCCCGAGAATTGTTATCCGAGATGGCGCCAACTCTCGCAATTTGGCACTAGGGCCAATAGTACTCCCGTTTACCATGTTCAAACACCTCCACCCAAGATGATTCTCGAGATTAGAGAATAGACTTGATGATCCGACCTCTCGGTGAGGCATTGGCGGATTACGCATACAATCTTCTCCTCTTCGATTGGGTACTCATGCTGGTTCTGTTCCGATCCTTACCATTCTATCGACTCTTGCCCTACCTTGCATGATCCCGCTTATCAAGACCAATCGAGCTTCAGAGCTTTTCCAGAAAGCCACAATACCAGCGACAATAATGCCTTCTCCAACACCTACAATCCCGGTTGGAGAAATCACCCCAATTTCCGTTGGAACCGAATCGAACCAAAGTAACCAATATCAAAGCCAAAATTCCGGGAATTACCAACAGAGACAAGATAGACCACACGCATTTCCAACAAAGAATCTGCACCTCCTTTGCCTTTGCTAGCACCACCTCCTCGACCAGCCATATGTGCACCTCCACAAAGCAACACAACAACAGGCTAGTAGTAGTAGTGGTGGTGGTTCCTCCCTCGAGGATATGATGAAGCAATTTGTCACAAATAATATGCGCCCAACAAGAACCGACACTTCCATTCGCAGTTTGCAAACACAGATTGGGCAATTGGCAACCTCATTGAACCGCCTTCAACCTCGTGGATCCAACACTCTTCCTTCACAAACAATTCCTAATCCTAAGGGGAATGTGAGTGCTATCTCCCTTCGTTCGGCAAGCAATTGGAGGAACCTAAACCAAATGCCGCAGATGTGACTTCCACACGAAAGAGAGTCGAAAATGTGAAGATTGACTCTAAAAATAAAAAGGTAGTGCAGCAAGGTGAAGAGGAAGACATCCCTATTCCTCTTCCTTTCCCTCGAGAGCAGTTCAATCCAAGAAGTTGCGTAAAAAGCACAAGAAAAGGATATACTTGAGACATTCGGAAGAGTAGATCAACATTCCTCTCTTAGATGCAAATCAAACAAATTCCTAAATATGCCAAGTTTCTCGAAGGAGTTGTGCACCAATAAGAGGCGATCAAGGGGAGTGAACGAGTGAGTTTGAACTGAATGTATCAAGACTCATCCAAATTTATGATGCCTCGCAAGTGCAAGGATCCGGGACGTTTTCTATCCCTTGCATGTTTTGGTAACTATAGATTTGATGATTGCATGCTAGGATTTAGGTGCTTCTATTAATGTCATGCCTCGCATCTATTTATAAATCTCTTGGTCTTGGTCCTTTACATCCTACCGGTGTTGTTGTTCACCTAGCTAATAGGAGTAATATTCATCCTTCGGTTTAGTTGAGGATGTATTAGTCAAGGTTAATGAACCGATATTTCCCGCTGATTTTTACATCTTAGATATGGAGGATGAGTCTCCCAAGAGTAGATCACCTATCATTCTAGGGAGGCCTTTCATGAAAACAGCTAGGACTAAGATAGATGTGCATTCTCGGGTACTCTTTCCATGGAGTTTGGTGATATATCTCGTGAATTTCAATATTTTTGATGCCATGAGCCATCCTAGGGAAGAACATTCTATTTTCTCGCATTGATGTGATTGATGATGCCGTGGATGATGTTATTGCCGATTGGTGTCTTGATTATCCCGATTTTGGTATCCGAGAGCGATTCTCCCATTTGTGCATGTCTTTGATAATGAATGGTGCTCGTTTGCACCGATTTGCTTAATGCTGCATTATTTGGTGATTCTCGACTTGCTTGGTGATTCTACATTACATGTGGATTCTCGCTATTGATTCGAGTTTGAGCTTCACCCGATCCTAATGTGCATCCCGATTCTAATTTTGATTTTGATGAGCTTAACTCGATTTTGATGAGCTTGATTCTCGATGTTAACATTGAGTCGTATAGACACAAATCCTTCCGTTTCTTTGAATGTGGTTTCGTGCATTTCCAAGGTGATGACATCGAGTTGTTGCAACAACCACCCAAGTTTCTTCCTCCACTGAGCAACCACCCAAGCTTGAGTTGAAATCCCTTCCAGATCACCCGAAGTATGCATTTCGAGGTGGATGAACAAGTTGCCGATCATTGTGGCAAATAATCTTCTTCCTAACCAAGAAGAGAAGCCGCTAAGCTTATTGAGGGCGAACAAGAAAGCCATTGGGTGGACATTAGGCGACATCGTTGGCATTAGCCCTTCCATGTGTATGCATCGACTGTTGGAAGAGGACTCTAAGCCACGAGGCAACCCTGAGACGCCTTAATCCTCTTATCCTTGATGTGGTGAAGAAAGAGGTCACTAAGCTTCGCAAGCCGGTATCATCTATCCCATTTCGATAGCCGGTGGGTTAGCCCGATCCAGTGGTTCCTAAGAAATCCGAGTCACCGTGGTAGCCAATCGAAGAATGAGCTCATTCCTACTCGAGTTCGGGAATAGTTGGAGAGTTTGCATCGACTATAGGAGACTCAACCAAGCCACTCGCAAGGATCATTACCCTCTACCTTTCATTGATCGATGTTAGAGCGATTGGTCGGAAAGTCCCATTACGCTTCTTGGATGGCTACTCGGGATACTTCCGATCCATATTGCTCCCGAGGATCAAGAGAAGACGACCTTCACATGCCCCTTTGGAACATATGCCTACCGAAGGATGCCTTTTGGCCTTTGCAACGCACCCGGCACCTTTCGGCGTTGTATGGTAAGCATTTTCTCCGAGTTTCTAGAGGACTCGCATGGAGGTTTTTATGGATGATTTCACCGTATATGGGTCTCGATTTTGATGCATGCTTGGCTAATTTGTCTAGAGTTTTGCATAGGTGTATTGAGTCTAATCTTGTGCTTAATTATGAGAAGTGTCACTTTATGGTTGAGTCGGGTATAGTCTTGGGACACATAGTGTCTAGGAAAGGGATTGAGGTAGATCCCGCTAAGATAGATGTAATTACGCTTTGCCTTACCCCGCATCTCGTGCGGGAAGTTCGCTCTTTTCTTGGTCATGCGTTTCTATCGGCGTTTCATTCGATTTCAGCAAGATCGCCCGACCCTTGTCCAACCTTCCGCATAAGGACACCGACTTTGTATTTGATGATGCTTGCAAGGCGGCCTTCGATCATTTGAAGCGTTGCGACTACGGCCCAGTGATCCAAGCCCCGATTGGTGCCTCCCTTTGAGTTGATGTGTGATGCTTCCAACTATGCGGTTGGTGCTATCTTGGCACAAGTTGATAGAGCATCTCATGTGATTGCATATGCCTCCAAGACTTTGGATCCCGCCGCTAATTACACCACTACCGAGAAAGAGTTGTTGGCTATTGTATTTGCCTTTGATAAGTTTAGGTCATATCTCGCTAGCAAGTAGAGTAATTGTTTTCCCGACCATGCCGCTTTGAAGTTTCTTTTAAAAAGACAGATGCTAAGCCACGACTCATCCAAGGGATGTTATTGCTCCAAGAGTTCGATGTTGAGATTCGAGACAAAGTGGAGCACAAAACTCGGGTAGCTGACCACTTGAGTCGCATCACTCATTCTCCCTCTCACCCTCTTCTATTTGGGATGATTTCCACGATGAGCGCTTTCTACACTGCAAGGTAAGCTTCCATGGTATGCTTGATCTAGTTAACTACTTGGTAGCCGGTGTTTTGCCTATAGATTCCACTAGGGCCCAAACCCTTAAATTAAAGAGTGAGTCTAAATATTATGTTTGGGACGACCCTTATCTCGTGGAAATTTTGTAGTGACCAAGTAGTTAGGAGATGTGTGCTGATCATGAGTTTCACTCTATATTGCATTTTGCTCATGCTTCTTTTCGTGGTGGTCACTTTGGACCCCAAAGAACTGCTAGGAAAGTGTTAGACAAAGGATTATTTTGGCCTTCCTTGTTTCATGATTCCCATCTGCTTTTGTAAGTCATGTGATAACCGTCAGAGTAGGGAGTATTTCCCGTAGGCATGAGATGCCCCAACCCTATATTGTTTTGTGAGATCTTTGATGTTTGGGGTATTGATTTTATGGGTCCATTTCCCGCTTCATATGGTTATACTTACATATTGGCCGGGGTCGTTGATTATGTCTCCAAAATGGGTTGAGGCGAAAGCCACTCGACTAATGATTCTTCTCCGTGGTGGTGGATTTTGTTAGGTCTAACATTTTCTCGTAGGTTTGGCATTCCTGTAGCTATTATCGGTGACCAAGGCTCCCATTTTTGCAACCGAAGCATGGGTGCCTTGTTACGCAAGTATGGAGTGCTTCATAAGGTCTCCACAAGATACCATCCTCAAACCAACGGTCAAGCAAGTCTCAAATAGAGAGATTAAGCAAATCCTTCGAAGACCGTTAACTCTACCCTAAAGATTGGAGTAAGCGATTAGAGGATGCTTTGTGGGCATATCGCACCGCCTACAAGACTCCGATTGGGATGTCTCCTTATCGGCTTGTCTTTGGTAAGGCATGTCATCTTCCTATTGAGTTGGAGCATCAAGCCTATTGGGCCATTAAACAACAGTAACATGGATTTGGCCAAGTCCGGGATGGAGCGGAAGCTACAATTGCAAGAGTTGGATGAGCTTAGATTGGATGCCTATGAAAGCTCGCGGTTATACAAGGAAAAGACTAAGGCATTCCATGATAAGCATATTCGAGGAAAGAATTTTCTCGGGCCGAAAAGTTCTTCCTGTTTAACTCCCGCTTGAAGTTTATGCCTGGTAAGCTTCGATCTAAATGGGATGGCCCTTTTGAGATCACTAACATTTTTCCATTTGGTGCTTTTTGAGCTATGTGATCCACCCACAGACGAACCTTTAAGGTTAATGGGCATCGCCTCAAGCCATTTCATGAGGGATCCCAAGAAGCCTGAGGAAGCAGAGATTCTCCTCATTGATGTCACTTATCCTCCATAAACCCCTTGGGGAGTATTCTTCTTTCTTCCTCCCTCTTTCTTCTATTGGTTTTCCTTTTTCTACTTTGCTTTTTGAAATAAATACAGCTCTCTCTTTCTATGATTGCTACATATTATGAACTTGGACATTTTGGTTTTAATGGATCATTCCGTTTGGTCTGTCATTCTTGACTCTTCGATTACATGTCTTGGTAGTTGATTTGATGTTGTTGATTGCCTAAGTTGGTGTTGACCTTGTGAGGTTTTGGGCCTGCATGAATGGAATTCATCTTTTGCCATTCTTTCTTTCATGTGTGCATCTCGCTCATGATTTGTGTTCTCTAGAACTTGCTCCTTTTCTTTTTGAAACTACATTTTTCATTTACGTGCATAAGTATGATGGAAGCTTGTTTTCTTTCTTTTATTTTCCTCACTTTGGCCAAATATCCTTTCCCTTGCATTATGATTCCTTTGCTAGCCCTTTGTGCCTTTTTGACTCATTCTTTTCAAAGCTACATTACAAGCCTAAGCGAAAAACCATTTTATTCCGCACCTTGAAAATTTATTGAGCATTGGTTTCACCTTGGTTTTGTGTTTAAGTGTGGGGTTGCTCGGAGTGCAACAATTTAAGTGTGGGGGGATGTTTGCTTTTGTCATTGTGATTATGTATATAGTATAGTTTCATTTTTTCTCAAAAAAAAAATGAAAAAAAAAAAAAAAAAAAAGAAAGAAAGAAAGAAAGAAAAGCAAAAGAAAAGAAAGAAAAGCAAAAAAAAAAAAAAAAGAAAAAAAGAGAAGAAATATAGAAAGAAAATACATAGAAAGAAAGGAGATATATAAGTAAAATAAAAATTTTCTTACATAGAGAATGATTGTGTTAATTAGTGCTCTTTTTAATTTCCTTGGTGCTTAACCTCTCATTCCATACTATTACCTACCTTCACCCTAACCCCATTACAACCTTTCATAACAAGCTCTCTTGATTTGTGCATGCATGTGTTATGAGTAGTGGAGACGTAGAAATTGAGCAAGCTTATGGTAGAGCAAATTTCTTGAGTAGAATTTGAGCGATACACTTATTTACCTTAAACACTTGAGAGATTGATTGATTGATTGATTGAGCGCATCATTTGAGAGACCATCTTATGTGATTAGCATCATTAATTGAGATTACCATGAATTGTAATTTGAGATGAAGGGATTGTGGTATTGATTGATTGATCTTTTGGAGCTTTGTGTCCCTTGTTCAATTTTTGCATTGTTAGCAATTGTTAGAAAAGAAGAGTTTCTCCTTTAGGTCTTTTTCTTTGAATTTTGCTCGAGTGCAAAAAGATAAGTGTTGGGAATTTGATAATTGAATATTTCATACACTACTTTTTGTCTCTTGATTTATAATTTAGGACTCTTTAACTAATAAATAATGGCTTTTATACTTATTTGGGCCTTGGGCCTTTTATTATATTTTAGCCATTATTTAATAATAAATTCCAGTTTTACATTGCTTTACCATTTTTACCATAACTCTTGAACCAGACATCGGATTTGCCTCATTTTTGTTTCATATTTCAGATGATTCAGAGAGCTACAATTGTTATGAAGACATGAAGAGCAATTTCGGACAAGAGGGCGGTTGATTTTGGAGCCGAAGTCATATGTATTTTTGGGCTCGAATTTTGTAATTAAAGCCCATTTTATTTTATTTTTGTTCTCGGGCCCGACTTGTGGATTGGAGCCCCATTTCGTTTTGCCATTTTAGGTTAAGTGAGGCAGCAGCCACAAACACACTCTCATTCACGTTTTTAGAATTCGAGGATCAAAATAGTAGTTTTCAAATTCTCTCGCAATGTTCTTCGTGTTCTTCGCGTTCTTCATCTCGTTTTTCGTCTTTCTTAATTATGTTCGGCTAAATTTCGAGATTGATCCACGATGAGGGTCCCATCCACTATCCAAAGGATTCGCGCCTAATCGGTAAACCGTCTAACTCGTTTCGTATCCCTTAATCGATTTGATTTTTGGTTTGGATTGGGTTTTTGATTAAAAACCCAAATCGATATTTCCCAAGGACAAAGTTCGGACAAGGTTAAAGTATTTCGTGCGATCGCACGCAGGTGCGCCACCGATTCGAACAAATTCTAAACGATTGTTCAGTTGAGGGAATTTCTAGACAAATGCGTAGATTTCGGTTTGTCTGAGTCGATTACGAGTTCAGTTATAAATCTGTTTCGTTCGAGGAAGGGTAGTGGGTGAATCCGAAATCGTGGGTTAATCCTTTAATCCTATGCTTTCTGTTTAATCTGTGTTATTTCGTTTTGTTTCTGCATATTTCCGTTTTCAATCTCTTCCGAATCAAAAACCCCGATTTTATCAAGTTTCGTTTTCTTGCGTTCAAATTAAATCGATCGAATTCGTTGGGAAACGACCCAGGTTACATTATACCGCAAATCCTTTTCTAATCTGGTTATTTTGGGAGATTATGGCAAATCTCTGTCAATAGGACACAAGCTCAACAGATCATGTACTCATTAACATGGCTAAAGTGTTTAAGTGAAGTTTCCTAAACTACCTCACACTTTTCTTTCATCTGACATTCTTTTTCTATTTAAAATCTTTCATCATAAATTATCTTGTTTTCCCAAAAAATACAATATGATTCTTGCTTGTAATCATATTTTCTTCCTACGAGCAGGTGATATATGAAAGCCAATATAACTCAAAACATAAGATGCTCAAAGTGAATGCGTTAGCTAATTTAAATAGCAAACAAAACTAAGATTTGGAACTTTCCAATTAAATTAAATGTATATCGCAAAGATTCCGATGTGTATCAAGCCCCAAGATTATGATGTGTCTAATTTTCTGAGCAGTCAACATTCCTCTTGAAATACAGCCCAAAAAAAATTCGAAGCTTACCTTCATCTTGAGGTAACTTTGAGTCATGAGAAATTCCCAGCAACTGCAAACAAATTAATGTTGTTGTCTCGGCATCATGCTTTTGCTCCACCTTCCACACGTTCTCGATGTTCCTTACACTCGTTCCTCGACTTTAAAAGAATGATCTATGCGGAGAAAAAAAAAAAGAGAGAGAGAGACTGGGTGAATGGGGTCCCGCGACAAGGTGAAGAAGGGGAGGATGGATCTGCGGAAGAACATACGACGGATTTGCCGATGAAGAGTGGAGAAGAAATAAGCATTCTCAGGGTAGATCTAACCATTCTCGGAGTGGGAGCTGCGCTTAGGGTTTGGCAAAGTAGTTGGCAGATCTGAACTCAGGGCATGGCAAGTGTATAATAGCTGGCAGATGGAGAATTTCGGCAAACCCATATTCAGCAAAGGTGAACAGTGATTTAATGTTTTCTTTTTAAAAAAATGGCCACTACATACACTATCAGGCACGGAGCCCCAAACAACATTAGTTTTGCAATGTTTAGCCGCTCATTGTTTTGGCGAACAAAGGTTTGTGAGCGAGCTACAAGAATTAGCTTTCTAGTTGGCTTAGTTTGATTGGCTTAGTTTGATTTTGGCTTAGTTTGATTTTCTTATTAAGTTTATATTGATTGTGCTTAAACATATAAACATGTAAATATAACCATGGAATGTGGAATCCATAGTAGTGAGTCTGAAATATTGTTCTCCAGCTGTATCACAGACAGAGAGGGCTTTATTGATCTTTGTTCAAATGACAGATTTTTCTCATTTTCCCATTGACTACTTGACGCAAGCCGTGAACACCATATGCCGATTCTTTCCCCATTTTGTTCATCCATTTTCTTCGTGATTTCCCATCGCTCAACATTGTTTCTCACCTACATTCGCCATGCTTCAATCCGAACTTGAAATAGCATTCGCAATCTTTCTCTCGATTTCTTGTTTTCAATTTGATTGTGTGAACTGATTTTTGTCTTCGTTTGTTACTTCGCTTCGCCTTTTCGCTATTAATATTCATTCTCTACTTTTGAGTTAGACTGTTCAAGATCCATTCTCTCAAGTTGCCTACCTCTCTCGATTTCTTCTTTTAAATTTGATTTTTATCTTCGTTTGTTACTTCGCATTCTCGCTTTGAACAGCTTATTCATTTTAATTTCTACCGTTTAGTTAGACAGATTCAAGATTCCTTCTCCGAATAATCTTCTTTCCTTAATTACTTTGTTCTACGTCGATCGCATGCATGTTAAGGTAATGTAGATAGATATGATAGAGTATAATATATATATATATATATATATGGGCAGCGAAAAGTAGATACTTGCATATAAGAAAATTAGATTATACTTATTGACGGAAACACAGGCCCCATACTTTTTTTTTTTTTTGTTCTTTTCAAAAAAGGCCATAATCCGAAAAGTTATAAGTGTCAATTTGTAAATTTCTTCTGGCCCAAAAAAAAAAAAAAATCTGTAAATGCATTTTGGAATTGTCTTCAATTTTGCTAACATTTTTTCATTTTTATCCCCATTAATTACGTACTCCCTCCTCCTATCTCCTATGTGCTTTTTATAAAATCCCAAAATTTGAATCACCGACCTTGGTCTATTTTATAAGAGTCTAACAAGACTTGTCTAAATATTTAAAGAGTTTTTTTTTTCACTTTTACCCCTCATTAATTATATGTATTGTATTAGTTAGAAGGTTTACTCTATTTCTCTCTCCTATTTACCTCCCTAAAAAATAAGGTCCCGTTTGGTACAAGGAATTGATGGGAGGGAATGAGAACTTAAAAGAGTTCCCATAGCCAAAACATGTTTGGTGCACGAGTTCCGTCAACGCCGATTCCTGCCTAGCTCCAAGCTCCCACAAATGTGGGAAATTGAAATCCCACCCAAAATAGCAGGATCTCAAAATCTTCTTGGGATAGTGAATTAATGGGACAAAAAAGCCCCTTTAAATGTGGTCTCTCTCAGCTGCTTGGTTCTTCATCCCCAAATCAATCTCCCTCCAAAGACACAGTCATGACTCCAAATCAGCTCTCTAGCTTTCTCGTTCCCAACGATGACGTGAGGTGGACAATAAGTGGTGGATTGTCGGAGATGCAAGAAGGTCGCGGTCCGATTCAAACTCCCTCATGGTGGTATGAGAAATGAAGAAATCGATCTAGCGTAAAGTGATCGTTGTGAAATGAAACTATGAAAGAAGATTTAATTGTTAGCGAAAGTTGCAAAAGCAAGAATCCATCTTTCTTAGTTTCACAACTTTCAATTTCTCGCTCCTTAATTCCATTCCTTGTGACCAGCCTTCTCCTTCAATATGTTGAAATTAATTGTAGCACAGTTTTAGCTGCTGTCATTTTATGCATTCGAACTCAGACTCTTTTAGGTGAGTGTTACGTTTGAACTTGTCAACTTTGTTCGAACATGTCAACTTTGTTTGAACCAAGTCATCTAAATTACTGAACTATCTGGTATGACGCGAGAATTTTAAGTCAACTTCCAAAATTCATATCTCTTTTATCTGAAATCCTTTGAGCTTGCTTTTAGTGCCTGTGTGACGCATTAGGAGTTTAGTTTCACATGAAAAAGGTTTCACCACAATCGGATCTATAGTTTGAGAGATATGATCAAATTATTGAACCTTGTTCATGTAAAATGTAAAACAGAGTCGAATAGAGTAGTGTGAATAGTGAATTTGAGAATGAAGTTATTGTTAATTATTAGTTAGTTGTAGTTGGTGTCAATGTGTTTATTATTCTAGTGTTTTCTGGTTATTTTTTTCTTCGTAGGATTTTGAAAGGAACCTTCATTGGCAAACCTATTCAAGGAAACCTAGGAAGACACAAATAACACAAGCAAAAGGGAAAGGTGCTTTTTAAGGTTGCAGGGTTTGACTTTACTATCTTAATGTAATATTAGGACTCATAGGCGCGCATAGAGCGGCTTTAGCCCGATAGCACTCAAGACACTTTTTTGGGCACCGTGCAAGGTGCTTTTTGCTTATATTAGCCATAGGAGGGAAGAGGATGGGTATGTGGGATTTTTGTATCGGGTAGGAGAAGGGTACGGTTCTACAGAACAAGAACCATCTTGACCGGGGAGTAGAAATATTCTCGACAAATTGTAGGAGAGGGAAGCTATTCTCGTCGCAGAGTGGCCTTCGTTCTTGGTCGCAAGAGTTTATACTCTTGATGCATTATTGTATTTCCAAAGGTGTTTTTGCTATTTGGCCTAATTAAATCAGTGTTTTAGATACTCATTTTGTTGGTTCCTAACAATTTGGTATCAGAGCAGTGAGATCCTAGGGAATTAGAAGCAAGTCAGAACGGAGGAGAGAGACTTGAGTGTGCTTAGCTTTAGAAAACTAATGCAAATGTTGGATACAACTCTATTACTTCTGCGTAAAACACAAGGCAGAGTCTCAAATGCATAAGCTTGATACTAAAGATGCTTTAGAGGGCAACAAAGGAGTAGAGAAGGAGAAGAAATCAGAGATACAGGTTTAGGCAAAATATATTGCAGTAGATGAGGATGCAAAAGAGGTGGAGGAAACTGAAATGAAGGAAAAAATAGAAGTCGAGATAGATGAAGTTGAAGAGAAAGAAAATGCAGCAACCGGAAAACAATTAAAGCTACAACATTTTTCATCAAAAGAAACTCTTGGTGACAACCCAAAGGAAAAGGTAAAGGCTGAAGCTTTCCAAGTTGAAGATACCGTACATATCCGGCCTACATACGTCGCAAGAGAAGCAGCAAGTAAAGGAATGAGGAGATGATGGGATGCTGAGAGGGTCCGGCACAACAATGGGAATATGATAAGCGGAAAAAATGGGAAAAGGCGAAGCCGGTGACACGTAAACGAAGAGAAGTGAGATTGGGTAGAAGCCTCGAACCTTAATAAGAAAAAGAAGGAGATAGAGGAACAGGCTTTAGGGTTAATTTAACCCAACACTCCAAAACTGGCCTAAGTCATTTTTGGCCCAATCCTACTACCAACGAGTGAGACCTGTGGATGAAGGCAGCAAGGGTTTAGTTTCTGCGATCACCACTTCTAAAAGCCTGACAAGGACAAAAACGCACAAGAACACAACGTCATCTTCCTCTTCCACGTTTGCGAGCGACATCCTGAAGAAAATAGGAGAGTTGGCATTAATGACGAAGACAATCAACAAGCCAGCGGTACTTTCTTACTCCTTCGATGACGACACCACTAGAAGCAATGAGTTCAATGTTGCTCTCTTTAATGGTTGGGTGCTGGGTTCAAGGGATGTTTCGCAAGTCCCTTCTCCATTCATATGTTGGGGTTCACACGGAGAAATTTTCTGTGTTGCTGAGATTTTTGAAGAAACCTATTGGAGAGACCATCAACCTAAGCGAATTTCACTTGGAGCAATTGTTGCAGTGGCCAAACCAGGGATGGCTTTATATCTGCACAAGCTTGATGAAGATTGTTGGAAGAGAGCTACACGAGCAAATCAAGGTTCAGCTGCTGTTCTAGAGAGCCAAAACCAGACTCCATTAAAGAGCTTTCTGGGTGAAAACTCTACCTCTCACCTTGAGGACAAGGTGAAGCTTTTAGTGGAGGGTAATGAAAGGAACCTTCATTGGCAAACCTATTCAAGGAAACCTAGGAAGACACAAATAACACAAGCAAAAGGGAAAGATGCTTTTTAAGGTTGCAGGGTTTGACTTTACTATCTTAATGTAATATTAGGACTCATAGGCGCTGCATAGAGTGGCTTTAGCCTGATAGCACTCAGCACACTTTTTTGGGCACTGTGCAAGGTGCTTTTTGCTTATATTAGCCGTAGGAGGGAAGAGGGATGGGTATGTGGGATTTTTGTATCGATTGTAGGAGAAGGGACCGGTTCTACGAGAACAAGAACTATCCGACCGTGGGAGTAGAAATATTCTCGACGTATTGTAGGAGAGGGAAGCTATTCTGTTCATAGAGTGGCCTTCGTTCTTGGCCGCAAGAGTTTATACTCTTGACAGATTATTGTTTTTCCAAAGGTGTTTTTGCTTTGTTTGGCCTAATTAAATCGTGTTTTAGATACTCATTTTGTTGGTTCCAAACAGATTTTAATCATTTGGATAAATTGTTCATATACATATTCAGTACTTGTCTTGGAAATGAAATTTGTTGTCGAACTTTTGCGTTTAATTATGAACATTCGTATATGTTTTTTGCCTTTTTTATTTTAGGGGTATTTTGGAAATTTACCTCACCTTCCCACTTAACCAACACCCAATTCTTCATACCAAACATTTTATTTTTCCCTCAACTTAAGTTTCATTCCCATGTTTACCAAACAGCTCAACTTTTTAAGTTCCCTCTCAATCTTCCTTTCCATTCCTTTCCCTCTTCTAAGTTCCTTTCCCTCCTTAAATGTTTCCTGTACCAAACGGGCCCTAAGGGTATACTTGAAAAACAGTTGATTTCAGACATACTTATTATTTTTAACCAAGGATAACTGCTTTCTTAATAATTCAGTTATCATGCCCAAATAGAACAAGAGGGAGTATTACTATATCACTGGATTAATTATGATCTCTTGCATCATATTGCGTGCAGGAAAAGTAATAATGGAAAAGGTAGGAAGGCGAAGGGATGAAGTGTGGGAACGAGTTACGCTATTGGAGGGAGGACGAGGAGTGAAGTGTAATGATTGTGGAGAGGAATTTGCAGGAGGTGCTAGCAGAATAAAAGCTCATGTTAATAAAGTCAAAGGCCAAGGCATTCGACCATGCACTGGCAAAGCAAACTCCAAAATCATACTGAACACAACCTCCTACATTCTCAAGGTACATACATGTATACTCGATCACTCCAGTTTATAATATGAATCACTTTGATTATAGACTAACTCATTAGAATTAAGATTAAATATATGGTAAATTAATTTTTTTACTTTACTTATAATAAATGAAGCAGGACAAAATAATGAAAGGATTCGAGTTGGGTCATCTTTTGTTTCCAATTGTGAGAATGAAGACTCGCAGATGATGAAACGATATGTGTTTGAATGTTTAAGGTTCAATTCATATATACTTCCAATTATATATATGCTTCTAATAAGTGTGTGAGAGAGATGTACAGAGAGAATTTGCATGTATTTTCTTTTAGTTTTGTTTTTAGATATCTCTAATTCTTTTTTTCTTTATAAGTAAATGTCTCTGGTTCTTCAGATCTGAAGATAAGGTTTTTATTTCCCCACTTTCATATTTGACTCAAGAAGGATTTATCACACTTAAACCAGAGGCTCATTTAGATTCATTGGTGAGTGTTTATTAACTACATTTTATATTGTATTTTAATATTAATGACCTAGGTTTTAGTTATAGTAATACTTGATTTCATGCATTCTTAGGTAATAGATATTTTTGTAGAGATACTAACTGATATTGAGCGAAAGAAGAAATCTATGCCTTCGAATTGGTATCTTCCGACCACATTTTCGGTGATTTCCTATTCTCTCTTTTCTGTTATACGATGAACATTAATTGTTTTCTAATCTAAAAGTCGTTCATTGAGTATAGTTTTTAATGGTTATTCCATAATATGATTATAGGATGCGGCACTCAAAGGCAAGGTAGGTCACTTCTTGAACTTTGTCCATTGCCAAAAAATAAAAGAAAATTATATGTGTGACCGGGAATCCTGTGAGAAGGTATGCCTTTTCAACTCTTTATAGAGAGGTTTCTTTATCAACATGATTACCTTCTTCTTTTTCATTATATATCAATTTGATTTTATTTGTGTTATCACAAATAATAGATTTTTATTCCTATTCACATCGGAGCAAGGCCAAATGGTGGGCACTTTTATTTATACATTATCCATTTAAAGAATAAAGAGATTGAAATGTGGGATTCTCTGCCCAATACATGTGTGGCTGGACGGGATGAGACAAAAAAAAAAAAAAAAAAATTGGTGAGTCTTTAGATGAATGAAAGATTCATAACATTAGTCAATTAATTCTTATTTTGATTATATAGAATTTTTGCTTTATCTCCAGTTGCTGGTCATGGAAAAGCTTTTTGAGGAAGTAGCATTCACACAATTTCATGTAAAGATGGCAAACGACATCCTCTTACAACCCAATGGGTGACTAGACGATTGTTATGTGACATTATAGAGAAACACTTACACACTCCGGGAGTGCCACCTCATCTATACTCTGACTAATTAAAATGCAACAACTTACCTTATTTTAATTCTACATGGCAAATGATTCATCTAAAGAAATTCAAATTTTATGATTTTAGGGATGATGGGAAGGAATTGCGTTTGTTGTTTTTCTAAATTAAGAAGTTTATGTTTTTTAAAATCATAAAATTTGAATTTCTCTAGATGACTCATCTTCCATGTAGAATTAAAATATGATAATTTGTTGCATTTTAATTAGTCAGAGCATAGATGAGGTAGTGCTCCGAGTATGTAAATATTTATCATGCACTACCTTATCCTATTTTGTTCAATTTGTAGATTTGATTGTGGCATCTTAATTATTAAATTCATGGAAGAATCAGATAATTATGTGAAAAGGAATCCTTTATTTCAGGTATGACTTCTTACAAACATATATAGTCATAGACTCATAGCAAATCCTTTCAGTCGTATAAATGATATGGACAGCAATATATTATGTAGTTTGACAGTAGAAGAGAAAAGGAGGATTTGGCTTTGAAGTTGCTCAACAATGACCTGAACCAAGAAAAACAAATTTATATGACAAAGCAAGACGGTACTATGCACAAGTTGAAAAGCAAGATGACAGTAAAAGATTACGACTTGATACTTCAAAAGAGTACTTTGATAATGTTGAACGAGAGCAAAAAGAAAAATATGATGATTTTGACAACAGAGGAAATGGGCATGATGATTTAGAAAAAGGTATGATCATTAGCATAAACTACATATCCTACTCATTTTAAATGCCTTTAATTTATGAAAATTGTTAAAATTCTTGAACTTGTAAAAATTGTCATAACTTTCAAAAATCACTCTTGTTAAATTGTAACGTCATCTTAGTTAAATTCCTATTAGCCACTCTCTTCTCGATAACTTTTTGATTATTTAATGAGGGACAAATGCAGGAAGGATATTTCTCTCTTTCATTTCTTCAAATTCATTATTTGATTGATTTCCATCTTCCTTTGTTACTTCTGCTTCCGCCTTTGCGCAATTAATATTCATTCTCTACTTTTGAGTTCGACAGACTAAAGATTCATCCTCTGAATAATCTTCATTCCTTTATTACTTTGTTCGTTTGAATTGCAATCATATTGAGGAAAGGTAAATGATTTTGTATCTGTGCAGAAAAAGTATATACTTTTGTGTGTGATAAAAGTAGCTACTTGCATATAAGAAAATTATATCATATTTATCGACGAAAACTGAAGCCCCTCAAAATATCTCGTGGTAGAGAACTTTCAGCTTGGCGTGCTGGGTTCTTTGGACGACCAGATGCAGATTCCTCTTCCAAGGCGAAAACACGAATACTAGGGAAATGCTTCACACTTGTAATTACCTTCTCATGGAGAGCACATCTAACCAAACTCTAGCGCACCAAATTTTTAACCTTGGCAGGGATGTGGAAAAAACTTGGACTCCTCCTCCAGCAAGTGTGGTCCGGATTGATGTTGATGGCTCGGTGTGTTACCAGCATCAGGCCGCTTGTGGTGGCGTCATAAGAGATTCTCAGGGTTGCTAGTTGATGGGATTCCATAAATCTCTTGGCCTCCACACTGTGATCAAAGCAGAGATATATGCTATCATGTTAGGTTTGAAGCTGGGCTGTCAAATGGGTTTTCAGAGAATCCTTCTCTACTCGGACTTGTTGTATGCCATCAACATCCTTATGAGGGATTATTATGCCGATCACCCCCTTAGAGGAGCTATTGAGGAGACTAGAGATCTGCTTTACAAAGACTGGAGCGTCGAACTTCATTACACTCCGAGAACGAACATCTCATGTGCCGATTACATGGCCAAGCAAGGCCACGATACACCTGCTGATGCTGACGTCACTCTTGTACCTTCTGTCCCTAGGGGATGCCTGGATATGTATTTCAGAGACCGAATGGTCTGCGCTTGTTAGTTTCTTTTGCTAGTTTGATGTACTAAGGACTGGGCTCTCATGGTCTAGTCCTTCCCTCATCATTCCAAGCTTCATAGCTTGCCTGTATCTTACAAAAAAAAAAAAACTGAAGCCCCAAACTTGCAAAAAAACAAAAAACAAACAAACGTTATAAGTACGTAGTTGATCTTAACTATTGCCTAGGTTTCCCAAGGTTACCGTTTAGTTTCAAACTGTCGAATTGTCTTCTATTTTAATGACTCCCTCGGATATAATATACTCTACTTCATATAGTCTCTATTACAGGTGGTCTTCTAAAAGGAATATTCTTCATTTATAAGGCATTTGCTAATTTTGTATTAAATATTTTTTTCATATATCCCCATATTTATTAAGAGAAGTGAGGAGAAGTAGAAATTAATATGATGTTGGAGTTTAGTGTAGTTAGTAAGGATAATAATAAAAGTCACTTCAATTTTACAATAAATTTAACACTTTTAGCTGTCTTTTATTGGAAAAGGGTTTTAAATATATTGCGTTTGTTCTGTTGATAATGTTGGAACTACTTTTAAAAATGACTTATTGGAATATATTAGTATTGGTTTAAATATTGAATAATCAAATATAAATTTTTAAGTCTTTTGTACTCTTTTACAAGTTTATTTGGCTGCAAATCATATGCAATTCTTTCATATCCTTTAAAGTACTAACAGAAATCTCATATTCATTGAATCAAAGGCCCTCCTCAATCTACCAGTCTTAAAGACCAACTCATACATTCTGATCGAGGTATGACTTGATGTATTATTAGTTTAATCATTAATGAACGTGAGGGAAGATTTTGTTATTCTTTTTGTGCTTTTTTGAGTTATTTAGTCGGAAGTCATATACCTAAATCGAACACTTACCCACTAATTAACTCAAATTTAATTTAAATTGTCACTTAGAGACAATCTTAGATTAGTAATAATCCATTTATTCCTAATGTAAGTGGACAGTTTTTTACATATTTTGGAGTGAGAAATTAGGAACCAAGTGACAGAGATAATTTAATTCCCATACGTCTGCTATTATATCTGCGAATAAATACATAGTGTTAGATATTTACTGTATTTTTGAGTACCAAATGTTTGAAGCAAAAAGTAACACCTGAAAAAAATATAAGTCCCAAATAAAAGTTATAACCAAGTCCTAAAGGATTTGATATTATTATACTAGAAGAAAATAAGGAAAATTTGCATAATTTAAAAAGTTTTGTAAGCACAAAAACAACCCAACATAACAAAGAGGCACCAGGATGACACAGTAGAAAATGGATGCAAGAAAGGGCACGAGAGAGGACAACTAGCTCGTTGCAGAGAGCTTGTCATATATTAGGGTGAGAAAAAAGGAACCAATTAAGTGAAAGATAATTTAGTGGCAAACATTTGGGAGATAAATTAATTTCCCACATTGCTATTGACGGGAGATAATTTAGTTTACATATGAATAATTAATAGGGACACTTTAGAGAATGAATTGTAAATTTGGGAGACAAGTTGGATTAGGTATTATGTTTATGATCAAATCCAATCCTCAATTAGATCTTAATAGCTCTTATATTAAGAGCTGGAGGAAGTACATATCTCCCATATTGCCCATATTTAATACTAATTAAAATTTCAAAGTTACACTGTAGGTTTAAATGAAGATTAAATTAGAAACTCCCTTGATTTTCAGAAGGAGGTAAAGAGTTTAAAATCTTCCCTTAATAATTCTGGTTTCATGAAGATTAAATTAGAAACTCCCTAATTTCAAATGAAATTAGCTTAAACAGTGAATAGTCAAACTATATTTTGTTAATCCTTTTGTACTCTTTTGCAAGTTTATATTGCTAGAAAATCGATGCGGAAAATTTTAATATTGTAAAAAATTTTATAAGCCCAAAAGCAACCCGATAAAACACTTATCTTTTGTTTCCAAAAGTTTATATAGCGTGTCCAAAATGAAGCAGGACATCAAGTTGGGTCATCTTTTGTTTCCAATTGGGACAATGAAAACTTGCAGATGATACAATATGTGTTTGAATGCTTAAGGTTAGATTTTCAGCTCTCTATATGTGTGTATGTGTGTGTATGCATGCTTCTAATATGTACACATATGCATGAATATATGTATAAATGCATGTATTTTAATGAAGTTTTGTTTTTTGTTTTCCTAAATCACTCTAATTCTTCAGTCCTGGAGAGTATATTTTTCGATCCCCACGTTTATATTTGACTCAACGAATTCATCACACTTAAACTAGGGACTTGGTTGAATTCATGGGTGAGTATTTATTTATTATATTCTTATACTCTCTTTTAATATTAATGGACCAAGGTTGGTTATGTTAATATTTAGTTTCATGCGTTCCTAGGTAATATATAGTTTTGTTGAGATATTAACCGAGAGTGGGAAAAAGAAAGCTACACCTTCAAATTGCTATCTTCCTCTGATGTTTTCGGTGATTTCCTATTCCCTTTTTTTTATATGATGTATGTTAATAGTTCTTTAATTCTAAAACTAGTTCATTAACAATAACTTTTCATGGTTCATCAATGACGTAATTACAGAAGGAAGCACTCAACTATGTTGAGCATAATTTCAAGGAGGACTTTGTCCAGCAGAAAAAGATCAGAGAAAATTATCTATTTCACATAAAATCGCCTGAGAAGGTGTTTCTTTTCAACTCTATCGAAAAGTTTCTTTATCAACGAGATTACTGTTTTTTTTTTTTTTTGGCCATATTTATCAATTTCATTTCTGTCGTCACAAATAGTAGGTGTTTATTCCTGTTCACCTTAAACAAAAGACACGGGGAAATTTTTATTTATACATTTTCCATTTAAACAAAAAAGTGGTTGAAATATGGGATTCTCTTCCCACATTTGTGGCTGAAACAAACCGTGATGGGACAACAAAAAAATTGGTGAGTGTTAGATAATTGTAATATATTCATAACATTATTAATTATTCTTTGATTATATATAATTTTTGTTTTTATGTCTATTTTTTTGCCATGGAAATACTCTTCAAGCAAAAAAAGGGAGCATTTTCAGACTATCAAAAGGAAATGGCAAACGATATCCTCTCCCAAGACAATGGGTGAGTGGACAATTATTATGTAAAATTATAAGCTTTAATAGAAAAAGAATTTATCAGGTACGACCTTATCCGATTTTCTTCTATTTGTAGATTTGATTGTGGTGTCTTTGTTATTAACTACATGCAACAATCAGATAATTATGTGAAGAGAGAGTGTTCATTTCAGGTATGAGCTCTTGCAAACATATATAGTCATGCCCGCTTTAATTCTACACGAGCATGCTGGCCCTTTAATTCTTTCATTCATATAAATGATATGGACAATAATATTAAAATGTAGTTTGACAGTCAAAAAGAACGGGAGGATTTGGCTTTGAAGTTGCTTACCAATGACTTGAACCAAGAAAAAAAAAATCTATATGGCAAAGCAAGAGGACGAATCTACACACAAGTTGAAAGGCAAGCTGGCAATGAAAGATTTCAAGTTGATGCTTCCGAAACATTTATTGAAGCATAATATGATGGCAGAGTGAATAGGCACGATGGTTTACAAAAAGGTATACGAGCACCTGCATTAACTATATATCCAATCATTTATGAAAATTTATTAAAATTAGTTGAAGTTCTTCACTTTTTTACAAATGTGCATAACTTTCAAACGTTACTCTCATTGAATTGTAGCCTCATCTTAATTATGTTTCTCTTTGCCACTGTCTTCTCAGTAACTCTTTTATCAATTAATGAGGGGCAAAGTGCATAAAAAAATAGTTAATGCAGCCTAAATTGTGGTTACTTACATTTTGAATTCTTAAATCTTCCAAAATGCGATTTACATATAGGGACGGCAAGAGAACACGACGCTTAAAATTTGAATGTCATATATTTAATTTATTATTTTATTTTTCTTACCATCTTTACTTAATTATTTCTTACTATTCTTGTTGCTAGGATCTTCTAACGGTTATCTATTGCCTACAACAGATTTAATAGGGAAGAAGTTTCAAAGATATACTGAACAAATATGGGAATGGATAATGGATGACAAGGTGTAAGCAATTGGAGTTTGGGGAAGTGGATGGTCAGGAAAAACAGCCTTGGCAACTCATATACATAACGAGCATATTTAAGAAGAACAGGTAGTGACATTAAAGTTATTTGTGTAACTGTGTCACAAAAATATAGCATCTCCCATTTGCAAAAAGTGATAGCTAGATCAATTGAGTTGGATATATTTAGGGCTGTTCATAAATCCCGAAAACCCGGTCAACCCGACCCAACCCGGTCCAACCCTGGTCCAGCCTAAGGGAAAGGCAAAAAAACCCGACTAATTTGGACAAGATCGGGTCTAACCCGAAGTCCGGTAGACCGGTATCGGTTAATATTCAGACTGAAATGAGCCCGGGCCTACCCGGATTATATTATATATGTTTATTATAATATATTAATATAGCTTTCAGGAAAAGAAAAAAAATCTTCCCCAACTTAAAACGATGCGTCCAGGGGAGTATATATTCCTCATGTCTCCTGACTTTCTGCCCTAGTTTTAGCATTCAGCCTCCCTCCATCTCCATCTCTGGAATTAATTTTGCGCGTCTGAAGATCGGCTTCCGGCGATGCACAGCGAAGATACAAAAGAAAGAAGAAGGAGAGAAAAGAAGAAGAAGGCGAAGGTGAAACGAAGGTCGGAGGTGACGGATGTCTAATCTCGACCGATTCTCCGAAGCTCGCCTCTCGAATCTCTCGTTTCACGATGTGCTCAACACCTCTAAAGCTTGGGCTCTCGGATCTCTCTTGTTTCAGCCGAAGAGAAAAGAAGAAAGCAAAGGTGAAACGAAGGTCGAGGTCACGAGGTCCAATCTCACTTAGATTCTCGAGCTCTCAAAACTCGCGAACACTCTCCCGTTGTAGCTGCCGCCCTCTCTCGGTTCGAAGCTTGCCGATGATGCCACCGTCTCGCCTTCTCTCTCGTTCAAGTTTTGAGTGTTTTTTCCGTCTGGTTCAAATCGTGAAATCCCGAGAATTGTTTTTGAAAAATAAGTGTAAAAAGTTGTTTTTCTTTTGTCTTTTGATTATATATATATATATATATATAGTAAAAAATTAATGCAGGGAGGGAGAAGTGTGAATTAATGTTTTGATTGATGAAAAGACGTGGCCTGCCATCAC
The DNA here is from genome assembly GCA_019022655.1 of Acacia acuminata. Classification (NCBI taxonomy): domain Eukaryota; kingdom Viridiplantae; phylum Streptophyta; class Magnoliopsida; order Fabales; family Fabaceae; genus Acacia; species Acacia acuminata. The sequence continues at coordinate 256,477 of JAFJYI010000047.1, read as the reverse complement.
GAGTCTCGAGTCTACAAATTGGAAAGAGTGATGCCTAACGCATCTTTAAATTATCCTCCCGTTCCTTTTTCTTTTGTCAACATAAATTTTTTGGGTCAAATCAACATGTTTTTTTACAAATAGACGTTTTTTTTATTAAAAAAAAACTTTCAACTCGGGCTCTAGACCATAAACCCGGTCCCAGTTTATCCAACCCGAGGGACACCGGGTATTTCTCTAGGTAGGATCGGGCTTCTGGTTGGCATGTCCAGCCCGACCCCCGTTCCGGACCAGACCACGGGTTCATGTCCAGCCCGGTCTGGTCTGTCTAATGTACAGCCCTAGATATATTAGATGAATTTGAGGTTAAAAGAATTGCTGGAAAATTATTACAAGCATTTAAAGAGATGAAAAAATGTGTTGTTATTTTAGATGATGTTTGGGATCATTTCTTTCTAAAGGAGATTGGATTTCTTATGTCGATAATTGAATTACATTCATTTTAACAACTTGTATAATGGAAGTGTGTCAAGGTATGGGTTGTGAGAAGAATACAGTAAAAGTGGAATTTCTATATGAAGAAGATAGTTGGGCTTTGTTTGAGAAGATTATGGGATTTCATGAAGTATTATCTTATGAACTACCAGTAAAATGCATTGCAATGGTTATAGCGTATAAATGCAAGGGTTTTCCTCTTGTATTGTTAGAATCGTCACGAGTTTGAAGGGGGAAAAACATGCTAGAGAATGGAGTGATATGTTGGGTTGTATTGAAAACTCGGGCAATGAACAATATGAAAGGCACAAATGGGTACTTCCAGCTTTGAGATCTAGCTTTGATTTCTTAAACAACAAATTACAAAAGTTCTTCTTGTTTTGCGGCAAAGGACCTTTTGATGATCACAATGCTAATCGTCTGATAAGAAGATATGTTTTTGAAAACATTGATGACACAAAGAAGTTGAGAGTCCTATACAGTGAAGGTTACATGTTGGATAAATTAATGAAACATGGTATGTTGGAAAGATATGATGAGCCATGGAGGATACACGAATTTCTTAGAGTCCTGGCTATTGGATATGCAGAAGACAGTAGTAAAATTATGGCAAATGCTTATAAGAATTTGACAGAAATACCAAGTATTGACCAATGGAAAGAAGATCTATAAAAAAAATTCTAACAAGAAACATGATACAAAGAATTCCAAATGGAATACGTCCTAGGTGTTCTCGACTTTGCACATTGCTTTAAGATTGTAATGAAAATCTTAATTATATACCTGTGATTTTTTCAACAACATGCCCGCTCTTAAGACCCTTGATTTGTCTAAGATTGGGATAGTGCGTTTGCCGAAATCCATGTCCAGTCTGAATTGTCTCACTACATTGCTAGTGTCAGAATGTTGAAAATTGAGTTACATCCCTTCATTAGAAAATTTGAAACGGTTAATATCGTTGGATCTATCTTTTACTGCCATCACTAAAGCACCTAGGGGCTTGAAATCATTGATCTATCTTAGATACCTGAATCTTCACCATATAGATAAGTTGGGAATGTCTGCTTCGTTCATATCAAAATTGATCAATTTAAAGCATCTTGAGATGATCGTAACTAGTGCAAAAAAGGCTTTTAAGACCGGACAAAAGAGGGGTCGTAAGACCGGACATGCGACGGTCTTGTTCCAAATTTCGGTATTAAAAGTCTACCATTTAAGACCGGACTCGAACCGGTCTTAAAGAAACTCTTTTAAGACCGGGACATTTAAAAACTTCTGGCTTAACAAGTTGTACTAAATGAAGCCGAAATATTTTTTGTTCGGTCCTAAAGCTCAACTTTTAAGACCGGCCAAAAAATAGGCCGCTCTTAAAAGATAGTAATTATAAGACCGGACAAGACACATACGGTCTGAAAAATAGCGGCTTCTAAGACCAGACGACTAATTATACACGGTCTTAAAAGACTGACTTTCAAGAGTGGATGATAAATACATCCGGTCTTAAAGATTTTGATTTAAGACCGGACGTCTAAATATACCGGTCTTAAAAGACCAACTTTTAAGACCGGGTTTAATATCAAAACTCAAAAGTCGTCCTGACCTTTAAGACCGGTCATATAATTACATCCGGTCTTAACAAGTGAACATTTAAGACCGGCTTATTATTTCCGGTCTAAATTTTCCCGAATTTTTCCCCTTGTTCTTCCCGATTATATATATACACAAATCCACCACCCAATCCAAGACATAAAAGTCGATACTTTAAGCTACAAGCTATGAACAATTATTTGAATAAATTGAATTGGAAAAAGAATACAAATATTATTCACCATGAGCTATTTGGCCTCTTAATTAATGATTACTATGACTATAACACCTAAATTAATTCATACAATAAGATAACTTACTTACAAATACAATAAGTTACAAGTACAACATACATGCGCCCAAAATAATATTCACAATGCCTTCATCTGATTCCCCCACCCAACAACGTAACATCCTCTTATATAACATGCCCCTTTGGATCGGATCCCGCCACAAAAATAAAACAAGAACAAAATTCATAGCCGGTGACATTAACTATGAACATAGATAGAAGGAATATAATATATATAGTTAAAGCCTTAAAGTCTTCAAAGAAATCTGCATATGAATATTACCTTATGAATTGACTCTTTTATAAAGTGATATCTTCCCATATCCCTTCTTGATGATCACTTCTTATGCCGGGTTCATTATCTGCTTCATCTTCTTCGTTCATGTCCGGTAGACCCCTTGAAAAAGGAGTACTCTCAGGAATACCATAATTTGAATTCATTTCCTCATCAATATCAATGACCCTCTTTCCTTGGAGAGCTACGCACCACATTTTATTTTCTTGATCGGTGATATAGAACACTTGTTTTGCCTGGTCTCGCCATAATAAAAGGTTCATCTCCAAAACTTCTACCATTGACATCGACTAATGTAAATCCTAGCCGATCGATCCGAACACCATTATTGACATTAACCCACTTGCATTTGAAAATGGGAAATCTAATTTTCACATAGTCCACCTCCCAAATCTCTTCAATAACCCCATAATATGGCATGACTGCCAATAAAGGGCTCTTGTCTTTCGAACTGGAGAAGTACATAGATTCAGCCTCTAACATAACACCACCGTTCCGACCGTGCTCGTATCATCTAAGGACTTCGTGTAAAATGTATAACCATTGATCACATACGAATTCCAACTTATGACATCAACCTCGGACCACCTCGCTAACCATTTGATTGTATCGAAACACATTCCTTTCCCTCGACCTTTTGTTTGAACCAGGTTTGCAAAAGTTCTCGTTATGCTCCCTATCAACCTTTGTTCGATCATTCGATGATTTTCTTTCCTTACAACCTGCTTTATGTGAAGCTATGCCGGCTTGAACTTCATCGACGTTATTCAAGATGTATAAGTGGACTTGTGACAATTCATCGATCCACACTCTTTATGGAAGCCCTCGTCTACCCCCATCGCATGCCGACGACGTTGGAAGCCCAATATGTCTTACTTTGGCCAAATAATTTTGACAAAATTCCATGGCTTCTTCAAAACATATTTCGAACAATAGATGCTTCAAAAAATCCGGGGCACAAGATATACGTTCTTCACGTGCCCTTTTAGGAATTTCATAGATCTTTCAATTGGGTACATCCACCGTAAATGGATAGGGCCGCACATCTTTATCTCCCTCACTAGATGAACAATTAGATGAACCATGATGTCAAAAACTTGTGTGTGTATAACTTCAGGACTTAGTCGCCTCTCATTCAAACATTTTACACAGGGGCAATAAAACTTCCCACCCTCATCATGGGCATTTTGTTTAGCAAATTTTATAAAGTCCCTCACCCCATTCGATATTCAACACTCGTCCGTTTAGCATTTATCCAACCGTGATCCATAGTAGAATTCCTATATATATAGACGGAAAGATTTAAACATACATATATATGCTCAAATGTCGGTTATGTCTTTTCTTTTCCTTTTTTTTCCGGATAAACTTGCTCATTAAATGCAGAACGAAGAATCACTTTTGGTCATAAATGTATCGCAGTGAATCCAAGAACCAAAATAAATGCATGACGAGGAAATTAAATGCATCGCGTGAAGGTCTTGTGGACTCACCTGTAGCATATAAATTCAAATGCGTTTGCTTAGTCTTTCTTCTCCCGCCACGAACGTTGATGTTGCAGACATCAAGAGTAACCTAAAAACATTTATTGGTCAATTGGGTAGGTCTAAAGTGCAATTATAATCTTCAAAATACAATATCCATTAACAACACGTAAAACCCACAAGAACATTTGATCGATTTCGCTCAACCCGGAAAAACCCGAACGATGAGCGGGAAAATCATAAAGTTATATAACCGAAACACCTCTTACAGCTTGCTCTATAGACGTTTAGCTAAGGAACCGAAAGTGATTGTCGAGAGAGCAACGCGAACCAACGGCTGGTGGCGATAACCCGAGTAACACTTTAGGCGCGACAAGAGAAGTTCGAGAGGGAAATTTAATATTCCGCGCGACGAGCGAGACATGTTTTATATTTTGGATTTTATTAAGACCGGAGTTTTATAATACTCCGGACCTAAATTGAGACAATTAAACCGGTTCATTAAAAAGTAGACGGTTCTATATATAAATTTTTTAAGACCGCCGTTTTATAATACTCCGGTCCTAAAATTCCTCGTTTTTGTGATTTCTAAAAAAGGATTTGGCAAACGCAAAGAATCGAATGAATAAAAATTAAAGGAAAACTGGAGTTTCTTTAATTACATATATTACTTGTATATGCACGTACACAAGAAAAAATACAAAAGAAAAACAAGCAGAAAATTTTCAAAAACAAGAATCTGACTAAACATCTCCTAAAGCTTATTATCCTCCAAAGCCTTGGCAATTTCGGCGTGAACATCATTAATTTCTCACGGAGATCGCAAGTTTGTCTTACTCGAATCAGCCACAATGCTTCATTAGAGGAAAGAGGAGAGGGGGTCGGTAGTAGTCACGGTGGGGCCAAGAGGTTGGAGAGGGGGAGCGGGAACCTCTTCATCATCCGAAGAAATAACAATGGGTCCAACGACCCGAGACTCTTCTCGTCACAATAGGACGGACTCTCGATGGAGGAGGCGCACCGTATAACGATCGACGGAAGGCACGAGCATCACGACTAAGAGCACCCCTACGAGCGGTTCTCTTGTATCTAACCATGGTTTGAGCAAATTAGGCGAGAGGTATGAGGAGTTAATTAATAAAGGCAGAGCTGTTCTCGATAGCCACCTACGTAGTTTGGAGTTACGAGGTAGTGAGGAATTAATAAGGAGTTATGGGTACGCGGTATAAAATTCCATTATTTAATATTTTGCAATTCATTTTATTTTAAGACCGACATTTTTTAAAATATCCGGTCCTAAAAGTCTAAATTACTTTTAAGACCGACCTTTTATCATTAACCCGGTACTTATAGGTATGCGGTATAAAATTCTATTATTTATTTTTTTTTAAGACCGATCTTTTATAATAAGTCCAGTCCTAAAAGTCTTACTTTTAAGACCGACTTTTTATCATTTACCCGGTACTTACACACTGCTCAAATGAATGATGCAGAGTCTCTTCGGCTTCCAGATAAACTTCCCAACTAGGCGTCTCCTCGTATTCTGATGAACAATGCGTCTCCTCGTATTCTGATGAACAATGCGTCTCCTCATTAAAGTTTCCGTTTCACATTGTTTAGGATGGGTTCTCTATTTAAACCCGTTGTTACTGTACTTTCTTCACATTCTTCTCCCCCAGGTCCTCCGTTTCCTCCTCCTCCTCTTCAACCTCAACCCCCTCCGCCACCGCCTCCTCCAAATCCGACTGTGAAGCGCCGGGTGCGATCGGGGCCCGCATCGATCAAATCGATCGATATTTGGGCCAATTGGTTCAAATTTTGCTCATACCATGAACAACAAGCCGAACATGGTACTCCACGCCAATGAGATAAAGTACGATCCCACCGAAGACGACTCCGACGACTCCGACAACTCCGACGACTCCGACGCCCCCTCCTCTCCGACTACGAGAGGGATTAGTTTTTTTTTGCTGCTTTTTTTTGATTTTGATTTTTTGTGATCGCGCCCCTATAGGGCAAACGTAAAAAAATTAGTAAATAAAATATTTTTAAATTTTGTTCTCGTGCGATTTTAGTACTTTATCCCATTATCTCGAACACGGAAAGCAATAAACAAGGCAACTATGAAGGATGGATAATGGCGTACTAAAAACCTAAAATAAAAGAACGAAGACTTTAGTTAGTAAATCGACGGTCCTAAAATCACGCCATTTTTGTCACTTTGGTTTCCATATCCGATTGCCTCTTGTCCTTTTCATTATCGTCTTTCTTTTTCCGACAAAAAGGAAACAAACAAAACATTGTCCTCGTGTAAATCCAACAACGTAAATTCGCATAATACGCTTAAGAACATACAAAAAAAAGGATCATTTACCTTATTCGGATAAGAACAAACAAAGTGACTATTCTTCTCAAGGTTGGACCTTCGTTATCGCCGATTTTACCTCCCCATATTGGAAACAAAGTGTCCTTTTCATTATCTTCCTTCTTTTTTTCGACAAAAAGAAAAAAGACAAAATAAAAGGGACACCGATAATGCTTTAGCGCCACATATGGAAAGGTAAAAACGACGATAATGAAGGACCTAGCTTGAGCAGAACGCCAAAACCTCGGTTGGCTTCAACCCTATCTATTTAATTTGTCTGAAAAGAGGTATTTAAAGGTGACTGACTTTTAAGATCGCACAAATAGAACTATACGGTTCTAAAAGTTAAGGCACTGTAAGCAAAGGACTTTTAAGACCGATTATTTATAATAATACGGTCCTAAAAGTTAAGCAATCTTTTAAGAGTGACTTTTAAGACCGACCTTTTATAATACGTCCGGACCTAAAAGTTCATGTGGATTTTTAAGCTTTTAGGAGCGGACACTAAAGCCATATACGGTCCTAAAAGTCTCATACTTTTTACACCGAAGACTTTTATGCGGACCTTTAAGACCGGACATGCTTGTTAATGAACGGTCCTAAAAGTCTCAAATTTCAAACACTAAATTAAATAGCTATATCCACCATCCAATAATACATTCGAAACCCAAAATGGACACAAGAAAATTGTTCGAAAAATTAACTAAATTTATTTATTGAATTTTACATTGCCTATGTATATTTACAAATGAATTGTTCAAAAAAATAAACAAATTTACGAAGATCGATTATTGTTGCTACGTAATATACTTACAAATGAATTTAGGACATTAATTATTGTCGTTTTTGTGACTCTAAGATCGACCATACGATATTCACAAAACACATTGCGTATGTGCTCCAGTTCATCATCGAAAAGGGAGTTTTGCATTGAAACATCTCGTAACATCAAAGACAAAGAATCGAATTAACTTGCGTGCATATTTCATTTGTAACAAGTAGTTTAAACCGAATTAACTTGCATAATATGTAACATCAAATACATTTACCTTGACATTTTGAAGCCATTTCCAAGTTGTTCATCAACACTACATTTTATTGGTAGAATGACAGTGTCACTCTAAGAGACTTATTCAAGGTACGCATTTACCTTTGACTCACCCGAATTACAAAGGCAAAAAACAGATATAAATCTTAAATAATGAAATTATTTATTCCTACTTGATACCCCCAAAATCCGTAAAATAATATATTTTTAGCTTCTTTTACTTTATTCCTCCCACTTGGTAAACATCATCAAATTGATGATGTTAGCAATTGTTTAATGCATTTTCTAATTGCTGATAAACGCGATATATGGTTTCTAAAAGGGCAAAGGTGTAAATTAAACAATAAACAATATTGTTATATACAACCATAACAACTTTCTATTTTTCACACTAGTGCAAAAAAGAGTTTTAAAACGCCTCATTTAGACCTAGGATTATAGAGAATCGATCTTAAAAGTATGACCTATGTGCGCTTTAGTAAATCTAAAGAACTTTTTGGACCAGATTATAAAGGATCTGGTCTTAAAAATATGACCGTGTGGCACTTTTGTAAATATATAGAACACTTTTAAGACTGGATTATAAAAGATCCGATCTTAAAAGTATGACCAAAGGGTAATTTCGTAAATATATAGAACACTTTTAAGACCGGATTATAAAATATCCGATCTTAAAAGTATGACCTAAGTGGCAAATTCATAAATATTGTGAGAAGACGCCAATCGTAGATGAGTCCTTTAATGCAATGATTTATTCCTTCGCTTAATTGGAATTATATACGATGCTAATAAGTAAATAATCTTCTGACTTTTAAGTAGCTTCCTATAATCTAGGGATTACAATCGAATATAATTACGAAATTCAAAAAACCATGATCTACTAACTTAATTCCTAAAATCTCTCTAACAACTTAATTAAGATTATTACAATCGAATATAATTACGAAATTCAAAAAACTATGATCTGCTAACTTAATTCCTAAGATCTTTCTAACAACTTAATTAAGATGATTACAATCAGGAATATAATTACGAAATTCAAAAAACCATGATCTGCTAACTTAATTCCTAAGATCTCTCTAACAACTTAATTAAGATAATTGCACAATATAATCGTATGTGCTAACTAATTAAATTTGAATTTCCAACAAATATATAGAACACTTTTAAGACCGATTATAAAAGATTCTGGTTTTAAAAGTATGACCGGTGGCAATTTCGTAAATATATAAAAGACTTTTAAGACCGGATTATAAAAGATCCGGTCTTAAAAGTATGACCGGTGGCAATTTCGTAAATATATAGAACACTTTTAAGACCGAATTATAAAGGATCCGGTCTTAAAAGTATGACCGGTGGCAATTTCGTAAATATATAGAACACTTTTAATACCGGATTATAAAGGATTCGGTCTTAAAAATATACTTTTAAGACCTGTTTTTACAAACAACCGGTCTTAAAAGTGTTAAAAAAAACTAAATTTGCTAAGCTCGTTAAGTCCGTGAGCGTGCTTGTCTTCTTGGTGATATAACATTTGCTTAGTTATAGATTCAACGAGTGTCCCAAGAGCCTCACAAGTCAAATCCTCAGCAAGAATGAGATCCTCTTCCTCTAACCTACTCGCAATCTTCGTAAGTCATCCTAAGAGCCACACAATCAAATCCTTAACAACGTTGGCAGTGAGATGTTTCGAGGGTTTTGCGATGGCATCAACTCCAATCCTCAGCAACGGCGCAAGCGTACTGCTTCGAGAATTCTGGACAACGACAGCTCCTTCCTCTTCGATCTATGGATCCTCCCACACCGCCTTCGCACAGATCCGACTTAAAATCAAACCCAATCTATGGCTCCTCCCACACCGCCTTCGCACAGATCCGGCTTAAAATCAAACCTAGATCTCTTCTTGCTTAAGTCTGTTTGCTCCTACCTCGACCGCTCCTGCTCAGATCTGGACTTTGATTTTGGTTGCTTGAAGCTTTGCCAACATCGACAAGAGGATCTTGCTCAGATTTGGTTGCTTTAAGCTTGTTAATTTTTTTTTAGATCTGGACTTCAATTTCACCTCTAAATTTATATTGATTCAAATTCGATTTCCATGGTGAATGATTTCTATTTCTTGTTATGTTTTCTTATTTCCGGACTTTGTATTCATCTTTTTTGTTTTTCTTGTTGGTGTTGCTTCCAATCTTCTCTTGGTTCTCCGTCGGCGATGACGGAGGGACATTCAAAATGTTGCCGATCGGTGATTTGGGACCGGTTGTTTCATTTGGGTTTTTTTTAAAATTATTTTGAAACACTTTTAAGACCGGATATTTCAAAAATTTGCGTTGGATTTGGAATTCGTCGCAAAATCGTGAATTTGCAATGGATTCCAAATCCGTCGCAAATTTTTGAATTTGCGACGGATTTAATTTTTGAATTTGCGACGAATTTGAAAATCCATCGCAATTGCCACTTTCGATTTTTGCGGTGGACGTTATCCGTCGCAAACGTAATTTGTGACGGAAAAGTCTATTTTTGCGACGTATTTTTTCCGTCGCAAAAACTGTTTTTTTTTTGTAGTGCACCAAACAATATCCTTGGCAGTTCTCCTTGTTTTATTGCCCTTCCTCGTAGATGCATTTGTTGCTTGCGAACCGTATTCATATAGTATCCTTGTCTCTTTTGCAAGAGATACCGACTGGGTATGTGACTTTTGAAAAACCACCTTATTCCGAGCATTCCACAATTTCCAGCATGTGAGGCCAAAGAGACTAGCCCAACTACCGCTACCATCCAACCTGGGGCTGGTCTGAGTAAGGTTCTGACGCATCCATTCCTGCAATTTAAGCTGGGCAAACTTTTGCATCTCAGAGGCCGGCAAGAACTGCAGCAAGACTTCTTGGGCATATTTGCAATGTCGCAAGATATGATCCACGTCCTCCGTAGCTCCACCACACTTGGCACAACTAGTAGACGTCCCCATATGGCGTTGATGGCGTTCGGCATTAGTTAACAAGCTAGAACGTGCCGCGAGCCAAAGGAACACCCTCACTCTTTGAGCACCCTACCATTTCCACACAACCTCCCAAAGTTGACTAAGGTTGGTGTCGCCTTCCTCACTTATCAAGTCATAGGCCGAGGTAACAGAGAAACTACCATCTGGTGATAGGTCCCATAGACAGTGAGCCTCCCCATCATCACTATTCGGTGGTTTACATCCTGAAATATGCGAGATGACGTTGTCAAGCAAAATATTTTCAAACCGATTCCAGCACCAGTGCCCGTCTGGTGAAGCAAAGTGGTTAACTGAGAGAGATTCCTCCTCATGATTTATATCCCTGAAAGCTAAAAGTCTACGTGGGCCCACCTCCGACACCCAATTGTCCACCCAGAAGCGTGTGTTTATTCCATTGCCAGGGTCCCACCTAATACCAAGCTCCACGTCCTACCACACATTCATCAAATGCCGCCATAAATAGGAACACTTCTGATTTCGTCTGTAAGGCCTCGTCCAATCCTCCTAACCATATTTCCTATGTAAGACCTGAACCCATAATAAATCTGGCTGAGAACGCATGTACAAACCAATTTTCATGAGAAATGCCTGGTTTTGGAGATCAAGTCTTTTAAAACCACAACCACCGGCCTTAAGAGGTAGACACATATCCTCCCACTTTACCAGCGCAGGCCGTCAACTAGTGCTAGAGCTTCCCCACACAAAGGTTCTGATGTGACGTTCAAGTCAATGACACAATCCTGGGGGTAATTTTGTAGTCTGCATAGCGAAAGCTGGAATGGCAGAAAGCATCGCTTTTGATAAAGTAATACGTCCTGCCAAGGATAGAGTCCTCGCCACCCAACCTAAGAGTTTGCTAACAACTTTCTCTTCCAAGTATGCATAGGTTCCTATCTTGACACGTTGGTGTAGTAATGGCACTCCAAGATACTTTCCAAGGTCATCCGTCCACTTGAAACCCAACTCCTCACTAACCCACGTCTGATCAGCAAGAGTGACATTTTTAGAGAAATAAATGGCGGTCTTGGAGTTACTAACCTTGTGGCTGGAACTAGCACATAATTCATCAAGTACATGTCGGATGAGCATAACCTGGGAAGCAGCAGTAGAGCTAAAGAGAACAAGATCATCTGCAAAAAATAAATGTGAAAGCGGGGGTCCCCCTCTTCCCATATGTATCGATTGCCATTGACGATCTTCCATTTTGCGGCTAATTGTTTGTGATAGTCTCTCCATACATAATACAAACAGGTAGGGCGAGAGAGGATCCCCTTGTCCGATTCCACGAGACAGGCTAAAACACTCCGACCAATGACCATCCCAAGCTACCCTCATTTTGCACATTGTAACGCAAACCATAACTGTATGCACGAACTTCTGTGGGAGACCTGCATCTAAAAGAGTTTCTTCAATGAAATCCCATCTTAACCCGTCATATGCTTTCTCCAAATCGACTTTAATTGCCATCCACCCCTCTCACCCTTTCTTTGATCTCATAGTATGGATGACCTCTTGAGCAATTATAATATTATCAGTGATTTGTCGTCCCACTACAAAACTAGCCTGGAAGGGAAGAATGAGGTGGGGTAGCCATCCTTTCAGTCGGTTAGCCAAAACTTTTGTCATGATTTTGTATGGGACAAAGGCATAAGCTTATTGGTCGAAATTCCTTAATATACACCGGTAATGCCGAGATCTTAGGAACCAGGGTGATGAGAGTTTCATTTAAGTGCTCCTCTAATACACCCTCCTCAAACCAGCGAGTTACCATGTGGAAGAGGGATCTTAGGAAAAACTGTTTTAGTAAGCCATATCTATGACAAACTTTTAGAAGAAATTGACATTAAAGTTATTTGGGTAAATGTATCAAAAAATAGCATCTACAAGCTGCAAAAATCAATTGAGATAGATATATCGAAAATTATTTCAAGCATTCAAAGGGATGAAAAAATGTGTTGTTATTTTAGATGATGTTTGAGATCTTTTTTTTTCCCCCCTAAAGAATGTTGGATTTCATAAGGATGTGTTTGGTTTGAGAGGAGGGGAGGGAAATTTTTTACTTTATTTTGACCAAATTGCCCATATTTTTTTCTTCAGTATTTCATAACTACACTCAACAAAAAAAAAAAAAACATTTTTCTTCTTATTAATGACAATTTGGTCAAAGTTCTTCCTCCTTTCTAATCCCCTTCCCTCAAACCAAACACACTATAAAAGAATTAAATTGATTTTGACAACTCACATATAAGAAGTGTGTCAAGGTATGGGTTGCCAGAAGTATACAATGAATGTGGAACGTTTGCGTGACGATGAAGATAGTTGGACTTTGTTTAAAAAGATTATAGGATTGCATGAAGATTTGTCTTTAGAATTGCTGAAAATTGAACAGAATATAGCAAGTCAATGCGAGTGTTTTCCCCATGCTATGGTTACAATTGCGACAAGCATGTGATTCAACCAATTTTTTTTACAATTAAATTAAATTTTTTTAAATATATTTCTTAGAGCAGTCCGGACGATGGTGATGGTTTCGCCTTTGATTTCATCAGGCAAAAATAAAAATAAGGCTGTGTCACCTGACACAAGTTGCCAGGTCTTTGTTTACTTTTCACCACATCAGCATCTAAACATACGTTTAATTAGTAAGACTGACAGACTTGTGTATTTTAGTACCTTTTAATTGTTTTTTGGCATTTAAGGTACTAATAATTAATATTTGTGTTGGTTGCTCCTTCCCTAATAGTATGTTGGCAAAAATGCACCTTCACCCTATTATATAATTAGGCATCAATTTTACTTAGGAATATTTGTATTGAATTAATTATAATTAGAGACAAGATAGTCTTAATTTGTTAATTATTCATACAAATATTTTTTTTGAACTTTTGATGCCATCTTATACTTATTCTTGCATTATATCTGTTTAAGAATTTTTTTTTGGGATTTTGGAAGGTTATAATTAATGATTTTAGAATTGGGGGAAATTACAGAAAAGATCCATAGAATTTATGGAAAGTGTAAATTAATGAAGAAAAGCATCAGAAAGTATTACATATAAGTACCCATAAGTTTTGTAAATTACGGTTAAGCCAATATATATTTCTAATATTTATGTTTTAGTCCCTCCTTGAGAACTTTTAAAATTTCAGATAGGTCCTTGGTCAAAATAGGTTTTGACCAAGGACCCACCTCCTTCGAAAAAAACCAGACCTCAGAGAGGGCCGTTTCAGCGCCGCGGACTGGGAGGAGCGAGAGAGAGCTGGAGTGTTAGAGCGACGGTGAGACTGGAATGAGTGTGGAGGAGAGATCAAACTTGACCCGTATCTTCACCGTCCCATCGTCAAACAAGGACGGAAGCCAGAGCTGGGCGACGGAGACGCGAGTTCGGACCAAACGGGGTTTCTAACCAGAGAAGGCCGCCGCGATCGTGGAGACCTGGAGTTCGATTTGAAGTCGGAGAGGAAGAGAAAACCACCGTCTTCGGACCTTCTCTCGAAGTATATATTCTCTGCTTACAAGTGCGAGAAACTAAATCCCCCTCGGATAGAGATCTCATAATGGATGTGAGTTTCCTATGGAGATTACCTCAATCGGATACCGTTGACAAATGAAAACTCATTAATCAGGTTCATACCTTTACCATTATAACTTGACTTCCTTTATAGTACTATATATGCTTATGATGCTAATTGAATATCAACCATTTATCAATATTGTTACTGTTTGTGTTCGTAACTCCTCACGCTTGGCATGAGTCATTTCTCTTCTTTAATCACAGAAATCGACAGGCACAGAAAAATCTAAAATTATTAGAGCCAAATGATCATGTTACTTACGTTTTCTTTATTTCTCTCCATTTGCATGTGTTGCTTTTAAATTTTGTGGTCACGCTCACCAATTTCTGAATGCCTGCCAATAAAATAATCAATGTCCCGATAATTGAAATTTTGCTTTGTAAAAATTATGTTGTACGTAGTATCAAATAACAACTTAAATAAATCAGAAGTATAGTTGCAAAGCTGTGAATATATCTCATCTCTTATATACGTTCCTAATGATCTTGTCAATTATTCACTTACTTACAAAAGTATATATAGTTGCAAAAGTTGTTTAAGGGATGCGTCTCAATTAAATTAAAGGTGCATCTTTACTCACAATTCTAATTCTAATTGGTAATGTAATATGCAAGATACTCGGTTCTGTTGTCGGTGGCATGAAAGCTTGCCTATACACGGTTCTTTTCCCTATTTTTTTTTTTTTTTTTTTTTTTTTTGATATAAAAATGGCTCAACGCCTACATTACAAAAAAGGAAATTACACATAAGAGGAATTTAATCCTAAACACTCTTGGTCCACCCAAGCTCTCAGATGAGTGGGACACACATATAAAATTGCAGAATTAGAAATGCCCCATTTAGCTAAGGTGTCCGCAATTTTGTTCAAATCACGTGAGATGACCCTAACATCCACCTGCCAATCCCAACGAATCATATCTCTAGCTTTCACAATCAAGTTAATGCCAGTATTACAAGTATCATCTAAAATCAGATTAATAACTTCATCTGAATCAGATTCCAAAATGATCTTCTTTAGCCCCATATCCCAATTCTTTTCCCCTATCTGTCGAGTGAGTGAGTGACTTCGTCCCTCTCAAAGCTAGTCAAAGGTGAGGTTCAATAGAAGGATGATAATGGCTTACTACTTACTCACCATGGCTGGCTACCTTCGCCCATTTGTGGTTAGTAAATTTTTTTTCGCCACTTGTGGTTAGTAAAATAAGGAATCCACGAAGAGCCACACTGCCTGCTAATAAGCCTAGTAAGCCTAAAAACGGATAGGAGGAAATGTCTTGTTTGGGCCCAACTGAAATAGCGGTGTCAGGGACAGCATGAACCAAGGAAGCTGTCTCAGAAGTGCCCACTGCACCACTGATTCCAAGCATTTCTTTGAGTCATAGGGGAAAAAATCCTAATTTATCCAAACAGATAAGCAAATCGTTCTGAGACTAAGAACTGAATGTAGCTTAAGTGCTTAACTACGAATGAAAGTATTAAAGTGCTGACTTTATCATCCAACGATGAAATGCCCATTTTGTTTGGTAATGGTGGTAAGCCAACTCTAGACCGGCAAGCTGCCTACTAGAAGTAGAAGGACTGATTTTCTCTTTTATCATTAATTCGAAGTTCTTCACTGTCGTTGCTGAACTAATATTACCACTCAACTGACCCTCATGAACTGCCTTTCCTAACCCCGGATCATGGCATCCTTGATGCATTGCTATGAGGTAAATTGCTCAGTGGGAGATCGGGGGGAATTGAATCAGAAACAGTGGGATGATGTTGGTTCACCCCAATGGTCATTATCATTTATAGATGAAGAACTATTATTAATCGTGTTAACGAATCTACTTAAGTAATTTTTAATCATGGAAAAAGTGTTGTACAGTTTCTTTTAAAAATATTATAAACCTTAATAAGGATCCAATTATAAATAAATCTTGAGAATTTGCTACTTTAAGTATCCCATAAAATTGGTTGTGCTCCTTCTGTTTCTCTTTGTATAACACCTTAATAAGAATTTGCTACTTCTTTTTTGGATTTTTTAGTACCTCTGGCTTAACTTTTTCTTTTTTCTGATTTCTTTGTTGTTCTTGGTTCTGATTTATTTGTTTAGTGATCTCAACCCATACTCCCTTCTAATGTACATGTGATGGGCTTTAATATGTGCAATCGTTTTACTTTTAAATGAACCGTGATATTCTTATTAAAAAAAGTTTATAAGGCCAATATCATAGTTGTTCCAGTTGTTAAGTGAGGATTTTGTTGGTTGAGGATATATAAGTATTTCTGTAAACTTTCTTCAAACATTGAGGCATGCCTTTATTTTTATTTTTAATTTACTTTATTTTATTATTTTTTAGGTTTGAATTCCCCACATATTGTTCGGGTTTTCAACTTTCAACTGAAAATTAGTTTTTGGTCAAGGGCAATTACTGCCATTTTGATTTAACTCGGCCTATAAAAAAAGACTTCATCAGTTGCTCATTTGTATCTGGGAGTTTACAATTTTTTTAATGAACTTAACAAAAGTGCTGTTATTGTTTACAATAATACTACAATTGATCTCTCTCTTTCTCTATTGTACCAATCAAAGGATAATTTTAAAATTTATAAAAATGATAAATTCAATTAACCTTAAGAAATTTTCTTATTTTTTAAGAAAATATTTAACTTGCTTGCAAGAAATATCAGCAGAAAAATATCGAGATACATATATAGAGAGAGAGAGAACATATGGATCAGCGAACAGCTTCATCGCTATTCCAGTAGTTCTTCACCTTTAGACCAGTGGGCCATTCCTGGCCCAACACTTTACCCGGCAAACTGCTCACCATATTCTCAAGAAGCTTCTTCAACTTCCTAGGCAACCATTTCTCTACCTAATTCAGCTGTTCTGCTCCATCATAGCTTATCTTCGGACCCCATTCTCTGAAATAGTTCAGCCATGTTCCCTATTTCAAGTAGTTCAGCCAGGCTCCACTATCTCTGACCCCAGATACTCCGCAGAAACCACTTCGTACCCTAGCGCCATATCCAGTATCCACTACCATATTACTCGCTGCAGTATCATTCCTAATTCCAACACCATTAGCCCCTTGAAGACTGGTCCCTTGTTTGGGGTAAATCGCATGGCCATGAAGTGAAGAATAGACAACAGGTTTGTTCCCATCCTCCTTGAATTCAATATCGAAGGGATCTACCCATATACCTCCACTATGTTCTGATAAATAAACACTTTTTAGTTCTCCATCAAAATTGCGTACTCTTAGTGTCACATGTTCCCAATCCCCCACGCGTTCACCAATTTTCCCCAGTGAAATGGTGATGAACTCTACTTTTGCTCGTGCTGGTCCATTAAGTGGGTAGTATACCCAACAGGCTATGTCTGTGAATGTTCCACCAAACATGGGTTTTATGTGCATATATGCTTGTGAGCTTTGTAACTCGCCCCTTTTAACTCTTTCCTTGTTGTCTTCATCTGCTGGAAGATCCAGCCAATAGGAACCGTCATTATTAGGATCTTGAGGAAGATTAGTGCCATTTGGTTGTATTGGGGTAGGATGTCATTCATATCCTTTCTTATAGAGTAATCCTCCATTGGCAAAAAACCAGTTTACAGAGGAAGCGTGGTATTCTTCATCAGGATGTAAGTACATTATTGGAGAGTAAGCTTGGACTATTGCTGTAGATTTGGCATAAAGGTGAAGTTAACATTGGTGTTCTTCAAACAGGATATAGCTAGAAGACTGGTGTTTCCACCATTTTCAATTATATATGTCTCAATCTCATTGGTGAGGTCTGACCGGAGGCATCGGATTTTATTGAGGGAGGGCTTGTCCAGTGTTTTGGTCATAATATGGCCTATTGCTTTATAACCATCAGGAGAGTTAGGTTGCCAAAAATAGGCAGAGCTAGTTTGATTGATTTTTAGGGAGTTGGTACTCCATTTGAGAGTGTAGTCAAGGGGTTCCGTTAGAGCAAGAGTTATCTTTGGCCACAAGAACCCATCCAAAAAAGGGTTTATTGTATGATTGCCTATAGTAACCTAACATAGAGAATCCTTCTGGTAGTCCCGTGGGTTCAAAGATTGTAGCCCCAAGATTTTCGAGACCACCTTCATAGGATGCCCACACTTTGTTGAATGTTGAAATCTGCGCCACTTGCAGCTCACCCAGATTTATGGTCCCACTAGCAAATCGATCACCTGCGTCTAAAATGGTAATCATCCTTCCTCAATGTGACAATATCTAACATAACACATACTTCAAATTGTACTTAAAACCTCACATGTTTTGTCCTAAGCGAGTGCAGAATCTGTGACACATGGGGTGTTATTCATGTTTAAGATATGATTTATAACTGTGTTTCTGAAGTCTACATGTTTTGTGGAGAGATGCTTCAAATCTGGAATTATCAAGCTTAAGTATGTTTAATAAATGCTCAAGACTTGTGTCAGACATGTTCATGACATGCCAAATAATTCATAACTGCTCTGCATCTGTTATGTTTTTTGTTGTTGTTGTTATCTTTGCTTTTGAACAAGTAAGAGTCTGAATAACAAGAAACGAGGAAAAACAAGTATATGAAGCTAGATAGTGATTATTACCTGGTGGCCATAGTGGGGTTGGAGCAGGTAGCTTGAATGTGGGATCAATGGTGACTTTAATTTTTTGTTTAAACTTTCTTTTTTAAAAATCTAAAATGAGTTTTCCCAGATGATTTTTCAAAGTTACTTTAATCAGTTTTTCAAATAATTTCTTTGGTGGTAGGAAAGAGAGAAAAATGGTGACCAGTGGAGGAACCACATTATGCACATAGGACCTATATATGGTGACCAGGTCCTACCACCGTATTAAGAGAAAAAATCATGACTTGTATATATACTTTCAGCCTTATAATTTTAGTCATACAGAATTATGTGATTTATTCTCTAATGATTTTTAAAGTTATAAAGTTTTATAAAAATAATTTTTATAAGTATTAATAAATATATAAATATTATTATAAATCAGGCTGAACCGATATAATACTTGTTGTGAATGAATTGGGAGAAATACTTACATATTTAAGAGTGCCCCATTGTCGGAACTCTATCTAATGGAAACACATCAACTCAAATCATTCTAATCCTAGTTGGTCAATGATTCATGAGAAACAATTCGCATTTTATTTTCATTTTAAGAAAAGTAAACATCTTAATTTGAAAAAACAAAAACAAAATAAAATGTGAATTGTTTCAGATGAGTAATCGGCAAATTAGGATTAAAATGATTTGAGTTTATGTGATTTCATTGAACATAATTCATATAACGTGGTACTCTAGGAGCATGCAAGTATTTCTCATGAAGTGAATAGTATTTAGTGTTTATATTTATCATATCATATACACCAATTGAGTGTTTATATTTTTCATATCATATTATCATAAAACGTAAAAATAAAAAAATAAAAAAATAAAGAGAGTTATTAGAATGGTAGATATGATGAGAAAGGAGAGATATTTCTTATTGGCCCATTGACTATTTGGGGAAGACTATATGGCTATCCTATCACCATCTTGCGCACACATTTTGTTCTGTCGTGGTGAATCAAATCAACTCAACACTGTTTCTCATTGGAGTCGATCAACCGCCATGTTTCAATCCAAAACTTGAAATAGCATTCAGTAATCCTCTCTCTCTCTCTCTCTCTCTAAGCTAGGCCCCAAGGTACCATTTCTTTCTAGATTATTATGGTCTTTCATCGGATGCAGCCTTTCCACCCCTTGGAAAGGTCGATAAGATCTCACCCAAGACTGAATTTGATTTTGAAGCCGAGGTTTCTGATTTCTTCTTGTCAATTTGATTTTTATCTTTGTTTGTTACTTCTGCTTCTGCCTTTCACAGTTATTCATTTTAATTTTTACTGTTTAGTTAGACAGATTCAAGATTCCTTCTCTGAATAATCTTCTTTCCTTAATTACTTTGTTCGATCAGATTGCATGAATATTAAGGTAAGGTAGATAGATATGATTTAGTATATATATGGGCAGCGAAAAAGTAGATACTTGCGTATAAGAAAATTAGATTATATCTACTGATGGAAACTCAGGTCCCATAACTTTTCTTTTTTAAAGGCCATAATCTGGAAAGTTATAAGTTTCAATCTGTAAATTTATTCTGGCTGAAAAACAAAAAATCTGTAAAGTATTTTGGAATTGTCTACGATTTTGATTACACAAACTCCCCCCCCCCCCCCCCAACACACACACACGCACAAAAAAGAAAACCCCCATTTAATATACTCTCATTCGTCTGGTCTTTATTACAGTGATATGTAAATTGTAAATAAATGAATAATTAGGGAGTTAGGAAGTTAGAGAGGTAGTTTGTTAGTAGTTAGTCAGTTAGGATTAGGAAGGTATCTGTTATAGTTGTTAGTTGTTAGAGGTTGCTATTAGTAGTTGGTTAGCATCTGATTAGTGAGTAATTGCTATTGGGCCTTGAGAGTATAGCCTTTGCCTATATATACAAGAGGCTAGACTAAGGAAAGGCATGTATTGATTCAGTTTAATGTGTATGAAAGTAATGAGCAGTGCAACAGCACTTGCTTCGGCTATGGCTTCTCTTCTCTAACTCTTCTTCTACAACCTAGTTATCATACAGCATGTCTTCTTATAAGATATTTGCTATTTTCGTATTAAATAGGTTTTAATATATGCCCCATATTTAATAAGAGTATTGATGATGAGGATTAGAAATTAATATGATGCTGGATGAGTCAGAAGTGATCACTTATGTTTATGACTAGAGGGAGTATAAGATACAGTTTTTTCAGTAGGCATAACTGCATGATCGTATTTATAAGATAAGGATGTTTGAAATTTGAGCTAACATTTTGTCATTTTTATCCCCATTAATTACATACTCCCTCCTTTTTTTAAGAACCCAAAATTTGAATGACCTTGGTCCTCAACAAGAGTTGTCTGAACATTTAAGGGGTTTTTTCCACTTTTTCCCCTTATTAATTAGAAGATTGGTAGTCCTTATATTTACTCTATTTCTCTCTCTTACTTGCCCACTCACAAATAAGGGTATACTTGAAAAACTGAGTTGATTTCAAACATACTTATTATTTTTAACCAATGTTAACTACTTTTTTAAACTGTGTTATTCAGTTATCATGCTATTATAAATAGGACTAGAGGGAGTATTACTATATCACTAGATTAATTATGATCTCTTGCATCATGTTGTTTGTAGGAAAAGTAATAATGAAAAAGGTAGGAAGGCGAAGGGATGAAGTGTGGGAACGAGTTACACTATTGGAGGGAGTAAAAAGATGGAAGTGTAATGATTGTGCAGGGGAATTTGTAGAAAGTGCTAGCAAACTCCCCTTTAATTATAAACTCCTGAATTCTCAAGGTACGTAAACATATACTTGATCCTCCGGTTCATAATATAATTCAGTTTAATTATAAACTAATTCATTGGAATTAAGAAATGATAATCAGTTTGTTAAATATATCTGAAATTAATTTTTTTTACTTTACTTATAATAAATGAGGTTTTAGAAGAGAGAGAAAAATACATGGAGCCACATTTTTTAAACCTTGAACATGGAGACTGATTTGTGAGTAAGCTGATGGGAAGATTATATGAGAATGAGATTGTAAATAGAGATAACTATAGTTGATATGATAAAATAAGTTGAGAAAGCAATAAGAAATTTTGAGATAAAGAGTAGGCAAGAATCTCACCTTCTAAAATTCTCTAAAACAGCCTTAGGAGAATCTCCTAAACCAATTTACACTCTGAAATATTCCATGATCTTATTGATGATGCCTATTTATAATAATTACGAGAGAGATCCTAATTCAAAATTCAAATACGAAATCCAAATATAAAATTCAGATAACTCATAATCCTTGATTCTAGCACATAAATCCATCTTGTGTATATTCCACTTATTTCCTGATTTCCTAAAGATAATAAAAACAGACTTAATTAATTAAATAATAATTAAATAACCAGCAAATAATAATTGATATTATTATTCTCTGAATAATATCAATTATTGTTTAATTGGTATTCTATCAGAGCCACATTTAAAGATTAATTACATTGAAAAAATTGATAAATAAATATATTCATTACTATCTAAGTCACTTATATTGTGGACTAGAAGATTATATACCTTCTTATCTTTTCTTAGATTTATTACATCTATTCCATGTTGCCCTTATTTAAATATCAATTCAATTTCTCAAAGTTACTCAATATATGTTTAAATGAAGATAAAATTAGAAACTCCTTTGACTTTCAGAAAGAGGTAAAGAGTTTTAAATCTTCCCTTAATAATTCTGGTGATAATAAGTGTCAGATAAAAATGACTAATTAGGGTACATATTAGTTCAAACAATGAATAACCAAACTATATTTTGTTAATCCTTTTGTACTCTTTTGTGAGTTTATATTGCTAGAAAATCGAACAGGAAATTTGAATATTGTAAAAAAATTTAAAGCCCAAAAGCAACCCAATAAAACACTTATCTTTTGTTTCCAAAATGAAGCAGGACAAATACAAGGTGATGCTAAGTATCAGGAAAGGATTCAAGTTGGGTCATCTTTTGTTTCCAATTGGGACACTGAAAACTTGCAGATGATACAATATGTGTTTGAATGCTTAAGGTTAGATTTTCAGCTCTATATCTGTGTGTGTGTGCGCGCTCGCGCATGCTTCTAATATGTACACATATGCATGAATATATGCATAAATGCATGTATTTTAATTCAAGTTTTGTTCTTTTTTCCCTAAATCACTCTAATTCTTCAGTCCCAAAGAGTTGGTTTTTCGATCCCCACATTTACATTTGACTCAAAACGAATTCATCAGACTTAGACCAGGGACTCTGTTGGATCCATGGGTGAGTATTTATTTATTATATTCTTATATTCTCTTTTAATATTAATGGACCAATGTTTGCTATGTTAATAGGAGTATTTAATTTCATGCGCTCTTAGGTAATAGATATTTTTGTTGAGATATTAACTGAGAGTGAGAAAAAGAAAGCTACACCTTCAAATTGGTATCTTCCTGTGATGTTTTCGGTAATTTCCTATTCCCTTTTTTGTTATATTATGGATGTTTGTAATTTTTTAATCTAAAACTAGTTTATTGACAACCATTTTTCATGGTTCATCGATGATGTAACTACAGACTGCAGCACTCGTACATGATGAGCACAACTTCAAGGACTTTGTCCATAGGCTAAAAATGAGAGAAAATTATATATTTGACCAAGAGTCACCTGCGAAGGTGTGTCTTTTCAACTCTTAATAGAAAGTTTTTTTAAAAAAAAAAAAAAAAAAAAAATCAACCTGATTACTTATTGTTTTTGCCGTATATCAATTTGATTTCCTTTGTCACAAATAACAGGTGTTTATTCCTGTTCGCACTGGACAAGAGACACATGGACATTTTTATTTATGCATTTTCTATTTAAATAAAAATGTTATTGAAATATGGGATTCACTACCCAATAATAAATTTGTGGCTGCAACAGAACGTGATGAGACAACAAAAAAATTGGTAAGTGTTAGATAATTGCAATATTCATAACATTATTAATGATTGTTTTGATTATATATATATATATATAGGATTTTTGCTTTATGTCTAGTTGTTTGCCATGAAAATACTCTTTGAGAAGGAAAAAGGAGCATTCTCAAACTATAAACTGGAAAGGGCAAACGACATCCTCTCCCAAGACAATGGGTAAGTAGACAATTATTATGTAGATTAATAGAAAAGGCTTTTATCAAGCATGATCTTATCTTATTTTTTTCCACTTGTAGATTTGATTGTGGTGTCTTTGTTATTAAATACATGCAACAATCAGATAATTATGTGAAGAGAAATCCTTTATTTCAGGTATGACCTCTTACAAACATATATAGTCATGTATATGGTCGTAGACTGATAGGTTAGGACTCATGCATGCCCGCACACAATCCTACATGAGCACGCTGGCACTTTAATTCTTTCATTCATATAAATGATATGGACAATAATATTATAATGTAGTTTGACAGTCAAAAAGAAAGGGAGGATTTGGCTTTGAAGTTGCTTACCAATGACCTGAACCAAGAAAAACAAAATTTGTATGACAAAGCAAGAGGACGACTCTATGCACAAGTTGAAAAGCAAGATGGCAATGAAAGATTACGAGTTGATGCTTCCAAAACGTTTATTGAAGCAAAATATGATGACAGAGTGAATATGCATGATGGTTTACAAAAAGGTATGAGCACCTACATTAACTATATATCCAATCATTTATGATAATTTATTAAAATTAGTTGACGTTCTTGAATTTTTTTAAAATGTGCATAACTTTCAAACGTTACTCTCCTTGAATTGTAACCTCATCTTAATTATGTTTCTCTCTGCCACTCTCTTCGCAGTAAGTTTTTTATCATTTAGTGAGGGGCAAAGTGCATAAAAAAATAGTTAATGCAGCCTAAATTTTGTGGTTACTTACCTTTTGAATTCTTAAATCTTCCAAAATGCGATTTTCATATAGGGATGGGGAGAATACGACTTCTTAAAATTTGAATGCCATATATTTAATTTTTTATTTTATTTTTCTTACTATCTTTACTTAATTATTTATTACTGTTCTTGTATCTAGGATCTTCTAAAGGTTATCTATTGCCTACAACAGATTTAATGGGGTGGAAGTTTCAAAGATATACTGAACAAATATGGGAATGGATAATGGATGACAAGGTGTCAACAATTGGAGTTTGGGGAATTGGGGGGTCAGGAAAAACAGCCTTAGCAACTCATATACATAACAAGCTTATTTTAGAAGAAGCTAGTAGTGACATTAAAGTTATTTGGGTAACTGTATCACAAAAATATAGCATCTCCCATTTGCAAAAAGTGATAGCTAGATCAATCGAGTTGGATATATCTGATGAGTTTGAGGTTAAAAGAATTGCCGGAAAATTATTACAAGCATTTATAGAGACGAAAAAATGTGTTGTTATTTTAGATGATGTTTGGGATCATTTCTTTCTGAAGGAGGTTGGATTTCCATTGTCAGATAATCGAATTAAATTCATTTTAACAACTCGTATATTGGAAGTGTGTCAAGGTATGGGTTGTGAGAAGAATACAGTGAAAGTGGAATCTCTAGATGCAAAAGATAGTTGGGCTTTGTTTGAGAAGATTGTGGGAGTTCATGAAGAACTGTCTTTGGAGGGAAAGGAGATTACACAGATATATCACGTAAATGTGAGGGTTTTCCCCTTGCTATTATTAGAATTGCGACAAGCATGAAGGGGGAAAAACAAGTTAGAGAATGGAGTCATATGTTGGAATGTCTTAAAAACTTGGGCAATGGGCAATATGAAATGGACAAATGGGTGCTTCCAGCTTTGAGATCTAGCTATGATTTTTTAACTAACAAATTGCAAAGGTTCTTCTTGTACTATGCCTTAAATACCAATGATGGATCTCTTTATGATGACGATACTAATCAATTCATAAGAAGATTTGTTTATGAAAGTATAGATGAGACAAAGAAGTTGAGGGTGTTGTACAATGAAGGTTACAACATGTTGGATAAATTAAAGAATCATAGTATGTTGGATCGATGTAATAAGCGATGGGAGATGAACAAATTTCTTAGAGCCTTGGCTATTACCATTCTTGAAGACACAAGTAAAATTATGGCAAATGCTTATAAGAATTTAACGAAATACCGAGTGATGGCCAATGGAAAGATGAACTACAAAAAGTTTTTTTGACGGGAAACAAGATACAAACAATTCTTGATAGCTCATCTCCTAAGTGTTCTAAACTTTCCACATTGCTTTTAGATGGCAACGCAAAGCTCAACTACATCTCAAATGACTTTTTCAACAATATGCCTGCTCTTAAAACACTTGATTTGTCTGAGACTAGGATCAAGTGCTTGCCCGAATCTGTGTCAAGCTTGAAATGCCTCAATGCTTTATTACTTTCAGGATGCAATAAATTGAGTTGCATTCCTTCATTAAGAAATTTGAAATGGCTGATGTTATTGGATCTATCTTTGACTGCTATCACTGAAGCACCTTTGGGCTTGGAATCATTGATAAATCTTAGATACTTGAATCTACTCCAGACACCTAATTTAGTAATATCAGCATCACTCATATCCAAATTGATCAATTTAGAGCATCTTGGGCTCGATGTGACAATACAAGGAGGCATACAAGGTTTAAGAAATTTGGAAGATATAGTGGCCAACTTTTGTGACTTATTTGTCTTCAATACCTATATGAGCTTTCTAGACAAATATCATCTCCTTAGAAGCTATCATTTAACTTTACGGAATTCAAGTTATGATGTCCCTTATTATGAGGGAATAAATACAGAATATTCCACGAAGAGGATAACTCTTTGTGATGTGGATTTGAGAAATAGAAAAGCAGTGCTCCCAGGAGACGTCAAGGAGTTGGTTATAAGAGATTGCCAGCTAGTAGGGACAGTTGGTAGTTGCCTATGCAGTGTTGTTTCATCATATGGCCACAACAACAATAATAATCCACACCAAATTGAATGGTTGGATATATTTCGCTGTAAAGATGTGAAGTACTTATGTTGCTTCTCTGGCAGTTGCCCCTTTTGCTCCTTTTCCCAACTTGTTGGACGTCTATGCCTCTCGGATTTGGAGGACTTGAAACATATTGTGTCACCAGATGCTCTTCTATCCTTGCATCAAACCTCCCTATTTTCTCATCTCACACATCTTGATATTTGTAATTGCGACAGCATGGAGACTCTAATGACGCCAAAGTTATTAGCACTACTCCAAAACCTACGCACCATTGACGTTAGTAATTGTGGGAAGATGAAAGAAATAGTTGGAGAGGATTATCATTCTAAAATGGAACTTGGCGGTAGTGGCGACCTTTCTCACCCTACTCGTATCACTCTTCCCAGGTTGACATCTCTGAAATTACTGTCAATGCGACAATTAAATTTCGTATACAGAGGCGTCATCCTCTGCCCTTCTCTCCAAACATTCTCTACTCTCGAGTGCGAGAAACTAAATCCCCCTTGGATAGAGATCTCAAATGGATGTGAGCTTCCCATGGAGAACACCTCAACTGGATACCATTGGGGAATTAAAACTTATTAATCAGGTCCATATCTGCACCATTATAATTTGACTTCCTTTTTATATGATATATATGTTTATGATGCTGATTGAATGTCAACAATTTATGAACATTGGTTTCTCCTCACGCTTTTCATGAGTTTCTCTTCTTTAATCACAGATATTGATGCACCTAGAAAAATCTAAAATTATTAGAGCCAAATAATCATATGTTATTTAAGTCTTCTTTATTTCTCTCCATTTACTTTTGTTGCACTTAATTTTTGTGATCACGCTCATCAGTTTCTGAATTCCTGCCAATAAATGTTCCAATAATTGAAATTTTATTTGCTATAAATTGTATCAAATAACATCATAGATAAATATCAATAAAGTATGGTTGCAAAGTTGTGAATATATCTCATCTCCTATATAAA
The DNA here is from genome assembly GCA_019022655.1 of Acacia acuminata. Lineage (NCBI taxonomy): Eukaryota > Viridiplantae > Streptophyta > Magnoliopsida > Fabales > Fabaceae > Acacia > Acacia acuminata. Next base: position 228,805 of record JAFJYI010000047.1, on the reverse strand, counting down.
TTCCTAATGTTCTTGTTAATTATTCACTCAGTTGCAAAAGTTGTTTTGAGGCATACGTCTCAATGAAATTAAAGGTGCATTTTTACATGCAATTATGATTCTGATTCTAATTCTAATTCCATTTGGTAATGTAATATGTAGGACATGATTCTGCTGAGTGTGGCCCTGAAGTTGACCTATCATCCTTCAACTCATCAATTCAGAATTGTGCTTTTAATTGATTCCCTATTCGTGTTGTGTACTTTTGTATTGTATTTCTCCAATTAAGTTTTTTTCATCGGCAGTTTGTGACGTTTTGAAACCTTTAGCTAATAACACTATATTTTTATGGAAAGAATGACGTGTGTCCCTCTCCAGGACTTATTCAAGGGATACATTTATATTTGACTCACCCGAAATTTATAGGCAAAAATGCATATAAACCTTAACTAATGAATTTATTTATTCCCTCTTAAAAGATAAATCCCTACAATAATACTATCTCCGGTCCTAATTATAAGATATAGTTGACTTTGTTTGGAGAGATTAAAGAAGCTAAATAAGTTACTTAATCATTTTATATGTTGTATATCTTTAGATTATATATTAGTTTATTAGTCAAACTAATTACTTTGAAGAAAAAAATAAAAATAAAAATACTCTGAAATAATTTAATTAGTTTCCTTAATTTTTCCTAAAAAAGTCAACTATGTCTTATAATTAGGACCGGGAGGAAGTATTTTTTAGCTTCTTTTAGTTTATTCCTCTGACTTGATAAACATCATCTAATTGACGCCCTCAATTTTTCAATTCATTTTCTAATTGTTGATAGGCAAAAGGGTTTCTAAAACCAAGGACATTATATGACAAAACAACCATTGAAGGAGAGGCTTAATTCTTCAATGAAAAAGAGATTTCAATTAAACCTACTTTATTTACCCGAAAATACTTTCTCTTACAAGAGCTTTATATAAACAACATTTTTTTCCTCTCAAACAAACTTGCAGCCTACTCTTCCAGGGTTCCATCTTTTATTTCTTTCCTTTTTTTTAATCTTTTCATAAAATAAGAAACACAAAATCGAAAATAAATAAAAATGAACAATTAGAACTTGGGCTCCTCATAGGAATGACATCTTATGGCCCAGCGTTCTGACATAATGCATTTCCAGATTCCAACATTAATTTCATTTAATAAATTTGCTTTTGCTATTTTTTAAATTCATTTGTTTTCCGTAGATTTAATGGTGAATTTGAAGACCATTCAGCGACTTATGGCAGAGAGAGCCGATATTTTGCCAATTTACAGCATGAAAAACTTGCAAGAAATACAGCCACACTGGAAATTCACCTGAGTTTTAAGTTGTATTATTTGTTTTACTATCTTGATTATTCCTGCAAACGTCACTTGACGCACCTGATATATTATATCAAAATAGCAATGAACATTAAATCAGAGGGGAAAAAAGGTTACGCTCCGAAATTTTGTATGGGCATATGAAATGAAACTTGTAATATAAATACAATGCCTCTTGGATCGATAATTGATAAATTACCTTTAAGTTACATGCCCCGGCCTGTTTCAAGTTTTTGGAGTTGTATGGTTATTACACTAAATGTTTGTTAACCTTTGCAAACACAGTTATTAACTTGTTGAATGAAATAGTCAATGGCCTATCTGTTATTGTCAATAGCTAATGAATTGTTTTTGACTTGTTATTCAATCTCAGCCGGGGTATTTCAATTTTTTTAACATGCAATCACTATTGACTATAACATGTTAGTTATTACCCACTCTTTACACGAAGAAAATTATGATGCAAAGCATTGACTGTAATAAATTAGTCATTAACTACAAGGCTACAATATAATAACTGTTGACTATAACATATTAGCGATCACCCTCTGAGTAGCGAAATGATAATAGTGAATAGTAATATGTTATAAGTAGTAAATAGCTAAACGAGTTTTGTAAATAAGAAAAAAGAGAGGTCTTTTAGATTAAAACTAGCCGATAGTGGAAATTTCTTGAGAGAGGTAAAAACATTGCAAATTTTCTAACAAAAAGAAGGCATTGAAAATTTTAATGTAAAGTTGATAATTAAATCATTCATTTGAGTGAATGAGTATAAATCTTCAAGTATTAGCTACACCTTATAAGGTATTTATAACAACAATTTATGACTAATAACTTGCTATTTATAGTTGACACTTAAAAGTTATGAAACCTGTGTTAACCCCAAAAAAAAAAAAAAAAAAAAAAAGTGTTATGAAACTTGCAATTCAAACCAAACACATCTTTAAGGTATTGCCTAAAAGGCATAAGGTATTAACAACAAATAATTCGAGAATAACAAGTACTTAATTAGAATTTATATTTGGATAATAAAAATAATGAAATTAAATATGTAATTCAATGACTACAACTCGTGGTATTGCCTAACATGTACAAGGTAATAACAACAACTAATATAGTAACAACTTATTCATTAGAGTTGGCGATTTCAACTAGCACTGACTCTTGAGTTTCCAAACTAATGTAAACTAGATATTTGCGAAACTCAAGCAAAAGGCTCAGCTAATTCATCTTCTGCAGACCCTCTATCATCTTCGTTCATCATTTCCAGCTCCTTTTACCTACAGAAATATCATTTAGGCATGATAAATAGTATAAAACAAGCTTAGTGATGTTTGAGAAAAAGAAATCAGAACAAGTAAACAACGATGAACAGCCTATAATCTTACTTTGATTTGACACAGATTTGATCACAAAGGACCGCTTGTGATGATCAATATATTGTTACCTTAACTTTTCTAAGTTTCATACCCAGAGGAAAGCCGAGGATTTGAGGCTCTTGAGGATGGTTGTAATGGTCAAAAACACAATACCAAACATGATAATAATGATGTGATTGGCTCAACCGATATTGCATATAATCGATAATCTCATTTTATTACAATCAAGAAATATCTGAAAATAGGGAACAATGAGAGAAGGGAAATTACAGAAGAAAACAAAAATACAAAAAAGCAAGATATGCTTCAGATGGAAGAGAGAGCCAACTAGAGAGAGAGGTTCCAAAATCATTTCCCAATAAAGATTTCACTCTTAGTGTGGTTTTGGGCTTTATTATGGCCCAAGAACTTGACATTGCCTCCCCCATTAAAATGGACCTTGTTCTCAAGGTCCAAGTTTGGGAAATTAACTTGCAAAGCAACAACCAAGGGAAGTTGGTATAGATGGTAAGGGATTTGGTTAAGTCCCAAATGAATGTGTGTTGATCCTCACGCTTATTCTTTGAGACTCCTTGGTAGGTGATCTCATAAGTCCCCATTAAGTCTTCAAAGAAATGCTTGCGGCCTTGATGGGAGACTGATATTGAAGCCCTCCAAAACCTTTACCCACCAAAGAAAAAAAAAACTTGCAAAGCAACCGGTGGACAACCTGTTCACCCTTATGTAATTTTTCTAGAGCTGGATGTGAGGATGTTCTACATATCCTCAGAGATTGTGAGTATCCCAGGAAGTTATGGACTGAGCTACTAGATTCGAGACACTTTAATGAATTTTGGGAAAATCCTTTTTAAGGCCCACATTACCAAAAAAATACCAAAAAAGGTCCCCACATTCTGAAAATACCCAAAAACGCCCTAAGATTCTGAAAATTCCAAAAAAGGCCCCAAGATTCTGAAAATTCCCAAAAAGGCCCAACGTGAGTTGTTAATAGAGCTGATATAGTTGTTAATGGGGGGCTGATATAGTTGTTAAATGGGCTGATTTAGTTGTTAAAAAAATTAACAACTAAATCACCCATTTAACAACTATATCACCGCTAACAACTATATCAACCTCATTAACAACTCCATAATTCTGAAGGGTCTTTTATGAAATTTTCAGAATCTTGGGGCCTTTTTGGGAATTCTCAGAATCATAGGGCCTTTTTAGGTATTTTTTTGGTAATGTGGGCCTTGAAAAAGATTTTCCCATGAATTTTTCACTCTGCCTTTGATGCAATGGGGAAGATTTAATCTTCAGGAAAACCTGGGTAAGCGACAACGTGGTGACTGGGCGAAGATCTGGGGGTCGCCGTTAGGAAACTTTGGCTCTGGAGAAATGAGATGATTTTTGATAATGACTTTGTCAAACAAAGTAATCCAGCGGAGGTAATTTTGCAGTCCTGGAAAAGTTTTGTAATCATACAAGACGATCAATATCTCTTTCCGACGACCCTTGCGCTTCCGACTATATGGAGGCCATCGATTATGGGCAGGACTAAATTTAACGTAAACGGAGCGATCATGTTCGAGACCACTCAGGAGTATGGATGGATGGGTTCTCTCACTCGCTGGGTTTGTGTTCGGTGACTGAAGCAGAGGAATGGGCTATCATGAAGGGATTGACTATTGCTTGGGACCTGGGGTTGAGAAACCTAACAGTGGAATCTGATGCTAAGGAGCCTATTCAGCTGTTGATTATGTATCCCGAAGCGCGCAATACCCTTACGTCATGGAAGATACAGGAGCTTCGCAGAAAAGATTGGGATGTAAGGTTCCAATACATTCCCAGAGAAGCTAATCAGGTGGCGGATGTTCTCGCCAAAAAGGAACATCCCATTCTGCATTCTGGGATACGTGTCCTGAGTTTGTCAAGTCGATGGTGTTACAAGAGAGAGAGAGGCTGGGATTTAATTCCCTATGTAATTTTGTTTTAATTTCCTACTTTTAGTGTGTTCTCATTCTGCATTCTGGGATACGTGTCCTGAGTTTGTCTAAGATGCTTATATTAAAAAAAAAAAAAAAAGTCTAAGATACACCAGAACCATCGGTAGGAAAATCAGGGGTGATATGGACTCAAGGTAACTTCTAAACAATTTGCCTCACTAACAGTCCCAATTATCACTAGAGCATAAATATTCAGAACTACATGAACAGGTGCAATACCATTAGACAAATATCCCATATTCATACTAACATCCATGACCACTTTGTATTGCTTGGTCATGCCAAAAACAAGAAAACACTGCTGAGGCTAGTAGACATCCAAGCTTTTCACTGGCCAAAGTTTATAGAACCAAAAAAAGTAGCCACTCAATAAGCCAAACTGTAACAAAATCTTGATAATGTCATTAAACTGTTGTGTGAGTCCCAAGTAGCTTTTGACCAAAAAAAAATGTCCCAAGCAGCCAATACCGCTTTTCAAATGTTGATGCAAGCTTTTGGAGGCCTTGAGAGAATAATGATGAAATAAAACATATTCATAACAAAGCTCCTTTTCAATGTTAATTTCCATTTCACTTGGAAAATAATTGCTTAACTGAATAGAAAAATAGCATCATAAATGCATATACTGAGAGCCAAGTATTTTGTACTATTGAAAACTTGTACTTGCTCCCCCATTCATAAAAGCATAGAGCTAGGATAGGTTGTAGTTTAATTTTCATGCTCCATAATAAATTAGCATGAGTCAGTGACCAGAATTATCAATGGAAAAGCTTCACCAACAAAAGTCAGATAACAATTATTTATGCTGCGATGTGGTTATCCACAAATGAGAATACGTAAAAGAAATCATGTTCATGGCTTGTCTCATCAATTTGCAATGACCCATATGAAGACTCGGAGATGCAATTCGAAGCAACAATCTCAATGGAGATAAGGTAAAGCTCCATACAACATATCTGATTGTGCTTCCAAAAGGGAAAATAGATTATCAATACCAGGTTTCCAACTAAAATTGCACAGAGTCACTTCATGAGTCTGTAAGTTGGAGAGAGAGAGCTTTAGTATTTAAGGATCAAGGGAAATTTTTGCAGGAGTGTAATTCCTCTGCCATGGAATGTGAAAAGTTTGAGTAGAACCTGCTTCTAAAAATTAGGGTGGCCGAATAACTTGAAACACCAATGTCCCTTGTCATGTCCGCTCAAAATTCGTAAGAAAAGGTGATAGCAATGTAGCAACACTAACATATGAGTAAGGAATTTCAACCCACAAAGAAGAAGGGTCGATGACGCAATTTACCAAACATAAGATATGCATCTCAACAACACCCATAAGCAAGATACTTACGAATTCAACTGGAAAAATTATGGCATCAACATATCTCAAACTCTCATTGGTTCTAACATCTCCAAGATCAAAGACAGTATTAGAAAATATATGACAATGCAACAGCATGCCAGTATAAGAGGCGATTGATATATCTCAACAACCACATTCAAGCAACAATCTCCTTTAACTCGCCCTTTATCAAAAACCAATATATTAGGCAAATAAACATGACAAGAGATGGTAATGATAGGTCCAAGGTCAAATAATAAAGGAATAATCAATTTAGTGGAGAATCTTGACCATGAATAGGGAACTTAATCCTAATTTCATGGCATGAGAATTCTCTAGAGTCAATAAACCAAAACTGATATGCTTGTGAACTACAATGCTTGAAAAGATGAGGTAAAATAGGAATATGTTATGAATGAGCCTGCTGACAAAGAAGAAATTGAGGCCCAACCTGCTAGCACTTCAAAAGGGAGGATCAGATTCAATGATGATACGTCTCTATTGCCACGTAGGAGTAACCGAATTTGCAAGGCCAGATGGAAAGTGAGAGAAAATGCTGAATAAAGAGGGAAGGAAAGGCGTGAGTCGGATAAGCATGATTTGTAAAGAATTCTCTCTACTCATTCTCTACATTTCTCTCTGATTGCTTTCTTCTGTTCCTTCTGCGTTTTTTTTCTGCTAAGTCTGTTATTTGGATTTTGTAATTCTGCCGTGACAGAAATAGTACTTTTCAATTTACATATGCAATTATGGATTCTCAGTAAACAATTATTTCATTGCTTTTGAATAAATTACATAGATAAATTGCATCTATATATTTTGGTTTATCTTAGAATACCCAGATCAAATGCCACATAATCAATCAAACAAAGATTATTCCTATGATAGTAGTCTAATAGTAAAATCATGGGTTAAGTAGCAATTTTTCTCTGGAAGTATACGTGTCCTAGAATTTTTGTTTTGGAGCAATGTTGCCCGGGAAGTCTAAAAACGTAGCAATATTGCCCCTTCGTTAATAGCCCTAATAGTCAAACGTTAGTTGACCTCATTATACTTGATCGATGGATTGTCTACGTGGTATCTTTGTCACTTTTTTAAGTAGTAATTTTGTCCCGAAGTACACTCCAAGAAACAATTTTGCCCTTAAAGTTTTTTTTGTCTCAATGTTGCTCCGGAAGTCTAAAAACATAGCAATGTTGCCCCTCAGTTAACAACCCTGACAGTCGAACCTTAGTTGACCTCATTATGCTGACATGGATTGTCTACATGACATCTTTGTCACTTTTCAAAAACAAAAAAAAAATATGATTTACACTAAGTTGACTTTTTCGAAAAGATTGAAGAAACTAATTAAATTACTCCAAAGTATTTTTATTTTTTTCTCCAAACTAATTAGTTTGACTAATAAACTAATATATAATCTAATGATACATAACATATGATATGATTAAATAACTTATTTAGTTTCCTTAATCTCTCCAAAAAATGTCAAGCGGTCTTATAATTAGGGCCGGAGGTAGTATGATTAAGTAACTTACTTAATTTTCTTAATTTCTTCAAAAAAAACAACGCCCACCCAATCTTATAATTATAATCATGACAAAAGGAGTAGCGGTGGCGATTAATCTTTTTTTTTTAAAAAAAAAAAAAAGCTAAACATAACATACTCTTTCTTCCCCCATAACATCCTCCATCGCAGGCATTCCCCAATCAAACAATTAATTAGGATTGTTAACAGGAAGAAGGGCAACATTGCTACATTTTTAGACTTCCGGGGCAACCTTAAGACAAAAAAAAAACTTCTAGGGTAAAATTGCTACTTAAAAAAGTGACAAAGATGCCACGTAGATAATCTACATCAACATAATACGGTCAACTAATGTTCGACCGCTAGGGGCTATTAACGGAAAGACAACATTACTACGTTTTTAGACTTCCATGGTAACATTGCTCCAAAAAAAAATTCATGGCAAAATTGCTCCGGAACATGTACTTCCAAGGCAAAATTTCTACTTAACCCTAAAATCATTAAGAATCCATCGCTCATTCACGGTAATTAGAGGTAAGGGATAGAAGAGATCAATGAACCCAACCGACTTTGGAACAGGGATGGTGTTCTCGGAACTCAACGATCAAGCCAATGCTCTCACCGTAGTCATCCTCGACCTGCTCGCAATCACCGCAAATGATCATCTCTCGGATTGAAAGAAACAATTTTAATTGAAGTCTCTTTCAAAGGTGGAACATCAAGTTGCATAGGGCGATAAGGGAGCGAAGTTTGAGTTTGGATTTTCGTGACTAATTGTTGGTAGGGCTGAACCTCACTTGATATCCAAGAATTGAATGATGGGAGACAATTAAGCGGTTCTGCGGCATGACCTTCGAAAGAGAGAGATCCTCTTATTGCTAAATCCTCCCGATTAGGGGTGAGCAACGGGCGGGCGGGGCTGCCCCGGGGGTCAACCCGTGTCCCGCCCGTTTTTGTCAACACGGGTACGGGGTGCCCCGTACCCGTGGTCAAACCCGTTTAACCCGTATAAAACAGGTACGAGTTAAACGGGTACGGGGAACCCATTTAAAGAATCTGGTCTTTAAAAAAGAAAAACAGGTTTTTGGGGCCCATAACGTCGAGTTTTTTTTGTTGCCTTTTTTTAGGCCCAGAACAGGTTCCCCCCCCTCTCTTTTTGTTGTTGCGTTTTTTACCTGCACAAACCACAATAATCATTTAAAAAAAATTGTGAACAGATTCAAACTTTATTGCCCAGAAAATGGGCTTCATCTGTTTGCACTTCTTGGACATTAAAAAATATATATAGATTCTGGGTTTATATAATTATGTATATACTCACGCATATACAAACCATCAACTTTGTGCCCAAAAAATACCATCTGTTGAGATACGTACGAAAAGAACGACAAGCAAGATACGATACGTGTGACAAATTGTTAGATCCTACTAAACACAAACTTACTGAGCTATTGAGATGGAGATCGAGAGTGAGAGGGAGACGTCACGGCGAGTGGCTGAGGTGGAAGAAGAGGTAAGCAACGAGCAGTGGCAGCAAGCGACTGAGCGAGATGAGAGACGGTCAGACGGAGATAGAGAGGAAGAAGAAGAGGTCATGGGCTCACGGTGAGCGGCTGAGCGAGATGAGAGACCGAGATCGACGCTAGCGGCTGGGTAACTTGGAACCGAGAGAGATGACAGATGAGAGATGGAGATCTGTGGTGCGAGGGTTTCAAAATTTCAAACTGTTCTCTCTGAGACGAAGATCAAGATGAAAGGAAGAGGGCTTTTGAGACTTTGAGTGTACAGGCCGCACTGCTCTCTCTCTCTGATCAAGACTGAAATGTTGAGACTGGAGAACGCTAAATCGAGACTGGAGAATGCTGAAGTTGAAATGTGAAGGGATTAAAAAAAATATATAACAGGGTATAGTTTAAACGGGTAGTCGCGGGTGCCCCGTGGTGCAACCCGTGACCCGCCCGTATAACACAAAACTGGTACGGGGCTGCCCGTACCCGTGACGGGCCCAATCTGGGCGAGTTTAATCCGGAGAAAAAATCACGGGGTGCGGGCGGTTGGGCGGGCTACGGGTTATTTGCTCACCCCTACTCCTGATGCAATTCATCCTCGGCCGCGAGGGTTGAGAACGAATCTGCGATAGAGCCACCATCGGAAAAGTCATCGGCACTATTTCTATCAATGGTTGAGCATAATTAACCGATTGAACAATGAGAATTCCCAAAGAACTGGAGCACAACTATTCGATAAGATAAGGAGAGCGCCAAAGAGGGAGAGAATGGTTCCAAAATCATTTCCTAATTTCCAAATCTTTGACCTCTTCCTTAAAAGACTTCACTCTTGATCTGGTTTTGGGTTGCTATTTGGGCTTTATTTTGGCCGAATACTTCATGACCATGACAATGGTATAACAAAAGCAAACATTGGCACCCAATTTGCGTACACATGTTTTTTGTATTAGTTTATTTATGGAAGACTAGAAATTCAACTTTATAGCATGAAAAGACATTATTAATAGGATTCAGATGAGAACCTTACGTTTAGAATGATGAGATAAGGACAGATTTTTCTTATTAGCCTATTGACTAGGTGGCAGTAGCGGGGATCTTCATTATGCTTCTTATATGTTTATCTTTTTAATTGGAGAGATGAGGCTTTTTTTTTTTTTTTTTTTAGATTTAAATTATATGTTATTTTCTATAAAAAAATTTACACACAATATCTCAAATTAATTAGTTTTCAATCCTACATTCAGAAATATTTATCCTATAACACCAAGATCCTTAAATTTAATAAAAATATTTCAAAAAGCAAAGATATAACTTAAATCTAAATAAATAAAATATATTTAAAAAAAAGTGTTCATCTTTCTAATAAAGGGAAGAGCACATAAAGTGCACATAAGAGATGTGCATCTGATGTGAACACCATTATATGGCTATTCTTTCTCCATTTTGCTGATGCATGCTTCTTTTGTGTTGAAGCAACAAGCTTCAACAAGTCAACCTTCTGCTTCTCATCGTACCACTAATCCTTTTCAACTCCCTCATGTCTTAATTATAAGATGAAGTTGACATTTTTTAGAGAGATTAAGAACGCTAATTAAGTGACTTTAAAGTATTTTATTTTTCTCAAAACTAATTAGTTTGACTAATAAACTCATATATAATTTAAGGATACACAATATATGATACTCTCCTCGGTCCTAATTTTAAGACCAAGTTGATTTTTTTGGAGAAATTAAGGAAGCTAATTAAATTACTTCAAAGTATTTGTTTTTGTATTTTTTCTCCAAAATAATTAATTTGACTAATAATTTAATATATGACCTAGAATCGGAAAAAGAATTGCGTTCACCGCCAACTATCGAGTTACCTTTCTAACAAATGTTAGAGCTTCTTCTCCACTTGCCATGCCTTTTTCGGGGGAGTTTCGAGCCATCGGAAATCCAACCACATAACCGTGCGCTCAAGAATTTCACGCACATCTCTCTTCTCTTTTCTCTTTTCCTCCCAAAGTTCTATCCTTTTCCTTTCTTCTTCGTAAAGACCTAGTCCACCCGATTGATCCTACGGTCGGCATCGGTTTGATTGGTTAGCGGAAAGGCTCACCGGGCTTTCTCGCCTAAAACTTTCCTAGGCGGTCCACACCGGTTCATCATCCCAAACATCGGGGACAACCTTTCATTACTTGTTCTTGAAAGGTCAGATGTATTTGTATTTTTTCTCCAAAATAATTAATTTGACTAATAATTTAATATATAACCTAAGGATACACAACATATGATAAGATCAAGTAACTTATTTAGTTTCTTTAATCTTTCCCAAAAAAGTTAACTCGGTCTTATAATTAGAACGTGAGGGAGTATGATTAAGTAACTTATTTAATTTTCATAATCTCTCAAAAAAAAAAAAAAAAAAAAAAAAGTCAACTTGATCTTATAATAAGAAACAGAGAAAGTATTTGATTTCTTCTTTTCAATTTTATTATGAGATCTGAATTTCATCTTCCTTTAATTTGTTACTTCTTTCCGCCTTTACACAACTAATATTTATTCTCTATTTTTAAGTTAGACAGATTCAAGATTCATTCGCTGAATTAAGTTGCGTTGCACACAATAATCTTCATTCCTTAATTACTTCGTTCGATCAAATCACATGCATATTGAGGAAAAGGAGATAGATGATTTTGTATGTGCAAGAAAAGTATCACTAATGCAAGAAAGCGTTTTAAGACGAACAAAAGAGGCATCGTAAGACCGGACCAAATGACTAGTCTTGTTCCAAAGCGGTATTAAAAGTCTAACATTTAAGACCGGACTCGAACCGTCTTAAAAAAACTCTTTTAGACCGGACATTTAAAACATTAGGTCTTAAAAGTCGTACTAAATAAACCTGAAATATTTTTTGTTCTACCTTGAACTCAACTTTTAAGGCCAGGCAAAAACTAGTCCGCTCTTAAAAGATCAAATTTTAAGATCGGACAAAAACAAATGCGCTCTCTAAAGATCGAATTTATATGTCTGATCTTAACAGGTTGAACATTTAAGACCTAAGCGTATTTATTTTTGGTCGAAATTTTCTCTTGTTTTCCTATTACGTTCTTCTTGATCATATATATACACAAATCCACCACCCAATCCAGCACATAAAAGTTGATACTTTAAGCTACAAGCTATGAACAATTATGAATAAATTGAATTAGGAAAAAGAATACAAATATTATTCACCATCAGTTATGTGGCATCTTAATTAATGATTATCTATGAGTACAACACCTAAATTAATTTATACAATAATATAACTTACTTACAAATACAATGAGTTACAAATACAAAGACGCATATCAACATACATGCCCAATATAATATTCACCATGCTTTCATCTGATTCCCACCCAACAACGTAACATCTTCTTTTATAACATGCCCCTTTGGATCAGATCCTGCCAAAAAAATAAAATAAGAACAAACTTCATAGTCAGTGACATTGTTTAAGAACATAGAAAGAATATAATATAGTTAAAAACATCAACACTTTCTTCCCACAACTGCTTCAAGTCTTCGATCAAGGGCTGAAGGTAAACATCAATGTCATTTCCGGATTGTTTTGGTCCCAAAATCAACATAGACAACATGATGTACTTTCGTTTCATGCATAACATAGGAGATAAGTTTTAAATAACCAGGAGTATATTTATGTGATTGAAACAAAGCCTCTTCTCCTACATCACGAATAATGTTCTCTATGCAATCATTCATATCCGTGTCATTATCATCAAAGGCCACTTCCCCATGTTGAGACCCACTTGGCATTTTTTCACCATGCCATACCTATACTGTATAAGTCTTACAAAATCCTTCACAAATTAAATGTGTGTGTATAACTTCAGGACTTAGTCACCTCTCATTCAAACATTTTACATAAGGGCAATAAAACTTCCCACTATGCATATTTATGCTCAATGTCGGTTATGTCTTTTTTTTTTACGGAGAAACTTGCCCATTAAATGCATAACGAAGAATCACTTTTGGTCATAAATGTATCACAGTGAATCCAAGAAGCAAAATAAATGCATGACGAGGAAATTAAATACATCGCATGAAGGTCTTGTAGACTCACATGTAGCATATAAATTCAAATGCGTTTGCTGAGTCTTTCTTCTCCCGCCAGGAACGTTGATGTTGCAGACGACAAGAGTAACCTAAAAACATTTGTTGGTCAGTTGGGTAGGTCTAAAGTGCAAATATAATCTTCAAAATACAATATTCATTCACAACACGTAAAACCCATAAGAACATTTCATCGATTTCGTTCAACCCATGAAAAACCCGAATGATAAGCGGGAAAATCATAAAGTTATATAATCGAAACACCTCTTACAGCTTGGTCTATAGACGTTTAGCTAAGGAACCAGAAAGTGATTGTCAAGAGAGCAACGCGAAGCAGCGATGAAGCAACACACAAACACTGGAGACAGAACCAGAGTAATCACTTTCGGCGCAACAAGAGACGTTCAGAGAGGGAAATTTAATTTTCCACACGGGAGAGACATGTTTAAGTATTTATTGTTTTATTAAGACCGGTTAATTATAAAGTAGCCGGTCCTAAATATATAATGAAATTTTAAGACCGAGGTTTATCGAGACCGGTCCTAATTTTTATTATTCATTTAATTTTAAGACCAAAGTTTTATAAAACATCCAGTCCTGAAGAGGAATTAATAAAGGCAGAGAGCAGGAGAGATACGCAATTGATAGATGAGACTACTTTAAGAGCGTATTTTATAAATATGCGGTCCTAAAATTCTAATATTTATTTTTTCAATTCAATTACTTTTAAAATCTACCTTTTATAATATATCCGGTCTTAAAAGTCTAATATTTATTTTTTCAATCAATTCAATTACTTTTAAGACCGACCTTTTATCTTGTATCCGGTCCTAAAATTCATTTATCTTTTTTCAATTCAATTTTTTTAAAGTAAAGAATTTTTTCTTAAAAAATATTACTTTTAAGAACGGATCTTTTACAATATCCGGTATTAAAAGTTCAATCTTTTCAAAAGCAAAGTCGTATCCTTACACTCTGTTCAAATGAATGATTCAGAGTCTCTTCGGCTTCCAGATAAGCTTCCCAACTAGGCGTCTCCTCGTATTCTAATGAACTATGCGTCTCCTCATTAAAGTTTCTGGTGTTTCACATTGTTCAGGATGGGTTCTCTATTTAAACCCGTTGTTACTTTACTTTCTTCACATTCTTCTCCATCACTTCTACAACCTCCATCGTAATGGCTACTCCACCACCATGACGTCCTCAACCACCACCAAGTCCTCATTTCCTATTAATCATCTTCCTCCTCTGTACCCTCCTCCACTGCCTTCGGACCGAACCTTAAGACAGATGATGCAGCACCTCCTAGCCCGCATCGATCATATATACCGATGCTTGGGCCAACTCTTTCAGGTCTATCACGTTGTCAACAAAAGTTGACCGCGGTACTCGACACCCATGACGTTGAGTACCATCCTTCAGATGACGACGTCTCCGACCTCTTTCACAACTCCCTCCCCTCCGACAACGATGGGGAGGAGTAGATTTTTTTTTTTCTTCGCTTTGCCGCCCCTCACCGGAAGCATTAAAAAAATGATAAATAATTTTTTTTCCATATTCAATCGCCTTGTCCTTTTGATTATGTTCTTTTTTTTTCCGACAAAAAGGAAACAAACAAAACATTGTCCTTGTGTGATCAACATTAAAAATTCACAGAATACAATTAAGACCATACAAAACAAAAAAGCAAAAAACATCGTTTACCTTATTCGAATAAAAACAAACACAGTGACAATTCTTCTCAAGGTTGGACCGTCGTTGTCGTCGGTTTTTACCTCGCCCGATTTGAATATTTTCAGTGTCCTTTTCATTATCTTCCTTCTTTTTCCGAAAAAAAGAAAAAAGACAAAGAAAAGGAAAATTGATAATGCTGCTTAAAACCAGGAGAGGTAAAAACGATGACAACGAAGGACCTAGCTTGAGCAAGAAACACGAACCTCGGTTGTCTTGAACCCTAATGATTTGTTTAAAAAGCGAGTTAACATTTCTATTTAAAGGAAGACTATTAAGACCGGAGATTTAACAAATATAATATTTAACATTTAATACCGGATAAATAAAGAGATGGTCTTAATATTTAATATTTAAGACCGGACAAATTAAAAGTCAGTCTTAAAAGTTAACCTTTAAGACCGGTCTTTATATAACTCCCGTCTTAAAATTAATTAATTTTTTATTTAATATTTCTCTATATTTTGTACCGGTCGTAATTTATGTTCGATCTTAAAAGAGAACCTTTAAGACCGGATATTAAATATGTTAGGTCTTAAAAATTTATTACCTTTATATTTAAATTTTTCCTTATTATTTTGGTCCACGAAAATATTAATCCTTTATATGAGATTTCTCCATAAAGTAATTGATATTTCAATTTTTTTAATAACATTTTTAAGATCGGTTGTTTTTTTAACGGACTTTGGAATAATATATTTAAGACCTATGAAAAAATGATCTCGGTATAAGAAGTTCTTTATAATTACAAAACTATCATCGGTCATACCTTTAAGACCGGGTCGTCGATAATCCGGTCTAAATGAGGCGGTCTTAAAACCCTTTTTTACACTAGTGTATGTACTTGTATACAAGACAATTATATTTTTTAGAAAACATAACATCAGGTATGTATGAAATTTTTATAAACTTAAAGATTTATTGACTTTAATCAACTTGTGTGTTTGGCATAGCAGTGTAAAAAATGACTTATTTATAATCCGACTTATACAATCTTTTTGCTCAAATGACTTCTGCAATCTAACTTATTTGCAAATATATGTTTGGATTGACGGTAGAATAAATAACTTTTTTGAAACTTGTTTGAAACGATGATAGTATAAGTGACTTTTAAAATATTTACAAGAGAAAAATTAAAATCAAAATTACGAAAAACTGAAAAATTACTACTTAGAAAGTTTTGCAATTTGATCAAATAATATTGCATAATCAACTGGATCACATGTCCCATTCAATTTGATCTCTAATTGTGTCACCAATATGTTGAAGATGCGTTGTATGATTTGTCAATGAAGGCTCTTCATTTATACTAATATTATCTACATGTTATATATTCTCATTTTCAACTTCCATGAAATTAATTCCAACAAAACATATATTTCAAACAATTCTTTTATTGAAGGGGAAAAAAAGATAAATAGCCACAAGATTTAATATAAAAGAAACATTAAAAAGCGAAAACAGAGCTTATTAAAAAAAAAAAAAAAAAAAAAAAAAAAAAAAAAAAAGACGAAGCGAAAACAGGGCGGTCTCTTACTGCATATAAATTCTAACACAATGTTGGACTGTCTCTCAACTCTTTTCCTCTGTTTGACCTAAACCAATTCATATCTCAGTTCATATCGTCTCTGTAATAATAATTTCCAGCTTTTTTTTAATCAATCTTTCAATGCAAGAAGAAGCGTGGCGTTTCACACGCTTGAAGCTGCTCGCTGTGGTATTCATCGCGGTGGCCCTCTCTATTTTATGTGACCACAAAACAGAGCCTTTCTCTGTCTCTGAATACCCAAGGTATTATTGCACTTCAACTGAACCGCTTCTGAATCAGATTCAATGAAAATGACCGAGAAAGATGCATGTTGAAGGGGCTCAAACATTAATCTAGATGTTTGATCATTCCTGAGCCTGATCTGTAAGATTAAGCATTTCATTTACTCAACCTCGGTTGAATGCACAGATCGACCACAACAGTCCGGCAGCCGGAGAGAGAGACGGCAGGAGAAAATCACAGCAGTGAAGCTCCGAAGCTGGACAGTACCAACCCGTCAATAAGCACTTAACACTGTGTAATAGCTCCTTTTTATCAGCCTATATAGCTCCTTTTTTTAAGAAAAGCACAATTAACTCACTTTTATACCAAACATGTAATATCCAAAAGCCCTATCAGAAGCATCAAACGTGCGATTTGGACAATTATTATGTAAAACTATATAAGCTTTAATAGAAAAAGTTTTTATCATGCATGACCTTTTCCTCTGTTCTTCCGTTTGTAGATTTGATTATGGTGTCTTTGTTATTAACTACATGCAACAATCTGAAGAGCAATGGCGGATCTCTGATGAGGCCAGAGGGAGCCATGGCCCCCCCAAAAAAATTAATCATGCAAATCAATGTGAGAATGTGATCTTTTGGTTTAAGTCACATGGATCTTTGATGATGGCCCCCAAAAAAAAAAAAAAATTAATCATGCGCAAATCAATATGGGAATACGAGATCTTTTGGTTTGAGCCATCAATGTAATGTTCAACCAATTAATTAAATTTAATGGACGAGTGAGAAATTAAATGTGATTGATTATTCCAATTATGTCAAAAATCCATCAGCATCACTCATATCATTTTCACACCCTTTGGTATAAAGTTCGACATGCAAGTTGGATAATTATACTCCTTTGGCTTCCAAATTTTTTAAAAAACATTTCCCCCTTTTTTTTCATTCCCTCCCGCAGTCCCGCTCACGTATTAGATATTAGGGACGCTTCTATTATTCTCCCAATCTCCCTTGATAACTGAATAACGAGAGCAAGAATGAAGAACGCGTCTGTTTTTCTCCCAATCTCCCGTGATAACTCATTTGTGATTTTTCGGCTTTTGTTCGCTACAGCCTACAGGTAAATTCTCCGATCTTATTTCTTTGCCCATTCAACTCCATACTTACTTTATTTGGTCTTGATTCTTTTCTAATATAAGAAATTTACTAATCGGTAAATCTCGTTGAAATCGTCGAGTTTGATAAGTTATTTTCTTGTTTCTTTCTTTATTTGCTTCTTTACTTTCATTCTTTGATTTCCTTCTTTTCTAATAGATATCTTTGTTGTCTTCACAACTCAAACTGGATTTGTCACTCTCTTGTATTTGCCGATCTATACCGAATATTACGATCTTGGGATAAAGATTTGGCCCCCCCAAATATTTATTCCAAGATCCGAATCTGATGAAGAGAGATAGTTCATTTAGGTATGACCTCTTGCAAACGTATATAGTTATATATTGAGTCATGGATAAGCACTCACACATCATACACGAGCACACAAGCACTTTAATTTTTCCAGTCATATAAATGATGGGGACAAGAAAATAATGCAGTTTGATAGTCAAAAAGAAAGGGGGATTTGGCTTTGAAGTTTGAAGTTGCTCAACAATAACCTGAACCAAGAAAAACAAAATCTGAATGACAAAGCAAGACGACATTACGTACAAGTTAAAAAGCAAGATGGCAATAAAAGATTACGAGTTGGTCCTTAGAGCACTTCGAAGTAGAAGATGATAATTCTGACAAAGAAGATGATGGTTTGGAAAACGGTATGAGCATCCATTGGCATAAACTATATATCCAACTCATTTTAAATGTCATCTATAAAAATTTATTACAATTAGTTGACGTTATTGAACTTTTTAAAATTGGCACAACTGTAAGATATTACTCTCTTTAAATTGTATCATCATCTTAATTATATTTCTCTTAGCCCCTCTCTTCTTCATAACTTTTTGTTTATTTAACAAGGAACAAGTGCAGAAAAATATTTAATGCTACCTAAGTTTCATGATGACTTCCATCTTGAAGACCTAAATCTTCCAAAATGCAATTTACATACAAGGACGAAGAGAGTATATATATGACCTCTTAAAATTTGAATGCCATATATTTAATTTATTTTTCATTCTTTTCACTATCTTTACTTATTTCTTATTATTCTTGTTGCTACGATCTTCTAAAGGTTATCAATTGCCTACAACAGATTTAATAAGGGATGCAAGTTATGATTAATTATGATGACGAGGGAATAAATAGAGAATGTTCCATAGAGAGTGTAAAGCAATTAATCAAACACTTTATTGACATTCAACAAACTTATAAAGCAAGCACTAAATTCACAAACTACCAAGCATAAACTTCCAAGCATCCATATAATAGATAAAAGTTTCCTCAAGCTTATTCTTTTAGTAAATTTATCATAAAAACACAAAAACGTCCCTTTGGATTTCAGTATTGAACTTGACAACTTTTACCCAAGGAAACTCCTTCCCATACATTTTTTAACAAACACCTTATGTACATTCATATTCAAACAAATTCATCAAACTTATTGAACTAAATTTATTCTTTATTAGACTTTCATCATCCCTCCTAAGCCACGCAGAGCCCACAAAATACCACAGAGATAATACAGCTCAGCATATGTTCCGACACCCATGGCACCTAGACAAGTTCAAAAAAAAAGAAAAGAGGTTCCAACATTACAACATGCATGTACTTTGAGCTGAATATCATGGCAGTAGCAAATAAAAGAAACTCCCAAAATCACACACCTTAGAAACCAAAAAACAAGAAGCAAGTGATTCACAGTTTGAGTTGCAAATACGAAAACAAAGCACCCATAGTAATGTAAGCTTCAATCATTCTACAGAATGCGAGCAACCAAAATAAGAAGAAATAGGACGAGCCGCTCACCGACACCCACAAATTAGTTTCGATTAAGGGGAAGAAAGCAAAACGCCGAATAGAGGAGAGGAAACAAAAGGCTGAGATATTGGAACATAGAAGAAAGATGACAGCGGCGTGTGTAGAGCACTGGCATGGATTGGCGGCACAACATACGGAGGATGATGAGAGGTGCAAGTGAGGCTGGGTTTTTGAGCTTCAGAGCTCTCGAAGTTTCTTTCTCTCAATGGCTCTATGCAAAGTCGAAGGAATGGGAAAACAAAGTATGATGTTATGTTTATTTTATTTATCTTTTTTGAATTTCATTGAAGGGGACGTTGGTAATTTTAAAATGAGCAAACACAGAACAAAATAAGATTGTATTTTTCTGAAAAAGCTAAGGTTCCAACTATCCACCTCAAAGAAATAGCAGCTTCTCAAGTCATTATGCTACAAGCTTACCTTTACTATAAATCTAAATAAATGATTAAAATTATTATTATAATTATAATAATAAATATTATTATTTAGGATCATTACATTTACGTTTCACTCACCCGAATTATATATCAAAAAAATGCATATAGACCTTAAATAAAGAACTTATTTATTCCCACTTGTTGCAAAAAATAACCCTTGCAATACCATACTTTTAGCTTCTTTTATTTTATTCCTCCCGCTTGGTAAACATCATCTAATTGATGCCCATAATTGTTTAATGCATTTTTTAATTGTAGATAGACAGTGGTTCTAAGACAAAGACTATCTTTACGGTTAGAGCTAGTATGGGTTAATCTACTCAACATGGGCAAGTTAGCTTAATATGGGTTAAACCTGCGGGCTCAATCTGTCAAAAGGTGGCGGATTGGCAAAATGGCAGCCCATTTTAAAGTGAACTTTTTCCAACCCAACCCACAAGGTGTCCCTCTTCTTTTTTCTTTTTGTAAAAAATTAATTTTAATAAAAAATGATTCCATGCTTAATTCTCTTTTTTTTAAAAAAAATTATTATTGTTTTATCATTTTTGTTAATAGAATAAACATATAAAATATACTACAGTATATATTTATATTTACAAATTCTGGGGTTGATTTATTTACATGATTTTATAAAAATAATTTGATTTTAATGCATAAAAGTTTCTGATTTAATTTTGAAATTAAAAGAGTATTAACCAGTATGATGGTATTTGGCATAGTCCAGAATTGAGCCAGTAATATTATATGGAAGATATAAACTTGTTAAAAGATATTGCCCGCAAAGAGTGTATACCTGCTTTTATTTTTATTTTTATTTTTTCAATTGGCTAGTTTCACTCTTAGCAGCAAAGTTTGGGCCTATGGTATTAATTTATGGGTAAATGAGCAAAAATACACATAACCTTTTACTTAAGCTGCACCCAAAGACGAAATACTTTTTGAAGGTGCAAAACTACATATTAACTTACCAAATTGAAGCAAATTTCACGTCATTGTTAAAACACACTAACTCTATTTGTGGGACCCATTTTATTTAAAAAATAAAAATATCTAAATTTTCTAATTTTCAAGTTTGCCCTCATGTTGATCTGAGCCCTCCAGTCCTCTGTTAATCACTTTGAGTATTTCCCCAATGACTGCCATTCCCACACTCTCTCCTTCATTTCCCAGTCTCTGTTAAATCCTTGAGGAACTCCAAATCGACCCTGAAAATGAAGGTTCTTCTAGCAGTGACGACGACGATGATGAAAATGGGAAAATCTCGAAAGTAATGAGGGGTTAGCTAACGATCATCTACGTCTCCGACGATCCAAAATCTTCATTTACCAAAACAAGTGTTAGAACTCAAATACAGAGCAAAGTTAAACACTTTTGAATCTTTACAAAGATGAAAACCCAAGTATGATTTTAGTTGGTCACAGTCTAGGTCTAGGAGCAAGCTTATCGATTCTCTGCAGGTTTGACCTGGTTGAAAATGGAGTCATTGACGTCCCTGTATGTGCTTTCATGTTCGGGTCACCTCAGGTCAGAAACAGAGCATTTAACAAGAGCTTCAAGAAATTTCTGAGTTTGAAGGTTTTGCAAAGAATCGTGATTCAAACCTCAAGTTCATGTTGCTTCGTTCCCCATGGAAAATTTTGCCGTGTAGCATCCGCCACGGTCATGTTTCAATTTGAATCTTTGCGGCTACAACGAAACCAACACCCCTGCTTTAGTCTCCAACTACGGTGATGACTATTAAATCTGTTGATCACAGTTTCTTCTTTGATTGTTTCCTTCATTCATTCAATGTTTTTACCAGATCTATTTGGGAAGAGCTTTATCACCCACTTACTTTTGGCGATTGTGTTAGATCTGGAATTTTTAATGATGAATGTTTGATTGATGATGAATTTTTGGCGATTGTTCACTCTCTGATTAATGATTGTTGATGATGAATTTTTGAGGGTGAAGAGGATGAATCAGTGGTTCTGACTTGCGAGAGGTTGGGGGTTAGGGGCATTTTGGTCCTTTCAAGTTGTAATAAACGGAAGTTATTGCCTTTTAACAATGATATGAAATTTGCTCCAATTCAGTAAGTTTATGTGTAGTTTTGCACATTTAAAAGCGTTTGGTATTGAAAGACTTCAATAAAAGCTTATATATATTTTTGCCCCTTTACCCTTAATTATCGATTAGTTTAGAGAAGACTACAAATTCAACCACAATGGTCGACGCAGATACAACTCCATGGAATCACAAGGATGAATTAATATACATATATATATAATATATATATATATGAATAGGTCTAAAATAAAAACTTATGTATAAATAAGTCAAGTAATAAAAAAGGAGCAATGTTTTAGTCTTTTTGTGTGCGTAAAAAATTGCCGCGCAACCAATTTGGGATTTCATCGTACTTTAACAAAATTCGTAGTATTGATTTGTATTCAAGTCCTTATATGGCTAAAATACCCTTATACCAAACTATATCAATGTTTAATAAATAAATAAAAATTAAGGTTAAATTATCATTTTAGCTATAGTTTGATTATCTAGACATCTCACAAATTTAAATTATTATGTTAAATGAATAAATAAATATCATTTCTTTGAAATAAACAACTAATAGCAAGAGTTCGGACCTAATATCAGATCCAGGCATATTAGAGCTCCTAAATTGTATAATGATGCGTTTTATAATAGCTGATTAACCGAGTGTTTCTAAATCCAAGGCTATACTCCCTGTGATGCCTTTTGTAAACTCAAGTTTTTGTTTGTTTGGATATCTCCACTTGTTAATATATTTTTAGCTTCTTATAGTTTAACCCTCCCACTTGATAAACTCAAGTTTATGTGATGCCTTATTATCTTATTGATGCTCGGAATTGTTTAATGCATTTTCTAATTGCTGGTTGTCAGTGGGTTTCTAAAACCAAGGCTATGCTACATGTGGCGTACTTTGCAAATTGCAGCAGGAGCAAGTAATATATTATTATAGGGAAAATATTAATGAGGTCCTAAGGAAAGGAAAAGAAAAAATATCAAAAAAACTCTCAACCTCAAATTTCTTATCTAGGGGACCTTTTTCATACTAATTACGGAATTTCAATATTAAAAAAATCTCGTTGTCAAAATGGCTTTTCATATTGTCAAATAGCTTTTTATGTTATTAAAATTTCCCTATGAAAATATCGTTGTCAAAATAGTTATTCATATTGCAAATTTTTTTCCAAGTTTCTAAAATTCTACATGCCAGAGGAAAAACTCGAAAATTTTTGATAACAGGAAAAGTCATTTTGACAACATGAAAAGCCAATCTTTTTTATAGGATTTGGGGTTGGGACTTTTTTGATATTTTTTTTCTCTTCCTTGGGACCTCACGATATTTTTCCTATATTATATGGAAGATATAAAATTGTTAAATATCATATATCCCATAAAAAGTATTTATAAAGAAGTCCCATAATTTTTTTGATATCATATGTGTAAGAACGTAATTAAACTTTGTTAATTAGTATTGAAAAGTCAACAATAAAGAATTCTAGCCGATGAAAAATCAAGAAAATAAGTTAAATCCTTGTGAAATTAAATGAGCCAATAAGAAGCTTGAATCATTGGATGATTGACACATAAAAAATCAATTCAATGGCTAGGAGAGGATGAAGATGTTGACCAAACAAACCAAGGGTGAGGATTTGGTTTGATAAAGTGATTTTAATCCAATGGTTGTAAGGAAAGATGGAGTTTTTGTTTACTTTGATAATTACCAAAATGACATTGAAATTTTCCCTATAAATAGAGGGCTCCCCTCTTCATTTTTCTTCACATCAAAACATCAAACAACATCTAATCCTGGTCGTGAGAGTGATTGTTGAAATTCATAGGAAGGAAGAAGGAGTTAAAGCTTCAAATTAATTCTTGATCTTTAGCTTTTAGTTTTTAGTAAAAATGTAGTTTAATCTAGAAAATTAGGAAGTAAATTCCTTTACGAGTTTTTACACCTCCATTGCATTTAAAATGATGAATGAGGTAAAAACATGTTGGGAAATAATTTTTAAAATCAATAGATCAAGATTGTGAAAATTGTAGAATTTCCAGTTTTAAATCCTGTGCTGGCAGTGAACATTCAGGCTATTATTTTATGTATCAAATGAAGTCCTAAAATCATGAAATTTTACAAGAATAAATTATACATGTAAGGCTTTCCGAATATATAAAATATGTAACATTTTGATTTCTACACAAGGAGTTTGCATAGAATATATCACTTAAATGCGAGGGTTTGCCCCTTGCCATTGTTAAAATTGCGACAAACATGAAGGGAAAAAAACTGGTTAGAGAATGGAGTCATATGTTGGAATGTATTGAAAACTTTGATAATGGGAAATATGAAATGGACAAATGGATGCTTCTAGTTTTGAGATCCAACTATGATTTCTTAACTAACGAATTGCAAAGGTTCTTTTTGTACTATGTCTTAACAATAATGGATATTTTGATGATGATGATGCTAATCGTTTCATAAGAAGATTTGGTTATGAAAGCATAGATGAGACAAAGAAGTTGAGGGTGTTGTACAATGAAAGTTACAACATGTTTGATATATAAATTAAAGAATCATAGTATCTTGGATCAATGTTATAAAGCATGTAGGATGAACAAATTTCTTAGAGCCCTAGCTATTAACATTGTGAAAGACAGAGATAAAATATGACAAATGCTTATAAGAATTTACCAGAAATATCAGGTGATGACTAATGTTAAGAGGATCTACAAAAAGTTTTTCTGATGGGAAACGAGCTACAAACAAGGTGATAGTATCAGTACACCTAAGGGACAATACACCTAGAGGTGGTATCACTACACAAGGTGGTAGTATCAGTACACATAATGGAGTTATCAATACACATAATGGAGTTATCAATACACATTGGTGGTATCAGTACACCTAAGGGTGGTATCAGTATACAAGATGGTGATATCAGTACACACAAAAGGTATCGGATACAAGGTGGTGGTATCAATACACCTAGGGAGGAATCAGTATTATCATTGTGCTTAATTAACGATACAATAATGAGCACATGTATGAATCGAGCCCATAATTTGACGAATGACTCAAGATAAGAATATAGCATTTGATTAAACATGATAATAATAATAATAATAATAAAACTCATCTCGACTTTTGTAAATTCAAGGCCTTACACTATTAAGGTAAGGCTTCATGTACATTTGATACATGTTAGTATCAAAGCCTGAGGCCTTATTTGGTTTAAGTATGATGTTAATCTGTATGGTGTCAAAGTAAGGTGTCACACAAAGGACTGATTTTCATCGCACCGGTAATCCTTCTCTCTTTGATTTCTTCTTTTCAATTTCATTATATGATCTGATTTTCATCTTCCTTTAATTTATTGCTTTTCTTTCCGCCTTTGCACAATTAATATTTGTTCTCTACTTTTAAATCGAGATTCATTTGCTAAATTAAGTTGTGCTTGACACAATAATCTTCATTCCTTAATTATTTGTGTGTGTTTTGATTAGGTTTTGGAGAATAAATTTTACAATTTATGAGATAGACATGTGATAGGAGTTTTGTCTGGACTTGTGAAAAAGGGCTTCTGAAACCATGGTTTCAAAGTTACCCAAATACTCACAATTTGTTCGAACAAATCGCATGCATATTAAGGAAAGGAAGATAGATGATTTAATTTTACATGTGCGGGAAAATTATATACTTGCATATACGAAAATTATATTATTAGAAAACATAACATCAGCTCTGGATCGGATACTTCTTTACCCTAAAATAAATATGTTTGAAATTTTTTATTTTTGGTCCCATTCATATCACTATATTAATTATCATTTGTATGGTGCTTTTTTCCCTACTCACTTCTCTCCATAAATAAAAGTCTTTTAAAAACAAAAAAACAATTTTTTTTCAATATTTACTCGACTTTAGTCAACTTATCTAGATAAATTGGTTGTTTGTATCTTATACAAAGGACTATACTAGCAAAGAAATAATGGAAATCCAAGTTGGACTATGTACTAGCAAAGCAAACTCCAATGATAGTCCTCAACACAACCTCCTGTATTCTCAAAGTACGTAATCATACATTATTATTGTACTCCTCCTATCTTTTCTAAAAGTCGTTTGTATGAATTTTTTTAACCTTATCTCTCTTATATTGCCTTATTTAATAGTATCAATTCAATTTTTCAAAGTTACACTAAATATGTTTAAATGAAGAGAGAATTAGAAACTCCTTTGATTTTCAGCTAGAGGTGGAGTTTAATTTAAATCTTCCCTTAATAATCCTAGTGCTAATGCTAAAAGTGTCTGATAAAAATGATTGATTGGAGTACATATTACTTTGTTTAGACAAGGAATAGTTCAACTATATTTTATTGATCCTTTTGAATATTTTGCTAGTTTATATTGCTAGAAAAATAGGAAAATTTGAATGATGTAAGAACTTTTATAAGCCAAAAAACAACCCAACAAAATGAATTAATTAAGAGGCCCAAGAGGTAAATCACAGCAAACATTTTGTAATACCACAAATTCCATACTACTTACTGTGCCCGGTGACACGTAGTATTTAGGAATACGGTGTTGATAGATCAGAGTAAAGTGGAATGGAGAGCATGCGTTATCGTTTGGACAATGAGTAACTGATATATAATGCTCAGGCATAAGCTGGTAAATTAAATATTTTCTGAAAGAATATCCATGTAATACAATTATCCAGAACTTGTATAATTAAAACTTCAACATAACAACTATTCAATCTTAAACCAAGCTTTAACTAGACATGTGACTTGGAACCCAATATAGTTAATCAAACCCATTTGGTCAAACTGGTGTTTAAGTCTAGTGGAAGTCTCCTCGTCTTTCACCATGACTTAGGATTGAACCACATAGACCAACCCTTTCTTAGTTTAAGCACCAAACGGTTTGAAACAACTCTATCAAATTCATGCCAGAAACTATGCACTAATGAATCTCTTCAGGCATTCGCTCTGACCGGCGCCTCTTCACGTGCTCCGTCCATCGACGCCTCTTCATGTGCTCCGTCTATCGGTGCCTCTTCACGGCTCCGTCCACGTCAGCTTCTTAGATCCAGGTTCCTTTCTTGAATCTTTAGTCAGGGTTGAGATTCAATTGAATTGAATCTCACGTAATAGTTAACCTCTATAGCAGATATAACAATATATGGCAGATATTTATTACATATCAGCATCAATTATACAAAGCACGCAACAGGTGTAAGGTTACAACATTACATAGCACCTAACGCACAGCAAATGTAATGTTCACAACATTTGCACTCACCCTGTGCTATGAATCCATGTGTCCTCAGCGCTAGGAAAACATACATACGACATTATCATGACTATAACCCATTCAAAGCTGAATGTATATAAACATGTTACCTAAGACCCGTATCTTAGTCACGGTGCATGACTCAAGACCTAGTCTTGCCCACAACTTCATAATCATTCTATCATATATAGACATACAAGATAGAGGCGATTAAAGTTACCAGCACGTGAATGTACCTTCCTTCCGCGTAGTTACCAATATGCCCGACCTTTGAATCCAACTCCAGATTTCCCGGATATCTTATAACATTACCGTCGGATTATTTCCTTTTCCATACATTATAATTAATATTATATTTATTTCCTAGAATAATATCAAAAAGGATATTTTCACCTATTTTGACATTTCTACCCTTGATGGATTTGTTATTACAATTTTGCCCTTTCATTTCTTCAAAAACGCAATTTCCAGCATTTTTCCCAGATTTTTCACTAACTTTGAAAAATCATTTTTTAGTGTTTCAAAATTCTCCATGAGTGACATGTCTATTTTTAAGGAAAAATATTCCTAGAAGCTAGAACATCACAGATCATTCCTAGTTTTATCATTTTCAATCACTATTTAGTTTATATCTCTAGAAATAAGGCTTAACTTCAAAAATATATAACTCCTTATGTAGAAATCAAAATGTTACATATTTTATATATTCAGAAAGCCCTACATGTATAATTTATTCCTGTAAAATTTCATGATTTTAGGACTTCATTTGA
This sequence comes from Acacia acuminata, assembly GCA_019022655.1. Classification (NCBI taxonomy): domain Eukaryota; kingdom Viridiplantae; phylum Streptophyta; class Magnoliopsida; order Fabales; family Fabaceae; genus Acacia; species Acacia acuminata. The sequence goes on along the minus strand of JAFJYI010000047.1, from coordinate 200,633 downwards.
TACATAAAATAATAGCCAACATTTACTCACAAAGACATGATTTAAAACTAGAAATTCTACAATTTTCATAATCTTGATCTACTTGATTTTAAAATTATTTACCAATATGTTTTTACCTCATTCATCATTTTAAATGCAATGGAGGCCTAAAAACATATAAAGGAATTTACTTCCTAATTTTCTAGATTAAACTACAATTTTACTAACAACTAAAAGCTGAAGATCAAGAATTAAGTTGAAGCTTCAACTCCTTCTTCCTTCCTATGAATTTCAACACTCACTCTCACAATCAGGATCAAATGTTGTTTGATGTTTCGATGTGAAGAAAAATGAAGAGGAGAGCCCTCTATTTATAGGAAAATTCCAATGTCATTTTGGTAATTATCAAGGTAAACCAAAACTCCATCTTTCCTTACAACCATTGAATTAAAACCACTTTATCAAACCAAATCCTCACCCTTGACTGTTTGGTCAACATCTTCATCCTCTCCTAGCCATTGAATTGATTTTTCATGTGTCAATCATCCAATGATTCAAGCTTCTTATTGGCTTATTTAATTTCACAAGGATTTAGCTTATTTTCTTGATTTTTCATTGGCTAGTTGCTATTGTTGACTTTTCAACACTAATTAACAAAGTTTAATTAACTTCTTAACCAAGTGCTTATATGCCTCTTATTGGTTAATGAAGGTTTATGCTTTAAGTTCCTTTGAAGTTAGATGTCAACCTATAGTTTAATTAGTTAGCTTCATCAAGTTTCATTGGGATATTCTTATCAATTTTTTGTGTCTTTCTTTGCCTTTGTTTTCGAAAATACAGCCCCCATTAGATGCTTTTAATTTTCCTATAATTAAATTAAAGAATTATACCACTAATCTCTATTAGAGCAAGTTTGTTTGCCAATTTGCTAAATTAAGACTTAATTTAATTAAATGTTTTTATAATCTTTCCATGGCTCTTTTAAACTTAAAATAACCATTATTCTGTGTGGCTTTATGTCACATATGTTAACCAATTTAATATGGTAACATATTCTTTAAAATATAAGATTTTCGGTAAATTGAAAATCAGGTATTACAATTTACACATATGGGAGATAATTTAATTTCGCACGTTCCTATTGATGGGTAATTAAGTAGTATGATTGCATAGTGATCTTAGCATTTAATATATTGACTTGGGAGACAATTAAATTTCCCACGGAGCAGGACAAATCCAAGTCAATGATGCTGAGGATCAGGAAAGGACTCGAGACTTGCAAATAGTTAAACGATATGTATTTGAATGTTTAAGGTTAGATTCATATTTAATTTCCAACTATATATATGCTTCTGACGTGTAATATTGTGTGGGGGAGAATTTGCATGTATTTTCTTTAAGTGTTTTTTTTTTATAAAAAAAAAAATCAATCTAATTCATTCTTTTTTTATATATGTAATTAAATCTCTCTAATTCTTCAGACCTGAAGATAAGGTTATTGTTTCCCCACTTTCATATTTGACTCAAGAAGAATTTATCACACTTAAACTAGAGACTTCTTTGGATTCATTGGTAAGTATTTACTTTTTACATTCTTATATCCTATTTTAATATTTATGACCAAGGTTTTAGTTATATTAATTTTTAATTTAATTTCATGAATTCTTATATAGGTAGTAGATACTTTTGTTGAGATGCTAGCTGATATTAAGCGAAAGAAGAAAACTATGCCTTTGAATTGGTATCTTCCTGTGACATTTTCAGAGATTTCCTATTCTCTTTTATGTTTTATGTTTTATGTTTTTTGTTTTATGTTTTATGATGTACATTAATTGTTTTTCAATCTAAAACTAGTTCATTAGCAATCATTTTTAATGGTTCTTCCATGATATAATTATAGGATGCAGCACTTAAAGGCAAGGTAGGTCACTTCTTGAACTTTGTCCATTGCCAAAAAATTACAGAAAATTATATGTTTGACCTGTAATATGCTGTGATAAGGTAGGCCTTTTCAATTTTATATAGAAAAGTTTCTTTATCCACTTGATTATCTTTTTTTCACTATATATCAATTTGATTTGTGTTATCACAAATAATAGATTTTTATTCCTCTGCATGTTAGAGCAAGGCCAAATGGGCATTTTTATTTATACATTATCCATTTAAAGAGTAAAGAGATTGAAATATGGGATTCTCTACCCAATACATCTGAGGCTGAAATAGAAGAGACAACAAAAAAATTGGTGGGTCTTAGATAATTGCAATATTGTTAAAATTAATTGATTTTATTAAGAAATGGAGAAATTTAACTAAGTTTGATAGATTAAGAAAATTAATTAAATTAGTTATTTGTTAAAAATGTGAATTGATTTCTCTAAAATATAATATCCTCTCAAATCATTTACATTGAAATTATACCCCTTGGCTATATGTTGACTGTGCAACTCATAAAAAGTTTATTTTTTGATAAAAAAGAACATAATAAGTTGTTACAAGATGCAAAATAATAGAATGTTTTTTAAATGATGAAATAAAAACTATTTATTATCAGCGTCATAGAATTTATGATAAGTATCATGGTCAGTATTCAATTAGCCATAATTAACGGATTATGAGTATAGAAAGTAATATTTAACTAGTAAGTATTACGAAGTTGTTATTTTTTAAAAAAAAATAGAAATATTAGTTATCACAAAAAAAATCTCCTCATATTGTTTAATTTGCTACAGTATAGATGGAACCTTGAAATAGGAGGGAGGGCAGACTTATCAAATAAAAGGAAGGAGACGGGGCTGTGGATGACAGCGGACAAAAGGCGCAAAGGAGAGAAGCCAGACACATCAACTGGATACCATTATGCTAAAGTGATCAATCAGGTCCATAAATATTTGCACCACTATATATTTTACCTCATCTTAAATTGTGTGTGTGTATCTGTGTTTATGATTCTGATTGAATCTCAACAATTATGATACACTTAGGGTATGCATGGTAACGGTCCCCGAATAATTTTTTTCTTAATTTACGTGCCCTGGAACAAAAATGGATGGGAATTGTGTTTGGTAAATTCGGTTTTTTTCTTGGCTCCCGGGATGAACCGGTTTATTTTTTGTGCGAGGGAGTAAAAAAAGAAGCTAAAATTTTCTGCTTCTCTTCTAGGGCACAAAATGAGAATTTATTTTTCTCAAAAAAAAAAAAAAGAATCATTCCTCTTCGGCGTAAATTTACCCTCGTTCACCATCACCGCCACTACCACCACCACCCCATCGCCACCGCCACCACCGCCACCGCCACCACCCCACCACCACCACCACCACCCCCACCGCCACCGCCCCCCACCGCCACCACCACCACCCCGCCGCCGCCGCCCCGCCGCCACCACCCCACTACCACCATCGCGCCGCGCCACCACCACCGCGCCGCCTTGCACCACCACTACCACCGCTACCATCGCCATCGTCGCCACATAAATAATTTTTTGAATATAAAAATTACATAAATAATTTTTTTAGGAAATTTAAATTTAAGTTTATTTGTAAAGTATAATAATTATATTAATTATTAAAAAAAAGGACAAAATGGTAAAAATAACTCATTACTCCTCCATCTTTCTCCCTTACTATTTTTTTAACTCCCAAATAAGGGAGGAAAAATGTGTTATCAAACGTAATTCGATTCTCGGAGTAAGAATAAAATGGGTTAACAAACGTAATTCTAATTTTGAACTCTTCCAAAGCATAGAATCGAAAAAAAGCTGTTTCATCTCGAAACAATCTTGAAGAACGAGAATGGTTGTCATGCACACCCTTACTTGTTTGTGTTTATTTCTCCTCATCATGCTTCAAATAATAGTTCATGAGTTTCTCTCTTTAATGACGGAAATTGACACACTTAGAAAACCAAAAATTCTATTAGAAAACCAAAAATTCTATTACAGCCAAAGGTGTATTTTTACTCGCGGTTCTAATTCTAATTCTCTGTATTGGTAATGTAATTAATATGCAGGAGGACACGGTTCTAGTGGGTGTGACACTGAAGCTGACTTGTCATCTTTTAAATCATCATTTAAGAACTTTGCTTTTCATTGATTCTTTCTGTTTTTACGTGGATATTGATGAATCAAATGTCAAAGTTGGTTGGAAGGACAGTGATGGAGAAGAAAATGGAACATGCACAAGTTAAACACTCAACATAACATGATTGCTTTATTCTACAGTACATTATCCTTAGAAATCCCACATATATATTTTCGTAAAATGACATTTGCATGATTGTGATCTGTGAATTTGAAGGTTCGTTTGACACTTGAAATGTGATAATTAAGCTACAACATGTGACTCATCTTTTACACACAACAAAACAACTTCTTGATTACAGGAAATTTTATAAGGCATAACATAAAAACTCTAGATACAACTCTTACCACTACCTAAATTAATGGCTAAATAAAAGCCTCCAACAAATTGAAAATAACATGAATATAATAACAAAACCATATATGCTTTGGGTTATTTGAATTTGAAGATGAGACTTGAAGGAGTGGTCCAAAAGGGAAATTAAAGTGAGGTTAATAATAATAACTCTGAAATTGCAGACACTTAGAAAGAAAGAGGCATGTGCTTGTATCCTTTTGGATGAAGCAGTCTCTCCAACACCAACACAACACAACACATTGCCTTTTCACTTTTCATTACTCAAACTCAAACCTCACTTCATTTTCTCCGTCTCATTATTCCCTTACGAACATTTACGGTTCTTCTTTCTCTCTCTCCCTCTCTCTCCTCTTTGCTAATTTTGAAGCGTTTACCCAAAAAGTTGTTCAACGCTATATCTTATTGAAAGAATGATTTGTATCCCTCTTGTTTAGTCCTACTCGTTAAAAAAAAAATCCCTACAATAATATAGGCAAAAATACATATAAACCTTAAATGGTGAACTTATTTATTCCTACTTGTTAAAAAAATCCCTAGAATAATGCTACATCTTATCCTAATATTTGGAGAGATTAAGGAAGTTAAAAATGTTATGTTAAAGTATTTATACTCATCATTTTTCTTCAAACTAATTTGTCAAATTTATGAACTAATATATAATCTAACGATATACAATATATGATATGATTAAGTAGCTTAATTAGTTTCTTTAATCTCTCTAAAAAAGTTAGATGGGTCTTATATTAAGGACAGAAGGAAATACTCTCTCCACTCCTAATTAATACAATTTGCACTACAAAAATGTTCCTATAATTAGGATCAGAGAGAATATATTTTTAGCATCTTTTAGTTTATACCTCCCACTTGGTAAACATCATCTAATTGATGCATGTAATTGTTTAATGCATTTTCTAATTGCTAATAGGGTTTTTAAAAGTAAGTGCATGTTTGTTTTGACTTTTTAGAAGTATTTTTATTGCATTAGATATAATTTTGTGAGAGTTGTTTTTATCCCGATTTAAAACAGTGCTTAAAAAGCACTTTTTAAGGTTGCCAAATGAGCACCAGAACTATTTGGGTTAGAAGGGGTAACACTAATATGGGTTGAATCAGTGGGCTCAACTAGTTTGAAAATGACAGGTTGGCATAATGGTGGTCCACTTTTAGATGGACTTTTTCAAACCCAACTTGCTAGGGGGTGTTTATGGGAAAAATTGGGCAAGGCATGACCTTTACTCGATGCCCAGCTTAAAAGATGAACATGCAGTAGTTTGCAGTTTGAAGTCAAGCCTTGCCCAATGAAAGCTTGAGTAATTTTGAGTTGGGGTGGACTTTTACATTTGAAAATATCCCTAAAATTGAAAAATAAAGAAGCATTTCAAAAAAAAAAAAAAAAAGAAATAGTTTGATATTTCAAGAACATATTCTATACAATAATCCTTTTTAGATTTTATTATTGTTTATATTCAATTCATGGATAATAAAATAAATTAATTCAATAGAGATAATTTTCTTATTATTTAATAATAATTTATTTATTAAGAATTCAATTTACAAGTTTTTTAATTAAATGTTTATGAAAAAATATGTATATTATTTGCGTAAATAAAAAAAATACGTTTATTCATTTTATTCTAATTAAATGGTAAATAAATACTTGTTAAATTTGATCAAATAATGAATATATGTATATATATTATATAATTTTTTTAAATGTAATTATACATACACTTCAACCAGGGTCAAATGTGTAAGGAAGTATACCTTACACGGTGCTAGACCCTGCCTGGTATTTGGCCAGCACGAAAAATGCTGAAATGATTTATGCGCTGATTTTTAAAGGCGAAGCTGGGCTGTTTTCAACTTGCAAGTTATCCTGCTTTTTCTTTAAAAAAATATATATTTGAATTTTAATAAAACTTGATTGCATGCTTAATTTCCCATTTTTTATTTCACATTTTTATATTGATAGAATAATTATGTGAAATAAATCATATAATTATGTGTATAAGTTATGGGTTAACTTATTTATATAATTTCATAGAAATATATAAAACTTTCAATTTATTGTATAAAATTTTTTAATTTAATTTAAAAATTAAAAGAGTATTTGAATTTTTTTTTTAAAAAAAAATAAGTCGAATTACTGGCTCTTCTGTCTGTGACGTATTTTACGCATACCCTAGAATTGAGCTAGTAATATATTATATAGAAGATATAAGCTTGTTAAAAGATATTGCCACAAATATTATATTAAAATACAGTTGCTTTGATTTTTTTTCCCAATTAGCAAGTTTCATTCTTACCAGAGAAGATTGAATTTGAACCTATGTCCTATGGTATCAATTTATTGATTAGGTTATTAGAGAAGACTACAAATTCAGCAACCAATTTATTTATTTATGATAAAAAAGGGACGCGAAAAAAGAAAAGAAAGACAAGGATGCATAAAAAATTAAAAAAATAAAAGACAAAGATGAATAGTTTATCGTAAGATTTTTTTTTTGGTTAGGTCTCAAGGAATTTTTATTATTATTTTATTTTAATGCATGTCTCGTACAGTATGATTTATGGAAGCCAGTTTACCCCAAAAAGTCAGTTGAAGGGGGAAAAAGGTGTTTAGATAAACGAACGGCAAATCAAATAAGCTTTTGGTTAAAAAACTCCGTTAAGTCAACCTTTAATTTGGAGCTTCTACAATTGCGTGTGCATTGCCCGTGGAGAGAATTAAAAAGGGAAAGGAAAAATATCAAAAAAAGTTTCGGGGTAGATTTCTCCATAGAAAAAAAGTCTCAATGTAGAATGATTAATAAAAAAATGTTTATAGGGATCTCACTGAGATAGATTCTAATTGTGAACCTACCTTACCGATAAATATATGTGTATATTGGCAAGTCATAGAGTTCATCGACAATCTCATATATGTTAACCAAAGCAGCCTCCCGTTGACAAAGATATGTGACAATATATGTTGACAAGTCATAGAATATCCACTAATAAGCTCGCCTCGTTATCTAAAATCGGCTTTATTGGTAAATGTATGTCACTATATCGACAAGTCATACAACGACTAATGATAAATGACGTGACTATATATTGATAAGTTCATCTACGCCACCGAGGTCCATAGAGACTTTTTTTTTTTTTTTTTATAGATAATTTTACACTGAGATTTTTTTAATAGAGGAATTTACATTATGAATTTTTTGATATTTTTCCTAGTTCTTCTTAAGACCTGAATGATTTTCACAATAAAAAAAAAAAGCCACTCATAAGGAAGAAATTAAGAAAGGGGTCTTTTAAAAAGTGAGTACCACCTTCTTTATTCATTGCCGTTTAACTAAAATTGTAAATTAGCAAAATTTTAAATGTGTGTATATATATATATATATATATTGGTGTATTATACAAATTTTGGAATAATCCATAGAAATTAGCTCAATGAAATCCCAAGTTCTTTTTTGACCTGAATGGAATCCCATGTTGAATGAAAAGCGTTTTCAAACTTCCAAGCATGGAGAAATTGACAAATGGGCGTTTCCTGAACTATAAGATAATGTTTTTTGCCAAAGTATCAAAGAATAATCAAATTTTAATATATTTCATTACTGACTGTTTATATATTACCGAATTTTTAGTCAAGGACTGTTTATATATGATTAAAGAATAACCAAATTTTAAGATATACTCATTTTGCATGGGTTATGTATCCCAGAATCGGTCCATTCATTTTTTGTAAGTGTTTAAAGCATATTAGGTTTTTGGCGGGACGTTATAACCTAATGATACCAAACTCTTCTTTTAACTTTCTTTTAAGTCTGAAGTTGTGAGTTCGAGCCTTTTATAATTGTGCATGAATTATGATAAGGAACAATCACTTTAATTAGGATAATTTAAGATTATTCGGAGGAAAGTTTTTCCTAAAAAAATTAGAGATTTGTTTAAACTCTTTGTTTTAAAAGTCAAATTTAAAAATAAGTTGTTCCCAGGTTATTTTTCAAAATTACTTTAATATGTTTCTCAAATAATTTCTGCAGTGATAGATAGAAGAGAGAAAATAATGATTATATGTGGCGGACCGGGTGCACATTTGGTGCCCATTCTTATGTGCCCAATTATATGCTCATACCTCTAATATTTTTTTTAATTTTTTTTAATTTTTTTATATATTGTATTTATTTATATTTAAATTATATCTTTTGCGGAATTTTTTTGTCTGCAAGATCTCAAATTAATTAGTTTCCAATCCTACATTTATCCGTAACACCAGATCATGGAAACTAATTAATTTGAGATACTGGAGACAAAAAAAAATTCTAAAAAACAGTATATAATTTAAATCTAAATAAATACAATATATAAAAAAATTAAAAAAATATGCACATAATTAGATATATAAGAATGGACACCAAATATAAACTCGTGACCGAACACGTTATGCACATGGGAGCTATGGCCACCAGGTCCCACCACTGATTAAAAAGACTAAGCCATTTCAGGCATTGAATGATGCATAATTGCTTCATTGGGCTTCCACCCGGCTTACTTTCTTCAACGATAATGAAAGAAAGGGGTATAGGAGGGAAAAATAATGGAAAAGGAAAGTAAAGCAGCTCGTGCCTAAATGGATCTCTGCTTTATAAAAAGTTATGTTCAATTCATTTTCTGTACCCTATCCTCCTGACCCTTCCATAATTCACATGTCTCGAGGGGCTTTTTTTAGTAATTTGTCCTTTATTAAATAACTATTTTATAAAATGCTCATGTCTAAAAACTATTTAAGATATGTCCTTATTTGTCCTCGTTTAGTTAACTACATCCCTCATGTAGTCGACTAAAACGTGGGGCATATTTTTTTAAAAAAATCCCGATTTAGTCGATTAAGTCATAGTCTTAGTCGACTAAACCAATCCGTAGGGGTTTTTAAAAACCCGAATCGCGATTTGGAACCCTAATCGACTACAAAATCTCCTCAAACCTATCCCCGTATTTTTCACCAAATCCTTGCTGAATCCGTTGGTGGGTAGCGAAGGAAACTTCATTCTAGCGTCATTTGCATCGATTTCGGTATGTTCTCATCTCCATTTCAAATTTCCACGTTGTTCTTTCGTTTGTGCGGGGGCTTTTACTTTTTCTTCGTCCGATTATTTATTTATTAATATTATTAACATTTTAGTATAAATTATAGGGTTAAACGTGAAACTCTTTATCATGTTCATGCGTGTATAACAAGCTCGATAATATTGTAAGACCCGTTAGATAATCAACTCCTTTGTCATGCAGCTTCGATCCTATTAGCTCGTTATAAAACAACCATAAAATTAATTTTTTTATTAATTTTTTATATTGAGGATTTTTCTCGTACGATTCTTAGTTATATCCACAATCGTCACCAACTTTGGAACCTTGTAAAACTTATTTTTATTTTTAATTATTTGTCTACCTTATATTTTAGGGTTATTTTTTTGTCTTCTTTTTTCATTTTATAATATACTTTTTTAATATGAGACATACTCTTTTTCTCTAAAAAGATTATTATTATTATCATATTAAAATTTAATTGAAGAATGAAGTATACCAAAAAAGAAATCCACTTCTAAGTTGATTTGAAATCTTACATGATAAAAAATGTCTATAGTTTAAATATTATGATTCATAGGTCAAGAAAAAAAGACATTTTCGGGTTTAAAACTTATATGATTGCGTTTTAAAATTTGTTTGACTAAAATATACTAAGGGACATAAAAAATGAGCCTAGACCCTAAACCCCTCACGTGCTTCTAATTTTTTCAATTTTTAAAGTCAAATATATATATATATATATATATATATAAACTATAAATAGACATTTGAACATACAAGCATAAATCATTTTCTATTTTTATGAAAATATAATTTTGTTCAAATATTACAAGTGATAGGTTAAATTTATTACAAGTGGCCCCCTAAATTATTAACCATTGTTATTACTCCTCCCGTTCTTAATATAAGTAACGAATGAATGTTTGTCAAAGGTAGATTGAGTACCTCAAGAAGTTGTTGTTGATGATTTTGAAAATGAAGACATCATTAGGGATTTTCATATCTATTTTAAAACAAGATCTTATTATAAATTTTGAAAAATATTTCTTCATATTCGGGTTTAAGAAACCATAAAATTAATTTTTTTATTAAGATTTTATATTAGAGATTTTTTTGTTAAAATTCTTAGTCATGTCCTCGATCTTCACTGATCTTGGGTGAACTTTGATTTTAGAGTAAATACCCTATTTGGTCCCTAAAAAAATACGGACCCTATTTTAGTCTCTCAAACAACGAAAATCCCTTTTTAGTCCCCGAAAAGGACGATTTTCCAAAAAAAAATGCAGACCCATTTTGGTCCCTCAAAAATTTCTAAAAACCTCTTTTTAGTCCATAAAAATGTCATATTTTAGTCCCCGGGGACCAAAAAGGGGTCTCGTGTTTTTTCCGGGACCAAATAGGGTATTTACTCTTGATTTTATATATAAAACTCATTTTTACTTTTAATTAATTTGTCTACCTTTTAGGGAAATGGGGGTTCGCATAGACGAAAGAACAACGATGGAAATTCGAAATGGAGATGAGAACATACCGTAATCGACGCAAGTGACGCTAGAATGAAGTTTCATTCGCTACCCACCAACGGATTCAAAGGATTTGGTGAAAAAAACGAGGGGGGAGAGGTTTGGGGAGGTTTTGTAGTCGATTAGGGTTCCAAATGCCGCATGTAACACCACAACTCCAATACCCAAAAACTTGTCTAAAATAATTGAAATATCTCCAACAAAGATAATCATCATTCAAAATATTAAAACTACAAAACTGTTTTAAAATCCATTTTAAAATCAACATAAGTTCTCAAAATATATCGAGGTTATTACAAAGCGGAAGTCTTATAGTTGTGGCAAATACAAATAACATAAAATAAACTATAGGAGTACAAAAGAGCCATCGTGACTCACTCCACAGTGCCTTCCTTGCTCCCTAATAGTACTTTCACTTGAAAAATGTTAATATGGGGGTGAGTTTCCACGTCTCGAACTACGAATATCCAACCGTACACGAGCAAATCACATATGACCAAAAATAGGAAATAATAAAATAATTATATATATACATTTATATTTTCTAACATTTTCATAAAAAGTCTTCACAAAAAAATTTATCATTTTATTAATCTTTAAAGTATACAATAATGTCATGCAATATGCATCCGCCCTTATATCCTCTTCCACCTTATACCGCTGACTGGAGCCATAGGCTAACACATAGTCCTATAGAAACACATCCATGTGACAATTGTTTCAAGCTCACCAAAACTTAAGGTACACCTCGGCCAAAGGCATAGAGCTTAAGTATGGACTATGGCTCCCCTCCTCATCAGAATACAAGTAAGGAGGTGTCACATGTCGTTTTTAGAAATTTTTGAGGGACCAAAATGGGTCTGTTTTTTGGAAAATCGTCCTTTTCAGGGACTAAAAAGGGGTTTTCGTTGTTTGAGGGACCAAAAAGGGGTCTGTGTTTTTTTCCAGGGACCAAATAGGGTATTTACTCTTGATTTTAAATATAAAACTCATTTTTACTTTTAATTAATTTGTCTACCTTCTAGGGAAATGGGGGTTCGCATAAATGAAAGAACAACGATGGAAATTCGAAATGGAGATGAGAACATACTGTAATCGACGCAAATGACGCTAGAATGAAGTTTCATTCGCTACCCACCAACGGATTCAGCAAGGATTTGGTGAAAAAAACAGAGGGGGAGAGGTTTGGGGAGGTTTTGTAGTCGATTAGGGTTCCAAATGCCGCGTGTAACACCCCAACTCCAATACCCAAAAACTTGTCTAAAATATTTGAAATATCTCCAACAAAGATAATCATCATTCAAAATATTAAAAATACAAAACTGTTTTAAAATCCATTTTAAAATCAACATAAGTTCTCAAAATATATCGAGGTTATTACAAAGCGGAAGTCTTATGGTTGTGGCAAATACAAATAACATAAAATAAACTATAGGAGTACAAAAGAGCCATCGTGACTCACTCCACGTATGCCTTCCCTTGCTCCCTAATAGTACTTTCACCTGAAAAATGTTAATATGGGGGGTGAGTTTCCACGTCTCGAACTACGAATATCCAACTATACACGAGCAAATCACATATGACCAAAAATAGGAAATAATAAAATAATTATATATATACATTTATATTTTCTAACATTTTCATAAAAAGTCTTCACAAAAAAATTTATCATTTTATTAATCTTTAAAGTATACAATAATGTCATGCAATATGCATCCGCCCTTATATCCTCTTCCACCTTATACTGCGACCGGAGCCATAGGCTAACACATAGTCCTATAGAAACACATCCATGTGATCAATTGTTTCAAGCTCACCAAAACTTAAGGTACACCCTACCAAAGGCATAGAGCTTAAGTATGGACTATGGCTCCCCCCTTATCGAATACAATTAAGGAGGTGTCGATGTCCCACAACTCCAATGCAATCCCGCAAAAGGAAAACATGGAAGAAGGGGCCCGAAAAGGTACCAATCACCGTGCACCGAGTGGTGGCATAAAATCACATCATACCAATTCCTACAAACTCCAACCCATCACAATACATCTGCCGTGATAAATAGTTTCATCAAATAGAATACTGTCACAAATTCAAAACTCTCATATCAGATCTTAAAACCTTATAAACCATAAAATATTATACATATATTTTTAGTTTGAAAATAATAATAATAAATAAATATTTATAATTATATATAATTCACAAATATAAGGAAGAATATTCGAGTTACCTTTACCTTTAGCTCCCAAATAAACACTAAAATGTTACTACAAGGCTACCAAATAATTACTATCTTAATCTCCTTTTCTCTCTTCTTTCAGAGTCCACATTCCCTACTAATAATTAGCTGCTTCTTACCTGCTTAGACTCAAAACGCGTCGTTCCATGGAAAGAGGACCAGACTCAAAACGCGTCGTTCCATGGAAAGAGGACCAAAAGCAGCAAAGCACCGAACCAAACCAAAGCACCGTTTTCCAGCCAAAAAAAAAAAACAAAAATGAATAGTGACCAAAAGCACCGTTTCCCAGCAAAAAAAAATAAAATAAAAAAAATTTAACACCTTTCCAGTTGCCTTCCTCTCTCTCTCCATCCTTATCTCTTTCGGTCTTTTTTTGAGCAAAAAAAAATCTCTTCAAGAGTCATGATGGCTTCTTCCTAAGTTTCTTACCACCACCTTGCGGCGCGTCCTCTCCCGGCGAGTTTTGCTTTCGTCGTGCGGACTGAGCATCATCGGGTCAAGTGAACGTTCGGACCTGTTCCTGGAATCGTTGAAGGTTCCGCAATACCACTCGTCCTATTTATAAGTCCCTTTTGACTAAAAAAATTTGGTCCTATTTATAAGTCCCCTTTCACTAAATAAATGAGATTGTGACAATTTTGTCCATATTAATTGTACCAATGAAAATAGAGAGAGAAGAAAGAGTTGAAGGTACCCAATCATAAATGAGGATAAAGTTGAAAATTCACCTCATAATCATTGAGCTAACTACATTTTCTTGGTATGTGTGATTTGGTCAAAAGGAGACTTATAAATAGGACCAGAGTAGTAGCTCTTGAAGCGAATGGAAAGAAGTAAATCCAAATTTTCTGAATCTTCTCTAACGGTGAAACTTGACTTCCCTTATGTGGAAAGGACAAGTTCTGTTATTACCGTCTCAAACTTCAACCTCATTTAATTTGATGAAACCGTTCTTTACAGTGGTTTTATCTTTTTCAGAAATCAACCAACCATGGTGTTTTGGGTTTTTGGCTATGGTTCACAGGCGTGGAACCCAGGATTTGATTACGATGAGAAAATGGTTGGATTCATAAAGGACTATAGACGGGTTTTTGATTTGGGTAAGGTCATTCTTATGATGCAGTTATTTAATTTATGTGCCTACCATCTCTGTTTTGCACTGAATTTATTCGATTGCCTTTTTTTTCTGCAGCATGTATTGATCACAAGGGTACACCTGAAAACCCAACAAGAACTTGCACACTGATTGAAACTGTCAAATTGTGGACATTGTAAGAATGTATACACTGAAAGCTATCAAAATTCCTTGCTGAAAGCTTAACAGACAATGCTATCTGTACTTGTATTGGACATTGTAAGAAGAGCAATTTCCATTCATCCTTCCAAAAAAATTCTTTTGTGCACTCCCAAGCTCCAAAAAAATTCTTAAGGATAGCATGCTACTACTCCAAATCAAAGGAGGGTTTTTTTTCCGGCATCCACCTCCTCTGTTATTCATGTTTGTCTAATTTCTTCCACTTTGTCACTGCTTTTCGCGGGAAATTTTCCAGCTAAAAAGATGCCCACGTGTAAATAGTGGGTGTTAATTTTTTTTGGCTGGAAAACGGTGCTTTTAGTTCAAACAGTGGGTATTCATTTTTTTTTTTTTTTTTTGGCTGGAAAACGGTGCTTTTGGTTTGGTTCGGTGCTTTAATGCTTTTGGTCCTCTTTCCATGGAACGACGCGTTTTGAGTCTAAGCGGGTAAGAAGCAGCTAATTATTAGCAGGGAATGTGGACTCCTTCTGTCACTGTCGGACCGAGTATACATGTGAGTGCAGAAGTGTGTGAGGTGTGAGTGTGATTGGTATGTGTGTCGTGTGTGCCTAGGGGTATTTATCCAAAGATCCCCCCTCACCTTTCATTGACGGGAACGGCGCTCTCCTAATTTTTATTCTAAAAAAAGGGCGATGGGCACCGCTTCAGCACCTTCAACGCCAATTTTCAAAAGCATCAGCACTTCTTTCATTCTTTTTCAAACAAGGGGCCCACCCACTTTTTCTTACTTCTTTCCTTTTTCGCCTTCCTTCTGCCGTTTCCACTCCTCCCTTTATATATATATATATTAATATAATATTATAATATTATAATAATATATATATTTTCTTTTTCTTTCTCTTCCCCCTTCCCTCTTCCCTCTTCTTCTTCTTGTTTCCTTTCTTTCATTCTTCGTGATTTCTTCCACCGTCTCCTTTCCTTACATATATATATATTAATATAATATAATATTTTAATAACATATATATTATCTTTTGTCTGTTTCTTTTCTCACTCCGTCCACCATTTCTATTTTTTTAATAGAATATTTATATAATAAAAATAACATTATATTATAATATTAAATATAATAATATTTTAATAATATATATATATGTGTGTGTTGTGTGTTGAGTTCCTTCCCCCGTTCCTCCCTCCATATATTATATATATAGAATAATAATATAATATGTTAAATATACATATAATAATTTATTTATCTTATAATATAGATAAAACTCTCGATTTTATACCTATAAGTCTCCTCTAAACCTCAAAATACACAATAAATCAAATCCTAAAATACTTAATTATTATTTAAAAATTTCGGATGTTACACCGCGATTGGGGTTTTTAAAAACCCCTCTAGATTGGTTTAGTCGATTAAGATCTTGTGGTTTAGTCGACTAAATCACGGGGATGCCCCGTGATGCCCCGTGATTTAGTCGACTACATGAATGATATAATCAAATAAATAGATACATATGTTTAAATAATTTTCAGATAGAAACATTTTGTTAAATAGTTATTTAATAAGACACAAATTAAGAAAACAACCTTGAGGAGACTTACGGTGAGATGAATGGTTGTGGACCTTACATGCTTTGAAGGAGAAATAATAGGTACGAGATGGTGTGGACTTATGGTGGCCACACACTGAATTTGAGTCTGAAATGATTCTTGTGTACGTGCTGTATTGATCTCCAGCGGTATGACAGAGTGCTTTAAGCACAGCTTTTGCTTTTTGACCGAAGTGGTGAATACTGCTTTCCCGGACGCGTTTTCTACTGTTCCTCAGCAGAGGGAGTCGTCCGCAATGCTTCAGTTCAGAACTTGAGATAGCATTCAGTAATCTTTTTTTCTTTGATTTCTTCTTTTCAATTTCACAACGAGGAAGAAAAGAGTAGGTGAGTTATGGTAGGAAAGGACGAAATGAAGCTGTCGCCTTTAATTTCCCATTAAATGCTTCACCATCACTACGAGAGTAGAGAGGGTGTTTCAATTTGATTTTCAAAAATAGTTTTTCAAAAAAACGTGATAAAAATAATTTTAGAAAATAGATTTTAAACATAATAGATTCTGTGGAAAAAAAAGTGATTTTGATACAATAATAATGTTGGGATATTACTATCAGAATCACATTTTTCATATTTATATATTTTTAATGTTAAATTTCTTAATAAATATAAAAAATTAAATAAATTTGTGTACAAAATTAAAATGATAACATTAGTCAATTATGTAATATGATAAAAAATAACTTAAACATATATGTATTAATAAATTGTATAGACTAAAATCATTTATAAATAGCAATCATCCAAAAGAATATATTTGGATTGAAATAAATAATAAATTTTGATATAGTTTTTTGAAAAAAATATAAATCTGATATCATATGCCAACAAAAGAAAAAAATTGAAAACAGAGATTTTTTTTTGGGGGGGGGGGAAGCAATACAGAGGGAAGAAGAAAAGGTAGAAAGGAAAAATAAAAGAAAAATGAAAAGAAAGAAAAGATTATTGGAGGAAATTTGATACAACACATAAAGTAAATAATCTTTACAACTTATTAATCGCCACATACACCTCAACTTTATTGTTTTTTGTGACAGCTTGGAGAAATCTATGATCTAGATTGTGTGAGAACTCTAGAAGTCGATGATACCGAACTATATGAAAGCTTGGAGAAGTTGATGATGCCAGACTTAGAGAAGCCGAAGAGTCGTTTGAGGTCGGTAAGGTACATGTGCAAGGGCTATTGATTCAACAATCTTTTCGTAAAGTTATTTTAAATTTTAAATAAGGATATTTTAGAAAAATAAGTATAATTAAATAATTTAATTACTATCTTTAATCTCTTTAAAGTTTGATAAATATATCATATATATAATTAAGATCCAAGGGGTATTATATATTTTAGATTGAAATAAATAATAAATTTTAACATATTACTTTTAAATACAAATATGATCATATGCCGACAAATGAGAAAACGGCAATAGAGATTCTGAAAATAAAAAAAACACAGATAGGACGACAGAAAAAAAAAAAAAAAAAAGAAAGAAAGAGAAGAAAGAAAGGAAGACAAAAAAAAAAAAAAAAAAAAAAAAAAGAGAGGAGAGGGAACATATTGTTGGAGGAAATTCGATGGAAATCAGCTTCTTCGAAAAAGATGATTTTGAAAATAATAGTCTGAAATAATGTTCCGTATCACAGAATGAGAGTTTTTTTGAGTTTGAAGTAATGTTCTCCAGCTGTATCTCATACGGAAAGGCCACATTATAATGAGTCTGCAATAATGTTCTCCAGCTTTATCACAGACAGAGAGTCCTTTATTGGTTTTTGCTCAAATGACAGATTTTTCTTATTTTCACATTGACTACTCGACTAAAACTTTGAACACGCTTATTCTTTCCCCATTTTGTAGATCCATTTTCTTCTGTGTTGTCCCATAAACTCAACACGGTTTCTCACCGGAGACGTTCGCCATGCTTCAATCCAGAACTTGAAATACCATTCAGTAATCTCTCTCTCTGATTTCTTGTTTTCAATTTGATTGCGTGAACTGATTTTTGTCTTCGTCTGTTACTTCTGCTCCCGCCTTTTCACATTTAATATTCATTCTCTACTTTTGAGTTAGACTGGTTCAAGATTCATTCTCTCAATGTTGCCTACCATAATCCTCTCTCTGTATCTCTCTCTGATTTCTTCTTTTCAATTTGATTTTTATCTTCGTTATTTGTTACTTCTGCTTCTGCCTTTGCCCAGTTATTCATTTTAATTTCTACTGTTTACTTACACAGATTCAAGATTCCTTCTCTGAATAATCTTCTTTCCTTAACTACTCTGTTCGATCAGATTGCACGCATATTAAGGTAAGGTAGATGGATATGATTTAGTGTATATATATATGGGCAGCGAAAAAGTAGATACTTAGCTTGCATATAAGAAAATTAGATTATATTTACTGACGGAAACTCAGGCCCCATACTTATTATCTTTTTTAAAAGGCCATAATCTGAAAAGTTATAAGTTTCAATCTGTAAATTTATTCTGGCGAAAAAGAAAAACTGTAAATGTATTTTGGAATTGTCTTCAATTTTAATTACTCCCTTGCATTTAATATACTCGACTTCCTCTTGTCTTTATTACAGCATGTCTTCTTATAAGATATTTGCTAATCACATACTCCCTCCTAGTCTTTTTATAAGAATTCAAAATGAACTTGGTCCTTTCTATTATAAACAAGACTAGAGGGAGTATTACTGCATGACTAGATTGATTATGATCTCTTGCATCATATTGCATGCAGGAAAAGTAATCATGGAAAGGGTAGGAAGGCGAAGGGATAAAGTGTGGGAACAAGTTACGTTATTGGAGGGAGGACGAAGATGGAAGTGTAATGATTGTGGAGAGGAATTTGCAGGAGGTGCTAGCAGAATCAGAGCTCATGTTACTAAAGTCAAAGGCACTGGCATTCGACCATGTCCTGGCAAAGCAAACTTCAATGTAGGTATGTAAATATATATTCGGTCGCTCCAGTGTATTATATAAATCACTTTAATTATAAACTAACTTATTATTTGGGCAAAAAAAAAATTATAAACTAACTTATTAGAATTAAGAAATGATAATTAGTTTATTATATATATCTTAAGTTAATTTTTTCCCTTTACTTATAATAAAATGAGGTTATATAAGAGAGAGAAAAATACACGGAGTCACATGTTTTTTTTTTTTTGATACAAGGAAAGATACTCAACTGAAAAGCTAAACAAATAAAATAAATCAACGAGCTAACGTCTCAAATGTCTCCTATCATGCCGTACTCCTGCCAGGTCAGCAACAAGAAAACAATAGAGACCCGTAGGGGGATCAGAGAAATGGGTTCCATCAGGAGACTCCACATACGACAAAGCAAAATTGGCCAACCAATCCGCACACTGATTGCCCTCCCTTAGAACGTGGCTGTAACGTATAACCCACTGTCTGCGAGTGATTGCTCGTATCCGAGACACCAAATGGGACTCACGAGCTGCATTACCTTGTTAAGATAGTAATGCAATGACTGATTGACAGTCACTTTCAACAACTACATGCCGCCAACCTGCCTCCCAAGCCATCTCTAAGCCCCTTAAAACTCCCCATAACTCAGCTAGCATCGCTGAGCACCTTCCAAGACGAATGGCAAAACCTCCAAGCCACCTCCCCGAACAGTCCACGCTTGCAAAGAAAGCCCCACGGCCGCCGTCTGCTCGGCTCCCTTTGATGCCCCGTCGAATTAAGTTTCACAAAAGGATCATCTTGGAAAGGACCAAATAACATTAACATGATTCTCGTACTATGCATTGAAGCCCTCCTCTGTCAACTCCAGATTTTAGTACTCCCAGTAGCTCAAGAATGGGCCTCAGGCAATATTTACTATTTGCATCTTGCGTGTTGTGAATAAATTCATTTCGCCATTTCCAGATAAACCAACAAGAGACAATAAATACCTCATACCAAAGGGATCCTCCTAGAGCAATTCCATCACTCTTCCAATTCTCCGTCACCCGATCAATCCAATCGTGGCTAAAGAAAGAATGTAGCGATCACCATGTACCACCTCATACCGAATGCACGAACCACGTGACAGTCTCTAAATGCGTGTAGGCTGGTCTCTGCTTCTTGCTGGCAAAGTGGGCAAAGGCCATCACTGTCAGACCAAGTACGGATCCATGCCCTCAAAGGGAGCCGCTGATGGAATAATTTCCATCCAAATACCTGTATTCTAGGTGGTCCCATCCATTTCCATAGCTTTATCCACATGTCACAATTAATAACAGACTGCTGAAATCCAGAATCAGCTAAATACAAATAGCAGCTTTTGACACTAACACCAAATAAGTTTCCAGACAACCAAAAGGACCGATCCGGCCCATCATCATAAGAAAGCGGAAGCATACCTCTAATTAGATCGACCACGTTAAGGGAAGTAGGTCATTTAGTAGAGGAGATCCCACCACCATGTTGATCGATAAACCTATTAACCACATAATCTCTCATCTCGGCGGAATGGGACTTACTACATAATCCGTAGACAAATGGAAGAGGACACCCACTTATCTTTCCAAAAAGAAATAGCGAGACCCATCCCCAATTTCCCATACCACCTCATCCTTCATATTAATAAAAATGTTGCATAGAGAAGCCCGAACGGTGAACAACCAGATTTAAGAACGGCAAGTTTCCAATTTGTACCTTATACTTGCCCCGTAAAAACCGAACCCATAAGGCATCTTGGTCGTTTTGGAACCTCCAACCACACTTCATAAGGATAGCATCATTCATAATTGCGGCCAATTTTAAGCCAAGTCCTCCCATGGTCTTAGGACTAGTCAACACATTCCAACTTAAAGGGTGATGAGCTTTGTGAAGGTGGGAATCACCCCAAATGAAATTCCTCTGAATTCTATCAATCTCATTGCAAATATTTAGGGGAGCCTAGCATATTGCATATGAAATAAAGGAATAGTAGATAATACTTGACTTGACAAGAGTTATTCTTCCGGCTGAGACGGACATTCGTTGCCGCCACCCGCCTAGCTTCCTCCGTAACTTCTCCACAATATGTTGATAACATTGCTTCGTTGCACGCCCATGTACCATCAAAGCACCCAAATATCTTCCAACATTTTTAACTCTCTTGAAGCCACTCTTAGCTTCCAATGAACCAGCCAAGTCCTCATCTATGTGCTTGGAGAAATAGATAACAGTTTTCGTCATACTCACCTTTAATCCTGAAATCTGTTCAAACAGAGATAAGCACTTCATAACAGTCTCTAGCTGATTATCCTTTGCCTCTGCAAATAACATAAGATCATCGGCAAACATCAAGTGAGAAATCGGGGGCCTCCTTGACCCACCTTCATAGGGGTCCAAAGCCCACCACTAACAGCCGTGGATATAATATGAGACAATTTCTCCATAGCTAGTGTAAATAAGTATGGGGAAATAGGGTTGCCCTGTCTGATGCCCCTAGTAGGCTGGAACGATGAAGTTTTGCCCCCATTCCATAAAATATTGAAGGATGAGGTAGAAACAGCGACGCATAATCAAGTCATTTATACTACATGGGAAGCCAACTTCCTCAAGAATATTTTGTAAAAACTTCCAATTCACACAATCATACGCCTTTTCTAAATCGACCTTAATTGCCATAAATTGTCTCCCTCGCATTTTGTGCATTGAATGAATCAATTCCTGAGCAATGACAATGTTATCATGAATTTGTCTATTGGGGATAAAACTGGATTGATAAGGTGAAATCACAATCTCCCATATTGAAAGATTAATTACATGTTTTTAACCATGAACATAGAACCGCATTTAAAGATTAATTACATTGAAAAAATTGATAAACAAACATATTCATTACCATCTAAGTGATTTATATGGTAGACCGGAGGATTATATACCTTATCTTTTCTATGGTTTATTACATCTATCCCATATTGCCCTTATTTAAATATCAATTCAATTTCTCAAAGTTACACAATATATGTTTAAATGAAGATAAAATTAGAAACTCCTTTGATTTTTAGACAGAGGTAAAGAGTTTTAAATCTTTCTTTAATAATTCTAGTGATGATAAGTGTCCGATAAGAATGTCTAATAGGAGTACATATTACTCAGTCTAAACAATGAATAATCATACTATATTTTGCCAATCCAGTTGTACTCCTTTGCTAGTTTATATTGCCAGAAAATCAGGAAAATTTGAATAATGTAAAAAATTTTATGAGCCCAAAAACAACCCAACAAAACAATTTAGGAGGCCGAAGAGGCAAGTTACAGGAAAACATTTGGGCGATAATTTAATTTGCCACGTTGCTATTCATGCGTAATTAAGTAGTTTAATTGCATAGTGATATTAGCAATTATTATACTGATTGAGTTGGGGGCC
Organism: Acacia acuminata; assembly: GCA_019022655.1. Classification (NCBI taxonomy): domain Eukaryota; kingdom Viridiplantae; phylum Streptophyta; class Magnoliopsida; order Fabales; family Fabaceae; genus Acacia; species Acacia acuminata. The sequence continues at coordinate 178,136 of JAFJYI010000047.1, read as the reverse complement.
AAAAAAAAAAAAAAAAAAACAAGAAGTTTATAATTGGATGGTCTGATAGATCATAGCATGTCCAAAATGAAGCAGGACAAATCCAAGCCGTTGATGCTGAGGATCATGAAAGGACTCAAGCTTTGCAAATGATGAAACAATATGCGTTTGAATGTTTAAGGTTAGATTCATATTTAATCTCCAACTATATATATATTTCAAATATGTATAATATTGTGTGTGGGGAGAATTTGGATGCATTTTCTTTAAGTTTTGCTTTTAAAAATCAATCTAATTCTTCAGACCAGAAGATAAGGTTATTGTTTCCCCACTTTCATATTTGACTCAAGAAGATTTTATCACACTTAGACCAGAGACTTATTTGGATTCATCGGTAAGTATTTATTCTTTACATTCTTATATCCTATTTTAATATTTATGACTAAGATTTTATTTATATTAATTTTTAATTTAATTTCATGAATTCTTATATAGGTAATAGATACTTTTGTTGAGATACTAACTGATATTGAGCGAAAGAAGAAAACTATGCCTTTGGATTGGTATCTTCCTGTGACATTTTCGGTGATTTCCTAATCTCTTTTCTGTTTTATGATGTACATTAGTAATTTTTTAATCTAAAACTAGTTTATTGGCAATCATTTTTAATGGTTCTTCCATGATATATTATAGGATGCAGCAATTAAAGGCGAGGTAGGTCACTTCTTGAAGTTTGTCCATTGTCGAAAAATGAAAGAAAATTATATGTCTGACCTGGAATCTTGTGATAGGGTATGCCTTTTCAACTTTTTATAGAGAAGTTTCTTTATCAACATGATTATCTTTTTTTAACTATATATCAATTTGATTTGTGTTATCACAAATAATAGATTTTTATTCCTGTTCACGTTGGAGCAAGGCCAAATGGGCATTTTTATTTATACATTATCCATTTAAAGATCAAAGAGATTGAAATATGGGATTCGCTATCCAATTATACATCTGAGGCTGAAGAAAAAGAGACAAGAGAAAAATTGGTGGGTGTTAGATAATTGCAATATTGATAACATTAATTGACTATTTACATATATGAATAATAGTTTTCTCTATATGTCTAGTTGCTTGCCATGGAAAAACTCTTCGAGAAAGTAACATTTACAGAATTTCATAGGAAGATGGTAGACGATGTCCTCTTACAACCTAATGGGTGAGTTGACAATTATTATGTAAAATTATATAAGCTTTAATAAATTCTTTTTTTATCATGCATGACCTTTTCCTATTCTCTTCCATTTGTAGATTTGATTGTGGTGTCTTTGTTATTAACTACATGCAACAATCTGATAATTATGTGAAGAGAGATAGTTCATTTCAGGTATGACCTCTTGCAAACATATATAGACATATATTGAGTCATGTGTAAGCAGTCACATCCTACACGAGCATGCTGGCACTTTAATTCTTTCAGTCATATAAATGATATGGACAACAATATAATGTAGTTTGACAGTCAAAAAGAAAGGGAGGATTTGGCTTTGAAGTTGCTCAACAATGACTTGAACAAAGAAAAGCAAAATTTATATGACAAAGCAAGGCGGCATTATGCACAAGTTGAAAAGCAAGATGGCAATAAAAGATTACGAGTTGATCTTTCAAAAGAGCACTTTGAAGATGTTGGAAGAGAGATGGAAGTTGGATATGATGATTTAGAAAAAGGTACGAGGCATTAGCAGAAACTACATATCCCACTCATTTTAAATGCCTTCTAATTTATGAAAATTATAAAGTTCTTGAACTTGTAAAAATTGTCAAACTTTACAAAATTATTCTTGTTAAATTGTAACGTCATCTTAGTTAAATTTCTATTAGCTACTCTCTTCTCGATAACTTTTTGATTATTTAAGGGGGGACAAATGCAGGAAGGACATTTCTCTCTTTCATTTCTTCAATTTCTTTATTTGACTGATTTCCATCTTCCTTTGTTACTTCTGCTTCCGCCATTGCGCAATTAATATTCATTTTCTACTTTTGAGTTAGACAGACCCAAGATTCTTCCTCTGAATAATCTTCATTCCTTTATTATTTTTTTTCGTTCGAATTGTGATCATATTGAGGAAAGGGAGATGATTTTGTATATGTGCAGCAAAAGTATCTACTTTTTTGTGTGATAAAAGTAGCTACTTTCATATAAGAAAATTATATTATATTTATCTACGAAAATTATACTTACAAAAAAAAAAATGGTTATAAGTAGTTGATATTAATTATTGCCTAGGTTTCCCAAGGTAACCAATTAGTTTCAAACTGTCGAAATGTCTTCTACTTTTAATGACTCCCTTGGATATAATATACTCTACATCCTATAGTCTCCATTACAGGGAATATTCTTCATTTATAAGGAATTTGTTAATTTCATTTTTTTTTGGTTTATATATGTCCATATTTAATAAGAGAAGTGAGGAGAAGTAGAAATTAATATGATGTTAGAGTTTAATATAGTTAGCAAGGATAACGATAAAAAGCACTTGAATTTTACGATAAATTTAATACTTTTAGCTGTCTTTTATTGGAAAAGGGTTTTAAATATACTGCGTTAGTTCTGGTGATAATGTTGGAACTACTGTTCAAAAAGGCCTTATTGGAATATATATTACTGTTAGTTTAAATATTGAATAGTCAAATATAATTTGTTAATTCTTTTGTACTCATTGTACAAGTTTATTCGGCTGCAAATCATATGCAATTCTTTCATATCCTTTAAAGTGCTAACAGAAATCTCATATTCATTGAATCAAAGGCCATCCTCAATCTACCAGTCTCAAAGACCAACTCATACATTCTGATCGAGGTATGACTTGATGTATTATTAGTTTAATCATTAATGAACATAAGTGCAAATTTTGTTATTCTTTTTCAGCTTTGAGTTATTTAGTTGGAAGTCAAATAACCCAAATCGAACACTTACCCACGTCACTAAGTAACTCAAATTTAATTTAAATTGTCACTTAAAGACAATCTTAGATTATCAGTAATCCATTTATTACTAATGTAAGTGGACAGATTTTCACATATTTTGGAGTGAGAAATTAGGAACCAAGTGAGAGAGATAATTTAATTCCCATACGTCTGCTATTATATCTGGGAATAAATACATAGTGGTAGATATTTACTGTCTTTTTGAGTACCAAATGTTTTAAGCAAAAAATAGCAACTGAAAAAAATATCAATCCCAAATAAAAGTTATAAGCAAGTTCTAAGGGATTTGATGTTATCATATTACCAGAAAATACGAAAAATTTGAATAATTTAAAAAGTTTTGTAAGCCCAAAAACAACCGAACTAAACAAAGAGGCACCAGGATGACACAGTAGAAATTGGATGCAAGCATTTGGGAGATAAAAGGAACCAATTAAGTGAGAGATAATTTAGTGGCAAACATTTGGGAGATAAATTAATTTCCCACGTTGCTATTGATGGGAGATAATTTAGTTTAGGTGTGAATAATTAATAGGGACTCTTTAGAGAATGAATTATAAATTTGGGAGACAAATTGGATTATGGTGTTATATTTATGATCAAATCTAATGGCCAACTAATTCTTATATTAAGAGCTGGAGGAAGTACATCTCTCCCAAATTGCCCATATTTAATATTAATTATAATTTCAAAAGTACATTGTATAGATTTAAATGAAGATTAAATTAGAAACTCCTTTGATTTTCAGGAAGAGGTAAAGAGTTTTAAATCTTCCCTTAATAATTCTAGTAATAATAAGTGCCAGATAAAAATGACTGAGTAGGGTACATATTAGTTTAAACATTGAATAAACAACTCTTTTGCAAGTTTATATTGCCAGAAAATCGATCAGGAAAATTTGAATAATGTAAAAAATTTACAAGCCCAAAAGCAACCCAATAAAACACTTATTTGTTTCCAAAAGTTTATACAGCATTTCCAAAATGAAGCAGGACAAATCCAAGGTGATGCTAAGTATCAGGAAATGATTCAAGTTGGGTCATCTTTTGTTTCCAATTGGGACACTGAAGATTTGCAGATGATACAATATGTGTTTGAATGCTTAAGGTTAGATTTTCAGCTCTATATCTGTGTGTGTGTATCTGCATGCTTCTAATATGTACACATATGCATTTATTTCTATTCAAGTTTTTTTCTTTTCTCCCTAAATCACTCTAATTCTTCAGTCCCAGAGAGTTGGTTTTCCTATCCCCACGTTTACATTTGACTCAAGACGAATTCATCACACTTAAACCAGGGACTTGGTTGGATTCATGGGTGAGTATTTATTTATTATATTCTTATATTCTCTTTTAATATTAATGGACCAAAGTTAGTTATGTTAATATTTAATTTCATGTGTTCTTAGGTAATAAATATTTTTGTTGAGATATTAACCGAGAGTGAGAAAAAGAAAGATGCACCTTCAAATTGGTATCTTCCTGTGACGTTTTCGGTAATTTCCTATTCCCTTTTTTGTTATATGATGTCTGTTTATAATTATCTAATCATTTTTCATGGTTCATCGATGATGTAATTACAGACTGCAGCACTCGAGCGTGATGAGCATAACTTCAAGGACTTTGTACATAAGCAAAAAATGAGAGAAAATTATATATTTGACCGCGAATCACTTGAGAAGGTGTGTCTTTTCAACTCTTAATAGAAAAGGTTTTTTTTTTTTCCCAAATCAAAGTGATTACTTTTTGTTTTTGCTATATATCAAATTGATTTCTGTTGTCACAAATAACAGGTGTTTATTCCTATTCACACTGGACAAGAGACACATGGACATTTTTATTTATACATTTTCTATTTTAAAAAAAATGTTATTGAACTGTGGAATTCTCTACCCAATAATAAATTTGTCGCTACAACAGAACATGATGAGACAACAACAAAATTGGTAAGTGTTAGTTAATTGCAGTATTCATAACACTATTAATTATTTTTTTGATTATATATATATATATATAGGATTTTTGCTTTATGTCTAGTTGTTTGCCATGGAAATACTCTTCGAGAAGGAAAAAGGAGCATTGTCAAACTATAAACTAGAAAGGGCGAAAGACATCCTCTCCCAAGACAATGAGTAAGTAGACAATTATTATGTAGATTACTAAAAAAAGCTTTAATCAAGCATGACCTTATCTTATTTTCTTCCATTTGTAGTTTTGACTGTGGTGTCTTTGTTATTAAATACATGCAACAATCAGATAATTATGTGAAGAGAAATCCTTTATTTCAGGTATGACCTCTTGCAAACATATATAGTCATAGACTGATAGGTTAGCATTCACACCTGCCCACACACAATCCTACACGAGCATGCTGGCACTTTAATTCTTTCAGTCATATAAATGATGTGGACAACAATTAATGTAGTTTGACAGTCAAAAAGAAAGAGAGGATTTGGCTTTGAAGTTGCTCAACAATGACTTGAACAAAGAAAAGCAAAATTTATATGACAGAGCAAGGCGGCACTATGCACAAGTTGAAAAGCAAGATGGCAATAAAAGATTACGAGTTGATCCCTCAAAAGAGCACTTTGAAGATGTTCAAAGAGAGATGGAAGCAAAATATGATGGTTTGGAAAACGGTATGAGCATCGATCGGCATAAACAATATATCCAACTCATTTAAATGTCATTTAAGAAAATTTATTACAGTTAGTTGAAGATTTTGAACTTTGAAAAGTGGTTATAAGTCAAAAATATTACTCTCTTTAAATTGTAACTTCATCTTAATTATATTTCTCTTATCCACTCTCTTTTCTATTGCTTTTTTATTATTTAATGGCGGACAAGTGAATAAAATATTTAATGCTGTCTAAATTTTGCAGTAAGTTGCATCTTGTATACTTAAAATCTTCTAAATGCGATTCACATGCATATAGGGACACAGAGAGTATATGTCCGCATAAAATTTGAATGCCATATATTTATTTATTTTTTTTTATTTTCACTATTTTTACTTAGTTATTTATTGTTATTCTTGTTGCTATGAACTTCTAAAGCTTATCTATTGTCTACAACAGATTCAATAGGGTTGGCTTATGTATCATCTACAACAGGTTCAGTATGGTGGTCATATCAAGGATGTATTGAACAAATAAGAGAATGGATAGAGGATGACAATGTGTCAACAATTGGAGTTTGGGGAGGGGGAGGTTCAGGAAAGACAACTTTAGCAAGCCATATATATAACAAGCTTTCAGAAGAAGGTGACATTAAAGTTATTTGGGTAACTGTGTCACAAAATAGCATCTACAAGTTGCAAAAAGTCATAGCTAAATCAATCATGTTGGATATCTCTCGATGAGTTTGAGGTTAAAATAATTGCCAGAAAATTATTTCAAGCTTTCAAAGAGATGAAAAAATGTGTTGTTATTTTAAATGATGTTTGGGATCATTTCTTTCTAAAGGAGGTTGGATTTCCTATGTCGATAATCGAATTAAATTGATTTTGACAACTCGTATATGGGAAGTGTGTGAAGGAATAGGTTGTGATCGAAGAATAAAATAGAAATGGGACGTTTAGGTATGGATGGCAGTCGGGCTTTGTTTAAAAAGACTATGGGATCGTATGAAGGACTGTCCCTGGAAGTGAAGAGAATTGCACAGGAAGTGGCATATGAATGCGACGGTTTGGCCCTTGCTATTGTCAGAATTGCGACAAGCATGAAGGGAAAAAAACAGGTTGGAGAATGGAGTCATATGTTGGAATGTCTTAAAAACTTGGGGCATGGGCAATATGAAATTGAAAAATGGGTATTTCCAGTTTTGAGGTCTAGCTATGATTTCTTAAATAACAAATTGCAAAGATTCTTCTTGTATTGTGCCTTAACTACTAAAGGATATCTTGATAAAGATGCTGATCATTTGATAAGAAGATTTGTTTATGAAAGCATAGATGAAACAAAGAAGTTGAGGGTGCAGTATGATGAAGGTTACAACATGATGGATAGATTAAAAAATCATACTATGTTGGATCGATCTAATGGTTGGGAAGATTGGAAATGGAGGATAAACAAATTTCTTAGAGCCATGGCTATTGGCATTGCAGAAGACACCGGTAAAATTATGGCAAATGCTTATAAGGAATTGACAAAATTACCAAGTGATGACCAATGGAAAGATGATCTACAAAAAGCTTTTTTGACAGAAACAAGATAAAAACGATTCCAGATGGCACATGTCTTCGGTGTTCTCAACTGTCCACATTGCTTTTAAATGATAATGATAATCTTGACTACATCTCAGATGATTTTTTCAAGAACATGCCTGCTCTTAAAATACTTGATTTGTCTAGGACTCAGATCAAGCGTTTGCCTGAATCCGTGTCCGACTTGAAATGTCTCACTGCATTACTACTCTCAGAATGTAGAGAATTGAGTTACATTCCTTCATTAAGTAAATTGAAACAGCTAATATCATTGGATTTATCGGATACTGCCATCACTGAAGCACCTATGGGCTTGGCGTTATTGGTCAATCTTAGATGCCTGAATCTATTCGGTACATTTATGTTAACGTCAGAATCATCCATATCCAAATTGATCAATTTAGATAATCTGGAAGTTATAGTAGCCCACTTCGGGGACATTAGCGTCTTCAATGCCTGCATGAGCTTATTGGACAAACATCGTGTACTTGGAAGCTATCGCTTAACTTTAGGGAATCCAAGTTATGTCTTTTATGATGAGGAAATAAATACAGAATATTCCATGAAGAGGATAACTGCTGAGGGTATGAATTTGAGAAATAGAGAAGTAGTACTCCCAAGAGACATCAAGGAGTTGGTTATAAGTGATTGCCAGCTAGGAGGGATTGTTGGTAGTTGCTTATGCAGCGTTGTTTCATCATATAGCCACAACAATAATAATGATCCACGCCAAATTGAACGGCTGGATATTAGCGGTTTTAAAGATGTGGAGTACTTGTGGTGCTTCTCTGGCAGTTGCCCCTTTTGCTCCTCTTCCCAACTTGTTGGACTTCTATGCCTCAACTATTTGAACGACTTGAAAGATGTTGTGTCACCATATGCTCTTATATCCTTGCATCAGCCCTCTTTATTTTCTCATCTCACACATCTCGAGATTCGGGGTTGCCAAAGCATGGAGACTCTGATTATGCCAAAGTTATTAGCACTCTTCCAAAACCTACTCACCATTTCCGTTTCTCATTGTTGGAAGATGAAAGAAATAGTTGGAGAGGAACTTACTGCTAGTGACGACCTAATGGCCCTTGTGCCTAACCACCTTTCTCACCCTACTCCTATCACTCTTCCTTGGTTGACATCTCTGAAATTACTGGACATGCGACAATTAAATTTCGTATACAGAGGCGTCATGCTCTGCCCTTCTCTCCAAACATTCTCTGCTCTAGGGTGCCGACAACTAAATCCCCCTCGGATAGAGATCTCAAATGGATGTGAGCTTCCCATGGAGAACACCTCAACTGGATACCGTTGGGGAATTCAAACTGATTAATCAGGTCCATATCTACACCATTATGATTTGACTTCCTTTTATATTTTATATATGTTTATGATGCTGATTGAATCTCAAAAATTTATGAATATTATTCTTACTGTTTGTGTTGGTTTCTCCTCACGCTTCTTATGAATTTCCCTTCTTTAATCCAGAAATCGATGCACCTAGAAAATATAAAATTATTAGAGCCAAATAATCAGATGTTACTTATGTCTTCATTATTTCACTTTGTGTGCCTGTGTTGCACTTAATTTTTGTGATCACACTCATCAGTTTCTGAATTCCTGCCAATAAATGTTCCAATAATTAAAATTTTATTTGCTATAAATTTGAATCAAATAACATCTTAGATAAATCACATTAAAGTATGGTTGCAAAGTTTGAATATATCTCATCTCCTATATAAATTCCTAATGTTCTAGTTAATTATTCAGTGCAAAAGTTGTTTGAGGCATGCGTCTCAAATAAATTAAAGGTGTATTCTTACTTGCAATTCTTATTTTGATTCTAATTCGAATTGCATTTGGTAATGTAATATGCAGGACATGGTTCTCCTGTGCATGACACTGAAGCTGACTATTATCCTTTGACTCATCAATTTAGAACTGTGCTTTTAATTGATTCCCTATTCCCTATTTTATTTCTCCAATTAAGCTTTTTTCATCGGCACATTTACAATGAAGTCTGTTTGTGACATTTTGAAACCTTTAGCCTCTAAGTTGTTCAACACTATATTTTATTGAAAGAATGACATGTGTCCCTCTCAAGGGCTTATTCAAGGGACACATTTACATTTGACTCACCTGAAATTTATAGGCAAAAATGCGTGTAAACTTTGAGTGATGAATTTATTTTTTCCCACTTGTTAAAAGAAAACTCCCAACATCTTTTTTTTTTTTTTTTTTTTAGCTTCTTTTACTTTATTCCTCTGATTTGGTGAACATCATCTAATTGATGCCCTCAATTTTTCAATTCATTTTCTAATTGTCAATAGGTAAAGGGTTTCTAAAACCAAGGACATCATATGACTTACCAACCATTGAAGGAGAGCCTAATACTTAATGAAAAAGAGATTTCAATTATACCTACTTTGTTGACCTCTTTTTTGTGTCCAAAAAACAGAGTTGAACAAGAGTCATTTTATTTTAACATGGCTAGTGACAGGGAAGCTAGGAATCTCCAATCCCACCATTCATATTAAATACCTATATGTCTCAAAGACCTTCACAAAAGTTTAGGCCGATCAAACTAGAAATCTTGGTCTGATCATTGACTTGATCAAATTCGCTCAGGAAAATCTGTAGCAAATGTGAACAAACGTTCACAAAATTTCTGGGGAAAAATAGAAGCCTCTAATGGATGATCTGACCGTCCAAAATGAAGCTCCATCTGTCTAGAACCTTCACGAATATATTTAGATCAATCCAACAATTCGACAGTTAGGTCAAAATTGCTCAGGTTGAACAGCTACAAAACATATTTTCTCTCACAAGAGTCATATTTCAACTTCATTTTTTCCCCTCACAAATTTTTAGCCTACTCTCCTTTAATAAGGTTCCCTCTTTTATTTCCTTCCTTTTCTTGTTTTTTCATTTTTTTCTTCTTTTCATAAAATAGGCAACACACAAAATAGGAAATAAATAAAACTGAACAATTAGAACCTAGACTCCACATAGGAGTGACATCCTATGGCCCAACATTTTGGTATAATGCATTTCCAGATTCCAACATTAATTTCATTCAATCATTTTTCTTTTGCCATTTTTTCAATTCATTTGTTTTTGGTAGATTTAATGGTGAATTTGAAGAACATTCAGCGACTTATGGCAGAGAGAGCCAATACTTTACCAATTTACAGCATAAAAATTTGCAAGAAATACGGCCACGCTGGAAATTCACCGAGTTTTAAGCTGTATTATTTGTTTTACTATCTTGATGATTCCTGCAAACTTCACTTGACGCACCACGATGATTCTGGGTGTGTGTGTGTGTATCAAAATAGCAATGAACATTAAACCACAGGGGAAAAAAGGTTACGCTCTTTAATTTTGTATGGGCATATGAAACTTGTAAATACAATGCCTCGTGGATCGGTAATTGATAAATTACCTTTAAGTTACATGCCCCGGCCTGTTTCAACTTCTTACTTAGAATTTATAGATAAAAAGATAACGAAATATGCAATTCAATGACTACAATTCTTGAGGTATTGCCTAAAATGTACAAGGTATTAACAACAACAAATTAGTGAGTAACAACTTCTTATTCATAAGAGTTGGCTATTTCAACTAGCACTGATGTTTCCAAACTATTACTTATGTAAACTAGACATTTGTGAAACTCAAGCAAAAGGCTCAGTTAATTCATCTTCTGCAGACCCTCTATCATCTTTGTTCATTGTTTCCAGGTCCTTTTACCTACAGAAATATCATTTAGTCAGGATAAATAGTATAAAACAAGCTTAGTGATGTTTCAGAAAAAGAAATCAGAACAAGTAAACAGAGATGAACAACCGATAATCTTACTTTGATTTGACACAGATTTGATCACAAAGGGCCGCTTGTGATGATCAATATATTGGTACCTTAACTTTTCTAAGTTTCATACCCAGAGGAAAACCGAGGATTGGAGGCTCTTGAGGATGGTTGTAATGGTCAAAAACACTCAATACCAAATATGATGATAATGATGTAATTGGCTCAGCCAATATTGCATATAATCGATAATCTCACTTTATTACAATCAAGAAATATATGAGGGGAACAATGATGGAAGGGAAATTACAAAAGGAGAAGACAGAAATACAAAAAAGCAAGATATGCTTCAGAGGGAGAATAGAACCAACGAGAGAGAGAAAGAGGTTCCAAAATTATTTCCCAATTTCCAAGTCTTTCACCTCTTCCTTAAAAGATTTCACTCTTGCTCTGGTTTTGGGTTGCTATTTGGGCTTTATTGTGGCCCAATATTTCATGAACATGACATTGCCTCCCCCATTAAAATGGACCTTGTCCTGAATGTCCAAGTTTGGGCAATTAACTTAAAAAGTAGCCCAAGCTATACATGTAGGTGGATCAAGACCATTCCAACAAATGAAAATGTGGCAGCTCCAATAAAGAGAAGATGAGATATATGAGGGAAAATGACCTTCTTCAAGTCTAAGATGCACCAGAACAATCGGTAGGAAAGTCATGGGGTGATATTGACTCAAGGTAACTTCTAAACAATTTGCCATACTAACAGTCCCAATTATTACCAGAGCATACAAATTCAGAACTACATGAATAGGTGCAATACCATTATACAAATATCCCATATTCATACTAACATCTATTACCACACTTTGTATTGCTTGGTCATGCCAAAAACAAGACAACACTGCTGAGGACAGTAGACATCCAAACTTTTCATTGGCCAAAATTTATAGAACCAAAAAAAGTAGCCACTCAATAAGCCAAATTGTAACAAAATCTTGATAATGGCATTAAACTGTTGTGTGAGTCCCAAGCAGCCAATACCCTTTTCCAAATGTTGATCCAAGCTTTTAGAAGCCTTGAGAGAATAATGATGAAATAAAACATATTCATAATAAAGATCCTTTTCCTTGTTAATTTCCATTTCACTTAGAAATAATTGCTTAATTGAATAGAAAAATAACATCATAAATGCATATACTGAGAGCCAAGCATTCTGCACTATCGAAAACTTGTACTTGCTCGCCATTCATAAAAGCACAGAACCAAGATAGGTTGGAGTCTAATTTCGTGCTCCAAAATAAATCGGCATGAGTCTGTGGCCGGAATTATCGATGGAAAAGCTTCACCAACAAAAAGTGAGATAAGAATTATTTATGCTGTGATGGTTATCCACAAATAAGAATGCATAAAAGAAATCATGTTCATGGCTTGTCTCATCAATTTGCAATGACCCAAATGAAGCCTTGGAGATGCAATACGAAGCAGCAATCTTAATGGTGATAAGGTAAAGCTCCATACAACATATATAATTGTGCTTCCAAAAGGGAAAATAGATTATCAATACCAGCTTGCCAACGAAAATTGCAAAGTCACTTCACGAGTCCTTAAGTTGGAGAGAGAGCTTTAGCATTAAAGGATCAAGGGAAATTTTTGCAGCAGTGTAATTCCTCTACCATGGAATTTGAACAGCTTGAGTAAAACCTACTTCTAAAAATATGGGTGGCCGAATGAACTTGAAACACCAATGTCCCTTGTCATGTCCGTGGGCAAAATTCCGTAAGAAAAGGTGATAACAATGTAGCAACACCAAGATATGAGTCAGGAATTTTAACCCGTAAGGCAGAAGGGTGGATGATGCAATTTACCAAACACAAGATATGCATCTCAACAACACCCATCAACAAGATACTTACGAGTTCAACTAGAAAAATTATGGCATCAACATATCTCAAACTCTCATTGGTTCTAACATATCCAGGATCAAAGACAATATTAGAGAATATAGGACCAATGCAACATCATATAAGTACAAGAGGCAATTGATATACCTCAGCAACCAAATTCAAGCAACATTCTCCTTTAACTCGCCCAGTATCAAAAATCAATCTAGTAGGCAAATAAACATGACAACAGATGGTAATGATAGGTCCGGGGTTAAATATTAAAGGAACAATCAATTCAATGGAGAATCTTGGCCACTGAACAGCGAACTTACTCACCTTAATTTCATGGCATGAGAATCCTCCAGAGTCAATAAACCAAAAACTGAGATGCTTGTAAACTACAATGCTTGAAAAAATGACGTAAAATAGGAATATGTTATGAATGGGCCTATTGACAATGAAGAAATTGAGGCCCAAGCTGCTAGCAATCCAAAAGGGAGGACCAGATCCCATGATGATACCTCTCTATTGCGACGTAGGAGTAACCGAATTTGTAGGGCCACATGGAAAGTGAGAGAAAATAATGCTGAATAAAGAGGGAAGGAAGGGCATAAGTCGGATAAGCATGATTTGTGAAGAATTCTCTTTGCTCATTCTCTACATTTCTCTCTGATTGCTTTCTTCTATTTTTTCTGCTAAGTCTATTAATTGGATTTTGTAATTCTGCTGTGACAAAACTTGTTTTCATTTTCAGTACTTTTCAATTTTCATATGCAATTAAGGATTCTCATTAAATTTAAATAGTGACTTCGTTGCTTTTGAATAAATTACAAAGATAGACTGCATCTATATATTGTGGTTTATCCTCAGAATACCCAGATCAAATGCCACGCAATGAACCAAACCAAAATTATTCCTATGACATTAGTCTAAGCCACGATTATCATTAAGAATCCATCACTCACTCACAATGATTAGAGGTAAGGGATGGAAGAGATTAGTGAACCCATCTGACTTTGGAACAGGGGCATGTTTCGGAACTCAACGATCAAGCCAATGCTCTCACCGTAGTCATCCTCTACCCACTCGCAATCATTGCAAATGATCGCCTCATCAGGATTGAAAGAAACAGTTTTCATTGAAGTCTCTTTCAAAGGTAGAGCATCAAGTTGCATAGCCGATAAGGGAGCGAAGTCTGAGTTTGGATTTCCTACAGCCAATTGTTGGTAGGGCTGAACCTCACTTGATATCCAAGAATCGAATGATGGGAGATAATTAACTGGTTCTGCGGCATGACCTTCAAAAGAGAGAGATCCTCTTATTGCTACATCCTCATGATGCAGTTCATCCTCGACCACAAGGGTTGAGAACAAACCTGCAATGGAGCCACCATCGGACCCGGGAAAAGCCATTGGCACTTTTTCTATCAATGGTTGAGCATAATTAACCGATTGAACAATGGGAATTCCCAAAGAACTAGAGAATGACTGTTCCACCTTCTGATTTGGGCTATCGACCGATTTGACCAATGTTTGCAATAGACTCATTATTTGGTCAAAACGATAATATATGACTTATCATGCATGACCTTTTCCTATGTTCTTCCGTTTGTAGATTTGATTGTGGTGTCTTTGTTATGAACTACATGCAACAATCTGATAATTATGTGAAGAGAGATAGTTCATTTTAGGCATGACCTCTTTCAAACATATATAGTCATATATAGAGTCATGGGTAAGCACTCACACATCCAACACGAGCACACAAGCACTTTAATTTTTTCAGTCATATAAATGATGTGGACAACAAAATAATGTAGTTTGATGGTAAAAAGGAAAGGGGGGATTTGGCTTTGAAGTTGCTCAACAATGACCTGAACCAAGAAAAACAAAATCTGAATGGCAGAGCAAGACGACACTACGACGCACAAATTAAAAGGCAAGATGGCAATAAAAGATTACGAGTTGGTCCTTCAAAAGAGTACTTTGAAGTAGAATATGATGATTCTGACAAAGAAGATGATGGTTTGGAAAACGGTATGAGCATCCATCGGCAAAAACTATATATCCAACTCATTTAAAATGTCATCTAAGAAAATTTATTACAATTAGCGGACGTTATTGAACTTTTTAAAATTGGCACAACTGTCAAATATTACTCTCTTTAAATTGTATCATCATCTTAATTATATTTCTCTTAGCTGCTCTCTTCTCTATAGCTTTTTGTTTATATAACGAGGAACAAGTGCAGAAAAATATTTAATGCTGCTTAAGTTTCATGATGACTTCCATCTTGAAGACTTAAATCTTCCAAAACGCAATTTACATACAAGGACGGAGAGAGTGTACATATGACCTCTTAAAATATGAATGCCATATATTTAATTTATTTTTTGTTCTTTTCATTGTCTTTACTTATTTCTTATTATTCTTGTTGCTACGATCTTCTACAGGTTATCTATTCCCTACAACAGATTTAATAAGGGATGCAAGTTATGACTATGATGATGAGGAAATAAATAGAGAATGTTCCATGAAAAGGATAACTTGTGAGAGAGTGTTAAAGCAATTGATCAAACACTTTATTGACATTCAACAAACTTATAAAGCAAGCACTAAATTGACAAACTACCAAGCATAAACTTCCAAGCATCCATATAATAGATTAAAGTTTCCTCAAGCTTATTCTTTTAGTAAATTCATCATAAAAACACAAAAACATCCCTTTGGATTTCAGTATTAAACTTGACAACATTTACCCAAGGAAACTCCTTCCTATACATTTTTTAACAAACACCTTATGTGCATTCATATTCAAGCAAATTCATCAAACTTATTGAACTAAATTTATTCTTTATTAGACTTTCATCATCCCTCCTAAGCCACGGAGAGCCCATAAAACACCATAGAGATAATACAGCTCAGCATATGTTCCCACACCCATGGCACCTAGACAAGTTCAAAAAAAAGAAAAAGAAAAGAGGTCTCAACATTACAACACGCATGTATTTTGCGCTGAATATCATGGCAGTAGCAAATAAAAGAAACTCCCAAAATCATACACCTTAGAAACCAGCAAAACAAGAAGCAAGTGATTCACAGGTTTGAGTTGCAAATACGAAAACAAAGCACCCATAGTAATGTAAGCTTCAATCATTCTACAGAAATGCGAGCAACCAAAATAAGGAGAAATAGGACGAGCTACTCACCGACACCCACAAATTAGTTTCGATTAAGGGGAAGAAAGCAGAACGCCGAATAGAGGAGAGCAAGCAAAAGGCAGAGATATTGGAACCAAGAAGAAAGATGACAGCGGCGTGTGTAGAGCACCGGCAGGGACTGGCGGCACAACCTACGGAGGATGGTGAGAGGGGCAAATGAGGCTGGGTTTTTGAGTTTCAGAGCTCTCGAAGTTTCTTTCCCTCAATGGCTCGATGCAAAGTCGAAGCAAAAAAAATAATAATAATGATAATCTGATGTTATGTTTATTGTATTTATCTTTTTTGAATTTTATTGAAGGGTATGTTGGTAATTTTAAAATGAGCAAACACAAAACAAAATAAAATTATCCTTTTCTGAAAAAGCTAAGATTCGAACTTCCCAACTCAAAGAAATAACAGGTCATCATGCTACAAGCTTACCTTTACTATGAATCTATGAAAATGGAACTCGCATTAATGGGCTCTGCAAGAATGCCACCTGTATGATTGTTAATATATATTTAGCTTCTTATAGTTTAACCCTCCCACTTGATAAACTCAAGTTTATGTGATGCCTTATTATTTTATGGATGCCCGGAATTGTTTAGTGCATTTTCTAATTGCTGATAGACAGTGGGTTTCTATTTTTTTTTTTTTTTTTTTTTTGAACCAAGGCTATATGCTGCATGTGGCGTACTTTGCAAATTGCAGTAGGAGCTAGTAATATATTATATGGAAGATATAAAATTGTTAAATATCATATATCCCCAAAAAAGTATTTATAAAGAAGTCCCATAATTTTTTTGATATCATATTTCTAAGAATTTTGGGTGTACTTGAAATCGATTAACTCACTAAAGTATCCACACAAAATTGAAGCACCGATGTGGAACTCTATTACATTACACAGCAAATACACCAAAGAAAGAAAGAGAAGAGAGAATTCTTATGAGAAATTTTTTTAGGGTGAGGATTGTGTGTTGTTTTTAGACTCATTATTCCTTCAATAGACCATGTGTTATATCATGGGATCTCGATTTTTCATCTATAAATGTAAGTAATATATCTCTTCCATAAAGTATTTCTCCATAATGGCAATAAAAAAGTTGCTCCTGGAGTTGCAAATAAGCAATAGCAAATCTTGGGATAAATGTTTGGAGGTTAAATATATACCCATTAACTAATTTTTTTTAAAAAAATTGAAGGTCCAAATGTATAAATTTTTGAGTCAAATGTATTAAAACATTAAATATTTGGGACATTTTTTTTAGGTCCTTGAGAAGCTCCGTCATTGCAAATAAGGGTTTGCCGATCTTATTACTACAGAATCCATTTAAGCAATTAGAACTTGACCGGACCTTCTAAAGGTTATCTATTGCCTAAAAATGATTTAATAGGGTGGTAGTTTCAAATATATACTGAACAAATATAGAGATGGATAATGGATGATAAGGTGTCGGCAATTAGGGTTTGTGGAATTGGGTGGTCAAGAAAAACACCTTAGCAACTCATATACATAACAAGCTTATTTTTGAAGAAGCTAGTAGTGACATTAAAGTTATTTGGGTAACTGTATCACCAAAATATAGCATCTCCCAGTTGCGAAAAGTGATAGTTAAATCAATTGAGTTGGATATATCTGATGAGTTTGAGGTTAAAAGAATAGCCGGAAAATTTTTATTAGCATTAAAGAGATGAAAAAATGGGTTGTTATTTTAGATGATGTTTGGGATCATTTATTTCTAAAGGAGGTTGGATTTCCCATGTCGGATAAACAAATTAAATTGATTTTGACAACTTCTATATGGGAAGTGTGTCAAGGAATGGGTTGTGAGAAGAATACAATAAAAGTGGAATCTCTAGATATAGAAGATACTTGTGCTTTGTTTAGGAAGGCTATTGGATTTCATGAAGAACTGTCTTCGGAGGTAAAGGAGCTTGCATGGAATATATCACTTAAATGCGAGGGTTTGCCCCTTGCAATTGTTAGAATTGCGACAAGCATAAAGGGGAAAAAATTGGTTAGAGAATGGAGTCATATGTTGGAATGTCTTGAAAACTTTAGTAATGAGCAATATGAAATGGACAAATGGGTGCTATCTAGTTTTGAGATCCAGCTATGATTTCTTAACTAACAAATTGCAAATGTTTTTCTTGTACTATGTCTTAACAATAATGGATATTTTGATGATGATGATGCTAATTGTTTCGTAAGAAGATTTGATTATGAAAGTATAGATAAGACAAAGAAGTTGAGGGTGTTGTACAATGAAGGTTACAACATCTTAGATAAATTAAAGAATCATAGTATGTTAGATTTATGTCATGAGGGATGTAGGATGAACAAATTTCATATAGCTATGGCTATTAACATTGCAGAAGACAGAGGTAAAATTATGGCAAATGCTTATAAGAATTTAGCAGAAATACCAAGTGATGACCAATGGAAAAAGGATCTACAAATTTTTTTTCCTGAAGTGAAATAAGCGACAAACTAGATGGTAGTATCAATACACTTAGGGATGGTATTAATACATAAGTGATGGTATTAATACACCTAGGGGTGGTATCAGTACACAAGGTGGTGGTATCAGTATACATAGTAGTGGTATCAGTATACAAAGTAATGGTATCAATACACCTAAGAGTGGTATCAATACACATAGTGGTGGTATCAGCATACCTAGGAGTGGTATCAGTATACTAGTGGTGGTATCAGTAAACCTAGGGGTGGTATCAATATTATCATTATACTTAATTAACGATACAGTAATAAGCACATGTATGAATCGAGCCCATAATTTCACGACGATTAAGCATAAGAGTATAGCATTTTATTAGACATGATAGGAAAAAAAAAACTCATCTAACTAGTGTAAATGCAAGGCCTTACACTGTTAAGGTAAGGCTTCTCATACACTTGTTAGTATCAGAGTTTGATGCTTTATTTGATTTAAGTATTTTGTTAATCTGTTATGGTGTCAGGGTAGGGTGTCACACAAAGGACTGATTTTCATCGCATCGGTAATCTCTCTCTTTGATTTCTTATTTTCAGTTTCATTATGTGATCTGATTTTCATTTTCCTTTAATTCTTATTGCTTCTATTTCCGCCTTTACACAATTAATATTTATTCTCTACTTTTAAGTTAGACAGAATCAAGATTCATTTGCTAAACTAAGTTGCGATGCACACAATAATCTTCATTCCTTAATTACTTGTGTGTGTTTGGATTAGCTTTTGAAGAATAATTTTTATGATTTATGATATAAGTATATGAGAGGAGTTTTGTTCTAACTTACGGAAAAGGGTTTCTAAAACCATGGTTTTAGAGTTACCCAAATACTCACAATTTGTTCAATCAAATCACATGCATATTTAGGAAAGGAAGATAGATGATTTTGTATGTGCAGGAAAACTATATACTTGCATATGTGAAAATTATATTATTAGAAAACATAACATCGGTCTGGATTGGATACTTGCTTTACCCTAAAATAAATATGTATGAAATTTTTAATTTTTTGGTCCCATTCATATTGCTATATTAATTATCATTTGTATGGTGTTTTTTTCTCCTACTCACTTCTCCGTAAATAAAAGTCTTTTTCTAAAAAAAAAAAAAAAATTCAATATTCATTAACTTTAGTCAACTTATCTCGTCTACATAAATTGGTTTTTTTTTTTTTTTTTTTGTTCTCATACAAAGGACTCTACTGGCAAAGATATAATGGAAATGCAAGTTGGACTATGTACTAGCAAAGCAAACCCCAATAATGATCCTGAACGCAATTAACCTCCTGGATTGTCAAAGTATGAAATCATTATACGCCTCCTATCTTTTTCTAAAAGTCGTTATATGTTTTTTTTTCACCTTTTCTCTCTTATATTGCCCTTATTTAATAGTATCAATTCAATTTTTCAAACTTACACTAAATAGGTTTAAATGAGATAGAATTAAACTCCTTTGATTTTCAGCTAGAGGTAGAGTTTAATTTAAATCTTCCCTTAATAATCCTGGTGTTAATGCTAAAAGTACGTGATAAAAATGATTGATTGGAGTACTTATTACTTTGTTTAAACAAGGAATAGTCCAACTATATTTTATTAATCCTTTTGTAATATTTTGCTAGTTTATGTTGCCTTAAAAACAGGAAAAATTGAATGATGTAAAAACTTTTATAAGCCGAAAAAACAACCCAACTTAACGAATTAAGAGGCCAAAGAGGTAAATCATAGGCAAACATTTGGGAGATAATTTAATTTCGCACGTTGCTATTGATGGGTAATTACGCAGTATAATTGCATAGTGATATTAGCGAATAATATATTGATTTCGGAGATAATTTAATTTCCCACAAAGAAGGACAAATCCAAGCCAATGATGCTGAGGATCATGAAAGACTCGTGACTTGCGAATGATTAAACTATACGTGTTTGAATGTTTACGGTTGGATTCATATTTAATTTCCCACTATATACATATATGCTTCTAATATGTGTCATATTGTGTGTTTTGGGGGGGGGGGGGGATTTGTATGCATTTTCTTTAAGTTTTTTTTTTTTTTAAAAAAAAAATCCAATCTAATTCTTTTTTTTATATGTAAATCATTCTAATTCTTGAGACCTAAAGATAAGGTTACTGTTTCCCCACTTTCATGTTTGACTCAAGAAGAATTTATCACACTTAAATCAGAGACTTCTTTGGATTCATTGGTAAGTACTTATTTTTTACATTCTTATATCCTAATTTAATATTTATAATGAAGGTTTTAGTTATATCCTATTTTAATATTTTTTTTAAAATGATGAAATAAAACTATTTATTATCAGCGTCATAGAATTTATGATAAGTATCATAGACAGTATTCACATTAGCCATAATTAACGGATTATGAATATAAAAAGTAATATTTAGCTAATAAGTATTAGGAAGTTATTGTTTAAGAAAATAGAAATATTAGTTATCACAAAAGAATGTCTTCTCATATTGTTTTATTTGCTACAGTATAGATGAAACCTTGAAATAGGAGGGAGGACAGACTTATCAAGTAAAAATGAAGGAGATGGAGCAGCAGACAAAAGACGCAAAGGTGAGAAGCCATGACCATCAACTGGATACCATTGGCAAAAGTGATTAATCAGGTCCATAAATATTTGCACCACTATATATTTTACCTCACCTTAAATTGTGTGTGTGTGTGTGTGTTTATAATTCTGATGAAATCTCAACAATTATGATACACTTACTGTTTGTGTGTATTTCTCCTCATCATGCCTCAAATAATAGTTCATGAGTTTCTCTCTTTAATGACGCAAATTGACACACTTGGAAAATAAAAAATTATGTTACAACCAAAGGTGCAATTTTACTCTTTTTCTTGGTTCAAAAAAGGTGTAATTTTACTCGCGGTTCTAAATCTAATTCTTTTTATTGGTAATGTATTATGCAGGAGGACACGGTTCTACTGGGTGTGACACTGAAGCTGACTTATCATCTTTTAAATCATCATTTAAGAACTTTGCTTTTAATTGATTCGTTATGTTTTATGTGGATATTGATCAAATGTCAAAGTTGGTTGGAAGGACGCTGATGAAGAAGAAAATAGAACATGCACAAGTTAAACACTCAACTTAACATGATTACTTTATTCTACAGTACTTTATCCTTAGAAATCATATATATATATATATATATATATATATTTTATGGACTTGTATATTGGGCATAGATATGATGCGGCCCAACAAGGACACATTATGGCAAAAGCTTTCCTTAAGTAGGTAAAACACTAATTACCCTATAGATAAGGCGCTAATCTCGGCAGTACATGTAGTGGAGTAGAGACATGTAGTGGAGCATGAATGTGTTAGGTAGTGGAGCAAAACGTTGCAGGTTTGGAGGTGCGCACAACACAAAGATTGAAACCCTAAAGGTAATCTCTATAAATAGTAGATTACCCACAAGGTACACACATTTTAGTCATATCCTTTTACTATTCAGTCTCACCGCGCACACACCCCACCTCCTTTGGCTAATTATCATTCTCGTATAGCACAGTGATAATCTAATATTCTTTGGTGTCTTCCTTATAGACATTATTGAATAGTCATCTTCTCTTCGGTGTTAGCCTATTTACATCTAGAGAGATCAACAGATCCTATATAAATCACCCACTAACCCACTATAGTTAGATATCTGTATTCTTATTACAGAACATTGGCGCTGATCGTGGGGATAGATAAACTTCGATTCCCAAAAGGACCAAAAATGGCAAAGTATGAATGTAACGTTATTAGCGGAGGATTTGGAAGAGGAGGAGATTCGATGAGCCAAAGGAAGAAGTACCTGAGGGAGATTCTTTCCATCAAGGATTGCCCGGAGTTCAAGAAAAACTCTTCTTCTGCAAAGCCAGAACCTCCCTTTGGCTAATCGCCCGGAGGCAAACTGCACGTCTCGTACAGTATGATTTATGGAAGCCAGTTT
The DNA here is from genome assembly GCA_019022655.1 of Acacia acuminata. Classification (NCBI taxonomy): domain Eukaryota; kingdom Viridiplantae; phylum Streptophyta; class Magnoliopsida; order Fabales; family Fabaceae; genus Acacia; species Acacia acuminata. Next base: position 155,606 of record JAFJYI010000047.1, on the reverse strand, counting down.
GCCCCCAAAAAGTCAGTTGAAGGGGGAAAAGATGTCTAGATAAACGAACGGTAAATCAAATAAGCTTTTGGTTAAAAAAACTACGTTAAGTCAACCTTTAATTTGGAGCCTACATTTGCGTGTGCATTCCCCATGGAGAAGATTAAAAAGGGAAAGGAAAAATATCAAAAAAAGTTCTGGGATAGACTTCTCTATAAAAAAAGTCTTAGTGTAGAATCATTAATAAAAAATGTTTCTAGGGATCTTAGTAAGATAGATTCTAAATGTGAACTTATCTTATTGATAAATATATGTGAATATTGACAAGTCTTAAAGTGTCCATTAAGAATCTCATATATGTTAACTAAAGCAACCCTTATTGATAAGTGTATGTGACAATATATGTTGACAAGTCATAGAATGTCTGTTGACAAACTCATCTCTTATCTAAAATCGGCTCCCGTTGATAAGTGTGTGTCACTATATTGACAAGTTATACAGTGACTAATGACAAGTGCATATGACTATATTGATAAGTTTATCCATGCCACTGAGGTCCACAGAGACTTTTTTTTTTTTTTGATAGAAGATTTTACACCGAGATTTTTTTGATAGAGGAATTTTCATGATAAATTTTTTGATATTTTTCCTCGTTCTTCTTAAGACCTGAATGGGGGAAATTCACCAATATAAGAAGAAAAAAAAAGCACCGGATTGGAGCAGATGAGAAACATTTTACTAAAGTAATGCAATTAGTGGCGTCGTCTGACACGACACCACTAGTGGCGTAAAAGGGGTATACGCCACTGACACTTTTTGTGTCAGTTTGTGTCAGTGGTGTCAGGGATGCTCACGCCACTCAATAATTGAGTGGTGTGAGGGAAGCATGCGCCACTCAATCTCCGAGTGGCGCATGCTTCTTTTTTTTTTTTAAAAAGAATAATAATAATAATAATAAATGATAAAAAAGTGAAATAACTTAAAGTTCTACTTCATTTAATTTGGAGTCAAAAGAAAGAAACGATGGAGCTGAAATAACTTACTAAGAATGCATTTTAAAAAATTATGCGGTACAATTTGGTTATAACAACAGATCCCAATACGAAGGATCTATATATTTGTTATACACCAAATATTTGTATAACAACGATATTGATTTTGGGATCTGTATAAAAGAGTGTACCGCGTAAAAGTGTTTCTAGGATTTGTATACCAAAATCAATACTATTGTTATACAAATATTTGTTGTATAACAAATATATAGATCCTCCCGTATTGTGATCTGTTGTTATAACCAAATTGTATCGCGTAATCTTTTAAAATGCGTTCTTAGTGAGCTATTTCACTCCATGCTTTCTTCTTTTGACTTCAAATTAAATGAAGTAGAGCTTTAAATTATTCCACTTTTTTTTTTTTATCATTTATTATTATTATTATTATTATTATATTTAATATTGATTAATTTATGTTTTTTATGGAATCAGACCCACTCAATTGAGTGAGTCTGATTCATATCTCACGCCACCTTCTTCACGCCATTGACACTTTTGTGTGAGTAGCGTGAACCTCTTTTACACCACTAGTGGCGTGTGCATTATTTTAGTAAAATGTTTTCAACCTGCTTTAATTAGGTATATTTTTTGCAAAAAAATTTTATTTTAGTGCTTTCCCCCTGAATGGTTTTCACAATAGAAAAGCCGCTCATAAGGAAGAAATTGAGAAAGGGGTCTTTTAAAAAGTGAGTACCACCTTCTTTATTTATTGCCGTTTAACTAAAATTGTAAATTAGCAAAATTATATATATATATATTATTGGTGTATTATACACATTTTGGAATAATCCATAGAAATTAGCTCAATGGAATCCCAAGTTCTTTTTTGACCTGAATGGAATCCCATGTTGAATGAAAAGCGTGTTCAAACTTCAAAGCATGGAGAAATTGACAAATGGGTGTTTCCTGGACTATAAGATAATATTTTTGCCAAAGTATTAAAGAATAATCAAATTTTAATATATTTCATTACTGACTGTTTAGATATTACTGTATTTTTTGTCAAGGACTGTTTATATATGATTAAAGAATAACCAAATTTTAATATATACTCATTTTGCATGGGTTATGTATCCCAGAATCGGTCCATTCATTTTTTTAAGTGTTTAAAGCATATTAGGTTTTTGGCGAGACGTTATAAGCTAATGATACCAAACTCTTCTTTTAATTTTCTTTTAAGTCTGAAGTTGTGAGTTCAAGCCTTTTATAAATGTGCATGAATTATGATAAGGAACAATCACTTTAATTAGGATAATTTAAGATTATTCGGAGGAAAGTTTTTCCTAAAAAAAAAAAAAAATCATTTTTCAAAGGAAAAAAAATTAGAGATTTGTTTAAACTCTTTGTTTGAAAAGTCAAATTTAAAAAGAAGTTGTTCCCAGGTTATTTTTCAAAGTTACTTTAATATGTTTCTCAAATAATTTCTGCAGTGATTGATAAGATAGAGAAATGGTAAAAAGCCAGAAAATGGTGATTATATGTGGCGGAACCACGTTATGCACATGGGAGCTATAGCCACCAGATCCCACCACCGATTAAAAAGACGAAGCCATTTCAGGCATTAAGTGATGCATCAGTGCTTCACTGGGCTTCCATCCGGCTTACTTTCTGCAATGATAATGAAAGAAAGGGGTAAAGGAGGGAAAAATAATGGGAAAGGAAAGTAGAGCAGCTCGTGCCTAAATGGATCTCTGCTTTATCTTAAAGTTATGTTCAATTCATTTTCTGTATCTGTACCCTATCCTGGCCCTGCCATTATTCACATGTCTCGAGGGCTTACGGCGAGATAAATGGTTGTGTACCTTACAAGCTTTGAAGCAGAAATAATAGGGTACGAGATGGTGTGGCCTTATGATGGCCACACACTGAATTTGAGTCTGAAATGAATCTGGCGTACGTACTGTGTTGATCTCCAGCGGTATGACAGAGTGCCTTAAGGACAGCTTTTGCTTTTTGGCCGAAGTGGTGAATACTGTAACTGTACGGCTATTCTTTCCCGGACGCGTTTTCTACTGTTCCTCACCAAAGGGTGTCGTCCGCAGTGATTCAGTTCAGAACTTGAGATAGCATTCAGTAATCTTTCTCTCTTTGATTTCTTCTTTTCAATTTCACAACGAGGAAGAAAAGAGTAGGTGAGGGACGGTAGGAAAGGACGAAATGAAGCTGTCTGTCACGGACTTGATCTTTCAAATACTATGCCGGTTTGATCACTCCTCTCAATCTTAATAAGTCAGTCAAAACCCCTTGAGTAAGGAAAGGTAAAGAACAAGAAAACTCTCTAGAAAAAGAACTTAGAGAAAGAAACTCTTGAACAACAAATGCTTGAAAACTCCTGGATATTTACAAATGAAGGAGGCATCTCCAATTTATAACTAATCACCTCCTCAATGAATGGTGAGATTGAAAAGATCCTACAATGGAAAAGGATTGTCCAGAACCCTTCTCCCAAAATATTTAGATATTTACACAATTACATAAGTCTCTAGAATTTTCTACAAAACTCTATTAATATCTACACATATCTACCACATCTTAGGAGCTTCTAGAGTTGTCCATACCTAAAGTCTAAACCTCCTAGAGAGTGTCCATACACGCGAATTATCCAAATGCGTTCCTTTCCGGGCGTTACATGTCGCCTTTAATTTCCTATTAAATGCTTCACCATCACTACGAGAATAGAGGGTGTTTCAATTTGTTTTTGAAAAATAGCTTTTTAAAAAAAAGTGAGAAAAATAATTTTAGAAAATAGGTTTTGAGCATAATAGATTCTGTGAAAAAAAAAAAGTGATTTTGATAAAATAATAGTGTTTGGATATTGCTATCAGAATCACTTTTTTCATGTTTACATATTTTTAATGTTAAATTTCTTAATAAATACAAAAAAGTTAAATAAATTTGTGTGCAAAATTAAAATGATAACATTAGTCAATTATGTAATATGATAAAAAATAATTTAAGAAAAAGCAATACAGAGGACCATGGATTGAAATACTAATAAATTTTGGATTGAAATAAATAATAAATTTTCATATAGTTTTTTTTAAAAAAAAATATAAATCTGATATCATATGCCAACAAAAGAAAAAAAAATGAAAACAGATTTTAGGGGAAAAAAGCAATACCGAGGACGATGGAAGGAAGAAAAAGAGAAGAAAGGAAAAAGAAAAAAACAATGAAGAGAAAAAAAAAAGATTATTGGAGGAAATTTGATATAACACATGAAGTAAATAATGCTTGTAACTTATTAATACCACATACACCTCAACTCTATTGTTCTTTGTGACAGCTTGGAGAAATCTACGATGCCCAGTTTGTGTGAGAACTTGGAGAAGTTGACGATAATCTTTGGACCGTATGAAAGCTTGGAGAAGTTGACGATGCCGGACTTAGAGAAGTCGACGAGTCGTGTGAGGTCGGAGAGGTACATGCGTAGATAGGGGTGAAAGAGGCCGGACCTCACCCTTAACGGTCAAGCTTCAAGCTGCAAGGAAGTGGTGCGAGTCGGCGCTCAGGCTTTAAGAGGCATGTATTCTTTACAGGTAAAAACACGCCAAATGTAAATAGGCCTAAAACAGTAGAATGTAAACAACCCTAAAAACATGCCTAAAGTATACAAATAGACCTAATGTAAACGGGCAAAAACAGGACATGAGTGAGGGAAATTGATATAGGGATTTAGGGTTCTTAGTTTGAAAGGGCGAACGAGAGGTTTTGAGTGAGGGAGGGGGAGGGATATTAATTAATATGTTTTATAAAAAAATTAATTATTCTTAAAGGCCGGCCTATCAAGCCTAACATGCCTATTTGGAGGTCTAGGTCGACTTGTTAAGACAAACGGGCCTTAAAATAGGCCTTGGCGCCCTTTTAGCATGACAGCCGGACTTGACCGGACTTTTAACAAGCTAGGCCACGCTCTCTGGCCTATTTCCACCCCTATGCATAGGGGCTATAGATTCAACAATCTTTTCTTGAAGTCATTTTAAATTTTAGATAAGGGCATTTTAGGAAAACAAATATAATTAAATAATTTAATTAGTATCCTTGATCTCTCTAAAATTTGGTAAATATGTCATACTTCATCCGGTTCTAATTATAAGAGCTAGTTATTTTTTTGTAGAGATTAAGGAAGCTTATTAAATTACTTTAAGTATTTTTATTTTTATTTTTTCTTCAAACTTATTAGTTTGACTAATAAACTAATATATAATTTAAGAATATTTAACATATGAAATGATTAAGTAACTTATTTAGCTTCTTTTAATCTCTCCAAAAAAAGTCAACTAAATTTTATAATTAAGGCCGGAGGTAGTATATATAATTAGGACGAGAGGGAGTATTATATATTTTAGATTGAAATAAATAATAAATTTTAACATGTTACTTTTAAATACAAATATGATCATATGCCAACAAATGAGAAAATGGCAATAGAGATTCAGAAAATAAAAAAACACAGATAGGACGACGGGGAAAAAAAAAGAAAGAGAGGAAAGGAAGGAGGTGAACCAAAAAAAAAAAAAAAAAAAAAAAGGAGAGGGAAAATATTGTTGGAGGAAATTCGATGGAAATCAGCTTCTTCAAAAAACATGATTTTGAAAATAATAGTCTGAAATAATGTTCCGTATCACAGAATGAGAGTTTGAAGTAATGTTCTCCAGCTGTATCTCATATGGAAAGGCCACATTATAATGAGTCTGCAACAATGTTCTCCAGCTTTATCACAGACGCAGAGTGCTTTATTGGTTTCTGTTCAAATGACAGATTTTTCTTATTTTCACATTGACTACTTGACTAAAACTGTGAGCACGCTTATTCTTTCCCCATTTTGTAGATCCATTTTCTCCTGTGTTGTCCCATAAACTCAACACGGTTTCTCACCGGAGACGTTCGCCATGCTTCAATCCAGAACTTGAAATACCATTCAGTAATCTTTCTCTCTCTGATTTCTTGTTTTAAATTAGATTGCGTGAACTGATTTTTGTCTTCGTCTGTTACTTCTGCTCCCGCCTTTTCACATTTAATATTCATTCTCTACTTTTGAGTTAGACTGGTTCAAGATTCATTCTCTCAATGTTGCCTACCATAATCCTCTCTCTGTATCTCTCTCTGATTTCTTCTTTTCAATTTGATTTTTATCTTCGTTATTTGTTACTTCTGCTTCTGCCTTTGCCCAGTTATTCATTTTAATTTCTACTGTTTACTTACACAGATTCAAGATTCCTTCTCTGAATAATCTTCTTTCCTTAACTACTCTGTTCGATCAGATTGCACGCATATTAAGGTAAGGTAGATGGATATGATTTAGTGTATATATATATGGGCAGCGAAAAAGTAGATACTTAGCTTGCATATAAGAAAATTAGATTATATTTACTGACGGAAACTCAGGCCCCATACTTATTATCTTTTTTAAAAGGCCATAATCTGAAAAGTTATAAGTTTCAATCTGTAAATTTATTCTGGCGAAAAAGAAAAACTGTAAATGTATTTTGGAATTGTCTTCAATTTTAATTACTCCCTTGCATTTAATATACTCTACTTCCTCTTGTCTTTATTACAGCATGTCTTCTTATAAGATATTTGCTAATCACATACTCCCTCCTAGTCTTTTTATAAGAATTCAAAATGAACTTGGTTCTTTTTATTATAAACAAGACTAGAGGGAGTATTACTGCATGACTAGATTGATTATGATCTCTTGCATCATATTGCATGCAGGAAAAGTAATCATGGAAAGGGTAGGAAGGCGAAAGGATAAAGTGTGGGAACAAGTTACGTTATTGGAGGGAGGACGAAGATGGAAGTGTAATGATTGTGGAGAGGAATTTGCAGGAGGTGCTAGCAGAATCAGAGCTCATGTTACTAAAGTCAAAGGCACTGGCATTCGACCATGTCCTGGCAAAGCAAACTTCAATATAGGTATGTAAATATATATTCGGTCGCTCCAGTGTATTATATAAATCACTTTAATTATAAACTAACTTATTATTTGGGCAAAAAAAAAAAAAAAATATAAACTAACTTATTAGAATTAAGAAATGATAATTAGTTTATTATATATATCTTAAGTTAATTTTTTTCCCTTTACTTATAATAAAATGAGGTTATATAAGAGAGAGAAAAATACACGGAGTCACATGTTTTTAACCATGAACATAGAGCCGCATTTAAAGATTAATTACATTGAAAAAATTGATAAACAAACATATTCATTACCATCTAAGTGATTTATATGGTAGACCGGAGGATTATATACCTTATCTTTTCTATGGTTTATTACATCTATCCCATATTGCCCTTATTTAAATATCAATTCAATTTCTCAAAGTTACACAATATATGTTTAAATGAAGATAAAATTAGAAACTCCTTTGATTTTTAGACAGAGGTAAAGAGTTTTAAATCTTTCTTTAATAATTCTAGTGATGATAAGTGTCCGATAAGAATGTCTAATAGGAGTACATATTACTCGTCTAAACAATGAATAATCATACTATATTTTGCCAATCCAAGACGTGTATTATAATCAATGGTAGAATCAACCACTTTATTAAATACTTTCTTTTGAAACTCAAAAAGCAAGTGGCATCTTTTATGATAACAATCTACACATATTTGATCTTCCTCACAAGAGCATGAAAATATGTCATTCAATTTATCACAATCATCCCTAGTACTATAAAGAAAAGCATTTTTAATAATTAAAGTATCACATAGAAAAGTAGGAGTACACTAATCAACAAGTACAATTGAATCACGACAATTAGAACTAATATATTGAGCAATTCCATTTTCAAATATTTGAGGGGATTCAACAATGATTTCCTCATCCACCTCATCATCATTCAAATCATTAATTGCTTTACTAGTTAAAGTAGTATGAGAGTCTACTTCTATAAGGATAAGATTATTACCAAATGGGAGGGAAGACTCTTCAATGCTCTTTTGTACTTGCTTCACTTCTTGTGCTTGTGTGGGAGTAGGTACCGAGGGATTGGAAACTTCCCCTTGTGAAGTGGCATTTATCTTTTACTCTTTGGTTTTCCTATTACCATTGGAGTTATAAGACCATGGAGCTCCTTGTTCCTCTTCCATCGGAGAGTAAGACACCTTTGGAAGTAGAAAACGGACCTTCTTGACTTTCTTAGCTTGAGTAATTGGCTCACATGTAGGCAATGGATGATAAGTCTCTTGTGGAGTCTTGCACTTAGAAGTTTGTTGTTCAAGCCACTCCATTGATTTCTCTAACTCCTCATTTTCTCTCTTCAATCGCTCCGCTTCTTGCATATGTGTGAACATGGGAGGAGGATTTCCTTAGAACACTTATGATTGCTGAGTGATATGCTCAATTTCCTTTTCTAATATCTCATTTTCTTTCTCTTGGTGTTCCTTTCTTCTATTATAGTGGCCATTTGATGATCAAACTTATCCTTGTATGACCGCTCCTCATTTATAGCCTGACTCATTTGATTTTAGGACTCTCTAATGACTTCACCAATGGTTGGTTCTTGATTTGGCACACGTGGTTGAGAATGAGATCCATAAGGTAGCTCAAATGGTAGGAACAGAGACTCATGAGGTGGATGACTAGTTGAGAAGTGGGATGGAATGTGATTTTGGGACTCTCCAATGACTTTACCAATGGTAGGTTCTTGGTTTGGCACACGTGGTTGAGAATGAGATCCATAAGGTAACTTAAATGGTCGGAATAAAGACTCATGAGGTGGATGACATAGTCGAGAAGTGGGATGGAATGAAGGAGGAGGTTCAAGATATGGCATGTGGTTGTATGGGGGAGGATTAGGCTCATCTTATGATCTATAGGGTGGATATGGTGAGTGATTATGTTAGAATGAAGGTTGGTGGTAAGGTTCATGATATAGGTGGTGGAATTGACCATGACATTCTTGACCAATTGGACTTTTATCTTAAAGTCCCAATTTAACTTCAAGAAGTTGCAATATTTGTTGAATGGAATCAATGTTTTGAAAGATAAACTTTTTCTTTCTAGTTAGATCTCCTACAAAAGAGAGAGATTGGAAGGGTGAATTTCCTTGACAATCTATAGCCCTTTTTGGATTCTCCATTCGGGCTAAGATGAGCATGCTGGCACTTTAATTCTTTCGGTCATATAAATGATGTGGACAACAATTAATGTAGTTTGACAGTCAAAAAGAAAGAGAGGATTTGGCTTTGAAGTTGCTCAACAATGACTTGAACAAAGAAAAGCAAAATTTATATGACAGAGCAAGGCGGCACTATGCACAAGTTGAAAAGCAAGATGGCAATAAAAGATTACGAGTTGATCCCTCAAAAGAGCACTTTGAAGATGTTCAAAGAGAGATGGAAGCAAAATATGATGGTTTGGAAAACGGTATGAGCATCGATCGGCATAAACAATATATCCAACTCATTTAAATGTCATTTAAGAAAATTTATTACAATTAGTTGAAGATTTTGAACTTTAAAAAGTGGTTATAACTCAAAAAAATTACTCTCTTTAAATTGTAACTTCATCTTAATTATATTTCTCTTATCCACTCTCTTTTCTATTACTTTTTTATTATTTAATGGAGGACAAGTGAATAAAATATTTAATGCTGTCTAAATTTTGCAGTAAGTTGCATCTTGTATACTTAAAATCTTCCAAATGCGATGCGATTCACATGCATATAGGGATGCAGAGAGTATATGTCCGCATAAAATTTGAATGCCATATATTTTTTTTTCACTATTTTTACTTAGTTATTTATTGTTATTGTTGTTGCTATGAACTTCTAAAGCTTATCTATTGTCTACAACAGATTCAATAGGGTTGGCTTATCTATCATCTACAACAGGTTTAGTACAGTGGTCATATCAAGGATATATTAAACAAATAAGAGAATGGATAGAGGATGACAATGTGTCAACAATTGGAGTTTGGGGAGGGGGAGGTTCAGGAAAAACAACTTTAGCAAGCCGTATATATGACAAGCTTTCAGAAGAAGGTGACATTAAAGTTATTTGGGTAACTGTGTCACAAAATAGCATCTACAAGTTGCAAAAGGTCATAGCTAAATCAATCATGTTGGATATCTCTGATGAGTTTGAGGTTAAAACAATTGCCAAAAAATTATTTCAAGCTTTCAAAGAGATGAAAAAATGTGTTGTTATTTTAGATGATGTTTGGGATCATTTCTTTCTAAAGGAGGTTGGATTTCCTATGTCAGATAATCGAATTAAATTGATTTTGACAACTCGTATATGGGAAGTTTGTGAAGGAATAGGTTGTGATCAGAAGAATAAAATAGAAATGCTACATTTAGGTATGGATGGTAGTCGGGCTTTGTTTAAAAAGACTATGGGATCGTATGAAGGACTGTCTTTGGAAGTGAAGAGAATTGCACGAAGTGGTATATGAATGCGGCGGTTTGGCCCTTGCTATTGTCGAGAATGCGACAAGCATGAAGGGAAAAAAACAGGTTGGAGAATGGAGTTATATGTTGGAATGTCTTAAAAACTTGGGGCATGGGCAATATGAAATTGAAAAATGGGTATTTCCAGTTTTGAGGTCTAGCTATGATTTCTTAAATAACAAATTGCAAAGATTCTTCTTGTATTGTGCCTTAACTACTGAAGGATATCTTGATGATAAAGATGCTGATCATTTGATAAGAAGATTTGTTTATGAAAGCATAGATGAAACAAAGAAGTTGAGGGTGCAGTATGATGAAGGTTACAACATGATGGATAGATTAAAAAATCATACTATGTTGGATCGATCTGATGGTTGGGAATGGAGGATGAACAAATTTTTTAGAGCCATGGCTATTGGCATTGCAGAAGACAGTGGTAAAATTATGGCAAATGCTTATAAGGAATTGACAAAATTACCAAGTGATGACCAATGGAAAGATGATCTACAAAAAGCTTTTTTGACAGGAAACAAGATAAAAACGATTCCAGATGGCACATGTCTTTGGTGTTCTCAACTGTCCACATTGCTTTTAAATGATAATTATAATCTTGACTACATCTCAGATGATTTTTTCAAGAACATGCCTTCTCTTAAAATACTTGATTTGTCTAGGACTCAGATCAAGGAATTGCCTGAATCTGTGTCCAACTTGAAATGTCTCACTGCATTACTACTCTCAAAATGTAGAGAATTGAGTTACATTCCTTCATTAAGTAAATTGAAACAGCTAATATCATTGGATTTATCGGATACTGCCATCACTGAAGCACCTATGGGCTTGGAATTATTGGTCAATCTTAGATGCCTGAATCTATTCGGTACATTTACGTTAATGTCAGAATCACCCATATCCAAATTGATCAATTTAGATAATCTGGAAGTTATGGTAGCCCACTTCGGGGACATTAGCGTCTTCAATGCCTGCATGAGCTTACTGGACAAACATCGTGTACTTGGAAGCTATCACTCAACTTTAGGGAATCCAAGTTATCACCCTTATTATAAGGAAATAAATAAAGAATATTCCAAGAAGAGGATAACTGCTGAGGGTATGATTTTGAGAAATAGAGAAGCAGTACTCCCAGGAGACATCAAGGAGTTGGTTATAAGTGGTTGCCAGCTAGGAGGGACTGTTGGTAGTTGCTTATGCAGCGTTGTTTCATCATATAGCCACAACAATAATAATAATCCACACCAAATTGAACGGTTGGATATTAGCAATTGTAAAGATGTGGAGTACTTATGTTGCTTCTCTCGCAGTTGCCCCTTTTGCTCCTCTTCCCAACTTGTTGGACTTCTATGCCTCAAGCATTTGAAGGACTTGGAAGATATTGTGCCACCATATCCTCTTATATCCTTGCATCAGCTCTCTTTATTTTCTCATCTCACACATCTCGAGATTTGGTGTTGCTCCATGGAGACTCTGATTATGCCAAAGTTATTAGCACTCTTCCAAAACCTACGCACCATTTCCGTTTGTCATTGTTGGAAGATGAAAGAAATAGTTGGAGAGGAACTTACTGCTAGTGACGACCTAATGGCCCTTGTGCCTAACCACTTTTCTCACCCTCCTCCTATCACTCTTCCTAGGTTGACATCTCTGAAATTACTGGTCATGCGACAATTAAATTTTGTATACAGAGGCGTCATGCTCTGCCCTTCTCTCCAAACATTCTCTGCTTACGAGTGCAAGCAACTAAATCGCCCTCGGATAGAGATCTCAAATGGATGTGAGCTTCCCATGGAGAACACCTCAATTGGATACGAATGGAAAATTAAAACTGATTAATCAGGTCCATATCTACACCATTATGATTTGACTTCCTTTTATATTTTATATATGTTTATGATGCTGATTGAATCTCAAAAATTTATGAATATTATTCTTACTGTTTGTGTTGGTTTCTCCTCACGCTTCTTACGAGTTTCCCTTCTTTAATCCAGAAATCGATGCACCTAGAAAATATAAAATTATTAGAGCCAAATAATCATATGTTATTTCATTATTTCACTCCGTGTGCCTGTGTTGCACTTAATTTTTGTGATCACGCTCATCAGTTTCTGAATTCCTGCCAATAATGTTCCAATAATTCAAATTTATTTGCTATAAATTGTATCAAATAACATCATAGATAAATCTCATTAAAGTATGCGAAGTTTGAATATATCTCATCTATATAAATTCCTAATGTTCTTGTTAATTATTCATTGCAAAAATTGTTTGAGGCATGCGTCTCAATTAAATTAAAGGTGTATTTTTACTTGCAATTCTTATTTTGATTCTAATTCGAATTTCATTTGGTAATGTAATATGCAGGACATGATTCTCCTGTGCATGACACTGAAGGTGACTATTATCCTTTAACTCATCAATTCAGAACTGTGCTTTTAATTGATTCCCTATTCCCTATTTTATTTCGCCAATTAAGCTTTTTTCATCGGCACATTGACAATGAAATATGTTTGTGATACTTTGAAACCTTTAGCCACTAAGTTGTTCAACACTATATTTTATTGAAAGAATGACATGTGTCCTTCTCAAGGGCTTATCTAAGGGACACATTTATATTTGACTCACCTGAAATTTATAGGCAAAAATGTATATAAACTTTGAGTAATGAATTTATTTTTCCCCACTTGTTAAAAGAAATATCCCTACAATTTTTTTTTTCTTTTAGCTTCTTTTAGTTTATTCCTCTGATTTGGTAAACATCATCTAATTGATGCCCTCAATTATTCAATTCATTTTCTAATTGTCGATAGGTAAAGGGTTTCTAAAACCAAGGACATCATATGACTTACCAACCATTGAAGGAGAGCCTAATTCTTCAATGAAAAAGAGATTTCAATTACACCTACTTTGTTGACCTCTTTTTTGTGTCTAAAAAACAGAGTTGAATAGAGAGTCATTTTATTTAAACATGGCCTGTGACTAGAGCTGGGAATCAGGGCTGGCCTGTGAAGGGCTAGGGTCTAACAAGGCCGACCCTCCAGGGCTCGGAGTAAGAAAAACATCTGTCTTTCAAAATCCGACCCGAGAGCATCGGGAGCTAGGGCCGGCCCGTCGGGGCTCCTAAAGTTACTATTCCTAATTTTAACTACTTTTCCTCTGTTTGTTTTTTCAAAGAAATATAATTAGTAAATTACAATAATTAAAGTTCTAATTTATCAAATAGGTGTTGTCAACATTAATATCAAAACAACACGAATCATCCAACAAATAAGCATAGTTACTAATTCATAATCAAAAGCAAATTATGTTCACAAATAAGTCACATAAAATATAAGAAGCATACCACTAAGAGACATTAGTATGAAGACTATTATTGTCGTCATTTTCGCCACTATCATCAACTTCAACGACATGTGATTGTATTTCACTTTGAGTAGGCTTTGGTTCATGAGTAAGAATATCATGAATTTCTTCTCCTACATCATAAACACATCCATAATCTTTACATAAACCAAATCATAAAACGAGAATATAGTTATTATGTACTTGTGTATTTGTATTTAAATTGATAAATAACTTTATAACAAATACAAAATATATATAAATTAGTAAATTATCATTATATGTGAATCTAATCCATGCATCCAACAAATAATAATAATAAATTAAAAGGGCACAACGGGTCGGGTCCCGAGGCCCTTCGGGGCTTATTTCATTAAACTCCTCTAATTTTCAAACTCGGCTCTTGAAGGGCCGGCCCGATCGGCTTAGCCCGATTTCGACTCTACTTGTGACAAGGAAGCTAGGAATCTCTAATCCACAATCCCACCATTCATATTAAATACCTATATGTCTCAAAGACCTTCACAAAAGTTTAGGCCAATCAGACTAGAAATCTCGGTCTGATCATTGAACTATAAGATAATGTTTTTTTTGGCAAAGTAATAAAGAATAATCAAATTTTAATATATTTCATCACCGACTGTTTAGATGTTACTGTATTTTTAGTGAAGGACTGTTTATATATGATTAAAGAATAAGCAAATTTTAATATATACTCATTTTGCATGGGTTATAAGGCAAAGAATCGGTCCATTCATTTTGTTTAAGTGTTTAAAGCATATTAGGTTTTTGGCGGGACGTTATAACCTAATGATACCAAACTCTTCTTTTAACTTTCTTTTAAGTCTGAAGTTGTGAGTTCAAGCCTTTTATAAATGTGCATGAATTATGATAAGGAACAATCACTTTAATTAGGTTAATTTAAGATTATTCGGAGGAAAGTTTTTCCTAAAAAAATCAGTTTTCAAAGAAAAAGATATTAGAGATTTGTTTAAACTCTTTGTTTGAAAAGTCAAATTTTAAAAAAGTTGTCGCAGGTTATTTTTCTAAGTTACTTTAATATGTTTCTCAAATAATTTCTACAGTCATCGATAAGAGAGAAAAATGGTAAAAAGGCAGAAAATGGTTTGGCGGAATCACGTTATGCACATGGGCGCTATGGCCACCAGGTTCCGCCACTGATTGAAAAAAAAAAAAAAAAAAAAAAAGACGGAACACTATAAAATGAAATAAACAATTGCTGCTTTATCAAGAAAAAAAAAAAAAGAAGAAGAAGAAATAAACAATTGCTTCTTCGGGATCCGACTGAGCCATTTCGGGCATTACATGAAAATGATGCATCAGTGACTCACTAGGCTTCAATGACAATGAAAGGGGAAAAAGAGGGGAAAATAATGGGAAAGTGAAGTAGAGCACTAGAGCAGCTCGTGCCTAAATGGAAATCTGCTTTATCTTCAAGTTACGTTCAGTCCATTTTCTGTATCTGTACCCTATCCTGACCCTTCCATTACTCACATGTCTCGTGGACTTACGGTGAGATAAATGGGTGTGGACCTTACAAGCTCTGAAGGAGAAATAATAGGGTAGGAGAAGGTGTGAACTTATGGTGGCAATTCTATGGTCGAACTTCTCTTATCATCTTTTTCTCATTATTAACTTTATAATTTTTTAATCATATTGGTTCAATTAATCTAAAAAGTCACATTATTACTTTAATTTTTTTTCTCATCTTTCCAATCAACGACTGAGATAGGGTGATAAGGGATCTGGAAAAAATGATGAGAAGAGAATCATCTTCCCTAAATTCCAAACCCAAATAAAATTGGGGACAACTAAAAGTCCCCCATTATTTATTTTTATTTTTTTCAATTTCTTGCTTTAAATTTAATTAAAGGTCACGGTAAAGAATTTTTACACACACCTACTCTCATAAGTCTAATTTAGAAAAAAAAAATTCGAACAAAAAATATAGGAATTTTTTTGTCGTCATTAGAAATCACCAAGAAAATAATATAATTAATGATAGTTTTACAATTTTTCTCTATTACAAGTAATAAAAAATGAATTAATTCATATAGGAGAAAGAAAAAAATAAGATGGTGGATTGAGAATGTCATTTATAAATAAAGGTAAAATTGAAAAAAACAAAAAAATACATCAATGCAAGATATATTTAATTGGTTAATTAACAAGTTGAGTTTGAAATGTGATGGAAATTGGAGATATAGAAATATGAAAACAATACTTCTTCTTTTATAATAAGATAATTTCAAATAAAAAATACACTACTTTGTTTTTCTTACTGAGCAAAAAACTTTCTACTGCACTTTCTCTCTCTTTTATCATTCTGATCTAGAGAGAGTGCTACGACGCTTTTACTCTTTTCTTTCTGATATAGACGAGTCAACTGATAAACTTTTCAACATATATTATTTTATTATTTAACTATGCCGACATATCTTCGTAGGAAATTGTTCGCCAACATTTGTGTAGCTTCTACTATACTTTTCTTCATTTTCCACTTAACATACAACTCATAAGCAACATTTCCTTTCTTCGGAGCGTCTTCCACATTCTTCTAGCCGTCTTTGTTGCAGCCTCTTTTTTCTTTTCTTTTATAAATTTGCTTCACATCTCGGAGCTGGTAGACTCCTCCACTTGATTTCTTGCTTGGCGGTGAATCAATGAGAAGAGACAAATATTAAATTGAGTTTGAATTCTATCAAAATGATTCTTGTGTACGCACTGTATCGATCTCCAGCGGTATCAGAGAGTGCTTTAAGAACAGCTTTTACTTTTTGGCTATTTGGCCGAAGTGGTGAATACTGTAACTGTAGGGCTATTCTTTCCTGGACGCGTTTTCGCACACCCTTTATCCTGATGAGCTCAAAAGCTTTTGCTTAAATCAAGACTGATGAAGATGTTTGGTGTATGCTCATATTATTACTTAAGTTCACTACAAAAAAAAAATCAGAATTTGCGACGGAATTTTTCCATCATAAAAAAGGGGTTTTCCGTCGCAAAACATGTTTTGTGACGCAAATCCGTCGCAAAAAACCTTGTCGCAATTGCGACGGAAATTAAAAATCCGTCGCAAATTTTGAATTTTTGCGACGGAATCAAAAATCCATCCGTCGCAAATCCTCCAAAATTTGCAACGGATTTTCATTCCGTCGCAAATTTCGGATTTTTTTTTAAAAAAAATTAATTTTTAAATTCCGATTTT
The DNA here is from genome assembly GCA_019022655.1 of Acacia acuminata. Lineage (NCBI taxonomy): Eukaryota > Viridiplantae > Streptophyta > Magnoliopsida > Fabales > Fabaceae > Acacia > Acacia acuminata. The sequence goes on along the minus strand of JAFJYI010000047.1, from coordinate 138,594 downwards.
TTTTAAAATATTTATTTTTCTTTTTCTTTAAATTCTAATTTTCATTTTTTTAATTTCGATTTTTTTTTTAAAAACTAATTTATTTTTAAGATTAGCGACTAATTTTAAATTTTAAAAAATATTTTTTAATTTTTTTATTCCTATGATGAATTTTCATATGCCTTCGGGATTATACTCTACTGATCGTTTAGGCCGATCCTAATATCTAGGAATTATAAAACAGAAAACTAATTACAAAATTCAAATTCTATAATGTCTTGATCGGTTTAGGCCGATTCTAATATCTAGGAATTATAAAAGGTAAATCCTAATATCTAAGAAATATAAAAGGCAAATCCTAATATCTAGGAATTATAAAACAGAAAAACAATTACAAAATTCAAATTCCATAATCCGATTAGATCCTAAAATATCTCTAACTACCAAGATTATATATTATACAGAAATTTAACATATAACAAGAAAAAAATAAGGTTCAACAGAGTACAAATCAGAACAAAATCCGTTGCATATATGTTTAATTAAAAATAATTACCTCCATTATATTGAGCAAACCAAATCAGTGTCCTGCATTGCTAATGCAGTTAAAAAAAATACTTCAAACTAACCTGGAATTGATTAGGTAGTTCAGTTTTTATGCTTTACATATATCATCTAACAAACTGAAGGAAACGAATGCTTGGTGATGAATTATTATTAATGATCAAGATTTTTTAAGTACAGCCATATGCCTTCGGTCATACATATAAACACGAATTCTTCTAGGAAAAAAAATCGGTCATTTATCTTAATTCCTAATCATATTATATTCATATTTTTGTTTGAATATCTCTTAAATGAGAAATTATATTGATGAATATATATATATATATAATCGATTCCCTATTTAATCAATCAATTTCATTGTGGTTAATTAGTGTTTGTTTGTCAGAGTTTAAAATTGTGCACTATATAAAATGATTACAACATCATTCCTACAGTGAATATTAGGGAGTTAAGACCCTTTTGCTCTGATTAATCTTTCCAAGCATTATTAAGAGTCACGAAAAAAATCTACGAGAGAGTCATAGCTTTTATATCACTATTATATATACATCTTTGGATTATATAAGAAAGCAAATCTATATACAAATATTTTCAAGTAGCTAAAAAAACTACTTCAAACAAACCTGGAAAATGGAGGGGGAGGCCACCAGAAGGAGGAGTGGCGGCGGCGACTGGAACGACGAGCGACGGTGACTGGAACGACGAACGGTGGTGGCCGAAAGGGAGAGGAGGAGGGACGAGTTGGGAGAAGAAGAAGCATTTCGACCATGAGAGACGGAGGAAATGTCTCAAAATTGGGACTTAAAGAGAATTTGCGAAGGATTGATAATCCGTCGCAAAATCTCGCTTTTTGCGACGGAACTTGAGTTCCGTCGCAAAATAGGGGGAACTCAAGGCCTTTTTTGCTGCCGATTAGTGACGGATACAACTTCCGTCGCAAAACCCCGAAGGAACATTATTCATGTGGTTGCTGATTGGATAGTTCAGGGCTGCCAAATTACATCTCCTTTGTTTATGGGCCTCCTAAGGAGAGGGATAGAAGAATTGTGTGGAATATTCTAAGAAGCTTGGCGTCAAACGTGGTTGGTTCTTGGCTGGCAGTGGGGGACTTCAACGATCTTCTTTCTCAAAACGAAAAAGAGGGGGGAAATATGAGATCTATGCGGAAGATATTAAACTTCCAGAGCTTATTGTCTGATTGTGGCTTACTGGACCTTGAGTTCAAAGGGTCGCTGTTTACTTGGTGTAATAAACGGAGTGGGGCTATTGTTCGTGAACGATTGGATCGTGCCCTAGGCAATGTGGAATTCAGGAATGCTTTTGATCATGCCATCGTTTTTCACGTGGATCCAGTAGGATCAGACCATCATGCTTTAATGGTGGTCTCGTTGTTACGAGGATGAGAAAGCACCAAAAGTGTTGATTTGAGGCAACCTTGGGCCTAACACGATGATTTCAACAAAGCATTGTGGAAGTGGGGGAATAGTGTTGAGGGGCCATCAATGATAGAGTTTTGGATCGATTCGCGGGTTGGAGGCTTGTAGGAAGAAATTAATTGAATGGAGTCGCGAGCTTTCCCAAACTTTAAGAAAGTAATTGACCATCTCGAGTAGAGAATTAAATTCTTGCTACTCGGGGCCTTTTAATGCTTTGAGAAATTGTTGGTAGCCGAAAACTTGGTGCATCAAATCGAGGAAGCTTGGGAGAGGGAGGAGACATATTGGTGGCGGCGTTCTAGAATTTCTTGGCTTAGGTGTGGAGAGCAGAAACACCTCCTTTTTCCACAACAGTGTTATCCAAAGGAGGCAAAGAAACAAAATTTTGAGACTAAAGAACACTAATGGGGTCTGGTTGGAAGATAGAAAGGACATTCATCTGGTCTTCAACGACTATTACAAGGAACTTTTCAGCTCTGGGGGGGCCAGACCGATGGAGCAGGAATTGTTGTACGTCAAAGAGGTAGTTTCGGTTGAAGACAACACTGAACTTGTGCAGCCAGTAACAGATCAGGAGATTGAGGAGGTAATGTTTCAGCTTGGAGCTACCAAAGCACCTGGACCTGATGGGTTCTCAGCTATTTTTTACCAATCAGCTTGGCACACAGTGAGTAAGGAGGTTTGTGGTATGGTGCACGACTTTTTTGATGGCAAGGCTGGGGTAGGAAGTCTCAATGGCACCAATATTGTTTTGATTCCAAAGATAGACAAACCGGAAGGGGTGCAACATTTCCGTCCAATCGGTCTTTGTAATGTTTCTTACAAGCTTATTGCGAAGATCTTGACTAATAGGATGCGAAAGCTGATGGGGAAAATTATCTTCCCGAACCAGAGAGCCTTTATTGCTGGACACATGATCCAGGATAATATAATCTTGGCTCATGAGGCCTATCACTACTTAAAGCACAAGAAGAAGGGTAACAAATGGGAATTTGCCTTGAAGATCGACATGAACAAGGCGTATGACCACATTGAGTGGGATTTTCTTGCTGCTGTGATGTTGAGAATGGGGTTCTGTCGTAGATGGGTGAGCTTGGTTATGGAGTGTGTTACCTCAGTGGCTTTTCACTTGAAAGTTGATGGTCACCATATGAACTCTTTTAATCTGGAAAGGGGAGTACGGCAAGGGGACCCCTTATCTCCCTATATGTTCATCATTGTATCTGAGGTTCTCTCTTTGATGTTGCAGACTTACATTGATAGGACCGATCTAAAGGGGATAAAGTTGGCTAGGGAAGCTCCTACTCTATCACATTGCTTCTTTGCGGACGATGCGGTTCTCTTCCTTAAAGCTGATGAAACGAATTGTAAGGTGTTGCGCATGATTTTAGACATCTATTGCAAGGCATCTGGTCAGCTGATAAACCTAGACAAATCAAGCCTCTTTTTTTCAGCAAACACTCCAGTAGGGGTTAAGGAAAGAATTGCTACCTAGGGCTTCTGACAATTTGGGGTAGGTCTAAAGCGGGTGCATTGGCTTTTGTGAGGGATAAGGTTGGAAGCAAAAGCTGTTGAATTTTGCTAGCAGAGAGACTCTCATTAAAGCAGTGGCTAACGCTATACCTACATATCCGATGATGTGTTTTTTATTCCCCAAGAAGTCTTGCATAGAGTTAGATCGAATGATATCTAATTTCTGGTGGGGACAATCAGGTGAAACCGGCTCTATACACCGGCGTAGGGGAAGAAGATGACTCTACGAAAGAATGAAGGAGGCATGGGATTTAGAGACTGCTCTGTTTCAATAGAGCTCGCTTGCTAAGACTCGCTGAGAATTCTGCAACAGACCTAATGATCCTTGGTGCAAAATTCTGAAAGGCATTTACTTTCCAAAGGAGCACTTCCTGAGAGCAAAGAAAGGACACCGTGCATCGTGGGACTAGATTAGTTTGTTGGAAGGTAGAGACCTTCTTATGGAAGATTTATGTTGGAAAATTAAGGATGGTACTTCAATCCAAATCTGGGGTGATCCATGGGTGCAAGGTTTGCAAGGTTTTCGATTCTGGAGGGAAATATCACCTTGGTCCCGACGACGTAAGGTTGCGAGCTCATAGCTAATGGTGGTGGAACTCCGAACTGATTAGTGCGGATATCGGCCCGATCGGAGGAAAAATCATGAAAGTTCCTATTTTCCCAAATGCGTCGGATCGGCTAATGGGTTAGCAAACAAAGATGGTCGCTATACCGTGAAGTCGGGGTACATGGTGGCTAGGAGATCCGTGAGTGAGGTACAGACCAAAGACCCAGGTACATCCTTTTCTGTTCCTGATTCCTTGTGGAAAAATATCTGGCGTGTTGTGGTTCCCCCTAAAATCCAACATTTCTTATGTAGATTGGGGGTGGGAGCCATTGTTACCAAAGATGCACTTTTTAAGCGAAAATGCTCTAGTAACCCTTGCTGCCCTCTTTGCTTGACTGATAGAGAAACCATTGAACATCTGTTGTTTCTGTGTCCTTGGACAAAGCTTTGTTGGTTTGGTTGTCCTTTAGGGCTAAAATTTAGCAAGTAGTCTATGAAAAGGTGTGAGGAGTGGTTATGTGATTTCTTATATGGGGAATCTGGTTTAGATGAATATGGTAAGGTTGTGTTTGCCACGATGTGCTGGTGGATCTGGAAAAAGCGGTATAATTGGGTTTTTAGAGAGGAAAAACCTAATGCTAGGGAGGTGGTTAGTCTTGTAAACTCCCAGGTGGACGAATTCTAGAAGTCCAAGGTAAGAGGGGATACTGCGAAAAAGAAAATCCATGTGGAGGTTGTGGAGAGGAACCAACGCTGGATGAGACCTCCCCCGGTGCTATCAAGATAAATTTTGATGGCTCTTTCAAGGAAAAGACGTTGAAATCAGGGGTGGGAGTGGTTTGTAGAAATGAAAAGGGAGATTTCGTTGGTGGTCTGGGTATATCGGTAGAAATGCATCTTCTGGTTTCATGGCTGAGTGCTTGGCATTCAGGGAGGCCTTGGCTTGCCGGGAGAAGTTTCATGGTTCTGTGATTATTTTCGAAACGGACTGTGAGGCTCTCTATAAATTGGTGATTAATAGGTCTATTGCTGGGAGTGACTGGAGGTGTCAAGATCTGTTATTGGAAATCTTTGGGTCATTTGAGTCCATGTCTAACGTGTCCTTGTCCCTTGTCTCGCGACGGGAAATAGAGCCGCGATTGTCTTGCGTACCGGTGCAAAAGAAGAGATGAATCGGCCTTCTTGGTCGTCCCGTATCCCATCTCCTCTAAGAAAATTTTTGTTTATTGACTCGGTGATACCCGAGCATGCGGGTCGACTTGTACGGTGGACATGACGGGAAGCTTCAAAGAAACCCGTTTGAGTCCTTACTCCATGACTCGGTGATGTCCAGAAAGAGTAGATCTGATATGCATAGCAGTCGTGATCGGGAGGGTATTGGTTGAGTAAGCTAATGTGATTTGTTATAGCTGATAGATTCTTCTTTTAATACAGTTTGCTTCAGTTTCAGTTTATAGGTTTGTTGTTTTTTGTTGATATAGGTGGTAGATTCCCTTAGTTGGTTATTTGTTCATACAGATTTATAGGAATAGCTGGTAAGGTTTGTGATAGGATGACATGTTAGTATTTTTTGAGTGTTTCTTGGCCTTTGGCTATTAGTGATTGTAATATTTGATTTGTTATTGATAAAATTGACTTGTTTTGGGCAAAAAAAAAAAAAAATCACTTTAATTAGGTTAATTTAAGAAAAACGGAGGAAAGTCTTTCCCAAAAATCATTTTCTAAAAAAAAAAAAAAAAATCTTTTAAAAGTAAAATTTTAAAAAAGTTGTTCCCAAGCTATTTTTAAGTTACTTTAATATGTTTCTCAAATAATTTCTGTAGTGATCGATAAGAGAGAAAAATGGTAAAAAGGCTGAAAATGGTGATTATATGTGGCAGAACCACGTTATGCACATGGGAGCTATGGCCCCTAGGTCCCACCACTGATTAAGAAGAAGAAGAAGACAGAACACAATAAAATGAAATAAGCAATTGCTTCTTGTGTTAAAATAAATCATTAAAGAAGAGCCGGTCAATAGAAATTATAACATTAGTAAATCATGTAACATGATAAAAAATAGTTTAAATATGTATGTATTAATAATCAATAGAAATTAGCTCTATGGAAACTGTGTTGAATGACCCAGCAATAGTATGTGCCATTAAACAACTTCTCAACAGTACTTTAGGGTTTGTTTGGTTTGAGGGGAGTTAACCCAAAACTTTAGTCTCCCTTCCCTCCCTTCCCACTCCTACTCCCTCCCCTCAAACCAAACAAACCTTTAAGGGCTAAACCGAAGGCTTTAAAGGTTTTGATGAAGAAGATGATTTTGACGAAGACGATCAGGGTTTGGAAATTGGTATGAGCATTGATCGGCTTAAACAATATATCCAACTCATTTAAATGTCATTTAAGAAAATTTATTACAATTAGTTGAAGATTTTGAACTTTTAAAAGTGGTCATAAGTCATAACTTCAAAAAGAAATTACTCTCTCTTTAAATTGTAACCTTGTCTTAATTATATTTCTCTTATCTACACTCTCATCCCTAAAAGTGATCCTAAACATGCTTTATCTAATATAAACATTGTTTTTTTAGTTCCTCTGTGTCAAAATTTAGCATGTTTTGAATTTATACAAATACAGAAATAATGCAATTTTGTTGGGCAACGCTCTTTGATTGTAGTTCATACTGGGCTAAATTGGCTTTTCTTAAATAAAAGTGTACATTTATTGTTTAACTGGGCAAATGTTAGATTATACTTCATTAATTTGGTGAAGCGTGTTTTTAATTTTTAATCTCAGTTTCATTATTGAAAAAGTATTTGCATAGGAATTTTAAATGTTGACAAAATATTTATCAAACACCAGCATATTAAGTTTACTTTTTAAAAATAACAATGAATTCTACCAGAAAAACAAAAACATCATCAATTTAAACCAACAATATTAGGTATGTTTTTGTCTGAATTTTTGAAAAATTAAGTATGTTGATTTAAGAAAGAAAGATCTAATGAAATGATAGGATCTGGTTAAATATATGAAGCTCAAATGCATGAATGAATGATCTTTAATTGAACATTGTGACACATTTTCCCTAAGAAGTGAGAAGTAAGAAGGTTGGAGGAATTTTCCGGTGAATTAAATCACAGAAGTCTTTGACATTATCTGGGTACCCAAGTCAAGAGTGCAACTTTCACGGCAGTTTCCTAGAAATGTCCCTGCCTCCAATGATTCCGATCCCTTCAAACCATGTGGCCCCTGCCCCTCGCTCTTTATACACTGAAACGAATTTATGCAATAGGGACGTGAAACACAATATATATATATATATATATATATATATATATTTTTTTTTTTTTTTTTAAAAAGTTAAAGGTGGTAGTTCCTATAAAGCAGAAAAAAATTATTTTCCTGTTATTTTGAGATATTTGATTTTAGGAAAAAATTGGTAAAAGTCCCAATTTTTTTCCATTTTTAAACGGTTTGTTTATGCGTAAGGGATCTGAAAACAAGTTTTTTTTTTTTTTTTTTTTTTTGGGAAAAAAAGTGCAGTAATACAATTTTTCATTTTATTTTGAGATTATTGAATTTAGGAAAAACCGTGTGCGACCGCAGCGGATTGAAGAGGTAGGGAGAGAAGACATGTCCCATTTCTCTACCTTCTACAATTGGTCTGTTAACTTATAGCTTATCTTGGGACCTCATTCTCTGAACCCACTTCTTACCCTCTCGCCATATCCACTACCTATTACTCGTCGCAGTATCGTTCCTAATTCCAACACCATTAGCCCCTTGAAGACTGATCCCTTGTTTGGGGTAAATCGCATCTCCATGAAGTGAAGAATAGACAACAGGTTTGTTCCCATCCTCCTTGAATTCAAGATCGAAGGGATCTACCCAAATACCTCCACTATGTTCTGATAAATAAACACTTTTTAAATAACTCTACTTAAAACCTCACATGTTTTGCCCTAAACAGTGCAGAGTCTGTGACACATGGGGGTGTTATACATGTTTAAGATATGATTTAATTTAGAATTGTGTTTCTGAAGTCTACATGTTTTGCGGAGATATGCTTCAAATCTGAAATTATCAAGCTTAAGTATGTTTAATAAGTGCTCAAGACGCGTCAGACATGTTCATGACATGCCAAATAATTCATAACTGCTCTGCATCTGTTATGTTATTTTTGTTTTCTGTTTTTTTGTATCTTTGCTTTTGAACAAGAAAGAGTCTGAACAACAAGAAATGAGGAAAAACAAGTATATTGAAGCTAGATAGTGATTATTACCTGGTGGCCAGAGTGGGGTTGGAGCGCGAAACTTGAATGGGGGATCAATGGTGACTTTAATTTTTTGTTTGGATTTTCTTTTAAAAAAAATCAAAATCTAAAATGAGCTTTAAATTTAATTAAAGTTCACGGTAGAGAATTTATACACACACCTATTCTCATAATTCTAATTTAGAAAAACTTTTTCGAACAAAAAATACAGAAATTTTTTTTGTCCTCATTATAAATCCACCTAGAGAGTAATATAATTAATGAAAATTTTACATTTTTTCCCTATTAAAGGTAATAAAAAATGAATTAATTCATACTGAAGAAAGAGAAAAATGAGAAAGTGTATTGAGAATGTCAAATGAGAGTAAATTTTTTAAAAATACTATATTTAATGGGTTAATTAACAATTTGAGTCTGAAATGATCCTTGTGTACGTACTGTACTGATCTCCAGCGGAATCACAGAGTGCTTTAAGGACAGCTTTTACTTTTTGACCCATTCACCATATTTGGCCGAAGTGGTGAATACTGTAACTGTACGGATATTCGTTCCTGGACGCGTTTTCTACTGTTTCTTACCTGAGGGAGTCGTCCGCAATGCTTCAGTTCATAACTTGAGATAGCAATCAGTAATCTTTCTCTCTTTGATTTCTTCTTTTCAATTTCATTTTGTTAACATATTTTATCTTCCTTTGTTACTTCTGTTTCTGCCTTTGCACAATTACACTTGCATTTCTACTTTTAAGTTAGACAGACTCAAGAGTCATGATCTCTGAATAATCTTCATTCTTCCATTACTTTGTTCGATCAAATTGCATGCATATTCGGGAAATGTAGATGATTTTACTATTACCCAGGGTTACCAAGGCAACCAATGAGTTTCGAACTATCTGGAATTGCCTTCAATTGAATATGCAGGAACAGTAATAATGGAAAAGGCAGGTGGAAGACCAAGGGATGAAGTGTGGCAACACGTCAAGCTATTAGAGGGAGGACGAAGAGTGAAGTGTAATTATTGTGGATATGAATTTGCAGCAAGTGCTAACAGAATCAAGTCTCATATTAATAAAGACAAAGGCAAAGGCAAAGGCATTCGAGTATGTCCCAACTTCCCCCAATCTCACAATTTAGCGTCTGATAATAAAGGAAACTCCAATCATCTCAAAGACAACTTCCTACATTCTCAAGGTACGTATGATTATATACTACTTTCGATTCAACATATATATGTTATTTTTAGAAGAATTTTTGGGTCCCTAATTATAAGTTTGTAGAGTAATTAATATTTATTTAATATTTTTATTCAATTTAACGCATATTTATAAGTTAACTATTCTTTCTTAGTAAAGTCATTCGTGTATCTACTACTTTTCCCCATTCGAACAATTTTAGTTTTGACAATGGAAACTCTATTGATCTCAAATACAACTAACCGCCTACATTCTCAAGGTACGAAATTTCGAATTTTTATATTTATAAGATAGAGGGAGAAAGTTTTTTTTATCTTGTTAAAAAGTCATATTATATTAAATTTTTTTATATGAATATGTAGTTTTTTCATTCATTTAACTATTTTATAGACTTTATACTCTTAGAGTAAATGATATATTAAATAGGGATAAAGTTGGGAAGTTGTTAAATTTTAAAACAAAGTTAATTTGATTTAGGATTTTTCTTGATTCCAATAACACATGTGGGAAGTGACTTAGAAATGGGACTAATGTTATTATACTCTTTCCTATCCTTGTTATGTGTCACATAGAAGAATTTATTTTTTATTTTTTTATGTTTTTTAAATATTAGATATTCCTCACATTAGTCTTATTTAATATTCATCCAAATTTTCAAAATTATACAAATAGGTTCAATCTAGCCTGCACCCTAGTTAATCCTCTAGTTATTACATTATATATTGTGAGAAAATCAGGAAAAACGTGAATTATGTAAACATGTTACAAGTCATTAGTGTAAAAAGGGCTTTAAGACCGGACGAAAGAGGTATCATAAGACCGGATCTGCGACCGGTCTTATTCCAGGCGGTCTTAAAAGTCTGTAACTTTTAAGACCGGATGAACGACCGGTCTTAAAAATTTAGACCGAACTTTTAAAATATCCGGTCTTAAAAGTGTTTTAAAATAAAAAAAAAAAAAAAGGAGAAAAAACCCAAATGAAACAACCGATCCCAAATCACGATTTGGAAACATTTTGAATGTCCCTCCGTCATCAGCGATGGAGAACCAAAAGAAGATTGGAAGCAACACCAACAAGAAAAACAAAAAAGAAGAGAAGATTGGAAGCAACACCAACAAGAAAAACAAAAAAGATAAATACAAAGTCCAGAAATAAGAAAACATAACAAGAAATAGAAATCATTTACCATGGAAATCGAATTTGAATCAATATAAAATCAGAGGTGAAATTAAAGTCCATATTTACAAAAAAATCACAAGCTTAAAGCAACCGGATCTCGAGTAGGATCCTCTTGTCGATGCTCGCAAAGCTTCAAGCAACCAAAATCAAAGTCCGGATACGGCGGGGAGCGGTCAAGGTAGGAGCAAACAGACTTAAGCAAGAAGAGATCTGGGTTTGATTTTAAGCCGGATCTGTGCGAAGGCGGTGTGGGAGGAGCCATAGATCGAAGAGGAAGGAGTTGCCGTTGTCCAGAATCCTCGAAGCAGTACACTTGCGCCGTTGCTGAGGATTAGAGTTGATGCCATCGCAAAACCCTCGAAGCATCTCACTACCAACGTTGCCAAGGATTTGATTGTGTGGCTCTTAGGATGACTTACGAAGATTGCGAGTAGGTTAGAGGAAGAGGATGTCATTCTTGCTGAGGATTTGATCCGTGAGGCTCTTGGGACACTCGTTGAATCTATAACTAAGCAAATGTTATATCACCAAGAAGACAAGCACGCTCACAGACTTAATGAGTTTAACGAATTCAATTTTCTTTTTTAACACTTTTAAGACCGATTGTTCGTAAAAACAGTCTTAAAAGTATATTTTTAAACTTGAATCCTTTATAATCCGGTCTTAAAAGTGTTATATATATTTACGAAATTTAGTTTTCTTTTTTAACACTTTTAAGACCGGTTGTTTGTAAAAACAGTCTTAAAAGTATATTTTTAAGGCCGGATCCTTTATAATCGTCTTAAAAGTGTTCTATATATTTACTAAATTGCCACGGTCATACTTTTAAGACCGGATCTTTTATAATCCGGTCTTAAAAGTCTTTTATATATTTACGAAGTTGCCACCGGTCATACTTTTAAAACCGAATCTTTTATAATCCGTTCTTAAAAGTGTTTTATATATTTGTTGGAAATTCATATTTAATTAGTTAGCATATACGATTATATTGTGCAATTATCTTAATTAATTTGTTAAAGAGATTTTAGGAATATAATTAAGTTAACAGATCATGATTTTTTGAATTTCATAATTATATTCCTGATTGTAATCATCTTAATTAAGTTGTTAGAGAGATTTTAGGAATTAAGTTAGCGGGTTTTTTTGAATTTCGTAATTATATTCCTGATTGTAATCATCTTAATTAAGTTGTTAGAGAGATTTTAGGAATTAAGTTAGCGAGATCATGGTTTTTTGAATTTCGTAATTATATTCCGATTTTAATCATCTTAATTAAGTTGTTAGAGAGATTTTAGGAATTAAGTTAGCGAGATCATGGTTTTTTGAATTTTGTAATTATATTCCGATTGTAATCCCTAGATTATAGGAATTGCCCAGATCGAATATTATTTACTTATTAGTACCGTATATAATTCCAATGATCGGCGTCTTCTCACAATATTTACAAAATTGTCACCGGTCATACTTTTAAGACCGGATATTTTATAATCTAGTCTTAAAAGTATTCTATATATTTACGAAATTGCCACCGGTCATACTTTTAAGACCGGATCTTTTATAATCCGGTCTTAAAAGTGTTCTATATATTTACGAAAGTGCCACCGGTCATATTTTTAAGACCGGATCCTTTATAATCCGTTCCAAAAGTTCTTTATATTTACAAAACTGCCACGGTCATACTTTTAAGACCTGATTCTCTATAGTCCGGTCTAAATGAGGCGGTCTTAAAACCCTTTTTTGCACTAGTGAGTCCAAGAACAACCCAACAAAACAAAGAGGCTGCACTGGGATCACACAGTAAAAAATGGATGTAAACAAGGAAAAAAGGCACGAGGGAGGACAACTAGCTCATTGCAGATAGCTTGTCATATTGTGGAGTGAGGAAATAGGAACCAATTGAGAGATAATTTAGTCGCAAACATTTGGGAGATAATTTAATTTCTCACATTACTGTTAATGGGTAATTAAGTAATCTACTGATCGATTGTGTTGTGGAAAGAAAAACAGGTTTCTCAATGGACGGGCTAATAGATTATGGAAAGTCCCACGAAGTAGGACAAATCGAAGGTGATGCTAAGTATGAAGAAAGGATTCAAGTTGGGTCATCTTCTATTTCCAATAGGGAGAATGAATACTTCCAGGTCCTACAATATGTGTTTGAATGCTTAAGGTTAGATTTTCAACAATATATATAAATATGCATGCTTCTAATATGTATACATGTACATGAATATGTGTGTGTGCATATATACATATTAGTCCAGACTGGTTATAGTATAGATTAGAAAGATTAATAAAATTAGCCAAACCATTAGAACAATATGTGTTTGAATGCTTAAGGTTAGATTTTCATCTATATTTATATATGCATGCTTCTAATATAGTAATATTTATACATATGCATGAATATATGTATAAATGCATGTATTTTAATTTAACTTTTGTTTACTTTAAAACACTCTCATTCTTATTCTAATTCTTCAGTCCTACCGATAAGGTTTATGAATCCGGACGCTTATATTTGAATCAAAAAGAATTCATCACACTTAAACCAGGGACTTTTTTGGATTCATGGGTGAGTATTTATTTATTATATTCTTATATCCTCGTTTAATGTTAATAACCAAGGTTTTAGTTGTGTTAATATTTTACTTCATGCATTCTTAGGTAATTGATATTTTTGTTGAGATATTAACCGAGAGTGAGAAAAAGAAAGCTACACCTTCAAATTGGTATCTTCCTGTGATGTTTTCGGTGATTTCCTATTCCCTTTTTCGTTATATGATGTATGTTTATAATTTTTTAATCTAAAACTAGTTGATTGACAATCATTTTTCATGGTTCATCGGTGATGTAATTACAGACTGCAGCACTGGTATGTGATGAGCACAACTTCAAGGACTTTGTCCATAGACACAAAATGAGAGAAAATTATATATTTGACCAAGAATCGCCTGAGAAAGTGTGTCTTTTCAACTCTTAATAGATTTTTTTTTTTTTTTTTTTAATAATCAACGTGGTTAAATTTTGTTTTTGCTATATATCAATTTGATTTCCGTTGTCACAAATAACAGGTTTTTATTCCTGTTCACACTGGACAAGAGACACATGGACATTTTTATTTATACATTTTCCATTTAAACAAAAAAGTGGTTGAAATATGGGATTCTCTTCCCACATTTGTGACTGAAACAGATCGTGATGAGACAACAAAAAAATTGGTAAGTGTTAGATAATTGTAATATATTCATAAGATTATTAATTATTCTTTTGATTACATAGAATTTTTGTTTTTATGTCTAGTTGATTGCCATGGAAAAACTCTTCGAGAAAGTAACATTTACAGAATTTCATTTGAAGATGGTAGACGATATCCTCTTACAACAACCTAATGGGTGAGTGGAGAATTATTATGTAACATTTAATAGAAAAAGTTTTTATCATGGATGACCTTTTCCTATTTTCTTCCATTTGTAGATTTGATTGTGGTGTCTTTGTTATTAACTACATGCAACAATCTGATAATTATGTGAAGAGAGATAGTTCATTTCAGGTATGACCTCTTGCAAACATATAGTCATTTATAGAGTCATGTGTAAGCTTACACGAGCATGCAGGCACTTTAATTCTTTAAGTCATATAAATGATATGGACAACAACATATTCTAGTTTGACAGTCAAAAAGAAAGGGAGGATTTGGCTTTGAAGTTGCTCAACAATGACTTGAACAAAGAAAAGCAAAATTTATATAACAAAGCAAGGCGGCACGATGCACAAGAAGAAAAGCAAGATGGCAATAAAAGATTAAGAGTTGATCCTTCAAAAGAGCACTTTGAAGATGTTGGAAGAGGGATGGAATTAGAATATGATGGTTCTAATGAAGAAGATGATGATTTTGATGACGAATATGATGATGAAGAAGATTATGGTTTGGAAAATGGAATGAGCCTCGATTATGACGAAGACAATGATGGTTTAGAAAACGGTATGAGCATCGATCGGCATAAACAATATATCCAACTCATTTTAATGTCATTTAAGAAAATTTATTACAATTAGTTGAAGACTTTGAACTTTTAAAAGTGGTCATAACTTGAAAAAAATTACTCTCTTTTAAATTGTAACTTCATCTTAATTATATTTCCCTTATCCACTCTCTTTTCTATAACTTTTTTGTTATCTAATGATGGCCAAGTTCATAAAAATATTTAATGCTGTCTAAATTTTGCGGTAACTTGCAACTTGTATACTTAAAAAATCTTCCCAATGCGATTTACATGCATATAGGGACAGAGAGAGTATATGACCACATAAAATTTGAATGCCATATATATATTTATTTATTTTCATTATTTTTACTTGAGTTTTTACTATTGTTCTTGTTGCTACGAACTTCTAAAGCTTATCTGTTGCCTACAACAGATTTAATAGGGAGGAATTTTCAAAGATATGCTTGAACAAATAAAGAAATGGATAGAGGATGACAAGGTGTCGGCAATTGGAGTTTGGGGAATGGGGGTTCGGGCAAAACAGCTTTAGCAAGCCATATATGTGGCAAGCTTTTAAAAAAGGTGACATTAAAGTTATTTGGGTAACTGTGTCACAAAATAGCATCTACAAGTTGCAAAAAGTCATCGCTAGATCACTTAAGTTGGATATATCTCGATTTAGTTTGAGGTTAAAATAATTGCCGAAAAATTATTTCAAGCATTCCAAGCAATGAAAAGATGTGTTGTTATTTTAGATGATGTTTGGGATCATTTCTTTCTAAAGGAGATTGGATTTCCTATGTTAGATAATTGAATTAAATTGATCTTGACAACTCGTGTACGGAAGTGTGTCAAGGAATGGGTTGTGATGAGAAGAATAAAATAGAAGTGGGACCTTTAGGAATGAAAGATAGTCGAGATTTGTTTAAAAAGACTATGGAATCCTGGGAAGGACTGTCTTTGGAAGTGAAGAGAATTGCATGGAAAGTGGCGGATGAATGCGAGGTTTGCCCCTTGCTATTGTCGAATTGCGACGGGCATGAAGGGTAAAAATCAGGTTGGAGAATGGAGTTATATGTTGGAATGTCTTAAAAACTTGGGGAATGGGCAATATGAAATGGATAAATGGGTATTTCCGAGTTTTGAGGTCTAGCTATGATTTCTTGAGTAAGAAGTTGCAAAGATTCTTCTTGTATTGTGCCTTAGGAACCAAAGGAGGTATTAACGATGAAAAGGCTGATCATTTGATAAGAATATTTGTTTATGAAAGCATAGATGAAACAAAGAAGTTGACGGTGCGAAGATGATGAAGGTTACAACATGTCGAAGAGATTAAAAAATCATAGTATGTTGGATCAATTTTATGAGATCAAGGGATGGAGGATGAACAAATTTCTTAGAGCCCTGGCTATTGGCATTGTAGAAGACACCGGTAAAATTATGGCAAATGCTTATAAGAAATTGACAAAAATACCAAGTGATGACCATTGGAAAGATGATCTACAAAAAGCTTTTTTGACAGGAAATAAGATAAAAGCAATTCCAAGTGGCACATGTCTTCAGTGTTCTCAACTGTCCACATTGCTTTTAAATGGTAATGCAAATCTCAACTACATCTCAGATGATTTTTTCAAGAACATGCCTGCTCTTAAAATACTTGATTTGTCTAGGACTCGTATCAAGCGTTTGCCTGAATCCGTATCCAGTTTGAAATGTCTCATTGCATTACTGCTCTCAAAATGTAGAGAATTGAGTTACATTCCTTCATTAAGTAAATTGAAACAGCTAATATCATTGGATTTATCGGATACTGCCATCACTGAAGCACCTATGGGCTTGGAGTTATTGGTCAATCTTAGATGCCTGAATCTATTCGGTACATTAATGTTAATGTCAGAATCATCCATATCCAAATTGATCAATTTAGATAATCTGGAAGTTATAGTAGCCCAATTCGGGGACATTAGCGTCTTCAATGCCTGCATGAGCTTACTGGACAAACATCGTGTACTTAGAAGCTATCACTTAACTTTACGGAATCCAAGTTATGTCTCTTATGATAAGGGAATAAACACAGAATATTCCATGAAGAGGATAACTATTGAGGGTATGAATTTGAGAAATAGAGAAGCAGTACTTCCAGGAGACATCAAGGAGTTGGTTATAAGAGGTCCCCAGTTAGTAGGGACTGTTGGTAGTTGCCTATGCAGTGTTGTTTCATCATATAGCCACAACAACAATAATAATCCTCACCAAATTGAACGGTTGGATATTAGCTCTGGCAGTTGCCACTTTTGCTCCTCTTCCCAACTTGGACGTCCACAGGTCTCGTGGTTGAAGGACTTGAAAGATATTGTGTCACCAGATGCTCTTGTATCCTTGCATCAGCCCTCTGTATTTTCTCATCTCACACATCTCGAGATTTGGTGTTGCCACATGGAGACTCTGATTATGCCAAAGTTATTAGCACTCTTCCAAAACCTACGCAGCATTCTTGTTTGTGGTTGTTCGAAGATGAAAGAAATAGTTGGAGAGGATAATCATTCTAAAATGGGACTTGGCGATAGTGGAGACCTTTCTCACCCTACTCCTATCCATCTTCCCATGTTGACATCTCTGAAATTACAGAAAATGCCACAATTAAATTTCGTATACAGAGGCGTCATGCTCTGTCCTTTTCTCCAAACATTCTCTGCTGAATTTTGCCAGCAACTAAATCTCCCTCGGATATAGGTCTCACTTGGATTTGGGCTTCCCATGACGAAAACCTCAACTGGATACGATTGGAAAATTTAAAGTGATTAATCAGGTCCATATCTGCACCATTATAATTTGACTTCCTTTTATATTATATATATGTTTATAATGCCGATTGAATCTCAACAATTTATGAATGTTATTCTTACTGTTTGTGTTGGTTTCTCCTCACACTTCTCATGAGTTACTCTTCTTTAATCACAGAAATCTATGCATCTAGAAAAATCCGAAATTATTAGAGCCAAATAATCATATGGTACTTATGTCTTCTTTATTTCTGTCCATTTGCCTGTTTTGCACTTAATTTCTGTAATCATGTGCTCATCAGTTTCTGAATTCCTGCCAATAAATGTTCCAATAATTAAAATTGTATTTGGTATAAATTGTATCAAATAACGTCATAGATAAATCACAATAAAGTATGGTTGCAAAGTTGTGAATATATGTCATCTCCTATATAAATTCCTAATATTCTTGTTAATTATATAGTTAGTTGCAAAAGTTGTTTGAGGCATGTGTCTCAATTAAATTAAAGGTGCATTTTTACTTGCAATTATGATTCTAATTCTAATTCCATTTGGTAATGTAATATGTAGGACATGTTTCGGTTGTGCGTGACATTGAAACTGGCCCATCATCCTTTATCTCCTCAATTCAGAATTGTGCTTTTAATTGATTCCCTATTCATGTTGTGTACTTTTGTATTGTATTTCTCCAATTAAACCTTTTTCATCGCCACATTTACAAGGAAGCCTGGTTTGCAACATTTTGAAACCTTTAGCCAATAAGTTGTTCAATACTATATTTTGTTGAAAGAATGACACGCGTCCCTTTCAATGACTTATTCAAGGGATACATTTACATTTGACTCACCCGAAATTTATTGGCAAAAATGCATATAAACATTAAGTAATGAATTTATTTATTCCCACTTGTTAAAAAAAAAAAAAAAAAAAAAAAAAAAAAAAAAAAAAAAAAAAAAACCCCCCACAATAACATTTTTTTAGATTCTTTTAGTTTATTCCTCTAACTTGGTAAACATCATCTAATTGATGCCTTCAATTTTTCATTTCATTTTCTAATTGATGATAGGTAGAGGGTTTCTAAAACCAAGGATATTATATGACTTATCAACCATTGAAGGGGAGCTTAATTCTTCAATGAAAAAGAGATTTCAATTACACCTACTTTATTTAGCTATGTCTTGTGTCCTAAAATCAGAGTTGAACAGAGGGTCATTTTATTTTAATATGGTTTGGATTTTAATATGATAGGGTACTGGATGAAGAGTTATCTTTGGCCACAAGAACCCATCCAGAAAAAGGCTTGTTGTTAGAATCCTTCTAGTAGTCCTATTCGTTCAAAGATTGTTATAGGATGCCCACACTTTGCGAATGTTGAAATCTGGGCCACTTCAGCTCTCCTAGATTGATAATTCCACTAGCAAATCCATCTACTGCATGTAAAATAGTAATCATCCTTCACTGATGATGATGAGACAGTATTTGAAATTACACATGCTTCAAAGTTGTTCTTGAACCTCACATAGGGCCTGTTTGGGAACACCCCAAATGGACTTATTATCCCATTAGATGGGATAATAAGTCCATAAAAAAATTAAGTGTGTTTGGGAACACTCAAAAATTGATGGACTTCAACTATTGTGCCATCAGTAACAAATAAGCTGCAGTGTCATGGCTAATGTAAGTGATATAATTTTCTTTCATTTTTTGGCATTGTACAAAGTTCAAGAAGTGACCTACCTTGCCTTTAAGTGCTGCATCCTATAATTATATCATGGAAAAACCATTAAAAATGATTGTCGATGAACTAGTTTTAGATTGAAACAAACTATTAACATAAATCATGTATGACAGAAGAGAGAATAGGAAATCACCGAAAATGTGGTCGGAAGTACCAATTCGAAGGCACATTTTTCTTCTCTCTCTCAATATCAGTTAGTATCTCTACAAAAATATCTATTACCTGAGAATGGATGAAATTAAGTATTATTATAACTTAAACCATGTTCTTTAATATTAAAATACAACATAAGAATGTAGTAAATAAGTACTCACCAATGAATCTAAATGAGCTCTGGTTTAAGTGTAATAATTATTCTTGAGTCAAATATGAAAGTGGGGAAATAAAAACCTTATCTTCAGGTATGAAGAATCAGAGAGACTTACTTACAACAAAAGAATTAGAGAGATTTAAAAAGAAAAACTGAATAAAAATACATGTAAAATCTCACACAAGCTTAATAGAAGCATATGTGTGTGTGGGGTCGCGCTCGTGTGAGTGTAAGCGTTGCTCGAGCTCGTGACATTCAAACACATCATTTCATCATCTGCAAGTCTTCATTCTCACAACTGGAAACAAAAGATGGCCCAACTTGAATCCTTTCCTGATCCTCAGCATTATCGGCTTGGATTTGTCTTGCTTCGTTTTGGACATGCTATGATCTATTACTCATTGATAGCAACGTGGGAAATTAAATTATCCTCAGCGGGTCGACTTCCTCACTTTAAGGGAGGGGGTTCGATCCCTGTATTGGTCAAAGCACTGGGGGAGGCATCCTAGGGGTGTAGGAAGTAGTAGTAACACTGGTAAAGGTGGAGGCATGTGTACTCTCTGGCCAGTATCCCCTGTGGACTGGGCTCCAAGCGCCCTGTCTTTGGATTGTTGGTGAGCCCAACCCCTTTCTTAAATTTTTTATATTAAAAAAAAAAAAATCCGGTGATTTACCTCTTTGGCCTCTTCATTTGTTTTGTTGGCTTGTTTTTGAGCTTATATATTTTATTTTTGATACCTGGACTTATAAAAATGTTTTCGTTATGTTCAGTATAAACTTGCAAAAGAGTTCAAAATGATTAAAATATTATACTCCTCCAGTCTTAAATATATGACACTATAAAATATGCCTATATTTAAAAACTGGAGGTAGTAGTTTGATGATTCATTGTTTAAAGAGAAATTTTTTTAACTACCTTCCCATAATAGCTTAATTACACAGACACCCTCTCTATTTTAAAAGCATAAGACAAACAGTTAATATTGTTAAAAATATTCTAAAAGGACTCTAAAAATATATTTCTTAATTAAAATTTATGTTAAAATAAATTTTATTTACTAATTTACCCTTCATACTGGGTTCCTAATTTACTTGCCAGTTTGCAAAAATGCGAGCCACAAGAACTGCATGGAAACAAATGCAATATGGAGAATCATACGTGAAAGCAAAAATATACGAAGATTATGACGAATATATTTGTTTTTCCTTTCAAATCCATTAAAGAGAGTATTAAAACTTGAAGGAACTGGGGAATATTAGAACAAGGGAATATTCTATGTCTAAATTACGGACCTTTCTATCATTTGGAGAGGGTTTAGCGGATCCAACATCAAGACCTTGGTACACCTGCCACAAAAGTCATCTTGAATAAATATAGGCTAAAGGAAACATCTACGCCTTTATTATTATAAGTAAAAAGGATGAGAATGATCCTAGAAATTTTTTCATATATGTAGTTACTTAGATTAGAATGCTTTGCATGTTTCACTCTTGAAAATGAAATCTTATAGCATTTTGAGAGTCAAAAGGCAAAATTATTTTCTCACTTCTTTGTCACCACAATATTACGCTTCAGTATTACAATATGAGGGATTAATCTCACATATAACTCTACTTCTTTCCTTCACAACAAGAGTCTTTTCTCTCTTTCAATTGTTGATCTCTCATTTTCTATTTGCTTTGTTCCATGCCTTCTAATTTGATCATGTTGTTAGCATCTTATATGTTAGAATAATGCGGACTTTAGCGTCTTACAAGATTTATTTTTTTATACTTCAAGATGCATCTATATGGTAGGATAATGTATATCAGCTCTTTCCGTTTATAGGAATTCAAATATGGATCACAGTTGGATGAAAACTAAACAGACGAGTATTGAATATGATAATGGGGTAAGGGAATTTTTAGACTTTGCTAAAAGAAATGATGATGATGATAGTGAGATGTTTTATTGTCCTTGTTTAAAATATTTGAATGAGAAGCGACTAAGTGCTGCAGATATATATAACATTTAATTTGTTAAGGATTTTGTAAGAGTTATACAGTATGGGTACATTATGGTGAAGAAATAGAAACGCCAAGTGTATCTCAATAGGGGGAGTAACCTTTGATGATAATGACACAGATATATAGATGATCAGATAGAGGACATTATTTATGATGTAGGAGAAGAGGCTTTTAAACAATCATATATATACATATGGTAATATGTGCCGTGATGCGAAAAGTCACGATGCCGGTGTAAAAAATAACAACTGTTGAAAGCAGTATTAAAATTGGTAAACTTGAAAGTATAGCATAAATGGAGTGACAAGAGTTTTTCAAAAAAACTTGTGGCTTTTAAGGACATGCTTCCATATCATAATATGTTACCAGGTTGACACTATGATGCTAAGAAAAGATTGTGTCCACTAGGGATCAGGTATAAAAAGATTCATACATGCCCTAATGATTGTATATTGTATATAAAAGAGTTTGAAAAGAAGTAGAAGTTTCCATATGAAACCCCAAGGTACAAATTAAATAAGGCTCCTGCAAAAGTGTCGTGGTATCTTCAAATCATACCAAGATTCAAACGTTGAAATTTTATTTAAATTGTGTAGATCCAACTACAAAGAATAGCTCTCGATGATCGTCATTGCGATGAGCTTTGAAACTAGTTCCGATCTTTTTTTTTTTTTTTTTTATAATACAAAGGCAAGCAATAAGCTTGAAAAAGTAGAAAGCGTCTACTAATTAGACAATCCTATTGTGGTTTTGAGAAACTTCACCACATTCTAGCTTAAATAATTCTAAACAGGCAAAAGGTTGTGTCAGTAGGACCTCAAAATCCTGGCTGTTTTCCTGAGCCATTCGGGCTAGATAGTCTGCACATCTTAATCCTTCCCTATACACATGAATGATCTCAAGATCCCAATTTGATAGGATAAGTGATCGTACTTCTTGAATCTCATCCTGCAATGGATGTACCTGCCCACAATCAATCAAAAGCAAATGTATTGCTTCCAAAGAATCGGTATAAAGCTTGATCCTACTCAGTCCCAGCTGTCTATCTGACTATGCAAGAAAAGACATATACACGTAACTTGTTGCTTGTGGATAAACTTGGATTTCCAAGTTGCCATTCTTTTTTCCTTCAAATGTCTCACCTTTTTTTCTCATTTTTATTCTTGAAAGACTCCAACATCTTACGTTCAGGTAACATCATTAAACTTGCGCAGGAAATATTTTTGATGTCTCTAAAATTATATGCACTCTTTTCAGTCCTTGATATAAGAATCAATTAATTTTTCTTGGAGAGATTAAAGAAGTTAAATAAGTTACTTAATCATATTATATATTATGTAACAATTATATTAGGTTATATATCAGTTTATAAGATATGCAAATTGGTTTGAAGGAAAAAGTTAAACGTAAATATTTTGAAGTAATTTATTTAGTTTCCCCAATCTCTACACACAAAAATTGACTGCTCTTATATTAAGTACTAGAGATAGTGATGTAAGAAGTTAACAATTAATTTATTTTCTCTATTAAATGATATATTAGTCATGCATTAGAAAGGAAGAAAATTACTCTCTACATAAGCAAGGCGTTAGGGAAAAAGTTTTGTCCATTGTTGATCATTAAGAAAAATTATTTTCCAACCCGTTTAGCATATCACTCCAAGACTATTTTTAACTATAAAAATGAGAAAAATAATTTATATAATAATTAAGATTATTCAAAATTTTACTAGGATTAATATTTTAAAAAATAATAAAAATTAAAGTTATTCAACTGATATGTACTACAATTTAAAAGTCTAAGAAAAATATTATAAATTATTGATATTAAAAAGTTTTGAAATTTAGAAATGTTAAGTGACTAAAAAGATTACAACTTCTAAAAAAATTAATTTATAATATTCATGAACACTCACACACAGAGAGATTTTATACAAATTTAATAAAAAAATATGAAGTTGGATTTAAGAATTTAAAAATAAATAATTTTTAATATATTAAAAATATAAATTATTGAAGGTTTACAATATGATTTTTGATTTAAAATTAAATTTAATGAAAAATGTTTTTCAAAAAAATAAAAACTTATATAAATACATATAAAATTGTATTACACTGATATTTTTATTATCAAAGTTATATATTAATAATTAAAAATAAAACATGTGTATATTTTGAATTATGTTGATTGATGTGTGTGGCTTCATAACATATGTCCAAAAACATTATCTCATATAAACACTACAGACAGTTGGTGGTTTTTTCTGTATCCTTCTAAGAAATTGACACGAAAGTATTGTTAATGGAGCGCCCAAAGACCCGGAAGTTTTTCGTACCAAATTTGCCCCTAAGTATGAAAAAGGTAGCAAATTTGCCCTCTCATTAATTTTGACCGTTAAGTTTAACTAAGTGTTCACGTGACATGCCACCTCATGACACGTGGCATGCCACCTCATCAATCAATAAGAGTTAAGTATCATTTTTGCCCTGGAAGTTTTCATTAAAGAGCAATTTTACCCCGGAAGTTTTTATTGAGGAGCAATTTTACCCCGGAAGTTTACAAAATGTATCAATTTTGCCCTTCTAAATCAGTCAAATACCACACATGTCATACCTTGAAAAGGTCAAACTTGGAATCCTTGAGATGTTGAGCTCAAGGCGGCCCGGAAATTTGTGAAGCCAATTGGTCACGGGAAGCACCACTTATGATTTAAACAAATGATCGGTCTATACAAACGTAAGTGAGGCTTCCTCCGGGTTTTGTGACGAGACCTTTCGGTC
This sequence comes from Acacia acuminata, assembly GCA_019022655.1. Classification (NCBI taxonomy): domain Eukaryota; kingdom Viridiplantae; phylum Streptophyta; class Magnoliopsida; order Fabales; family Fabaceae; genus Acacia; species Acacia acuminata. The sequence goes on along the minus strand of JAFJYI010000047.1, from coordinate 114,289 downwards.
CACTGTGACCGATTCGACTTCAAATTCTCGCAGCCTTGAGCTCAACATCTCAAGGATCTCCTTCTCGACTCCAAGTTCGACCTTTTCAAGGCATTACATATGTGGTCTTTGATCGATTTAATAGTCAAATTTAATATTGGGAGAAAGAATGGAAAAATTGCTACTTTTGTAAACTTCCGGGGCAAAATTGCTCCTCAATGAAAACTTCCAGGGCAAAAATGATACTTTTGATTGATGAGGTGGCATGCCACGTGTGATGAGGTGGCATGTCACCTCACATTTTAACGATCTACGTGGACTTCCATCACTTTTGGGTAAATTTGATACCTTTTCAATACTTCCGGGGCAAATTTGGTACCCGAAAAACTTCCGGGTGCTGGGCGCTCCATTAGCAATACTTCCATGGCAAAAATGACCTTTAACCCTAAAGAAAAACTGGTAAAAAAAATGAATACAAATGCACCAAAGAGGAAGAATTGTTTAATATATGACTTGGTGGTGATGTGGCTGGGGCCTAGTATGTGGTGACGTGGTTGAGCCCATTAGTCCAACAATGATGTGGCAATGGGGCTCAGCCAGTAGTGATATCGCGAGGGTCCATTAGCCCTTAGTGCTTGGATTTAATCTTAAAAATAAGATCTAGTTTAATTTATTTTATACTTTATATTTATCATTTTTTATACTAATTTATCTAATTGATAAACTATAATGTGATTTAACGTTGTACAAAAATATTTTAGAGGTACCATATCATATTTATTATAATTAACTTATTTATATAACTTCATTACTATGCAAGAAGGTAGCAACATTATCAAGAAAGTAGCAAAGGACCATGCTACGCTAGGCTAAATTTTGCGAGGAACACGTTCCCTCGCTATTCTCTCACTGAACCAAGTCATTAATGATTAGAAAGTAAATAGCGAGGGAATAATTAACCTCTCTATCACTAAATTAAGCACAACCATAAATAACAGCGAAATTAGTGAGGGCCTTTATCTTTTTGCTAATTTTAGATTTTATCAAATTTAAAAAATTAAGAAAGAGTTACGTTGTTAAGTATAGTTTATCCAAAATTTCATATAAATTCTTTATTAAACTCCTTCTCAAACTTAACATTACAAAACACATTCATTATTTCATTCTACAGTAGTCAAGTCGTAAAGGGGGAGGGAGGGATCATTTAGAAAGATGATTATTTGTTTTAGAAAAATATATCATATTAATTAACTTATTTTATTTAATCAAATTACTAATTAGTTAAATATGCCTAAAATTATATTAAGGACTAGATGGTTTTTTTTTTTTTTTTTTTTTTTTTTTTTTTTTTTTTTTTTCAGATCCAAAGCACTTCAAACGAGAAAAAGAAAAAAAAGAAAAAAGAAAAGATACACACCAACAGAATGAATGGAATCTGACCTGAAAATGCTGCCATGGGCGCCGGTGCAGCGTTGGCCGTCGGCATATCTTCGTCATCTCATGATTTCACCATAGAAATGAAGACCAAACAAAGTAACAAACCCTAAAAGTCTAAAACCATTATATTCTAAACCTTCGTTTCCTCTCTCTCCCTTCGTTGATTAATTACCACCAAAACCCAAAAGTATGTGTATATATATATATATATATATACGCACAAGACCTCCTTCACTGCCCTCTTATTTGTTTTGGACTTCTGACATATATGTCTACCATATGTTGCGTTGCCTTCACTACCTGGGAATATGTAGGAAACTGATCAGAAACGCGAAGCGTATCGTACCACGCGATGTAGGAAAAGATGAAACCTTTCATCGTTTTGCTTACCTGGATATTGAAGAGTTATCTGAAAGATTCTCCACGAACAATCCTTGTCTACGAACGGTCCTCGTGCGATCTATGATTGATCTTCCAGACTATCTCTCGAGGGGGATGAGATGGTTGTGTGGGCAACCATTCGAGATGATGAACGTCGCGCCTCTAGGTTTTTGTTTACGATGAGAGCCTCCTAACTATTTGTGCGGCCGTATCTTTTCAAGCGGCGAAAGTTAGTTTATATGCTACTACACCCAAGACCTAACCCTAATCCACATGGGCCTTAAAGTTCTTGGGGGCGTAGTCTCAATTAAGCCTTATTGGGCTTAAGTGACCAAAGAGCACATTAACCAACAATCTCCCACTTGCTCTTTAAGATACTAACTTGAGTTCGTAAACCCAAGACCATATAGCCCATAAGCCATCATCATCGATAATATACCCCATCCCTTGTCTCAAGCTAGCACTGGGACCTACCATTTGTCATTCATCAAGGCTCATGATAATCTACGAGAAGATTATCTAGTTCGGTGCTACTCCACTAAAAGCCCGAACGTGATCTCCAAGAACAATGACACTTATAACAAGAATATGCACTTTGCCCTTTATAGAATGTCTATAATTTGATTGACTAGTTTTACGTAACCCAATCAATTATTTATTCCCTTGACTTTGATAGTTTCTCTAATGGATTACATGCAACGGCGGTGTCTTCAATATCCAGTGCCGAAACATATCAAGGGGACATTTCCTATAAATTCCATGTTGTTTATCTCATAAACACCGATAACCAAATAGTCTCAATCCCAAAATACCGAGTTGTTGGCCGTCATATAGATCAAACCTCACCCGTTGGTAAATCAAAGAATGAAAACTATTCGACTACTGTTTAAAATAAACTCAAGATTAAGAGCAACTACATAACTATAGTTATCCGGAGATTTGATTCCTTATGACAAAGAACAACCTTAATCAAATCTCTCCTTGATCCATTCAATGTGAGCATTAACTCACACCAATGTTTTATAATGATTCGGACAAAACCATTTCATAAAACATTGCAGCCTAAATAAAGTGCCCAACTTAATTTAATAGTTGTGAACATTTCATCAATTGTGAGAACCTATGACCATGTCCTCTATGAAAGTATTCATATGATCATATACTCCACAATTGATCCGGACCTTAGAGTTTGTAAATAGTGTGCGAAATAAATGAAAAAAATACTCCATTTATTAACATTCGAAAAAGAAATGCAATGTCATAATGTCATGCTCAAAAGCACAAAATAACAAAGTGAAATAACAACTACCTAAAGCTACGAAAATCTGGAATCCTCCTAAGACCCATAGATGAAACATGCCTCTCGAACACACGCTCGGGCAAACTCTTAGTAAAAGGGTCACGAGATTCTCGTCGATGCTATCTTTGCTACCACTGTATCTCCTCTTTTAATTATTTCTCGGATCAAGTGGTATTTCCTCTCTATGTGCTTCTGTCTCTTATGACACCTTGGTTCCTTGGATCAGCGCTACCGCCCCACTGTTGTCACAGTAGAGTGTGATAGGACAATTTACACTGGTATCACCCGAAGATCCGTTAGGAACTTCTTTAACCATGCGGCTTCCTTTGCGGCCTCGGAAGCGACTACATACTCGGCCTTTGTGGCGAGTCGCCACACATGTTTGTTTTACACTTCTCCAACAAATGGCACCGCCATTAAGGGTGTACACATATCCCGAGGTGGATTTTCTTGAGTCAATATCTCCTTGGAAATCCGAGTCCGTATAACCAATGGTTTCAAGACTCCCACTTGAGTAGACCAACATATAATCTCTCGTTCTCCGTAGGTACTTGAGTATATGTTTAACCGCTACCAGTGTTGCTCTCCGGGGTCCGATTGGTACCGGCTTACTACTCCTAGTGCATAGCAGATATCTGGTCTGGTACATAGCATAGCATACATGACACTACCTACTGCTGAAGCATAAGGTATCCTACTCATGCGTTCTCTTTGCTCAGGAGTTTAAGGAGATTGCTTCTCAGAGAGATGAATCCCATGCCTGAAGGGTATAATTCCCCTCTTTGAATTCTCCATGCTAAACCTGGCAAGTATTTTGTCAATGTATTGAGCCTGGGATAATGCCAAAACCCTGTTCTTCCGGTCTCGCAAGAGTTTAATACCAAGAACATAATTGGCTTCCCCCAGGTCCTTCATATCAAAATGTTTGCTCAGCCAGGTTTTTATGCCCAACAATACCTCTGTAATCATTTCCGATAAGGAGTATATCATCCACATAAAGTACCAGAAAAGATACCGCATTACCTTGGATCCTTTTATACACACACGGCTCATCAGGGCTTTTCTCAAAGCCATAAGACTCAATGGCTTGATCAAATCTGATGTTCCATGATCTAGATGCTTGCTTAAGTCCATAAATGGACCTCTGCAACTTGCATACCATTTCTTCTTGCCCTTTGGCTATAAACCCTTTTGGTTGCTACATATAGATTTCCTCTTCCAAATTTCCATTTAGAAAAGCAGTTTTTGACATCCATCTGCAAATCTCATAATCAAGATTGGCCGCACCTTGACTAAGAGAATCCGAATAGACTTGAGCATGGCAACCGGCGAAAAGGTTTCATCATAATCCACTCCTTCTCTTTGGGAGTACCCTTTCGCCACCAATCTAGCTTTGAAGGTTTCAACCTTCCCGTCCGATCCTCTCTTTCTCTTGTAAATCCACTTACACCTAATGGGTCTTACCCCTTTAGGTGCATCTACAAGAGACCAAACTGAGTTGGAATACATAGAATCCATTTCACGATTCATAGCCTCGAGCCATTCCTGAGCATCAACATCTCCTAGTGCTTCGTCATAACTCGTGGGATCACCATCTTCTGCGATGATGTCATCCCGATTTGACTCACCCAACAAGAGATATCTTGCAGGTTTACGAATCAATCTCCCACTACGACTTTGTCGCACTTGATGTCGTGCATCTACGGGGGCCCACATTTTGTGGGTTGACAATTTCTAGATGAGGACCCTCATTAAATGGATCAACCAATTCATGATTTTGTTCTTCATTTAGTTCAACATCATGCTGAACTTCTGGTTCTATCTCTGGTTCCTGTGTATGTTCAGATACATTTTCCCCTCTTTGAACAACCACAGGAACAAAAGCTGGAACCCCTTGAGGTTGTGGTGAAACTTGATCTGAGACTAGCTCATCAAGAATAACCTTACTTCTTGGCTTATAGTTTGTCATATAGTCCTCCTCTAAGAAAGTCGTGTGAGTGCTCACTATGACTTTCTTTTCTCTTGGACTATAAAACAACCAACCTTTGGTTCCTTTAGGATAGCCTACAAACATGCATACTTCAGTACGCGAGTCCATCTTGTCTGGTTTCTGTTTCAAGACATGTGCCGGAGCACCCCAAATCCGAATATGATTCATGGTGGGCTTACACCCTTTCCACAATTCAATTGGTGTCGTTGAAATCGACTTGGACGGAGCTAAGTTCAATAGATACATAGCTGTTTCTAAGGCATATCCCCAGAATGAATCAGAAAGTGATGAATAACTAAGCATAGATCTTGTCATTTCTAAAAGGGTTCTATTTCTCCTTTCAAAGAACTCCATTCTGTGGGGTGTCCTTGGAGAAGATAATTGTGAAACTATCCCCTCTTTGGTCGGGTAAGACCTGAACTCTCCGATAGGTATTCACCCCTCGATCGATCGAAGAGTCTTAATTTGAACACCTAGATGCTTTTACTCGCCTCGGCCTTGAACTCTTGGAATTTTCCAAAAGTTTCGGACTTGTGACGCATCGGTACACATGTCCAAATCTAGAGTAATCATCGAGAAATGTGATGAAATACTTGATACCCACCTCTCGGCTTGGACATTTATTGGTCCACATACATCATTATGTACCAATTCCAGTGAAGTGTGGCACATTTTCCCTTGGCCTTGAAAGATCTCTTGGTCATTTTACCCTCTAAACAGGATTCACACACTTGGTATCGGTTCAAAGTTCGGGGATTTTAAAATCCCACTTTTGACCAAACCTTGGATCTGTTAGAGTTAATATGACCCAATCTCAAATGCCAAAGATAAGTTTCATTGGAAACTTTTCTTTTCTTTGAAGCTCGTCAATTCAACATGATTAACTGAGTGAAGGTAAAGATTCATTTTGTTCATATTATAATTCATCTTGAATTGGTTGAAGTATTCAAACCATGTTTATCCAAACAACTGATTGTAAATTCCTCTTAAAATCTGGTCAACTTTTAAAACCAAAGTTCTTGTTCAAACTTGATACCATGGTCATCGCCTTCTTGAAGTTTGCTAATTGTTAGACAATGATCCCGCAAAGAGTAACAAACATGGTTAGTGGCCTCCAACGATCCATTTATCATCTATCTCCACTAAACAAGCCTCAATCACATTTAAATTACCCATAGCATTTTGCCTAGCGGAGCTTGCTAGGTGTAGCAAACATGGCATCAAGAGTCGGAGCATTGTTGCTCCACTCTCAATTATGTTCATTTGCTCCCGAAGGTGATTGGCGAGACCGGCCAAAATGTAGCAACCCGGCCGACACATTCGCCTTCTCCCATCTATCCTTCTCCCGCTGAAATCGAGTTCGAATTGCATTAGACGCATCTCAGCAGTGGGTAGTCGGGCATAGGGGTAGTGAGAACAAAGTTGAGCTTTTCATATTGAAGAACAATATCTAAATTAGTTCTCCATTGTTTGTAATTTGTACCATCCATAGGTTTTTGGCTCAAGATTGTAGCTAAAGGATTGAATGAAAACATTTTTCTCAAAATAAGGAAAAACACACTAATTTCAAACTTTAAAATTAACAACAAACAGATATTTATCGCTAGTAGATTCTAATAACTACTATTCGTTCATTGTTTAACAATCCATTAGTTATTTTACAAGACTTACGATGGGCAAGATTCTTGTAAAACTAATATTGTTAATTTGGGCCTCCGATTCCATTGCGAGCCTCGATGGGAGGGTTAACAATTTTACCAAAGTTGAATGTATTTAACCATTGTTTACTTTCAAAATTATCTTTAGTATCCAAGTGTTGCCGACGATGGGCCGTACAAAACTTTACTAAAATTTTGAAAATATTAGGGTTTAATCTAGCGAAATCCGATCATCCTTATCCGATGGGGCTTCAAATGATAACCATTTCACTAATAAACTCACAATGGGGCCCGTAGGTTTTAAAATTAAATGCTTAATTTAAAACCTTCACCCATTCAATATTTTAAATTTAGAATTTTTAATTTCCAAGAATTTGTTCATTTTAGAGTAGATCAACATCTTATTGAAATCATTAGGTACTTTAAAATCTAGTCATGATTGCGAGTGTGCTCACATGATCATTTTAAATAACCCACAAGATATTCTCAAAAATACAATTCTCTTAGGAAATTTGTTAGATTATTTATCTAGATCTTAATTCCACAATCATTATTCTAGATTTTAATTTAAAATCATAATAATTGATAATTAATGTCTAGATTTTAATTCCACAATTAATTAATCCAATTATTATTCTAGATTTCAAAATCATAATAAATGATAATTAATGTCTAGATTTTAATTCCACAATTAATTAATCCAATTATTATTCTAGATTTCAAAATCATAATAAATGATAATTAATGTAGAGATTCTAATTCCACAATTAATTAATCCAATTATTATTCTAGATTTCAAAATCATAATAAATGATAATTAATTGTCTAGATTTTAATTCCACAATTAATTAATCCAATTATTATTCTAGATTTCAAAATCATAATAAATGATAATTAATTTAGAGATTTTAATTCCACAATTAATTAATCCCATTATTATTCTAGATTTCAAAATCATAATAAATGATACTTAATGTAGTGGACAATCTAAATAATCTCGCATAATAACTATCATACTAGTCGATTGAAAAACATAATAGTTATCATGCATTTATGACATGTGATTATGCAACAATATGGCATCTTCCTATTCTATATGGCATGTTATTTCAAACATCACGTTAATCGTACATATAATTCATACAATCCAATAAAAGCATTAAATTAATTAAGCAAATAACTTTAATCCATGGTTTTCCTAAAAAAAAATTTAAAAATTTTTACAACTTTGGAATTTCTCTTTTGTCCCACCAATAGGATTTATCTGAAGCCCTTCGGGGTATCTATGAGCCCAAAAGCCCAAAAACCCAATCCTTGGCTAGAAGCCCTAGGACACAAAAGAGGAACCCTAGCCTTCGCCTCGCCACGCAAGAGGCCGAAGTCATCTCAAAGATGAAACTCTAGGGAAGCACCGCACGGGAGACGATCAAACGGCCGCCGGAAACACCCCAAAAGGGTGGCCCACGCGCGCCGGCCGTTTGCCGCGCAGTGAGCCACTTGTGGCGGCGCGTGTGGATGGTCTTTTGGCGGTGTTCCGATGGCCACGTTGTTTGTCTTTCCGTCCTCTTTCCATCCATATATGGTTTGTCCAAATCCGAGATCCGAAGTCCACGAAAAGTGTCGTACAATGTTGTTTGCTCATATTCTTCGCGTTTCTTGATCTCCAACTTTTACGAATTTGAAAAATACATAGAAATTCGAAAAGAAATCATAAAACAGCAAGGAGGAAACCTAATCATATGGGATTAGCCTCCTTGTTACAAATCAAGAATTACACGAGAGAATCTAACCATGGATTAAAGTATTCATATGATTTATAAACGATAACTACTATGAAACAAATAACAAATATAGAAACAGATGCCATCTTTTCAAAAATAATTTTCGAAAATAATCACATGAAATTTCAAAACTCAGGTTCTTTCCTCATCACTATTGGCTCGATGCCAATTTTAGGAAACGATCGAAACGCGGAAGCGTATCGTACCACGCGATGTAGGAAAAGATGAAACCTTTCATCGTTTTGCTTACTGGATACTGAAGAGTTATCTGAAAGATTCTCCACGAACAATCCTTGTCTACGAACAGTCCTCGTATACGAACAGTCCTCGTGCGATCTATGATTGATCTTCCAAACTATCTCTCGAGGGGGATGAGATGGTTGTGTGGGCAACCGTTCAGATGATGAACGTCTACCTCTAGGTTTTTGTTTCTGATGAGAGCCTCCTAACTGTTTGTGCGGCCGTATCTTTTCAAGCGATTGAAAGTTAGTTTATATGCTACTACACCCAAGACCTAACCCTAATCCACATGGGCCTTCCAGAGTTCTTGTTCTTGGGCTGTAGTCTCAATTAAGCCTTATTGGGCTTAAGTGACCAAAGAGCACATTAACCCAACAGAATATACGTCAAAGAATTTCCTTGTTTAGTGCATTATATCCTTCTCTTTCCCTCTCTCTACCTTTCTGTGATAATCTAATCTCAAAGATGTTTCTTTACAAGTTTTCTCTTTTTTATCATTTAATCTTCTCTTTTGTCCCATTAATATTGACAATTGAGAGATAAAAAATTGAGTTGTGAAATTAATGAGGAAATATGTTATAGGTTTCTGGTACATCTAAATGAAGAAAATATTATTTTTACCCTCCATTCATATCCATGTATATACATTTAAATTTTTTGAGAAAGCTAAGCATCTAATGAATAAGAGTCTTAAATGCATTTATTACTTATTAGTGATGACTAGTAAATTATTTATGCTTGGACAAAATTTGGAAAGTTTTTTTAAATACTACTGAAAAGAGAATAAAAGAGATTCAATGAAGAAAACGAACCTAGAGATTAGGAGATGAAGCTTCAATCACCGAAGAAGATGCAAAAAAGAAGCATAACTGAATTCGATCCGTTATGAATCAAAAGGACGGGCTTTTACACATATATGGTCATATGAAGAGTAACTTCTTTTTTAGAAAAATCCATATGGGGCCCTTTTTGCCAAAAAAAAAAAAATCTAAAAAAGGCACCAACACTCTGAAATTCCCAAAAAGGCCCGAGTACCCTTTTTGACATCTGAATGTGTGGTTAAATGACAAAAAGACCCTCACTAACCTGACAAATGAGAGAGAGGCAATTTCAGAATCATTCCCTCTCTTTCTCAAATTGTTCTGCTCTCTCCCGTGTGCTCACTCTCACTCTTGTCTTCATCTCTGACGGCCACTCTCGTCTCCGACGCCGCCATTTGCGCTCATGTGGGAAAGGTAAAATCGTCAGGCCATTTATTCTCCCGTGTGATTTCGTCCTTTCATTTGTCGAAGGCGTGAACCCTAAGTCCATTCGGCGCCTTGTTCGACTAGATTTGAAGCTCATCACTTTCACAGTCGTAGGTAGATTTGAAGCTTGAGATCGGCGTCCATTTCCGTCCATAAGAACCGAACAGCCGCAGCCACTAAATTGGTAATTTTCTTTCTTCTGATTGACAACCTTTTCGTTCTCAACTTGACATCTTCGGCTATGCATGTTTTGCGTTCTCTTTTCTCGGAGGCTATTCAGTTTATGGTTTTGTTTAGTTGGTTGTTTGATTTTGCTTACTTCACTTCTCGATTTTGTTCGGACTGTTTCCTTAATTTTTTTGGAATTGATCTTCCATTGCATCAATCCTAAGAGGGATGTTTTGCGTTTTCTTGTGATGATTATGCTATTGGTATATAACATTTGCTACTTTATGATGATAACTTGGGAAAATTATTGGAGATTTTGTTAAATTCTTCAAAAGCAAGGAGTGGGTACTCGCAGATTTAAATAGGTTCTGTTGTGATGATTATACTGTTGGCATATAATCATCTTTATTGTGGAAATGATATTTGACTTTCGAGCAAAAAAAAAAAAATGATATTTGACAGTAGCAATTGGGTGGATTATTTGAGATGGAATGTGGGTAGTGGCACATCTGTATCTTATTCAGTTCTTAACTGCTTGTGTATTATTTGGGTTGATGCTTTGGCTAGCTATCACACCTCTTAAATTTGACTTTGGCTAGTTTTTTGAAACTGGACATTTCAGTCAAGCTTCATTATGCCACAATCGGGGTGATTGCTTGTTCTTCTTGCCCTTTATTGTGTTCGGAGTGCAGGCGCTGAAGGGATGTATCAACTACTTGTTTATGAACATACGCTCCTTGTAGGTTCAGCCTCGTGTTGTGTCATTTGAAAGAGCAGGTTAAGTTTTTTGGCATTAGTTTCTATAATAAACACTTCTATTTGCCTGTGAGATGATAATTGTTATTTTTAGTTTTTCAAAATAAACACTAATTTATTGGGAAGTATCAAATGTTGTTTACTATGGGCTAACTTTCTCATTTTGCTCTATTTTCCCGCCTTTGCTAATAATTAGTTGTTAAGAATCCTTTTATTATAGATATTTCATACTTCTATATGGATCATACTTTCAAGGCTTTCGGAAAAATATGTTAGTTGTTTTAGTAGAAAAAAGCAGAGAGACAATTTAGCTATTACAACTACAACTTTAAAGGAATTTGGCTCGGCTGCATAAACCGCAATGAGATGCTGATGAATGATAGGAGTTGAGAGTTGTGTTAAAAAGGGGGAAAGCAGTTTTATGTCTTACTAGTTCTTGTGTTTCTTTCTTAAATTCTATCCTCTACCCCGATTGTTATGGTTCTTAAATATAGGTTTTAATTATTAGAGAGAAACTTACGAGTTATATGAATCGGCGGAATGGTCGAAAAGCTCGGATGCTCGGTGGCTTTGTTCTTGTTTGTCAAATTTTTGCCGGTTGATTGATGATACATTTTAACAGTTTTGTCCGTGGATTCAAATACTCCTATGTCGATGAAAATTTTGACGAGTTTTTTCTTTCATTCCGTAATCTCAAGCGTGAATAGATAAAATGTTGAGTCTCTGAATCTTTTTTGGTGTTTGTTTTTATCATTTTGTCCTAAGTTTAGATAAATGTGGCTAATTTTGTCGTAGTTTTGGTTTGGTAAATTGATTTGCACTTTTGTTAAGTTTACAATTTGGCATCTGCTTTGTTTAGAGCATGATTGGGCATGGACTGTTGTTGATTAAATGAGGAAAAGGAGGACAAGACTGAGCTTCTCCCAATCTTTCTCTCTAGACACAATCTAAAGTGTTGTCTTTGATTGAGGACTTCCACAAGCAGAAGAAGAGACATTAGGGGGCATACTTGTTAGGACACATTGTAGTTGATCACAAATATGTATTTTTCACAAATTTGTATTCATGAGAATGACATTCACCATTGGTTCTTTTGTAAATTGTCTACTGATGGTAACTTCACAATTTTTATTCAATGGCAATAGCAAATTTTTACTTATTTTTTTATGTTTGTTCATGGAATGAGAACAGCAAAAGAATGGACAAGTCTGTTAAATTTTGGCTTATGTTTTGATGTTTGTTTATAGAATGAGAACAACAAAAGAATTGACAAGTAAATCAGCTATTTGTATCGGCAATATCATTGTATCAGCAATATCAATTATTTGTATCAGCAGTCGTTAACAACAATATCAGTTCCCATTAACAACAATAATAGGGGGTGTTAACAACAATAATAGGGCCACTAACAACAATAACGGGAGCGTTAACAACAATAACGGGCGGTAACAACAATAATGTAACATCCCAAATTTCGGATTTTGGGAATTAAAATTTGATATGGGTTTGATTATGGAAAATTGAGCCTTAATTATTATTTTTTTTAAAAAAATTAATTTATTGGGATTTAAGGCATATTTTCCTATAGATTAAAGTCAAATAATTGAGAATAATTTTTGGCTTGAATATTTTGGAGATGATATCTTATAGCCAAAATAAATTAATTTAGGAAAAGAATTCGAGGAATATTTTTAGGAATAGTTGTGGCCTAAAATTTTGGAATTTAAAGGCTTATGCGCCCAAAAGCCTCCAAGTCCATAGCAAGGCCCAAGCAGAAGGCGTAATCCGCCAATAATGGCAGGAGAGCCAGAAATCCCGGCTAGGCAGGATTCGCCCCAATCATATCAATCCACCGAGATACCCGTCCATTTAGAAAGTATCTCGGATATCCGCCCCTTAATGACACGTCACATTAATGGAATATCGTTCAATATCCGCCCCATTAATGGCCCCCATTAATGGCGTGCCTCGGATATGGCACCCGGCATACCCTCTATAAATATAGAAGGCGGGTAACAAGGTGCACACACTCTAAACCTAGACTATTTACATACGGTCTCCTTGTGCACACACCCACACCCCTTTGTCGTGTACGGTGATCCCCGCTCTCTCTGGCTATCTCCTTCATAGATACCCGGTGTCTGCGATACATCCAAGATCAATCTTCCGGCCCTTGGGCTGGACATACGTGTTCTATACGAGAACATTGGCGCCGGCCGTGGGGACCATAAATTTCTATCCCCGCGACCATCAATGGCTCACCCCGAAGCCACACGCAAAACCGGCAATTGGACAAGCCGAACGAGGAAAGCACTGGTACCCCCAAATCAACCTCGGGCCGGCCCTCGAGCCGGTCACGGACCCATGATCGACCATCCCAGGAAAAACTCCGGAAGGATACGTTCTTGACTCGAAACCACCTCGCCTTCCATCGACAAATCTCGCATGAAGAATCCCCAAAGGGTCGGCCCGACCGAGATCCGGTTCCGGACGCTCGGGTACTAGACACCGACGTCCGCATGCGAGGAGAACCCAAGAGCGATGATTCGAGATTCGAAAACAAGGAAAAGTTCGATCACCTCCAAAGACGGGAGGATTTCCATGCTCTGGAACAAATGATAGAGGAAAAGCTTGAGAACCTTTTCCAACGGAATCAGAAAGCCCACGTAAGAGGAAGGAGGTTGTACGCTGGATAGCAATAGTCCGCGTACCGGCCCGAAACGAATCAACATTCCGTGGCGGGGAAAGAGGGGGACGCCGGGAGGGACGAGACCGCCAACCAACCCCCAAAAGGCACAAAGAGGCACCTTTGCGGAGCCGGGATAGGGAAGGCCGGGCGAAGCGGGGCCACCATGACGATGATAGGGAGCCGGAGAAGCCGAGATCGTGAACACGACTCGGACGAACTACGCGAGGCGATCACTACGCCTCGGACACGAGGATCGCCGCGGCAATATAAGATGAAATACTTGGCCGGCGCGGGGGGACTCCATTCTCACGAGCTACGGCCACGGCTCCTTACCGAAGAATTTTGACCTAGCCGACCTCCCCCATATGATGGGACCCGGGATCCACGTCATCACCTCGAGCTATTTGAGAAGTTAATGTGGGTAAGATCAATAGAAGGTGCAGTGATACTAAGACTCTTCTCGGCCACGCTAATCGGGCCGGCCCACAAATGGTTGAGTTCGCTACCCAATAATTCCATTCGGAATTTTGAAGACCTTGGTCGTAAGTTTGAATTACACTTTGCCACCGAAGAAACAACCGAAATCTCAATTCACGGCGAGTAAAGTGAAGCAAAAGAAGGGCGAAACATTGCGAAAGTATCTGGATCGGTTCGGAGATACGGCAATACGGTACGATCCTTATCCGAAGAGGTCCATGTGCCTTTGCCTCGTCAACGGATTTGGACCCGATGACGCGCTGGCCCGACATCTATGCAAGAATCGAGTATATTCCTTGACGGAATTCTATGCGAAGCGAAGAAATATCTAGATGTCGAGCAAATGGAAATCGCCAATGCGAGATGAGCACGAGAAGGCAAGGAATTCATCACACGAAAGAAGAGACCGGACCGACAAACACAAGGCGGAGCCTCGCCGACGTGCGAGAGAGAGCGGTCCGGAGGCCGGAGCGAACGGACAATAAGGGGACGTACGGAAACTATACCCCCCTTGAATGTCCCGCGATCCCAGTGTGGAAGGAGGTCGCGCGAGGCCAGATGAGGAAGGTGACGAAGCCAAAGCCTCTCGAAACCGGGCCAATACGGATCGGGGGAAGTTTTGCGGCTTCCACGGCTGTTCGGTCACACCACGGACGAATGCTACGAACTCGGGGATGCTATTGAAAAATTTGTAAGAGAAGGAAACTACGCCAATACGTCATCAAAACTCAAGGGAAATCCGGCAAGCGGAATGGTAGCCGCCGAAGCGGGTCCGGCCACGAACGCTTCGGACTGCGAAAGAAAGCGGAGAACCGGCCCTCCACGGGGCTACCGGGCGCCGATCTCCAATGCACGGGGATCGGTGGCGGCTTCGGAGGAGGTGGAGATACAATAAGTCGGCGCAAGAAATACTGCGAGAGGTATTAACGGTAAAAGAGGTGCCGAGGTTCAAGGGCACGTCGGCAAACCCAAAACCACCCTTGGTCTTCACCGACGAGGAGCTCAAGGAGGTTATTCCGACCATCAAGACGGATTGGTCATCACCGGGATCGTCGTAAGCTTGCCGGGTCAAACGGATATTTGTCGACGCGGGTAGTTCGGCCGACATAATAAGGCAGGATGCATACCGAGAGAATGCACCTCGATGTCGAAGACCTAAAGCCATGCAAATCTACCCTCGTCGGGTTCAATGGAGAGCGTTCCTTCCCAAAGGATATGTCGACCTTAGGCCGACCTTGGGAACTAAGGAAGCCTTCAAATCGGGACGGGTAAGGTTTGTAGTGGCGATTTCCGCTCCCCTTACAACATTATGCGGGCCGACCCACTATACACGGTTGGGATATCTTTGGCATCCACTAAGCACCGAGAAATTGAAAATGATCAATGATCGAGAATCGGGTGGTTGAAGTGTCGGGGACCCGAGCGTCGCGGCGGTGTTACTTGAAGCCCTCCGTGTAGAGGAGGAAAAGACGTCATCCCGCCACGGCTGCAAACCAACGAGGTAATGACTAATGACGAAAAAGAGGGCGACCCGGCAATCGGTCAACATGGTAGAACTAGACCTCCGTGAACGAGAAAACCCACGCCCGAGCCGGAAGGAGAGTTGGAGGAATTAATCCTCGGGACGGACCCCTCCAAGACAACTAAAATCGGCGGGGACATGGACGCGAGATCAAGGCAAGGCTGATCAAATTTTTAAGGCAAAACCGGGACGTCTTCGCACGGACGTCGGCCGAAATACCGGGATCGACCCACGCCTGGCTTTGTCACAAGTTAGCCATATGGCGGGGTCGAAACCGTGGCCCGAAGAGGAGAAATATCTCGGACGACGGGCGAGAAAGCCCTTGAGAGTCACATTGAAGAGCTCCTTCTTTGCCGGGTTCATAAGGGAAATACAATACACGACTGGCTCTCTAACGTGGTCATGGTGTTAAAACCAACGAGCAAATGGAGGGTGTGCACCGACTACACCAATCGAATAAAGCATGCCCCAAAGACTCCTTTCCCATGCCCGGCGTTGATCGGCTAGTGGATAACTCGGCCGGATACCAAGCTGCTCTCTTTTATGGATGCCTACTCCGGGTACAATGGGATCGCTATGCACCCCGACGATCAAGAGAGAACCGCCTTCATGACGGATAAGGCGAACTATTGCTACAACGTCATGCCATTTGGATTGAAGAATCTGGGAGCTACATACCAACGCATGATGAATCGAGTCTTTGAAGATCAAATCGGTCGTAATGTGGAGGTATATATAGACGACATGATAGTGAAGTCAAAACACCCGGAGCGCACATCCGGGATCTAGAATGCGAGACGTTTGACAAACTAAGACAATACCGCATCGGGTTGAACCGTGAAATGTGCGTTCGGGGTGCCGTGGCAAGTTTTGGGTTTTATGTTGACCAACCGGGGATTGAGGCCAATCCGGACAAATGCAAGGCCGTGCTAGATATGCGGGCCCCCACTCCAAGAAGGAGGTGCGGCAACAGCGACAGTCGCTTGGCGGCCACAAAGATTCCTACCGAGGTCGGTAGAAAAGCTCTACCTTTCTTTAAATTATTGAAGAAAGAAACCCGGGGAGGATGGAATACGGACTGCGAGACGGCCTTTGAAGAAATCAAGAAATGCTTGGCAACCCCGCCGTGCTTGACAAAGCGGAGCGGGGGGAGACCTTGTTCCTATACCTCTCGGTAGGGGATGAAGCGGTAAGCGCCGCCTTGGTAAGAAGAAACCGAGGCCGGACGGACACCCATCTACTTTGTGAGCAAAGCGTTACAAAACGCCGAGCTAAGATATCAAAAGCTGGAAAAAATGGCATTCGCATTCGACAACGGCAAGGAGACTTCGCCCATACTTCCAAGGGCATCGGATTGTGGTCGGACCAATCGGCCGTCCGGCAGATTTTGCACAAACCGGATCGGGCTGGGCGGATGACAAAGGCTGGGCAATTGAATTATCGAGTTCGACATCACCTTTGAGGCACGGCGAGGCAATCAAATCACGGGCATTGGCGGACTTCATCGGGGAATTGACTCCGTTATGGCCCGACACCGATGCGGAAGGTATTTGTGGACGGGTCCTCCAACCCAAAAGCGGCGGAGCGGGAGTCATTGTCGAAAGCCCAGAGGAATCGCTGCGAACATTCCCTCCGTGGAGTTCCCGACCTCTAACAATCAAGCCGAATACGAGGCCCTCTTAGCCGGATTGGCTCAAGCAAAAGATAGCGGAGCCGGGCGAATTAAGGTGTTCACCGACTCACAACTCGTCGCCGCACAAATTGATGGCGGCTATCAAACAAAAGGCCCCTTGTTGGCCAAGTACTTGAATAAAGCAAAAGAGATAATGACGGAATTCGAAGAAGTCGTTGTCTCTCACATCCGAGAGAAGAGAATGCCGGGCCGACATCCTATCCAAACTCGCAAGCACCAAAGGTCCGGGAGTCAAAGAACGGTCATCCAACGAATTTGGCCGAGCCCACGTGCATCATGACTATCTCGTCCGGATCGGATGGAGAAAACCAATCGAAGATTACACGGAAAGAGGGATCATTCCCACGAGACTCTACCGAAGCGAAAAACGATAAGAGAAGCCGCCATCTACACTATGGTCGATGACCGGCTATCTGGGAAAGGAGTACATTGCCCAATGATGCGATGCCTCGGCGAGTCCGAATCCGGTATGTCTTGGCCAAAATACGAGGGATGCAACGGCCGGCACATGGGCGGCAAGGCTTTGGCTAGGAAGGCATTGCGCGCCGGATATTATTGGCCCGCCATGATGCATGACGCCATGGAGACCGCCAAACGGTGTGACGGTTGCGAAAACATGGCGGGATCTTATGGCCGCCGCCAACGAGTTAAAAGGGATGCGGCTCCATGGCCCTTCTATAAATGGGGAATGGATATTCTTGGCCCATTCAAACCGGCGCCGGACAGCTCAAATGGCTCATTGTCGCTGTTGACTACTTCACCAAATGGATCGAAGCGGAAGCGTTAACTACGATAACGTCATCCAGGATTATGAAATTCGTTCGTCACAATATCTTCGCTCGGTTCGGGATACCTGCTGAAGTCGTCAGACGACAACGGAACCCAATTTACGGACCAAAGATTCCGGCCTTAATGTCCAACCTCGACATCAAACAACACTTCTCCTCCGTCGAACATCCGCGATCTAATGGCGGTAGAGTCCGCCAATAAGATCATTCTCGACGGATTGAAGAAACGCATGTTAAAGGCCGACTCTAGTTGGACCGAACAACTCCACGGTGTTCTATGGGGATACGGGACAAGTATGCGGACCTCTACCCGGGAAACTCCCTTCCGGCTAACATATGGATGCGAAGCAATGATTCCGGTAGAAATCGGGCAGCCATCGTGGAGGAAGATCGGCGGACGGGATGGACCGGCATCAAATGAAGACGCCTTAAAGACAGTCTGGACTGATAGATGAGATCCGAGTCACGGCTCATTGTCGGGAACTTGCCGCCATGCGGTTACTCGCGGCCAAATATAATCGCAAGGTTCGGCCACGATCCTTTAACCGGGGGTAACACAGTACTTCGGAGGGCCGATATAGGTAATAAGAACTCCGAGATGGAAAAGCGCGACAAAGCTGGGAGGGACCGTATCGTGTTAAAGAAAAGCTTGACGCGGGGGGGCATATGTTCTCGAAACTTTGGCAAGAAAGCCGGTTAAAAGGACATGGAACGCCGATAAGTTGAAAATCTACTACGGCTAGCCCAAGGCCGCGGCTCGGTCATTCCTTACTTTCTTTCATGTTTTTTGCAATTGCTTTCCAACTTTCCCTTGCTTTGCATTTGAATAATTTATGACCATTTGTACGCTCTTTAGAGCTGCTTTATTTAATGAAGGAATACCTCAAAGAGGAGCGCCAACGTGCACGATTATTTGCTTAAGCTTGAAGCCGAGGCCACCAAGCCGGCAAAAACGACTCCGAGGGTACCCATACCGGTCGAAAACCAAAAAACATCTAGATGTATGACACCGGCCGTTGTACTCCGACGCGCATAGGTAAGAGCTCGGCGAAAAAGCCATACGTGGCCTTCGCGAAATTGACGCGTCAACGCTCGCCGGTTTAAGAAGGCGGTGTCATCCCGACCACGATCAAGTCAAAATGTCCGTCGGAGGTACTAGACACCTCGGTCGACATATGACGACCTCGCCCTTAAAACGGTTCCTACCATCGTTCCGGCTATTTAAGCTAGGATGAGCGGTGCGGTTAAGTGAACACCCCACGAGGGTACGACACACAACCACTGTCCCACTCTCCCACACCGCGTGTTGGTCGAGTACATGACTTGTATATAATGCGATCAATAAATTTCAAACAATGGAATTTAAGAAAGCGCGAAAGGGCGGATAAATACATTCCCCATAAGTCATATAAAATTACGGCACAAACGCCGGAGTCAATAAAATACAAAAGCACGAGACGCCCGCCCAACAATGAAGATTAAAGCTTAACTAGAAGGACCGGCCTCGGGAGCATTCTTGGTCGCCTCACTCTCCGCATCCGACTCTCCCCTTCCCGGACCGGACGCGGCGGCGGAAGGAGGCGATCTGAAAACTAACGTTCCGTCTTCCACAAAGGCACGGAAGTCATAGCCGTCCAAGTTAAGCTCCGTCTTCGGATTCAAAAGTTGGATCTGCTCCGGTGCATTCTCGAAGCAATCGGCGGCGATCTGCTTTAGAAGTTCGTCGGACTCTAAGCGTTCCGTGCGATACGGCGAGCCTCCTCGACGGCTTTAACCTTATCAAACAACGAATCACGCTGTTTTTGCAGGGTTTTCACCACATCCATACTTTCGCTCAGCGCTTTCTGGGCCCGAACACACTCAGAGGCTGACTTCTCCGCCCCTTCTCGCGCCTGTTGCATATCTGACTCCACCTTAACAAACGCCTCCTTGGCGGCATCCGTTCCGGCCGGGGCGGCATCCCGCTCCTCCTCCATAAGGCGGACTTGGCCTCGGCATCGGCTAAAGCCCTTTTCACGGGCGCCGCCTGCGCGAGCCTTACGGTTGGCCTCGGCCTCGGCCACTGGACGCCTTCAATTTTACGTTCTGCATCGGCCCGGGCGTATTTTTCCCTCACGATCATATAAGCTTGCAGGAAACCAACGGACTTACACAGGTACCGCTCTGCGGCGAGCACCTCCTCAACACTAGGAGGGGACAAGGCCCGGCTCTCCATGAACTCCCGAGGGGGGAGAAACGCTACATCCAGCTCCTTGGTCACCCCCTTTTCAAATACAAAACCCCGAGGAAGCATGGAAGAAGGACGTAAGGGCCCGGTCGAAGGAGGTGGAGAGCGGCGGGGCGATCGAAGAAGCTGGAAGAACCGAGGCAGAAGGAACGGTCGCGGCCCCGGTAGCTGCACCTTCACCCTGCGGAACGACAACTTTGCTTCCCTTTGGAAGTTTCGGGAACGCCCGCTGAGGGGATCCGTCGGGCACGGATGGGGCCGAAGTCTCAACACCGGACACCTTGGCCTTCTTGGCCACAACGGGGCATCGGCCTCGGGCATGGTAGCCTTGGTAGGGGCAGCCCGCTTAGAGACCGACCGCTCGAAGAAACCGCGGCCGGATTCACCTTCTTCAGTAGCCGGGAAGGGCCTTCATGTCTTGGGCTGAAAAGGACGGGTAAAAAGAAATCAACACTAAGCACAAAATAGGCGGCCAATATACAAAACATGACTAAAGGAATAAAGAGCATGGCAAACAAGGGACTCCTACAATTCGAAGGAATTGGCCTAGATCCCTCCGGATATGAAAAAGGCTGCACTCGGGATGCCATAATGCTCCACAAAGGCGTCCAATCTTGGGACGTGAGGAACCATCTCGGGTAGGAGGTCCTCTTGAGAGATGCGGAAGGACGAGGGGCTAGCCTTGTGATGATTCTCCACCCGGTATAAAGGGAAGCGCCACCCTACATCGGCGGCCTCAACCCCCCGGAAACCAAGCCGGCTTACCGGGTACGCGCGACAACCTTAAAAAACGCACTCTTAAACCGCTTAAAAGATTCGAGAAAGGCTTCATAAGCTTCCGGTCGGGATTAACGCGGAGAGACACTAGCCCTTTTAACTTATCACCTTCCTTAGGTGTGCCGGGGTAAAAGGGCCGAAATAGTAGAAGAAGAGATTGGTCGAACAAGGGATTGGAACCGGATAGGAACGACACAATTGCTCGAAGGCTACCGGGTAAGCCCACCCGTTCGGATGAAGTTGAGACGGGCGAGTCTCGGTGCATCGGGGCAAGCATTTGAAAACGGGTGAAAGGAAGCCGGACACCAACCCGTGTAAGGTAATCCGATAAAAATGAAAGAAATTGGGACTGCCCACTTCTCGTTCAACACAAACAGGCTCGTCGGCTTCCGGGCAGCGTAGGACGCACCCCTCCATGGCGGGTAGGTCTAACCGGGCAATATCCTCGTCCGACATAATGGACCGGGTCTTCAAGACCTCGTGGGACACCCAGGGATACCTACGACACAGGGCCTCGGGTGGACTAGAAGAATCAGATGTCTCGGCCTCGGCCCTTTTCTTTGAAGGCACGGATTTCGGAGCCATTAACCTATATGCAACATAAAAGGAAATCGGCGAGTTGGAAATACACGGGAAAAACGGGATTAGAAGGCAAAACAGACGGCGGACTCGGACGAAAGGGCACGCCGGAAGGGGGACCCAAAGGACGCCGTCTGCCGACAAGATCCAATAATCGAGGTAGCTCTGAAGTCTTCGCCACGCGCGATGTGAAATGAACTCTCAGCCAAGCAGTCCCAACAGGGGCCGAGATAATCACTAGGATAAGGGTCCAAACTTGCAGGGGATGGACCCTCACAAAAACTGATCGGTTGGGCCATCAAGGCAGGAGCACTAGAACCGGTAAAAGAACCTACCCCCGGCCGGAAAGGTGAAAAGGTAGGAACGGTGTTTGCTTGGAATTTGAACCATGGAAGGTGACAAAGCTCTAGCGAGATATGGGTTGAGGCCCAATTCGCCCGAAAAACCATTCCCACCTCGACGAAGAGGTGCTAACCTCTCTTTTCCGGGAGCTCGGTCCCAAGAACCCGATAAGAAGCTCTCGGGTAACGAGCGCGAAGAAACTCCTCTTCCTCGGGGTGAGCGTTGTTCGACTCTAAGGAAAGGTCTATGTCTATCCATCGAAAGAGGAACTAGAACCTAAGGACTACGGACCTCACGTCAAAGGCAAGGAGCATATAGAGCGAGAACACGAAAACTAATCTTAAAAGAAAGCTCGAAGGCCGGGAGAATGGGAAAAACGGAGGAAAAACCGGAGATTATCCAAACAAGACGAAGTATGCCGTAAAAGAGTAAAGGCAAGGACGGAAAATACGAGTAGAAACAAAGAAGATGACTTGAGCGAGTGAAATGTAACGAAGAGGATGACTTGAACAACCAAATTGTAGGACAATGGAGTTCTCAAGGGAAAGAAACTCGGAGCAAGTTCACTACAAGATTGTATGCGTGAAATAGTGAAAAACGCAAATATAAAACAAAAGCTGCGAAGAAGGAGAGGGAACGCGGGGCATTTCGGTCTTTAAACATGGACACGATGGGAAATGCACGACATGATGAAGGAGCATTAAATGCGCACGCTAATCGGCACACGGAACGGCGCGACGTATGCGGACCCTTTCCAATCGGGACACGCCGGTGTGAAAGACACAATGATGGCGCTACGGAAAGAAGACCAAACGGTTTACCGCGAACGGGGGACTTACAATCTAAATCCGAGGCCGCCTAATGTGCCCCGTGCAGGAACGGCCCAAGGCACCATCCGGGCGATATCACGAGAGGAAGCCGCGGCATAAGGAGCCGGGCTGGCCAAAGCATAGGCCCGGACACACACACCGGACCCGGGAGTATCACACACCTCGGCCGTCCAACAACATGAACAGCCAAGGCGGGGGCAAGCTGTTACGGACCGGCCCAAAAGCCTCCAAGTCCATAGCAAGGCCCAAGCGAGAAGCGTAATCCGCCAATAATGGCGGGAGAGCCGAAAATCCCGGCTAGGCAGGATTCGCCCCAATCATATCAATCCACCGAGATACCCGTCCATTTAGAAAGTATCTCGGATATCCGCCCCCTTAATGACACGTCACATTAATGGAATATCGTTCAATATCCGCCCCATTAATGGCCCCCATTAATGGCGTGCCTCGGATATGGCACCCGAGGCGCCTCTATAAATATAGAAGGCGGAGGTAACAAGGTGCACACACTCTAAACCTAGACTATTTACATACGGTCTCAGTGCACACACCACCCCTTTGTCGTGTACGGTGATCCCCGCTCTCTGGCTATCTCCTTCATAGATACCCGTGTCTGTGATACATCCAAGATCAATCATCCAAGATCAATCTTTGATGCACTTGGGAAATAAAAAGAAAAAAAAAATAGGAACCTTGTTGTATTATATAAGTAAATATATGTATCGATGCATATGGAGAGAAAGTTTCACGGTGTTGTGTTGAAGGTATATATATATATATATATATATATATGTATGTGTGACGTGGGTTTAAAGGAAGTCAACAACAAGTCTTCTTTTCATGCTATATATATATATATATATATAAAGAAGACTTGTTGTTGACTTCCTTTAAACCCACGTCACACATACATATATATATATATATATAATTGAAATAAAATAGGAATGAGTAAATTAGATCATATTATTTAGGAGTAAGTTGATCAGATTCCCTTTTCGAATTTCGAATCCCCTAGATGCAACAATTTATATATATATTGCCTTGGGAAAAATAAACATGATTACCGTTTAAAATAAATAAATAAATATTATTATAACAAAATGTATTTTTATGTTGTTAATGTTTATTTAAAAATCCTAATTTAAAGTATTAGAATAGCCTTTGAGAGTTTAAATTAATTGTCGAGAAATATTGATAATAATAATAATAATAATGAATAGATATTGTTATTATTATTAAAAAGAGGAATAAATAATAAAGGAAATTATTAATTAATAATAAATAGAAAATGGAGTTATTAAGTAATAATAAATCTAAAGGAATAATTACAATGGTCTCCTTGGTTTTTCAGTCCCGTCATAATGTGCCCACTTCGAGCATTCCAAATAAATTTATTATTAAAATTTGTATATTTCAATTTTATGAAATTATAAGTTATAATTTTATTATGTAGAGTTTTAGAAGAGTTGTTAATGGTTAGTAAATTGGTTGTGGTAGATTGATTTTTGGCGTGTGTTTGAGCTCTTGAATTAGAAGCAGTGTGATAATAGTTAGCTTCGGCGAGAGGTAACCACTTTCCACTTGTTATGTGTACTAGTATATTGTTTGTGAGTATTTTGTGAAATGATTATGAATATCTTAATAGAAATTGTCTTGAACCTTATTTATATTTATTTATTTTTATATATATGATAATGATTTTAATTACATGATATGAACATGAAAATCTTGGAAAATCCCTATTGAGCTATTTATTTATGGTGATAATTATGGAAAGGGTTGAATTGGGAAGAAATTGAGTAGTTATTCCACCACGTGGTGAGGCCTCCATTGGTGCACGATGGTTGGCTTTCTATTGTCCCACCTGTTCAATGAGGGACTGGCCCACTAGTTCAAAGAGGGCTTACGACACCCCACTAGTTCAATGAGGGGAAAAGATCCATTGTCTGGGATGTGTGCTCTAAGGATTTTGGCCGGTCCTCATCACATGACCAGTGAGCTTTTGAGTAACTAGTAACATGGATGTAACTTAGCCCATGGGTCTAGTCATAGGAAATAAGGAGGTTCGGTTGGATTGATGGGAGGCATCTTGGGAATTGTGTTAATGAAAAATTATAATACCTAATTTATGATACATAATTTATGATATGAAATTTTGTGATGTGAATATTGGTGAATTATATTTTTAACATTTTGTTATATAAATTGTTCCTCTTGGTATCTCACTAGCACATATTAGTATTCGTAATAAGTTGGATTGATGGTTACAACATTTTTCAGGTGATAGTTTTCGTGCGGGTCCATCAGGGAAGATCTCAGAAGCTTAGGCTACTTCTGCCAAAAGTAGTGTTTCTGTCTTTTTGGTTTATGTTAGATGATTGTATATTGCCAACACTACTACAAAAAATAGATACTACTACCTTAAAAAACGTCTTTTTTTTTTAAAAAAAAGGAAATAAAAAGTGAAAGTGGTGGCATTGTTGTAATTATTTACTTGAATTTGAGACTTTAGACATCCTAAATATTAATTTAGGACGTCTAAATTTTTTTTTAACGTCCTAAATAAATTTTAGGGCGCCTAAAATCGGCATTTTTGGTGCCAGAATTTTTTTTGACGTCCTGAAATAGGTTCAGGACGCCATTTTTTTTTACGTCCTAAATATATTTTAGGACGTTTAAAATCAGTATTTTTGGCGCAATTTAAGATATTTAGGAAATTGTTTGATAGCAAAAGGTTTTTTGACGCCACAAAATAATTTTTTGACATCCCGAAAGACATTCGGGGCCCAAAAAAAAAAAAAACGCGCGATGCGAAGAAAATAAACAACTCATTTTTCACCCTAACTCTCTCCAGAGCTCACATACGCTCGTCGCCTTCTCTCCAAACGTTCCCGCGCTCGCTCACCACGTCGACCACGGCGGTCGCTCCCCGCGTCGGTCACGGTGCTCGGTCACCGTGTCGCCCTCAACCCTCGCTCTCCTACTCGCCCACGTCGTCTCGTCGTCACTCGCCGCGCCGCCGGCATCCCAGCTTCAAACTATGGCTCTTCGATCTGCAGTTTTAGGTCTCGGATCTTTGCTCTGAGTTTGGGTTTTGGGTTTGTGATTTTTGCTATGAGTTTTTATAGATCTCTAGAGTTTCTTTCCTTTTGCTATTTTTGGTCTCGTAGACAATTTTTTTTTCGCTCTTTTCTTCACCATAAATATTATACCTCAAATGGACTAGATAAATTAGTCAGCACAGGCATGTAGCGGCTCGTGAACTGTTTCTGATTAACCATATATCCTTGATTCCTATCTTCGGTTTCCTCCCTTGCGTTCCCAAAGTAGCCTTAGCCATATTCTCAATGTTCCAATGTTCCAATGTTCCAGCATCATGGTTATCTAATTTATAGATCTTGTAACGCCATATAACTCTTTTAAGTTTTAACTCATGCATATGAGACCATGATTTCTCGTAGCAGCCCAAATTCATGTAACCCATCATCATTAGAATGAAACTTTTCAGCCCTTATAAGCTTTCCCTGTTAACATGATTGCTGATAACTGGTAGATGTATGGTTTCGCTACTTTTACTTGCTATGGATGGAGGATTTATTTTCTATAACGCAGTTGATTGTCATCAGAACCAGACTTGCAACTTAGCTTCACACTTGAGTATGTTTAAATGCTCCATGTTTTGTCTGATGTTTTTTTGGGCCCATGTAAGAAGTTTAGAATTATTTTCTGATCAATCAAAACTTTGCTGTGAGTTGGTTTGCAGTCCTTGGACTATGTCATAGCAGAAGGAAGGCAACAAGGAATAAGGCTGCTCCTTAGCGTGTGTCAAGCTTTCATTTGTAAGGAATATTGTCAACCTAGATGGTTTTCTTATTTAATAATCCACAGTTGTAAACTATGATAACTAAGTGCTTGCTCTCAATGTTGTCATGTTTAGTTTTGGCTGTAAAAAAACCAAATTTTGTGTCAAGTTAATGCCTTTTCTTGTCATTTGCAACCAATGATAAGTTGTGTCTCAAAAAATTGTATAGAAACTATGTGAAGTAGGTGGCATGTTTCACTCGCTTAATGCTATGCAACCAATTATTGTTTGGCAATGGGTGGCACCGTAGGTTACTCATTTTTCTTAGAACTGAATCATATTTTCAAGTGTTCAGAAATTTATCCTGGTGATGATATCATGACTAGAAACTTTCTATCATTTTTTTATTTATCGATTATGTACTAAAGTGGCAAAATGTCCTCCATTTTTTCTTGAATCATTTTGCTATATTCTCAAAAACAAGAAAGAACCTTGAATACCGCCTGCTTTTTTTTCTTGGCTAAATAGTTTCTTATACTTGATTCATGGCAAAGAATGATGTTATGATTTTGACACTCGGAGCTGATAAAAACAAAAAGGAATCAGTAGTCAATCTGTTTGGTAGGTGAGTTTATAACTTATATTTCTTATCTATGATTTCTTCCTTGTTACTTCAGGTTCTCTTATAGAATAAAAACTGATCTTTTATCTTTTTTATTGAATTTGGGAAGCCGAACTGGAACCTTCATTGCTACTTGCAACTTGTCTCGCTTTTGGTTTCATGGGACTAACTTTGTCTGCTATGAAGGCTGGAAATATACAATCAATTTTGTCTTTTATTATTTTGGCAAATGCAGGATGCCTTAAAATCTAGTCACTGCTACAACAAGTTATCTTATCTTCTCTTTGTTCTGTCCCTTTCTTCTTTGGAACTGCGAATGTTTTACTTTAATTTCATTAATCATTTCAATAGTTTGATCTTTTCATGGCAGCTACTACGCATGGAAAAAAGAGGAGATAGAACTTTAAGATTTCTTTTAAGCATTTGTTGCTACCTCATCGTAAGATACAATTCATTACCAAAGATATGCTTCAGTTGCTGTTTATCTTTTTTCTTTGTTTATAAGACATGAACCAATGGTTTTTCATTACTAATTACTACACATGCTGTGTTTGACGATAGCATAATTATTAGCGGGAAAATTGTGTGTGGATTTGGTCATGGGATTTGGAAATAGTACTTCCAAGATCTGTTATGTATTCAAGGTCTAGAGAATTCATGGCTCAATAACTAACACGGAAATATAATTCTCTTTCAGAGCTTACAAACTTGAAGAGTCTAGAGATTTCATGCAGTAAAGTGACAGATTTTGGCGCCACTTTCTTGAAAGGTATTTTGCCTGACATTGTGATGTTCCGAGTGTAAATGATATATAATTATCACGTGCCGGTATTTTTTTCTTAGATTTTTGTAAGGAAAAAGGTTTGTATTAATGATATATTAAAGTTTGAAATTGATAGGTTCAACTTAGTATTGTCATTTATCTCTTTAATTTTTAGTAATGTCTTGGTTCATTTCAGGACTAAAAAAGCTTGCCCTATTAAATTTGGAAGGATGCCTTGTCACAGCTGCATGCTTGGATTCTCTTGCAGGTTGCCTCTTTTCATGGGATTTTACCCTAACATAACCAATGTTACGATATTTACTTGTTTTAACACTATGTAGAGCTATTATCTTGGTTAACCAATCTTGATTTTACCTTAAGGGGACATTTTTTAAGGGTTATATCTGAAGATTTATTTTTGAAAATTTCTCTTTTGGGGCTCGAAGGGGGAAGGTCATAAATAGGTTTCAAACTATTGTGCTCTAACGCATATGAAGCGAACCTTATTGTTGTTTCCAATTTTGTCCGTAAAGTGTTTGGCCTTTGCCTTATTTAGTAGCTTTTAGGTGCTGCTATTATCATCTGCTCTTTAATGAACTTTCTTTGTGGGATATAAGAAGTCTTGATTTATTATTTCTTTGAAATATGATAAGATTGTTGCCCATTCAAGTTTTGATTTGCCATTCTCTTCTTCCGAGCTTCCCTCAAAACTTGAATCTCAATAGATGTAATCTTTTAGATGATGGATGTGAAAAGTTTTCGTGTAAGTTGTTAAGACTTGTGTATTACTTCTTTCAAGTTGTACTTATGCTTATTGAAATATGCTTATTAATTTTCATATCTTGGCTTCATTAGAATTCTTTAAGCACTGAATTTGTAGCTTTGCTTTGTTTAGTAGCAAGACTGCAAAATTTGAAAGCGCTAAGCTTGGGATTCAATGACATAACGACACATGTTTAGCATACTTAAAAGGTGATTTTAAATATTTCTCCAATGCCCCCCCCCCCCCCACAACAAAACACAAAAAAATTCCAGTTTTACCTGGATGCATCCTTGGTTCAACTTAATAAATATATCGATCGGTGGTGTTTTGGGGTGCTATATATCTGATTAGTGGTGTTTGTTGTTGTAATTTAGGGTGTAGGGAGCAGTGAAAAAAGTAATTTGAGTTTCCAGTTTTACCTGGATGCATCCCTGGTTCAACTTAATAAATATATCTGATCAGTGGTGTTTTGGGGTGCTATATATCGATTAGTGGTGTTTGTTGTTGTAATTTAGGGTGTAGGGAGAAGTGAAAAAAGTAATTTGAGTTTGCAGATCTGCTCGTGTTTGCTTTTTGTAATTTAATTTGAATGCCCATAGCATATTGTAGCGGTACATAAAAATAAAAAAAATAAAAATTCATAGAAGGCATCCCGATTTAATATTCGGGACGCCTTAGTCTCGAATTAATATATTCGGATGCCTTAAGGCGTCCTGAATTAATATATTCAGGACGCCTTCCTGAATATATTAATTTAGGTCTGAATTAATATATTCAGGATGCCTTAAGGCGTCCTGAATATTAAATCGGCGTCCTGAATATTAAATTAGGACGCCTTATGTAAGGCGTCCTGATTATTTCGACGCCTTACATAAGGCGTCCTGATTTTATTTTAGGCCGTCAAAAGCGTGAATTTTTAACTTCCCCTGGTCAGACGTCCTTTTGAAAATGGACGTTAATTGGGTCTTATTTAGGACGTTTTTTGGGTTTTTTGTAGTAGTGCACGTTAGGCTCATTCTGCATACTCTAATTTTATTTTGAATATTTTGGTAATTGATGAAGTATTACTTAGTGGTTGGTCAACACTTATTTAGTCACTTGACAAATGTTAAAGCACTATTAAGTTATTGATCAAACCCTTAATCAGTGGTTATGTTAAGAAAAATAGAGGACATTACAAATAACAGGGGGCACTAACAATAATAACAGGGGGCATTAACAACAATAACATGAGGCGTTACTAACAACAACAACAGGGGGCACTAACAACAACAGGGGCGTTAACAACAATAACAGGGGCACTAAAAACAATAACAGGGGGCGTTACTAACAACAATAATAGGGGGCGTTACTAACAACAATAATAGGGGGCGTTAACAACAATAACAGGGGCCACTAATAACAATATCAGTAACTTCTAACAACAATATCAGTCCCCATTAACAACAATATCAGTCCCCATTAACAACAATAACAGTACCTATCAACAACAATATCAGTAACCACTAACAAAAATATCAGTAACCACTAACAATAATATCAGTACCCACTAACAACAATATCAGTCCCTAGTAACAATAATAACAGTCCCTACTAATAACAATACCAATCCCTGTTCTCATCATGAACAAATATCATAAAAGAAGGAAAAATTTCCTCTTCTTATTGAATTAAAACTGTCATGTTAGCATGCGTAGACTATTTGCAAAAATACAAATGTTGAACGTCATTCTCATGAATACAAATTTGTCATAAATACATATGCATGTGTACACAGCAAGTGATCAACTACAATGTGTCCTAACAACTATGTTGCCTAATGTCTCATCTTCTGCTTTTGGGACTCCTCAATGATGGACACAAAGGTTCTATTCAAAGCTTGTCTTTTTGGCTTTACACTTGTTGCTTGAAGAATTCTTCAGTGAACAAATTGTATCCAGAGAACCTTGCATCCCTTTGTGTAGGTTTTATTGTTGTTGCTTCTTCTTATGTTACACCCTTCTTGCTCGTGTACCTACGACAATTATCAATGAAGTTCAATTAAAATTACGCTTGATCACAAGAATAAAGAGCACATTTGGGGATTCTTGGGCTGAATAAAGAGCACATTCCGAGAAAATCAGTAAGTGGTTTCACATATTGTGATAGACATGTAAACTTGTTTGTATCATATGAATGAACTCCAGAACCAGCTAAGTCAATGGCAGTCACTTTAAAACCACCTTCTTGTAGAAGTGCTATAGTTTTGTACCAACACCAAGCACCAAAGCCACCTCCGTGGACAAGGACAAAATGATTGGTTTCAAGATCATCAAGCTTGACTTCCTGCCAATTAAAAGCCTCTGTATAATCTAGATGAACCTAAAATATGAAAATAGTAAAGACCAGGGTAATTTAAAGAGTTCTTATAAAAAGCGGCAAAACAAGATTACCTTCAAAGCTACACCTAACTTTTAGTGAAAAATACTTCAGGAGGTCTTCCTTGTAATATACAATCAATATGCATACAAAAACTCAAACTGCCCTCCCATATTAGCAGCATTACCTTCAATTCTTCAAGATTCGCATATAATATTTGAGACAATAGTAATTCAAGTATCTGCAACATCATGCTAGCTACTGAGCATAATATGCTAAAACGAGCCTTTTACATCAGCGCCTTAATTAATTTTAATTAGTAACATGCAATTCGAACAAATACAAGCCCGATACAATCATGGAAGATAAATCGATCATCAGAAAGCAATCATCACAAAAATCCTTCTTACACTCTGTCAGAACCAGCCAAGCCATCTCATTTTCCAAAATAATCCACTAATTGTCTTCCATCAAATGAATTCCAAAAAACAGACCGCCCTTCATTCCATAACCTAATTCCCCAATGGGTTCACCAATTTCAAAACCAAGACACATGAAAGCAAACCTGGTGAACAAGTTGATTACGTTGTAGCAAAGGGTCAGTAAGAGACTGAGCCCTAGAACTCGGACTCCGCAACAACATAACCTTGTTGGAGCCAGCATTTGGATACCGCAGAGAAGTGGAGCAATCAAAGGAGGGCAGAGTACCATTCTGCTGATGTTGCTTGAAGAGGATAGCAGCGGCCAAAGCTTGCTTTTGAATCATAGCATCATCAAGCTAAAGCTTCTCCTTACGTGACGAATGCATTCATGACGATTTCTTGAAACAGGAGAACTAACGTGAGTATAGTTGAAACAAGAGTTGATCGTCTAAGAAATCATCGTGAAGGGCTTGGGGATCTTGAAACCACTAGCGAAGCCAGTAGTGGCGGAAGCACGGGGAAGAATGGACGAGGTGCCACCATCGATCGGAGAAATCCTCCACTGTATGAAAGGACATTGGTAGGGGTGTTCATGATGCCAAAGCGCCCTGTTCGCCCGCCCGCGCCCAACTAAAAATCGCCCTGCCCTGCCCTAAGGAAACCAGCCCGAACAAAATTGGGCACAACTGGGCTAGGCATTTTTGCGGGCGTTTGCTGGGCACCGGCGGGTGTGTCTTGCCCGCCCATTTGGCCCCGCCCAAAGAGAGTGTATATAATATTTTTTATTTTTTTAATAGAATAAGAAAAGTATTTTATATTTTATATTTTTTTATATATATATTCTAACTCTATAAAATTCTTGAACACATATTACTTCTTAGATGCTTGAACACATATATTTGATATATACACACCTGAACACATATATTACTTCTTATTTTGTAATGTAATTGATGTTTTATTTTCTTCCTAGATGCTACACATGGAGAGGGGGGAATGTAATGGTTACGGTTGTCGGTTGGCTAGTGGTGGATGAAGTAGGCAATTTGCAACCTTTAAAGTTAAAACTAAGGCTTAGAGCCTACAATTAATTGGTACTTTCACATGTAAATGATGTAATAAACTAATAATATGCTTTCTTTGTTGCTTTCTTAAGTAGGTGATTCCATATGCTTCATCCTTTTGACAATTTGGAGCTTTGATGCAAACTCTAGGAGTATTGGATGTCTACAAGGCTTTAATTGCAATTTTTGGATGCTTTGTATCTAATGAATTATGGATGTTATTTAATATTTCAGTTATGGATAATTGGATATTTGACTATTTGTTATTTTGTTAAGATATATGATTGTCTTTTTAATTTTAAGACTTAAGTTGTAGACTTATATCTGAATATTTTGAAGTGTAGAATTATGAATTTTATTTGAAGTTTGCAATATTATTTATTAGGTATGACTAAAGCTATTTTTTTCACATAGGCTGTCGCAAGGTTACAAGGTATCGTCATTTGGGCATGGTAGGGCTGCCCTGCCCAGCCCATTATTGCCCTGCCCACAAATCTTAGTGCTTTTATCGGGCAGGGCCGGGCACTGGGCCGCATTTTACTGCCCAATGATCTCTTGGGCAAGGCATCGGTAAGGGTCTCGCCCTGCCCAGCCCTGCCCATGAACACCCCTAGACATTGGGACGAAAGGGGCGTTTGGATTGAGGGAGGAGGTAGCTATTGTGGGAGGTGAAGAAAAGAAAGGGTATCAATGCTATTTCACATAACATTCAGATGTCAAAAAGGGCCTTGGGGCCTACTCTGAAAATTTCAGAATGTTGGAGCCTTTTTTGGGTTTTTTGGGCAAAAAGGGCCCTTATATGGATTTTCCCTTCTTTTTTTGTTGGTCAAAATGTACATATAAATATTAAGGGTAAATGTGTAACAATATACATAAGCTTCTACCCAAGGTATATCCAGCATCATATGATTTTTGAAAGTACAAAAATACCGATGATTTTGTAAAATAAGAATAAAAATAATATTACCATTAAAAATACTAACGTCCGTTTATTACAATTTTAAAATACCAAAATACCCTCATTCCAAAAAAAAAAAGAAGGAAAATCACAGTAAGGTCCCAAGGTACGGAAATAATTACAAAAAAAATCTCATACCAAATTCCCCTCACCTCATAAAGATTAGTTGTGAATAAGCTACTGAATTCCCGTTATCAAAAAATCCCTATGTAAAAGTGGCTTTACTAGCTATTAAAATGTCCCTATCAAAATTTCATCGTAAAAATAGTTTTTAATGTTATCAATATGGTTTTTCATGTTGCCAAAAATTTTCTAAAATTTTACACGTATGAAAAACTATGAGAATTTTTTGACAACATGCAAAATCATTTTGATAACATTAGAAGTCATTTTCACAATGAGATTTTCATAGGGACATTTTAACAACTAACAAAGCTATTTTAATACCATGAAAAACCTTTTTTACTTAATTTTTAATTTGGTATACATATCTTGTTCTCTTTCTAATAAATCTTTTAACTTTACTCTTATAGCACCATTAGCATATGCATAGGGGCTAATTAAACCATCATATTAAAGTTAGAGGGACCAAAAGATTTAATAAAGAGAGAAAAATGTATGTGTAACAAAATTAAAATTTGAGTGAAAGTATATTTAGGTACAATGGATTGGAAAACCTCAAATATAAGGGTTTAATATTTCTGCAGTTGCTGCAGAAATATTTTTTCTCTAGCACTTATATAAAAGTGGGTGGGTTTTATTGTAAATAGAAGAGAGAAAAATATTAGTGGGACCCACCCACTTTTATGTGAGTGCTGCATAGAAAAAATATTTCTACACAACTGCAGAAACATTAAACCCAATTATATTATAGCCAACAATGACATGTTACTTTTGTCTTGTTTATTTATCTCCATTTGCCCGTGGTGTACTTGATTTTTATGATCAAGCTGAGCTTCTGAATGCCTGATAATAAAATAATTGATGTTCCAATAATTAAAATTTTGTTTGTTATTAAAAATAACATCATAAATAAATCTCAACAAGTAGAAGCCAATGTGTAGGATATACAACATTAGCATATCTCTCTCTCTCTTGTTTTTCGATAATGATAACTTTATGATCTCTTAATTTCAATTAATACCAAGTATAGTTGAAAAGTTGTTTGTGGCATGCGACTCAATTACAGGGCCATTTTTTTCGCTATAATTCTAACCCTATAATTACAGGTGAACCACTGAGGAAACTGCTAAACATTTGGATTCTGTGAATCATAGGTCACTAATAAGCTTGTAAGTGTTTATTAAAAATCCAACTTACATAATTTCTTAAGAATTCGAGTGGTCGGACTCTTCCTAATGGCGAGTCGGACTAAATATGAAAGTTCTTGGGGGTATAAGCACTACTAGAAAATTTCATATTTGCGACGGAATTTGCGAGGGAAAAAAATTCCGTCGCAAATATTGATAAAATTGCGAGGGAAAAAATTTCCCTCGCAAAAATGTCATTTTTGCGAGGAAATACGGTTCCCTCGCAAAATATGGGATTTTTGCGAGGGAAATTTTTTTCCCTCGCAAAAAACATCCAAAAAGGCGAAAATGCCCTAATTTTTTTGCGAGGGAAGTAACTTTCCCTCGCAAAAAGGGTAATTTTGCGAGGGAACCCAAGTTCCTCGCAAAATGGAGCTCATTTTTGCACAAAAATGAGGATTTTTGCGAGGAAATTTATTTCCCTCGCAAAATGACGGGAAAAATGACACCAAGTTTCATAATTTTTGCGAGGGAAACTCTTCCCTCGCAAAAAAATTCCTAATTTTTCCCCTATTCATTCCATCTCCGCCATTTTTCAGCAAATGCCTAATTTTTGCGAGGGAAGTAACTTTCCCTCACAAAAAAGGGCAATTTTGCGAGGGAACCCAAGTTCCCTCACAAAATGACAGAAAAAATGACACCAAGTTTCATAATTTTTGCGAGGAACGAGTTTCCCTCGCAAAGTCCCTTTTTTGTGAGGGAAACTCTTCCCTCGCAAAAAAAAAGCTCTAATTTTTCCCCTATTCATTTCATCTCCGCCATTTTTCATTCCGGTTCGATCTCTCTCACCGCACGACCCTCGGATCCGCCGCTTCTTCCCCCTCACCGTCATATCCCACCCCTCCGTTCACCGTCACCCTTTTCCCTACCACCACCGTGCTTTGCGATCCACCACCACCGTCGGCCTCTCTCTGCAGTTCCTCCGTCGATCTCCTTCTGCAACGCCTCCACTGTCCCTCTTCTCATTTCCTCTTTCACCGTTGGCCATCTCTCATCGTCCCTCTTCTCCGTTAGTTTTTTGTGTTTTGCTGTTTTTTGTGGTCTTTTGTTTCAATTCTTCTGCTGGTGATCTTGGTGGAACAACCCGAGCTTTGGAAGTTCGGGATCTGAAGTTTGATGGAGCTTGCAAAGGAGAAGCAGCGTTCTAGTAATGACAGAGCTGACAATAATTCCTGCATCATGCGGAAGTTCAAGCTCTATGAAACTCGCTCGGTACACATACATATCTTATTCGCCCCTTATGCACTTGACTATTGCGTACAATTGTCTTTCGCATACTATTTGCCGCCTTGATATGGGTAGGATTTCTTTGTGCATCTGGGTTGGTATGTTTTTGTTTATTGTGCATGCGTTTCTTTGGTTGCGTTTTTTTGGTCAAAATCGTATTTCACTTATCATGCTTAACAAGTTGCGTTTTTTTGACATTATTGGAGCAATCATTTTTAACAAAGACATCTACTAATGTGTTGACACAACTCGGGAAAAGTTGCTTTTGCTTATGCTTTAAAATTAACGGGCATCTTCTACTTGTCAAGTGTCACCGGATGTAAGGGCAAAGGGATTATTGCAAAATTCTTTCTCCGAGTAAGTCCTACAATAGAACCTTGTAAACTTTTCTTTCACTTCATTTTGTCTTGGATGTTTTATGTAATAGTATATCTATGATGTTGCCTTTTGGATATAAGGAGAATCTAAATGCTTTTAAAACTATGCTTTTAAATTTGAAAAACAAAAACACTCGTTTTAAATATACATAATCTTCGCCTTGGTTTGCATTCGGTATATCGGCATTAATTGTTGTTTTTATTTGGCATTATTTATTTACAATGACCGATACATTTTCCCTTGAAATTATGATTGTTAATTTGCACACATATCTCGTTTAGATTATCCAATAGATTTTGATATACATTGCAGCGTGACTTTATCGTGGAAGAATATCCATTAATGTTTTCTGAAATCTTAGAAGATGAGGGGAAGCTTACCTCAGCTTGTTCTTTTCTTGGTTTTCTCTTTTGCTTTGTGGATCGTATTTATTCTCATCTGCTTACACGATGTGGGTGTTTGTTTTCTCGTTTACGTGATGAATCTGGGATTGCCATTTAGATCTAGGAAATTGATAGAGATTAGAGTTTTCCCAGATTCTTGTCTCTCGGTTGATAGAGGAGAACTTGTTTTATTCTATGGCTTTCCATGAAATTTTGTTACATTGTTTGAAAACGTGAAATTTAACACCCATTAAAATACAGTAACTTGAGGAAGCCTGACGTCCTGTTTTCAAAGTCAGGAGTATCACTTTTGTTTGTGTCAACCACATTTGGATCATTTTTGTGAATCATGACCATATTGAAATGCAGCTACATCGGATGGACAATCAGATTCTCTAGTCTGATAGAGACTATAGAGAATGTGTAAAGAGGTAAAGTTAGTTTCACATGTTTTCATACTATTCTGTATCGTTCTTTCTTCAAATGCACAATTTTACAATAGCTTTGCTGGGCATCCCATTTTCCTGGTGCATTGTTTGTTAAGTATTTCGAACTGAGTCTGATGGATTGTCTGAGTTTTCACTTTTACCTGTAAATGCTGGCCCTTTTTGATGGGGAGGATATTGAAATACCTTGTTTGTAATCTACTTTCCTAAGAAATGAGAGGATGTCATTGAATGGCTTCCTTTGGCACCTATCAAGCACTAGGTTAGTTCTGTTTATTAACATTTCAGCCTCTTCTTTGGGAGTGAAAATTGTTGAATGATGATATGTTGTTAATTGGGATCTTTGGGCCCATCATTTCTTATTTGTATTTGTCTAGTCTAGTTGACTTTTCTTTTTCTTTTTTTGGCAGAACTAGACTTGTAGCTTTTGCTACCCGTAGTTTGTAGCAAGTTGCCAAGGACGCCCTTCGCATGCTTATTGAGCCATTACTTTCTATTTTATGTTTTTCATTTCTTTTATGGCCATAAGTTATCTGCATAATAGAATCAGTTTATTTCTTAGTTTAGAAGCTCAATTTTTGGTTTCTTGAGATTTAATCATTATGAGATCTAGTCATGCTATAAGTATGGCCGCTACACTACAAGTAATTAAATCTTGTATTTTTGTGTTGAGTTCATGAGGCCAACAGATTTTAATGTCTGCTGCCTTCTCTTGTAGGCACCGCAAAGCAAGGCGGGGACAATTCCAGAGGACAAAAAGGAAAAGCAACGAGAAGGTCCTCGGTGATGTTTGTAGTATTTTTTTTTTCATCTTTGCTATTCTTAGTTTTCTTGTAATATTGTGTTTTTGCTATGTAAATTCTTATGATTGTTACAATTTATTTTTATGATATACAAGTCCTTTTATTTTCTAATTTTTAATTTTTTTATGTAATTTTTTTAATTTTTAATTTTTTTAAAAATAAATTTAAATTTTGCGAGGAAAAACGCTTTTCCTCACAAATTTCAGAATTTGCGAGGGAAGAGGATTCCCTCGCAAAATCCAAAATTTTACTTACTCTTTTAATTAATTTTACTTACTCTTTTATCTTATATATTCTCCTTATTAAAATTTTTAATCCCACCTATCCATTTCTTTTAAACTGAACTTATTAAAATGTTCCTTCCCCTTTCAGTTGCCTCATCCCAAACAGGCCCTGGGGAGTAATTGGAGGCATTCAATCCACAAAAAACAATGGACTCCGGCCAATATAGCTACTTTGGTTTCATTTTTTCTTTTTCTTTTTCTTTTTCTTTTTTCCTTGGTTGGCAAGTTTAACGCTTAAAGGCATTAGATTTAACTCACAGCAACCCAAATGCTAAAAGGACAATATTATTGTTGTATTAATTTATTAATCAGTTTAAAGAAGACTACAAATTCAACAACCAATTTATATTTATTTAAGGTCAAAACTGGACGGCCACACAATTACATGGGAACACAAATGATGCATTAAAAAAACGAAATATATATATATATATATATATATATATATATATATATATATCTCTCAATAGATCTCAAATAAAAACTCGTTTATGAATATGTCAAAACACAAAATTTCCCTTAATTAGTACTTTCTCTGATCTTAAATATAAGACATAGTTTATAGTACAAATTACAATATAACATATGTCCTATATTTAAGACCGGAAGAAGTATAAGAAATTTACTTTGTATGCATATGTAAAATATGAAAAACTAATGTACTATGAAAATTGTGCATATAAATATTATTAAATACTACATATATACACACAATTATACATACATATATATACTATGATAACTATAAAAATTTATTTTATTTTTTTTTTTTGGAAAAAGATTAAATTATTAATAAAAAAATTGATAAACAACGAATGTGGAGTGCATCTAGCTAGATTCTGTGAATCAAAAGTGAAAATTGTTTTTATTTTATATTTTATATTTTTTTAGTGATTGGAGTGCAACTGTGAAAGTGAAATGGTTGAAGGAAAAGAGGGCCATGAAGAAAAAGACCAAATAAACCCAGCTGAATAATGAAAAAGAGAAGAAATTTGGATTACGCTCTGCTGGCCGAAAGGGAGAAGGGTGGGAAAAAAAAAAAAAAAAACTGGATGATGAAGATCAGGAATCGTTCGACCTGACGCTCGCTGAGTGAGCTTTTGACTTTTGGAGCTCTTTTGGGAGAAAAAAGCTTTACCCAAACACGTTGTCTATCCACTGGACTTTTTTCCTCTCAACGCTCACCAAACGCGTTGTTCGAACAGGCCCAATGTCTGACTGGTAATTAGAAAAGGGGAATTACATTGAGGTCTTAAGAAAAACAAATCATCACAACTAGATCCTATGAAATCAACAAATTGATAAGAAGCCTCAAGGGACTTGTGATAGATTTATTAGAAATGTGAAAAGACAAGTTTACCCTAACTTGTTATTAGCTATACCTTGACTTGTCAATTGAGGTGTCCGATTTATCAATAGTGGCATTCTAACTTGTCAATTGTGATACTTTAAATCATCATTAGTTGCACATTGAATTTCAAATGAAGCACCTTGATGACTTGTCATTGGGGGTGCTATGACTTGTCATACTAACTTGTCATTGGTGCCCAAATTTTTCAATTGTAGCACCATGACTTGTCATTAGTAGTACATTGACTTGTCAATTGATGCACCCTAACTTGTTATCATTGGCACCTTCACTTATCAATGTATTGTTAATACTTATGACAAATCCCCCATTTTTTCCAGTGTGAAAAATCCCTATTTTTGTTGCATATTTTCATACTTTATTTAGGGATTTTATCATAGTTATTGTGCTTAAAATATCTTTCTTAGGATAAATTGAGATTAAGGGTAAATACATTAAATTTTGTCTAAAAAGGGCAAAATTGTCAAAAAAATTATAATTAATCTTAATTATTGAGTTTTCTTAGAATATTTGATATTGGATTTTTTTTTATTTTTTTATTGTAGATGCTTGAAGAAATTGGACCAATTTTGAAGATGGAAGTTTGGGCTCAAATTGCAAAAAGTGTAGTTTAACCCCACAAACGTTTTAACATTTACAGTATAATCCCTCCACAAACTTTTAAATTAGTCCCTGGTCAAAACTTGTGATTTCACTCGACTATTGGTCAGATTATTTCAGAGGGAAGCATCGACTTCACCCCAGATTCAGAGTAGTGCCGTGGCGAGTTCAGAGCTCACGATCAATCTTCATCCTTCTCCACCTTGGCCATTCTTCTTCCTCGCCCGTGGCTTCGTTCTCCACCACGGTCGCTGGAGATCATCGTTTACCACACCTCCATCCTCCTCTCCCCCATCAACAAGACCTCCAAGCTTGATACTTACCAGAGAAAAACACAGCGCCGCGACAGACCTATAATCATCGGACCTCCACCTTCGCTCTCACCATTACCTTCATCCTCTTCCATCACTGCCACCACTCCTCCGTCCTCACACCCACCAACGCTGACGAATTTTAGACCAGATCGAGAAAACAGAGAAGAAAGGCACGGCCGTGAACCAGAGAGCTTGAGACCGGAACCTTCTTGCTCGATCCTCCTATCTTCGTCCACCTCCGTTCTAGTCTTTCGTTGGCAACCTTCGTCTTCCTTCACCGGCGGCGAGCTTGTATCATTTCAACCGAACTGTGGCTTCCTTTAATTTCATTTCTTTCTTTCCTTCTTTCCTTCTACCGTCACTGATCACTTTTCCCTTTTTATCATCAAGCTCATTTTTTCTGGTGGTGTGATTTCAATGTCTAGCTGTTCAATTGAGAATAGGGTTT
Source organism: Acacia acuminata (assembly GCA_019022655.1). Classification (NCBI taxonomy): domain Eukaryota; kingdom Viridiplantae; phylum Streptophyta; class Magnoliopsida; order Fabales; family Fabaceae; genus Acacia; species Acacia acuminata. Next base: position 73,111 of record JAFJYI010000047.1, on the reverse strand, counting down.
CACACCTTGAATCTAAGGCCATGAGTGGCAGCTTGTCAATTCTTTTTTGTAGCAATTGGCAATTGGATCAACTTGGAGCTTCAATAAGTGACTTTTGGCTCTTTTATACCTCTATTTCTACCTTGTATATGTGATTCTTAGATTTGAGGATGAATTTTATAATGTTGGATTGGTTTTGTTTGATGTATTTGGAGATTTTGATCAAAAAAAAAAAAAAAAAAAAGTATTTGGAGATTGGATATAGTTTGAACCATACTTGACATTAATTAATTTAATTATCATTTCTTTGTGGTGGCTAGTCATTGAATTGATGATTTTGTGAACATTTTATGTTAATTCAAAGTGGCTTGATTAATTAGTTGACCAATGGTGTCATGTGTTTATATGTGTTTGTATTGATTTATTGAATATGAATTTATTAATTGTGTTTAACCTTGAGCTTTAACATTATTAATCTTGATTTTTCATATGGGTGGTCATTGTTAAATTAAGATTAATGAGAAAATCAAGTGGTAATGCAAGGTGGCTTGAATATTTAGATTAAAAACTAAATACAATTTTAAGTTCATTAATTATTAGAGTGTACTTTAATCAACCTTATATAGAGAAATCAATATTCAAAGTGGCTTGGTATTAATTAATCTAAACTAGGCTTAGTTCAAGGGTAGAGTCTTTTAAAGTTAGGATATTTAATCTCCCATAATTATTTGAAATGGGAATTGGTTGTTCCGTTGCTATGAAGGATTGGTCATTCCATTAGTGAGCTTCCTGTTTCTCTCATTTCATTAATTCCATCATCATTTCATTTCATATTTTCAAGAAAAAATCCAAAAAAAAAATCAGTTTAGAATAATTTAATTTTCAGTTACAAAAAGTAGTCGATAGTTGAAAAGATCAAATCCTTTTTATTGTTTTTATGCCAATAATCACATTTAATAATTAGGTAATTAGTAAAAGGTTCCCCAAGAAACGATTCAGAATTACACCCTATATTATAATAATTGTTTTTTTTTCAAAGAAGTTACCAAGGCTCAACTTATCTTTTTCAAAATTCTAATAGATCGCCCACATATCCCTTAGAATTTTATAATAATTGTGATTAATTTATTTTCATTAGTACCTCAATATAATTCTCCCTAAAAAACATTAACTTGCATGTATACGTTCAACCTCTTATAATTTTAGTCATAAAGAATTATATGTAATTTATTGATTAATGATTATTAAAGTTATAAAGTGATAAAAGTTAATTATATAACTAATATTAATTTAATAAATAAATATTATTAAAACACCCCAAAATAGTCCTCCCCAAATAAGTCAGTGCTTATAATTAAGAATGAACAGATGTAATACTTGCTGTGAATGAATTGGATGTTATTGAGTGTTTATATTCATCATGTCAAAATGCTAATTGGGTGCCTGATAGGACGCTTTAAAGTATTTTTTCATTGTTAATGTAAGGTCTAACTATCTAATTTTAGTAGATTAATTAAAATAAGACCTAATTAACTAATTTGAATAGATTAAGGAGGTTAGTTAAGTTAGTTAATATGATTTTTTTTTTTTTTGTAAAAAAGTATCTTAATCATATTTCTTAATTCATTCATTCCCTCCCTTCCTTACTTGATTATTGCTTAAAGAATATCAATAAGTTCAATATGAAAAGGAATTTATAAACATGTAAAATAGGTCTCATATTTAAGACTAACATCAATATCCAAATTAGGTCATATGTTAAAGACAACCGAAGTCGTTTTACTATGAGACACAATTCCTCAAATATAGAGTAGTTAGTACATAAGGGTGAGCCCTGAGGTAACGGTAAATATTGTTGCCGTGTGATATAGAGGTTACAAGTTCAAATCATGACTTGTGCACTTTACCCGGTTTTTTAATTTTTTATTTTGAGTAGTTAGGACATGAAGCACATTCATGTGTGTTTCCGTGTTGGTGAACAGTTTATAATAAAATGTTCTCCAGCTGTATTACGTTGTGCTTGTGTGTGTGTAGAGAAAGAAGTGCTTTATTATAATAGTAGATGAGAAAGAAGTTTGGACAGGTAATTAAATAGGTAAAAGATTTTTTTTTTTTTTTGGTTGTTGTTGTAAAAGAACAAATTAAAAAGCACTCGATCTCAACCTTCCAACAAATTATACCATATCAACTATCTATTCTCACAAACAAACAAAACCAGTTAAAAACATTAAAGTTTTCCTAAAATCTAAGTGATTTTCAATATTATCCTTACTAACTACACTAAACTCAAATATCATATTAATTATTACTCTTTCATACTATCTTTATTAAATATGGGTAGACATGAAAAAAAAAAAAAATCAATTGCTCCTTGAAAACTTGTAAGTAAAAATCATTTACGCTCTAAATCTTGAGGAACCATTTCTATTATTAAAAATATATAATTAAATTATTCTCTGTTCAAAGGGCAGATATTTCTTATTGGCCCAATGACTATTTGGCGAAAGCTGTGAACCCTACATATGCTTGTAATCCTAGTACGCGCTTAGACAGTTATCACTTCCTTCCTGATATCAATAATTAATTGATCCATATTCCAAAAAGTTGAGCTTTTATAAATTTAAGCGACTAAATTAAAAGTTGACATAAACATAAATGATTAAATATCATGTTAAAAGCGACTAAATTACGTTTTGTGAAATTGCATACACATTATTTAAGTTTGACGAGTCATCATTTTTCGTAAAGTGAAACTAAAGATGTTAAGATTAATTGAGAGATTAAAATACACTTTATAAACTCAAAAAATTAAAATAAAATTAAAACCTGATACAAAGTAAAGCAATGAACCTACAGTTTTTTTTTTTTATGATTAATAACTTATCCATTGTATGCTGCAGAAATAAATATGCAAAATAATTTTGGCGTTCAAAAAAATAAAAAGTAGGGTTTTGAACCTTCCAATAAACAATCACTAACAGAATACAGTGTTTGGATTAATTTTTGGAGAATACTTTCTAGAGAAAAAGTGATAAAAGTAATTTCAGAGAATATATTTTGAGCATAATAAATTCTGTGAAAAAAATGATTTTGATAAAATGATAGTGTTTGGATATTGTAATTAGAATCACTTTTTTCATGTTCCAATTATCAAAAAGGACATTAGCTTTTATGATAATTGCATAAAAAGATAAGATTTTTAAATATTTTTAAGATTAAATTCCATAATAAATACCAAAAGTTATATAAATTTGTCTACAAAATTAAAATTATAACATTAGTCAATTATGTAACATGATAAAAAATAGCTCAAACATATATGTATTAATAAATTGTATAGACGAAAATCATTTATTAATAGTAATTATCAAAATAATACTACTCTTTAGATTGAAATAAGTAATAAATTTTGACATAATTTTTTTTCTAATATAAATCTGATATCATAGGCAGTAAATGAGAAAATGGAAACATAAATTTTTTAAAAAAAAAAAAAAGGAAAAGAGAGGACCACAAAGGAAGAAGAAAAGAAAGAAAAAAAAAGGAAAGAGAAAAAAAGAGAAGAAAGAAAAAGTTGTAGATGAAAATTCCATGCCAACACATCGAAAAGTGAGGAAAACCAATAGCACCGATAGCATTATTTTAAAGCCTAGACGAAGAGTGGAATAATGAAATAATATTCTCTAGCTGTATCACGGATGGAAAGCACATTAATTATTTTTTTATATATGTCTATAATTAATAAATGTAATGGATGAGAGTAATAATTAATATAATATTAGAGTTTAGTGCAATTAGTAAGGGTAATTGGAAGTTACTTAAATTATATGACAACTTTATTGACTTTAACTGTTTTTATTGGTTTGTGAGAATTGATAGTTGGTCTTTATAATAAAAACCAGATAGAGTATATATATGATGCGCATAAGTTAAAATACTTTTTTTTTTTTTTTTTTAAAAAAAAAAAAGACGAAAAGCGTGGCTCTCGATCGATGGCCAAGGTAGCAATGGGATGGGCCAAAAAAAAAAAAAGAACAGATATGCGAGGGGCACTTGAGAAAAACAGACTTTAGCTTTAACTTTATGGAGTGAATGGGGACTCTCACTTTTTTATTATGAAACTTGGAATCTCTTTTCTTTTTCTTTTGTGCCATTCAAGCTTCCTTCAACCCCTTCTTTTCTTCATTAATCCTTAAGTCTCCCATCTTCTTCATTCACTTATTTAATATTCTCCTTCCTTTTTTTCATAAATATATGACGCAATTTGAACACTATATATATATATATATTTGTCAAAAATATTTAAAGAGATTATTACACTTCAACGCTGACAAGAGAGGAAATTAAACTCCCATATAATGCAACTGTGAACACTATCTACACACACACTTCGATTTCTAACCGATCCGTATCAACCCTCATCATATCAGTAATCCTAGTCTATCTGTGTGTGAGCGAGTATATATGTAAATTAATACAATTACGCATCTCTTGGTTTTATTTCGGAGACTATATACCTTTCATGTCTGCATGGGAATTTTTTGCGTTGGCTCCCTTGTAACCATGCGTTGTTAACAGAAGACGCGTTGTTTACACATGAACGATATAGAAAAAGGCATCATAAATAAATAAATAAATAAATATTAGAGTAATTCTTAAAAGTGGATTGTGGAGCACATATACAATTGAGGATGAAAAGTGTGCTGCTACATACAGGTGTTAAAAAATATACTTACTTTTGTGAGTCCCATTAACTCAACACCGTTTTGCACCGGAGACGTTCGCCATGCTTCAATCCAGAACATGATATAGCATTCAGTAATCTTTCTCTCTCTGATTTCTTGTATGTTTTCAATTTGATTGTGTGAACTGATTTTTGTCTACGTTTGTTACTTCTGCTTCCGCCTTTTCACAATTAATATTAAATCTCTACTTTTGAGTTAGACTGGTTCAAGGTTCATTCTCTCAAGTTGCCTACCATAATCTTCATTCCTTGATTACTTTGTTGATCAAATTGCATGCATATTGATGAAAGGTAGGTAGATGCTTTTGTATGTGCAGGTAAAGTAGATAATTGCATATGAGAAAAATATTACCAGATTATATTTATTGACTAAAACTCAAGCCCCAAACCTATCACCATTTTGCGGACACATTTTGTTCTGCCTTGGCGAATCGCGAATCAAATGAACTCAACACTGTTTGATCGTCCGCCATGATTTAATCCACAACTTGAAATAGCATTCAGTAATCCTCTCTCTCTCTGATATCTTCTTTTCAATTTGATTTTTATCTTCGTTTGTTACTTCTGCTTCTGCCTTTGCACAGTTATTCATTTTTATTTCTACTGTTTAGTTAGACAGATTCAAGATTCCTTCTCTGAATAATCTTCTTTCCTCAATTACTTTGTTCGATGAGATTACATGCATATTAAGGTAAGGTATATAGATATGATTTGAGCCTGTTTGGATCTGGCGTCTGACGCCTAAAAGCTCAGTGGGTTTAAAATAAGGTCAGTGGGATTGAAAGCTCTCCGACATGGTGTTTGGGTCGAGCTTATAAGTGACTGGGGGCTTCCGTAGAAAAAGCTCCTTCTCATATAAGCTCAAAAATCCAGCTTTTACAGCGTTGAGCGATCGGCGTTTCGTCCTTTCCTTCTCAGGCCTCTCTCGCTCGTTCCAGGACCAGCGTCCCTTCTCTAATCCAAACCCCTGTAGCTTTTAGGCTTCTCCCTCTCTTTTCTCGTTCTCCACCCACCACCCCCTTTTAGCCCCGTTTGGATTGAAGAAAATTGGGGGAGGGAAAAGGAAAATTGGAATTTTTCAGTGACGGCGGTCATTTAGATCAAATTTTTCTTGGAAGATATTTTCCCGCTGCCACCATTCTCCCACGTTTAAATAAAAATAGGTTCCTATAAAAAATAGTGGGAAGCCATTTTCCAGTGCCTATGAAAATGACCTAAAGTCCATTTTGTCCCTGATCACATGGCAGAGAGAGAAGAGTGTGACGACGGGGAGAGGAAGAGAGAGAAGAGAGTGACGCCGGAAAACATGTGGAAGGAGGAAGAAGCCGCCAATGGTGGCCTCTTTTTCGTTGTAGATCCATCAGACTGGAGGTGATGGAAATGGAAGAGAGTGTACGACAGACCATTGATGCTTTAACGGAGGAAGGAGGAAGAGAGAAGGGAGATTTTTCTGTGTTGAGAGAATTGGAGAATACGGAAACTCAGGCCCGATAATTTTTTTTTTTTTTTTTTTTAAAGGCCATAATCTGCAAAGTTATAAGTTTCAATCCGTAAATTCATTCTGGCCCCCAAAAAAAAAAAAAAAAAAAAAAAAAAAAAAAAAAAATACTGTAAATTTATTTTGGAATTGTCTTCAATTTTAATTACTCCCTCCCATTTAATATCCTCTACTTCCTCTGGTCTTTATTACAGCATATCTTCTTATAAGATATTTGCTAACATTTTTCATTTTTATCCCTTTTAATTCCATACTCCCTCCTAGCTTGTCTTTTTAAAGAATTCAAAATGAACTTGGTCCTTTTTATTATAAACAATACTAGAGGAAGTATTACTGTTTCACTAGATTAATTATGATCTCTTGCATCATATTGCATGTAGGAAAAGTAATAATGGAAAAGGTAGGAAGGCGAAGGGATAAAGTGTGGGAACGAGTTACGCTCTTGGAGGGAGGACGAAAATGGAAGTGTAATGATTGTGGAGAGGAATTTGCAGGAGGTGCTACCAGAATCAAAGCTCATCTTAATAAAGTCAAAGGCACAGGCATTCGACCATGTACTGGCAAAGCAAACTTCAATAATGATACTGAACACAACCTCCTACATTCTCAAGGTACGTAAATATATATATTCGATCACTCCATTTCATAAGATAAATCACTTTAATTATAAACTAACCTTTCATATTTAAGAAATGATAATTAGTTTACTAAATATACCTTAATTTTGTTTACTTTACTTATAATAAATAAGGCTTTAGTTGTTGGAATTTTGGTTCTAATCCCATGGGTTATTTTCTACAACATTAGAAGAGAGAGAGAGAGAGAAATACAGGGAGCCGCATTTTTTTAACCATGAACATAGATGCAGCCACATTTAAAGATTAACTACATTGAAAAAATTGATCCATAAACATATTCATTACCATCTAAGGGCCTGTTTGGGAGTTCCATTTTGGAGGGAAATGAAGGAGAAGGGAGGGTTTTGGTAGTCTCTTCCCTTGTTTGCAAGTTTTAAAAATAAGATGGGAGGAAATCAGGGATTTTTACAAATCCCCCAAAACCCTCATTTCTTCTAAAAAATAAAATTCCCCCAATATGGGGGATTTTAAGAGGGAAAATAGATTAATTACTTTTTTACCCAAAGCCTGAGTGATTTATATTTTGGAGTGGACAAGAGGATTATATATCTTCTTATCTTTTCTATGATTTATTACATCTATCCCATATTGCCCTTATTTAAATATCAATTCAATTTCTCAAAGTTACACAATATGTTTAAATGAAGATAAAATTAGAAACTCTTTTGATTTTCAGACAGAGTAAAGAGTTTTAAATCTTCCCTTAATAATTCTGGTGATGATAATTGCCCGATAAGAATGTCTAATTGGAGTACATATTGCTTAGTATAAACAATGAATAATCAAACTATATTTTGTCAATCCAGTTGTACTTCTTTGCTAGCTTATATGCCAGAAAATCAGGAAAATTTGAATAATGTAAAAAATTTTATGAACCCAAAACCAAGCCAACAAAACAAATTAAGAGGCCAAAGGGGTAAATCACAGTCAAGCATTTGGGATTTAATTTAATTTCCCACGTTGCTATTGATGGGTAATTGAGTTGGGGGCAAAAACAAAAACAAAAGAAACAAGAAGTTTGTCATTGGACGGCTGGTAGATCATAGCATGTCCAAAACGAAGCAGGAGAAATCCAAGCCAATGATGCTGAGGATCAGGGAAGGACTCAAGACTTGCAAATGATGAAAAGATATGTGTTTGAATGTTTAAGGTTAGATTCATGTTTAATTCCCAACTATATATATGCTTTTAATATTGTGTTTTTTTTTTTTGTTGGGGGGGGTTGGATGCATTTTCTTTTTGTTTTTTAAAATCAATCGAATTCTTTTTTATTTTTATATGTAAATTACTCTAATTCTTCAGACCTGAAGATAAGGTTATTGTTTCCCCACTTTCTTATTTGACTCAAGAAGCATTTATCACACTTAAACCAGAGACTTCTTTGGACTCAGTGGTAAGTATTTACTTTCTACATTTTTATATCCTGTTTTAATATTTATGACCAAGGTTTTAGTTATATGAATTTTGCATTTAATTTCATGAATTCTTATATAGGTAATAGATACTTTTGTTGAGATACTAATTGATATTGAGCGAAAGAAGAAAACTATGCCTTTGAATTGGTATCTTCCAGTGACATTTTCGGTGATTTCCTATTCTCTTTTCTGTTGTATGATGTACATTAGTAGTTTTTTAATCTAAAACTAGTTCATTGCAATCATTTTTAATGGTTCTTTCATGATATAATTATAGGAAGCAGCAAAAGACAAGGTGAGTTACTTCTTGAACTTTGTCCATTGCCAAAAAATTACACAAAATTATATGTCTGACCTGGAATCCTGTGAGAAGGTATGCCTTTTCAACTTTTTATAGAAAAGTTTCTTTATCAACATGATTATCTTTTGTTTTCACTATATATCAATTTTATTTGTGTTATCACAAATAATAGATTTGTATTCCTGTTCACGTTGGAGCAAGGCCAAATGGGCATTTTTATTTACACATTATCCATTTAAAGAACAAAGAAATTGAAATATGGGATTCGCTACCCAATACATCTGAGGCTGAAAAAAAAGAGACAACAACAAAATTGGTGGGTGTTGGATAATTGTAATATTGATAACATTAATTGAATATATATATATATATATATATATAATTGTTTTCTCTATATGTCTAGTTGATTGCCATGGAAAAACTCTTCGAGAAAATAACGTTTACAAAATTTCATTTGAAGATGGCAGACAATATCCGCTTACAACCTAATGGGTGAGTGGACAATTATTATGTAAAATTATATAAGCTTTAATAGAAAAGGTCTTTATCATGCATGACCTTTTCCTATTTTCTTCCATTTGTAGATTTGACTGTGGTGTCTTTGTTATTAACTACATGCAACAATCTGATAATTATGTGAGGAAAGATAATTCATTTCAGGTATGATCTCTTGCAAACATATATAGTCATATATAGAGTCATGTTTAAGCACTCACACATCCTACACGAGCATGCTGGCACTTTAATTCTTTCGGTCATATAAATGATATGGACAATAATATTATAATGTAGTTTGACAGTCAAAAAGAAAGGGAGGATTTGGCTTTGAAGTTGCTCAACAATGACATGAACAAAGAGAAGCAAAATTTATATGACAAAGCAAGGCGGCACTACGCACAAAATGAAGAGCAACATGGCAGTAAAAGTTTACGAGTTGATCCTTCAAAAGAGCACTATGAAGATGTTGGAAGAGAGATGGAAATAGAATATGATGATTTTGACAAAAGAGGAAATGGACATGCAGAGTTAGAAAAAGGTACGAGCATTAGCAGAAACTACATATCCTACTCATTTTAAATGCCTTTTAATTTATGAAAATTATTAAAGTTCTTGAACTTGTAAAAATTGTCATAACTTTACAAAATTACTCTTGTTAAATTGTAACCTCATCTTAGTTAAATTTCTATTAGCCAATCTCTTATCGGTAACTTCTTGATTATTTAACGAGGGACAAATGCAGGAAGGATGTTTCTCTCTTTCATTTCTTCGATTTCATTATTTTACTGATTTCCGTCTTCCTTTGTTACTTCTGCTTCCGCGTTTGCACAATTAATATTCATTCTCTACTTTTAAGTTAGACAGACTCAAGATTCATCCTCTGAATAATCTTCATTCCTTTATTACTTTGTTCGTTCGAATAGCAATCATATTGAGGAAAGGTAGATGATTTTGTATATGTGCAGCAAAAGTATATATTTCTGTGTGTGATAAAAGTAGCTACTCGCATATAAGAAAGTTATAAGTTGTTTATCGACGAAAACTGAAGCCCCAAACTTACCACACACACACACACACACAAAAAAAAAAAAAAAAAGTTAAAAGTAGTTTATCTTAATTATTGCCTAGGTTTCCCAAGGCAACCAATTACTTTCAAACTGTCGAATTGCCTTCTATTTTTAATGACTCCCTCGGATATAATATACTCTACTGCCTATAGTCTCTATTACAGGTGGTCTTCAAAAAGGAATATTCTTCATTTATAAGGCATTAGTTAATTTCGTATTAAATATTTGTTTCAAATATGCCCATATTTAATTAGAGAAGTGAGGAGAACTAGAAATTAATATGATATTGAAGTTTAGTGTAGTTAGTAAGGATATAATAAAAATCACTTAAGTTTTACGATAAATTTAATACTTTTTACTGTCTTTTATGGGAAAAGGGTTTTAAATAGATTGCGTTAGCTCTGTCAAATATAGTTTGTTAATTCTTTTGTACTCTTTTACAAGTTTATTCGGCTGCAAATCATATCCAATTCTTTCATATCCTTTTTGCTGTCTTTTATGGGAAAAGGGTATGACTTGATGTATTATTAGTTTAATCATTAATGAACGTTAGTGCAGATTTTATTATTCTTTTTGTCCTTTGAGTTATTTAATTGGAAGTCATATACCCAAATCGAACACTTCCCCACTAATTAACTCAAATTTAATTTAAATTGTCACTTAAAAGACAATCTTAGATTATTAATAATCCATTTATTACTAATGTAAGTGGACAGTTTTTCACATATTTTGGAGTGCGAGAGATAATTTAATTCCCATACGTCTGCTATTATATCTGTGAATAAATACATAGTGGTAGATATTACTTTCTTTTTGAGTACCAAATGTTTTAAGCAAAAAGTTAAAAATATTACCAGAAAATCAGGAAACTTTGAATAATTTGAATAAGTTTTGTAAGCCCAAAAACAACCCAACAAAACAAAGAGGCACCAGGATGACACAGAAAATGGATGCAAAAAAGGGCACGAGAGAGGAGAACTAGCTCGTTGCAGAGAGCTTGTCATATTTTAGGGTGAGAAAAAAGGAACCAATTAAGTGAGAGATAATTTAGTGGCAAACATTTTGGTAGATAAATTAATTTCCCACGTTGCTATTGATGGGAGATAATTTAGTTTACATATGAATATTCAATAGGGACACTTTAGAGGATGAATTGTAAATTTGGGAGACAAATTGGATTGGTGTATTATATTTATAACCAAATTCAGTCCCTAACTTGCTCTTATAATAAGAGCTGGAGGCAGTACATCTCTCCCATATTGCCCATATTTAATATTAATTAAAATTTCAAAGTTACACTGTATAGGTTCAGAAAGAGGTAGAGTTTTAAATCTTCCATTAATAATTCTGGTGATAATAAGTGCCAGATAAAAATGACTGGTTAGGGTACATATTAGTTTAAACAATGAATAATCAAACTATATTTTGTTAACCCTTTTGTACTCTTTTGCAAGTTTCTAGTGCCAGAAGGAAAATTTGAATAATGTAAAAAAATTTACAAGCCCAAAAGCAACCCAATAAAACACTTATCCTTTTGTTTCCCAAAGTTTATATGGCATGTCCAAAATGAAGCAGGAAAAATCCAAGGTGATGCTAAGTATCAGGAAAGGATTCAAGTGGAGTCATCTTTTGTTTCCAATTGGGCCACAGAAGACTTGCAGATGATAGAATATGTGTTTGAATGCTTAAGGTTAGATTTTCAGTGCGTGCTTCTAATATGTACACACATGCAAGACTATATGCATAAATGCATATACTTTAATTCAAGTTTTGTTCTTTTTTTCCTAAATCACTCTAATTCTTTAGTCCCAGAGACTTGGTTTTTCGATCCCCACGTTTACATTTGACTCAATGGGAATTAATCACACTTAAACCAGGGACTTGGTTGGATTCATGGGTGAGTATTTATTTATTATATTCTTATATTGTCTTTTCACATTAATGGACTAAGGTTAGTTGTGTTAATATTTAATTTCATGCGTTCTTAGGTAATTGATATTTTTGTTGAGATATTAACGGAGAGCGAGAAAAAGAAAGCTACACCTTCAAATTGGTATCTTCCTGTGAGGTTTTTGGTAATTTCCTTTTCCCTTTTTGGTTATATGATGTATGTTTATAATTTTTTAATCTAAAACTATTTTATTGACAATCATATTTCATGGTTCATCGATGATGTAATTACAGACTGCAGCACTCGGACATGATGAGCACAACTTCAAGGACTTTGTCCATATGCACAAAATGAGAGAAGATTATATATTTGACCAAGAATCACCTGAGAAGGTGTGTCTTTTCAACTCTTAATAGAAATTTTTTTTTTTTTTTTTAATCAACATGATTACTTTTTTTTTTTTTTTTTGCTATATATCAATTTGATTTCTATTGTTATAAATAATAGGTGTTCATTCCTGTTCACACAAGACAAGAGACACGTGGGCATTTTTATCTATATATTTTATATTTAAATAAAAATGTTATTGAAATATGGGATTCTCTGCCCAATAATAAATTTGTGGCTGCAACAGAACGTGATGAGACAACAAAAAAATTGGTAAATGTTAGATATTGCAATATTCATAACATTATTAATTATTGTTTTGATTATATATATAGGATTTTTGCTTTATGTCTAGTTGTTTGCCATGGAAATACTCTTCGAGAAAGAAAAAGGAGCATTCTCAAACTACAAACTGGAAAGGGCAAACGACATCCTCTCCCAAGACAATGGGTAAGTAGACAATTATTATGTAGATTATTAGAAAAAGCTTTTATCAAGCATGACCTTACATTATTTTCTTCCATTTGTAGATTTGATTGTGGTGTCTTTGTTATTAAATACATGCAGCAATCAGATAATTATGTGAAGAGAAATCCTTTATTTCAGGTATGACCTCTTGTAAACATATATAGTCATAGACTCATAGGTTAGCAGTTAGGCATGGTCCACACACAATCCTACACGAGCACGCTGGCACTTTAATTCTTTCATTCATATAAATGATATGGACAACAATATTATAACGTAGTTTGACAGTAAAAAAGAAAGGGGGATTTGGCTGTGAAGTTGCTCAACAATGACCTGAACCAAGAAAAACAAAATTTATATGACAAAGCAAGAAGGCACTATGCACAAGTTGAAAAGCAAGATGACTGTAAAAGATTACGACTTGATACTTCAAAAGAGTACTCTGAAGATGTCGAACGAGAGCAAAAACAAAGATTTGATGATTTTGACAAAAGAGGAAATGGACATGATGATTTAGAGAAAGGTACGAGCATTAGCATAAACTACATATCCTACTCAGTTTAAATGCCTTTACTTTATGAAAATTATTAAAGTTCTTGAACTTGTAAAAATTGTCATAACTTTCAAAAATTACTCTTGTTAAATTGTAACCTCATCTTAGTTAAATTTCTATTAGCCACTCTCTTCTCGGTAGCTTTTTTATTATTTAATGAAGGACAAATGCAGGAAGGATATTTCTCTCTTTCATTTCTTCAAGTTCATTATGGGACTGATTTTCATCTTCCTTTGTTACTTCTACTTACCGCCTTTGCACAATTAATATTCATTCTCTACTTTTGAGTTAGACAGGCTCAAGATTCATCCTCTGAATAATCTTCATTCCTTTATTACTTTGTTCGTTTGAATTGCAATCATAATGAGGAAAAGTAGATGATTTTTTATATGTGCAGAAAAAGTATATTCTTTTTTGTATGATAAAAGTAGCTACTTGCATATAAGAAAATTATATGATATTTATCGACGAAAACTGAAGCCCCAAACTTACCGGGGAAAAAAATAAAAAGTTATAAGTAGTTGATCTTTACAATCTACACTAAACTCCTAAGCAATCATTTTGTCAACTTGCGAATAGGGAGCTCATTCTCAATTACAGTGAATGTGAGGTGAACACGTATTTTTTTATGGTTGTTGTCATCGAGTGAATGTGTTATGAATGATGCACATGATGTCTAAACTCTAAAGATGGTGAATTTTTTGGGGCAAAGTCATGTTAAGGGCATTAATATTTATCAATTCTTCTACCTTCTCATCTCTAGTGTCATACTTTTATCTTTTGTGCTGTTCAGTAAGAGGGAAAAGAAGCTAACTCTTGTCATTGTTGGATGTGATCATCCCCTGATGAGTATGACATCAGGGGAAGCAGATATAATACTGCCAGGCTTCGGATTTCACCCCACCGAAGAAGAACTCCTCAATTTCTACCTCAAGAACACCATCCTTGGAAAAAAGCCAACCTTCGACGTCATCGGTTTCCTCAACATCTATCACCACGATCCCTGGGAGTTGCCTGGTATGTATCCATGTCTACGTGTATATCCCTCCACTGCTTAGTACACCCTCACTCACTCAATATATACATGCATGCTTATTAGGCCTTGCCAGGGTGGGAGAAAGAGAGTGGTACTTCTTCGTGCCGGGGGACAAGAAGCAGGGGAGCGGCTACCGCACCACCCCGAAAGGGTTCTGGAAGGCCATCGGTAGAGACATAAGCCTGTCGGAGCCGAAACGCCTCATCGGGCTGAAGAAGATCCTGGTGTTCCACCAAGGGCGAGCCCCCTGCGGGTGCAGAACTGCCTGGGTCATGCACGAGTACCGCCTCCCCGACTCGTGCCACCTCCCCAAGGACGTTGTGCTCTGCAAGATTTACAGGTCCCTCCTTGAAGGTCCTCGAGCAGAGGGCGGCCCTTGAAGAAGAGTCCAAGCAACTCCCTCTCGCTAACGTGTCCCCCTGCAGCTTCAGCGACACCCTTCTCGATCTATTCCCTGACACCAGCCTCATGTCTGATTATGATCTCTCTCTCCTGTTAGAATATGAATAGAAATATAGAAAGTTTATTTGCTGATATGTCATATGTGTAATATCTGTATTTTGTATTTTGTAGTCTCTGCATATATTCCCTGTATTTGATTGTATAGGTGTCTCCCACTCATAGGCTCAGTTAGGATTGGCCGTTATTGTAAGATTCGCTTGTACGCGTCCGGAATGTTGTATTGATGCTTATATAATACAGTCATTCTAGCGGATGTGGATTCTCTGCGCCTCATTATTCACAGATCATTCTTACTGATTTTCTATCTCCTCCCAACCGGAGACAAGATTTTGGACGGAACTGATTCCCTGCCTATCTTTTGGATAGATAGGAGGAGCTTGTCGCTTAGCTTCTGAGGCTTGGCGGTCCCGATCTTATTTTTTTACTTTCTATTTTTTTAAAAAATATTATTTTTAATGGGTACAGAATCTAAAATAAAGATAATCTCTCAACTAACATTTTTTCAAAAAATGATTTTTTATTCAAAAAGCAACCGTTTAAAAAAATAAAATTTGGACAAATCAGGATGTAGATGCTCCAAGCTCTTGGCCGGTTCCGATTTTGGACCGTTTGGATTGGTATTTTGCTTTGGATTTAGCAGATATGGATTCAGAATAGTTTTTGGGATTTAGGAAATAAAAATGGTTTTTGGAGAATAGTTTTCTATATTTATGAGGTAAAAATAGCTTTTGGAGAATAACTTATTGATAACAATGATAATATTTGGATATGTATCAAAATTGCTTTTTTAGGGTCAAATTTACCAAAAGGAACATTAGCTTTTAGTGTAATTGCATAAAAGGATAAGATTGTATTTAAATATTACAAACATTATATTTATAATAAATACCAAAAATTACATAAATTTGTATACAAAATTAAAATACTTAAGGGTACTGACTGGTATTGAGAAATATTTTATGATATTAAAATTTTTTTTTAGGATATTAAAAAATATTTCAGGGTAATAACTGATTTTGGAAAAAAAATTAGGGTACTAATGGGTACTAAAAAGATACTTAAAAATACTAAAATAATACTTCATGATCTTGAAAATTTATTTTAAGATATTGAAAAAATATTTTAGGATAGGAACTAATCTTGAAAAAATATTTTAGGATATTGAAGGGTACTAAAAAAATATTTAAGGATATTGAAAAAATACTTCATGATCTTGAAAATTTATTTTAAAATGTTGAAAAAATATTTCAGAGTAATGATTAACCTTACAAAAAATATTTTAAGGTACTAAAGGGTACTAAAAAAATACTTAAGGATACTCGACTAGTACAGAAATTGGCACAATATACATAAATAAATGAGTTCTAAAGGGGTGTTTGGCAAACTAAAGACAAAACCTAGGTTTAATGCAAAATAACTTCTACACAAATCTAGAATATTTGGTAAATTTTTGCTAAATCCTAAGATTTGGAAACATCCACAGTCTTTAAATACTTATGCACTCCTTGTGACTTCCAGTTTGACTTCTAATTCCTTTCTCGTTTCTCCTTTATTCCATTTCTTTTTTTTTTTAAGTAATTAATTAATTCCCATCCCTACACCCTCCCCTGTTCCCATCCTCATCCGTACATATATTTCAATTTATTACTGTTAGTGCTTTTAACCTCAACTCCAACATCCGCCCGGCCGCCTTCTGTTTTTCTCCTTTGTTTCTCCTGTAATATTTCTTCTCTTGTTCTCAGATATCATCACGCAGGAAAGGGTTCCCCATATTAGACTCTTTGTTAGTATTACTACATCTTATATTAGTCTCAGCCTTGTTTTTTTTGCATTGTTCATACATGAAAAAGTCATATCACTTCATCGACGTCTTTTTATGGCTTCCTGGAGTGTTCATCCATTCATTTTATTGGAGATTTACGTCATATGCCCTTCCCATTTAATTTCATTTACACTAGCAGCAATCTTAACAATTTAGAGTTGGGACTCAGCCGGACCGGGCTTAAAAATTAGAGGAGCCTGATTAAATAAGCTTTGGAGGGCTGGCCATGTAGGGCCTGTGGCTTAAAAAGGCCAGCCTCTTTTAATTATTATTATTATTATTTGGATGCATGAATTCACATATGACGATAATTTACTAATTTATATGTAGTTTATATTTGTTATAAAGTTATTTATACATTGAAGTACAAATATACAAAGACATAATAACTATAATTTTATTATTTGATTTATTATTTGTTTCATAAAGATTATGGATGTGTTCATAATGCGGAAAAGAAATTCATGATATTCTTACTCATGAACCGAGCCTACTCGAATCGAAACACAATCAAATGTCGTTAAAATTAATGATAGTGGCAAAGATGATGACAATAATAATCATCGTACCAATGTCACTTAGTGGTATGCTTCTTATATTATATGTGAGTTATTTGTGAACGTAGTTTGTTTTTTATTATGAATTAGTGATTTGTGTTTATTTGTTGGATGATTCTTGTTATTTTGATATTAATATTGACAACATTTATTTGATAAATTAGAACTTTAATTGTTGTAATTTATTAATTATATTTCTTTTTTAAAAAAAAGAGGAAAAATAGTTAAAATCTGGAATAGTAACTTCTCGGGCCTGGAGGGCCGGCCCCGGCCTTGATGCTCTCGGTCGGGCTTTGAAAAACAGATGTTTTTTGTAATAACCCTCTTTTATGTAAATTTTTGTATGAAGCTAATTAATATTATATTAATGAGATATATGGAATTTCCATAAAATAAGACAAATAATATATGTTTTAATTTGATTGGTTAATAAGGATTATAATTATGAGAGGGCCACATGGAAAGATGAGTTATCATGAAGGGGGCACCTAAGCACCCATGTGGCAAAATCATATTTAAAGGAGGAAAAGTTGGACACACATATGCATATGTAATCAATTAAGGGACACCTAAGGGGACACCTAAGCTACTTAAGCGGCAACACACAAATTAAAGGGAAAAAGTGTAGGGGACACTTGGAAATATTCTATACATAGCTTGTGCCACTTAATACACCTTAGCCATTAAGCAAGCATTGTAGCCACAAGAATAAAGCACATGATTAGAGTGCACTTTTGATTCAATAAAGAAGGACCAAGTGGCGTGAAAGCATGGAGCAAGGGAGGAAAATCTGATTTTATTCCCCAAAAAAATAGGAGAAATGTAGAGAAAATACAAGGTGCCTTACCTCTATAAATAGCACCACACTCTTCCCATTTTGGCAAGCAAGAAACACCATCTACACTAAAGAAAAGAGAGAGATAGGGGGAGTGTTGTGGAGACCATAAGCAAGAAGGATTTCAAGAGGAAAAGAGGTAAGGAAGTTATGAGAATTATTTTATTTCTCTTAAATTCATACAAGTATGTTTAAGTCTTCAATTAGTAATCTTGTATAATATTGTTGGAGTTATAGCTATAATTAAAAGGAGATCAAGGTGAAGTAGCCAAAGAAGATAGAACTTCAAGCAAGTAAGTTCTCTTCCCTAACTTCTTGAAATCTTGCAAAAGTTTAAGGAAATTTTGGGTAATAGCTAGAACTCAATGATATGATTATATTTTGGTGGTTTTGATGGTTTAAAAGTGTTTAAAATGAAATTTTGTATGAGGAAGAGTATGGAGTACGATTTAGAAAACGAGAAGCATGAATATATGCAAATAAGAAGGTAGAAAAACCCACAGGGGTATTTTCAGAAACTGGGAATTTTTCACATGTTTCTGGACTAAATAAGTATTTTTAGACAAAAATAGACATGTCAAGGATCATACAGATTTTTGGAACACCCAAATCGGATTTTTCTACAATTAGTTATGAATTTTTGAAGTTGGATCAATTTCAGAAATTTTGAGGACCATGTGCGAAAATAAGAGAAAATTCACCAAAGAAGAAGTACTCAATAATAAAGGGAATTAATGAGTTATAAAGTAAGAGGACCCCTTTTTCAAGTACATTATTATAAGAAAGAAGTGATATTAGCGGTGACACTGTTATGTTATTTTATTTTAGGTCTATCATTCTTACATAATAGCCGGACCTTTCACTAATCAACTACCTGCAGGTAAGTAACCTTAATTTCATGTACTTTTGTGTGACTTTGTATGTATGTTTTACCATGATTGGCTATGCATTCGATGTTATGTGTTCCAAGCGCTTTGGATACCGGAACCGCTGTGTGCGACCCCGGCATGGTTATGTGCCTTATTTAAGTAGTGCACGTTATATGTGACTGCTTGTTCCGATTTAGGGCCGGCATTTTTCGTGCGACACCGTGAATGCTTTGTATGATTTATGGTTTTCTTACATACTTTGTACATGCCTTGTATATGAAATTAATGGTTACTGGGATTCATTTATGAATCCCAGATTATTATTATAAGAATACAGAAGTGCTTCTAGGACAGAAAGCAGAGGCTAAAGGTAAGACAAGGGAGCTTGGTTGAAGATTAGCTATGCATGGTGGCGCTTTTGTTATTACATGTTTAGTCTTGGATGACTGTATATTGATAGTTATTTTGGGACGTTTATCCGGATGATCGTATATTAACCCTTGAAGGGTGTTATTTTGTTTACATTGTCAAAATTTATATTGTCCAAATTATTCTCGTTGCTCTCGCGCGTAGATACTCGATATATATATATTTATTTATTTATTTATTTGTTTATTTATTTATTTGAAAATAAAAGTCACTCTACCCGCCACCTGAAAATGTGAGACCGGTAGGAGTGTAACATTTTTCTTATCCCAAACCTTGGAGGGCTTGCCCTATTAGACCACGACCTTCATGGGTCAGCCCTATAAGACTAGGCCTACCCTAATTCCCAGCTCTACTTCACTTAACTGAGTGAAACCAAAAAACCAAAAGAACTAGGGGAGTTGTAAGGATTCAAATGAGCTCTACTTCACTTAACTGAGTGAAACCAAAAAACCAAAAGAACAAGGGGAGTTGTAAGGAGTCAAATGAGCCACATGTGGGTTTTCTTATTTTCGGTGTCTCCATCCGTGCGGTGTCGAAACAAACATTGAAAGGCCCAAAAGAGCGCCTAAATGAGAGCAAACGCAGAGGCAAGAAGGGCATGGGCTTCTCAAAGCCCTCTCTGTCGAATTATTGCCTCGGTTTCCCAAGGTAACCAATTACTACCTCCGATCCTAATTATAAAACTTAGTTGATTTTTTTTGAAGCGATTAAGGAAGCTGAATAAGTTACTTAATCATTTCGTATGTTGTGTATCTTTAGATTATATATTAATTTATTAGTCAAATTAATTAGTTTGAAAAAAATAAAAATAAAAATATTCTAAAGTAATTTAATTAACTTTTTTAATATCTCCAATAAAATCAACTAAGTCTTATAAGGACCGGAGGGAGTAGCTTCCAACAGACGAGTTGTCTTCTATTTTAATGACTCCGTCGGATATAATATACTCTACTTCCTCTAATCTCTATTACAGGTAGTCTTCTAAAAGGAATATTCTTTCATTTATAAGGCATTTGTTAATTTCGTATTAAATATTTTCTTTTCATATTTACCCATATTAATAAGAGAAGTAAGGAGAAGTAGAAATTAATATGATCTTAGAGTTTAATATAGATAGTAAGGATAATAATAAAAATCACTTGAATTTTACGCAAATTTAATACTTTTAGCTAGCTGTCTTTTATCGAAAAAGGGTTTTAAATATTTTGCGTTAGTTCTGGTGATAATGTTGGAACTAATTTTTAAAAAGGGCTTATTGGAATATATTATTATATTAGTTAAAATATTGAATAATCAAATATAATTTGTTAATTCTTTTGTACTCTTTTAGAAGTTTAATTATTCGGCTGCAAAATCATATCCAATTATTTCATATCCTTTAAAGTGCTAACAGAAATCTCATATTCATTGAATCAAAGGCCATCCTCAATCTACCAGTCTCAAAGAGTCAAAGACCAACTCATACATTCTGAAGAGGTATGACTTAATGTATTATTAGTTTAATCATATACACCCAAATCGAACACTTCCCCCTAATTAACTCAAGTTTAATTTAAATTGTCACTTAATGACGATCTTAGATTATTAATAATCCATTTATTACTAATGTAAGTGTACAGTTTTTCACATATTTTGGAGTTAGAAATTAGGAACCAAGTGAGAGAGAAAATTTAATTCCCATACGTCTGCTATTATATCTGGGAATAAATACATAGTGGTAGATATTTACAGTCTTTTTTTAGCACCAAATGTTTTAAGCAAAAAATAACACCTGAAAAAAATATAAGTCCCAAATAAAAGTTATAAGCAAGTCCTAAAGGATTTGGTATTATTATATTACCAGAAAATCAGGAAAATTTGAATAATTTAAAAAGTTTTGTAAGCCCCAAAACAAGCCAACAAAACAAAGAGGCACCAGGATGACACAGTAGAAAATGGATGCAAAAAAGGGCACGAGAGACGACAACTAGCTTGTTGCAGAGAGCTTGTCATTTTTTAGGGTGAGAAAAAACAAACCAATTAAGTGAGAGATAATTTAGTGGTAAACATTTAGAAGATAGTTTAATTTCCCACGTTGCTATTGATGGGAGATAATTTAGTTTACATATGGACAATCAATAGAGAAAATTTAGATAATTAACTGTAAATTTTGGAGACAAATTGGATTGATGTATTATATTTATGATCAAACCCAATTCCCAATTAGCTCTTATATTTAGAATTGGAGGAAGTACATCTATCCCATATTGCCCATATTTAATATTAATTAAAATTTGAAAATTACATTGTATAGGTTTAAATGAAGATTAAATTAGAAACTCCTTTGATTTTCAGAAAGAGGTAAAGAGTTTTAAATCTTCCCTTAATAATTCTGGTGAAAATAAGTGCTAGATAAAAATGACTGGTCAGGGTACATATTAGTCCTTTTATACTCTTTTGCAAGTTTATATTGCCAGAAAATCAATCAGCAAAATTTGAATATTGTTAAAAAAAAAAAATGTAAGCCCAAAAGCAACCCAATAAAACACTTGTCTTTTGTTTCCAAAAGTTTATATAGCATGTCCAAAATGAAGAAAGACAAACCCAAGGTGATGCTAAGTATTAGGAAAGGATTCAAGTTGGGTCATCTTTTGTTTCCAATTGGCACTATGAAGACTTGCAGATGATACAACATGTGCTTATATGTGTGTGTATCCATGCTTCTAATATGTTCACATATGCATAAATGCATGTATTTTAATTCAAGTTTTGTCCCCCCCCCTTTTTTTAAATCACTCTGATTCTTCAGTCCTAGAGAGTTGGTTTTTTGATCCCCACGTTTACATTTGACTCGAAACAAATTCATCATACTTGCGTAGGATTCATGGGTGAGTATTTATTTATTGTCTTCTTATATTCTCTTTTAATATTAATGGACCAAGGCTAGTTATGTTAATATTTAATTTCATGAGTTTTTAGGTAATAGATATTTTTGTTGAGATATTAATCAAGAGTGAGAAAAAGAAAGCTACTCCTTCAAATTGGTATCTTGCTGTGATGTTTTTGGTAATTTTCTATTTCTTTTTTTGTTATATGATGTATGTTTATAATTTTTTAATCTAAAACTAGTTTATTGACAACTATTTTTCATGGTTCATTGATGATGTAATTACAGACTGCAGAGCACTCGTACCCGATAAGCACAACTTCAAGGACTTTGTCCATAAACACAAAATGAGAAAAAATTATATATTTGACCAAGAGTACCTGAGAAGGTGTGTTTTTTCAACTCTTAATAGCAAAGTTTTTTTAATTGACATGATTGCTTTTTTTTTTTTTTTTTTGGGTATATATCAATTTGATTTCCGTTGTCACAAATAACAGGTGTTTATTCCTGTTCACACTGGACATGAGACACATGGACATTTTTATTTATACATTTTCTATTTAAATAAAAGTGTTATTGAAATATGGGATTCTCTACCCAATAACAAATTTGGGGCTGCAACAGAACGTGATGAGACAACAAAAAAATTTTTAAGTGTTAGATAATTGCAATATTCATAACATTATTAATTATTGTTTTGATTATATATATAGGATTTTTGCTGTATGTCTAGTTGTTTGCCATGGAAATACTATTCGAATGACTTGAGAGATATTGTGTCACCAGATGCTCTTCTATCCTTGCATCAACCCTCCCTATTTTCTCATCTCACACATCTCCAAATTTGGTATTGTCACAGCATGGAGACTATGATGACGCCAAAGTTATTAGTACTCTTCGTAAACCTACGCACCATTCTCGTTGGTTATTGTCGGAAGAAAGAAATAGTTGGAGAGGATGATCATTCTAAAATGGAACTTGGCGGTAGTGGCAACCCTTCTCACCCTTCTCCTATCTCTTCCCAGGCTAACATCTCTGAAATTACAGCACATGCCGAAGATTGCTTCTATGGAGGCTACATGCACTGCCCTTCTCTCCAAACATTCTCTGCCGAAGATTGCTTCCAACTAAATCCCCCTCGGATAGTAAACTCAAAAGGGTGTATGCTTTCCATAGGGAAGACCTTTACTGGATACAGTTGGGAAATTAAAACTGATAAATCAGTCCATATCTGCACCATTATAATTTCACTTCCTTTTATATTATATATATGTTTATGATGCTAATTGAATCTCAACAATTTATGAATATTATTCCTACTGTTTGTGTTCTTCTCATGAGTTTCTCTTCTTTACACACAGAAATCGATACACCTAGAAAAATCTAAAATTATTAGAGCCAAATAACCATGTTACTTATGTCTTCTTTATTTCTCTCCATTTTCCTGTGTTGCACTTAATTTTTGTTATCACTTTCATAAGTTTCTGAATTACAGCCAATAAATGTTCAAATAATTGAAATTTTATTTGCTATAAATTGTATCAAATAACATATCATAGATAAATCTCAATAAAGTATGGTTGCAAAGTTGTGAATATATCTCATCTCCTATATAAATTCCTAATGTTCTTTTTAATTATTCAGTCAGTTGTAAAAGTTGTTTGAGGCATGCGTCTCAATTAAATTAACAGAACATTTTTACTTGAAATTCTGATTCTAATTCTAATGCCATTTGATAATGTAATATGCAGGGCCTAGTGTTCTTGTGCGTGACTATTTATTTGGGCTACGGTGGTAAAAATGACTTATAATCCATCTGGCTTATGGAAAAGTCTAGATTGGGTAAAAGTCATATTGTGAAATGTGATTTATAATTGAATTGGCGGTAGCATAAGTAGTTTTTGATATTTAAACCTATAGTCAATTTGAAATATTTTTGAGGGTATTGACTGGTACTAAAAACATATTTTAGGATATTAAATGATACTAAAAAAATACTTCATGATCTTGAAAAATTATTTTAGGATCTTGAAAAAATTATTTTTAGTACCAATCAAGACTTAAAATATTTTTTAAGGCACTGAATGGTACTAAAAATATACTTTAGGATACTAAACAATATTAAAAAAACTATAAGTATGATCAAACAAGTTAATTTTGGTCCATAAGTTCAATTAGAATAACTTCTCAACCAAATATGTATTTTCCTATAAGTCTTATTCAAATAGTGCATAAGTCCAATTAGGCTTTCCAAAAGTCTTACCAAACATGCACCACGTTTGGGATACCGATGGGAAAAATGACTTATAGTCAATCTAACTTATAGAAAAGTCAAATAAACTAAAATTTATATTGTGAAATGTGATTTATATTTGGGTTTGCGATAGCATATGTAGCTTTTGATATTTAAAGTTATAGTCAATCTCAAATATCTTTTAGGCTACTAACTGGTACTAAAAATATACTTCAGGATAGAGCTAAGAATTAGGGTTGGCCCGGCTCGACAGGGCTTGGCTCTACATGGCATGGGGTAAGGAAAACATCTGTTTTTCAAAGCCCGGCCCAATAGTATCAGGGCCAGGGCCGGCCCTACAGGGCCTGAAAATTACTATTCTAAATTTTAACTATTTTTCCTTCGATTTTTTTCAAAGAAATATAATTAGTAAATTGCAACTATTAAAGTTCTATCAAATAAATGTTATTAACATTAATATCTAAATAATATAAATTATATTAAACAAAGGAATTGCTTATATATGCCCACGATAAAATGTCTTTCCTTCTCGTAATTTTGTGTGTCTCTGTTGATTCCCTAGGTTCATGCATGATTTTACCGATGTAAAAATAATTATACTTATTTTACACAAAATATATTTATAATTTATTACTTATATAATATTGTAATACCAAAGTATCTGTTTATTTAATATGAAAACATCCTTTCTTTAAACTTTATAATAACTAATTATGTGTTTTAATACGTAATGATAATAAACATAATAAAGGGTTATAGTTTAAACTAAAAAAATCTAAGTAATTACAAATAAACACATACATTAAGTGGAAATCTAAGTAATTATTATTTTATTTTTTTAAAAAAGCTATAGTTAAACAGCCTAATGGGTCCGGCCCGATTAAGCCCTAGGCCCTGCAGGGTCTATTTCAAATTTCTGGCCTATTTTTCAAGCCCAAGCCTTGCAAGGCCAGGGCTTAAACGGGCTCGACCCGATTTCCCGACTCTACTTAAGGATACTTTTGAACATACTAAAAAAAGTACTTCATGATCTTGAAAAATTATTTTAGAATTTTGAAAAAATTATTTATTGTACCAGCATAAAGCACCCTAAAATATTTTTTTGGGTACTGAATGATACTAAAAATATACTTGTAAGATACCGAATGGTACTAAAATAAATACCTCATGATCTTGATCCATAAGTCTGATTGGAAAAAAACCTCCCCAAAATAACTTTTCTAATAAGTTACTTTTGGTCCATATAAGTCTAATTGAAACATTTTCTCAACCAAACATACATTTTCCTATAAATATGATTCAAACGGCGCATAAGTTTAATTGGGCTCTCCAAATATGCACTTTATATTAACTCATTAATTTAGAACTGTGCTTTTAATTGATTCCCTATTCATATTGTGCACTTTTGTATTGTATTTCTCCAATTAAGCTTTTTTCATCGGCACATTTACAATGAAGCTGAGTATGTGACATTTTGAAACCTTTAGCCAATAAGTTGTTCAACATTATATTTTATTACGTGTCCCTCTCAAGGACTTATTCAAAGGACACATTTACATTTGATTACTCACCCGAAATTTATTGGCAAAAATGCATATAAACCTTAAGTAATGAATTTATTTATTCCCACTTGTTAAAAAAAATCGATACAATAATATTTTTTTAGCTTCTTTTAGTTTATTCCTCCGACTTGGTAAACATCATCTAATTGATTCCCTCAATTTTTCAATTCGTTTTCTAATTGTTGATGGGTAGAAGGTTTCTAAAACCAACGACACCATATGACATACCAACCATGGAGCCTAATTCTTCAGCAAAAAGAAGATTTCAATTACACCTACTTTATTTTCCTGTGTCTTGCATCCTAAAAAGAGTTGAACAAAGCGTCATTTTATTTTATGAAAGAAAGAGGACCGTTCTGAGCCTCTGACATTAATTAGGACCTCTTAAGTCAAACTGAATGTAAATTTTTTGATCATTTATAGCCTAAAAAAGTTATATGGCGAGACGAAGTTATAATATATATCTCAATATGACATATGAGTATTATTTTAGGAAAAATGACATTAAAACCTCAATTACGAAAAAATAATATTAAAAAAGTTTCAAAATTTATTAATCGTAACTCCTACTTGTCAATCAATAGTTGCTCTTTTATTTGTCATTGATAACCTATAAGATCTTTTGATATTATTTTTAGGGATTTTGGTGTCATTTTTCTCTATTTCATCGCACATGTGTCTCTCTCCCACGTGCTACACAACTCTATCAGCCGCCTAAATCCCATAGGGTGCGTTACATGGGAAGAGTCCACACCCACACACTTCTCCTCAAGGATATAGACTCTATCGAGCATCGGCACACCACATGCCATAAAGAATAGGTGCATGAACCAAAAAGTCTCCTAAGTAATAGATAGTCACAAGCTCATTAATAGAGCCAATAAAATAATAGAAAAGTCTCCCATTTTGTAATGGCGTCATTAATCTGGTAATTTTGGACCTCAACGGGGTTTAAGATTTCATCGGTGCTTACATCAGCCAGGACCAGATTACCTCAAATAGAATTATTTAAGAAATTAGTGTACAGTAAATAGTTTGTTTCCACTTGCGTAACAGAAGGATATTCCTCTGTGGACTTGGCACGACTTCATTTTGTCTGGTTCAGGTGAACTTGTCACTTCCCATTTTATAACAGCTTCGTTATGCTCGAAATTGATTAAATCATTCTGTTTGATGAAGCCTCGGGACATGATCAGAACTATCTGTTTTCTATAATTTGGTAGCTCGCATGCTCTGTTTTGTCTTATTTTCAGTAAAGAGTGCAACAGAATATATGAATGAAAATTACCCATGTTTTCAAGATCACTAGTAGAGTTCCATATAAAACTGTTTTGAAAGGTATACTCTAGTACCCCTTTTTTGAACATGCCCCCCCAATTTATTTCTTGAAATTTCCTACATTTACATTTTCCTTTTCTGTTGTTATGCTGATGGAACTGGAGTATTATTACCCCGTTGAGTCCTTGAAATCTTTGCTTCAGCCGGATTTTCACAAAACAAGGATGACGAGAACATCAATGTTTCCTGCTACTGCCAAAAGCCCACCAGGGGATTCTTTAAGTCAAGATGTGATTGCCACAGTAGAGAAGAGCATGAAAAAAATATGCTGACAAGCTCATGCGGTTTCATGAAGGGATTAGTTCAAGGCTATCACAGTTGGAGTTATATTGCTACAATCTTGACAAATCAATTGGAGAAATGCGAACTGATTTAAATCATAGCAACGGAAAGGCAGAGTCAAAGCTTAAATCTCTTGACAAACACCTTCAAGAAGTAAGTTGCATTTTCAATGGATAGTATCTTCTTGAAAGTGTTTGTCAAGGGCGGAGCTGTAGCAAAAGTTTGGGGGGCCAAACAGTGGTGGGGGGTTTGGGGAGCTGATTTTTTTTTTTTTTTTTTTTTTAAGGAAAGTTTTAAATATAGAAAAAAATTTAGGTAATTAGAATGAAATATAGAAAAAAAAAAATGACAAGATCGACATAAATTATACAAGACCCCACATGGAACAAAAATTGAATTATAAACCCCAAAAATATAAAAAAGAGAGAAAAATGTAATAAAAAAAGAAGTTGGGGGACCAAAATTTAATTTTACATTATATTAAAAAAATTTAAAAAAATTCTAAACAATTTTTTTTTGGGGGCCATAATCCCATAAAAGCTCCATCCCTGGTGCTTGATAAATTTTTTATAGCTTAAACTAAGAATCAGTCTTCTTAATGGATAAATTTTATTCTTATTTTTTTGATTGGTTTTCATGTAGGTCCACATGTCTGTACAAATTTTAAGAGAAAAACAAGAGCTAACTGACACTCAGAAAGAACTAGCCAAGCTTCAACTTGTTCAGAAAGAATCATCTTCCTCAAGCCATGCACAGTCCAACGAGGAGAGATCTTCCCTTTCTGCCACAGAGCCTAAGAAAACTGATTATACATAATTTTTATTTCCTGTTTCGTTTTGTTATCTTTGATTGATTAGCTGTTCCTTCTAGTTTTGCCGCGAAGGCCATGTGACTTGTGATACCCATAAATGAAAGCTAGTGTATTTGATGTAGTTTTTTTTTTTTTTTTTTTTTTGGCCCGAAGTATTTGATGTAGTTGATTAACGCATGTTTGTGATACATAAGTCAACATGATGTGTGTATGGCTTAATAACATATATTTCATATTTCATATAAACATTATCTCCAAAAAAAATATTTCACATAAACACTATAGCCAATTTGTGGTTTTTCCTTTTAATAAATTGACCTTTATAAAAAACCGCTAGTAAAAAAAAAAAAAAAAAAAAAAAAAAAAAAAAAAAAGAGGAAGAGGTCACATACATGTTGGTGATATGAGGCGGGGCCTAGTATGTGGTGGTGTGGTAGAGCCTCTGTTTTTTTTTTTTTTTTTTTTTGGTACAGATGGGTAGAGCGCATTAGCCCCGCTATTGATGTGGCTATGGGGCTCGGCAAAATAGAGTGATGGGGCGAGGGTTCATTAATTAGCGCATTCTCGTTTCTTAATATCAAAGCTGATTAAATTATTAGATTTAGTTTAAAAAATAAGATCTTAATCTATTTATGTTTCATATTTTTTATTTTTTAAAGTAATTTTTTGATAAATTAATTGTAATTTAACGTTGGCAAAAAAAAAGTAGGGATAATTAGAATAAAGTACCTAAAAAATAATATTTATTAAGAAGGAATTTAAAAACTATTATTATCTATCGAATGATCAAATATCAAAATATAAATTAACAAATACTAAATTTCCCTAACTAAATCTTTAATTCCTCCCTACCACTACCACATCTATTAATAATTAAATAATAGTAATTTTAAGATAATTAAATTATGTGAGCCGGGTGAATAATTATATTTAAGTTTTTTTTAATGATTTTTCATCATAAAAATTTCAATGATGATTGATTTAGTGGCCTTGAGTGCTCATAAATTTTGCACTTTCAGTACAATTATTTTTCACAATTCTAATCTAAAGTCTTATGTATATACGATATTTTCAAAATTTATTACTTTATAAAAAGTATAATAATCTTAAAGTCGCGTTTAGAAAAATTCTTTGTTCGTCCTTCTCATAATTTTATTAAAATATTAGGAAATTCATACCTTTTACCTATTTAACTGGTTTTTAGTAGACGTATTGTTGAATTAATTAATCCAATCTCTTTTTCCTTTGGATTTTTCTGTTCCTTGACTCCTCCATTTAAACTTCCACCCAACAACAACAAAAACAATTATTTCATGTTTATCTCTTCTTTATATGTATCATACCGTTAGAAATGGTTGCCCTGCTCGTCCGTGGACCATCTAGATCTCCTTCTTTTTTCTTTTTCAAAAAAAAAAAAAAAAAAAACGAAAAACAAAATAATCATTTTTTAAAAACATGTTAATTCAGATATTATCTTTTATTAGATTCTCTACCCATTAAAGTTAACTTTTATTTAAAAAAAAGGTAAAAAAAAATCAGATCGGACTGTCCAAATTTAATCGGGATAGTCTAAAGCTCGTCCACATAGATGAGTTCTCTCTGCTCCTTCTTTGGACAAGGAGCAGAGAAACCGGGTCCATAACTTTGGGGGAACCAAGTTTTTTCCAAGAAAACTTCATAGATTGGATAATTAGATTTGAGATTGCTTGGTTGTTAACAGTGGCTTCTAAATCTATCTATATCCGTTTTCTTGAAGTTCTAAATATACGAGAAAAATTGGGGTGTTTGATTAGGGTAATTTAGTTTTTTTAAAAAAATTTATATTTTAATTTTTGGTAGTCTAAATAATTACTATTTTTAAGGTCCTAACTCCTAGTCAATAAACATTATTTCCTCCCAGACCTTTTCTCCAACATTAGCAAGAAAGTAGCAATTGACGTCCATGCCATATAACAGTAAAATTAGTACGAAAGTAGCAAGGGAATAATTAACCTCTCTATCACAAAATTAAGGACAACCATATATAACAGCGAAATTAGTGAGGGACTTTATCTTTTGCTAATTTTAGATTTTATCGAATTTAAAAAGTTAAGAAAGTTACGTTAGTTTATCCAAAATTTCATATAAATTATTTATTAAAGTCCTTTTCAAACTTAAACGTTACAAAATACTATCATTGTTTCATCATATCCTTTAATTTACTCCTTGTGCTCCTTAATATAAAGGGTTAAGGTGCAATTTTACTAATGAACTATTGGTCCAAAAGCAGCCAACACAATAAACAATTGAAAGGACCATAAATGCCAAAAAAATATTTTAAATGGGCAACTATCACAAATGCACTCACATCTAAACTAATGGCATTTAAATGGTTATTTGGTGAGGACTTTGACGTTGACGTGGCAGGGGGGAAGAAATGCGTCGCATAGACATGTCAGCAGGGAAATAAAAAAGAAGAAGAAGCAAGTATTCCTTCACCTTCTTAGCGTGCGTAAAGCTCCGCAATACGCTGGATCGAGGAGGTAAAGGTGAAACTGATCTGGAAAGCGATCTGAAAACGAGGGTTTAGCTTCTATGGCGACATCTTCGATTGTTGTATTTGGTTGCGATCCCCCACTTTATTCCCAGCGAAGAGCGCCGCCGCCTCCTGCATCACCGAACCCTAATCCAAACTTCGGGGTTAATCCAAGTGGTGGTTCATCTTGTTGTTTCATCTAGTTTGGGGTCTATGGTCAAGGTATGCTCAACCGTCGATTCCTCCGAGGACCTATCCGCCTTCTCCTTATGGTAGTGGTGCCGCCCTTGCGTGGGTTCAATTTGGTAAAGCCCCTCTTTTCTCCATCTCTTCTTCCTCCACAAATCCCAATCTATGAAAGTTGATTCTTTTGTTCATCCCGAAGACATCCTTCGTAAGGTCTGCCGTTCTCGTCGCCTTCAACTCTGAATCCCAAAATTTTGCTTTTGGCTTTGTCATAGGGAGCTTGATTTTGGGTTTGCATTTTTGGGTTTTAAATTAAAGTGACTTGTAGTTGTTGTATTTACAGTTGCCAACAATGCTATACTTTTATGGAACGAAGCTTAAGTTCGAATTTGTGTGTTCTGTTTTGGGTGTTAGAAATTTTTGCCTTTCCTAACTGTCATTAAAATTCCAATTAGCCACTGGTTTTGGTTCGACGGAGGTGGTAGCTGAAACTGATGGTTGGTGGCTATGTTCTCTTCCCTCTCATCTTTGAAGCTCACGACCATGCGATCCGAGATTCGGTTCTCGATCTCCTTTCTCCGGGCTCAGTGATGAAAGAGTAGCTGTGAGAGCATCTCCGGCGATGTGAAGGGAAGCAAGGACTCACATTCTTATCTTTCAATCCTCTCACCAGCCAGCCACGTGGACATCTTCAATGGATACTAACGACGTTAGTTCAGGTGTGAGTGAATTGTGCTAATTTAACCAATTCAAGAGTTAATTTGTATTTTAGGTCCATATAATAGTTTATTGTGTTGGCTGCTCCTGGACCAATAATTCATTAGTAAAATTGCACCTTAACCCTAATATAAAATTCAGTTAAGTTTTTTTAAAAAGAAAAAATTAATAAAGAAACTAAATAAATTACTTAATTATTCCGTTGTCTATTACTCCATTAGATTATATATTAATTTATAAATCTTAAAAATTAGTTTGGAAAATAACAATAAATGAAAATTCTTTAAAATGACTTATTCTCTTCTTTAATCGTTCCACACACACACACAAAAAGTTTATTTAATTTGGGAAGTAAAAGAATTAATTTCTTTTGTCGCCTTTCACCCCCCTATGAGGCTATTACCAAGAAATCACAGTCACAGGACAATAAACAAAGAGAAGTATATCCAGCACTCGAAATAATACTCAAGAGTGCTAGATGTTACTTAACCAAATATTCCTTGGTACTTAATGTAAGACCTAATTTGAGAGTTGAGGTTGATCCTAAATGTAAGGTCTATTTCACATGTTTACCAATTTTTCTCCTAAATAAATTTTATTGATATTCCTTCAACAATAGTAAAGTAGGAGACGAACAAGGAGGGAGCATCTAGGATGATGATCATGATGTTTTAGAAAAAAAATATACTCATGCCATATAAGCTAACCTCTCTCGTTTAATTGAATTAGTTAATATATATAAAATTAAAGACGAGATGAAATGAATGGAATCTAACCTGAAAATGCTTCCATGGGCAGCGTTGGCTATCAGCATCCTCGTCGCCTCATGATTTTGCCATAGAAATGCAGACCAAACAACCCCTAATGTTACACCCCTACCGGCCTTGTACTAGCTTGTTGCAGAGAGCTTGTTGGGAGATAAATTAATTTCCCACATTGCTATTGATGGGAGATAATTTAGTTTACGTGTGAATAATCAATAGGGACACTTTAGAGAATGAATTATAAATTTGGGAGAAAAATTGGATTGTGGTATTATATTTATGATCAAATATAATCCCCAACTAGCTCATATATTACAAGCTGGAGGAAGTACGTCTCTCCCAAATTGCCCATATTTAATATTAATTAAAATTTCAAAATTACATTGTATAGGTTTGAATGAAGATTAAATTAGAAACTCCTTTGATTTTCAGAAAGAGCTAAAGATTTTTAAATCTTCCCTTAATAATTCTGGTGATAATAAGTGGCAGATAAAAATGGCTGATTAGGGTACATATTATTTTAAACAATGAATAATCAAACTATATTTTGTTTATCCTTTTGTACTCTCTTGCAAGTTTATATTGCCCGAAAATCGATCAGGAAAATTTGAATAATGTAAAAAAATTTACAAGCCCAAAAGCAACCCAATAAAACACGTGTGTTTCCAAAAGTTTATATACCATGTCCAAAATGAAGCAGGACAAATCCAAGGTGATGCTAAGCATCAAGAAAGGATTCAAGTTGGGTCATCTTTTGTTTCCAATTGGGACACTGATGACTTGCAGATGATACAATATGTGTTTGATTGCTTAAGGTTAGATTTTCAGTTCTATATCTATATGTGTGTGTGTGTCTGCATGCTTCAAATATGTACACATATGCATGTATTTTAATTCAAGTTTTGTTCTTTTTTCCTTAAATCACTCCAATTCTTCAGTCTCAGAGAGTTGGTTTTTCGATCCCCACGTTTACATTTGACTCAAGACGAATTCATCACACTTAAACCAGAGACTTGGTTGGATTCATGGGTGAGTATTTATTTATTATATTCTTATATTCTCTTTTAATATTAATGGACCAAGGTTAGTTACGTTAATATTTAATTTCATGCGTTCTTAGGTAATAGATAGTTTTGTTGAGATATTAACCGAGAGTGAGAAAAAGAAAAGCTACACCTTCAAATTGCTATCTTCCAGTGACGTTTTCGGTAATTTCCTATTCCCTTTTTTGTTATATGATGTATGTTTATAAGTTTTTAATCTAAAACTAGTTTATTGACAATCATTTTTCATGGTTCATCGATGATGTAATTACAGACTGCAGCACTCGAACGTGATGAGCATAACTTCAAGGACTTTGTCCACAAGCAAAAAATGAGAGAAAATTATATATTTGACCAAGAATCACCTGAGAAGGTGTCTTTTGAACTCTTAATAAAGAAGTTTTTTGTTTTTAAAATCAAAGTGATTACTATTTGTTTTTGCTATATATCAATTTGATTTCCGTTGTCACAAATAATAGGTGTTTATTCCTGTTCACACTGGGCAAGAGACACGTGGACATTTCTTTTTATGCATTTTCTATTTAAACAAATATGTTATTGAATTATGGGATTCTCTTCCCAATAATAAATTTGTGGCTGCAACAGAACCTGATGAGACGACAAAAAAATTGGTAAGTGTTAGATAATTGCAACATTCATAACATTATTAGTTATTATTTTGATAATATATATACGAATTTTGCTTTATGTCTAGTTGTTTGCCTTGGAAATACTCTTAGAGGGAAAAAGGAGCATTGTCAAACTATAAACTGGAAAGGGCAAACGACATCCTCTTCCAAGACAATGGGTAAGTAGACAATTATTATTAGAAAAGCTTTTATCAAGCATGACTGTTAGGGCTCCACATCTCCTTTTAATCTATTCTAGAAGGAAAACACATGTTTAGGATAAATTAGAGTAATTATGCCTATCTTATCTTTTTGGTAGTTTTATATAGCAGTTATTTATGAGTAGTTATAGGAAGTTGTGATGTCTGAATTATATAAATATTTGTAATATGTTCTATGAAAAACATGAGTATTATTACCTACAGTTATTGTTCAATGGCTAGAGTATATAGATCCCGACTCTAGATTATCTTTTTCCTTCTTTTCTACTTACAAAATTTGTAAGTGCTAACAATTTGGTATTAGAGTAGTGTATCTTCGGACTTGTAAGATACCATGGTTAACACTAGAAAATCTTCTTATGAGAATGATTCACCATTACACACAAACCAAAACATAGATAACCCGCTGAATTCCAATCCTCAGAACAATTTTGGTGCAACAACCTTCACAAATGCATTAGGAATCCAATTAGCAACAATTGGCAGCTATCCATTCCTTGCATAATTAAACCTGATGAATTCAGAGATTAATGCTTTGAAGAACCAAAAGACACCAATAATGGTTCAAGGTGAAACAAGTCATAACAATAGGGAGACTTACGGTGAACATGATGAAGCTGATATGGATACACCTTGGTGGAGTAGAAATCCTTCTAAGCGACCTTATTCGAAGGTTGAATTCCT
Organism: Acacia acuminata; assembly: GCA_019022655.1. Classification (NCBI taxonomy): domain Eukaryota; kingdom Viridiplantae; phylum Streptophyta; class Magnoliopsida; order Fabales; family Fabaceae; genus Acacia; species Acacia acuminata. Next base: position 37,790 of record JAFJYI010000047.1, on the reverse strand, counting down.
AAAATATGACGGAGGCGATCCAAGAGGTTGTGTTTTAAAGGCTGAGAAGTATTTTTGATATTACCAAACACCCGAAGATTTAAAGATTGACATAGCAGCAATGAATTTGGAGAGTGACGTGTTGAATACTTTTACTTGGGTTTCGTCAGGGAGAACTATAAGATATTGGTAAGAATTAGTACAAGTCAACAATTCGGCCTTGCTGATTTTCAAAATCCGGACGTGCATCTTTATGGCATCAAGCAAGTCAGTACTATGGGAGAATATAAACAAGAGTTTGTACGTCGTCAATCTCGAGTGCAAAGATAGTCAGAGCACTGCCTTCTCGACGTGCACTGCCTTCTCGACGTATTCATCAATGGGTTAAAAGAAGAGTTTCAAGCAGATATGAAGATTCAAAAGCCACGTACGGTGTATAAGACTGTGAGTTTGGCTTTAGAATTCAAAGCTAAAATTCAATCACAGGGTAACCAGCGTTTCATTAACCCTCGGGCAACGGATTTGACTTGGCGTGACCAAAGGAATTTTCCACGATATCAGCAATCTTTTAGTGCCGCAAAATAGGGGAATACTAGCGCTGCAAATTACGGAAATCAATATTCAAATTTTCGAAATTTAAATTCCCATAAATTGTTACCTGCGGCCCATTCCCAATATTCTCCTAATTTTCCGCCGCGCACACGTTTGTACGAGACTGAACGGCAAAACCTTCAAGATAAGGGATTATGCTTCCGTTGTGGTGACAATTTTACCCCTGGACACCGTTGCAAAACAATGACACTGAGAATCATGGATGTTTCAGATGATAATGATGAATCTCATGACATGACGGAAGAAGAACCACTGTCTAGCGACTAGCGTCAATCTGGCCGAAATATCACTTCACGCCATTTTGGGCAGTCCTTTGGCCACAACCATGAAGGTAAGAGGAAATCTGGGCGCTAAAACAATTGTGATCTTAATCGACAGGGGCTCTACACATAATTTTGTCTCCAACAAAGTCGTAAAGCCATGAAATTACAATCACATCCTCTTCCTCCTTTCGATGTTTAGGTGGGTGGCGGCAGCATGATTACGTGTGAATCCATCTGCAAACAACTCAAAGTTAAAGTCCAGGACTTAACTATTAAGGATGATTTTTTTTCCCTTCACTTTGGGTAATATGGATATGGTCCTTGGCATCAAATGGTTGGCATCATTAAATACGGTGGAAGCAAATTGGCAGAAGCTATTTATGATATCCTGAGTTGATGGTAAGAGATATAAGTTACAGGGAATTCCTCAGCAAGTCACTTCAGCCTCCTTATGCAATTTCCTATCTACTGAACTTGTCCAAAGATTTGATACACTTGAATTATAGCAATCTTATTCGTCGATGTTTCAAGAATCTCATTCCTTACCTCCATTCAAACAGTATAACCATGCAATACCTCTCTATCCTGATGCAGTACCACCTAATATTCGACCTTATAGATACCCTTTTTGCTCAAAAGGATGAAATTGAACAAGAAGTGGCTGCCTTGTTACGAAAGGGCTTTGTACAGCCTAGTGTCAGTCCATTCGCCAGTCCTGTCCTTTTGGTCCCCAAAAAGGATTCAAATTGGAGATTTTGTGTTGATTATAGAGAGCTCAACCGTCTCACAATCCCAGACAAGTACCCAATTCCTTCAATTGATGAGTTAATTGATGAATTGTGTGGGGCTAAGTTCTTTTCAAAGATTGACCTTCGCTTGGGTTACCATCAGATTCGAGTACTCCTTTTTGATGTTCCTAAAACAGCTTTCCGTACACATTCTGGCCATTACAAGTTTATTGTCATGCCTTTTGGCCTTACCAATGCTCCTGCTACTTTCCAAGCTGCAATGAATGATCTCTTTCGTCCCTTCTTAAGGAAGTTTGTTTTGGTCATTCTATTGCTTATTACAGCAAAGGGCTGTTGATTTCTTACCAACATAAGTCTGTCTATGAGCGGGAATTGTTAGCTTTGGTGGTGGCTTTAGACAAATGGCAACGTTATTTACTTTGGCGCAAGTTTTTAGTCCACGCTGATCAGCTTGAAATATCTCATGCAACAGCGGGTTACTACTCCATCACTGCAGCGTCTTCTAAAACTTCTTCCATTTGATTTTAATATCAGTTACAAGCCCGGAGTAACTAACCAAGGTGCTGATGGTTTGTCCCGTTGTCCTCATTCTGGTGAGTTTTTTCACTTGGTAGTCTCACATGCATCCAATTTTGAGGAATTACCAGAACTGTTGCAGCAAGACCCTTATACCAATCATATTCTACAATCTCTCCAAACAGATCCACATTCTATCCCTCATTATTCCTTCGTCTATGGAAAGTCATATTATAAAAGCCGTTTGGTCATTCATGCCAAATCCTCACTCACTCACTTGCTTATTTCTAAAGCTCATACATCTCTTGTTGGTGGCCATGGTGGGGTACTTTAAGACTCTCAAAAGATTATGGACTCACTACTTTTGGAGCCATATGAAAGAGGAAGTGACATAATTTATTCAGCAATGCCTCATTTGTCAACGGAGTAAGTACTTGCTTCAATCATATTTGGGAAGAGCTTTCACTTGATGTTATCCCTGGACTTCCCAAATCAAATTGTTTTGATGATTTTAGTTGTGGTAGACCGTTTCAGCAAATTTGCACATTTTATGAGTCTTATTTGCCCTTTTACGGCAAAATCAGTGGCTTTTCTATTTTGTAAAGAGATTATTGCCTTCTTGGGACTCCTAAACCAATAATTTCTAACCGAGATCCTATTTTCCTAAGTTCTTTTGGGCAAGAGTTGTTTAAACTTTCAAGGACAAAACTGAAAATAAGTACATCTTATCATCCTCAAATTGATGGCCAAACAGTTGTGAACAGATGCTTAGAGACTTCTCTCCGTTGTTTTTGCCAAGATCATCAGAAGAGCTGATTTAGTTTTTTGCATTGGGCAAAATTCTCCTACAATACTGGGTATCATGCTTCCACAGGTTATACCCCTTTCAGAATTTTTTATGCTAAGGAGCCTCCTATTTTGGTGCCTTATGTGTAGGGTACTACTCCTATTGCTGAGTTAGTAGATATTTTTACTGAACGAGATGCTATCTTGGATTTAATCAAATCCAACTTATTGGATGCCTAAGCCCACATGAATACCATTTCTTATCTGCCATTTGGTTCCCGAACCAATGACATTTCTCTGAGAACAAATAAACTTCCACAATGATGAATCCCCAGAGCGAGTGACTAGCAAAGAATCCTCATCTCTCATCATGTATTTTTTCTGTAGAATTTCTTCCCACAAATCATTTGATCCAGTAACTAGCTTCCATGCCAACTTAGCCCCACAAGCTTTGTTGAAGGATGAAAGTCTCCTAAACCCAACACCCCCAAATTCTTTTGGTCTCGTGATATGCTCCCAGCCAATAAGATGAAAGCGTTGGAGAGATTCATTATGACCCCAGATGAAATTCCTTTGTATCCTCTCCACTCCTTGACAAACACTAGTTGGAATTCTAGTTCCTTGCATTGGGTAGAGAGGAATAGAGCTCAAAACTGATTTAGCCAACGTAATGCGGCCAGCAGTTGATAAACAGTTGGTTTTTCAAACTGAGAGCTTAGAATGAACTCTTTCAATGATATAATTGAAGGTATCCTTCCTCTTCCGATTATGAGACATTGGAAAACCAAGGTACCTATTAATCTCACAAGAAATGCACATCTGAGACAAATTTTTTTATTGTCTACTTCGATTGCACCGATACTCTAGGGGAGAAGTAAAGTGAAGATTTAGCCCGGCTAACCTTGCTCCCGAATGCTTTAGAGAATACATCTAGACATTTCAGCATGCATTGAGTTTGAGATTCAAAAGCAACACCAAACAAAAGTATATCGTTAGCAAACATTAGATGCGATACGAGGGTCCTGATCTAGATGTAGAGATAGGCTTCCAATTCCCTTTTGATACTTCATCACAAATTAGGTGTGATAGTTTGTCCATACATAAAACAAAAAAGCAGAGGAGATATTGGATCTCCTTGTCGGAGTCCTTTCTTGGGTAAAAAGAACTTAGTTTGTGAACCATTCCATAACACATTATATGATACCGAAGATACACAATTCATAATAAGATCAATCAGGCCTTCCTCAAATCCCACCTCAATCAAGACATGCTTTAAAAAATACCACTTGATCTGATCGTAAGCCCTCTCAAGATCGAGTTTCATTGAAAAAAGCCCTCTTTTGCTTCTATTTGTGCCAATAATATGCATCAGCTCCTGCCCAATAACTATCCTGCCCAATAACTATGTTATCTTGTATATGCCTCCCTTTGATGAAACCGGCTTGACAAAGAGAAATTAAATCCTTCATCACCTCCTTTAGTCTCTGAGTAATCAACTTGGTGACGCATTTATAATGCACTGAACAAAGCAAAATAGGTCTAAAATGCATAACCTGTTCAGGTTATCTCTCTTGGGGATTAATGAGATGAGCATCTTATTTGACTCCACAAGAGAAGAAGTTTCACCTTGAAGTACATTTTGAACAAACTCACATATGGAAGGGCCAAGCGTACTCCAATTACTTTTGTAGAAGATTGGAGGAAAGCCATCTAACCCTAGCACCTTATAATTTCCCATTAAAAAGACTGCCTTCTTAATTTCTTCATCATCCGGAATCCTTGCTAAACTCTCCCCTACTCCAGACAGCAGGAGGGTATTGGGAAAGGTTAACTCAGTTTGCATTTCCACATATCCTTGATCATCAGAGCATACAACAACCTAAAATACTAAACAACCATTGACTTTAAATCTTCCTCATTATTGGACCAAATTCCCCTTTCATCTTTAAGAGAGGTAATATTATTCCTTCTTCTCCTCATCTTGGTTTTAAAGTGATAGTAACGGTATTTCGGTCCCCTTTAGTAATCCAATCATCCCTAGACTTCTGGAACCACTTAATCTCCTCCAACTTAAGAAGCCTATCAAATTCATTTTCCATGAATTTTTTCAAAGAAAAAATTATAAATTATTTTATTTTAAAAAATAAAGTAAAATCTCTCACTTGATAGAATATAAGTGTGTTGTTAAATTACTTATCGTGGAAGAAGTATTAGTAGGGGTGATATAAAAAAAATATGAAAAAAATTGCTCAAAATTAGTTTATAAAAAAGTATAATTGAGGTGTATATAATATTAATGAGTTGCAAACATTATTTACTTTATAAAATATATAGGTGTATTATTAAATTATTATTATCTTTAATTATTATTGAGAAAGTATAAATAGGAGTATTATAGGAAAAAAATTGACAAAAGTTAAAACTTGATCTTATAATTAGGACCAAAACCAACTTCAAAATGTGTTCCTATAATTAGGATCGAAGGAGTATTACTCTTTCTCTAATTTAGAGCAAGTGTCTTCATGATATAAATAAATAAAGATTAACTAAATTCATTCCTACGGAACAGTAATTTATGTTTGGTTGAGTGATTGGGAGCTTGATAAGTGCTCATGCACATAAGTTGAAACAACACTCTTCTCACATACCTTGAAAAGATGATTTTGAACACTCACGCTAATATCTCACCCATTTTTAATATTAAGTAAATATATAATATAAATTATTGAAAATTTACTATATGATTTTTTTTTGAATTTACAATTAAATTTTATGAAAAAATAGTTTTTAAAAAAATATAAATTTATAGTATCTTGTATTACGCTGATAATATTTTTAGCCACGCGATATATTAATAATTAAAATTAAATCATGTAATTTAATTTTGAACTAATTTATTGATAAAAATTACTTGCAATGAAATTTGAACTAATTTATTGATAAATTACTTGTAATTTAACGTTCGCAAGAAAAGTAGGGATAATTAGAATAAAGTACCTAAAAATAATAGTATTTATTAAGAAGGAACTTAAAAAATGTTACTACCTTCATTCCTATATATAGGACAAAGTTTATAGTGCAACAAATATTTAAGACAGGAGGGAATATTATTGAATGATCAAAAATCAAAATATAATAGTACAAACACTAAATTTCCCCTAAGTAAATCCCTAATATATTCCTCCCTTCCACTACCACTTCTTGTAATAATTAAATAATAGTACTTTTAAGACGATCAAATTATGTGAGCCGGATGAATAATTTAATTTTTTATTTTTTAATGATTTTTTATCATAAATTGTTCACTGTTGATTAATTTAGTGGCCTTAAGTGCCCATAAATTTTGCACTATGAATGCAATTCTTTTTGTCAATTTTAATCTGAAGTCTTGTATATATAAGATAGTTTCAAAAATTATTGCTTCATGTTTATATAAAAAAAAATTTATTGCTTTATAACATTAAATTTATAAAAAGTATAATAATGCTTAAAGTCGCACTTAGAAAAATTATTTGTCCTTTCGCTCATAATTTTATTAAAATATTAGGAAATTCATACCTTTGACCTCTTTAACTGGTTTTTAGTACACGCATTGTTGAATTAGTTAGGGTTAAGGAACAATTTGGCCAACTAATTTTTTACCTTAAGAGCGCTCAAGACAAAATAACTTTTAAGTAGACCAAAAATACCAAAAAGCTTTTAAAAATTTGCGGTCAACAGAAAAAAACTTTTACTCCGGAAGCGCGCCCATATAAAAAAGTTTTACTCCAAGAGCGCCCGGCGCAAAAAAGTTTTACTACATTTTTTGTGCTGACTACACATTTTTAAAAGTTTTTTGATATTTTTGGTCCACTTAAAAGTTATTTGTCTTTGACGCTCATGAACTAATAGTTTGTTGGTCAAACAGCTCCTTAACCCAATTAATTAATCCAATCTATTTTTCCTTTGGATTTTTCAGTTCCTTGACTCCTCCCTTCAAAGATTTAAACTTCCACCCAACAACAACAACAAAAACAATTATTTTCTCATACAGACAAGCTTTTGACTATTTAAATTAGATCTGGACCGTCCAGGATCTTCTTTTTTTTTAAAAAATAAAATAATCATTTTTTAAAAAAAATTAGTTGACAAATTATATTTATTTTAGATTCTCTACCTATTAAAATTATTTTTTTATAAAAAATAAAAAAGTTAAAAAAATCAGATATGGACTATCCATATCTAATCTAGACAATCCAGAGCTTGTCCGTATGAACGAGCAGGGAAACCGAGTCCCATACCGTTTGGGGAAACCAAGTTTTTTCCATGAAAACTTCATAGATTTGAGATTGCTTGGTTGTTAATAGCGCTTCTAAATCTATCTATATTCATTCTCTTGAAGTTCTAAATATACGAGAGAAAAAATTTGGGTGTTTGATTAGGGATAATTTAATACTTTTTTAATTTGTATTTTGATTTTGGTCTTCTAAATAATTACTATTTTTGAGGTACTAACTCCTAGTCAATAAATATAATTTCCTTGCAGACCTTTTCTCCAACACTAGCAAGAAAGTAGGAACAAACTTCCATGCCATATAACAGCGAAATTAGTAAGAAAAAGTAGCGGGGAATAATTAACCCCTCTATCACTAAATTAAGCACAACCATATATAACAGCGAAATTAGTGAGGGACTTTATCTTTTGCTAATTTTAGATTTTCTTGAATTTAAAAAGTTAAGAAAGTTACCTTGTTAAGTATAGTTTATCCAAAATTTCATATAAATTCTTTATTAAATTCCCTTTCAAACTTAAACGTTACAAAATACTATCATTTTTTCATCATATCTTTATTTACTCCCTGTTCTCCTTTATATAAGATTTAGTTAACTATTTTTTAATAGATTAATAAAAAACTAAATAAATTACTTAATTATTCTGTTATATATTATTAGATTATATATATGTCAACTTATAAGTCTGGCAAATTAGTTCGGAAAACAACAATAAATAGAAATTCTTTAAAATAACTTATTTACTTTTTTAATCCTTTCAAAAAAGAAGTTTATTTAATTTGGTCTTATAATAAAGAGTAAATGAATTAATTTCTTTTGTCGCTTTTCATCCCCGCTAGGCTATTACCAAGAAATCACAATCAAAGGACAATAAACACAGAGAAGTATATCCAGCGCTACCAGATACAACTGGAAATAAACTTAACAGTGCTAAATGTTAGTTAACAAAACATTGCTCTTGTAATTAATATAACACTTAATTTGGAAGTTGATGTTGATCCTAAAAGTAAGACTTATTTCACATGCTTATGCTGAAGAGGAAGGGATATCATCTAGGAAGATGATCATAATGTTTTAGAAAAAAGAGTACCATATAAGCTAACCTCTTTTGTTTAATCAAATTAGTTAAATATATGAAAAGTTAGGTACGAGATGAAGTTTTTTCCCTCCTCATATCCAAAGAAAACTAACAGAATGAATAGAATCTGACCTGAAAATGCTTCCATTGGCGCAGATGCAGCGTTGGCCGTCAGCATCGTCGTCGCCTCATGATTTCGCCATAGAAATGCAGACCAAACAACCCCTAAAACCATTATATTCACCATTTTGTTCTTCATTTTCCCTCTATAACTTCCTTTTCTCTCTCACTTCGCTAATTAATTACCACCGAAACCCAAAAGCCTCCTCTTTATATATAGACATACGCACATGACCTCCTTCACTGTCTGCCATATATTGCCTTCACTACCTGGGAATGCAAGTCAATCAATTTCCTTGTTTAGTGCATTCTTCTCTATCCCTGTCTACTTTTCTGTGATATAATTTACTCTTAAATCTGTTTCTTTCCAAGTTTTCTCTTATTTATCATTTAGTTTTCTCTTTTGTCCCATTAATATTGAGACCTTGAGAGACCAAAAAAAAAAAAAAAAAAAAGTTATGAAATTAATGAGAAAATATGTCATTGGTTTCTGGAATAAGTATATGGAGCAAATATTATTTTTGCCCTCCATTCATATCTAGAAGCAGATCCTCACATTTTCTTATCATCCCTAATTAGCTCATCTAGAACATTGATTGGAAAGAGGAGCCCATATGGACTATTGATTGAGAAGATGAGAGAAAAGTTGGAGGAGTGATAACTTGATGACGTGACTGCTTTTTTATATTTCAAATTGATTGAAACATACGTGATGTAAAGATTATGAGGGATGATGAAAAAAATCAAACTCATTCTTATCCATGCATATACATTTAAATTTTATGAGAAAGCTAAGCATCCAATGAATAAGAGTCTTAAATGCATTTATTACTTATTAGTGAATATAAATTATTTATGCTTGGACAAAATTTGAAAGGTTTTTTAAATACTACTAAAAAGAAATTAAAAGAGATTCAATGAACAAAAATGAACCTAGAAATTAGGAGATGAAGCTTTAATTACCGAAAAAGATGCAAAAAGAAGCACAAATGAATTCTGATCCTTTATGAATCAAAACGCGCGTGCTTTTATACATATATGGTTATATGAACAGTGACTTATTTTTTATTGGTCAAAATATACATATAATAATTAATTTTAAGTCGAATGCATGCAACTTCTATCATCTCACCATAATTTAAAGCCAACTCCTAAAACTTTCAATTTTTTTGTAGTATTAGCCAGTTATCCTTAAAATAGTTGTTGCCTTTCCTCTTTAATATAAGAGTTTGATAACTAATTTGTAAATATTAAGAATTTCGTTAAGTTAGCTATTTATAATAAATATGTGTTAATTTCTTTAAAATAACATCTTTTTTTTATACAATTTAAAATATCATTTTTAATCATACACTTTTTACTAGAACCCCCTTTAATATTTCCATAATCAATAGGATACTTTAAAATATGTATATATAAATTATTTGAGAGACAAAGTAATTGAGCTCTTATATTTAACATCAAATCATTAAAGTAAACTCCTTATATCTTCCTCCTGTATAATGGGGTATTAATAGGATACTTTAATAATGAAATTTGCTATGTCAGACCGATAAAAAAACACTTGTCGTGCGTGAATTTTGTTGAGCTGAACAAAATATTCTATTGTTGAATCAATTAACCAACCAATAGACAAAGAATCATACCTATACTGACCCAATATACAAGGCTCAATTATATAATTCAGAGAAATACAAAACAAATACAAAATACACTAATCTCAACAAATTTAGAGGGAGAGAAACGACTGGCTAGTGGTATGATATAGAAAATGTGACTTATATATTATCATTACCTTTTTCGGTCTTTTTCTAATTGATCTCTTTACACATACTTCCTCTGATCCTTATTATTAGGCACTAAGTAACTATTCTCACAAATCAATAAAAATAGTTAAAGTCAATAAAGTTGTTATAGAATTTAAGTAATTTCTAATATTATCCATATTAATTGCACTAAACTCTAATATCATATTAATTATTACGCTCACCCACTACCCTTATTAATTATGGGCATATATGAAAAGGAAAAAAAATTAACGCTCCTTAGGAACAAGCAAATACCCTATAAAAAAGACCCAATAAATGGTTAGTTGGTGTCTTATAATAAGAACTATAGAGAGTATAGCTATGTACGAGCTGAGGTCACACACACACACATATATATAAATATAATGTTGCTCTAGATTTTTACATGATGCACAACTTAGCTTTGTTCGTGTAATACCCTAAAAATCACATTTAGCATAACCACTATATTTTGATAGATAAAGCCTATTTAAAATAGGTGAATATGTGGTCTCAAATTTTGTGATGAGTTTATCCTATTTTCTAGATAAATTTTCTTTAGGATTAAGGTAGCCAATGATTTAATTTTGTTAGGCATCATAAAATACCATAAAATATAATAAATACCATATTATGCCATGGTTCATGTAGGATTTAAAGGAGCAAGAAAGTGTTGTGAAAATACCTAAATAAATTTAGAGAAATCAATGATAATTAATGATTAACTAAGTCCTCATTAAAATAAATAAATTGCACAAGGCTTTATAATTAATTAAAAGACCTTAAACACCAATTGTTATGATTTATTAAGGAGACTAAATTTACTAATACCCTATAATTAGTATTTAGTTCATATTTAATCCATAAAGGGCCATAAAGAATTATCAAGACACTTGGGACAATTAAGAGGCAATTACTAATAATTAATGAGCAATTAAAATTACACTAATGGAATATCTAGGTAATTCTTCATAATTAATGTTAATAGTCACCAAATAAAGTTGTATTAGCATAACTAAAAGTCAAGAACCAATAAGGCTATGTTCGCGAGTTTTATTTTGGAGGGAAAGGAAAGGAAAGGGAAGGGAGGGTTTTGGTAGTCCCTTCCCTTGTTTACGAGTTTTAAAAATAGGAGGGGAGGGAATCGGGGATTTTACAAATCCTCCAAAACCCTCCTCCTCCTAAAAAATAGAGTTTCCCCAATATGGGGGGTTTTAAGAGGGCAAATAAGTTAATTACTTTTTACCCTTATTCACCACCACCACACCACCCTACCACCACCGCCATCGGCACCACCCCCGCCCCCACCACCACCCCATCGCCGGCGCCACCACCACCACCGCCGCCACCACCGCCACCGCCGCTCTACCGCCGCGCCGCCATCGCCACGCCACCACCACCACCGCCGGCGGCCGGCTTACCCACCACCGGCCGGCGGCGACGGTGGTGGTCAGCGACGGTGGTGGCCGCCGCCGTCCGTGGTGGTGGTGGCCGGCCGCCGGCAGTGGTGGTGGGGCGATGGTGGTGGCCGCCACCAACACCACATAAATTTAAATTTACATAAATAATTGTTTAGAAAATTTAAATTTAAATTTATTTGTAAAGTATAATAATTATATTAGTTATTAAAGAAAAGGACAAAATGGTAAATGTAGCTCATTAATCCTCCATCTTCCCCCTCACTATTTTTTTAACTCGCAAACAAAGGGAGGGAATATCCTCCATTTCCCTTCCTTCCTTCCCCTTCATTCTCCTTGCATTCCTTTCCTTCCCTTCCCTCCAAACTCGCAAACAAAGCCTAAAGGATTAGGATTAGCACTAAATAAATTTGTAACAATCATCAACTACTCTAAGAACCACTAATGCAATAGTCAAGAGGCAATTAAGCTCTAGATTAAGATGTTAATTAAACTCTAATAAAGATTTGAAAAGTCAACAATTTCAACTATGATCTAAAGGCCAAGAATTTATCTCATAAAGCTAATCTAATGACCCTAATTCATTCTAATAAAGCTTAATCCATGTGCATAAGAGAACAACCAATGGCATAGCTCCCACGTGTGGATGTTAAAAGCAACAAAACTCAAAAAGATGAAGCAGGGGGGGCACGGTTATGGTGGCTTGGGAGAGAGAAAAAAGAGAGCTAAAAATCAAAGTACCCACTTGCATGGTGAGTCATAAAGATGGAGACTTTGAAGGCAAAATGGAAGAGGATAAAAAGGTGAGAGAAAAAGCAAGAAGAGAGGTGTATGTGTGTGTCGTGTATGTGTGTATGAGAGAAAGAGAGAGAGTGTGGTGTATGTCAATTCATTAGCCAATGAGAGAATAAAGCATAAAGTAGTTCATGGAACTAATTCTAGACATAAACCAATGGAAACCTATACAAACTAAATTGTATCTTGAAATCCATTAACCATAAATCAAATATAAAAAGAGATTATTGACAAGCATAATTCAAGCTTGAAATTGACTATAACCAAAGGTATTTCCTCAACTTTTGAGGATTGTGTCCAATTGAGAAAATAAGAGATTAAGGTCTCTAAATGAAGCTATAAATCCCAAGATTTCAAAACCAAAAAGAAAATTTGGATCAAACTTCATTAGGATCATCAAATGAATTTTTATCTAGTGGAGTGCAACACAAAAAAATAGAAGAAGCAACTTGGCTTGTGCACTAAGTTAGAACACATGGGATAATTTGCAAAAAGTAAAATTGGAAGATGATATTGTACTTTGGATAGAAAATGGAAGAGGATAGGGAGAGAGAAAGGGGGCATCAGATTTGAGGCATTATAGGGCTAGGATTTGTGCTCTAAAATAACCTAGATCCAAGGGGTAACATTGCATAAGAGTTGTTAGAAAGTTAACCCCAAAATTTGCTATAAATAGGGAGGTGATGCCTTCATATTTTCTCACCAATTCACAAAGGAACAACATCTGAAATATAGAGAGAAAGTGAGAGTGAGAGTCTTGGAGAAGAAGGAGTAAAGTTCTTGGTAAGTTCTCTAGCTCTAGCCTTAAGTTCTTTAAGTTCTAGTCTTAAATTCTTAGAATAGAAGTAGCTTAGATCTTAAAAATGCTAGAATAATTTTATTTACATGTTTTTATGGTCAAAATTATTTTTATTTCAAAAAAATGATGAGAGAGGTTATATAGCAAAATTTCTTGAAGAAAATCATCAAAGTAACGAAGTTCGGGAAATTTCATCGGTTTCGGAATTTCTGGAGTCGGTGATGAAAAAACGCCAGAATTTCATATTGAAATTATGGTGACAAAATTCTGGGAAAATTCATGTTAAATTAAACATATAGGGATTTTTAAATATGCCAAGAACATGTTAAAATGAGTTCTGTACAGTGAGATAAAAATCCTCAAAGTTGGGCTACGAATTTATGGAGAAATTCTGGGCAGAGGTTCAAAACTTAAAACCTGGGAGTGATTCGTGAGTTCTGGGCAAAATTTATTATTTTTAATTGAAAATATACATCCTAATAATTCCAAGGAATATTACGGATCCTCGTTTCGATTTTTGTAGAATTAATTATGATTTTTCAAAGTTAGACAAAATGCTGCCCAGATTTGTACCAGCGTTGTTCTACGAATTTTGAGGAAACAAAGTGGAAAATAAATGTTGCAAGGGAAAAATAGTCATTAGTGGCCGGATATCCCGTAGGATATTATTTGTAAGTTAATAAATACGATATTACCATTATAGGATATGCGTGATCACCGCCCCGACCGTCAACGTACCGACAACACCGACAAAGGTACGGACGCGTCTTGTAACACTAACTCGATGTTTACTTGTATACCTATATGTGATAGATATGTTCATAGACTGTGACTGTTTTTAAAAGAATTGTTCATACACATACAGCTTTATACGGGTTATAGTCATGATAACGCCGTTGAGTTTTCCTAGCGGAGGACACCGTGTACACCGTGGCACTAGTGAATAGTGTGACTGTAATAACATTCATATGCGGTGGCCGTGTTGTTATTACTTTTTATATGTGAACATAGCTGTGATGTCATGAGATAACTGTCATACATAACGTACATGAACATGAGGTTAACCGCTACCCGAGATTCAATGGGTATTGAACCTCGCCTCTTACCATAGCTTCGGGATCCGGAGTAAACGGGATCAAAGACAAGGGTAAGCGAAGCGGATGTAGGAACCAATGAGAAAGTCCTATTGACATGTACTTTACGATATCAACATTTGGAAAAAAATTGTAACGCATTGTTGTAAGCACATACATTACGGTGGATATTTATCGCTTACTTTTCAATACTATTTACTTCCGATGCTCAACTCGATCAAGATACTATAAAAACGCTTTCGAAAATTGGGATGTTACATTTCGTGCTAATGATTTCGATTTTGGATTATGGGATATGATATTGTCACTACCAATGTCATTATCATTTTTCAACCTGTTAGACCCGAATCTCATATACATTTATCATTTCTCTTTCCTATTGAGGTTCTGATCTAACGATGGATAAGTGGTAGTGACAATATCTTATTTCTTGGATTATACCTATATGTAATATAAAAAAACAATTTTACTTGTACATATATTTTCTCTCAATTTTTAATAGAGTATATGTATCATTTTCTCTTTTTAATAAATCTTTTAACTAGTAAATTATTTGTGCTGGGACAAAATTTGAAAAGGGTATGTCGGTTGTGCAAAAAGAATTCATATTACTACTAAACACAATCTCGGCCAGATCAGAGATGGGATCTCTTAATTAGCCTTGAACACAACTTTTTTTTTTTTTTTTTTTTTTTTTGTCATGACGGAGTTGCCCGCAATTAGAGGACATTGTCATGGTCAATTATGCTTCAATGTTCGTGTATGACAGATTGACAATAAGATGTTGAAGGGAGCAAGGAGAGAGTGGATGGATCAAAGGGATGAGAGGAGGGCATAAAAGGAAATTAAAAGTATAGGCATTTTTATTTCTTAAATGGCGTGACTCCCACGAACGAAAGTTAGCCAAAATTGTCATTTTTGCTCTGATTTTATACACCCCAAAAAGCATATGATAGTAAACATACTTTAGGTATTTTTGGGTATTTTTACACATTTACCTAATAATTAATTTTGAGTCAATTGCATGGAACTTCTACCGTCTTACCAGTAATTTAAAGCCAATTACTTAAACTTTCAGTTTTTGATACTATTCGCCATTTGTTCTTAATATACTCCCTCCACTCCTAATTATAGAAGCTATTTATTAGAATTTGGAGAGATTAAGGAGGGAAGTTAAATTAGTTAATTATAATTATTTTCCAAAAATACCCCTCCTGAAAATTAAAAATTACATAAAACAAAATTAGTTAAATTGTAATCCACACACACAGTACTCTCACGATTATTGTTAGATTTAAATCTTTTAGTGGAGGCCACACGTCGGTAATGTACTGATGTCGGCTTGTTTTCAGTATTTTAGATGTTTAGATAAAGAAAAGTTTAATGAGATTGCATATTCTTTAAACGACACTACTTGAAAAAATTGATGATGTGCCCTAATCTGACTGAATTTAGTAATATTAGTTATCAAATAAGAAAAATATAAAGAAAAGTCTAAACAAACACATAAATTTCTGTTGAAAAAAGCAAATGGCACAAAAAAGCTATATATATGTTTGCACGTAAAAAAATAAAAAAAAATGGTTCTAAAAAGTTAAAAATTAAAATTAACTTCGACATAAAAAATAAAAAATAAAAAGCCCACAAATTAACCCATCTCAAGTTTTATTGAAGTATACAATGACAAATGTAATTATATAATACTTTTTATTATTAAATTATTATTGAGAAAGTATAAATACGGGTATTATAGGAAAAAATTGACAAAAGTTAAAACTTGCCCTTATAATTAGGTCCAAAACCAACTCCAAAAATTGTTCCTATAATTAGGACCGGAGGAAGTAGCTTTTAGATCCATCTTTAATATAACGGCTAGTTAAATAATTTCTGAATATTAAAAAATTTAGTTAAATTAATTATTTGTAATAAATATGTGTTGATTTCCTTAAAATATAAAATATCCTCTTAATCATGTGCCTTTTGATATAAACCCCTTTAATATTTGTATAATTAAGAGGGGTACTTTTTGAGAGAAAAATAAATAAGCTCTTATATCTAAGATCAAATCCCATATGATGGTATTAATTTGCCAAGTCAAACAGGGTGGGAAGAAAACTTGACAGTTGAAATGCATGAATTTAGAGAGAGAAAAAAATAATGACACGAGAGAGAAAACGTGGCTCATATATCAAAATTACCTTTTTCGGTCTTTTTTCTAATTGATCTCTTTAAAATATAGCTCTGATCTGTGAGATCCATATGTGTGTATATGTATGTATATGTATAATTTAAAAATGTAGCTTTAGATCCGGGCATGATGCATAACTTAATTAGCTTTATTTCCCTTGTAGGGACTAGATTTATTTAAGCACTTCATTGTGTTGTAATTTTTTTAATGGTAATTTTACTATTTTATTATTTTTAATTTTTATCCTAAATTATCACATTTTATACAACACACATGTGTGTGTGTGTGAATTTGATTCGTGCCATTTTTAGTTATTTCCATCTCATCTATCTTTTTAAAAGCTATGCCAAACAAGTTCCCATCACAAACAAAAGCCACTTCTACTACTCCTATCTTAAACACAAATCACATCAAAAAAAGTTCATCAGAAAAAAAGTCCATCAGAAACAAAAGCCACTTCTCCTTCTGCTATCCCAAACAGGCCCTTGGACTAACTACTAGTTGTATTTTCTCTTAATTTTTAATTTGGTATACATATCTTGTTCTCTTTTTAATAAATCTTTTAACTTTACTCTTATAACACCATTAGCATATGCATAGGGGCTAATTAAACCATCATATTAAAGTTAGAGGGACCAAAAGATTTAATAAAGAGAGAAAAATGTCTATGTGTAACAAAATTAAAGTTTGAGGAAAGTATATTTAGGTACAATGGATTGGAAAACCTCAAATTATATTATAGCCAACAGTCACATTTTACTTTTATCTTGTTTATTTATCTCCATTTGCCCGTGTTGTACTTGATTTTTATGATCAAGCTCATCAGCTTCTGAATGCCTGATAATAAAATAATTGATGTTCCAATAATCAAAATTTTGTTTGTTATTAAAAATAACATCATAAATAAATCTCAACAAGTAGAAGCCAATGTGTAGGATATACAACATTATCATCTCTCTCTCTCTCTCTCTCTTGTTTTTCAATAATGATAACTTTATCATCTCTTAATTTCAATTAATACAAAGTATAGTTGAAAAGTTGTTTGTGGCATGCGACTCAATTACAGGGCCATTTTATTCGCTATAATTCTAACCCTATAATTACAGGTGAACCACTGAAGCTGCTAAACATTTGGATTCTGTGAATCATAGGTCACTAATCAGCTTGTAATTGTTTATTAAAAATCCAACTTACATAATTTCTTAAGAATTCGGGTGGTCGGACTCTTCCTAGTGGCAGAGTGATTTTAGTGGGACTAAATATGAAAGTTCTTGGGGTATAAGTGTCTGTTTGCTACATGGGAAACATAGGGATTGAGAGGGAAACTTTTTATAAGTTCGACATAAAAATTTTAAGAAATATGGTTAAAAGGTTTTAATTAATTTTACTTACTCTTTTATCTTATATATTCTCCTTATTAAAATTTTTAATCCCACCTATCCATTTCTTTTAAACTGAACTTATTAAAATGTTCCTTCCCCTTTCAGTTGCCTCATCCCAAACAGGCCCTGGGGAGTAATTGGAGGCATTCAATCCACAAAAAACGATGGACTCCGGCCAATATAGCTACTTTGGTTTCATTTTTTCTTTTTCTTTTTTCCTTGGTTGGCAAGTTTAACGCTTAAAGACATTAGATTTAGTGCCTGTTTGGCCTAACTTATTTTTAGCTTATCTTCTACTTATAAATATGTTAGGTCAAACAAGATTTTACAAAAGCTCATATAGTTATAAAAGCTTATTTTATAATGAAGAAAAAAGAGCTTAAAAATAAGTTCCTCATAGGAGCTTATAAAGCTCCTTTTTTAAAAAAAAAAAAAGTAAAGAAAAGAAAACCCGTAATCTTTCGATCGAACATTGCCGCCACCGCCACCGCCACCACCACCACCGCCCGACCCCACCACCACCGCCCCCCACCACCACCGTCACCACTACCGCCGCCACCACCACCCACGCCACCACCGTAGTCACCACCACTCACCGCCACCACACCGCCATTTGCCACCCCATTGCTTGCCGCCACCCTTTTATAATATACCTTTTATGATAATTTTTATTAGAAAAAGTGTTTATGGTAACATCTCATTTTCAAAAGCGGAATAATTTTTTTTTTTTCATCAGAGTAGAACATCAGAGCGATTGAGTAACTGATATTTATATTTAAAATGCCGTAAGTCTAGCTGATTACAATAGCGGTACGTTATACCGAGTGTTTTCAAAAGTGAATAACAAAAGAAGAAAGTCTTCAGCTGAGTCCCTATGCGTGCCGCTTGCCTTTCTCCTCGATCCTCGGTCCTCGACCACGACTATGTTAAGAGGCGAGGTTCAATGCCCATTGAACCTCGGGTACGGTTAACCTCATGCTCGGGTAATACGGTATATGGATGACGGATATTCATGACATTACGCGATAATCAATACATAAGCACACAGCAGATGCAAGATTAACATATCAACGTACATAGCACACGGCACATGTAAAGTCATCCTGTTTGCACTAGCCGGTGCCACGATGGCCCCTCGTGTCCTCGGTATTAGGAAAACTCAACGGCATTATCAAGACTATAACCCGTATAAAAGCTGAATGTATAAATAGGTGATCTAAGCCCCATAAACTTAGTCACGATGCCTGGCCCAAGACCTAGTCTTGTCCATCACTTCATAAATCATTCTATCACATATATGCATACAAGACACATCGAGTTAAAGTTACGATGCGCGGACGTACCTTAGTCATGATGTCGGTACGTTGACGTTTGGACTATGATCGTGTTCAACCTATAACGGTAATGTCATATCTATTAATTCCCAATAACTTCCTAGAAGATATCCTAGTCACTAATGACCTTTTTACCCTTGGTAGGATTATCTCTCAACTTATCACATTTAATTCTTCAAAAACGCTGGTCCAGAATTCTGGACAGATTTTTATCTAACTTTGAAAAATCATAATTAATTCTAGAAAAATCGAAATGAGGATCTGTAAAATTCCTTGGAATTTTCAAGTAAAAATAATCAATTTTTCCCAGATTACATGGACTACTCCCAGGTTTAAAGTTTTGAGCCTCCGCCCAGAATTTTTCCAGAAATTCGTAGCCCAACTTTGAGAATTTTTATCTCCCTCTACAGAAATCATTTTAACATGTTCTTGGCATATTTAAAAATCCCTATGAGTCTACTTTAACCATGAATTTTCCCAGAATTTTACGACTATATTTTCAATATGAAATTTTGGCATATTCATCACGATTCCAGAATTTTCAAAACCGATGAAATTTCACCGAACTTCGTTACTTTGATGATTTCCTTCCAAAAATTTGCTATATAACCTCTCTCATAATTTTTTTCGAAACTAAGCCAATTTTGACCATAAAAACATGTAAATAAAATTTATTCTAGAATATTTAAGATCTACATTACTTCTATCTAAGAATTCTAAAAACTAAAGACTAGAAACTAAAACTAAAGACAAGCTTACCTCTTGAAGCTCTTGAACTCCTTCCTCCTTCTTAGAAATCACCACTTGGTGGTTGATTTGGTGTGAAGAATGAGGAGAGGCAAGACCTCTATTTATAGGGAAAATCTCAAGGTTAAAATGGTAATCTCAAGCCCAATGTGGGCCCCACCATTTGTCTCTTCCTTAATCTCAACCATTAGATCTAAACTTAATCAAGAAGTTTTAATCCTCACCCTTCATTATAAAGCATGTGCTCTTGTGATGTCATCCTTGTGATGTCATCTTGATGACATCATCAAAGCTTAGGTGTCATTGTTGATTAATTTACTTTAATGAAATCTATTTTTGGTTGCTTGATCAATTACCAATACTTTTGAATTCTGTGTATGTATCTTGATTAGTAGTTGGATATCAAGATTTATGGTCTAATTAGATTTCCTGGTTGTACTAAGCTTATTCTTCAACGTTTGCAAAAATAGCCTTTACTAGGCTTACTTTCGAGGTTAAATTATGTGGGTTCAAGATAAGTCCTTATATTTTCTCCAAGGTTCCTACTTCTTCACAACTATTTAAATTTGTATAAATTCTCACTTTATTTGTTGTTTTGAGTTTTTACTATGTACATCGATATTTCTTGGATTTCAAACCATTATCCAATTTGCTTTAATTCTTTTTTCTCTCTCTCTCTCATTGGTTAAAACCTTTTCTCATGGATTAAGCTTTATGAGGCTTAATTAAGGCCTTTGGATTTGGCTTTATTAAATTTAATCTTAGCCCTCCATATCTAATCTTAATTAACATCCCTAATAAAGTAGTTAAGTGTAATTGTCAAAATATGATTGGTTCTAAGATTAATTAGAAACCACTTCCATGCTAATCCTAACCCTTCACTAGCCCTTGTTTCTTAATTAAGGTAATACATCCTTAATTATGCCTTTAACATATGCCACTAAATTAATTGTGAATGTTTATGAAAATAATTCAACTAACATAGATTGAATCATCCACTAATTGTTGGCAATTTTCTCTAATTGGTTTAATTATTTCCTCACAACTTTTTAGCTTTTCATGGTCATTTATGCACCATGTATTAATTCAATAGGGCAATTTTATGATCCCTAAAATAAAATTGGATTTTTTTTGCCTCTTATGATTATATAAGACTAGGCTTTAATATGGTAATTTTGTGGTATTTTATGATCCCAAAATAAAATTTGAGAATTTGGTTTTTGATTACCTTAATTCTTAGAGAAAATTCCCTAAATTAACATAAACATGTTACTAAATTTTGAGACCACATATTCACCTATTTCTAATAGGTATTACTTACCAACATATAATGTTTATAATGAATATGAATTTTAGGGTTTTACATCTCAAAAAATTGATAAACAACGAATGTGGAGTGCATCTAGCTATATTCTCGTGAATCAAAAGTGAAAATTGTTTTTATTTTTTTATATTTTTTTTACTTGATTGGAGTGCAACTGTGAAGGTGAAATGGTTGAAGGAAAAGAGGGCCGGTATCCACAACGATGTGAAATGGTGAGGGAAAAGAGGGCCATGAAGAAAAAGACCAAATAAACCCAAATAATAATGAAAAAGAGAAGAAATTTGGATTATGCTCTGGGCCGAAAAGGAGAAGGAAAGAAAAGAAAAAAATGGATGATGAAGATCAGGAATCGTTCGAGCTGCCGCTCGCTGAGTGAGCTTTTGACTTTTGGAGCTCTTTTGAGAGAAAAAAGCTTACCCAAACACATTGTCTATCCACTGGACTTTTTTCCTCTCAACGCTCACCAAACGCGTTGTTCAAACAGGCCCAATGTCGACAAGTAATTAGAAAAGGGGAATTACATTGAGGTCTTAAGAAAAACAAATTATTACAACTAGATCCTATGAAATCAACAAATTTATAAGCACCTCAAGGGATTTGTGACAGTTTTATTAGAAATGTGAAAAGACGAGTTTACCCTAACTTGTTATTAGTTGTAACACCTCAAATTTCATACTTCAAATTGTGTCGAGTCTACACTTAGTTTTAGAAAAATCAATAGAGTTTGAGGTACTACCACTCGAATAATGCAGAACGGAGAACATGCGCTTTACATTTGGACAATGAGTAATCGATATAAAACGCCTAGACATAGGCTGATATATTAAAAATCCCAAAGGAATATTTATGTAATACAATTATAGAACTTGTGTATAATTACAACTGTTGAATAGTAACTATACATCCTTAAATCAAGCCTTAACTAGACTTGTGGCTCAGAACCTAATACAGTTAATCAAACCTATTTGGCCAGGCCGGGTAAAGTCTAGTGGAAGTCTCCCCGTCTTTCATGGTGACTTATTGACTAAACCACATAGACAACTCTTTCTTAGATACCAAACAGTTTGAGATAACTTTATCGGATTGAGACCAGAACTAGTCCCTGTTAAACTCCTTCCTTAGGCATTCACTTTGGCCGGACCTCTTCACACTCGACTCATGATGCCTCTTTTCGGATCCATCCTTCGGTGCCTCCACTGATCCAGGTTCCTTTCCTAAACCTTAGACAAATCTGAGGTCCAATACCCATCGGACCCCAGGTAATAGTTAACCTCTATAGCAGATATGATAATATATGACAGATATTCATTACATATCAGCATCAACCATACATAGCACACAGAATATGTAAGGTTACTACAATACATAAGCACACAACAGATGTAATGCTAACAAGACAACAATACATAGCACACAACACATGTAATGTTATACGTTTGCACCAACTTGGTGCCACAACAGCTCCCGTGTCCTCGGTAGGAAAACAACACTACGGCATTATCAAGACTATAACATGCACAAAGCTGAATGTATACAAACAAGTGATCTAAGCCACATAAACTTAGTCACGTGCATGACCCAAGACCTAGTCTTGTCCATCACTTCATGAATTAATCAATCATATATAATCATACAAGATATAGGCGATTAAAGTTACTAGTACGCGAATGTACCTTTCACCATGTAATGGCCAACATGCCTGACCTTTGAATCCGACTCCGGACTTCCCGGATATCCTATACGTTGCCGTCGATTATTTCCTTTTCCATGATACTATAATTAATACCATATTTCCTAGAATAATATCAAAAAGGATATTTTCACCTATTTTGACATTTCTACCCTTGGTAGATTTGTTATTCCTCTTTTACCCTTACATTTTATTAAAAACGAAATGCTGAATTTTCATGGCAGATTTTGCATCAACTTTGAAAAATTATAATTAATTCTAAAAACATTGAAATGAAGTTCTGTAAAATTCCTCATGACCCTTGACATGTATATTTTCAATGAAAAATATTCCCAGAAGCTAGAACATTAAGAATAATTTCCAGTTTAATATTTTCTCAACACTGCCCAATTTATAACTCCATAAATAAGGCTTAAATTCAAAAATTCATATCGCCTTGTCCAGAGATCAAAATGTTACATATTTTATATATTTGGAAAGCCCTACATGTTTAATGTATTCCTGGAAAATTTCATGATTTAATGACTTCATTTACTGCATAACATAATAGACACAATATTCGCTGCCGCGTAAAAAACTTAAAACTGGAAATTCTACAATTTTCACAATCTTGATCAATTGATTTTCAAAACTTTCCCTAACATGTTTTCTACTCCATTTTGCATTTTAAAAGCAATGGAGACTTCCAAACATGAAAAGGAATATTTCTAACAATTTCCTAGATTAAACTACAATTTTACTAAAAATTTAAAAAAAGTCAAGACTAGAAAACTAAAAGCTAGAGCTCAAGAACTTACCTCTTGAAGTTCTTACTCCAAGAACTTTGCCTCTCACTCTCACTACTTTAGAAATCAATTCTTGGAATTTGATTTGGTGTGAAGAATGAAGAGAGGAAAGCTCTCTATTTATAGGAAAATTCAAGAGCCTCAACCTTTGGATCATTTTTCTTCGTCAATGGTTCATATGAATTGGTTTTCCATGAAGACACAATTTATGGCTCAAAGGTTCTCATTGGTTAGTTTTATTTACATAGGATTAAGCCCATTTATTTAAATAAAACATGTGCTCTTATTAATTAAATATAATAAACTCTCTCTCTCTCCCTCCCCCCCCCCAATGTGCAAATCTAATGATTCAAGCTCCTTATTGGTTCATTTATTTTTCATGAGGATTTAGCTTAATTTGGTGATTAACTAGGGCCATTGGATTTAATTTGTGTTTGTTTAAATTTAATCCTCGCCCTTAACCCATGGCTCAAGTCTCCCATTGGTCCAATTAATTATCTAAGGATTTAGATCATTTTCTTGATTTTTCATTGGCTAGATGCCATTGTTGACTTTTCAACATTAATTAACAAAGTTCAATTAACTCTTAATCCAATGCTTATATGCCTCTAAATTGCATTTGTCATTGGTTATTTGATTTCCTTAATCAAGTTGAAATCATAAGCCACTAACCTCAATTAGCACAAGCTAATTTGCTAATTATGAAGTTCTACTCTATGTTAATTTGGCTAAGGATTCATAACCCTTTCTTTATCTCTTTTGTTTATAAATTAATTACTATTTTATGTGCTATTTATCTCATATTAAATAGCCCTTAAATGTAGTCTCATAATTAACCATTGGTTAATTAATCCCAAAGTGAAATTTGGACAAAAATACAATCAATAGATCATAATTCTTTGAGACACATATTCACCTTTGTATTTTAGTAATTATTTCCCAAAATACAATGTTTATAAGAGTTATGAAAATTAGGGTATTACATTAGTTATACCTTAACTTGTCAATTGAGGCGTCCGACTTATCATTAGTGGCATTCTGACTTATCAATTGTGGCACTTTAAATCATCATTAGTTGCACATTGACTTTCAAAGGAACTTGTCATTGGGGGTGCCATGACTTTTCATACTCTAACTTGTCATTGGTGCCCTAATTTTTCAATTGTAGCACCATGACTTGTCATTAGTAGTACATTGACTTGTCAATTGATGCACCCTAACTTGTTATCGGTGGCACCTTAACTTATCAATGTATTGCTAATACTTATGACAAATCCCCCTTTTTTCCGGTGAAAAAATCCCTATTTTTATTGCATATTTTCATACTTTATCTAGGGATTTTATCATACTTATTGTGCTTAAAATGTCTTTCTTGTGATAAATTGAGATTAAGGGTAAATACATTAAATTTTGTCTAAAAAGGGCAAAATTGTCAAAAAAATTATAATTAATCTTAATTATTGAGTTTTCTTAGAATATTTGATATTTGTTATGAATATTCCAATATTGGTGTGAAAGTCCACAACCTTTTCAAGAAGAGTCTTTTGGAGTTTCTAAAGCCATGTAACCTATGACATGAATGGCATGAGAGTTTTCTATGACTAATGTAAATAACTTACAAGACCTCATAATATACCATTATGTAGATTTATTCTTTTGTAACTCTTGTAATGGATTCATTGCCTATATATAGTAAGCATGTATCAAAGGTTGGAAGAGAATAAGAGAAAAGAAGAATCACTCCCTCCTTGCTCTCCATTTCTCTCTTGCATTTCTTCATCTCCCTCATCTTAATCTCTCTTATTTTACTTAGTTTCATAACACGTTATCAGCACGATTGCTATAACGAAAGTATAATTTCTTTAACGATTTCATCTGCTTTCTCTAATGATTTTATTATATGTTTATTTGTATATCTGGGATAATCTAAACCACTATATGGAATTAAAAATATTATTTTACCTTTTTTTTTATACATCGGGTTCCATGGTTAAGATTTGAGATCATTTACTATTTTTACTATACATCACTATTCATTTTTATTCATGTAGAGTATTTTTAATGATTGCACAATATATTATATATTGTTGCTTATATTATTGCTAACTTTAACATTTATTTTTCTTGCTAACATTTTATTATTGTTTTAATTTGAAATTTTATTATTATTGTGGTAATTTGACTCCTACATGGCGAGTCTAGATTTAATTTTTCGCTTTTTATTGTGGTAATTTGACTCCTACATGGAAGGTTCTACCTCCAACATGGAAGTCTAGATTTAATCTTTCCTTTGTATTGTTTTAATTTAATTTGAGATTTTATTATTATTACTAACTTTATCATAACATTTTATCATTTATAATTAAGCATTTTACTTTTATGTTACTAACATAACATTTATATTATTGTTACTAACATAACATTTAAATTAAGCTTTTACTTTTATGTTATTAACATAACATTTAAATTAAGCATTTTATTTTTATTGTTGCTAACATGACATTTTATTTTTATTGTTATGTTATTGTTGCTAACTTTTAATGTTATGTTATTTTATATTTAATACAATCTCTTTTTTTAAAAAAATATTATTATGGCCAGAAGCCATACACCTTTGTTTTCCTATTCTAAAATTATATGATCAGAAGTCATATTACTTTAATTTCTTATTTTGTGGCTAGAAGCCATATAAATTTAAATTCTCATTTTGAGAACTAAATGGCTAGAAGCCACAAAGTTTTAATTTTAATATCTTTAATTTTTATTGTTTTTATTTTCATATTCTTTGATTCATTATTATATGACCAAATGCCATATATATATATATATATATATAATTTTTATTTATCCTGAAGATAAATGGCTGGTGCCATATTGATTTAATTTCTTATGAAACAAATTAGCCTGAAGCTATGAGAAGACACAAATTGGCTTAGCGCCTATGAGGAAACACAAATTCTCCTAAGCAATGTGATAATTTGGCCTGAAGCCATAAGACAAATTGAAGTAAAGCCAGATAATTTGGCCTGAAGCAATGTGATAATATATTATATTGTAATATTATTACTATTTACATACTATTTTACTACGCACACCAACTTTTTAAGAATTTTCATTTGAACCGTATGAGATATTTGGTCTTTAGTCTTCTATACCTACGAAAGAGGTATGGGAGCTTGTTCACATCTAGAGATGAATGGTGGACAAGAAAGTGATATTTGTTTGTTATTAATATCAAAGCTCAAGACTTATGTTTCAAATATTGTATAAAAGGATTTTGATGGCCTTATAAAATATTGTCCGGAAGATAATAACTTGCGAGATTTATGTCGTAATAAGTTTAAAAGCTAATAGTCCTGAGACTAATTAGCATATTTTGCCCAATGTTATAAGAGAAACTAATGTTTAGACAATATATGATAGTATAAATTTGATTAAAAGCTCCGAAGAGCTAATATTTTGTTACGAAGGAACAAAATTTTGCATTAATTATTCTACCAAGTATAAAAGAAACTTATTAAGTTTCAAAGATATCTGAGAAATGGATATCATAGAAAACACGCTATTGTAAACCGAAGTTTACTAATAATAATGCAAGAAATTGTAATTGTAAACTAGAAGTTTACAAATATAGGAAATGAAATGTTTGCTAATGTCACCAATGGGATATCAAAGAGGCAAAGAGTCGCAGAGAAATATCTCTAGATTTATTTTGAAGCCAAGACAAATAACAAATAAGCTCGGTTGCAATACGATGTCTAGTTTCTGTTCTTATTAAAAAATATATTATTATTTACATTTATTGTGATCCCATCTTATAAAATTGTTGCCATGACAATTTTCTCATTGAGAATTTTCATGTGTGATTCTAAATGAGGTTTTTTGAGTTATTTTGATCATGAATATCTTCATATGTGGTGGATCAGTATGTTTTGCATATATATAAGTAAATTGAAGTACATTATTAAAGAGTAAAGAGATTATCTAGTGATGTAATCTTATATGTTTGTTCCTCGACAAATCAATATAATATAGATTTTTATTTCGAGCTTTAAAGGGTTTTAAAGTGATTTTAAAATGCATATATATAGAAAGTATGTTTATATAACTCACACTTGAAGGGGAGATTGTTAGAAAACAAGTGTGAGTTCAAATACAAGTATGAGCTAATTTTTGAAAAGTTATATTTGAAAAGTTATATACTTCTCACATAAAGCCTAATATATCTCCCAAAATGGATGTCGATTATGATCAAAAGTTTATGATTGATTGAGACATATGTCACAATAAACCGTAAGTTTACTAATCCAAAGAAATTTATTGTTGACATGACTTGTTTGATCATCCAAGTCATATAATACAAATAAGATTACATTTTGACATCCATCGAAGAACCAAGATTCTTCAAGAATAACCAACATATTATTTATGAATTATGTCGCTTGTTCTCAAAACAAATTGTCTATGAGAATATCATTGAGCATGTAAAGCCTTCATAAATAGTTAGATCAATTCTTATGAGAACAAAATTTTTATGTTGGTATGTTTAATCTTACATATTGCAAAGACTTATAAGCCAACAAAATTCTCTCGATGTAATTGGCTTTAGGTCGAGCCGACAAATTCCATCTTATAAAGTTTGTATGTGCTGATGATTATTAATCCACCACAATGCATATAGATGGATATGTAAAGAAAGTTGAGATAAATGTTGTATAAGGACATTCTTCTTCTTGTTTGTCTCTATATGAAACAAAATGATGTTTCTAAAGGAAACAAATGGATTAAGGAGACTTATAACCTGCATTTCGATTAGTCAATTGATATTTGATATTATTTTCTCAACACGAGGGGGAAAAATTGAATAGCTGGATAAGAGAATACATGGAATGCATTATTGCAAAGTATATATCCTCAAATAAAGAAGAATGAACCAGGAGTTCACCAGGTTATGCATTCATGATATATTTCCGATATAATTATCGACCTAAATGAGATTTATTAAATCTCATATTCCAAAAAATGCTCTAATTAGTAACATGCCTGGAAGCATGAGTAAGTATTTGGTTCCAAATATAAATATTATGGATAAATTGGAGCATATGATTAAGATGATCATATTAAGGAGGCAAGTACTCAAGAGTACCGAGACATAACTTATTGGAAAACCTCAAGAGAGGTTTAGGTACTGAGTAATATTGATATTGTTATGTCGAATTGGAAAAATAAACCGAAAAGATAAAGTTGTCGACAACAATTTTGATGATGATATCACGTGATCAAATGAGGATATTATATAAAGATTATTGGCCAAGAGGATAAGTAAAATTAAGAGGACGCAAGTATAATCATATTATGATAGTTAAGGACCTGAAGTCCAAATTGGAATATATAATTTTGTGGTGGATACGATAACCGGCAGTTTTATGAATGATAAATTATGCGTCTATTAGATATTGTTATACCACATATGCATATGTCTTATTAAATTATGAAGA
The DNA here is from genome assembly GCA_019022655.1 of Acacia acuminata. Taxonomy (NCBI): domain Eukaryota; kingdom Viridiplantae; phylum Streptophyta; class Magnoliopsida; order Fabales; family Fabaceae; genus Acacia; species Acacia acuminata. Next base: position 8,574 of record JAFJYI010000047.1, on the reverse strand, counting down.
TTGCATAAGAATCTTCAAAGGATCCAAGAGTGCTAGTAGCACATGTCCCTCAAGGACTCAAGATGCCGAAGCATCTAATTCAAAATTCTTGAGAACAATACTTAAGAAGTTTTCTAAGACTTAAAATTATTAGAACATGTATGATATAATCATTTTAATGAATATCTGTTGATATGCATCTAGATATATCTTATAAGAATGCCTAGAAATCATGTTAGTATTATTATGATTTTGCTGAAATATTTAGTTCTTCGTAGTGCACGCAATAGAATGTTTGATGACCAAAAAAGATATGCTCAAAAGACATTAGAAGTAATGTAGTCATCGGAGTAATACTCGATGTTGTCAAAGGGGGAGTCGATACATCACTGCTTTTTCCCCTATCTAGGTTTTATCCCAATTTGGTTTTCCTATAAAGGTTTTTAATGAGGCAAGATTGGACAAAGTGTATCAATGGATGTTGTACTCTTTTTTTGGCTAGGTTTTTATCCCACTGGGTTTTTCCTAGTTAAAGTTTTTAATGAGGCATATTCATAATGGACATTCAAGGGGAGTGTTATGAATATTCCAATATTGGTGTGAATGTCCACAACCTTTTCAAGAAGAGTCTTTTGGAGTTTCTAAAGCCATGTAACCTATGACATGAATGGCATGGGAGTTTTCTATGACTAATGTAAATAACTTACAAGACCTCATAATATACCATTATGTAGATTTATTCTTTTTTGTAACTCTTGTAATGGATTCATCGCCTATATATAGTAGGCTTGTATCAAAGGTTGGAAGAGAATAAGAGAAAAGAAGAATCACTCCCTCCTTGCTCTCCATTTCTCTCTTGCATTTCTTCATCTCCCTCATCTTAATCTCTCTTATTTTACTTAGTTTCATAACAATATTGGATTAATTTTTTTATTGTTTTATTGTAGATGCTTAAAGAAATTGGACCAATTTTGAAAATGGAAGTTTGGGCTCAAATTGCAAAAAGTGTAGTTTAACCCCACAAACGTTTTTTAACATTTACAGTATAATCCCTCCACAAACATTTAAATTATAAACTTAAGTCCTTGGTCAAAACTTGTGATTTAACTCGACTATAGGTCAGATTTCAGATGGAAGCATCGACTTCACACCAGGTTCAGAGTAGTGCCACGGCGAGTTCAAAGCTCACGATCGATCTTCATCCTTCTCCACCTTGGCCATTCTTCTTCCTCGCCCGTGGCTTCGTTCTCCACCACGATCGCTGGAGATCATCGTTTACCACACCTCCATCCTCCTCTCCACCATCGACGAGACCTCCAAGCTTGATACTTACCGTAGAAAAACACAGCGCCACAACAGACCTTTAATCATCGGACCTCCACCTTCGCTCTCACCATTACCTTCATCCTCTTCCATCACCGTCACCGCTTCTCCGTCCTCACACCCACCAATGCCGACAAATTTCAGACCAGATCGAGAAAACAGAGAGGAGAGACATGGTTGCAAACTAGATAGCTTGAGACCGAAACCTTCTTGCTCGATCCTCCTATCTCCGTCCACCTCCATTCTACTCTTTCATTGGCAACCTTTGTCTTCCTTCACCGGCGGCGAGCTTGTATCATTTCAACCGAACTGTGGCTTCCATTAATTTCATTTCTTTCTTTCCTTCTTTCCTTCTACCATCACTGATCACTTTTCCCTTTTTATCATCAAGCTCATTTTTTCTGGTGGTGTAATTTCAATGTCTAGTTGTTCAATTCAGAATAGGTTTCACTCCTTGAATATATGGCCATGAGTGGCACTTGTCAATCCTTTTTTGTAGCAATTGGCAATTGGATCAACTTGGAGCTTCAATAAGTGACTTTTGGCTCTTTATACCTCTATTTCTACCTTGTACATGTGATTCTTAGATTTGAGGATGAATTTTATAATGTTGGATTGGTTTTGTTTGATGTATTTGGAGATTGGATATAGTTTGAACCATACTTGACATTAATTAATTTAATTATCATTTCTTTGTGGTGGCTAGTCATTGAATTGATGATTTTGTGAACATTTTGTGTTAATTTTAAAGTGGCTTGATTAGTTGACCAATGGTGTCATGTGTTTATATGTGTTTGTATTGATTTATTGAATATGAATTTATTAATTGTGTTTAACATTATTAATCTTGATTTTTCATATGGGTGGTCATTGTTAAATTAAGATTAATGAGAAAATCAAGTGGTAATGCGAGGTGGCTCAATATTAGATTAAAAACTAAATACAATTTTAAGTTCATTAATTATTAGAGTGTTTAATCAAACTTATTTAGAGAAATTAATATTCAAAGTGGCTTGGTATTAATTAATCTAAACTAGGCTTAGTCCAAGGGTAGAGCCTTTAAAATTAGGATATTTAATCTCCCATAATTATTTGAAGTGGAATTGCTTGTTCCATTGCTATGAAGGATTGTTCATTCCATTAGTGAGATTCCTGTTTCTCTCATTTCATTAATTCCATCATCGTTTCATTTCATATTTTCAAGAAAAAATCCCAAAAAAAAAAAAAAAAATAGTTTAGAATAATTTAATTTTCAGTTACAAAAAGTAGTGGATAGTTGAAAAGATCAAATCCTTTTTATTGTTTTTATGCCAATAATCACATTTAATAATTAGGTAATTAGTAAAAGGTTCCCCAAGAAACGATCCAGAATTACAACCTATATTATAATAATTGGGTTTGTTTTTGTTTTTTTTTTTTTTTTTAAGTTACCAAGGTTCAACTTATCTTTTTCAAAATTCTAATAGATCGCCCACATATCACTTAGAATTTCATAATAATTGTGATTGATTTATTTTCATTAGTACCTCAATATTAGAATTTCATAATAATTGTGATTAATTTATTTTCATTACTACCTCAATATAATTCTCCCTAAAACACATTAACTTGCATGTATACTTTCAACCTCTTCTAATTTTAGTCATAAAAAATTATATGTAATTTATTCATTAATGATTATTAAAGTTGTAAAATTATAAAAATTAATTATATAACTAATATTAATTTAATAAATAAATAAATATTATTAAAACACCCCCAAAGTGGTCCTCCACAAATAAGTCGCTTATAATTAAGAATGAACAGATATACTACTTGCTGTGAATGAATTGGGTGGTATTGAGTGTTTATATTCATCATGTCAAATGCTAATTGGGTGCCTGATAGGACGCTTTAAAGTATTTTTTTCATTGTTAATGTAAGGTCTAACTATCTAATTTTAGTAGACTAACTAAAATAAGACCTAATTAACTAATGGAAGAATCCCATATAAAGATGGTTAAAATAGGGAAATTCTGATTTGGGTTGGTAAACCTAACAAATTATTAATTAGGTTATGTGACATAGTTAGGGATTTAGAATTTGAACTAAATTACATCTATATCCCTTAGTTATTAAAAAAAAAAAAGAAGCAAAATTGAAGACATAATAATATTGTTACGCGCGTAAAAACCCTAACGACAGGAAATTTATTGGAGGCTCGAATTTAATCTTCATTCCTTAATCGATTTGAGTAATTCTATCCAAATAGATTGTTACAACGATGGCATAAAGATGTACATCTCTTCTACACATATGATCCAAGTAAACGTTTGATGTTCCTTTTCTGAAGAAGCCTAAAGGTTTTACTGATCTCGTAGGCCTTTTTGGTCGTGGGGTGTATTGATGCCTTTAATCGAAGAGCTGAAATGAAACAAAACCACTTTTTAACTAAGTAATTTAATAAAAGGATCTAGTTTGGCTGATGAGGGAAGATAGCTGCGTGCTGTGGTTGTTCCTCTCTTCCCTCTCATGAATCTGAAGCTACTCAAAATAGAAACAGAGTTCTGCTGCTTCTGATTCCAGAATTGAAAAGAGCGAAATCGGTTCTGAAGGAATAAAGATTTGGTTTGTGCATCTCTTCTGCTTATGATTTTAGAATTGAAAAGAGCGAAATCCAGAAATGGGGCCAAGACATAAAGATGAACTACCGAGTTTAGAGTTTTTCACATAAGAAACCTGCTTTCTATCGGTCAAATCGAGATCTTGGATTTAACTAACCCGAGGCATGATTCTGCTCTTAGGGTCCTGGACAACCATAAACAACCCCTTACTTAAATCTATTAAGGAATGAAGATTAAATTCCAGCTTGCAATGAATTTTCTGTCGTTAGGGTTTTTATATAGGGTGTAAATAATATTATGTTGTCTTTAATTTTGCTTCTTTTTTTTTTTTTTAAAAAAAATAACTAAGGGATATAGAGGTAATTTGGCCCAAATTCTAAATCCCTAATTGTGTCACATAACTTAATTAATAATTTGTTAAGTTTACCAACCCAAATCAAAATTTTCCTATTTCAACCGTCTTTATATGAGATTCCCCTTAACTAATTTGAATAGATTAAGGAGGTTGGTGAAGTTAGTTAATATGATTTTCTGTAAAAAAAAAAAAGTATCTTAATCATATTTCTTAATTCATTCCTTCCCTCCCTTCCTTATTTGATTATTGCTTAAAGAATATCAATAAGTTCAATATGAAAAGGAATTTATAAACATGTAAAATAGGTCTCATATTTAAGACTAACATCAACATCCAAATTAGGTCATATGTTAAAGACAACGGAAGTCGTTTTACTATGAGACACAATTCCTCAAATATAGAGTAGTTAGTACATGAGGGTGAGCCCAGAGGTAACGGTAAATATTGTTGCCGCAGTGATATAGAGGTTACTAGTTCAAATCATGAAAGCAATCTCTCTAATAAGAGTCTTGTGCACTTTACCCGCTTTTTTAATTTTTTATTTTGAGTAGTTAGGACATGAAGCACATTCATGTGTCTTTCCGTGTTGGTGAACAGTTTATATAAAATGTTCTCCAGCTGTATTACGTTGTGCGCGTGTGTGTGTGTGTAGAGAAAGAAGTGCTTTATTATAATGGTAGATGAGAAAGAAGTTTGGACAGGTAATTAAATAGGTAAAAGATTTTTGTGTGTGTGTGTAAAAGAACAGATTAAAAAGCACTCGATCTCAACCTTCCAACAAATTATACCACATCAACTATCTATTCTCACAAACAAACAAAATCAGTGAAAAACATTAAAGTTTTCCTAAAATCTAAGTGATTTTCAATATTATTCTTACTAATTACACTAAACTCAAATATCATATTAATTATTACTCTTTCATACTATCTTTATGAAATATGGGTAAACATGAAAAAAAAAAAAAAAATCAATTGCTCCTTGAAAACTTGGTCCTTGAAAACTTGTAAGTAAAAATCATTTACACTCTAAACCTTGAGGAACCATTTCTATTATTAAAAATATATAATTAAATTATTCTCTGTTCAAAGGGCAGATATTTCTTATTGGCCCAAAGACTATTTGGCGAAAGCCATGAACCCTACATATGCTTGTAATTTTTTACGTTTTAACATACTAGTACGCGCTTATGCAGTTACCACTTCCTTCCTGATATCAAAATGTCGAGCTTTTATAAATTTAAGCGACTAAATTAAAAGTTGACATAAACTTAAATGATTAAATATCATGTTAAAAGCGACTAAATTACATTTTGTGAAATTGCATACACATCATTTAAGTTTGACGAGTCATCATTTTTCGTAAAGTGAAACTAAAGATGTTAAGATTAATTGAGAGATTAAAATACACTTTATAAACTCAAAAAATTTAAATAAAATTAAAACCTGATACAAAGTAAAGCAATGAACCTACAGTTATTTTAGGATTAATAACTTATCCATTGTATGCTGCAGAAATAATTATGCAAAATAATTTTTGTCACATCCCAATTTCGAAGCGATTTTTTTTTTTAAAAAAAAATCATGATCGATGAGAGCACCTAAGTAAAAATAGTATTTCAAAAGATATGTATCTCGATAACATCAACCGTATGTTTTGCTACTAACAATGGTACAATAGTTCAAATGGTTCTAAATTCAAAATACATTTCAAAAGGGGCCCGACCAGTCCGTAAGCTGCGCTTACCCTTGTCCACTCCCTGTTCACTCCGAACCCGAAGCTATGGTAAGAGGCGAGGTTCAAAGTACATTGAACCCGGTGCAAACCTCATGTTCAAGTACAATTATGTATGATTTATATTCATGATGTCACAAGTAAAATTCACATATACCAAGTAACAACACACCATATACACCTGCATATGAATGTTATTACAAACCGCACTATTCACCAATGCCACGATGTACCTGGCCGTGTCCTCGCTAGGAAAACTTAACTACAAGTTATCATGACTATAACCCGTATAAAGCTGTATGTGCACAGTCAATAACTTTTGAAAACAGAATCTCAGTTAAAAAAACACATCTCATCACATATACGTATACAATGAACATCGAGTTAGTGTTACGCACGCGTCCATTACCTTACAGCCTGGCGTTTGTCGGTGCGTTTGACGTCCGAACCGGATCGCGTTGATCCTATAATGGTAATACCGTATTTATTAATTTGTAAGTAATATCCTAAGAGATATTTTGGCCCCTAATGACCATTTTGCCCTTACAACTTTTATTTTTCACTTTATTCCCTCAAAATTCGTACAACAACGCTGGTATAAATCTGGGCAGCATTTTGTCTAACTTTGAAAAATCATAATTAATTCTACAAAAATCAAACGAGGATCCGTAAAATTTCTTGGAATCCTTAGGATGTCTATTTTCAAGTAAAGATAGTCACCTTTGCCCAGATTTCACGAATCACTCCCAGGTTTTAAGTTTTGAACCTCTGCCCAGAATTTTTCCAGAATTTCGTAGCCTAACTTTGAGGAATTTTAACTCTCTGTAAAAAACTCATTTTGACATGTTCTTGACATTTTTAAAATCCCTATATATCTATTTTAACCATGAATTTTCTCAGAATTTTGTGATCATGATTTCAATATGAAATCCTGGCGTTTTCATGGCTGACTTCAGAATTTCCAAAACCGATGAAATTTCACAAACTTCGTTACTTTGATGAATTTCTTCCGGAAATTTTGCCATAACCTATACTTCATCAATTTTTTCGAGATAAAGGCAATTTTAACTATGAAAACACCTAACTAAAATTATCCTACCATATTTAGGATCTAAGCTACCTCTAACTAAGAATTTAAGAACTAGAACTTAAAGAACTTAAAGCTAGAGCTAGAGAACTTACCAAGAACTTTGCTACCCCTTCAAGAAGCTCCTTACTCTTACTCTCAACTCTCTATTTCAGATTTCTTTGCTTGCTTTGGTGTGGAGAATATGAAGACTCAAGCCCCCTATTTATAGCAAAAGGCTATGGCAATCTTGTAATTCTCTAACTTACACATCTCTCATTTTTGGCCATGGCTTTAAGTCTGAATTCTCCCTCCAGCTGAGCCAAAAACGTGGCCTACCTCCCCCATTCTTCCTCCTTTGATTTTTCACCAAAGCCTCTTGCCTTGGTGTCAAAATTGTCCCATGTGTAAGCTTTTGGCCCCAAGAGTGCTTTTGGTGGGCTTTTTTCTCCTTCACGCACTCTCCGCTGCATTGGTGGCCTCTCCACCTTTCACGATTTCCCAACTTGAGTTCTAATTTCCTAGTTACTCTAAGTATATTTGTAACTAGATGACTTTGGTGATTGGTTAGCAATTAAGCAAAATGCTCTTAGGGTTTAATCTTTAATTAGCTTAATCTTTGGTCATAAATCCTAAAATGGTGTTTTAGGTGTTATTAAATTTATTTGATTGGTTACTAATTTAATCATGATCATTAGTAATCATCCTTATGCTAATCCTAACCCCTTATTGGTCCTTGACCTTTAATTATCCTAATACATCTTTAATTGGTGACTATTTAACATTAATTGTAAAGAATTACCTAAATATTCCATTAGTGAAATTTTAATTGCTCTTTAATTGTTGGTAATTGCCCCTTAATTGTTTCAAGTGTTTTGATAATTTTTCACGGTCCTTTATGATTTAAATATGAGCTAAATATTAATTATAAGGTATTAGAAAATTTAGTCTCTTAATAAATTATAATAATTGGTGTTTAAGGTCCCTTGATTAATTATGAAGCCTTGTGAAATTTATTTACTTTCATGAAGACTTAGTTGATTTAATTATCATTGATCTCACTAAATTTATTTAGGTATTTTTATAATACTTTCTTGCTCTTTTAAATTCTACATGAACCATAGCTCAATATGATATTTATTTGTATTTTATGGTATTTATCTTTGCTTGTTAAATCATTGGGTATCCTAATCCTAAGGAAAAAATTACCTAGAAAATAGAATAAACACATCTCAAAATTTGAGACCACAAACTCACTATTTTAAATAAGGTTTAACTATCAAAATATTGTATTCAAGATAAATGAGAATTTTGGGTATTACAATTTTTATGCTCAAAAAAAAATAAAAAAGCAGTGGTTTTGAACCTTCCAATAAACAATCACTAACAAAATACAGTGTTTGGATTAATTTTTGGAGAATACTTTCTAGAGAAAAAGTGATAAAAGTAATTTTAGAGAATATATTTTGAGCATAATAAATTCTGTGAAAAAAAATGATTTTGATAAAAATGAT